>OZ021700.1:29498875-30769500 GCA_963978495.1 Athalia circularis | reverse complement strand
CAAAATGGCGACCCTTTCCCCCAACCTCACCTGACCTAACCTGAGGTTCGGTCAGGGAATCAGGATTTTCGCCGCAGGCGAGAGAAATTTTACGAAGAATCGCGTGTCACGTGCGCAAAATCGCGGCTTTTTCTTCTGACCTTAGGTTGAAATCGCCGGATTCCCACCTTGGGTTAGGAAATTATCACGGCTTTGGATTGGAATTGTCGAATTTTAGCCTGAGGTTGGACGCTTTTCTGACCAGGCATTTTCTGACCGAAGGTTGGATTAGAAATTGAGGGGTTCTGGCCGCAGGCGAGAAAAATTTGCACAATATCACGTGTTTCTGGCACGGAATGGCGCCTCTTTTCTTCTTACCTTAGGTTGGAATTGCTGGATTGTGATCTCTGGTTCGGAAATTCCCCCAGCCTTAGGTTGGAATTGTCGAATTCTGACCTGAAGTTGGACGATTTTCTAAGCGAACATTTTAGGTCCTAACGTTGGGTTATAAACTCAGGATTTTCGACGCAGGCGAACAAAATTTCGCGATAACTTGCGAGTTGTTACTACAAAATAGCAGCTTTTTCTTCTCGCCTAGGTTGCGATAACACACCGTCTGACCGCGTTCCTATAATCTCGGTTACGATCAAACACCGTCTTACCGCGTATTTCTAACCTTGTTTCCTGATGAAACACCGTCTCACCGCGTATCCATGACCAAGGTTACCATAAAACACCGTCTGACTGCATATTCTCGACCGACGTCACCATAAAACACTGTCTGACTGCATATCTACAACCTAGGTTACCATGAAACACCATCTGCCCGCGTATTTCTGTTGAAGATTATGTAGTTCGAATTGACTAAATATAGACACGTGATTTACGTTAATAAATAATTTATTATTTATTAACACGCACGGCTTTTTAAACATCAAAGACAAGAACCAACGACATATCATGGACAAAAGACACATTCCAAAGCTACTCAAACGTACCGACATAACATAAGAAAATCACTTTGTTCTGTTACTCCCTCTCAAAGTGATATTCTTGAAAGAATCACAAGAGAATATAATGTCAGGTTTTACGAATCATCCCTAACGTGTCTCGTAACATTTGATAACGTACGCGAAGTAAGGGTTTTGTCATTATATCTGCTACTTGTTTTAAACCTTCGATATGTTCAATATTAATAACTCCCTTTTGATATTTCTCTCGGACAAAATGATATCTTATAGCGATGTGTTTTGATCGTTCATGAAATTCTTGATTTTTTGCCAATTTAATTGCACTTGCATTATCAACAAAAAGATTTGGAACATAATCAACTTGCGTGATTTCTCCTAATAATCTTTTAATCCAGATCATTTGTTTCGTTCCTTCACTTGCAGCTACATATTCAGCTTCTGTAGTTAAGAGAACAACACTACGCTGTTTTTGACTAAACCAAGATATTGCACACCCACAATATTTACCAATTACCCCAGATCGTGATCGTTTCGTTTCAATATCACCTGCGTAATCTGCATCACTAAAAACCTCTGACTTATTCCGAACATTATCAGTTTCATAAACTGAACCATATCCTATAGTGCCTTTTATATATCTCAAAATTCTTCTGATCGGTAACCAATTTGACCTTTCAGGTTTTTCCGAATTTTCACATGCCATGCTCACTGCATAAGCAATATCAGGACGTGTTCATGTTGCTAGGTACATCGAACTTTCTACAGCTTGTCTATAAGGAATATCATCTCCAACGAAAGAATTTTCATTTCCTTTTATATTCATCCTTTCACATGGTGTTGTAACAGCATTGGACTACGAAGTTCCAAATCTCTCTAGAACTTTTTCAGTGTAATAACTTTGATTTAAGAAAACAGAGCCATCTTCTCCACGAGATATTTGAATACTGAGATAACAATTTCAAGAATCTGCTTTTACCTGGAATTCCTTTCTCAAATTATTCGTGAAACAAGATATTTCATGCTTGCTTGTACCGGCAACAAGTCCATCATCGACATAAATAGCGACCAGAAGTTTTCTTTCATCCCTTCTCCTTATGAACGAACATAAATCTGCATTGCTAGCTGTCATCTCTTCTTTCTTCATAAAATTAACAAATCTCTTGTTCCGAGAACGTGGAGCCTGCTTCAAACCATATAAACTTTTGTATAACCGGCACACTCTTCCAGTTCCATCGTCGTAACCTTCGGGCTGCCTCCTATAAACTTCTTCCTGAAGTTCTCCGTACAAGAAAGCCGTTTTCACGTCACATTGCTGAAGCTCAAGTTTTTCTGATGCAGCAACACTTAAAATTGTTCTTACTTTATCAAACCTTGCGACTGGACTAAATGTCTCATCATAATCTATACCTTCTACCTGTGAAGAGCCTTTTGCCACCGATCTAGCTTTATATCGATCAAGACTTCCATCAGGCTTAGTTTTAATCCGTAAAACTCAACGATTTTCAGCGAGTCTTTTGTGCTTAGGTAAATCTACTAATTTCCAAGTTTCGTTTTCAGCTTATGATGCCATTTCCTCATTCATTGCTTCGCGCCATTGTTGAGTTTCTTTAGATGCCATTGCAGACTCATAACAATCTGGAGCTTTTTTTGCGGCAAACATCGACATATAATCTTCCAAATAAGAAGGTTAGGTCAGGTTAGGTCAGGTTAGGTTGGGTTAGGTTATATGACTGTTTTTTCGGTAGAAAGTTTCGGGAGGGGGAAGGATCAAAACGGTTTTCTACGGCGCACCTGCTGGACCCCCCTTTAGGACCTCGGAAATTCCCCCCTCCACCCCCCCGGAGAGGGGCGGGGAGCGGTTTTCACCACAACGAAAAGTTATCATACGGACGTGAACCTCACCCCCACCCCGCATCGAGCGACACATACTTCCTCCTCACCTCCCCTCTTTTCACCCTCCCCCCAGGCGCCAGCGTCTCAGAAACCACTTAACCTGGAAAATATTATTGCACCATCGTATCCGCAAGAAAAAATCCTTCCGATCCCTCCCCCCTTTCGTCCCCCCCGACTCAACCCTTCTCGGGGGGGCCCGGGCGGGGGGGGGGGGCACCGAACACGTGGTCGATGGTCCGGGGACCGATACAGCTCCTATTTTTCAGAAAGAAGGTTAACGAGTTTCTCTTCTCTTTTTCAATGGAATTTCTCCAGTATCAGGATTTGAATGATTTCTCTCTATTCTCTCCTCCTCAATTCCATTACCTTCTTCAGATTCTTCTTCTTGATTCTGAACCTCCTGATTATCTTCTTCATTATCTTCGTCTTCTTGATGATCATCTTCTTCTCCTCTATTAGAAATTTCGTCTTCTCGTACAGATTTACCTCGCTCTTGATCGATATACACTTTCAAAAGATTACTTTCATTACTTTCTTCGACCAACAACTGTATTTTTTTGTTAAGTAGATTTTCTTGTTTGAAAATTATATCTTGACTTAACAAGACTTGATTTATACCAGAAATCCAGACTCGATACCCATCTTTTTTTCCACAATATCCAACGAAACGACCTTGAATACTTTTTTTATCCCACTTACGTCGAAGTTGTTTAGGTACATGCACGTAACATTCGGTACCAAAAATACGCAAATGATCGATATTAACAGCATCTTGTTTAACCCACGATTCAAAAGGTGTTTTATCCCTAACCATCGTCGGACCGGTACGATTGATTGTATACACTGCTGTACTAATTGCCTCCGCCCAAAGCTTCGCTGGTAAATTTTTCGCATGTATAATCGTTCGTGCACTTTCGACTAAAGTGCGATTTTCTCTTTCTGCGGCTCCATTTTGTTCACGTGCATACGTCATAGTTTTTTTAAAACTAAAACCCCTTGTTTCAAGAATATTTCGCACTTCATGATTGTCGAACTCTTTTCCACCGTCACTCAGGAATTCTTTGATAGTATGCCCTGCGGTACTAACTTCGTTCAAAAAAGTTTTTAAACAATTAATGACCTCAGATTTAACTTTCATAAAGAATACTCTGCGATATTTCGAATAATCATTCTTGAAACATACGAAATATCTTGCACCTCCTGACGAATTTTCTTGCATAGGTCCACAGACATCGCTATGAATTAAATCTCCTACTTCCTTTGGTCGATTTGTTCTTACTCCAAAACTTTTTCTGTGCTGTTTACCAAATACACAGCCTTCACAGAATTCATCCCTGCTAATAACATTTACTCCTCTTTGTTTGAGAATATTTTTAACATGCCTTTTACTTTGATGACACAAACGTTCATGCCACAACTGTACAGTATCTTCTATTGATGCCATATGTACTCCCGCAGTTCTTTCTGGTACACAAACTCTCATTTCTAAGGTATAAAGACCCCTCTGTGTTCTTTTTCCTATTAATTTTACAGCACTATTTTTTGTTAAAATACATCTCGTTCCATCAGCTTGAAATTTGAATCCCTTATCTAAATTCTGACTGATCGAGAACAAATTCCTTCCAATTTTCGGAACAAACCAGACATCGACGAGATGATTACGCTGCCATCTACCATTAATTAATATTTCTACATTAATTATCCCAGCACCATGGGCAAAAATAACTTCTTTGTTCCCTACTAAAACTTGTCTTGGAATAATGGATGATTCGTACTTAATAAAATACTCCTCATGTCCGGTCATATGTGCAGATGCCCCTGAATCTGCTAGCCACAAATCTTCTTCATTTATACCTTCGATCGTACAAATATATGCTCGACCTTGTGGTAAATCTTTTTCTTTTGAAAAACTTGCTGACGCATTTTGTGGTGCTTTACTCAATTTTTCTGGACATTTATTCGCAAAATGACCTAGTTTATGACGTTTGAAACATTTTCTTTCAAACTTTTCAGTCGTTTTTGTGGATTTCGCCAAGAGTGCTACTGATTCTTTTTCAACTGATGTATTAGGTTTAATTGAAAATCTCATGTCAATTAGTCAAAGACGTTCGGTTAACTTATTTATAGTACGTTCTTCCACAGGAACTGATTCCCAAACACTTTTGAATTCAAAATATTTGGCTGGTGGCGTAGACATTACTCGACTCATCAAAAGTAATTCAGGTAATTCTGACCCTATCAATTTCTTGATCTCATCATTCAGTTCCCTGAAATTTCTCGGTAATCTACCAATATGTGTCGCAATATCCTCCGTTAATGTTTTCTCAATTGTAAAGAATTGTTCCAGTAAACGATCGACTCTCTGACCTGAACTCTGTTCATATATCGAAGTTAATTTTTCCCACGCTGCTTTAGCTGTATCACACGTTCCGGTAACTTCAATATTAGCATCATTCAAACTTCCCACCAGAATCAGCTGTGCTAACGCATCTCCCTTGATAAATGCTTTTAAATCCGCTTCATATTTAATTTTTACTGCTTCAACAGCATCCGCCGCCGGAGATTCGGGTTTCTTAATTTCACCTGTTACAATCTCCTAGACATCGTGGTGACGCAAAAGTAACAAAATTTGCCTTTTCCAACGTGTCCAATTTTTTGCACCATAAAGCTTTTCAATTTGCGTTTTGAAATCCATTGTTGCAAACTTCGACATCTTTTATTCACAAAAAGCCCGTCAAATCCAAGTTTGAAAATTTGAAAATTTGAAAACACCACACTTAAACTCAGCTCAGTTACAAACGCTCTGGGCCCATAACCTGTTGAAGATTATGTAGTTCAAATTGAATGAAATATAGACACGTAATTACCGTTAATAAATAATTTATTATTCATTAACACGCACGGCTTTTTAAACATAAAAGACAAGAACAAACGACATATCATAGACAAAAGACACATTCCAAAGCTACTCGAACATACCGACATAACATAAGAAAATCACTATGTTCTATTAATTTCTAACCTACGTCACCATAAAACACCGTCTGACCGCGTATCTATAACCAAGGTTCCGATAAAACATCGTGTAACCGCGAATTTCTAGCCTTGATCACGATAAAACACCGTCTGACCGCGTATCTATAATCGAGGTTACGATAAAACACCGTCTTACCGCGTATCTATAACCTAGGTTACGATAAAATACCGTCTGGCCGCGTATTTCTAACCTACGTCACTGTAGTGTCTTTCGGTGAATATTAGTATCCCCTTATAAGAGTACAACTATCTTCATTAGACGTCCGACAAGCAAGAGGTACGGAATACGACTGGTCATATGGTCCTTAGTCTATAGGTCAATTCTTAAGCCTAATCCATACATTATACTCCTTACCCACTGGTTTAAAACAAATTATTTATAAATTTAGTCCATCTACGGGCTTCGCTAACCGCTTCGGTCTTTGATTAACATTCGAGGTACTATCAATTCCCTTTTCTCCTAGCTTCTTTTCCTCAACTTTTTCGTGCGACTTTCCATTTTGTACCTCTTCTCTCCTGCTTTCATTTAATATTGATTTCGTATTCACAAACTCCGAAATTACCTCCGATATTTTATCCTGGCCTTCCGCCAAACTCACACTATTATCCACTCTTTCACTCAATGGTTGCGTCTTTACTTCATTCTCAACAGTTGGTGTTTCCCTATGCACAGAAATTTTCTCTTCTTATTCTTTTTCATAAAATTTTCCCGCTTTTAATAATTAATCAGTGTGTCTTTTCATCAAAACTTGCGAATCTTCTGCTTTACATAGATAAGTTCTACAACCTAATTTCTCCTTAATGTAGGCTCTTTGCCAAGTAGGTTTTGCAGGGTTTTTATAACTTCGTGCAAAGACTATTTCCCCGAGTTTGAAATCAACTTCGCGTTGACCCTTAAATTGCTCAATTTGCTTATCTCTAATTCTATCTCTTAATGAACATCTCATAAAATCTAATCTTGCTTTCGCCTCTCTTCCTGACATTCATTTAGCCGGTGTCTCTTCCGTTGTCATGTGTATTACATTTTTATACACAAGTACATACCGATTTGTAATAGTCGTTAACCTATTTGGTTTACCTTTTGACTCTCTTAATGCTTTTTTAATTCCTCGTTCCAAGGACCCGACCGCATTTTCTGCCAACCCATTGGTTGACGGGTGATAGGGTGAAGTTTTCCGATGTGTTATACCATTTCTTTGACAAAAATTTTCAAATTCCTCAGGTGCAAATTGTCTACCGTTATCCGATATTATAGTTTGGGGTAAACCAAATCTCGCGAGACATTCCCTTAACTTTTCTATGGTACTAACAGAATCCACCTTATCTATTACAAAAACTTCAGGCTATTTCAGAAGGCGTCGATTACCAAAAGAAATGTTCTCCCTTCAAAAGGGCCTAGAAAATCTATGTGAATTCTTCCGTAAGGAAAATTCGCTCCACGGAATTTGATTAACGTTGCTTTTTCGGGTGCCACCCTCATCGACATGCAAGACCTACAACTCCTCACATAGCTCTCGATGTCTTTGTCCAAATTTGGCCACCCGGAATACTGACGAGCCAATGCCTTCATTTTTACAACGCCTATATGTGCACTGTGAATCTCCTCTAGCGATATAGATTGCAATTCAGTAGGCGTTACTGCTCGATATCCCCAGATGATAATACCTTTTTCCAAACTCAATTCATTTTTCTTATTTGCAAATGATTTCGATTCAGCACTAATACTGTCAGGCCAACCATCCCTTATATATAAATAAACTTTACTTGATACTTTATCCGTTCTAGTCTCCTTTCTCATTCGATCGGCCGATACTGGTACACGATCTTCTACGAGAAAATGAAAATAATCATAATTTTCTTTCTCCTCCTCACACTTTTTCAACGGAAGTCTACATAAACCGTCTGCACCTCCGTTCGACTCCCGTCGTATATACTGAAAACTGTACTGAAAACTACTCAAAAACAAAGCCCAGCGCTGCAAACGTCCCGCTGCCATTTGTGGAATTCCTTTATTTTCACCGAACAAAGCTTGTAGTGGTTTATGATCCGAGCATAATATAAATTTATTTCACAACAAGTATTGGTAAAATTTGTTCACGCCCCAAAAAATCGCTAAAGCTTCTTTGTGAATAACGAAATAGTTCTTCTCAGCTTCACGTGAAACTCGGAAGGCAAAAGCAATAGGTTTTCCAGAGCCATCGGGCAAAATGTGCAGAAGAACTGCCCCCAAACCTGTTTTAGAAGCGTCACAAATCAATTTAATTGTTAATTCCAGATTGAAATGTATTAAAAACCTTTCTGCTGACATCTCAATTTCAATTTGCTTAAAAGTCTCGTCGCATTTACTGGACCACTCGAACTTCGCTTTCTTCAACGAATCATATAATGGAAATGATATTTCAGATAATTTTGAAACAAATTTTGCATTATAATTCACCATTCCAATAAAAGCTTTCACTTCCTGCATATTTTTTGGTTGACACAGTTTTGAAATAGCTGACACCTTTCCCAGATCCTTCCTTAAACCCGTCTTATCAATAATGTGACCTAAATATTTAATTTCAGCTTGAAAAAATGAACATTTTTTAAAATTTCATTTGAATCCAGCTTCCATGAGACGTTGAAAAACTTTTTCTAAATTATTCAAATGCTCTTTCTTATTTTGTCCCGTTACTACAATATCGTCTAAAAAATTAATTACACCATTTGCCCCCTGCAAAACTTTTTCAATAATTTTTGGAAAAATTGAACATGCAGGCTTAACTCCAAAGGGTAATCTATTCACTACAAAAATTCCTTTGTGTGTACTTCGAGCTAAAAGTTCTTTTGACTCTTTACACAATTCCAATTGATTATAGGCTGCTGTAAAGTCTAACTTAGTAAATCTATCACCTCCACTAAGCGCTGCGAATAGTTCTTCAATTCTAGGCAAGGGATGCTTAACATCTTCGATGAAACGATTAACGGTAACTTTATAATCCGCACAAACTCTGATACTACCGTCATTGTTTAAAACAGGTACTAACGGTGTGCCCCACAAACTTCTATTCTTTAATGTTATAATACCATCTGCCTCCAACTCATTCAATTGTTCCTCTAGTTTGCTTTCAAGAGCCAATGGAACTGCTCTAGGCTTAACAAAAATAGGTTCCACATTTTCCTTTAATTTAACATTAATTCTCTCATACTCGTATCATCCTAACTTTTGATCAAATAGACTTGCAAATTCCTTCGACAGGACTTGAACTTCATCGTCAACTTCTACAGAATCAACTGAAGTAATGTAAAAACAAAATAATTTTATCAAATCTGTAACATTTATAATATGAATAAATCACGAAAAATTGTATATAGATAAAATTGTTTGGGAAAATGTATAACTTCAAAGTTTATTGATAAATCGTGGTTAAAAAAAAAAAAAAAAAAAAATAATGAATAAATTAACATGAATTGTATGACGTGTATAAAATAAAAATATGAAAATTAACAAAAAAAAATAAATATGACTGTACTCAAATAATCAAAAGTTCGACGAAGCCAATAGGGCATATAAAGAGAGACATGAAAACATCACAATAAAAGAATAAGTATACGTACGAATTTATATAACAAAAAAAAAGATCAATATAATCGGCCTACAAATAATAATAAATAAATGTAAAATAACTAAGAAACAACACAAGAATGAGATGAAAGAATGAAAATGAAAATGATTAGTCAAATTTCGAAAATGATGATATCATGACCGTTTTAAAATGGCGTTGTCAATCCCAAGCTCGTTCGTCATCCAAGATCTTCCTCCTTTTCCAGGCCTTCAGGTATTATACTATATATATTTGTTCAAGCCGTGATGTTAAAATGCAGGCTCCAGGTAGCAGACATGCTCGAAGTCTTCAGGTTTTTAAAAAAATGTAACGATGACGAATGTATGTTGTGTATGTGTGATGTATATCGAAGAATGAGGTACAGAATTAAATATATCAAGGTGATCACCGATCTCGAGGAAGTACGTTTAATTTATATTCCTTCTTGCCTTGTACCTCTTATTACTCCCACTCTTCGCTCTCTAATCCTCAATTCCCCTTCCTACATTCTGTCTATCATTTGATGATTCGTTACAAATCTCTACCCAACGAGGGTCTTTTCCCTTCATCTACCGCTAACAGCGTAGCTCTAATTTTCCTTTCTTTAAAACACATAAAACAGCTGATTTCACCAACGGGTGATGTCATACTACCATCGTACGTTCTTAATCTAATGGTAGTATTTTTTAATTCACAATGTGACGATTTGCTCGTATATAATTTCTTTGGAATTACTGACCTACCAGCTCCAGAATCCATTTCAAACTCAACACATTGACCTTCAACCTCTATTTATACTAATTTTGGTCCATCAACATCCTTCCTACTAGACGACTCAAACATATCAAAAACTTCATTACGATCACTGTCTTCAACCTCAAGATGGAAATTATTTGCTTTGGTTCCTTGGACCTTACGGCAAACTTTAGCTAAATGACCTACTTTCTTACAAATTTTACAAGTATCATTTTTATATTTACACCTTGCAAAATTATGACTCACACTACCGCAATAGTTACACTTCGATTCCTTCGGTGATTCTCTGTTTTGCTTGCCAAACTTCTTTTCCTCCCAATCTTTATTCCTCTTGCCAAACTTCTGGTCTTGCCTCGTTTTATTGACACGTATTTGATGAATTTCAGTTTCCGATAACTTGGTTGCTGATGCCAATATAGCTTCCTCATTTCTTGCCGTATCCAGAATCATACCTCATGTCGCTGTCGGATCTTGCTCACATACTCTATCTAATATAGGCCCTCTTCAGAGACCAGTCACAAATTTATCTTTAATTTTATCATCCGACTGTGTCCCGAATTTACAATTAACCGCCTTACTTTTGATTCGAGCAAACCAATTATTAATACTTCCCGATTCATTCTGCATCATCTTATAAAATTCAATGCGTTCTTTGAAAATTGACATTCTTGGAGCAAATTGTCTACTTAATATCTCACATAATTCTGTATAAGATTTAACAGCCGGTATCAAAGGATCACACGAGTCTTTCAAAATTTTGTAAGCCTCTTGACCCACCAATGTTATTAATACAGCTACCCAGCGTTCTTCAGTCGCATTGTTCGCAACAAAATATTGATTTAATCTTTCTTCATAAACACTCCAATCTTCTCCGATTTGAAATTCAGCCAAAGACCAAATAACAGAACAAAAACTCACACTTGAGGACTGTTTTCACTGGATATTTGAACTGCTTCTCTTTCCGTTATCAACCGCCGCTCCTTTTCAAATCGTTGCTGTTGCAAATTTAATTGTTCCTCTTGAGCTGCCGGTTGTTGTTGCTCTTATTGCATTTGCATCTGTCTTTGATGCAGCTTTGATTTTAAATTATCCTGCTCCTGGCGTCTTAGTTCTAATAATTTCTGTTGTTCCATTAACTTTTCTTTCTCCACTTCTAATTTCCCTTTGAATTGCTCATCCTCTATCCTTACTCACTTTATAATAATAATAATAGTAGAGATAATAATGCACCTTGCATTCACTTTAACAATTCCAATTTCCTCGTCGCCAATTATATAATGTCTTTCGGTGAATATTAGTATCCCATTATAAGAGTACAACTATCTTTATTAGACGTCCAACAAGCAAGAGGTACGGAATACGACTGGTCATATGATCCTTAGTGTATAAGTCAATTCTTAAGTGTGCTGATACATGGGTTCACGTGTCGCGGCCGTGGTGCAGCGTCCGCGAGCGTACCAGCGAGGCGCGGGCCCATGTGTAAGCACTTTTTTTTGACCAGCTCTACCTGAGTACCTATTGACTTTAGGCCATATGTGTACGAGTACTTTTTGGTGCAGAATTTAACGTTCTTCCAAATTCTGGAGAAAAAAATATGTCATTTTATTTAAAAAAAAAGTTGATCTCGATTTGACCCTTTCAAATTCATTTGAAAACAAATTAAATATAGTCAATTTTTTTTTCCCTCGAAACCCTACGACTTTTCTATGAAAAGTTTTTTGGTTCGACCTCATCCTTTCGAGTAATCAAAATGGTTCACTTGGAATGGGACACCCTGTAGATAGACGGATTGAGCTGAATGAAATGCCCGTATCTATATATGTATGTATGTGTTCATTACTTAATTGATCAGTACTCACAATCATTGCATAAAAATGTCAACGATGCTCTCATTTTTTATTACGTCTTTGGTAATTATCATTTAAGTAATGATTACTCCTAAGATTGTCTACTAGGTATGTATATTATATTACTTTCCGTATTCTTCCTGGTGTGTATCGGTCTGTACTTATATGAATTTTTGAACACATAAAATGCCTGTATTTATCTATATCTGTATGTTCATTACCTAATTAATTAGTACTCACATTTATAGCCGGAAAATTCCGACGATGCTCTCATTCTTCATTACATCTTTGTTAATTACTGTATCATTGAACTTATTAATATTCCCGGGATTGTCTGCCATGTATGTATATTTGTATTTCCTTCCGTCTCCTTTCTGTTATATGTTGGTCTATACTCATATGAATTTTGAAATCGATTAAATGCCCGTATCTATATATGTGTATGTTCATTACTTAATTAATTAGTACTTACATTCATAGCGGGGAAATTCCGACGATGTTCTCATTCTTTGTTACATCTCTGGTAATCGCTGTATCATTCAACTAATTAATACTCCCAGAATTGTCTGCTAGGTATGTATATTTATATTAAAATTTTTAGATAAAAAAGTATTCAAAAAATATTAACAAATCTTCTTTGTGCTTCTTGTGGAAATATCACTGAATACGACATATTATACAATAATTCATTTTATGTGCGACGTAAATAACGTAAAATTTGAAAAAAAAAATTAAAAAAAAAAAATACACACCTAGGAACGAACCCACGATCTTCGTGCTGTGAATCCGAACGCTTGCCGCTGCGCTGTACGCTACTCGTAAAATCGCTGACTCGATAGCCTTTTTCACTACCCATGAAATGTTTAAACAATAATATCTGCAAAACGCTCGAGTATCTAGCGCTCCCGCTTGGCTCGCTTTAAGTTCTAGTCGAGCCCTACATACACTGTAAATTTGGTCGAAATCGGTGACGAGTTCCCAGCCTCCCCTTGTTAATCAATCGGTACTCACGTTCATAGCGGGGAAATTCTGACGATGCTCTCGTTCTTTATTACATCTTTCTTAATTGCTGTATCATTCAACTATTTAATACTCTCGGGATTGCCTGCTCGGTATGTATATTTATATTTCTTTCCGTATATTTCTTTCTGGTATACGTCGGTCTATACTAATATGAATTTTGAAATCGATTAAATGCCCGTATCTATATGTGTCATGCTTGTTACTTAATAATTAGTTCTTACGTTCATAGCGGGGAAATTCCGACGATGCTCTCATTCTTCATTACATCTTTGTTGTATTGCTGTATGATTAAACTAATCGATACTCCCGGGATTGCCTGCTATGTATATTTGATTGTCGTTCCGTTTTCTTTTTGTCATATGTCGGTCTATATATGAATTTTCATATCGATAAAATGCCTGTATCTATATCTGTGCGTGTTGTACGTAGCACTGCGATAATTGGTACTTACTTTGATAGCGGAAAGATTCCGGCACATCTTCTTATTCTCTATCGAACGGTCGCCTTCGTGTTAGTCTATATAGTCACCCTATATTTATATGTCAGTCTGTATAAACTTTGCTTACGGAAAATACCTGGATCTGTATCTATATACCTATAACTGCACACACATCTCCTCATTTATACATTTCGAAATCATTTCTGTATGTATTTACGATACTTCATATTATACGATTGCATATACCTAATCGCCTGGAAAAGGACAGCGGGAAATTCATTTATTAGAAAAATGTATACATTTTCATGATTCTATACAATACAATTGGAAATACGTGATTTGCCTAATGAAAGATTATATTATACGATTGCGTTTACGTGAATCGCGAGATGGATTCGTGCCGGAAAATTGATTTATCCCCGAAGTGTTTGTATTTTCGTTATAATATATTATACAATTGATGATACGTAGATCGCAATAGTATAAATCGCATAATACAGAAATTCATTTATTAAGAAATTTATGTATTTCTATTATTATATACTATACATGTATGCGTAAATTGCCTGATCGAGAGGCAGAAATATATATAGTATACTTGTATTGATTTTTGTACCACTTTCCACTCAATTGGATCTGTTCGA
The DNA here is from genome assembly GCA_963978495.1 of Athalia circularis. Lineage (NCBI taxonomy): Eukaryota > Metazoa > Arthropoda > Insecta > Hymenoptera > Athaliidae > Athalia > Athalia circularis. The sequence goes on along the minus strand of OZ021700.1, from coordinate 30,755,328 downwards.
ATTTTTTTGTTGCTGCTATTGATATGTTACATAATTGATTTATTCATAATCGTAACTTTCATAATTATGTACTGCCTAGATTCTTGATCAAAAATTTACAGCTACTCTCTGTATTTCCCATACAATCGCTATTTCGTTAGCGAATACATATATGAAAATGTATATCGTTGCGTTCATGTATTGTCGTTTGATTCGATATACCGAGGGTACGGTTTAATGAAATTTAAATTAAATAATATTAAATTTCCGAATGAATAAAGGGTTTAAAATTCAACAATTACTGTTATTTTGGCTTGGTGCGACCTTTTCGGCGTACCATTGTGAAATATATATTAAATAAATATGGTTATAGTATTCTCGTATAATTTTCATACCTCCTCTGACTCAATTACTAGATTTATGCGAATATTCCGCTGGCACTGGTAATATTCGACGGTATTAATTTCTCAACAATCGTAACTTCGATAACAACTGCCTAAATTCCTGACCGATAAATTCCGGGCTTCATTAAACATCTCCTCCACTATCGCAAGAGAGTTGGAGTCTGCCAAGTGTGTATATATATATATATATATATTGTTACGTGCGTTGAGTCCTTCTGCTGCCATAGCACGATCGCTCTGTATGTACTTCTATGTTCTGCTGCGGTCCAGAGATGATTCGACTCACAGAGTTTCGTGTGATCCGATGACTGGGATGATACCACGAGGCTGCTGTCACCTGAGAATTATGAGTCTTGTGTAAGAATTTTGTTTTGTTATTTGAGTCATTATATCGAAGATGTAAGGTATAATGAAATTTGAATTGAATAATATGGAAATTTCGAATGAATGAGGGGTTTGACATTTATCAATTACTGTTATTTTGGCTTGGTGCAACCTTTTCGTCACATAATCGTGAAATATATATTATACGATATAGATATAGTATGGACGTATAAAATTCATACCTCGTCTAACTCATCTAGATTTATCCAAATATTTCGCTGGCACTGGCAATATTCGACGGTATCGATTTCTCAATAATCGTTACTTCGATAATAACTGGCCCAAATTCTAGGCTGATAGATTCCGGGCACTCTCCGCATTTTCTTCACTATCGCTATCGAGTTGGCGTGTGCTATGTGTATGAATATAAATATATATATCGTGACGTACGTTGGGACCTTCTGCTGCCATAGCACGACCGCTCTGGTGTACTTCCATGTCCTGCTGCGGTCTAGAAATTATTCGACTCGCAGAGTTCCGTATGATCCGATGACTGGGATGATACCACGACGCTGCTTTTACCTGAGAATTATAAATCTTGTGCGAGAATTTTGTATTTCTCATTTGATTCATTATATCGGGGATGCAAGGTATAATGGAATTTGAATCGAATAATATTGGAATTAAGCATGAATAAATGGTTTGACATTTATCAATTTCTGTTATTTTGGCTGGGCGCGACCTTTTCGTCACATAATTGTGTAATATATATCATGCGATATAGATATAGTATGGACGTATGAAATTCATATCTCTTTCGACTCAACTAGATTTATCCGAATTTTTCGCTGGCACGGGTAATATTCGACGTTATTCAATGGATTATAACCAGGTCAATAACATAGATCGACGAATTTAGCTTGCAGATTCGAATTCCTGAGCTCGAAATACACAAGAATAGCGTATAAACGCCTGTCGAATATGAAGAATAGAAAAATAATAATTTTTATTTTCGACCCCGAATTAACGGTAATTAGCTCGCGAACGTCGCCGGATAAAGGAGTAAAAATCCAACTTTTGAGTTTGGGGGTTAAATAGTTCAATAGGCGTTCAAAGCGTTCATGTATGTGATTCGATTTTAGGAACACGAATCCGTCGGGAAAATAAAGATCGGATGAAATCCTATCTAGATATAATGATTTTTTCACTCTTCAGAGCGGTAATTTCTCAATAATCGCAACTTCGATAATAACTGCCAAAATTCTTGACCGATAAATTCTGGGCACTGTCAGCATATTCTAGTCTATCGCTATTCTGTTAGCGTACATATATACATGTACGTATAAGTATACGTATCAAATAAACAGTCCTTTGTCACGGTCTTGTCTCGTCGTGAAATTCATTCTATCGGGTATGAGAGATATAATAACATTAAAACTGAATGTTATCTAAATTTCGAAAACATAAAGGGTTGATTATCCTCCAATCGTTGTTATTGGGGCCTGGTGTAGACTCTGCGTTATATTATTTTCTAATACCGTCGTGCTCGAATTACTACAATAAGACGGGGCTCGAACAATGGAAAAGAAATGAATACAAGTCCATTGTGTATGAATACCGGACTTCGTGAAAGGAAATATCATACATTCTTGTATTGTCGTTTAATTCGATATACCGAGGGTAAGGTATAATGAAATTGGAAGTCAATAATATTAAAATTTCGAATGAATAAAGGGTTTAAAATTTATCAATTACTGTTATTTTGGCTCGAATATGAAGGGAGGGTGACGAACGCGTGCTGGGACGAGGAGGTGAAAAGCGAATTCACTTGCGTGAATTCTCGGACGGTAGGACGAACTCGGATCGAATTGTCTCGGAGCGAATCGCGAGTGCAGAACCGAGTCCGGTAGGATGAGGAGGTGAAGCAAGAAATTTTATGTGTCGCAAATGCTGACACCTAGGTATTCCTTAGCTTCAGGAAGAGAAAAGCGAATTCACTTTAGCGGACTTGCGTCGCGTATGCAGGCGTGAATTCTCGGACGGTAGGATGAACTCTGATCTTATTGGAAGGAATATATACATGTACGTATAAGTATACATATCGAATAATCAGTCCTTTGTCACGGTCTTGTCTCGTCGTGAAATTCATTCTATCGGGTATGAGAGGTATAATAACATTAAAACTGAATGTTATCTAAATTTCGAAAACATAAAGGGTTTAATATCCTCCAATCGTGGTTATTGGGGCCTGGTGTGAACTCTGCGTTATATTATTTTCTAATACCGTCGTGCTCGAATGACTACAATAAGATGGGGCTCGAACAATGGAAAAGAAATGAATACAAGTCCATTGTGTATGAATACCGGACTTCGTGAAAGGAAATATCATACATTCTTGTATTGTCGTTGAATCCGATATACCGAGGGTAAGGTATAATGAAATCTAAATTGGATAATATTAAAATTTCTAATGAATAAAGGGTTTCAAATTCTTCGGTTACTGTTATTTTGGCTTGGTGCGACCTTTTCGTCAGATTATTGTGAAATATATATGTCGGAGAACGAGCCCGTTTCTTATCGGGGGCGGGCGGATTCATATTTAAAAGGTTGCTCTTAGAGCCTAATAAACTAAACAAAGTTCAATTTAACAGATAGTCTTAATTATCAAAATAACCAAAATCTCTAAATGAATTTAACAATAGGCTCGAATCACGCCAAAGGGAGACACGTTAACGAATTCACGAGCCCGTCTTTAATTTCTCTACCGTGATGTTCTCTAAAAATGCTACGATACTGCAGCTCTCATTCCCAAAATGAGACTGCCCTCAAAAGTCAGCATTGCCAGGGCTGTGGCTACGTTCGATGGAGGACCACACAAAAAGGACCTTCATCTCGCATCCCCTTCGACGCCACTCGAGTCGACCATACGTCTAAGGCTCTAATTACTAAACATAAACACTAACAAATATGCCTTAACGTAAACTTAGACTAAATGCCATCTTTGGCGACTGACAGTCGCCAGAGATCCAAATCCAATATACTATGCGCCGACATATATTATATGAATATAGATATAGTATTCTCGTATAGTTTTCACACCTCGTCTAACTCAATTGCTAGATTTATGCGAATATTTCGCTGGCACAGGTAATATTCGACGGTATTAATTTCTCAACAATCGTAACTTCGATAATAACTACCTAAATTCTTGTCCGATAAATTCCGAGCACTCTCTGCAGTTCCTTCACTATCGCTATTGAGTTGGCGTCTGGTATGTTTACATATATATATATTTAGTAACGTACGTGGGTCATTCTACCGCCATCGCACGATCGCTCTGTATGTACTTCTACGTTCTGCTGCGGTCTAGAGATGATTCGACTCACAGGCTTTCGTATGATCCGATGACTGGGATGATACCACAAGGCTGCTTTCACCTGAGAATTATAAGTTTTGTGTGAGAATTTTGTATTGTTATTTGATTCAGTATATCAAGGATGTGAGGTAAAATGGAATCTAAATTGGATAATATTAAAATTTCGAAGGAATAAAGGGTTTAAAATTCATCAATTACTGTTATTTTGGATTAGTGCGACCTTTTCGTCATATTATTGTGAAAAATATATTAATGGAAAATGGTTATACTATTCTGGTGTAATTTTCATACCTCATGTAACTCAACTAGATTTATCCGAACTTTTGACTGGCACTCGTAATATTCGACGTTATTAATTCCTCAACAATCGTAACTTCGATGACAACTGCCTAAATTCCTGACCGATAAATTCCGGCCTACATGAAACATTTCCTCCACTATCGCTAGAGAGCTGGAGCCTGCCATGTGTATATGAATATTGTAACGTACGTTAAGTCCTTCTGCTGCCATAGCACGATGGCTCTGTACGTACTTCTATGTTCTGCTGCGGTCTAGAGATGATTCGACTCACAGAGTTTCGTCTGATCCGATGACTGGGATGATACCACGAGGCTGCTGTCACCTGAGAAATATAAATCTTGTGAAAAGATTTTGTCTTATTATTTGATTCATTATATCGAAGATGTAAGGTATAATGGAATTTAAATTGAATAATATGGAAATTTCGAATAAATGAAGGGTTTGACATTTATCAATTACTGTTAGTTTGGCTTGGTGCGACCTTTTCGTCACATAATCGTGAGATATATATTATACGATATAGATATAGTATGGACGTATAAAATTCATACCTCGTCTAACTCATCTAGATTTATCCAAATATTTCGCTGGCACTGGCAATATTCGACGGTATCGATTTCTCAATAATCGTTACTTCGATAATAACTGGCCCAAATTCTAGGCTGATAAATTCCGGGCACTCTCCGCATTTTCTTCACTATCGCTATCGAGTTGGCGTGTGCTATGTGTATGAATATAAATATATATATCGTGACGTACGTTGGGACCTTCTGCTGCCATAGCACGACCGCTCTGGTGTACTTCCATGTCCTGCTGCGGTCTAGAGATTATTCGACTCACAGAGTTCCGCATGATCCGATGACTGGGATAATACCACGACGCTGCTTTTACCTGAGAATTATAAATCTTGTGCGAGAATTTCGTATTTCTCATTTGATTCATTATATCGGGGATGCAATGTATAATGGAATTTGAATCGAATAATATTGGAATTAAGCATGAATAAATGGTTTGACATTTATCAATTTCTGTTATTTTGGCTGGGTGCGACCTTTTCGTCACATAATTGTGTAATATATATCATGCGATATAGATATAGTATGGACGTATGAAATTCATATCTCTTTCGACTCAACTAGATTTATCCGAATTTTTCGCTGACACGGGTAATATTCGACGTTATTGAATGGATTATAACCGGGTCAATATCATAGATCGACGAATTTAGCTTGCAGATTCGAATTCCTGAGCTCGAAATACACAAGAATAGCGTATAAACGCCTGTCGAATATGAAGAATAGAAAAATAATAATTTTTATTTTCGACCCCGAATTAGTGGTAATTAGCTCGCGAACGTCGCCGGATAAAGGGGTAAAAATCCAACTTTTGAGTTTGGGGGTTCAATAGTTCAATAGGCGTTCAAAGCGTTCATGTATGTGATTCGATTTTAGGAACACGAATCCGTCGGGAAAATAAAGATTAGTTTAAATCCTATCTAGATGTAATGATTTTTTCACTCTTCAGAGCGGTAATTTCTCAATAATCGCAACTTCGATAATAACTGCCTAAATTCCTGACCGATAAATTCTGGGCACTGTCAGCATATTCTAGTCTATCGCTATTCTGTTAGCGTACATATATACATGTACGTATAAGTATACGTATCAAATAAACAGTCCTTTGTCACGGTCTTGTCTCGTCGTGAAATTCATTCTATCAGGTATGAGAGATATAATAACATTAAAACTGAATGTTATCTAAATTTCGAAAACATAAAGGGTTGATTATCCTCCAATCGTTGTTATTGGGGCCTGGTATAGACTCTGCGTTATATTATTTTCTAATACCGTCGTGCTCGAATGACTACAATAACATGGGGCTCGAACAATGGAAAAGAAATGAATACAAGTCTATTGTGTATGAATACTGGACTCCTTAAAAGAAAATATCATACCATACATTCTTGTATTGTCGTTTAATTCGATATACCGAGGGCAAGGTACAATGAAATTTAAATTAAATAATATTAAAATTTCTAATGAATAAAGGGTTTAAAATTTATCAATTACTGTTATTTTGGCTCGAATATGAAGGGAGGGTGACGAACGCGTGCTGGGATGAGGAGGTGAAAAGCGAATTCACTTGCGTGAATTCTCGGACGGTAGGACGAACTCGGATCGAATTGTCTCGGAGCGAATCGCGAGTGCAGAACCGAGTCCGGTAGGATGAGGAGGTGAAGCAAGAAATTTTATGTGTCGCAAATGCTGACACCTAGGTATTCCTTAGCTTCAGGAAGAGAAAAGCGAATTCACTTTAGCGGACTTGCGTCGCGTATGCAGGCGTGAATTCTCGGACGGTAGGATGAACTCTGATCTTATTGGAAGGAATATATACATGTACGTATAAGTATACATATCGAATAATCAGTCTTTTGTCACGGTCTTGTCTCGTCGTGAAATTCATTCTATCGGGTATGAGAGGTATAATAACATTAAAACTGAATGTTATCTAAATTTCGAAAACATAAAGGGTTGATTATCCTCCAATCGTTGTTATTGGGGCCTGGTGTAGACTCTGCGTTATATTATTTTCTAATACCGTCGTGCTCGAATGACTACAATAACATGGGGCTCGAACAATGGAAAAGAAATGAATACAAGTCTATTGTGTATGAATACTGGACTCCTTAAAAGAAAATATCATACCATACATTCTTGTATTGTCGTTTAATTCGATATACCGAGGGTAAGGTACAATGAAATTTAAATTAAATAATATTAAAATTTCTAATGAATAAAGGGTTTAAAATTTATCAATTACTGTTATTTTGGCTCGAATATAAAGGGAGGGTGACGAACGCGTGCTGGGATGAGGAGGTGAAAAGCGAATTCACTTGCGTGAATTCTCGGACGGTAGGACGAACTCGGATCGAATTGTCTCGGAGCGAATCGCGAGTGCAGAACCGAGTCCGGTAGGATGAGGAGGTGAAGCAAGAAATTTTATGTGTCGCAAATGCTGACACCTAGGTATTCCTTAGCTTCAGGAAGAGAAAAGCGAATTCACTTTAGCGGACTTGCGTCGCGTATGCAGGCGTGAATTCTCGGACGGTAGGATGAACTCTGATCTTTTTGGAAGGAATAACTTTGGTGTCGAAAATGTAAACACGGATTCTCTAACTTGAGGAGGTGAAAAGCGAATTCTCGTAACGAGGTAAACAAGGTCACTAGGATTCTCGAGAACAAAAACTACTTTCGTGTGAGTCTTTAATTAGTATGCATCAATTATCCGATCAACTTGAATTTTAGATTGCGGGTTTTAGTTTTTGTATCCATACGCTATCGATTCTGGCCACGTGAGAGAAGAATTCAAGACGAGACGATGATGGGAAAACTCCGAACGCGTGGTGACGATTCTGCGTGAGTAGGGTAACACAGACAATCGCGATTCAAATTCTGGAATGAGGAGGTGAGGGACGAACTCTGATGACAGGGTCTCTATGGTCAATCGGAGTAGTTGTAAATTCGCGATTCTATTATTGGCGGTTATATCGGCAATCCAGTAACAGGGTACATCAACGTCGACAGGTATGATTATGAATGATTTTGTAAGAGAATTCTATATCTGTGACTCTATATAGAGTGCAGGTGCGGTATGCTAATCGACAACCAAACCTACAATCACCTGAGCTAACAAAAGGATTCCAAAATCCTTCACAGCACGCAAGATGAAGGAAGGAAGGTCGTCACAAAATACAAGTATTACTCTAATGTCGACGTTCACCATCGTGTGAGCTGGCAAATGCTTCTGAATGTATTTGTATATTTGAACTTGATTGCCATTCTCACCCCATTTATTTGGCATTAACGAGATTTTACACATTCGTCGTATCATTTCGTTTTGTACATTCTCAATTTTCAAATTAGGTATTATAACAACGCCATTAACCGGTTGAGTGATCATTTAATGTAATCGTGTCGCTGTTTCATCTATTGTTACATCGCTCACACGTTTTCAATTTCCGTACCTCTATCGAGTTGTTCGATATTTCTGAATCCGCCGCAGTAGTAATTCTTGTAACTCTTGTAACTCTTGTTATACCGTGTCGCACCGACAACGTCATTTGGCGCAATAGTCAAGCATGATTGAATCATCTATCATCGCGCCGCTTCGATATAAACTAAGATCAAGCTTTCAACTATGATCGAGTTGCACACAGCAAGGCTTTGTAATTCATTCTGGAAACAAAGAGAACCGATTCATCGATATACAATCATAAATATCACTTGCAAACCATCATTTAAAACGAAAATTATAGAGTTAAACCAGGTCTATTAAATACGTGTATTCTTCATTATTACCAAAGTAATCTTTCGATTAAAACAAGAACTAGTCAAATTTGGAGGTGGAAAACTGAGAATGGGATAGGCTGAGACAGGCGTGTGACGCTTGTTTGGAGGTTAGACATAGCAACGCAGACTGGAGGAGAATATTTGATAAGATTTCTGCACGGAGCTTCTAGTTTGTGGAAATGGTAGACTCACCAATCGAATCGATGCAAGTAACTCCTCCGTCCAGGGGTGTATACTACTTACATTTCGTCGGCATATCAACTACTGCTTATTCGACCTTGTATGTCGCTATTTTCGTTCCTCCACAAGTAGTCTCAACTACGCCACAGATATGCTCTTGCTCCACCACGTCGCATCAACATCATAGTGATAATTGCCAAACACGACTATAATATGAGCTTCGCGACTTGTTCGATAGAACGAGCACAAGTCAGAACTCCATCATCAACGAATCAATCGTTGTCCATCATCCTATTTGCCGTTCACGGTAACCGAACGGGTTCGAGATGACTGCCCCGCCATTTTGGACGCTTCCCCAATTTGTTGCTTGCACGAATTTGTTCCGTCCGTGAATCGCATTTTCAGACTCCGACTTTCATTCATTTTTAATTTGATTTTTACATTCCGTATCTCCATTAATTGTTTGGTACGTTTGCGTTCGCTCGAGTTTTACTTTTTTAGGTTCTTGTCGTACTGCGTCGCACCAAAGCTCTAATCTTCTGGCAATTGTCACGCGCAATCAAATTATTTGTCAGGCTTTGGCAGAAAATAAGATTAAGTTTCCAACGATACGACCAGACTCACGTGAAAATTATTTCTTCCTTATGACTCCGGAAAGTGAAAAACCAGATTCCCTTTTTCTTCTTTTTCCACAAGTATGAAAGACTAGTTATCACTCGACTGCAACTCGCAATTACTGGAGAGATCTTTCTTCAACGAAACCCTCTTCCCGACTGATGCTGGCGGGAAATGGCGGCCGGCCGTGCCGTATCCCCGTCAACTCTGGCGGCGAATCGAGGAAACGACACTCTATCCATTAACACACTGATATATAACTATATATCAGTGCATTAACAGCATTGCTGACGCCATTCTGACGCTAACAATATCTATAGGTATATACTGACGCTAACAATATCTTCAGGTATACATTACTGACGCCTATACACACCTTTTCGACCTTTGATTTCGGAAAATGTTGCAACTGTGCGGCAAAAATGTATCGTTGATTAATTTCATCGCCGATTGGCACTATAATCATTTTAAATTAAGTACAATTGATTATTCCGAAAAAAAACTAACCTGCCTACATGAGGGACTAAATATACGGAGCTTGCATACATATCTACTTTCAACCGATGAATTCAGCTTACAAACCGTATCACGCATAATATGCTTGCATGTTGTTCGGCGGCAGAAGGGGACGTGATGATAAGGCCAATGACACGACCCTACAATCGACAATATCTTTATTTATCGCCGACCAAACGCATAATGCTGTTGTCTTTCAATATTTTTCGAATTTGTGTATACTAATATATTGTTAATGTTCATTTAATTGCGCGACGAAATTGGGAAGCATACGTAACAACAGTAGTTATGATTTCAATGTACAAAACATCATTATCTGATCCTGACAAACCATACGATACCTTCGAATTTTACATTGGCTTGGGATTAGCTATTTGTTCCAGTATTTTCATAGGTTAGTACGCACCACTTATCAACACTGGGCGCCATACATAGCGTCATCTAACGAATTCAGACTTGCGTCATCCATACACCATGATATACATATAGTATAGCCATAGATTATACCCCTAATATCTGGTATAACTATGGTCAAAAACAGCTTGATTACTGTATCTGTGACATATCCCATGCAGATTATTCTGTAAATATTTGGGATGACCGCTAAAGTTTAATACTAAAATTCAACTGCAGCTACTGTCGCAGATGTTGTTTGCTCATTAAAAAATAAGAATATTCATGATACAAATCTTTCTGCAAAAAGGTACACTAAGCTTTCAGCAAATTTTTCAGGAGCAAGCTTCATTATTAAGAAGAAAGCTCTGGTCCGCTTACAGAATCAGGGATCGGTCCCGGCTGGTTCTGGAGGCTTGGGTTACCTCAAGGAATGGATATGGTGGGCAGGTCTATTGTCGAGTAAGTGTATTCAATCACTAGAAAACTATTCCAGCTACAAATGCAGAAGTATTACTGATAGTTCAATGCAATTCGTTTGTCATACTAGTGACGATTGGCGAGGCAGCAAATTTTGCAGCGTATGCATTTGCCCCAGCCTCACTGGTCACACCACTGGGGGCTCTTAGTGTCTTGGTAGCTACAGTGCTGGCGTCAAAATATCTCAATGAAACTGTCAATTTATTAGGCAAGGTATTAGTGCATACGGTTACGTTATTCTATTTAGAAAACTGATCAGTTTTAACGATCAGTTTTAACGAATTATTTTCAGATTGGCTGCTTCCTCTGTGTCATTGGATCAACAATAATAGTGATTCATGCGCCAAAAGGAGAAGAGACAGCAAACTTAGAAACACTTGTATCAAAAATTCAAGAGCCTGGATTTATTTGTTATATTGTGATAATAGTAACCGCTAGCATATTCGTAGTCTGTCGATTTCAGTCAACTGACGCTGTTCACAATGTTTTTGTATATACATTGATTTGTGCTTCTATTGGCTCATTGACGGTAGTAAGTTGTAAAGGGCTGGGTATGGCGTTAAAAGAAACAGTTTCGGGCAACAAAAACGAATTAAAAAACTGGCTAACCTGGGTACTTCTGCTTACTGTCATAATATGTGTCAGCGTACAGATGTACTATTTGAACAAGGCATTGGATTTGTTTAACACCGGTGTTGTGACCCCAGTCTATTATGTGTTCTTTACAACTTTTGTAGTAATTGCCTCAGCCATCCTTTTTCAAGAGTGGCAACATATGTATGCCACAGATGTGTTGGGATCTCTGTGTGGATTTAGCACGGTTTTCACAGCAATAGTTCTACTCAATGCATTTAGAGACTTGGACATCCGTTGCTACAACTTTCAGGGATTATTGGAGCCTAAAAAAAAACTGGTTATGTTTTGTGACTCCAGATGGGATATAAGGGAAGACGTGGGACTTGTTGGGAATCGCTCAGACTCTGAGCAAGAGAATAGTTATGAAAGTCCAGGTGTTACGAGCATTATGTGAATAATATTATAGCTATAAGGGAAACGACAAGGTGTGTTATCCAATTGATAGTACTAGTGTAACATGAAATTATCCTCGATTTTAATATTTATTTTTTAACTTCAAATAATAATCGCAAAATTCATCTCAATCAGTCACTTGTGACCTAATAATCGAGGTTACAAATTACCATCGAGGAAATCGGTGAAAATATCGGGAGTAGCAGCTCAACATGCGGCAACGTATGCTATATAGGCCTAAAGCTACATTGATGAATAGTATTGAATTATTTCTTTCGCCCTAACTCAGACTGTACAAAGCTCCGCAAGGTCTATGAATTACGTATGATTACGTGTTACATTTGAACTAAGTTCACCGTTGTTGCTGTGATGCCGTGATTTACATCTGTTATTGACCAACTGTAATGTGTGTTAAATATACATGAATTCACATACCTATACGTATGTATTGTAACTTTCGTGATTTCCATCAAACAGGGGCCTGAGGGAAATGATTTCCATCGAACAGGATCCTAAGGGAAATCGAATTTAGTGAGACTTCTTTATCACAGATTCGATAAACTGGACTCCCATCGTACAGTAAGAAGGATTCAGCAGAGAAACCTGGCTATGAATTCCACGGTCTATCTGGCAACTCCGAAAATACACATTCTTAATTTCCATGACATAAATGGCGAGCTAAAAATCAACGCAGTTTTGAAAGCATATCAAAAAAAAAGGGAGTGAAATAAATTAGACATCAGAATTGTCCTCGTTAATTGAACTTTGCTGTAAGAGAACGATTCTGAAGAATATTTTGTGTTTAATATTTTTCTTCTCATTTACACGCCCTTCTGGCACTGATCTATGCCTTCTGGCCAAAGGTTTAATCGTTGGCTGAAGATTTTAAAATATCGTATACAATATAGTCTGGTTCTTTGACCGCTAATATACAGGGTGAGTTTTTTAAAGTGTTACAAGTAAATATGTCGAAGACGAAAAGATTCTTTGGGGAAAATGTTCGAGACAAAAGTTGCAGGATTGGAAGGGGGAAATTCAATGATGCTATGGATTTCAAAGTTTATGGGGGGTGAATGAGGTTTTAAGGTTGTAGATTTCTCTTCAAATAGAAATTCATATTTTTTATTGCAGAAGCAGATTTGTAATATAGGTACATGAAAAACTAAGCAACTATGTAATATATGCTCTAATTGTAAAGTATCGCCCCTATTGTGGAATGTCCTTCATACTATAATTGAGTGTGGCAGCATTCAGCAGCATTACGAGGAGAGAACAAAACCCGATTAGAGTAGTAATGGCAGAGACTTGGTAATGGAGTAGTATAGTAGCATTGAGTACCTATCTATACTCAATGATAGTAGTAGCTGCGGAAAAAGTTCAATTGTGTGCGTGTACGTGGGTGTGTGTGGGTAATCACGGTGTACGAGCAATAAACATTGCCCTGAAAATGGCGTTCGGTTTAGCCGCTTTTTCTTACATTGTTGCGCTGATCATTGATGCATTTTTGATATTCTTCTCAATATTTCACGTAAGTCCACATCGACCCCTTAATTACAGAACGGGATAATCCTTTATTCCATGCTTCATTTGAAGGTCATGTAACCTCAAAACCAACATCGGTCAGTACGATCAACTACATGTTCTCTTTCCAGGTAATCGCCTTTGATGAACTAAAGACCGAACACAAGAATCCAATTGATCAATGTAACAGTTTGAACCCGGTATGTTTTCAAGTGATAAGTCGAGATTTACTTATCATCCACGTATAATTGAAAGTGAACATCCGAAGAATTCAATAATTCCAGGCTTAAAAACGATAGAAAATGAAGATGCGAAATATTTAACGCAGATGGACACTTCTTTTTACGGACCCAGAATTTTGTTCTTTCTTTGTCCTGTGGCTGTTTTTGCTTGTGGCACTTGTCAATGAACATGTTAACAAACCATCTATAATACTTAAGTGTCCTAAATTGTTCCCTGTTTCCGGTCACAACAGTTGCCAACTACAGCACTAAATTGCGTTATTTCTGTGACTTCTGGGCGCACAGCAACAATTGCCCTTTATTGTTTATTATCATGCAATCTGACTTCCAGATTGTCGTACCTGAGTATCTGCTGCACGTGCTGTTCAACATACTTTTCTTATTAGCTGGAGAATGGTTTTCTTTGCTATTGAACCTCCCGCTACTGGTGTATCACTTCCTGAGATTTCGCAGCAGGCCAGTCATGTCTGAACTAGGCCTGTATGACCCCACAACCATTATGAATGCTTCTGATCTAACGAGATGTCAACGAGAAGGTTGGGTCAAATTGGCCTTCTACTTGTTGTCTTTTTTTTATTATCTCTATGGGTAAGAAATGCAATTCTCAAAATTAGTGCACGAATCACATCACAAATGGTTGTCTGCTTCAATTTTCGATCAGTATGATCACATAATTATTTCCATCTTACTACTAAATTATTATGTTTCAGAATGATCAGCTCCCTCATCCAATAAACCAAACTATGGAATAGCGTTCATGGGGTCATTGCACTAGCCAATCATTGATGTGTCTCATGATATGTACAAATTCACTGCTCTCAGCTTCAGTAACGAACGACGTGAAGAAACTTGATTACAAATAGGGCAGGAATATTCGTGATTAATAATTATTGTTTGTATAATCAATTCAGTATTTTCATGACTTCAGCAAATTTCTTTTTCAACTGTAACATACAGCGTGAACTATGAAAGCTAATACTCACAAGATGTGAGTACATAGGTATATCCGGTCTCTGAATTTGATCTCACTGGTACCCCTTGATGTTTCGTTTAATAATATTTTGAATATACAAACCGATTTCACTGATTGTTTCAAACAAGACAACTAATGTGAAGTTTGCTTTTACACCCATCCTGAAAACACATATTTTGGACGATTCTAAAGGTTTGGTAATTAATGTTGTACACTCAGTATTCAGTAATTCTGTACAAATCTTTAGAATTTCAAGATGTGGTGAAACTGGCAATTGATCCCTGACTTGATTTTATTGTTATACCTTTCTGTTGCTTGTTTACTCGTGTCTACATATATGTATATATGATTGGAGGAAGAAAATATGGGAAAAGATTTAGAGAATGACCATGTCTCGGCTTGGCAAAAAGTTTTAATTTATTTTGGAATGACAGTAAAAAAGCAAACTACTTCGGCAAGAACATTATACCCTATATGGAAAACCCTGAACTCTGGCTGGAAACAATTTGAACAGTAAACTGCTTTTAACTCTTAAATCTTTAGAGTTCCCATTCATTCGGTGTTAACACAAACCCTTGAGAAATATCCATGTCTATAGTAGAAAGTTAAGGCTTGTCACATCATGTACACTATATTCATCTATCTGTTCAGTTTTTCTTTGAGCCAGTCCTCTGTGAGTTCATCCAACTCACGTACTTCGTACACTCTTGTCAGGTCAGCTTCTTTTTGGAGTGCTAACTTGGTGCCCGCATACATAATTTGTAATTCAATTTGGCTGTCCCGAGGAGTGTAGTAAATGAAACACATTGGGTAAGACAATCTTCCATCAGCGTGCTCCATTTTGTAACTGTATACTATATATCTGGGCTGATGACCAGGCAGTGATTCTTGAAGCTCATCGATTTTGATGTCCTGCAAGATAATGCTAGGTGAAACTAGTCAGCCTTCTTCAAAATAGAGAACTTACCTCTAGTAATTCATCGATGCAAATTTTCTGCCTCTCTCGATCTACTTTTACTGCAATTATATTTGACGATAAATGTGGTGCCACGAGGAATGTATATTTTATTTTTCAGAACCAAATCAACTTACGAATCAGAGCTGCATTATTCTTGTTCCTTCTGAATCTAAATTTTTTAAGTTCATCTTTAACGTCATCCTCGATGTCACAGACCTTGACGTTGGTAGAAGACTAGAATTTAATCATTCCTTCAATTTGGTTAGTTTTGCATGTTTACTATTTTAGTATTTGAATTTCAGTTGATATCATTTTCAATAAGAATCCTTTAGTTTTAAATAAACGGGGATCACATGCCCGTAATGCTTAGCGTTCAAATAGAAAAATTAAATACCTACCATATTTACTAACTTTTCTTACGTATATGACAGGTTGAGTATGGTATAATGCTCCGTTGACTGAAGAAAGGGAATGCTCACACAACGTGTGGTGTGATTGCTGACTACTGAAGTGATTACTCTGTTACATACGTTTAGGTTTAATGCTAACGCGGCCAACTTTCTGAAAATTGAATGCGGGAGATCTTGTAGAGGGCGCGGGGTGAATCGAGGTATGCAGTTTTGTAAGTGAGGAAAAATGGACTTTACATAAAAGAAAAACACGCACTTACTGAAGTTCATTATTTTTAAAATCATATTTATCGCTAGAGTGACGTGTAGAACCGGAAAAACTTACAATTAGTCAAGTGGCTTTTCCGGAGGATCGTCTCTGCAATTGGCTGTCGCTGCAGGGTCCACGTCCAAACTTGGTCCAAACTAAGGCAGATCCATTGGTCCAAACAATATTTAATCATACTGAAGATTCTTGAGAACGATCGACAGCGGCAGAGAAACCCTAATCGCTGATAGCGAGCAAAATTTCCGTGCGCATATACCCGACACGATAGCGTAAAGCGCTAAATGTACGTACGTACACAAGGTCGTCCTGAGCAAAATAGATATTTTTTCTACGTGGAAGGAGTTTTTTTGGTAATTTTAGAGGGGGGGTTAAGGGGTATGAAAACATATTAATATAGGGTGGACTCCACGCTCAAAACTCTATGGGTACCGAATTTACACATCGTTAACCAAGGCCAGGGACATAAATAAGTCAAAAATTGGTTCTGAGTAATGTCAATTGGGCTGAGCTAATAGGATACATATATTGAGGAAAAAAGTAAAAACTTAATTGGATATATATATGAGGCTCTCAAAGAGTTGAGTGTATCTGTGGGGTGGAGGGTAATAGGAACTATAGGGAAGAAAAGAAGGTACTCCAGCTACCGTGTGGTGGTCGACTGAATGTTCAGAAGCAGTTGAGAGAAGGAGAAGGGCTGTTAAGAGATATATGGAAGATCCTACTAACGAAAGATACAAAGAATATGTTGAGGTGTCTAAAGCTACTTCAAAATTCCTCAAACATTGAAACAAGACAGTTTCATAGGTTTTGCGGATCGCCGGATTCATCACGTCCCATGAATAACATGTGGAGCAAATTAGAATTCTTCAAAAAGAGATCTGAGTCCAATCATAATTCACAGGAGAATGATCCTTGGAGTCAAGATATGATGAAGGTCATCTAAAAGTTGGCCCCTCCGACAGTTGTAGAGGGTGGACAATTCATAATGAATGAAGTAATAGTGTCACTACTCCGGTCACTTATCTCAATAAGTGAATTGCAGACTTCTATTGCAAAAGCAAGGGTGAAATTGCCAGCTGGCACAGATCTAATCAGCCAAAAAATCCTTATATGACTGGGAGTTAAATTTCAGGAGGAACTATGAGAATCATGTGTTTAATATTCAATGAATTTTGATTTTTTTCTTCATCATTGCTGCTGCATAGTCCCCAGATTTATTGGATTTGACGCGTACAAGTAATGATAAATCCTAACGGGGAGATCCCTATCACAATCCCTATTCAGCAAAACTATGTTATTTGAAATAAATACTTAAAATTTATTCGGATCCAACATTTTGCGTCACACTCGGAAATATAAGATAGATGTAGTTACAGGCAGTCGATAATGTTGCTTGACAAACTGTGCTTCACAAGGACAACACTCATTCACTCAAGGCCTAAGGCACATTTGTATGGTAACGTTGTGCCCAATAATTATCGCCGAGTGTTCCTGAATTTCCTTACGATTATTTACATCCATGTGAGATTGTCTCTCAGCACAATACCTTCGATATCCGGTAAGACGCCCATTAAAAGGCCGCTGAACAATGGTGAATGAAGTTACCGTCATTAGGGTCTCGTCCTATTTACCACACTAAGTCTTAAATATGACAAAAAGGAAGCAGACAAATATGATTGCAACTGTTAGTACCATTATACAGTACAGTTTACGATTTGCTCGTTGATAAGAATCAGCTTTCTTCAGCTGTTTATAGCCTTCTTGGACTTGCGCCTGGGTTTGTTCAACGTTGTAGTCTATCCTATCCAATATGCTGCCCTGGTCTTGTACCATATGTGCTAGGTCCTAACAAAAATATTATTGGACAGGTGAGGATAAATGCAAATTTTTTTCTCAATCTCTTCTGATATACGAGCCAGATATAGCAAGAGTCACAAACACTCGAAATTATGCCCACACACCTTGAATATATGGTTTAGGTCAGAAATGCTTTGCACGATATGTCCAACTTCCTGTTCTCTTATCTTTGCTTTCCTTGTCCTCTGCTCATCATCAAAATGTAAAAGAACTTCTTGTTGCATTTGGTTCACGTGTTGTTGATTACAACTGCTTCCACTTCCGCTAACATGTGCAAACTTTATATCGGTAGCCCAAGAATCCAAAGGTTCGATGGGAAGAAACTCTTGATCATCTGAAAAGTATTGGCGGCTCCTTTCCTCCCTAGAGTTGAGTTCTGCATTAACAATAATCATATTTGATTTGAGGATCGAAAAAAGTACTGCAAGACAGGGAATTCATGACATTAATAACAGTCATCGGATCAATAGTGTTATTACGCTGTAAGTAATGGTTCTGTGCTGTTCGATATGACAATCCCAACTCCTGTAACGCTGAAGAAAGGGCAATGGCTGCACTAGCGGCAAGACGCCGATCACTGGCTCTGTTTCCCTGTCTTGCAGCCGCTTTGACAAGCTGCACTTGTCGGTGACCACTAGTAAATGCTCGTCCCATCTCCCTAGTCAGTTGTTCCATCAATCGTTCATCCTAAACAAAAAGTAAAATGTTGTAAATGATGGCTGGGCAAAGATTTTCATTTTGTTGATCATTCACGTATACCTTAGAGGTGTCATCTAAAGTTGGGCGCGTCAAATGCCGTGCATGAACCTCCTTGAGCTCTGCTAGTTTTGTCCTTAGCCTACTAAGGATATATTGTGTTTCTTCTAATGCGTCTGACCAAGCTGGTGGAATATGATCTTCCCAATTAGAGCCACCTAATTCAACTTCACCTATAGCAGCAGACTCTGAGCTGACTAAAGCCATTCTATCCGACAAATTCTGCATTAAAATAATATTATTTTGAGATTCTGACTGTATGTTTGGATGGCAAAGCTTTTCATGCATGAAACGACTGTGGTCAGTTCGTCGTACCTGTTCAGAGTAAATATGCCGGGTCTGCGATGCATTGTTACGCATTAGAAGGAACGGTTCCGTCAGACTTCGGGTCACCATTTTCAAAAATGTATCAGTCAAAAACTGTTGAATTGTCTGATCAATTGAATCAATTGTTATGCGATCGTGTTGGATTCCGTCATCTATTCGTGATTGCACGCTGCCATCCCATGGTGTACACTTGAGTGTACACAAATTATCAGTTGCGTTTTTCCCGTTCTACGATAGTTCCACGCATGGACACAGTTCTAGGGTAACCAATTATTTGGAATAAAATGCCGGAGTTTAGATTCTGGGAGAATCGTCGATAGTGAACTATTTCAGGGAATCCATAATTTGCCTTCGAACAATTCGCTGGTGTGAATCTTGACACTTCCTGGCTTGATACTCCGCTATGAGGATAAAAACGACTGTAGACTATGGATACATGCTCTAAGGATACATATACATATAGGATATGAAGAGGTCCTGAGTGCGTGGTATAGTGTGAGAATGCGGAGAAAACTCACACCCGATTGATCAACCTAGAGGCTTAAAATATCCCTATGTCATTATCTGAAGTTGGTTTTTTGTGAAATTGATAAATTTTCAAGCACGTCGCCATATCCTCTTTGTTCGCTATTGCGTCTACACACGCACTTTAAGATCAAGTATATTTAAGAAATCTGTGAATGAATTGGTCATTTCTGTTGTAAAAATCCAGTGATTGGCTGAAATCTGAAATATACTTGATCTTAAAGTGCGTGTGTAGCTGTCCTGTTCGATTCGGGTCCTGTGGCGTCTGGGTAGTTTAGTTCAGCTTGCCGGCAGCAGTTAGCGCCGCGAGCGGGACGGCGATAGTTTTGAACAGTTCATGATACCAAAAACACGTGCAAGAGCTGAAGGAATTTCATTCAACAAGATTGTGTTACTATCTTTCATTTGATATAATGTGATTTCCTATTACGCATTACTTGAATTCTTCATTTCAATTTATTCCAGGTGAAAAATAAATCAGACGAACTAACATTTTTTAATGAATGGAGAAGTTAGGCCAGTAGAGAATTTGTAACGTTGACTGATGATTTTGTAAGGTTGATGCTAACATTAAAATACAATATTAAAGAAGAATCCACTAATTCGTGATCGGAATATTGTAAATACAGCAAAATATAAGATATTGAAGAAAAATCCACTAATTCGTGATTGAAATATTGTAAATACAGCGAAATATACGATATTGAGAAAGAATCCACTAATTCGTGACCGAAATATTGTAAATATAGCAAAATGTACGATATTGAAAAAAAATCCACTAATTCGTGATTGAAATATTGTAAATACACCGAAATATGGTGCACGATTATCCAAATTGATGAAAACATGTTTACCGCGTATTTTGAAAATTCTACTTCATTCAAATCGTTGACTGATGATTGGTATCTTCAGTCAACGTTCAAATCCTGTTATGTATACTTATACCTGTGTATACAAAGCTTGTATGAATATTTTATTGCATCAAAGTTATGAACTTCCTATGAGCTATCATAATTTGTAATTTGCTTGTTACAATTTGCTTTTTGCTTTTAGTACCTCATTCGGGGCTCTAAAAAAGTGAGGAATTTCCTTTTTCTCTGCCTGCAGATTTCACTCAAGGATTTTATGGATTCCGACTTTCGTGAAAATGCCAAAATCTGGAAATAAAAACTCTGTATACAATTTTATCAACAATTCTCCAAGCGTTTAATTCGTTTGACATGTGTAAACAACAAAATCACTAATTTATTCCATCCAGCAAGTGTAATCCGTATTACCGCCAGTGTAATCGACGGAAATTTATCGCCATACCACAGTACGTATACAAGGAGTAGAACTATACTGTGGCCATACCGTTGAGAGCGCGAACTATCGGCCAACTACAAAACTACGCAGCGCGGACGCTGATCGGAGACACTGATATGACCGTAGCTGATCCTCCATATACTATTTCTCCGTGCTATGACGTCGCTGGCATACCATAACTTTTCTATCCTTCGCAACGGGTCAAAAAAAGGGACAAAGACTGAGACAAAAACATACAATATACAAATCGAAGCTTTTTGAAGCGCGCGATGTATACATATATATACTCGTCGAAGAAGACGCCTCCAAATGATAGTGGATATCTACAAGTTCTAGTTGGCAACACTTAACATAGGTAGGGCACTTCATGTCGGAATACCACTTCCGAGGATCAAAATGATGGGGATTAGGCACGGACATATATGTCCGTGGGATTAGGTATTCCTATGGCTATTCCTAGGCTATTCCGTTTGGGTCAGCGTTGTGTGTAATACATAAACTGCAGATCTCTTATTTCGTTACTCGCGAGTCATCGATAAAAATATTATTCGCCATCATTCGTAACAAGTTTATCGTTTTGATTGTCTTTATTTGCTCAAATGCGTGGTACGTATACATAACAAGGAGGGTATATGCCTGAACATGCTGTCACCTGTACGCACACACGAAAGAAAAGAAGCGCACCAAAGCGAGACGTTGGAAAGTTCGCAAAGGTTAGGAGCGGACCATCAATTCGATTGCTTGCGACGAAATTCTGACGACGAGATTGATAGGTCGCATAAAAGCGCGACGGTCAGACGATGGGACGTCGTGTGCCTGATTTTTTCGATCGTCACTCATATATTTGACATTGGTGCAGACATTTATTTGGCTGCAAAATACTTCGTGGATGACAAAATAACTTACTTTGCTTGGACAGTTGCTTTTATGCTGTTTCCAGCATTTGTCAATACGTTTATCAGTTTTAGAATAAATGACCAAGACTTGCAGGTAATTTCACCCATGACCTCTTCTCACCCTACATCAACAGGTTTGATCCGTATAACTTACTTACAGCTCAACGGTAAGCAAAGAAAAACTGTCATGAAAACTGCTACGACCACAGTCACGTGTAAAATGGCTTACCGTATACTGGTATTTCTCCTCCAACTGGCCCCGCTTATGCGATATTTTAACAGTCTTAGATACGCATTGAAAGCGCTCAGGTGTAAAAGAAACGGGAATGAAACTGACCAACGACGTTATTATCTCAAAATGCTCAAGGAGGATCAAGACGTTGCTTTGCTTAGAGTTTTTGAGTGCTTCCTCGAGGCTGCGCCACAACAAATACTTCAACTCAGTATATTGCTCAGAGATGAGAAATCAACTTTCCAATGTATGGTTCTATGTTATTCTTTTCCTAGAAAATTGCTTTTCACTTTGAAAAATTGCTGACATATTTATTCTGTATCCTTACAGTGATGCAAATAGTCAGTGTATGCAGTTCATTAGTGAGCATGGGCTGGTCAATGGCTAGTTATCATCGAACGATTCGTTTGGCTCAGCGAGACAAAGAAAACATTGGTGTCATTGGAACGATCCTTCAGTTTCTCTGGCACTTCTGCATTACGGGTAAAGAAAAACTACTTATTATTCTATTACCAGTTTCTCTTTTTGACACTTAAGGAATTTTCATCATTGATATTGCGTTATTTCTATTCCAGTGTCTCGTATTTTATCTATAAGCGTTGTCGCCAGTATGTGGCCCATATATACAGGTTTAGCATGCATCCTTCATTGTACAGCAATGACCGCCTGGCTCATTATGGAACCCAACGGAGTTGCGGAGTTCTGCAGGGACGGAGACCATTCTCCGCTAGCACCTTTGACTCGGTGTGAGCGCGTGAGGTCCTTTTTTTTTTCGGCAGTTCTAGGTTTTGTTTACATATTTACCTACCTGAATCCTAGCGAGGGTCGTACTTTTGTTAGGCATTTGTTCTATTACGCTCTATGCATCATGGAAAACGCGGGAGCCTCCATTCTGTGGGCCATGAAAGCAAAGCAAAATCTTGGAAATCGATGGTATTTTGAGCTCCTCATGGTTCTTTGCACTGTACCATTTATTATCGGTATTGCAGCGATGATTCTCTATTACGTGTTTTTTCATCCAACGTCCAAGCGCAGAAGTCACTTCGCGCCAGTTGCCAAGCCTAGTTAACGAGCCGCTCAAAGTCAGATTAATTTTATCGTTATTATATTTTGTTCAGTGTAATTTATCTGTCAAAATAGCACTCGCTATTCGGCGGCCTCTCTCATTATAGTTCATACTTATAATCTATAATTGATCTCGTTATTTCTAAGTATTATCGGCTGAGTGATAACAACCATTCTGTGATATTCTCTTTTCACCACTCACCATTATCTGCGTTTACTCAGGCGATGATTTTCTCCATATTACCACCATACATTCTGGTGATTTAGCATCAATCATAATTACTTTAGTGGTTATTTATTTGAGCCAACCTCAGAATCAACTCAGTGGTTATTTGAAATGTTTGATCATGAAATTATATATATCTCCAATTTCATTGTCAGAAGAATTAATCGCCTGACGATGGGACACCTATTTTACAGAACAGCCCATACTGTGCCATGTGAATTGGGTGTCGATCGTATGATGGCCACTTGGTGTTTCTGCCAGACACCTTACAGGGTTTAGTTTATAAATATTAGTTATAATTGACATTTATTTTAAACTTAGTATAACGTTCATAGTTTCTATCAGAAGCAATGTCAAGTATTCTCGTCAGAGATTCTGAAACAGTTGTCGTGGCTCTTACAACCGAATGGAATCCCTGGAACCAAAGATCGGCAAGCCGTGTTGCACAGCTTGCATTCTGTCTGTGGCTGCCTGTTTTAAACAGGTACTGTATGGGGGCCCCTTTCTATTTATCTTCCTAACTTGAAATGTTCTAATGGACACTCGTACAAAGTATCGAGAGTTGCTGGTAAAAAGCAGCTGAACGCAATGCTTCCAACCATAGCTTGCCTATCTGAACTATTACTTGATCAAGCACACTTTATTGCTTCCTTAACTTAATTATCAACATACTGTGTATATTCTTACAGTTGATTCAGACCTTTGTTCGAGCTTCTGAAACGTAGTAAAGAAGGTTTCATGGTATAAGTTATGTTACACTTTGAGACGTGCTTCTACTTTTTGAAAATTCGTTATCTACACGTGTGTATACTATTTCCAAGTTCATACTACCATGATTATACATGAGAAGTAGTACGTAAGAATGGACCTTTACTCTTTTTTTTCCGATCACAAATTTCGTGTCGTGAATTGTAAATATAGGTTTAATATAGGCACACATAATTTTTACACACAACCAAATTAATTATTACTTAAAAAAAAATGTATTTATAATAAACATTTGTTTCTACTCAAACATTATGAATCATTTCCCCAATTAGTTGGTCAATTTCAAAATTGCTCCTGCCTTAACAACTAACCAAGTATCCAGACTCAATTAGAGTGTAACTGTGTTTATAAAAAAAAAATTTAATGAAAATGTACTGCCGAAGTTGCAGTTGTTTGTCGCAAATAGGCTGATACAAACGTGGTGAGATTTACAAATATTTAGTAGCATTCAGACGATTGCTTGCAGTAATAAAGAAGGGAGTATTTCTCATGTAAATTATGGGGCATGGCGCTAAACAAACTGCAAAATTGGTTCAGTTATTTTAGTCCACAGGATTTTGAACAACTATGAGAATGAACTCTTTATCCGGGGCAACCATCACCTCGTGCTTCTTGCTCCGAATCCGGAGAAATGTTAGATCGTTTGTTGGATCAAGATCTCTAACTACGGAACGAGCTTTGTCCGAGAGTTGACTTATCAGTCCTGCGTATTGAATCGTTGTAGTATTGTCCAAAGTTGATTTTATTGGAATCCCTGGAACAGAAGAACTGCTTTCAATATGGTTTCAATTCCAACCTAATAAATTATCGCAGTACTACATATATATGCTAATGTATTTCCAACAAGTTACATCAGTGCACCACTGTTGCGGCGTGGCTATTCAAGTGATACCCTTTTCTAATATGATCAATAGGTACACCCATAGTGTTCCTGTTTAGCTCAGAGGACGCTGTAGCATCCCATTATGTGCATAAGTGCAGGAAAGTATAGGTAGCTTGTAAATGTTCGTGCAAAATATGGTGACATAGCAAGTAAGAGTAATGTTTGCTAAATCATTTATTTGTTGGATGTTATGTTTTGCCAATTATGCCAATCAATGATGAATGCGTGCTGTTAGAAATGAAAAAACGAGACAAATATCGTTATTAGTTCAATCAGCCATTATGACATGAACGTAATACATCTCTAGCCTGTTTTAGCGGCACAATTTTCATTGGAATAAGCAGAGTTCAAATGTACCAAGGTTTGCACTGGTCATGTTTTTTGCACCCTACACTTTGTTACACTGGACGCTCATTAGCTACACCAGTGCAGCACCGATGTTATCAGTTGGGAGTACTACTATCATTGAGAGGTAGAATCGTAGACTAATAAATTCTAAAAGTCAGGGGTAGTTTAGAAATTCTAAGGTCGGATTCAAAGCTTGGAGAGAAACAATAATGACCAACCTTCAGAGTTAACAACAATCGTTCCAACGACTCCTTTGTGGGACTGGATGCGTTTCATGGTTTCCTCAACTTCTTGCGCCTAGAGATGATAAGTCAGTAAGGTAAATAATCATGTATGGATTGGGTAAAACAGTATCACTCACCATTTTCGTGTATGAATTTTATTCAAGAATCACTAGCTCTGTACTATTGAGCACGAGTACAGCTATGAGAGTAGAGGGTTGATAGAGGCTTAAACACGGTCACCACATCAACAAGGTCTGTCATAACCTGTGGTCGTAACGTCATTTCTAAGGCAACAATTGCAAATCACGTTCATTGGCTCGTGGACCGACTGTTTCCCCAAAGGTGCGCGCGGAATCGCGTGAGCTGTATTCAGCCATTCTTCGGTCAACGGCTATATTATCATGGGCAGCTATTGGTCCATTTTCACAAGCCGCTTTTTTTTTAGCAGTGCTTTTGAGGCGTTGAGTGTATTGAGGTTCATAAAGTTGGCACCCGAATCGAATGGAATAAAGAATAGTGAAGAACAGAATAGACTGAAAGATCGTTCAATCGTTTGCGTGTGGCTTGAATAAAAAGAATATCGAGATAAAACGTTCAACTTATAAAACTTTTACCTTCAGTCTAGAAGAAGAAAAATAAAAAATTGAAGTCTAAAAGTGTTTGTTCCATGAAAGCAAAACCGTACAACAAGGGGCAATTTTACGGTTGGTAATTATCTCACTTAATGACGATAGACATGGGTACAATCGATGATCCGGTAAGACAAAAATCAAATGCACTAGCTGGTGAACGAGCGAATTTGTTTAAAGAAATGATTGATTCCCTGGCAAACTCCGATGCAGTTTTCCAGAGCCAGCAAAAGGAGGATCTGGACTTAACGATGGAAGAAAAAACAAAAATTGCTACAGACGTATTCCACGCTAATAAGCCAATGTTCCTATCACGATTTGGACCATTTGTCAGAGAGGAACACTTGTGCTATTTTAATGACCTAACTAGGGAACAAGACTATGAGATAACGTTTCATTTAAACAGACTACATAGGTGCCATAATAATTCGCAGAGACGAATTGATATAAAAAATCGAAGATATCAAGCCCTGAAATCTTTCATTGATAATGGCGAATATTTCAGGGAAACAGAAATGATGCGGCGTAATCCTCTCCTCTATGAACACCTAATAGGTCAATACTTGACAGAGGAGCAACGGAAACGTAGAGATACCATTGATACCCAAAATATATCGTTTTTAAACATTGTACTAGAAAGCATAGATAGAGAAAGAACCAGAACCCTGTACAAGGAACAGCAGAATGCTGAGGACGAAGTGAAGGAAGAAAATGACTCTGACAATGATTCTGAAAAGGAATCCGAACTCGAGGATAAAGCCAAAGGTTCATCAAAACAGTCGAGCGATGTTCACTGGGGTGAAATGTTTGGAAAACCTTCAAATCCTTGTGAAAAAGTGAAATATAATAAAAACACAATTGATTTCACAGTTCGTCAAATTTCCAGCAGAGAACGGCAGATTCTCAGAGACGAATTCTTTACGAATATGTACCACAGTTTTCTGAATGGAAAAGATAAGGACTTTGATTACAGGTAAGTCAATAAATATGAATGAATGAATGGAAATGTGGCGAATGTATGGTGTCGCCACCTTAAATATTGTGTCAATATTACAGAGTTTTCTGTTCCAGTACGGTCGATGAGAACGAGTCTTACGATAATGTGGATCTCCGGATCCAAGACGAAGAGGAAAAGTACTTTGACTCTGAATCTCCAGAGATTCTAAAAGAGAATACAGATGAAATGAAGAGGGACGCATCTAGCGGGGAGGACGAAGTGGACAAATACGTGAAATCGTTGCAGGTTAAATGATGGGGGGGATATTTTGGAAGACGTGTTTCTCTTTTCTTTTATTTAAGCTCCCGCAGTCACAGATATCGTTATTTTCCCAACAGGAGGAACTCACGCTAAACGAACTCGCCGATGCCGTCAAGAAGCAAACGATACAATAACGAGATCAGCAATCTGTTGCATTTCATGGTCAACATACAAACTCAATAGAAAGCTTGGATACGCGAAAGATAAAGTTCCATTATTTGAATGGATATTTAGTGGAGAGAAATGGACCGCTGTGGCAGTCAACGTTTTAAATTGTTGCAGTCAATATGTCTACAAGTTCGGTATATCGAAAAAGTTATAATAACTAATCGTAAATTATACAATAGCGTATAGGTATACCCATGTTCAATGTGTACTTATGATAAGTTGGCAGCCGACGATGACAAAGCATGTCATGGTAGGCGGATCCGATCATTACAGAGTCGTCGTCCACGATAATGTATTATAATTATATCCGAGCGAGCGAGTAGATAACCAAAGATAAAATTTTTCGAGTGCTTATAATACTTTCACTGCTGCAAGATCTTCTTGCCGCGGTTAGCTCTGCAAAGTGCCGTGCGGGTATAGTATCGTATCAAGTGTACTACCTGTACTTGCGGTATGACTACTTGACGTCGCCGCTACTTTTGATTGTCATTTATAATTCGTTATTTCTATACCCAAAGCAACTCTCAAGTTTTTTCCACATTAGCGCTATAATTACAATATCCGTGAGACGCCTGTCAACCACCACCTCAAACACGTAGAAATTTCACATTTTTATGCAACAATATGATTTTAAAAAAACAAAAGTTGTAACAAAATTCGAAACGTTGTCTAAACCAACCGCAACCTAATGGACAAGCTCTACGTCAATGGTTTATACCATATGGTCCAAGTTGTCCATTTTTATTTTTTTTTAATTGCGAAGTATGTATCCGAATTTCCTTACTGAAAATAAACCATTAATCAACGTTAAACGGTTTAATATACAGCTCGTTCACTACGTGTTACGACAGGTGGTAGTTTTACGCTGATTGATATAACAATCGATTGAGAATATTATTGTTGTGGGGCTAAAAATAATGTTCGACGCTCAATTTTTTTTTTCATTCTATTTATCTAAATAAACTAAATACCATCAAATGCTCGGATGAGACCATTATTCACCGACGAACGACTGACAAACGATTGCAAAAATGATCATTCGAATGGTTCAATACTGAGGGGCTAACTATAGGGGGTTGAAATATAGTCTGCAGCTATAATAATCTCTACACCGAAGATTCGCACGGTTTGAATCCAAAATCCTAATTTATCGAATGAGGAACATTTCGTGACATCGCGGGCTTCTTATTGTACTAAAAATTGCGAGGGAATCAACGAATTATTACACACATTTTGTAAGGCGATATTGACGAACGCGGCGGGTTCTCCCATAATTTTCGCCAATTTTCGAAGATCAAGGACATCTGCACACTCCTCGGTATCATGTTAGCGTTGGTGTGGTTATCCGATTCTAAGTTTGGAGGTTCAGGTGGTCGTAAATTTCTTATGAGGTTGATTGGGTTATTATAAGGTGGGACCCGACGACGTGATCGAGGACTTACTTTCCAGTCGTTTGCAATGCCGCGCTGTGTATCGAGAGTGGTTTAATATACAGCTCGTTCACTTCGTGTTACGACAGGTGGTGACAAACTGTCATTTCTTCAATGAAGAAGCTAAGGTTCAACCTGTATCTTTAAGACCTGTGCCAACATATTTATTTATACACGCAGTTATACTTATATACATGTATATTAATACGTACGGGTATCGAGAGGGAAAAATTCGCTTTCCACGTTTCATTCATTAAAAGTCAGAAGAGTACGACGGCGGCGAGCTTTCGTAATATCATCGTGTCGCAGTTATTTCATCCGCAAGAAATTTAATTTATTATTCATATATAATTTAAAATCAGTTTCGGAACCGCGAAATTGAACGAAAGTGGGACCCGGCGGCAGATTTTTGAACCTGCATATTATTATCGTTTATAGTTTTACTTTTCGTATTCTACGCATTTATTATTATTCAGATCAGACGTACAGGTTAGTCTGATTTTGGTGGCCCGGAAATCTCACCACCGCTTTCATGTAAATACATACCTAATATGTGTATGTGTATGTATTTACATATATTCAAACTTTATGCGAATAGTTATAAATGATATACGTCAAGCTTTTTGTCGGTCGATAGACACGATCAGTTCGTCTTAATTACAATACATGCTTCACCAATCCGCACGATCGCGTTTATTATCCCACTTGTTTATTTCTGTCGTTCTTTTCTGCATACTCATAACATTCTCACGCATCAGCTTATCCCTGTGATCTGCAGCTTGGCCACCATCCGTGGTGCTTTATATAAAAGAAGAAGAATTATAAAAATCAAATTAATTGCACGTAAGACCCATCGTTGATTTCTTATTCAGACCCACCTTTTATTTTCCGTAGAAAGTATTTCAACCATCCACCGAATTATGTTTCATACCCATTACACGCGTATACGCGAAATTCAAGTTCAATTAATCGCGGGTTAACCAGAGAAAACATGGACACCGCATACAAATTCATGTACACCTGTATGCTGCAGTGCGTATAGCCCGTTGTTGACTGAAGATACCAATCATCAGTCAACGAGCCCGTACAGGTTATATGTATACCTGTTATATCTACGTATGCATATGTACATACGTACGTACATACATGCAATATTTATCGATGGGTCGCGGGCTAGTGGTATGCGCACGGACCCGATGTCACGTTCAATTTAATAATAATCCACGGAACATGTTTCGTTTTCTATAAATGTTGTTAGACACGTCATCCAGGATCGCTTTTCTCATCGTCCGCGCACAGGTGAACGAGGGTTCTTGTAACGTATACCTATGCACCGCGTGAGTTATAGAAGTGGGTCGTCACCCATGGCACGAATTTACGATCAAATGGATCTGGAAAACAAATGAATAGAGAAAGTGCCGACGCGCGGTGTCAACGCGGTATAGTGATCCCGGTGTTCTAGAAAGCTTCGATAAGCAAAGCAGCTCTCGACCTTCACAGTAGCAAATATACGTATACAGACGTATGTGTGTGCATACATATATGAATAATACATACCTATAAGCGACGGTCAGAAGCACGAATGAATTCGAGGGGTGCGCAGGGAATTTATTCGAGAATCCTCGATCACCGATGGAAAATTGATTGATTCATCGGCATCGAGGTATATATAGACGATCGATTAACCGCCTGGTTATCGCTATATTCTCGATGCGTCGTCCGGTTAGATTGAACGGGTGGCGGAGAAAAATAATATAATTGAAATGATGATTCCATTTTTAGGACATTATTCTTGATACAACAACCGTTGCCCGATAATATTCATAATCTCGAATATAATTCGAAAGTATAAGTAAATATCTAGGTAGATATACATATAGGTATGCATAACTTCTGTAGAATACTTTCCCATCATAACAAGCGCGGACAAATTCATCTATCAATTCACGACCATCAAATCAATTCTGTTTGAATTTATCATATGGAAATTTTTTTCTGTCGCATACGAGATATTTGATCCCCCGCCGTTGATATAGAAGAATATAAAATGATTAGGAAAACAATGGAAAATCGGAATTTCTACGTCTCGATTTCCGTTCGAATGAATAAAAATGGATCACGTGATTCGAGGGATGCACAATTAAGGGGGATGAACTGGTGCAGTTCTTGGAAGAATGATACAGAAATATTTTCAAACTACTTGAGTCACGGGCGGGGATTTCGTATATGTTTAAATCACGGGTTACACTACGTATACAGCGTTAGATAGCGTATACCGATTTAGCGAATTGCTTGTGAAGAGGATACTCGGCTATATGGATCGTAACGGTTCAGGCGAAATAATAACGACCAAATATGTGATACCTACCTGAAACAACGTTCGCTCGCGAAAGTACAGATAAACTTCGTTTCGCTTGAATTCCACGGAAATGGCGGACACATCCACAGTTGTTTTATTATTTCCGAAATAGTTCGGTAAGCTATGGACAAGTGTCGAATGAAACTAGGTAAGGTATGATTATAAACTTTGTTCAGAATCTCTCCACGCGCACGAAAATATAAGTAACGCAATATAACTGCGCGGCTAAGCCACGAGATCGAGGTAAAAGTAAGAAAAAAGCGTTCTTATACGATGCAGCAAATAGAAGCTGGACGCAACATGCGATATATCTGGATTCATATCCTTCGGATGCAAACACTCGGTTGATCTATGATAACGTGTTGAGTGATCGGTGATATGTTTCTCCAGCTCCTATAATTTGTCGCCTTGGATCGGCTGACCTATGCCATCGACACTGCACGGTATAGATTCTCTGTGTTCGGACTTGTTTGCGTAGACGAATAACAAAGACGGACGTGTCCGCAGGTGGATTATCCACGACATATATGTTACACGTAATTATCCCGTCAAAAATGAATAAAATTCCCCGTCGTATGGAAATTCGCCCATTATTCTGATCATTCGGTAGCTCTCCCATTCCTTCGTTTCGTCGCGTTGGTGTCGTTATTACATACTATATCGTGCTTGAACGTCTAGGTATATGAACATTTGCTTCGGAATCTTGAATGTGGTCTGTCAGGTTGAGGAAAGATGACGTTATATTTTTGTATTTAGTGTTTTATTATACTCCCCGCGCAGAGATGCCTATCCGAAGGAGTCCTCAAAATCACTCATCGAATAAGTCAAGCATATATTCATCTATTAGCGGCATCAAAGATGAAAAAAGATGAAGAAAAAGAGAGTACGGGCACTTGATTGTGATTTGGTTATACGCTGGCAAAAAAATAAAAAGCGAAGGAAAGAAATTTGAAATTCACACAACGGATAATCATAATTTCCCCGAGAGCTCGGCGTTTTTCATCTCATATGAGACTCATCGTTCACCGTATATATCTATTTCATTTAGGTGTGCCTGTACATATACCGTGTAGACGTGCCTCGATATGCGCCGCTGAACAATTTGCATAATTCATACAGTAGTCATATCCCTACATCACTTCCGTAGGATTCTTTAGCGAAGGCGCGTTCACCGAGCAACGTGGGCTTATCGTTAGTTAGTATATCGATGTATGTACATAACCGCATCGTCCATACGACGAATATCACGTTCACGTTTCGATCTGAGCAGATGCAAGTATGCAAACAACTGTTCGCATGCTGCAGTTAGGTATGTATACGCGATTGGGGAACCGGCGAAGAACCATGATCTATCAGCTCTGCAGCGCTCATAATAGCTTATTAGGATACGTCGTAGCTATTTTTTTTCACGCGCGCGTTATCTGCACGGAGTAGTCGTATTATATGATTGGTGCTTTTTAAACCACATTCCACGTGTGACGCGGGAAGATAATTTCTGTAATCACGCCACTTGCGATCGATTGATCATCAAGCACGAGAAAGTCGGTAAATCCAACCGATTAATATGGAACTGTAATTTAAAGGGTGATTCTTGATGCGAATTCCTAATCAAGGAGTCGGGATCGGCAATTACCGCCCGCATACGGGATTATGGAACATTGTATTGCACGGACGAAGTGCACCGCGGATCGTGGCTGATTGCGATCCAACAGCCGAAAAAGGTTCAAAAAAGTACAAACCACACGCGATGATCCTTTCGTGCAGCATGAGTACTATCGGCGATTAATAATCAACGATTGTTCTGCACAACTGACGTTTTTCCATCTCTCTCGATCATTTTATAACGGTAACATGATCACAAATATTCAAGAATATCACGATAATTTTCGCCGGTACATCAAATACGATTAGGTAGATATATGGGCAGGTAAACCCGATCGAAGTTGGAAGAGTCGCTAGCCGTGATAGCGTCCAAACGCCGTTGCCGGGACGCTGCGTCGCGGCGGCGGTCACCCACCGGCCTCGAACAGTCAGTCAGTCAGTTTCCATCCGCGCTACGAGCGGCACGCACATTTCCTAACCGGTCTCATCGTATCGGTACACCCGTGGATGGTATATTTCAACAAAACAGAGGGAAAAGGGAAAGAACTCCGTGATCGATGAAACGACACTATATACGGATTAAAGCCTGAGCAAGCGAACAATCGTAAAAAGGATTGAAATATAAAAAAAGCAGGTGAACGTCGACGATTAATTCAGAACTACGTGTATTTTGTTACGTACAACAAATTTTCTAATTTCTTTTAGTGGGGAACGAATCGTTACTATCACGTTCAAGTATATTGTGCTGGAATATTTGATTATTGCCTGATTTCATTGTATTTGTTTTTTGTTTCGTCGATAGATTAAATTAAATTTCCGTGCATCGATGAACTTGGTTTTATTGCGACGATTGATTCGCGATCAGTGCGACCCGGACAAACGAAACAAAATGAACGTGCATGAAGAGTTATTACCTTCAAACGCTTAAATCGCGAACGAGAAGACGGAGAACGGAAGAAAAGGAATTTACGAGTACCACTATCTCACTCTGCAGACTACATCGGAGCGTATCAACGTGACGCAAAGCTCTTTAAAGTCCGGCGTAAGTAAAATACCTTTTACCTTTCGCTAAACTCTCTACGTATTATAATCTTCACGGGTTACGGTTACATTCGTATCAATCTTACGATTTATAAACGGAAACTAGAGTTTCGATAATTATACCGAAGAATCCGCGTACGATGGCGCGGAAGGTGGATGAAATTCAAATAGCTGCCGACTGATTCCTGTATATGTATGCATATTACGTACGTAGTACGTATAGGTATACAATGCGAATCTAGGTACGTACAGGAGATATTTAGGTTATTTCCTAATTCTAGGGTCCAATAGCGTTACCTATCTATAATACCTATATCTTATATTATAATTTTATGATCAAGATAAAATGTGGGCACAATGAACTGCTCGTAAAATCTGACAGTGTGCGATTCTTCTAATGTAAGAAGTATGGGTATACGTGATGCAGTCGAGTAATAATTAATTTCACCCGTTGCTCATGTCAATATAACTTTTGTCTTTTTTTTTCTTCATTGTCTCAAGAATGCTATAAATCTGATCCATGCAAATCGGGAGGGTTCGACGATAACCTATAAACTGGATAAGATATGTACCGCGGTATAAGGATGTCACCAAACAATCGAACCTATGTTAATCATAAAAGAAGAAAGCCAGAATGTCCGTACGGTAAAGTAGCAAGAATGACTTGTACGCGCAGACGTTAGACTACGCGTCATCTATCATACATTATACATATACATAGGTATACGTGTAATATTCATGCATGGAGTTGAAAGCCAAAGTACAATATGAGACATCGTCTGATAGGAGGTTAAGCTCGAGGTAAAGCTATTTCTCTTTACTTTTCCGATGCGCTTCCATGTCCTGTATTTATTAATATGCACTTGGGTCATCCATCCAAGTTGGATTGCCACCTGCCCAAGTAGTTCGTCAATACATGGATCATTTTTTACGCATGATATACGCTCAGTTCACTCTGTGATACGAAGAAACCTTAACCGCGGTTGTACATGTACGTATATGTTTGCCAAATGTTATTCAAATTGTGCGATGAATTTCATTGAATATTGCGTAGGTACGTACCACGACACATTTTCATCGTATGATTTTACGCTTCGATATTCCGCGCAGCTTTTTTTCAGATCCAGAATTTATCCAAAGTTTGGTAATTATGTGAACCTTCGCCCCTCCGATGACCATGAAACTATAGTATGCAGTAGAGTTCGGTATGCCGAACAAGAATATAAAAATATATACGTATATGTTGGGCGCGGAAAGTATAAGTAAACATAGTTTTTGCGCTTTAAAAATTCAACAATTGATGAGATGTATCGTCAACAATTTGGGACGGTGATTTTTGACTTTATCATCATCCTCGCACGGCGTGGGGGCTTTCGAGGTTTGTAGGGGCCGGGGTAGTAAAAACCATATAGGCGTTACGAATAGCCTGGCGCAAAAAAACTTGATAATTCGGGGGGAAAAAAAAAAACCGTCAAGGCATCATGATCGCTTATTCTTCAACGTGATATTTCGTAATCGGTTGAACTTTAATTCGCAAACTCACGGACTTTTTCCTCCGTTCCTCCGATAGAAGTTTGCAAGGAGTATGCCCCGTATACCAAAAATCTCCTCTGAAGTTCTTCAGGACGAGAGCGGTAGAAAAGGGCTAATTTTTGGGGGGCAAGTTTCAGTATCATTTTCTGCAGTGTAAATTAATTTGAACTTCCTGCCTGTATATTGGGTAAAACTTACCCTTATTTGTTTGACGCAGCCAATTTTTTTTGCACCTCTTCTTGTATAAGCAGGTTTTCAGAGGTTGTGGCGAAAATTCGGTAGAAAATTCTGTGTTAAATTCAAAAATATCATCGTCAAAGTTTTCTGCTTTTTTTCACTCTTTCACACGCCACGAATTTAGTGCTAAAAGCGAAGCTAAAAGCAACATTGATATCGTGTCGTCGTTGCTACTCTGTATCCTACACATAGGTATAGTACATAGTTTAGGGTGCTTCAGAAAAAACTGATTTTTTTTTCGGAAACAGGCTCAAAAGTTTCATTTTGGCTTAAAAGGAAGCCCGTTAAAATCTCAGCTCTTAATAATGATATTTACATGCCCCTCGTCGCACTTTTTTATTTTCCATACGATTAACATAGGAAAAATGTTAGGTTAGGTTAGGTAAGACATATTTTTGTACGGAATGGAACGCTCTACAAAAAAGTTTTTCTACTATTTTTTGATAAGTCTGCCGGTTCGAAAGTAATTCGAGGTCAAAGTTGAATTTATGGTAAATTTCATGATTTTTTTGGATTTGAGACCGAATATATTGTGAGCAGGTAAGGCTTCGTCAGGATAATGTTAATGTGTTTGCGGGCTGGAATTTCATGTGGATTGGAGGTCTTTTAGTCACTAAATAATATACTTGAAATCAAAGCTTTTTATTTTACATCACGTTATCTTCGTTGCTAATCACCTACTGGGGGCTCCGCTACCCTACTAATCGCGGAGTCCCCACCTATTCCATTCTAATAGACGAAGACGCCTACAATATAGTCGATTATAGTATGTGTTCATATTACTGTAAATTATCACATACGACTCAAGTATATTTGTGAATTAACCGATGTATACTATAAAAATCATATATTTAATATAATGCTACGGTTCAATGAAATTGGTTGGAATCGAGATGTCGTCCAATTGTTCTACTTTTAAATGACAGCAGTTTCTTTTTAACGAGAAATTTTTCCAAATTTTCGAATCTTTAAGAATTGAATAATATTCAAGATAAATCATAATTTCTATTTTTAACAATAAGCTCATTGTCAGTAGTTTTGCCACAAACGTCGTGAAGAGGGTCGTCACAAATTTCTAAAATCACCTTTGCTACACGACCACCACCTAGTTGTAAATTTTGAAAAAATTTATACTCAGAGCCCCAAAACCGTACCAAAAACAACAGTCCTCAACCCTCAGTCCTCAAACGATGCGTTGAACATGTAGAAATTTTGAGGCAGACCCCCAAACCCTTGAAAAGTAAACATTGAATGCAACATTGTATAGTAAGACCCTTAGTTCTCGAAGTATACGCCTGTTTATATCTATATGCAGGCTCGCTAATTTAAGCTAATTTCTAGCGGTGGTACAGTTAAATTTTTACTTATACGAAGGGTAAATGCGTCGACGCTCGCTCCGTGACAACCGGTCACGTGACAACCAACACTACCTCCGTTATCGTTACGGTAAAAATGGAGAAGAAAATTTGTGTCTTTAAAATTAATTTTGCGAGTGAATAACGAACATGTGCGATATACTTTGTACTCGTGCGTGTGCCTCCGTGTACGCGAAGCTAAGATTTTTCGAGACGGATGAATTGATCTTGCGAAGAAGCGTGCCACCTGATAATGGTTTTTCAACTCGAATGGTCAATTAGCTCATTTCATTTCTCGAGAACCGCAGAATTAGCCGCAGCGTCAGCATCGGCGGCAGAAGTTGGTCCTGGTTGAAATTTTCGATCGATCGGCAAATCATTCGAATAAAGACTCGTCTTTGAAACTTTCTATAGCTTCAATCGCAGCGGGGTCTTCCATTCATCGTATTGTATGACGCGCACGAACGGAAGCGATTCAATATAATCCACTCTTTACATACATATCATTGTAACTGCATGAACGACAAATTGTAAAATTACGGAAAAAGTAGAATTGAAGGTGATGAAGATTGAACTGAATCTGGTGACAAGGATGAAATTGGATCCTCAAATACAGATCATATGCCGAATTTATGTCGACAACTTTGTACTATTTCGATATTTTCAATGAAGAAAAGAGAGGAGAAAGAAACATACAACAAACGAACAAACAGGTAATGCAAAACGAATAATACAGAATAAATGATGATATAAAATAATATTATGTATGTAAGAAACCTGTGCTTTTATGACTATATGCCATTAATCTACATAATATAATAATTATAGTTTAACAATGCGATTAATGTAAATTAGTTTTAGTTTTATCTATTGGATCCTTATCGGCCAAGTAAGATTCTGGAAAGGCTACGATACATTATAATCCTGCAATCGTTTAATCGACCAAAAAAAAATCGCATCCGCCAGCGTACCAGCGAGGCGCGGGCCCATGTGTAAGCACACTTTTTTGACCGGCTCTACCCAAGTACCTATTGACTTTGGTACTTTTTGGTGCAGAATTTAACGCTCTTGCAGATTCTGGAGAAAAAAATATGTCATTCCATTAGAAAAAAACAAGTTGACCTCGATTTGACCCTTTCAAAGTAATTTGAAAAAAAATTGAATATGGTCAAGTTATTTCCCTTCAAAACCCTACAACTTTTGTATGAAAAGTTTTTTGGTACGACCTCATCCTTTCGAGTAATCAAAATGGTTCACTTAGAATGGGACACCCTGTATATGGGCAGATCCATTACTTTTCGATGAAATCGTGCGCACTTGCGCCAGCGATTAGGCTATTGATTTTTCTACGAAAGTAGGTTAAGAAACAATGTGATCTTCCGAATTTGCGCTCAATCCGATTAAATCCGGCAGCTGTAGAATTTTTGGAAATTTTAAAAGGGTGAGTTTTTTGTTTTGCGTACCACAATTTCTAGCGTTTTTTGAAGTAGATGGCTCGCCGACGTCGCATGTTCTTCGTCTCTGTACATTCTATTGATTTCTACCATGATTCTCATTTAGTACCTCTTTCCTTGTGATACATGGCCTCTCAATTAAGTCGATGAATTTCGGAAAAATTGCTGTATTGAGATGGCTGTAAGTTTTTTACATCAATTCAAAATCACGTGAAATGTTCAGAGAATATATTTCATTCTATCCGCAAACAACCCTGGAAATTTTCACGTTTGGAATAGGAGTGGTCTACGCACTGCAGTGAATCTGTAGGTTAGGTTACCTCTAATCATGCATATTTAAAAAAAAATTCGAAAATCATTTTTCTTAATTTGTTCTTGTATACTCATCGTAAAGACGAGTGCGAGACGAAGATAAGCATGTAACATATGTACCATATGTACTC
This sequence comes from Athalia circularis, assembly GCA_963978495.1. Lineage (NCBI taxonomy): Eukaryota > Metazoa > Arthropoda > Insecta > Hymenoptera > Athaliidae > Athalia > Athalia circularis. Next base: position 30,716,090 of record OZ021700.1, on the reverse strand, counting down.
GTGTAAATGCACTGTATATATGTATACGATATATATAGTAATATGTGGTCAATTGGCTGGACCCAAACCTTCGGTGAGGCAAATTGACGCACATATATAAATGGAAAAGGATCGACTGACTGAAAATAAACTGCAAATAAACTGAACGCACAAAAAGTCTTCCGCAAGATATACATAGCTCAAAATAATGTAGTCAGCAGAAATGGAGGACGAAGAGGACACCTCACCTGAAAAACAGACAATGCTCGAGTCGCGATCGAACGACGTATCATATTGAAGATTAAATTTTTGTCGTATATGATCGGACATTCTTACCGAGGAGATAAAGTGATTTTAAATTACGAAACAAAGTTCGAGTTAACAATCGATTTCATTATCAACCGTGCAATGTTAAATACCCGGGTTGATATACACATAATAATACAAACCTGGAAGATCGATGACAATAATCAGTTCGAACGATTTTACACGCCGATAAAATATACCAGAAAGATACTTTGAAGAATCGCGCACCAGAGTATCGATATTCGATGTAAATATGTAATAATGATATCAATAATCATATTGACAATGACAATGACAATGACAATGACAATGACAATGTCAAAGATAACGAGTCGCGGTGCAATTTTCGCGAATAAATCGAGAATAGGTACTCGAGTTCATGTAGAATATGTATCTGTGTCTAATTTTAATCGCGCGTAACATTCGGTACACGTGTTGTGTCTTATTATGTCGGTGCGACCGAGTCGAGTGTACGTACACCCGTGTACCTATACCGCTACCATGTACACCAGGGAGCGTGATTGGTTAATGACCGAATCACCGAAGGAAATAATTGCCCCGAAGGCAAACAATTATGGTTAAAGTAGTCTCGAATAATCTCGAAGCACCGATAAGCGTTGCACTCATACGTACGAACAAGTATACGGAAAGCACGTATGTCGGTAAGCAAATTGTAAATATGCGCGCGTATATATACTTACATCGATAACGTATGTATGTACACATGTACGAAATCCAGCTATTTTGGCCAAGCCCACTTATTGTTAGTTTTTTTTCAATCATATCTGCCACGTCATTGCCTATAGATATTGTACAAGTTTGAAAAATTGTTGTATTTTTGATAATTTATATTTAAATTGTAGTTGATGGTAATAATGATGCTTCTGAGGGACTCATACCGAGTTGCCTTATATTCACGCGAACAAAGCAGCTTTTGAACTTTTCGATGGACTTTAATCTCGACCTTCCACCGCGTTCACTCTGGGTATGAACACCCTACACTATACGCAACAACCCTGGCGAGACAGCGTGGCTCCAGAGCTGTCCAGATCCAACCTGGTTCGTTGTTGCATCGAATCGAATCGGTTCGGATCGGATCGGATCGTCGCGCGTCGTAGTCGGTAGTTTCACTTGGTCTTCCTCCTCTCTCACGATGCCGTCCGCCTTCAGAGACCACTTGGATTTACCTGCTATCGAATGAAAGGAGATTTGATTTGCTGATATGATTCGCCAGAATGAACTTGCACGTTCCAGGTTCCGTAAAGTCGCGTATGAATTGAATCTGTAAAGGAGATCCTATAAGTCCGGCGAATACCTATCTACATACATTCTATATTTACAAAATATTGTATCAGTTCGATAAAAATACCAGAATACGTTATAAAAGATTCGTGCAATGCCTTGGAGAACCATCCACCACTATAATTCTATGACCGATTCCAACTGACAATGAGTAGGTAGCTATACTCAAATTTTGCAATTTCCCGGGTGATATTAGGTACGTACATACCGGACCGTGAAACACCGAGGCTTGCTCATAGGAAACTGTTTCCGGTATAAGCTAACCTCAGGTGCAAAAAACGTCGCCAAATACATGAATTTTTCCATACTCAATCGCCACCAAAAATTCGTTTCTCAAGAATAACCGTAAAATTATATCGACGATCAGGGGAAAATAGATCCAAATCAATGATTGCGCCAACTGCCAAGTACATGTAACTTTGCACCATGCTGCAGATAATATAGGAGTATCAGAGAAGACTGGAATAAACATACGACAAACCAAATTAACAAGTGCAAGAATATTCGGAAGAATATAAAGTTGGAAAAAAATCAATGAAAAAACAACAAATCAAAGTACATAAAAAAAAAAAAAAAAAAATTGGGGTACGTGGTCCTTGGCGGGCTAAAGTTATATTTCCATACAAGAATTCTGTATTTTTTTTTTCTAAAAAGTCCGCCAAGTTCCACTACCTCCAATTTATTTATTTATGTTTTTTAATGCATTATCGTCTTCATGGTCATTCGTGCGCATGGGTGAATATTTTTGTCGCAGCACCGCACCCAATGCACAAGATTATATCCCGACAGAAACAACGAGTTGGAATCAAAGGGCGTGACTCACAAAAAGTGGAGTTGCTGCCACAAGGACGTATATCCTGCGAAAAGTTAACAAAATAATAGAAGAATCGTCGGAAGAACCTGTGGAAATTACGTTGAATATTATTCGAAAATTTGATCTTTTAGGTCAATTTATTTTCCAAAGGGAACGGCTTTCTGGTAGATCTTACAAAAAAGCTTATAGTGACTTTCTTTAGGGATATAGATTCTTATGGCAACAAGGCCAAAAAGAATCACGCCATTCTGCTTCTCAGCCTTTGTACACTTACAATTAGCTGTACATAATCAGTGAGGTGGGTATAACAGTACAGGCGTGAAGCGACTTGAGAAGCGATTTCACAATCTCATCTAGTTTTACTTTGACTAACCTTGCTCAACCTAATCTAATTGTAAACCAAAGTAACCGCAACTAAACGTGCCTAACGTAACCAAAACTTCTTGCTTCGATTCGCTCGGGATCTTGTGGCAGACCACCGGCAGACCACAGGTGCACGTGCTAATGACTCTGAAAACTGAGCTGAACGCTTCAACGAATCGCCGTTGCTGTTGTGATAAAAAGTTAAAAAAAAAAAACAATAGAAGGGGGAAAAAAGTGTAACAGGTATTTGTATCGGTGATTGTGCAGAGCAAAAGTTTTGCAATCGTTGCATTCGATGCGGTAGCTGGGCTTCAATTGACGTGCTTTCGCTGCCTGCGATAACGATATAAATGTCCTAACGTTGACAATACCGACACCGACGATAATTTTTGATAAAATGCCAAGTTCAAATTCTGCATATCTATGCAGGATTATAATAGGTGAGCTGGTGTGCATATGTACCACGTGCGAACCCATGTATAGTAGGAAGTACCTGGCCAGCGGGGGAATCCCTCCTACCGAGCGCCCGGTGGTCCAGTATCTGTACAACTATTGTTGTGTATATTACACATGGCACACGCGTACAGTTTACACACGTATTTTCCGCGTGTATGCTACATACGGGAGATGTCCACGTACGTACATATAGAGGAGACCGGGGCTAGTTCGCCATCGGGGCAAGTTCGCTAGCGCGCTGTATTTCGAAAACTGAGCGTTTGGGTGGCCGCAATTCCGAAAAGGTTTTATTCGTTGTCTTTTCCCCTCTCTATCACGGAAGTTTTGTTAAGTTTGCAGGTAGCTGTTCAGAGCTGTGGATGTTTTTATTGAAAAACGTCGATTTTTTTTGTGTAAGTACAATTTTCAATCTCCGTTAGTTGTTTTTTCAGGGGTATGTAATGATAAAATTGTAGGGTGTGCAACGAATACATTCAAGAGATACTCTTTCTTTAACGATTTGCATATATATACAGGGTTACTGTTGCTTTCTCTATTTAGAAACACGGCGAGTACATAAAAAGAGGCTGTGGGGCAGGTTCACCACTTTTTTTTGGGGCGAGTTCGCCACTCAAAAAATTTTTTTTAAATGTTTTACAGTCGCTTATTTCGGGTTTTAATCGATTGAAATGTACTTTTCATACGTGTTGCAGACACATTATGGTAGTGACTATAAGAAAACGACTAGGTACTAGAGGTAGTTATGATATGGGTCAAATCAATAAGGCTATCTTACAATTAGGTTGTGTTTGTATGAACATTTGAATACTTCGTATTCAAGTTTAATTACCTAAGCATATGGGGCCGTTCACGTCAACTCGACACGGTTCCAAACCTCGACATCTCCGATTTCATTTTTAATTTTATTCTATCTTTGGAGAACACCCCAATTTTATTTTTTTTGTCATCAAGGCCTTCGGAGCTATGAATTTTTTCAACTTTGAAAAAGGGACCTTTTGCAAAATTCTGAAAAAAATCACAAAAATTCTGTGGATGACACAGAACAATCTCCCACTCGCAGAAACGTGGGCAGAATTTTTCTTATATATTTTTTTCAGTTTTAAACATTTTTTTTTACAGAAAAATGCTTCACTAATGACCGTTATCCTACTAAAAATTCGCAAAAATCTTTCACTATTCATATGTTTAAAATTAAATTAAGAAAAAAAAACAATTTCGCGGGTCCTCCAAAGATAAAATGATAACATATAAAATTAAAGATGAAATCTGAGATATATCGAGGTCCGGAGCCGTGTCGAGTTGACGTGGGCAGCCCCTGCATATTTAAATAAAAATATAAAGGAGAGAAATTAAATTATGAACCCAAATAATATTCATTATCTTGCTTTTCAAGCCTATATTTTATCTATCACCATTCATTGTGCGAAAATAAAAATATATATATGTATATATGTATGTATGTATGTATCTCAACCGTACGAATTTCAGTGTGTGTTTGGGAAGGCTTTCGGACTCACGCCTTGTATTGTAAAAGACAACGAGTCATCATTTTTCGTAATGTGCGTACCGAAAACTGATATTCTTCGCGATGACTTATGTGAAACGATTGTTTCAATCTTTTCATATTTACCCTTCGTGTTTATCAAGTCGCTCTCCAACATTGATATGGCGCGTTGCAAATATTACTGCGTTTTACATCAAACATTGGAACATCTTTTTCATTTAATGAAAATGAATAATTTTACCCATTAGTATGCATCGTATGCATTTTTAGCACATTGTCCCGGACTTCCCTACTATCGAACGGCACGCTAGACTTTGATATATTTTTACCATTTGTTTGGGCAAAAAGTCTCTCAGTTTCAATTCTTTTATAAAAATCTCTGATATATTTGTTCCTTGTTTTTCCTCATTTTTATCGATTTCTTAGCTCGCCGTTCAAGCAACCTGCGAAACATTAATATTAAAGTTTTGCCCCCTATAATACTTCGGGCAGAAATTAGTGAACGACATCTTACAATTAGACATTTCACCGGTCTCAATCTTTGACTTATACGAATACCATTCGCTTTGTTACATTTTTTTTCCCTTAGCTACGTAGGTGAATACATTTTTTTGAATTGCCCTCGAATCCATCGCACATCAAATCGATTGATTATCGTTAACTTTCTCATTACTCGCACTGCAATTATAGGTGTATAGGTACGTACATAGAATAATCAAAAGATAATCTGTTTCATCCCTATACTTCTCTGCGTGCGATGAAAAATACATATCATATATTTTCGGCCCTGGCTGCATCGGAACCAACCCGCTTGCTAGCACCTGCATTCTTTTGGGTGAGGCATTATTTAAAATGTTTGGACTCCTTCCGCGGAACGTTGGCCTTAATTCGCGGACGCTGCTCGCTTATACATTGACGAGAAACCGCCCGTTTTCATATTGTACATTCAGCAAATCTCACGTTTCCTGAGAGCCGCTGTTGCTTTTGCTGATGCAGCGAGTGGTGATGGTGCAGGGGCTCAATTAGATCCTTCTTAACTTTTATATCAAGTTCACGATCATATTCAACGACCACTGGTGCTGACGTTCACGTTTTGTGTCCGCTGTCGTGACAGCCAACAGTAAGGCATATTATCTTATCCCAATGTCCAATCGAACATCGCGTCTTGAACGTAATAATTATACCCAATATTATACGTACAGGTTTCTATCCACTCACGATTTCTTCGTGAACAAAATAAGATAACCACATATCAGCCAAGTACCGAGTGTACAAGAAACATCGGTGCAACGACTTACACTGACAATCAAGATCTCCAATTCTGCTGCCACACCTGAGCATCTAAACATTCGATAATTGATTATTTACATTTGAGGATATCATCTTTCAATCTGTCGCGAAGTCCTTTCCGTGTGTGATGTATATTTGGGGGGGGGGGGGGGGGATATATATTAATAATTGGAAAAAAGTGACGTCCTTGGTGGGTACTAAATGCGCTGGCCGCCTGATGAAATCTGAAGTCAGCTGCAATGCTGATATTTAGAGATGTGAGCCTTTGAACATTGTATGATACCCTGGAGTCTGGGATAAACGTGTCCATCTATTCGCATATCAGGCCAACGTGTGGTGTCTCCACGCAATAATGCGATTCGCCACGTTGCTATACAAGAAATGTAATCGATCATCTCGCTCGTCAAAGCTCTTGGAATGATTAATAATACATATTTGCATACTTGCATATTTGCGTATTTGCATATCTGCATATTTGCAGCTTTGATGCATGGCGAGGTCTGTCACTGACCCCGAGGTCGCTGGAAAGTAGCGAGTTTTACCTTTATCTGCACACTGATCTTTTGTTCACAACCTATACTTTGTACAAACTTATCCTTCCGCAGTTCCAAGATCAAAAGTGTAATTGTGAATTATCTCTTGAGAATTTTATGATTCGAATCATTTTTCAAGGAGGAAAATCTTTGATCACATGAACACCGGCCGCGCGCGTCAAATCAATCGTTGCAACACTTGTCAATGTTGCGATTGATCTTTCACCAAAGACAAAAAGTTAAAAGTCTCAAATTTATGGCTCTGAAATTAAGGTTTTCCTCCGTAAGTTTACAATTGAATGTGTGAAATTTTTCCTCAAAAGTCGCCCATGCACATTACGCTGTAGCTACCCACACCACAAAAAGGCGCGTGCGTGGTAACGGTCGACGCCGCTTGAGGCACCGTTTTTCTCCAGTTCCCAGCCGCGATCACCAATCCAACCATCGAACCAACCTACCAACTAACCAACCTGCCACGAGGAACTCAAGACGCAACCGACCCGGGGGCTATCGAGCCGTACAACTTGGAAGAAACGCTTTGTTGATGCCGCTGCCGTATCTTCGACATCCCATACACAAGGAGGACCTTCTCACGCCTACGCACCAACGGGAGGAAAAAAAAAAATAGGAAAGAAACTGATGTAGAGGGCTGGAAAGTTTGCACGGCGATTGAAGTAAGGAAAACAATCCGACACCATCGCATTCCATTTGGCACATAAAATTCATGGTGACATGTTTACATTTTTTCTGTTGCGGTTTTCTTTTTTTTCTTTATCGTATGACTTGCAAGATACTCAGATGGGGCGATATGATTCAGCTCGAAAGCAATTATAAATGAACACTTGATCGATTTTTGTAGAACTAATTGAGCAACCAAGCTGACATGTCGCATACGTCAACCTCCATGTGGGGGCCGCGCGGTACTTTATGCAGTGTGGGCTCTAACCAATACTACAGTATAAATACCGTCTGATAGTGCAGTTTGGAATGTGGATCCCTTGTTGATTATTACTTCCGCAATATCGGAAGCGCTTCGACGTTCGTCAATCATACGGACCTTACGTATGTACGAAATGATGCTGTAGATATATGAGCGCTGTTACGCATTCGTGTGTCTAGTGCCGGCTACTGACTTTTGACAAAATCAACATTGAAGTTTTATTGATTTAAATTGTTTTGTCAAGACTTTATATAATTTTTTTTTTTTCAATACTAAAGAAAATAATGAAATTATCCTAGATATTTGTAGATTATTTTGAAAGATAATATGAATTTAAAGAAAAAATGATAAACTATCAAACATTATTATCAATAAAAAATTGTAAAAATAATCTCAAGCTTTTATATTGAAGCAAATTTTTTTATATGACATTTATCAGGGAAAATATTATTAGCTATAGTATTTGAAACAATATTCCATGTTAAATATAATTCTCGATTTTTTGGCGCTTGATACATGAATGCGTAACAGCGTCCATATACGTTTGAATTTTTTCATTCTCACTCTTGTCATTGTTGAGAGAACGATGTAGTTGAAAGTAACTTTGTGATGATCTTTGAGGTTAGAATATTCCACCCTTATCGATACTTTAATCTATTTTATGATGTATGATTTTTCGAGGCTCTTCGAAATATAGATGGCTAGCTGACCCGGTCTCAGTTTATAATACATAGTGAGTCAACCTTAAAAGATAGACGTATGCTGTCGCGGACTTTTTTTTAGTACTTTTAAAGGGAAACAATTCCGTCATACATGAGTTTTGCGTAACTTATGTTAATTAAACCGTTTACGCAGCGCATGCAACAGAAGCTCTCAAAAGGAATAATTTTCCCCGTATTCGCAACATTTTTCATCGATGCTCCGCTCCTATTGATCGTAGCGTGATGTTATACAGACTATAGCCTTCCTCGACAAACGGACTATTCAACACAAAAAGAATTTCTCAATTCGAACCAATAGGTTCTGAGATTAGCGCGTTCAAACAAACAAACAAACAAACAAACAGATAAACTTTTCAGCTTTATATATTAGTATATAGATTAGGTATATGTAGCTATATACATCAGGGTGGTCCTTATTTTGGGTATTTTTGAATTTTTCTGCTTCCTGAGGCTCAAATGGTTCGAAATGGATAAAAAAAATGCACCCCAAGTTTCATCCTCCCCTATCTTAATTTTAACCTCTGCCGCCTAACTTTGTAATTTGTGATTTTTTATTACGGCCAAAATAATTATTCCAAAAATTTGAAACTTTGCAGGCTATATCTTCATAATAGTAGCTGACTCTCAGAATTTTTACAGATTTTTCGGTATTATAATCTCAAAATGGCAGCTAGATATTATTTAAAAATTTTTCATCACGGCTGAAATAATTGTTCGAAAAATTTGAAACTCGGCAGACTTCTTTCTTATTATAGTGCTAATACTTCAGAATTTTTACAGATTTTTAGCTATTAAAATTTTTAGTTTGTAATTGGATGGAAAAAAAAAATCATTTAATAAAAAAAAGGGAGCAAAGAAATTCAAAAATACCCAAAATAAGGACCACCCTAATATACATGGATAGAAGTGTGTGAATATACATGCAACAGTTTGGTCGTACGACATGTTTAAAGTATGTAAATTCACATACCCGGTGCGATCATACTTTCACCGTACTCGAGGACCGACCGCGGCTGACCGCTGGAACGCCGGCTTCATCATCATCATCATCATCACCTACCATCACCATCATGATCTGAAACCAGGACCAACAGCTCGCATAGCAGTCATTGGGATCATCTCACGAGTCTTCAATCTTACTGGCCGTTCTCCCTCCATGTTCCTCTTACATCCTACTCTCTGAAGTTCTGTGTTGAGAAGAGCTCTAGGCTTCTCTCTTGATGGTTCATTGTCAGCTCATCTCCTTTCGGTGTGTTAACTCCTCTTCTTTTACATTCTTCGTCACCTTTCTCGCTCATTTTTTACCTCCGCGTCCCCCTCTTCCTTTGACTGCTTTGTCTCCCGTAGGAAGCGACATCTGCGACAGATAGATCGTGGACAGTAGTCAACTCGATCGTGGAATACCGGCTTGAGGGAAGTACCTATTGTTCGTTGATTAACACGTGCTGGTTAAGCGGGTCAACGCCCGTTTCGTCCAGACAATTCAATCAGGAATTGTGTTTGCAGATCTAATATCGGAAACTTATCGCGGTAGCTGATTGTGAAGTCTTCCGCAACGGAAACGCTTACGCGCTGTAGATGTATAATTGTGTAAAAAAATGTCCTGACGTTTTCAAACGACGTTTCAACGTTTGGAACAATTTTAATACAAATCACTCGCAGCTATCGCCCAATACTTTTACTTTGCACAATTGCAATTGCCTTCCATGAGAACCGAGGTTGTCAACGCTCACCTTTCTGTCGCTCGGGTTTGTTTGTCGTCCGGTATTATAGTTATCTTCTTTTAATATATTCATTCGCGCGCAAAATTATATTGCAGCACGGTGTCGCTTATGATACTTTTGTAATCTAATCGTAAGTATTCAGGATCTTTTTTTTTTGTTTTGTCTATTTAGACTTCTCAATAGTATACAATGCCCAAATCTACGGATTTTTCGTTAATATAGTTGAAGCTGCGAATATTAACAAACTTAAGACCTGATATCAATTTTGAAAGTACAAAAATCAAATTCGCAAAAAAGATTATCATCTGGAAGGATGTTCGAGATTGGGTGATAAAGAATATTGTTTACCAAACTAATAAAAACAATGGTGCTAATTTTCGACCGTCTCTAAAAATTCTTTCCCAGTCAGTTTTGATGTTGAAGACGATAACTGGCCCGTTATGCGATACGGGAATACGTATACCATACGTATTCTTGCATAACTCCAACAACCGATGCAAATATTTTAATAATTGCGCGTCTCGTCAGTTTTTGGGTATGAGCGAAAAGAGGATCAGGGCGCCGTATTGCGCACGTTGAAGTCGGGGTGAAGATGTGTTGTGATTTCATAATCTAACGATCACGCGGGCCACGAAAGGAGAGAAAGATCAGGCCTCGAATCACTGCGAAAAAAAAGGAACAATATACCACAAGTGACGCGCCCATACGCATAGATACTCTACTACCATCGGCATCGTATCATTTTACAGGTAGGTACACAGGGTGTTGATAAATAATTTTGCCAAACTCAAGGGGGTGATAAATTGTACTCGAATAAGTAATTTGAGATCAGCGACCCATGTCCGGAGGCGTCGCGTTCAGCTGGCGTTACAGGGTTACGAAGGTCGTAGGTAAATAAGGGTCTGGTCAACGCTTGGTCGTTGGCAATCCAACGCGCGTCCCCCACTTGAAAGCTGTAATACGCTGACAATTCAGAAGAAGAAGGCTTCAGGTGGTGCTTCATTCGTTTTGTGTGTTATTTATTAATTTTTTAGTTTCCAATTATCACAGAAAATCAACATAATTGCCAGCGACCGGACGCTTAACCTACGACCTTCGATGCCCTGTAGCGCCTGAACGCGACGTCTCCGGACATGGGTTGCTCATCCCAAATTACTTGTTCTAGTACACTTTATCACCCCCTCGAGTTTGAGACAGAATTATTTATTAACACCCTGTAATAATGTGCATGGTAGTTGGTACATGTGGTAGCGTGACAATGCGCGAATTGCACGCGGGTGGGTGATAGTGGAAACGCCTATACTTTGGACCAGAACTCCTTCTCGAAGTGCGAATCGGTCACGACTATTCTTCAGGTTTCGAAATAAACTTGATGGAAGTTTACTGCCGAAAAAACGTCTTTGGGGGCGTTGAAGACTCATCATGATATTTAACACGAATCAATTCTCTCTTCATTTTTTTTCCTGGCAAAAATGAGTGAATGGAGAGCCAAAATGGATGCCAGTCAATTCTCCGAGGCTAACGAGCGGCTCGGATCGAGTTAACACCAATACTGATGGTATCGTAGAATAAATTGAGATGCCTTGAATCCGATGAGAGATCGTTTCGGTACATTTTTATTCTCAGCGTGGAGTTTTCAGAACTGAAGATGAATTATCGGTAAGATTTTTATTAATTTGTGTCCGTATATAATCTCTACTGTTTTTCTTGTATTATAACTCTTTGTTTGCTTTTTGTTCTGAGAAATTTGAATCCGATTTTCAAGAGTTCGGGTAAGAGACTAGAAATTAGAAATGTTATATACACCTGATTAGGTTGATTGTTTTGTAGATGCGGAAAAGCTGTAAAACGGGTTGCTGAGCCTCCAGGGTCTACTTTACGTGCGGCGAAGCCAAGCCAAGTCAAGGCCTTAGTTTTTATGATTATCACCTCGCGAACGCGTCCTGGGTGGTTTGCGTGTTATTCACTCTGCAGAATCTTCGGTGTTTATTCGGGCATGAATTAACCTTTGAAACTTTTTCCTTTCTGATCGACCTCCTTGATTTTTACTCATCGTATGTCGCTACTCTGCATCTAGATATACTAGGGTGTTTTTAAAAAAAAACCTTTTTAAAAAGGCTCAGAAGTTTCATGCAGGCTTAAAAAGATGCCTGTTAAAATCTCAGCTCTTAGTATTAACATTTACATGTCCTTCATCGCACTTTTCTATTTCCATAAGATTAATAAAGGAATGATTTGTTACTCTTGGATTTTGTTACTCGCCAAAAAATTAATGTACAGATTTGACTATTAAGACATATTTTTGTACGGAATCGAACGCTCTACAAAAAAGTTTTCCTATAAATTTAAGTTTTCTTTAAAAGTTGATAAGTCTACAGGTTCGAAAGTTATTCGAGGTCAGAGTTGAATGTATGGTAAATTCCATGATTTTTGGACTTTTTGGATTTGAGACCGAATATATAGTCGATAATATATGTTCATGTTACTGTGATTAACCGATATATGCTATAAAAATCATATAGGTATTCAATATGCTATGGTCCATTGAAATTGGTTGGAATTGAGATGTTGTCAAATATTCTACTTTTAAATGACAACAGTTTCTTTTTGAAAAAAAAAATTTCCAAAATATTTTAATTCTCAAGAATTGAATAGTTTTCAAGATAAATCATAATTTCTATTTTTAAGCTCAGTAGTTTTGCCACCAAAGTCCGAGAATCATGAAACTTACCATAAATTCAAATTTGACCTCGAATAACTTTCGAACCTGTAGACTTATCAACTTTTAAAGAAAACTTAAATTTATAAGAAAACTTTTTTGTAGAGCGTTCGATTCCGTACAAAAATATGTCTCAATAGTCATATCTGTACGCTGATTTGTTGGCGAGTAATAAAATTCGAAAGCAACAAATAACATTTTTCCTTTGTTAATTTTATGGAAAATAGAAAAGTGCGACGAGGGGCATGTAAATATCATTAATAGGAGCTGAGATTTTAACAGGCATCTTTTTAAGCCGAAATGAAACTTTTGAGGTTGTTAATAGAAAAAAGAGACAAAAAGTTTCTTCTGAAACGCTCTAATGTATAAGGTCGCTCACTATACGCTTAAACACATGCACACTCACAGTATCATTCTTCAGGAGTGAACGATAATAATATCCACATCCGACCACACATTGTGGCGCTTCGCCATAATCGCAGTATTATGCGGATTAATTAGCGTTATATACTAACATCAAATCGAAGTCCTACCATCCACCCCCATTCCTGCGATGAACTTGAACTGTAGCTACAATCTCCGACCTTCGAAATCAACAATTTCAACAATTCCAAGCCCTCCGCCTCTTTCGAGACACACGAAGACTCGCCCCTTGACTTATGAGCAAAAATAATCATTACTTACGTGTTTTCTTTTGTTAGTCATTTTTGTTTTTACTCCTCACCAATAAATTCATAATGCGTATAGACGTCGCGACATTATTTAATTTTATCACGCTGAAGGTACCATATATTTTCAAGCAAATAACTTCACACGAGTCAATCTCAAAGAAGTTATCAAATAACAGAACATCCTGGAATCACCCCCATTTGAACATCCAATTTTGTTTTTTTCAGGCGATGCTGAATCGAAGGGTGGGTTCCATGGGGACTCTGGTCTTCCTTGGAGCATTAATGGTGCTGGGCTGTCGTGTCAACTGTCAGATCGAGGAGACGGAAGCCGTTGAAAACAAAACCGGTAAGGTCACTTGCAACTAGAAATGGAGCATCCGAATTAAACGGAGGTATAGATATAGCCATATACGTGTATGTCACATGTATATTAGTGGTATTCAAAGCATCGACCTCAGCAGTAGCAGCTCCTCAATTTCCAGCGCAGTATTATAATACCATAGGGATTACGAGTGACGTGTAAATTTTACTCTTTACTTTATCCATCAGCTACACCTGATTCTGATTTGAGTAGATGACCAACAAAGTAGCTCAGGTGCAGAAAACATCTCCAAGTACATTAATTTCTCCAACTCAATCGCCACCAAAAATTCGTTTCTCAAGCATAACCGTAAAATTATATCGACGATCAGGGGAAAATAGATCCAAATCAATGATTGCGCCAACTGCCAAGTACATGTAACTTTGCACCATGCTGCATATAATATAGGAGTATCAAAGAAGACTGGAATAAACATACGACAAACCAAATTATCAATGGCAAGAATACTCGGAAGAATATAAAGTTGGAAAAAAATCAATGAAAAAACAACAAATCAAATTGAATTAAAAAAAAATAAAAATATAAAATAACAAATTGTAGGTAGTAGGACTTGGCGGGCTTTTTAGGAAAAAACGAAACCAGAACTCTTGTATGGCACGTACTCCAATTTAATTTTTATATTTTTTAAAAAATTTTTTTTGATTCTTTGAATTGATTCTCATTGATTCACTTTCCAATTCTGTATTCTTACATGATGCAAATTTACATGGGACTTGGCATAATAATTGATTTCGATCCTTTGTCAATTGATTTTTTTTTTTTTTTTTTTCGCATCAAAGATATTTGAATAGTAATTATTCCTCAACATTTAATGTACTTGGCGAACTTTTTTGCACCGTAGGTGCCTTTGGGGGGGTAGTTCTTTTCTGCTTCTTCCAATCGCAACGGTAGTGTTCAAAATACCGCATTTCCAAGGCACGCTTTCACTTTTCATCTGTTGTACGTATACAATGAAATGTATAATCATGTTTAACGTACAGTTTCAGAACACCTGATATCACGATCGTCGCCTAACTGATTCTAGCCCCATGAGCGGCTAAGGGTAACATATGCTGCCAACATTTTTACTGTAATCATCTTTGTTACACCGCTACTACCTAGTTGCGAATTTTTATAAAATTACATCCAGGGCCCAAGACCGTACTTAGAGCTGACTGTCTTCAAACTATACATTAAACATGTTGAACCTTGGGGACGGTGCCCAAAGTTCGCCAATATAATCGAACCATCTCATTGTCACAGTAAACATTAGGTCGTATGTAATACAATCGAGCCCTCGGTATACCTTATTGTTAGTAGCATTTAAGAATACATGTGTTCTAATATATGTATGCTCCTCACTTGATTAGGCTTATCTGTAGGACAGCTCCTGCTATTGTCATTACCGTTATCATCATCGTCATCATCATCATCATCATCATTATCATCATCATCATTACTTAATTTTATATCCGAAATCATTTCTATCGCTCTTGATTGCAATCAGTGGGTGTGTATTATCATTCGGGTATGTGATGTTGGTGATACATACCCGCGTATATTACACATGTGTACATTATGTATGAGGGGCTTTCCACGTCAAACGGGCCACTTTTTCCAAAATATTTTTTGAACTTGAAACTTTTTCGACGCCTTGAGGGGGCTCAGACACCATAGTCAGACCACTTATTAAAAACGCAAAAATTTGAAATTTTCAAAAGCTATACGATTTATGGTAAAAATTGTGAATTTTGACATTTCCGCTATTTTTGATAATTTTGCTTCGGTGGAATCGAAAAAAAAAAGATTTGTAAAATTACGTATTCGACAAGATTTTTCCCGTATTTTCACACCAAATTATCCATTTTTATGCCACAATTATGCTACATACTTGTAATACGTGGAGAAATCGCAAAGTAACAGAAGCGAAAACAAAGCAAATGTAACGAAGAACCCCAAGATCTTAATTTGCGCATAGATCGGCAATGTGAAGATAATTTTAATGCAACATTGTAATACGTACGAATGAAAAATATAACGGTGGAAATAATTAAATTATAGTATATTGTGCTATACACCGATGCGAATAGTAATTTTTCGATTTCCTGAGTCTATTTAATCATCTAATTGAATACCTGAGAATGATTAATATAATCGCTATAATACATATGTATGAGAGATGCTCTATTATCAGATACATAGCCAGCTTGTTATCGTGAATTTGAATCTGCATTCCGAATATATTGAAATCGCGTAGACACGCGAACGCTTCGTTCAATGCGGGATATTATACCTTGCGTGGTTTGAGGCTAAATCAACGATAATTCTACACAATACATGCGATCAAAGGGCGAAAATTTTGCGTTGCCACTTTAAGAAGAGTCAGTTTTGACGAGGGTCACGATAAGTAATGTGATGTGATTAATCAATGCTTCGTACAGTGTATGTAATATGCGAACATTTTGGAGTCACCGTTCAATCCACGATGGAAAGGATCACCGTAAGGCCTAAAATTAAAATTAAAAGCTGGCGAGCATAGCTAAAGAGCAGGAGGTCAAAGAGGTTCAAGAGCAGTCGGCAAGGATACGTGTAGGTACGAATATAAAGTAAATGTGAGATCACGGTGCGCCGTTGTATCTGTTAGGTACCTATATTTTTTTTATTTCTCCCCTTTAGCTTTGTCCTTTTTCTCTCCTCTTGCATTTTCCAACGTTATTATATCTATATTTTTCACACCCCTGACTGCGTCCGCATCTCGAAATAACAAAAACATCTCAAATTGTTTCTCATAATACGCTTCGTATTCTCGTAATACGTCACGATGATTAGCGTAACTTGGACAATTTTTACCGACTGTGAGAACGAACGTTGAGAATACATGAAAAGTCCATTTCCATTCCTTATTCTATTTCGATCGATCGTATTCCGAACTCCTTCCGAATAGTCTTCTGTGTTACGATGAATTTCATCTCCAGTCCATCTCTAAATAACCAAATTAGTATAAAAAAGGTGCGGCGGACATTAAGATATTCTTTCCACCTGTCACACCTGCAGACTGAACAAGTTCGTCTACTTATAGCGTGAAATAAAATTATGCATTCCGGGTGAAAAGGCCGCTACAGTTGGTGCCGTGGGTTCAACTCGAAGAGTGAGATTTGGCTCAGCATCTTGTCGGGTTCTTTTTACGTGGACATAATCTTATAACGCCGTCTAATGCTTGTCCTATGGAAATACTTGTGTGTGCGTGTGTAATGTATGTGGTGTCATGCATGTATATGCCATGTTATCTTATGTACGTAAGGTGTTCACGTCTTTTACGTACACACGTCGCAATATCCGTATGTATATATAATACCAACTCACGTGCCCGACGAACATGACCCACTGACCTGCCATCACCACGCGAGAAGCAGCTATATAAGCGCGTAAAATCGATCCACTCGCGTTCAACGAAACATAATTATTAATCGAGAATAATCAAGATTCGAAGTATATCCAGTTTTCAACGTATATTTTAATCTTTTTCTCTACATGATATCTCACCGATCAACACGTATTCGTGCATTCCTTTTATTGTTAGTTTTTCGTAATTTTCTGGAATCTTTTTCCATTTCGATCTGGGAATATGCGGTTCGGTCTCCCTTCCGAGGAAATTCCTGTATAAAGTCAACGATCATCGATACTCTTTTGAATTCGTACTTCAGGTGTTTTTATTTTATAATATTTACAATACCTTGATCGTAAATCGCTGATTGATTTTTCTGCAATCGTACAACACATACTGTCTGTCCAATTTGCCCAGTTAGTCATAACATCGATTTTCGTTTTATCAACGTCATTTCCATTACGTTCGATTTATCGTCCAATTAAAATTCGATGCTTAATCATTCATTTTTTTATTTACGTTTTTTCTCATTTATTTATTCTAGTTCAATTTCGAATTTCATACCGATTTTTTTGTTTTTCTATTTAAGCTTGAGTAGCTTCTTTTTCCCACAATTTCATTTCAAATGGTCAGATTCGCTTCACGCCCATAAGGCGGAGCCGAGATAGTTTACAAGTGAATTTTGAGTATAGAAAACAGAAATAGTTCAACTAATTTAAAAACTCTGTATCAGGTCACGAAATTCGGCGTGTGACATGCAGAGTGATAGAGTCAGTTGGAAACTATACTCAGCACGACATTTTTTAGGGCAGATGACAGACCACCGGGTATAATATACAAAATGAATAAATTCGATAGGGAAGCTGAGCTCTGCGCGGTCCTGCAGCAGAAAGATCGTTAACATGTAAAACTGTCAATTAAAATTCAAATGGCTCTCATCAGGGACGTAGTACTCTACCTTTGTTTTTTTTTTTCTTCTTTTCGTATAGTTTATTTTTTTCTTTTCGTATAGTTTCTTTTTCTTCCAACTTTTTCTCATCTCCTTTCACGCACATTGATATCGAATAGCAGTAAGCAGTATTATATCGGGCGCGTTTCGAGGAATTGGGAATTTTTATTCATTTCATTTCGTGTACGTGTTTGTGCGTGTGGTGTGTTTTTTTTTTTTTTTTTTTTAATTTTTTTCACTAATACGCGGATATAGTCGTAAAGTATAGGCTATAAAGGTAAATCATGCATTAGAAATCACAAATTCCCTACACACCTGTGCAGGGTATATCTACAGAAATATGTCACACCTATACATATAGGTATATAGATATATGGGATTATATACTGTGCGTGAAATGAAACTATATTTTTATGTACGAATCTACAAGAATGAGTGTACCATATATTCAGTACTGCATATATTTATATCCGTTCATTTAGGTTAGGCCAAGGCGATTTAACGATTCACCTGTTCAAGTAATTAACAATAGCTTATTGTGTCATTAGATACACGGGCTTACTTTTTTCCTTTTTTTATTCATCTTGTAATTTAATTCGATTTTGTGTGCTTTTTTTCGGTTGCCTTTTCTCAATTTGCAGATGAATTACCAGGTGTGCTCTATAGCTATACCGGTCGGTTTTACAATAATTACTCGTGGGTTATGGTTAGTTATTAGGTATAGTTTGTATATCTGTGGAAGGAGAAAAAAAAGTTGGACATTAGTTTGCTGCTGTAGAATAAGGTGCAGGTCACAAAAGTCAGAAGAAGTCATTATAACATTTATTTAAATGATAATCGTATATCTTGAAAAACCTTTCACACGCAGATATATCTAAAATTTATCTGTGACATATTTCACGATATTTGAACGGTGTGATCGTGTCGAGTGCGTGATAATAAATTTCAACCGACGTATAATGCGTAGTTTAATTTACATACGGTCTGTCCGGATTTAAAAAAAAAAATCTTTTCTCATTTTACTTTTTTTTCTCAGAGAGAAACCAAGCAATTCCACGTTCAATCGGTTCCGATGAAATTTCGTTGATCGATCTGATCCAATTTCGGTTCACCAGGTTTCACCTAATTTAATTTAAAGTCCTTCCGTGGTAGGTAGAAGGAACGAAATGTGCGGTGATAACTTAGGAGCAGGGCTGCTTAGGAGTTTAGTTCACAACAACGCGACGTTAGCCTAGTAGCTTTGAGTAGCTATAGCTGGCTGCTGCGTCACCAAACTCCAAAGTAAATGCTTCCGGATCGATGGGATATTCATGTAGGTGAGTCAGTAAATATTGGGTCTCTGAATATCACCAAGTTAGACGTCAATCGTCTCAAAGAATCACTTTGAAGTTTAACTAGTTTGTACAACCTTGTGTAATCAACGACGGAACAATTTTCCTTGCTATTTGGATAACGTTTGATCAGAAATTGGGAATTCCTTTTCTTGAATGTATAATTCTCGAATGCAGAACCAGCTTTTCAAACAATGCTTCTTTTTTACACTCGAATATCTTTGAGTAAGATTTTTTTTGTTCATAGCGATTCTCATTTATGTGCATAAAATGTGATCAAGGCCAGTCGATGTGTAATGATAAACTGGATGATCGGCAGCACTTAGTTTTAGTCGTCTCACCGGGTATTCTCAACCCTAATTACGCTACTGAGGGACGTAACCCACAAGAATAGAGTAAGTCACTAGAGATGGTCGTAAGTATACTCGAGTATACTCAGAAAGTGGATATAGACACAAATACGTGTGTTGGGGTTACATGAATTATGTAAAACGAGAGAGTAGCTCATGAAGCAGACTACGTCCTCATTTCAGCCTATATGCCCACGAACCTTAATTGTCTTGCTATTGGGACGAATTCATGGAGGATCGCGTACTGAAAGCTATTGGCGCCTCACTTCAATTGAGCACTAAACGCACATAATGTACCCTCAGCCGCGACAATATTTTTCTGCCAACATTTTCTGCCTTCCAGAGAACGTTTGGATAGAATCCAACATCCGTCCGTTGGTTTGATAAAGTTATGTCACAAGCAAATTAAAAAAAAATTATCAGCACATCCAGAGATTCCGCTAATTTACATTTAGTCAAAATCAATGCTCCAATAAAAGGTGAATGTTGAAATTTTAATTTTCTCTTTACAGGTGTAATCGAGAGCCGTTCTCGGGTATTTTCGCCAAGGATGGACTACGACGAGTGGACACCATTGGGACGAGGTGATCCACTAAAAAATGACCCAACCTTTGACTATGTGCCTCCTGTTCTAGACAGAGTTCAGTACTGGCTGGACTCTCATACTACAGAACCATCGGCGAAGAGGGATATTTTGGTTCTAGGCGTTACTGCGAAGAAAACGAGTCCCAAGATACCCGAACAATTTCTGAAGTTTGTCGATGGGCCAAAATTCAACAAAAACCAGGAGCAGTTCAGAAATGAACACATCCTGCATCGTAATGATTTTACAGGGAGTACAGGAGCTGAACTTCCGAAAATAATGCGTAATACTCACTTCAGGAGTGGTCTAGTTGACTACAGAAATCACAACAGGATTCAAAATATACCTGCCAGCTATTATCCAAGTCATTTTTATAATCAGAAACCAAAACCTTATACGATGATGTTGCCACCTCCTGTTGTACCTAAACCAATGGACGCTGCTCAAACGACTTACACCTCGCAGAAGGAGAAACATAGCTATTCGGAACAAAATCAGCAGTTCAGTACGCAGACCGAAGAAGGACCATTACAGAATGAACGTCAACGGTACAACAATGCCCCCAAGGTTTCATTATTTTCTCAACAACATCCCATACCGAGAACTTCGCTGTCATCACCGAAACCTCCACCGGCAAAAAATCAAATCTCACAAATCGAAAATGTGAACGTCTTTACACCACTTACTCAATCGACAAAACAGAAATTTCAGCCGGTTACGACGCCCTCGGTCTCCTTCGAGAAGTCAAATTTAGTTTATCATTCGACGCAGACGATATCCGGAGGGTGGCTTGGGAACGGAGCTCCATCTTCATCGTCCTCTTTCACTTCTTCTTCATCCGATCCTAATCAGGTCACCTGGCAAACGCCGTTCAATGGACAGGAACTTTCTGACGTAGGTGATCATCATACGGCTGCTTCTTCTAGCCACGAAGTTATAATTGGCCAAAACGCGAACATCATAGTCGATGGTGTAAGTGGAAATGATGAGGAGGTAGTTGTTGGTAAGCAAGAGTCAGCGTCGCAGGAAAACTTGATCGGCCCTACACCTGTTTCGTCTAACAACATAGTCCAATCCTCGATATTCTCAATCGACGAAAGTGACTCCGGTGACGTTGTTATCAGCCGACCATCTACATCGGCGAGTTCCGTGAAATCGGAGACGCACATCGTAGTCGCTACCACCGGATCTTCCACTCCTGACTTTATGATCGATAAGAATTCTAACAAAGAATCAGTCGCCGTTATAATGCCCACCAACTACATGGATAAACTTAACATTACTAACAGTGACTCGATGCCCGAAGAAAGAAACACAACTCGTGACAACAACGCTAACACAATGACCTCAGCTAATGAACAGACTATACAAATTTCGAACCCAATTTCCACTCCAAATATCGTGACCAACCCACCCCAACTTGTGACATCCCAGGTCAATCAAATGAACAAAAGGAATCAGGTCAATCATGTGAACCAGATGAGTAAACTGAATCGGGTAAATTCGAATAATCAAATTCATAATTCGCGTCCGATTTTCACACAACTCCCACAAGCTCAGCCGTTACAAAGTCATCGTAGCCAGCATTTCGGCCAAATGATGATGACACAGATGTTGATTAACCATGGCAGGCAACCCCCTTCAGAAGTTTCTGGAGCGATACCATCGCAGCAAATGTTCAACGGTCAGTTGGGACCTTTCATTCAGGAGCTCCCACCGATTTATCCAATTCCTCATCCTGTGGAAAGCATGACAACACCGCGTGTCGAATCGGTCAGAGAACATCCTTACCGGATGCATCAAATTCAAAACACGGGTCGAGAGGTTCCCCAGATGCCGTTTTTGCCGCCACCACAGGCTCCGAAAGTA
The DNA here is from genome assembly GCA_963978495.1 of Athalia circularis. Taxonomy (NCBI): domain Eukaryota; kingdom Metazoa; phylum Arthropoda; class Insecta; order Hymenoptera; family Athaliidae; genus Athalia; species Athalia circularis. The sequence goes on along the minus strand of OZ021700.1, from coordinate 30,693,939 downwards.
AGACCTGTTAAAGAAGGCATTACCTCAAGTTTGGGCTTGGTCACAGATTACATTGAAAACGGATCTCCGGTGCTAGGCATTTTGAATAATGAAATGAATATTGCGTCGACTCGTCTATCGACAGTCAATTCGACCACGACAACGACACCGAGGAGTACAATTTCGACAATTGTTTCAAGACTGACGACGGACCCAATTTTCTCGCATTACAAGCAGCCGGCAAAGCCCATCAGAGGACCAATGTACCTAATCATTCAGGGGCATTCCAAGGTCAAGACCTACAAGCCTTCGGTTAACAGGCACGGAGTTCCCGTGGAGAACACTGAGATACGGGAAATCAACACAGAACGGTCATCGAAGCTGGAGCAACTGATAAATGAGAATACTAGGAATAGAAATTTCGAGGGGAAAAATACACATGCGGAAGGAAAAGAAAAAAAGGAACAACCGCACCAGCAACGTGCCGAACAAGATAATCTTCTCACCTTGGTCGAGAGTAATTTCAGTGGATTTACAGTGCGGCCTGCATCTTCAATCGAAGAGGAGCGGCAATCCAATTCTGTTTCGGTCATAGAAATTAATAAGTAAGTGATAATTACGTACCGTTTATCACCGAAGGTTAAAAGAGACATCCAAAATTAGTTCAATATGAAATAATGCAGGGGATTTGGACGGCAAACGTTTATGTTCAACGTTCTTCGTATTTAATTGTTCTAAATACTGTCGGTAATTGTTATCATTTGTTTCGTGTATCTTCTATCTAATGTGCCAGTATCCGGTTTGAAGTCTAATCACGTCCACCTAGAATAATGTGGATTATAATATGCCAATATTTCGTCATTTCCGTACAATTATTGGATATATCATAATCGTATAAATGTTAAGCGTATGATTGAAACTACTCTTATAAAAGTAATAATTATGACAAATAATGATCATATAGTGTAGTTGAGAGATATACATATGTATGCGAAATTGATTTCATGTCGATGGTATCGTGCTTCTTTGACGTATTTAGATTTTGCCGGTTTGAACGTGCGTTTATTTAGCTATAGTAGGTAACTTAGTATGTAGAGTAGTAGAACGAGGTAAAAATGTAAGCCTTTGTATTTTATAATACATAGTATACCTAATTTAGTATGCATGAATTCAATATATGTGATTCGTGAGTCTTTATTATAACTTATTATTATTGTCGTTGTTGTTGATATGATCATCATCGACATTGTCGTCGTCGTCGTCGTCGCCATTATTATTATTCATATTTATTTGTTTATTTATACATTCATTCATTTTTTATCGTTAATCAATGTACGTAATTACTTCATTAACACTAGTCTTATATTTATACCAGTTACCAAACATATCGAGTACGCACTAACAATCAAACGTAGTTGTTGCATGTATTATATTACATCAAGAGACTCGGTAGAGTCTCGCGCCAAGTACATTCGAAAGAATTAAATATAAAACTGTTAATTTAATTGATATAATTATCGGTAATCAAAGAATATCGTTCAAGTATAACTATGAATATTGTGTACAATAAATTCGTTATCTTAGATGTGTAATTGAAACTAATTATCCTATTGTTCATGTATACTTTTGTATTCGCATTCGAAAATTGAATTCATATTCGAAGTATTTTATACATAAATACATATCACGTCATAACTATTGTTTTGTTTGTGTACCATATTTGTACCTGACGGTCATGTTTCATTGATTCTTTTTTTCATGAATAGTAATAGTAGTAAGAAATTTAGAAAAATGAAAATAAAACAAAAACAATATATTTTATCACGAATAGTTATATCTCGCAAGTTTTTATGGTGTGGTCTCGATTAGATCGTATATTGAAAAAATTTCAACGAGTAAGTATATTGAAGGGTTTATTCCCTCCACTCACAATCAAAGATAACAACTGAGCTATAGGTATATAGGAAGGCGGTCTTGAAACGGTAAATTTGGAAGCTGCATAGTTCATGGCTAATACCATGAGTTAGACAATTTTCATTCTGTAATAATTATCACGTTTGGTATAAGATTTTAAACTTTTCGTAGAAAGCCGAAGAATTTTCTCCCCTATTCACTAGTTAAATACATACGTTCTATTAGTTATTATAGAATTAATACATAGTTATATACCAGATAGAGATATAGATACTGCAGAGATAAGCTCCGTAATCTATCTAACGTATTTAAAGACTGCGCGCGCGCCGGACCAGTAAGCTATCTAATTAAATACCTGGTTCGATTAAAGCCAGATTTATCACTCGCCAACTGATATAAACTTTGACTCTCCTCTTACAAATTGTCGACTTAAATTTTAATCCTTTCGGTGGTAACCCACCAATTATGTATAGGCATACCTATACCTATTACCCGGGGAGATAAAATTGATGGTACACGCCTACCGCGTGGAGCGATCGAAATACTGAAACAGGCTCTGGATCATTTTGATTGATTTATCGTTATTAATGAAGCCAATCTTAGTTCACAGTTCACGAGGAGAGTCGTTCTCTTGTTCGGTTATCCACAGTGTGTAGATCAACGTAGTTTTTATCCTCTCGTTCAGAATTCTAATATAATGTCCAATAAAACTGATCGCTAGATAAATGATTTACCCTAAGTTTATCTTACAATTAGCTGTAACACTTTCGATAATCTTCATTCTTCACGGCTCTCTACAATAATTTCTACAACATGACGCTTCGTTTCTTCATTTCGAGTTCTCTGTTAAAACCGTTCTGGGAGTGGAGCGTGAAATAAATTTAACGACCATCTATAATAGTCTAACCGAACCGCAGACGATATGACAGCTCATCGAGTTCCGATAGAAATATCTAGATTGAATTTCCAACATTCCTGTGAAAGTAAAAACTTTCGATGTTTCATCGGTTGTACAACTATGTATCAATTTATAATTCGTAGATTATAAGAAAAATGAAAAAAGAGAGCGAAATTCGTGTTCCGAAGTTGGACTTGCCGCGACGCAACATACATATAAAATTGGATGAATAAAAAGAACAAGAAAACGCTTAAATCAAAGATCAAAAGTTTATTTTTTTTTAGCAGCGACTTATTGATTGGGACAAACTTTTCAAGGATAAGCCATAACCGTGTATATCTACCTATAGGTATGTATACGAGTACACGAATGTAGTGATCAATTTGTACCATCCTGGGTGATGTTCTATGTCGAATATAAGATAATATTCTGATTTATGCGGGGATACGGGAACTTATACGGAAAGACGTTTCTCTTGAATTTCAGATTTCTAATTAGTGAGATCGTAATTAATAATAGCGAGGTGCGGTTTAATCAAGATGCATCCTCGCTGATGATCGCATAGATGCGAAGGGGGAATATATGTATACTATAATAAATATGTATATTGTTATGAACGTGAATCAAGAATCCACTAAACACTGCTCTCACTTCACATTTGCCATCCGTATTTAAATGAATAGATGAACGCACGTATGTTTGATGTTATTCCTGAACCTCAATTAGTAGAACGGCATTAAATGTGTCGGGCGGAGTGAAACGTTTTTTTGCTCTAACGTTGAAAGTTTACAATAAAAAAGAATTTTTCCATGCGGAGTCAGGTGATCGACGTATATTTGTCATCTTCGAGGCGTGATGGCCTACGGGGTACAGAACAATAACAACAACGCGAGATTTCGCAATAATTGCCGGCGATTGGCTCGTGTCAGCGTCGAAATAACGATGCAGTAATAGACCATCATCGCCCGCTAATTTTCCATTCTTATTTTTCTTACAACCTTGAGTCGTTCGAATCTAATTTCAATTTATAAAGCTAGCAACGATCTGCAACCCGGCGACGCGATGTTCTCAGCAATTATAGCGTTTCTTGTATACCGTACATACATATTAAGGTGGGCCAAAAAAAATTTTTAATTTTTTTCTCTTTAGTTACCATGACAATATCATCCAAGATGACGAAAAAAAATCCTGGTAAAGTTTGAGCTCTTAATATTAATATTAAGAGGTCGCTCATCGTGATTTTTGATTTTCCATTTAAATAACACAGGATTTTTTTTTTTTTTCATTTGGAATTTCATTGCGCTCGAACGAATTATCGGCCAGTGGAATTGAATACACATATTTGTAGGGAATTGAACGATCTACAAAAAAGATCTGATATGATTTTTTGCTTACTCGACTCGTTTAAAAGTTATTCGAGGTTAAAGTTCAACCTCAAATTATATATTTACAAAATATGATATTTCATGTTTTTGAGTTATTATTCTGCGATAGAGTATAACAAATTGTAAAAGTCATTATTACAATTTGAGGTTGAACTTCAACCTCGAATAACTTTTCAACGAGTCGAGTAAGCAAAAAATCATATCAAATCTCTTTTGTAGATCGTTAAATTCCCTACAAGTATGTGTATTTAATTCCACTGGCCGAAAATTCGTTCGAGCGCAATAAAATTCCAAATAAAAAAAAAAAATTTCCTGTATTATTTAAATGTGAAATCAAAAATCACGATGAGCGACGTCTCAATATTAATATTAAGAGCTCAAACTTTACCATAATTTGTTTTTCGTCATTTTGGATGATATTTTCATGGTAACTGAAAAAAAAAAATTAAAAGGTTTTTTTGGCCCACCCTAATATATATGTATGTACGGTATACAAAAAACGTAATAGTATAAGTAGATATAAATATATATATCTATATATATATATATATATATATATATAGATATACCGTGTCGAATGACCGTTGAATTTTTGGCATACTGTACTTATAATCTAACTATCGGTGTATAAATGTCGTACATCAAGAAGGCAGTCTTTTTGTTAGCTCGATAAATTTATCGATTGTTTTTCGGTAGTCCATAGGCGTCTATAGGTATACTGTGTGACGGTTGAAAGCAGCATAATTTTACCCGAGCAAATGGCGAGACGATTCAATGAAATAAATTCGGCCCCCTCTTAGCTAAAGCAAATACGTATACGTAGGTATGTATAGGTATATTCGTTGATATAAGTATAATCATAGACCTTCGGGCCGGATTATCGGGAATTGTCGTTGTGGTGCGTTTTGCGGCTATTCTTTACAGTCTTCTGCGATGTATATCAAAATATGATACGATCTCGTCGCGTTTTTAGGATTTTAATAAGACACGACAATTGGCTAATTGTAAGCTAAGTTTGTTTTTCAGATAAAATTCGAAAATTTTGGAATAGGGAAGTATAAGAATACCGAAATGTGATTTAATCTTTTTATGAGGACGATTGCCGAGGAGCTGAAACTACTAGATCGCGGCAGCGTGAAAGGTACAATATACTGACCGTGTATCTGTAAGTATATTCTGATAATTTGGGATCATCGTTCGTGGGGTACTTTCGGTTCACCAGAATGGCGTCCCTGAAAGTGGTTCTCGGTAAAGGAATAAGATCGTCTTTTAGAGATCGCAACTTTGTTTCGCGGTAGCGGTTCGGGTTTCATGGTGTTTTTTTTTAAAGCTACGGCAAAAGTCGGCGCAGTCTGCAACTCGTGCAGGGCTTGTCCTGCCCAGGAGATTTATAATACCGACATTGAAACTAAATTACGCCATAAATTAACCTTAACTTCGTGGTTTCGATGTTCCTTTTGGTAATTAAATACCAACGAACAATGAAACATTCGTTTGCCTTCCAGTGACAGCGTCTTTTATCGTCCTCGTCTTCGTTCCCTCTTCTTCTTCATTCGTCTCGATACGCCACTGCACTGCAGCTGATCATTCTCCACCGCAGGCTGCCACTTCAAGATCTCTACCAACAGCTTACGGAGTGATCGACCTACCTGATGGACGTTTTCGGAACAACGTCGATTACCAGGTATGTACCATGGATCCACCAACAAAACCGGCTAAAACCAGCTAAACGGTTCCTCGGCAAGATCACCTTCGCTGCAGTTTTACCTCTTAACGGGATGTACGGTAACATTTCGAGCTTTCTCTAACTGCAACAGTAATTGTGACACTACCGCGCGGGGATGTACCGTAGACAATTGTGCAGCCTAATTTCAGAGTATTATCATTCAATTTTAGTAAAAAAAAAAGAAAAACCCCCCCTTTGTATCCTTCTTCTTCTTTCCCTTCTATCCCTTCTTCCGGATTCTAGTACGCGGAAAATTGAACAAAACGAAATAGTGAATTTGCCAGCGTCTGTAGACTACGATCATTCGTTGGATTTGAATCAAGTCCAAGCGATGTAGTGAATCAAGAAAAAAGTAGTCTAGCCATGCGGGACATATCCGGACGCGTTATATGGCAGTTGCATCCTGCCTCGATTCCATCCTCTTTATAGACTGAGGTCTTGTCAAATTTAGTGATCAAATCTTCAGTGGCCGGTGCAGATCATTATTATAGTACAATGATAACCGTCGGTGTAGAATCAGCCAACGTAGCAATCTTCAACATCAACATCATCGTCATCATCGTTATTCATCGCATCGTCAATCCGATTTAGCTGTATTCTATTGAGATCCAAAGTGATCAGAATTGTTACGTCTCGATGTAATTGAAACGCAAACCTCATCTGTTCCAGTCAAATTACACTCTCATGTGTTTTCCCGCTGATCTGATCGGATCACCCACCAAAAAATGCCCGAGTAAGCAGGAATCCTTGAATTACTATTTAACATCTGGTAAAAAGTTCACGATACAATTACATTACTAATTCTGACGGACGGTTTTCGAGCTGGAAAGTCCATCCCGAAGGTAGAACTCGAATATATCCCCAGGGCGATATCGAGCGATCAAAGTAAGATCGCTGTGATAGTTTCTAACGACGCGGTAATTTCATCGTTTATTGATCTTTTCGAAGAATTTTTTTATTTCTATTCATTTTTTTTATCATTATACATAGTTTCTTCAGGTATATTGAACATCGAGATTCAGAATTCATAAAACTATTATTGAACCGAGTTGAAAATCAATTAAGGTTGAGTACAGGCGGTTGATCTTGATCTAGTTTGTCCTGGAGGATTACACCTACGACATCGAGCAGCTATAATAAGAAAGGTTGTGGACATTTACAGGGGGAGTAGCCCTCATTCAACCAGTGAGGAAACTAGATGCAATAAAAACTGATCAAATATTATGTCAGATACTGAGAATCCAAGCTAGTTACATTCATCCTTCCTCGCCATTTCCATTACCATTTCCATTCCCATTTCCATTCTCGTTCCCCTTCCCGTTCGCATTCTTGATCGTCAACCAACGACCTGCTGATCGCTGAACTCCTGTCGCATCTTCCGCAACGTTTTAATTCCAGCCACTTAATTCCTTGTAATGTTCTTTTCTTCATTTATAGGTTTAGATGTGCAGCAAGATGCTCAGATGCGCGAAATTATTTTCAACAAGACCATTGTTAATTACGTGCGAAGAAGGAAGAAGGTGTTCTAGCACGTGGCATCCGAATGAAATGGAACGATTTCAGTTCAATATTCCCATTTGTGACCTTACGGTGGCAATTACTATGGCATGGTATGAATTTTTCACGTGGATAGTTGTGGCAAACGAAAGCTAGAAGAGCTTGATCTTTATTGTATGGAAAATCGAACTCTCAAATACAGATTCATCCATTCATCATGTTCGCTATCTGTTCAAGATGACGTGACTTCCTGCTCGTTCCTTGACAGGAGGAGTTCGCAGTTCTTTATTTGACTCAATTATAATTACACGCGATTATTATTCACATATTGTTGGTAGAAAGAGGTTTACGGTTACGTCACAGCGGAAGTTGCGGTACCTGCGGTAGCGGCGCCCATGAAAAAAACTGACATATCGACGCATCCGGTAAAAAAATCGTCGTTGGTGATTCCGTGACACAATCACCTTTCCAATTATTGTATTTTCAATAATTGTAGATCACCATGTTAGACGCGTATACGCAATCGTCGAAATCTCTAATTCACGTTCCACGGATATGTTATTGGGATTGAAGTTTCGTATGAAAACTTCGTCGTTGAAAAACTCGTTGTTGCCTATTTACGTATCTATACGAGATATGATGAGACGAAGAAAGACGAGGTGTGGTGCGGAAGAAAGACGAGGTGCGGTTTTATCGAAAGTATGAATAGCTGTCCTCTATTTTCCGAAGACAAGTATCCCTAGCGGTTATAATAGAAATATGAAGATATGTTGTATGATATAGGTATACAGCCGAACCGTATGAAAGACGTACTGAGGAAAAAAAGAGAAACTAGAAGAATGGACGGCATAGAAGAGAGCAGAGTAGAAAAGAGAATATCGCTGGGGGTTAGAAAGATGAGTTGTCTGAATGGTACGTGAGTTCCAGAAACATACTGACAACTTCCCGTTTCCACGTATAAACCTCGACAGCGGCAGTCTCGCCGTTGTCGCTTGTCCGGCACGCTGAACGCTTCCTGTCCAGAAATTCCTCAAGACTTTTCTGCTTCCTTGGGGAAACTCGGTAGCATCACGTAGATACAGTATCCGGTAATCTACGATTGTCTAAGCAGTAGGTTTTATATATTCCATTTCTTTTTCTCTCTCTTGTTCTTACTTCCTACCGTATATTCTGTTCGGCTCGTATGATAGGCCAACGTCGGTATTTCTATTCAAACAAAAATGGAGGCAGAGATATTCGGAATATTTCTACCCGCGACTCTTGCCGATAGAGGAGATAATTAAATAAACATTTCTTCGACCCTGCGGTCGTCGGTCTATGAGCTGCTTGTATATAAATACATATTTACTTATTGTTAATACGTATTTAATGCACATCCAACCTATTGTATCGCATCCCATAACCACATACTATATATTTACGCTGTATTATAATACACACGGCCGTGTTAACTTCGCAAGTGAAGCGGCACGCTTGAGTCGTGATGGCACGCGGTGACATACTTTTCGGTCATTTTCATATTCGCGAGCATTCTGTCAGTATAGTGACCATTCAACAGTCAAAAATCCTGTTGCATTGTGCACCATTCTTGCAGACAAAAAGTTCATCGCACATTCGATTCCCATGAACGAAAATCGCCAGCGTCTGTTCAGCGCGCATTTTTTTTCACGTTGCAAGGTTCACGCCACATGATTTAGGCCGGTTTGGACTTGATTCATGCAAGATTTTTACAAAGATTTTTCATATACGTTTCGGAAATTCACGAAGAGGTAACTAGCTTTATTTTCCATAAAAATTTATACGTTGACGACTGGTGTTTATTCTTTCTCATCTTTATTGTTCTTACGTATGCTGTCGTTATAACGGAAATCTCTCAAATACCGAACTATAAATTCTCGACATGTACGCACCGGTGGGTAGCCGCTTGCAATTCCAGAATCAACTATTTACAAAATCGAATGACTCCTGAGAGACCTGAATGCCAAATCTACATATTGGTTACCTTGTGCTCGTTGGTTGCTTTTACGGCAGCGGTATACTCCATTTATTTACTGTTACCTTAGGATTTATCGTTACTGGTTCAGATCGACCCTTCGAGCGGCATGGGCCATGGAATTTCGGACGAGAACCGTTGATGACGCGGCAGCACAATTATGTCCGCCCACAATCCTTGCGTTGTTATTGAATTCGTTCATATTATACATTATTGGTATATATGGCATTTATTGAACATGGACTCCCCATCTCTCATATTTATGCAAATCAAATTATGAGCGTCGTGTATAATAGCTGTAGATGAAAATGCGATGAATGAATAAGGTATAGACATATAATATTACAATTTATGTATGCCTGACGGAGGCAAATTTGATTCTCAAGGGGTTAAACGCCACTTGTAACCCGCGTAATAAATCTATGGTCCCCTATAATTTCGCAGCAATCAAACAGCGCGCCCCTAATTGTGTCAAATTTCTGTTTTTCCGGCCGCATTTTTCATATCACCGTGGATCGTGGTATACACATTTATACGAATCATGACTTTGACAAACCAAAAGAAGAAGAAGAAATATCAAGTCATTAGTCTTTAATTCTGTATAAGTTTGCCTATCGTGGAAAGAATAAATTGTGTCGGAATTTCATATCTTTTTCCAACCGCACTGGGATCTAATTCCGAAAACATTTTGCTCGATAATTCAAAATTGTCGAATTATTTTAAAAAATTACGGTTTCCGTACACCAGTGTACGGGAGAGTGAGACAGAATGAAAATGCTATAGTTAGAAAATGAAGAAGTTATTGGTATTTCAACGCCATTTTGAATGCTGCTTCCGAAAGATGAGTGGAGTCCATGATAACGTTGCACTTGGGATATTCGATAAAAGATAAAAAAATCTATAAACGAAAGAAATATGGAAATTTTTTGGCGACATTATTGGTATTCCATCTTGTCCTGGGTCTTTCGATTTTCTTACCGTGCACCATGCACCGTGCATACCGATCGTTCTGCTTCGGTCTCCCCTATATGTATTCGATGGAGCCAGCTATAGGAATGGCCAACTTGACGACGCGTCGGAAGAATTTTAATGCAGTTTCACAGTCGCTCAACGATTAGGCGAATGTAGGTCCGTTTTCGATATGAAATAGTGACACGCCGAAAAGTGACGCGTGCAAACCACCGAGGAAAGTGTCGCGCACGGATGTTCGTTCCGCGATGTCCGGGTGTGATGACCTCCAGCCCCGCGACCGGAGCCTCTTCACCTATTTGCTATTTGCTACCGACTACAACTTGACGCTTTCATTTCTGCAGATCGCCGATGACAATTATTATGTGCTGCACAAGACCAATTCTCATTAAGAAGCAAGTGATTAGATCGAGTTTCTTGACTCGCATTGGATCTTTTTTTTTTCACAGTCATCATTTATCCTGGCTTTCCCGCGCCGTTTGAGATTTCCGGTCTTAATAAATCGTGGAAAATTACCTATTTGGTATTTGGTGTGTTTCGCAGAGTTGCAATTATTCCGAATGATAATCCAGGTACAAGAATCGATAGCGATCGGTGCATTGAGTTTGCAGCAAGTCGGTTGGTTCTTTGAGTACGAAGGAGAAAATTGGTCGATGTTCAGATTGGAGGTTCACCCACTGTATCGGTGAGCGCTTCGAATCTCACGGTTCAACGCGGTAGGTTGAAATGATACACATAAACAAGCGAGGGCGCGATGTATGCAGGCGACTTTGGTCATCTCATTACTCCACCGGGGTCCGGTAAACCGATTTCATATCAGACTTGCATCTATCTGGAGCACCCAATTATAGGGTATAATATATTTATAGGGTGATCATCAAGTCCCCTGCAAGTTCGCCGAGTCTATATCGATTATACCTATTGTTTTATATGGAGGATGTTATTCTGTGATTGTTCTGTATCGTAACTTGATTCTCTTACTGTATTACAGATTTAAGAATCGCCAGTTATTATCCTACTGATTATCATATCGGTATTTTAGCCAAGTTAGCACATAATAAACTCGTTTTACTTATGCACACGATACTGGATTATTTGGGTTTATCGAAATGCAAAATTCCGAAATTTATATTTTTCCGCTGAGAAAAAGTCATGGGCAATTGAGAATTTCAAAACGATGTAAAACTACTCACATTTTATTAGCACAATTACATATATAACAAAATGATGACCTGCCCTATCCACTTAATAGAATATCAATGTGTGTTTACCTTTGTGTTGTAAATGTGGGTTACAGAATATAATGTCACAAATATATTTATATCACAGTCGTAGATAAAAAAAAATAATATAACTAACGAATAGCCTCAATATATAATTATACTATCGATTTAACGTGGAATCCGTGTCCTAAATTTTTTGAAGAACTTACGACTGTATAAAATATCATACCTACATATGATATTGAGGCTATATGTCTAAAGAAAAAGAATTCGTCGCTTTTTGACCCTCGGCTCATCGTTTCTTCGATATCGATAAAATTTATTGTTATTTTTTATCATCCCATAATTGATTTATAGAAATTACAGTATAGTATAAGTATAATATAGTAGATTCTAATCTACAATCAATAACGCATATTGAAATCACTAATTGCGGCTTATAATCTGCAGTGAGATTTATCGAAGCGCAAAGAGATGATTTTCGTTTTATAATTTGTATTACTTTTCTTCTTTTTGTTCTTTTCTTTGCTTTAGTATATCTTAAACCAATTAATCATTTTACCGTAATACCACAACGAGATTAGACATATTGTCTGTTTGGATGTAATCGTTAATATTCTATGCGTTACTATGAAATTGTTAGTCTATGGCTCATTGCTAGATGGTAAAACCAGTCTTTATAATAGTTGCAGTCAAATATGAAAAAGCAAAACTTGACTATCGATACATACATTTACAAATATCCCTGTTGTATGTTTATTTAAAAGTATTATACCTATGATTGCAGTTATTGATGACAGCAATAATAGTATAATAATTATAGCTGTAGCTTAAAATAGTTGGAAATAATTATAGTAAAACATCGTCGAGTCTATTGTTTATAAATTAGCATGTACATCGTTGTGCCAGAGGTAAACCGTGACCGTTGAGTCAGAAGAAAAAAGGAATTGAGTACCTCTACCTATTCTATGTTCAGATTCTTACAGATATCAAATATAATATAAGCAGGGGTGCTGGTATCTGATATGTCTATGGAACAACAATTCTTACTTATTTCATTTTGTGTTAAAAAAAAAAAATTATACAGTGCACATATAACTATGTATAGTTGCACTGACAATGAAGTATTTTTCCTTTCTTTTCTTCATCACGAATACTTCCAGCACGGCAATAATCAATTTTCTAGCAATTTAATTGCGCCTCAATTATTTGCATGATTAATTTAATTGAGTGCTTCTTTTTTCTTTTGTTGTTTCTACTTCGTTTTCGTGCGTTATAATTGTTAGAGAATAGTATTTCGCTCATGATTATAACTATAATTTTTTTGGGAAGTCTGATTTTGTGCATCCTTGCTATTTGATTACCTAATTCTATTTAATAATGAGTATACGTAGAAACATAAGTATACGTGTTATATCGCTTCTATGGTATAGTTTTAAAATAGACACACTTCGTATATGGATTTTAATATTGCGTAATAAATAACGATGACAATGAACGTGAAAAATTTACGACAATTTATGCTCAGAAAAACCTAGTGGATGATTTTAAGAGACTTTCTACACTATCGTTCGACAAGTTTCATTAAAAAATACACTGTCAATTTTAATCCACCTGTTCAATTCTCTAGTCAACTACACCGCTCTCAATAATAAAGATCTACCCATTGTATAGGTATAATGGAATATTTGACTAAATTGGGATATACTTGGAAAGTATGTATAACACGGTGCGGTAATCAATTCCAACAGTCCAATAACAGTGATATCATGTCATCTCACTATCATATAAAGAGTAAGCGTATGCTTATAGGTTCGTAAAAATCTCAAAAACTGCTCCACCAATCAACACAAAATTTTAACAGTATCTAGCTTTATTACGTATTCTGGAGTGTTATAGGCTATGAAAAGATGAAAAATTATTCATTGAAGTTCATTGAAATGTGTAAGTGAGTAAATAATATTTAGTTCCTGCTATACAGTTCTCATTCAAACTACTCTCCTGTTTTCTAGGGACTCGACTCTTAATGCGCTTTCTTACGCCAAGTTCTTTAAAAAAAATAGCGCAGCACAAAAATATTGCGGGCGAAGCCATGACGGGGGATGCTAGCAGGTTATAATTCTATGCGGCCAAGCGGACAGCCAGACGAACGAGCATGTCAATCCATCAATTTGCGCTAGTAAAATCAATTCGCCATTCTATCGTGCTCACAACTGACAGCAGTTGTGAGCCGTGATGGCAACAAACCGTTCATCAATTATTGTTGTCTATGTACTAATATATATTGTAAGCTTGCATGCAAGTTATTGAAATGTAACTTTAAATTGACTGCGAAACATCGCCACATATCAAATTGACGATCTCGGAACCTTGAAGAAATCGTAACCGTAACGACATTCGAATTTGCTTACGCGAACATTTGATTTGTTCTCATACACGTATTTTCCGTAATTGAATGTTCTATTTTTCTACGAGGAAAAAATGTTCATTTGACGGATCGTTAGACACCACCTTATTTTTATCTTTCTATATTACCTCTTTTCAAGCCAATATACTGGAAACTACTATATGCGGTGTCTGAATAAATCAAACTATTTTCCCCAATCCGAAGAGATATTTACTTCGACGAGGCACTTGAGCGCCAACGACCTTTTTCAACGTCGCTTTTGTGTAGTATAAACGACGTGCAGTATGACTTCAATACCGGATTAAACAACAGCAAGCCTGACGTTATGTCTGCATTCAAAATTTTCAAACCACTTCAATATCGTCAACATAAAAATCTAGCCCACTGGACTGAAGGTTTTATCGGAAATAATCACTACTTTTCTTTTCAGCTGAGTCATAGACTCGAAGACAGGGAATATTTCGGACGTTGTAATCAATTTTAAACGAAACAACTTAGCAACGTCTTCGCTGCATGAGCAACGTCTTTGCTGCATGAAAGTTCTAGAAAATTCCACACGGATACGGATATGAACCAGATGTGGAACATCGTGATGTCCGTATATAGTGTGCTTCTTATTCAATCTAGTATAGAACTTAAACCACTTTTTCATCCCTTTCCCCTTTTACAATAGTTACAGGCTGTGCACTGCGGTGAACTACACTTGAGTAGCGTTACTTGACGCGTAATCAAGAGATGCGTATGCACCGGTAGCATGACACGTAGAGCTTATACTGGAATTCGGTGTCACGGACCTTTCCATTAGGGCAGTTTATGCGGTTGTTTCGCTGTCACTCAGCTGTCGCATGTCTTTTTTTGTTTATACCTCAAGTAGCGGTGAACATCGCGTAATCACTGTACAGGTTTATCTACTTTTGATAATTTGAATGCACTAATCTTTCGAGTATCCAGCCGCGAATGGTTATCGAACAATAAGAGCATATTTGTGCTGGTATCAAATTTAACGATTCGATGCTCGAATTTGCAGAAAGTGAAGAGCGAACTGGTTTTCATTTATCATTAAACCTCCCGATCGTCGAGATTGGTGGTGGGTCTTATCAAAACTCTCCTTTCGCATATCGGCTGCACATTCTCATTCATGTTATTGTCAGCGAACCCCTTTTTCCATACATTTTGACACGCAGATGGATTGCAAAATTTATTGTTTTTGTCCAGCAATCTTTGTTGCGTGAGTCAGAGTTTTAGAGACTGATATATTTATTTGACGTCTAGTACGTCGTTTCTAATGAGTCTTCTACTTGGGTAAGAACCGGTACCAGAGTTTGAAGCGAAAAATAACGCGACCTGTCTGCAGCGTCCACGCTGGTAACGTGCTGAAATTGACAAGGTTGGCTAATGTTGCTCTTTGCAGGAAGAACTACTTTCTTCTGTGGTGATTTTTTCTTCTTTTTGCCAGGTACCGAGAGACTGATGTTCTCCGGGCATGATACCAGACGCTCGATATGCTGCCATAGGTCATTAGCAGCTTTCGAATTGTCGAAACTCAAACCGGCGAGTCGGGTGTGATCTGAGGATAGACACATCGTGTGGAAAGCTGCACCAGATACCTGTTGAAGAAATTATTTATCCGGTCAGATGTTTGCATTATTCTGAAATGGCTTTTCGGCAGTTTTTAATCATTTCAATCACCTTGTAGGACGATAAGTTGTCGATCGTTTCCCTCCACAGCGTAAAACAGGTCCCGCGTTCCGCCAAAAGAATTTGAATGCGTCTTTTTGAACGTGATCTTGTCTCTCCCAGGTCAAGGACCACGACTGGGATTCCAGTGAAACGAAGCTCCCACGTTCCAAGTTGAGACGCGTTGCCCAGGTATAAATTGGCCAGTGACTCGCAGACGAATATCTGAAGAAATTCAATTCCCACATTAAAATAAATCGTTCCTAAAATGGGCTAGAACTTTCAATGGGAATTGCTTCTTTTCACCTGTGTCTTGAGTCCCCGAAAGAAGGTTTCGAGTTGTTCACGTTCCAATTGGCTGACTGGATCCAACCGTGTTTCGTCGCTGTGTTCAGAACTGTCACTCCCCTCGTAACTGGAGGTGGCGGATGTATCTGCTTCTCCCGTCGATGACAATCGTCTCCTTGTGCTTCCACTGTACTCGCTGTAGTACGAAGAACTGTGCAAAGACAGATTTGATTGGAGGGCTGGACACGAAGAAGCGTAAACTGGACCGTTCATTTTCATCTGAAAGATAAAAATAACGAAGACTTACAATTAGACAAATGTTGGGGAATCTGTAGTGTCGAAAAAGACGGAAATATAATTAAAAAAAATAATAAAAACAAAAATAATCATAGTATGAGCATAGGTTCAATATATCTATGGTATTAGTAATAAATGATTAAAAAATAGGAATAACGATATATTTCTAGTTCCGTATTGATAAAAATAGTTCCCAAACTGTTAGATGTGTACACAGCTGTGGCATCGTCCGTTCTAATTCAGACGATAATTTTGTTGAATGTGGCTATGCGCTCGCTTAAGTTTGATTGTCGCTTGGTAGTTGAACATCAAAGTGTGGTGGTACGTATATGTAAGGGAAATTTCCCTCGCGTAACACACTTCTATACATCCGGTGTTTCAGATTACGCGTACGAGAATCAAGACGTACACAATGCACTTCCTGAACATACTATAAGGAGAGCCTGAACATACTCGTTGTAACGTCGATTTCAAATAATACTGCAGCACGCCGTAGAGTCTTTGAAAACGCAAATATAATTTTTATTTTCCTTCGTTCACGAATACTTGATATTTTCGCACAACGCGTTCGCACGTTAGAATGGGCTTTTGACGCCCCCATTTTTCTGATTCCTTTTATTTATGAACTACTAGCAATGTTTGTTTACTTACGGGTGCCATTTATTGTTGGCTATAATCGACAGCTGGCATTATTTAAAAGTCTTGAAGATATAGCTACATACTTATAGTTGGTACATAGTATACAATATATGATTAAACTGTTGTTCAGAAGTAACCCCTTTGAGAAGTAAGTAGAAACTTCCGGTTCAAGTTTCGTTTGGTCTAGTAGGTGCAACGATGCGGTTTCAGGGTTTGCTTTACAAATTGTATCGTACACACGTCGTTGTTCCTGATAATTTTCAACGAAATCTCGGTGGTCGATACTGCAATGGTGGATGCGGGTATACTGTGAAACACTGTACAATCCCCACGTATAACAGATGAATATACCTGCAGCGTTACGTTTGACCAAAAAAAAAAAAATCTTTAAAAAGTTACGGGATACGAAATTAGAGAGATATTTCTGAAAACTTTGAAAACTGCCGAAGACAAAAAAGATGCTGCCAAGTATACCTTTGTAGCTTGCTACAGAAATTCCAACCTGTTGTGAATTCCGAACGGAATTTGTTGTGTAATCAGAATTTGTGATTCTCATATTCTATATATGCAAATATAGGTACGTCATCCTGAAGTCAAAAATTGGTAAGATAGCCAAGTTGTCCGATAGATCGAGAAAACGTTTGCACAGTTCGCCGGCGAGTGCTAATCATAGAAAATTTCGTAACATTGAATATTAAATTTTTGACGAGTAATCCATTGCAGCATACCTTCAATGGTTATCATAATGGAGCATATGATTGCTTCAACGCCGCATAACTCAGCGAAGAAAAAAAATGTTTACTGTTGAGCAAATTCTAAAAACGCATTTTAGAAGGAACATTTCAAGCTTCAAAATGATCGTGAGAAAAATTCAATTCGACTACTGAGACATTCGATGCATCGTCTCAAAGTTAAAAGCTTACTTTGCTTTTTTCACACGAGTTGATTCAGACAAGCATAACTTCTAAACGGAAAAACGTATCCAAGTAATCCAAATTGTCGAAAGGCTTTTTCATGCGATTCTATTGGTCAATTTTTCGACAAGTTATGAGGTTCCGAAATCAAACATTTGGTGGAGCGGAAATTAGCTGACCCGCTGATTTTTGTGCGTAGTGTACATTCGCTGTCGGCTAGCGTACCCCGGCCTGCGGTACTTGGCGGCGATTCTCAGCGACGGGTCTCGATTTTATTCCTCTAAATTGCTGAGGAAAATTTAATAATTTCAGCGGCAGGTGATAAGTTTTGTAGCCCATAGATACTTCATGACAAAGCATCCCTCATAATACGTAAAAAGGTTTATTTTGGACATGTGAGCCTGAAGCTGCCACCTTGACACGGTTTTCACGTTTAATTCACGCTATTGTGAGTGTAGCGTGAATACGAATTGTATTAGTTACCATATCTGGTAAATACAGCGACAAGGTCCCGGACGGACGCTATAATGAAAAAAAAAAATCACTGTTCTTCGTTAGCATTAAGAACAAAAATAAATTGTTGTATTCCAAGGCTGATTGCCACCTATCATATACTCTCGGATCGTATTTCTATTTCTAGTTCGGTTGTATGGTTTGCCCAGACCTAGAAAATCGATCAAGTTTCGTGCCATCGCGGATCCAACCTCATATTCTGAGAATTCAGATACCTGCTTTGTCGCCCCATTCATTTCGCAAAATGCTAGATGATATAGTTGTATTTTGCAGAGGCCGCAATAATAATTTTCCAACTGAAATGAATTAGTCATTGAGAATATATGCAGGTATGGATAAAATTGGTCTAACAGAGACAACACCAAATTATGTTTTTCTACATCCGATTACGATCAATCCGTCGTCGTTGTAGTATTTCAGCTCACACTCGCTGCTCGGCTGCAAGGTTCTCTTCTAGCATATTCAACAAGAAATTTACTCGTGATTTAATCATCCGGTTGAAAATACCGTTCACAGTTATTATTAGACTAGTTTCTGAATTATACAAACATTCTTGGTTAATTAATTTACACCAAATATGGAATAAAGAAAAAAAAAATGGTAACGCGGGTAAACTTTGACGTTGACGTATCAGATTGATCCTATGTAAATATTTTTCAAAGAACCTCGAAAACTTAAATGTCGTCAATTTCAAATTATTAATAATGCCCAGTTATTTGTTTTTTTTTTTTTTTTGTGGGAAAAATATGTATTAAGTTTTTTTTGCCTTGTCTTTCTTTTCTTTTTTTAATTTGGTTCTCAGCGTGAAAAATGAATTTTGAAAATTGAAGTGTGCGGTAATATTTCGCACGTAAAATTTTCGTGGTTAGTGAGTATGTATTGTTAATTGCCTGCACGCGGGCGCTGACCCGTCGTTGGCCCGTAGGTATCCACGAATTCTCTCTCCTCGAGAAAAGACGGTCGCGCGTCGTTTACTTTCCGTTTCTACGAGCTGCTTGAAGTCCCAAAATCCATTGAGTTCGCCACGTTTATTAGTCCGTCTGCTCTACGCCACGATCTCTTGTGACAACGATATCATATATTGAGTAGACAGAATTTTCCGTTATACAATGGATTATTCCGGATTATCAAGGAGTATTATACAAGCGCGTATGTTGTCTCATCATCGCCGGAATGACAGCATCCGCCACGTCGTTGACAAAAGCGATTATTTTTTTATTATAGTGAGACGTGGTGTAAGAATGTCGCGCCGACAGCCCGCATATAGGTATACATGGTATAGACGTATACATATTATTCCTCGTCGCGAAAAAAACGTGCCTATATAGCATACAGGTATATACCTTATTCGTTATAGATACCTATATGGGTATACATACATAGTATACTTATGTATACATACGTACATATAATAAGGTGTTTCGGAAAAAAAACATTTTTTTTCTATCTTTTTTTTTGGGAACAGACTCAAAAGTTTCATTTGATAAAAAGATGCCTGTTAAATCTCAGCTCTCAATATTAATATTTACGTGTCCTTCGTCGCAAATTTCTATTTCACATACGATCAACACATGGGAAAAATGTTATTTGTCGCTTTTGTATTTTGTTACACGCAACAAATTAGCGTAGAGATATGACCGAGACATATATTTGTAAGGAATTGAACATAAAACTTCTGCCAATACACATCTACAGTCCTTTCGATTGAAGTTGGAAACAAAGCAGATCGTCAGACTTTGATATTTTGATTCGGCAGTAAATTCGCGAGTATGAAAAATCGTCTGGAGGTCGTGAGAGAAAAGACGTGTAACATGTAAAGGTATTCGAAGTAATCTTGGACGAGCTTCGATTTCTCTTCGCGTGTTTCCTCTCATTCTTTTGTATCGTCTCGAGTGATGTGTTTTTCTTTTGTTTAGAACTGTATTTCACATGCGCGACAGCACAGCTCGTATATCCGCTTCCATCAAAAGTGGCGGTGCGTTGTTCTTTCACAGTAGTTCACACAATTCCACACCTGGTAATAACCGCGAGGACACGCAATGAGAATGGAAGAAGCCATTTCGCTTAAAAAAACCGCGGAAAAGCGCGCCAACGCTATAGTATAGATGTTGTAAATTAACTTGGACGTACAGTGGTCGACAAAAGTATAGGCACAGGCAAGGTATCCGAACAAAACACGTAGCTGAACCATAAAATGAAAACCTTTTTATTTAATTCTTCTGAATAATATTCTTTCTCGAAGGTAGTTTCGAACACACATAATAAACTTTTTATATCATCATATTGAATGGGAAAAAAATTAATCAAAGTTGAAAGATGTTGATTTTTCGTGGACAAAAATATTGGCACAATAAGTAATTCGTCCTCTTTTAGACCTTTTTTAGTATCTGTTCGGATTTCCATTATTTTTCAACACTTCTCTGAGTCGATTTGGTATTGAATAGACTAATTTATTTGTTATTTCGGTTCCAATCTTATGCCATTCTTCTGGTAATAATTGTTTCAATTGAGTTTTGCTGCTGATGTCGTGTTTTCTTACACGTTTACTGAGCTCTTCCCAAAGGTGCTCAATGGGATTTAAGTCTGGGGATTGTGGAGGAGTTTGCGACGCATGAGGGAGATTGAATGCAATCCACTGACGAACGATACAGGCAGTGTGCTTTGGGTCATTGCCTTGTTGGAAATAGAAATTGTGACCGAGTCCCAATTTCTCGGCCACTTTTCTTTACATTATTTTTCAAAATATTCAAGTATGACATTTTGTCCTTAATGCTTTCGACGAAAACTAACTCTCCTACTCCAGAGGCAGCCATGCAACCCCAAACAAGTACTCTTCCGCCCCCATGCTTCACAGATTTTGTAAATTTTTCGGATCCAATTCTGTATTAGGTTTTCGCCATAATATAAGACTAAAGTTCGACCGTCGCTGCGATAAATGTTGTACTTACTCTCGTCTGAGCATAGTACTTGGTCCCAGAAATCTTCATTTTTGAGTAAATACTCTTTTGCGAATTCTTTCCTCTTTTTTTTATTAACATCGTTAATAAAAGGTTTTCTCCGAGATACTCTAGCATTGTACCCAGCTCTTCGAAGCGCTCTAGATATTGTTCTTGGGTGTACTTCTGTTCTAAGTCCTTCCTCTATCTGTGCTGCTATCTGTAATGAAGTTGTTTTAGGATTTTGGTCGTCCACTTCGGTGCTGATTACCAAAATTTTCCTCACCTTGATACCGATTTATTATATTTCGGACTGTGTTACGCCTTCTTCCAACTATGTTTCCTATTTCTGCGTACGACTTATTTCTTTCGCGTAAATTTAGAATAATTTCTCTTTCACTTTCAGTAGTTTCTTTTTCTTTTCGGCCCATATTCACGTTTCTCTCGTCTGTTACACGTACTGGGAGCAAATGACGACTAACTGTTCTATTCGATACAAATAAGCAGATATGTAAACAGTACTGCAATATAAGGTCATTCGAGGACGCGTATAATCCACGAATATGCCAAAGTGCCAATATTTTTGTCCACAAGAAATTAACACTTTTCAAGTACAATTATTTTTTTCCCCATTCAATACGATGATATCAAAGCTTTATTATTGTGTGTTCGAAACTACTTTGGAGAAGGAAGATTATTCAGAAAGATTGAGTGAAAAGGTTTCCATTTTATAATTTCGCCAGGCGTTTTGTTCGGATACTTTACCTGTGCGCCTATACTTTTGTCGACCACTGTATGTCTACACAATCCCTTAAAAATAAATAACCTGCATCATCGCGAAGCGGGAGGCGGAGGCGTGCACTAGCCGTTGTTTCTCTTCATCGTATTACGACCGTCGTCAGCCGTTCCGTAATTAAGAAGACAACTGAGACATGCGGGGAGGTTGACTCAGGAGCGATCTAATTACGGTTATGAACGAACACACGGCCTATAGCTATAAGCCGACGGCAAAGGCGATGATACGAGGAAACGCAGCGTTTAGCGTTTGACCACGCTGGCGCGGCGGGTGGGTGCCTCGATGAAGAATGAATTAAAGCGGCCAGAAAGGAAGCTGTCGTCATTTCTGTGACAGCGACGAATTCTTTGTAAACTATACAGACTACGTACGCTTTAAAATACATACTTGGACAACCCGGGCATTGCAGTCGTCCTACGGTTAGAATTTTTCTTACTATCCCTTCAACCGAATAAAATACGTTACGTGCGCGGGTCGAGTTATAATAAAATTAGAGTTGAATTCAACCGATCGTGGAAAAAAGTTTTTGTTATTCGACAATTTTCTATAGGAATGTATATAGGGAGGCAGAGTTTGTATTTCGGTGATTCCAAGCCTTGAACAGACCTGAGCAAATTTGCGCGCAAATCTATCTGACAATGAGTCTCGTTCTCATCCAACGATAAAGAAAATGACAGAGCTACGGTTTGCGCTCAAATCGTACGCTGGGTGTTTACGTCTGCAACGGTCCAAGAGAGTCATTTCGCATTGTGAATAAGATCTAAAAACCGCGTTACGGTTAATACGACAACGCGATATACCTGTGTACCGCAGATTGAAATATATTAACGGAACGCTTAAATTTTCGTAGTATATCTTAAAAGCCAAGAAACTCGAAATATAAACCTAGGTATAACGAATGACCACGTATCGGAGAGGTGGTGACTCGGGTAGTGATCAACACTTTTATTTTCCCCATCCTTAAAAAATTGGGAGAGCTGAAAAACACGGAAATCGCGTCCCTTTAATGCCTGCCGTGCGGCATGAAGTTAAGGGTGAAGTTAAAAACATCTGGAAGCTGATTGAGCTACCATAGCAACTTCATCTTTGAATATCGTAAGATCCTTGTTTTTCATTATCCCACAATTTTTTTTCAGATACGCGGTATTTTGCTTGAAGTGGCGCTTTGCTGTCCTCCTGCATGACCCACATAATCCCCCGCATAACGATGATCTATATTTGATTTTACCGTCCCAGAAACAACGAATCGGAATCAATCCTCGGCATTTTGGCTCGATATTGTTACGGATGCTACTCTTACGTACATACACATTACACACATGCACATTACACCTATGTATACTTGCACATTATTATAATAGATATGTCGAGTACAGGTAAGGTACTTATACCTGCAATCGATCGCAGTTGCAACCTCGGCAATGTATTCGAAATTCGAAATTCGAAATTCGAAATACAATATACTATACATAAGCGTTCTTGACGTAACGCTGATCGTAATGTGTATGTACAAGATTGAAAGTGGGAGTGTATCTTGTAACAGCGCTGCATATGCTCACGGTATGCGAGTACCGACCCGTAAAGCTGCGTCGTCCACATGCACGTGTCGAGGTTCTCGCGCGAAAGAGTCGCCA
This sequence comes from Athalia circularis, assembly GCA_963978495.1. Classification (NCBI taxonomy): domain Eukaryota; kingdom Metazoa; phylum Arthropoda; class Insecta; order Hymenoptera; family Athaliidae; genus Athalia; species Athalia circularis. Next base: position 30,670,254 of record OZ021700.1, on the reverse strand, counting down.
TATCCTATACACTTACAACGCATGAACGGAATTTAGATCATAAAGCGTGCGTTACTCATGAGTAACTACTTATATCGTACCCATAAAAACCTGTGTACAATTTAAGATGACATGCCACGGAGGTTACATCAATGCTTGACCTTGATTTCTTATTTCCGCTTGCTATTGGCGTCCGTGTAGAGTGCAACTTTGGCAATCACGCGAAATTTCGCTGCAGCTGTATCACAGTTAATATACGAGTTTGCTGCACCAGTAGAAAAAATTTCTCCACCATGCGTGCGCAGTGAGAGCATATGTTGAAATGAAAAATATCTTGGAAAATTGAAAGTATTAAAGGATTCTTCGTAGATATAGGTATAATACTGTTGTATACGTGGGAAGATGAAAGGAAAAAACTGCCGGAAGATCAGCAAGGTTGCGCATTCATGTCCACTATTATAATATGTTGCAAATTATCAAGACTTCCGTTTTGCCACTCGACTGCAACTATATGTATATTATATCAATTTTGAATATTATGTACTCTTTCATAGAGAATCACGCCGCCTTACTCATTACGACCTTTGCGGGATCCACGCCCGGTCCGTATTCAAAGCTATATATGCTATAACATGCTTTAACTGAATCGAGCCGTATGCAATTTAGGATCGTGGAAATCAACGCGCAGGAAATAAGAATTTCTCTTTTCTTCTCGCGGTGCTAGGCTGCTGCTTTTGTAACCGTGTCTCCTGTACAGCGGGAACGAGTTTTTCCTCATCTTCATCTTCCGGGTGGATGGTATGCAAATCAGATACGAATATATTTGCCATTATTTGATGTAGGTGTGGGTCTCAAATTACGTAAATTTATGTTCAGATGGAAACAAAATATATTTTCCATTCGTTATTACTGCAAAGCGAATTATTTTTGCAGTTAGGTCGTCGAATAAGACAAAGTTGCTGAATGATTGTTAAAATTTGCATACCTTTTCGGAAAACGTACGCACTTTTCTAAAGTATTGTCAATCGAGCATCCACGAGTCCATGATCATGTAGAAGCTTTTTCGATAAAAATCCACGCGAGATTGTTTATCGTAAAATTCTACCTAATTTTTTCACTCCACAATTTCCACATGGTCGAAAGCTGATTTGTATAGACCATGATAATATATAATTCAACGGATGAGAGTTCGGCTTTAAAGTCTTTACTAACTCTGCGATAATCTGTAAAGTGTCCCAAAAGTACAACCGAAAGAAGCTAATATTTGAACGTCATGCTACGAATTCTACGATAGTATAGGTACACGCCCGTGCTGACGTGATGGTATATTAAAAGCGATTTCACAATCAGTCTCCAAAAGAAGGTTGAGTATGTTGAAAAAAAAAAGGTGGAAGGAAATCGGATTTATATCAGCTTTTTTTACTCGCCTCAACGAGCCTACCAAACTTGGTCCTTTCAACCCCTTCGATGACAAATATTATACCCATCATTACCCATGTATTTGTGTACACCGAGCTTTGCCCTTTATAATTGTCATAAGAAAACATTTTTCCAAGAATAAGCAATAGATGTGCAGCATGCCTACATCTTGCATGGGACGTGGTTTGTACGTACATCGATTTCTGAGGGAACAATTTTTTTCCCAGCTTAGGTATATTCTAATAGAGATGCAGTCAACCCACGAAAAGATCTTGGTCACAGACGCGCGAACGCACCTTGACGATTGTTGAGTATGTTGCCATATTAACTGCAGCAGATCGTCACGATTTATCGTACAGACACAGTACATACATACGTACCGACTGTTATACACCTCGATACACCTACCAATGCCATCGGACTATAATTCACGTTGCGAAAACCTAACGGTGAATAGGCCAGCAACGATTCGTTGCGCAGCACGTCTCTCCGTTCTGGATGTCATAAATCAGATACGTAAACGTACCGCGACGCGACGTAGATATTCAAGAAATCTGACCCCCATCGACGCCGCGACGCTCTGAATAATTTCCCGTATAAAATTTGCGCTCATCTCATACGTTTGCAAACAGAGAGCCGAGCTGATAGGTATACGTATGTATGTACATACATATATAGATAGGTTGTGAATCTGCTTCGACTGTCCGCCGCGCCGCGCGCCGGTAGAACGGCCCTCGCTCGGCCCACGTTGATTTTAAAGACAACCGTATGTATACTGTAAGTATGTGTTCATTGTCGGTATACCCGCAGGTACTAACTGGCCATCTATCCCAGATCGTTGCTCATAATTGGCTCTTATAACTTCCTATAGATTAATACGGGAGATTATTATCAAGTATCGACCTAGTACACCAATTAGCGATGGTAATGAGGAATCCTCGGTACAGCTTTCACTCAAGTGCGATTTTGTCCAACTCTGCGCTCTGTACAACTTATTCGTGCTGTAGTTATGTGAGAATGCATGAAGAATCATGCGGTGGAACAGGTAAAACCAAGAGAAAAAATTCAAGTCCTGGGCTGTATACGACGCAATTACTGGCAGCCAAAAACTCGTTGATTATTATGTCATATAGACGTTTAAGTACCATGCGTAAATATAATGTCCGCATGTAGGTATATGTGGGTACACGTATTTGTATACACTTGTACAATGTACATGTGAATGTAAATGTAAATGTGTATGTAAATGTGTATGTAAGTGTGAATGTACATGTAAATGTAAATTTACATGAATAGATCAAATGAACTGTCTGCCAGAGTGAGTGACTCATCGAATGATCAGTCGCTTAATCCGGACCACTTTATACCAACAATTAGATTTTACGAGGTGGTGCGGTCGTTCATTTCGGCGGTCGATGATAATTTTTAGAGAATCTGACATGAGAGAGAATTTCTTCAAGTACGAAATATATTTTCAAGAAAATCCACGAGTTACGTTATTCACTGTGCGAATTACTTGGGGAGACGTAAGTAATGAGGATTGGAGGTATCTCGCTTGCGTCGATCGTAATTTGACATTCTGGGTAGCGATCAGCGATCAAGTTTTGCATTCAGAACTTTCGGATGGACATACGAAAAGACTCACGTGTGTATACGTCGTTTAGTACCTGTCAGGATTCGCGACGCGATGGTGAGTCATAAACGCAGAGATTGGTATTACGAGTCGTCGAGTTGTCCACGCCGAGAAATTGATATCCTGCGAAAATTTAAACGTTGTTATAACAGAATCCCTTGACTCATCCACATGCTCGTCATTTTCTCGGTAAATTTTTACTCATTCATTTCTTGATTGTTCATCCAATCCGTGTGTACTTTCCAAGGTACTCTAGGACTGGCTCGACGACTGTATAGTATACGAAGGTAAATATGACTAGAAGACTATAGTACGATGGTGAAAGATACTAGAATTGGTTAATTGGTATATGACATCGTCAAACATTCTCTTCAAGGCCAGGCAACAAGGTGCAATTAATTTTCATTTCGAGCAAAAACTATTAGAACCGACGCAATTGCTTCCTATTTTTGGTCATTCAAGATTCGCCATTTTGCACGTGAGTAAAATACAGCTATCGATAATTGATATACAAGATTTCCAAAAATAGTTGAATCCAACGTTTCAAATATGATTTCGTCATAGTCGAATCGACTATATGTTTTCATGTTTTCGGTTACGTAGTTAAATTACTCGATCAGAGTCGCGTTTTTGTTGGGAAACAAATGAAAATACACCGGCCATTGTATTTTAAGTTTTGGTTTTTATTTTTATTTTTTCTATTTAATTTTTCTGTTCGAACCTTAATTACGGTAGTTGCCTCGTAATTAAAACAATTCACGACTTGCTTAAAAATAAGACTATAATAAATTTAATGCATAATACGCCTAATAATTAAATTTGAAGACGATGGTCCACAGCAAACAAGATATAATTGCAATCAAAAATGACTTTTTTTGTATTCGTAGCATGAGGTTTTTTTCACATTAAAGGAAATTCATCATATTTTAAAAAAAAACCAAGGTCTATCAGAACTAGACATTTAGAATTATTCTAAAAAAATTGGTAATTGTTCAGCACATACTTTTTATAAATAATTAGAAATAACAACATTATTCGACAAAAATTTTCAGTGGAGGAGATAGTAAAGCGGTCGCGTGTAAACGATGTGGCAACGTAGTAACGGAGAATGTATTAAAATATCCATACGTCCATGCTTAAAACGAAAGAAAAAGGTGTATGAGTGAGTTGGAAAATGAATATGCGACGTTGTCACGTCAACGCACCAAAAAATATTTACCAGTATGCGTGTATTCACATAGAGAATACTATTCACTGATATATATACTAACTGGACGGAGGAAAGCCTATGCTGGGTTAGGGACTACCGTGAACCCCATTGAACGGCTGGCGGCGGCCATTATTGACGGAAAAATGGGCGGATAATTTAAACCGAAATATTTTCACCGCCACGTGGAGCACGTTGACTGAAAATTAATTTACTGAAAATGCACATGCAATCATCACGCAGTATTATAACTGCGATTTATGGATTAATATATCTCTGATAAAAGATTATATATATCAGTGATACTATTGTACATATATAAGTGGTACAGTCAACCAAGAAATATATAAGCTTACACTTTTAAATTATCAACACATTAGGTGAGGGTTCGACGCTGAAACTGTCCAAGTGGTCAGCCGTGAGACCACTACCTTAATAATTTCAATTCAAAACCCTCCGATTGAAAATACGTTAATTTACATCGTAATAAAACGTGGCATATTAGCCAAGAGTTCACATTTCAGTGCTCGGGAATTCACTATGAAAATTATTGTTGCAGATCAAATCAGAACCTGCAGTATAACACTCTTGGAGTGTACGCATGTTACGTTGGATGAATAATCTACAAGTAATTGTCTATACGAAAGTTGAAAATGGACCTGAAAATTTTTCTTTCGGATATTCAATCATCACTTTCACTGATGAATTTTTCTTGCCTACTTCGAGAATTATTTTTCTCTTTCTCTGCTAAAAATCATGATAAGCCTTGCTGCTTTGAAACTTGGCGTTGGTAAATTGCTTGGCTTATAAGGAGAACATCATAACTCCGGATCACAGATTTGGCTCGAACTACTAGAGGTGTTTTGTCATGCCCAAACATGAAATCCATTTCTGATCGAAGTCACTTTTGCTTAAATCTGTTGATCTCTGGGGTTTTGAACGAATTTAGTTAAAAATTGGAAAATAAGATGTTTTTTTTTTCATTTTAATTTGCTGATATCTTTTGAAGGAGGGTCTGGCATTTAATGAAAGCGCACGTGATGGGTTTCATATTTGGGCATAACAGAACACCTCTATAGTAGTTTGAGTGAGCCAAATCTGTGATCCGGAATTACGATGTTTTCCTTATTGTACATTCGTCACTCGAGATATTTACTCAAGCGGCATGTGTGGGAGCGTTAATCTTAATTCCTCGCATCATCATCAACCTGTTTCGTTTACGTTCAAGACTAATGCCAGCGACTTTGAATTCTGGAGAAATTTCATCAGAGTAGTTCATCTTATAGTAGTTTGAATCTTGTCACATTCCGTGCGGTTTTATTGTTAGACAATTTCAGTTTAGAATTTTACATGATACATTACATCTGATCCGGTGGGAGAGGCTAGGTCTCCCTACAAACAATATTGAAAAGCATTTGCTGCCGCATAGAATTGTGACGACATTTTTACCACAGAACGTTGCTGCTGACTACGAAAAACCGTTTTTCATTTTTCTCGAGTTGTACATACTGCGGAAGAAATCGTTTATCGTAACGATGACATCATTCCTTTACCAAGAATTCATAATGGTCTCAAATTTGCTCCAGTACTACAATATAATAATTTACAATAATTAATACCTATGTCATACAAAACTCTCCTATCCGTGTTTGTTTTGGTGTAAATACAATTACCCATATTAATTACATTTCGAAAATGATCTTTTTTAGACGCAGCGGAAAGTTGGTCAAAGAGACACACTCGAGAGCTTTGGATGATCATAGCGACTGAAATTTTCCAAAAATACCTAATTATGTAACTTTTCTTACTTCTTCGGAGTGTAATGAATGAAGTTATCTGTATTAGACATTTTATGGAACACAAAATATAGTATTTTCAACAAAAACTCATTTTATGTATATTTGACTCTTTTTGCCCGACGCGACGCGTAGGGCGAAAAGGAACAATAATATCTATATGGTTGCAGGTTGCGTATACACTGGCACAAGGAAGTGGGCAGAAGCTTTTAAAGCAAAAACTCTTACGTGTCTCGTGGCTAAAGTTTATTGTCGCGAAACTCTAATCTCTGTATACCGCAAAGTGCCCCGAACACAGAAGTGAAGTAGAAGTAGAAGGAGAAGCAAGGACTTTTGCCGTCGTCCCTCATTCGTCCTTCGTCTCAACGAAACAACTCGCATCTTCGGGGTCCGGGTCTCGAGATATATGCAGACTACTTCAAAACTGCTCTTATACCAGCTGCCATAGTCTGGAAGTGAAGAAACTCGGAGTGCATGAGAGACCAGGCAGAGAAACTCGCGTTGCAGATGCGAAGCAAAAAGAAAGATATTTCCTTTTTCTTCGGCCAATTCAGCCGGAGGTTAGTTCTACTCTACACGTTCATCTCGATGACGCAAGCCGCACCGGATATGGAACAGACCTCCAAGGGTTAAGGGGCATTAATGAATTAACAGGATCGCTAATAATTCATTAATTCGTGAGAGATATGCGACGCAGCTCTGTGTCAAAGATCTTCTTTCCACCTCAATATTCATTTCCACCAAAATTATATACCTACCGTCCCATTCTCTGATAAAGAGATAAAAATGGTAAAACAAGTCCAGATATCGGAACAGTTTCTTGCGTCCATTTTTTTTCGTCTTTTTCTTTCTTTATATGTACGTAACAACTAGAATTGATGGACTCCTGCGATGCAGCGATAGTGGATCTGAATTACTTCTTTTCGTTTGTGTAGTAATAGCAGGTGAAAACTTTTCGTTTTTTTTTTCAATCTACGTGTAATCGATCGACATCGTTCAACAATAACTGGCCGATTTGCAGCATTCGTTCGTTCGAATATACGAACTTTGTGAGTATCAAGTATTGTAAAACGAGAGAAATTATACCTTACGACGTTGTCCGTGCCATAATACCAGTTATATATGTGCATACATTCGTTCATATAAATTCGTAAATATGTAAATGTTTTCGAATTTTCTAAAATTATAATGAGCGAATAGAAAAGTTGTCCGGTATTCCACTAACTGCAATGGAGCTAGCTTTCAGTTTTTATATGATTATGGAATTATGATAGTAATAATGAAATGTTGCCTGGAGCGACGATGATGCGTGCATCGGAGAATAAAAAGGTACTCACATATCTATACCTATATTCCTCTATACGAGTTAGTTTTTATAAACTTTAGAGTTGTATTATGAAAGTTTCCACGTTCATTCGACTCTCCCGTAAGCTCCGCGATCGTGAACTTCATAGCGTATCCTATAGTGATGGGGTTAATTACGCACCGCGGGTCATACTACTTCGATTATTATTATAGGTATGCCCAAGTTCGCTCGGGTAATATTTTAGGCTATAACTGAATTATAAACCGTGTCACAGAAAATCGGGCACATCGAATGAAATGAATACAAAATATTAATCTTGATCCTACTACATGTTCAAAGGGCAATATGAACGGCGCAGTTGCAGTAATTTCCGTTTGTTGTTTGAAAAACGATTTCTATCGCGTGTACACCATAAAACCTGTACACACAACGCAAAAATGATCATTGGGCTTGGGTTTTCCTGTCTGTTAAAAAAAATTCACTTTCCGTTTTCGATCGTAAAATATGTATAATTGTTATACGGACACAACGAACGTGAATGGGAATATATAGGACAAAAAAATCATAATATTCCAATAACTGGTGGGAAAAAGGCCATCGATTCGGAATAAACTTGGGAGAAATGTGTATTCATACACAAGAGTAGGGCGAAGAGTGTTTTTGACGGAAAAACGAGACTGAAACGATCGGTTAAAAAATTCCATTAGGGAATATCGGTGAAGGGCCCTTCGACCGCGCAGCCTGTCTACGGTCGATCTCGAAAATATTCTTGAGCGTCTCCAGGCTATTGTTAACGGAGATTTGTCGGTCTTTTACAAGTATACCTTTTCTCCTCTTCCTTTTAGCTCTAAATGTAACGCGTTGCTGTGATTTCTGTTTTATCATTAAGTTCAGATAACCTAATGAAGCGATTCGTGCATAAGCAGTTTGAAACTGACTATGGGAATTGGTTTATTTTTATAAAGATCGGAGAGTTTCATTTCATGTACACGGTAGAGATATTGCGAGAAGGTCCTCGGTTAGCAAATGGTGCAACGTTGGCTGAAGTGGGCGTAAGTAGATCGCGACCCAATTACCTCCTTGAAGACTTCTCCGAAAAAGAAATCGCTGACCCTACAAAAAGTAGAAAAAAAATGAGGGGATACTCGGAGCGGAAGGACTCTATATTATTTCTCTTCCTTCGCTTGATTTATTATCCCTAGGTACGAAGGTTAAAAACGTATATACCTAACCTGAACTACATGTAACTATTTGAACTGGAAAAAAGTATCAGCCCCCTCAGTTTTATTCGAATTAATTTTCAGGCCAGAACTTGGGTAGTTGTTGACGTAGTTAGCGAAGAATGAATATTGCTTGGTAAACTTTCCAACGAGTTCTAACGAGACTTGTGCTACGTATTGCTTCCATAATTCCTTTTGGAATTGTTAAGCAAACCCCTGACCGAGGAGTTATTCCCCGTACAGAATAAATGATTCTCACCTTACCGATCAAGCATTTACAACACGGCAACTATCGCGGTGACCCTGTCGACACTTCTCTTTCAAACTTCATTAAAACTCTGAGATTTGTTTCGTTTCAATTATATTTCATTTATTTATATTTATTTTGGTCCTCTAGAATTTTTCAGACACGAAGATATTTCTACGAGACAAAACGACCTTATTCTCACGAAGGCCTGATCGCAGACGACCTGGCTGTAGCATCGGGGAGACCCTAAACTTTAACTTAGTTAACCTGGCAAGGTGCTTGTAAGAGGGAGAGGGAGTAGAAAATATCATCGTAGCTGATATTTCCCTCTTCGTTCATTCTTCGTGTCGTATTCTATTCCCCCGTTGATTTCTTCTCAGTCTTCGTTCAGTTTTTCCATTCCTTCCATTCCTTTCATTCCTTCCTTTCTCCATTCTCCATTCTCCATTTCGTTATTCCTCATGGCCTCCGATGCGGCACATCGTTGCACCATTTCTTTATTTATTTCTTCATTTATTTCTCCTCTTTTATACTATAGATATAACTACGCATGCACCTGTATGCGTGTGCACCAAGGGGAGAAAAATTTACTCCGCTACGCGACGGTGATGAGAAACAGGGTAATGAAATTGAATTAAATAATATATGTTAATTGATATTGTAAACCGACTCAATCAGATTCGAAATTGATAACTCTAAATTGTCGTGTGCTCGGGGTTGTGCGAATCTTTTTTCCGTTCGGAGTTGAAGTTTTGATTACTCTCTGCTACGAGAACAAAGTCATTGCGAAATATAATTGAGAAAAGTATTGCGATGAAAATCACGTACACAACTTTGCTTCTATAGCCGATCAGCAAAGATACTCTTTTCTTCTCTTTCTCCGTGCAATTTGAATCTCACTATAACTTACCGTATATTTTTTGATTTCAAAGTTCCGTGAACTTTGATGTCTGTACTTGTTTCGAATTCATTCGGAATTGTGTAACATATTTTTCTGGGGTGCAGGATTTGAAATTCCTTTGCGTATTTTTACGCCCGCGGACCATCAAATCGAGATCTCGGTACACATGCAATGCATAAAGTTTTCACAGAATATACCTATATGTATACGTACTCTCCATGGGTGAAACGGACAGGATTTTGTTCCGCGAATTTGGGTTACCTCAATGGCCAATTCTTTTCCGCCGAGGCACCGGTCAACGATCTTTTTTGCCGGAGGCTTAACTGTGAAGAATTCAAGCTGGTCCATCGGTGAGAAAGTCTTGCACCACCTCGCGAACTACTGCATCTGAATTCAAGACCTACGCCTGGAATTTCTCTCTCTCTCTCTTTCTCTCTCTTTCTCTCTCTCTCTCCCCCTTTCTTTTTGTTTAATTCAAACAGGAATTGTCCGACGCAGCGAACCTCCAATACCGGCTTTGTATAGGTATATGCCGTCGTGGTATTGCACATCTTCAGACCGAAAGAGTTTCACGGGCCTTGAGCTTATATCGTCTCCGAAACCCCCTTGGCTGCGTACCTTCGGAACGATCTTACAAAAATACTACCTCTTCGTGTCAGAATGGCGCAGCTGCATTAATTTGTGAGATATAAAATTTTGTTCCGTTACAAGCGCAAAATGCAGCCAGTAATTCTATGGGTTACCATATGAGTCTATGAATGATTCAGCTATTGAAGTTGACTTTTTTCTGTCAGAGTCTCGGATCAAAAGTACTGAAAGGTCGGTAACTGATATGGGGGTCCCACATTTGCCTCACCATGAACAGAATTTGAGATTACCCGATCTGGCCCAGATCAAAAATGTTTGATCAATTCAACGTGGAAAACCTTTGATTATGAGTCTGAATACCAACGATGGTAACCAAACTCGCATATAGAGATTTCGTGCGGTTAATTAAATAAATAAATCGCTCGTGCTACACGAATGAATAATTACGTGTGCATGATCCAATAATTTTATTATCAGGTTCACGTGAATCGGCGATGAAAGAGGAATCAAACGTTATATTGTTCGGCGCGATCGAATTTTTCGTCGGCACCTTTGACTCGTTGATACAAGTTCCGTAACTTGTCAGAGCTGCTGAACACATTTCTGGGAATTAACATTTCACGTTAGACCGTGTGTGACAAATAATCTTGGGCAAGAATGTAAGCGCCCTCGCAATTTCGTGTATATTATGTCCGTAAGTTACGAAACTGCACATGCTGCACTACGCTTTGAATCGTTGCAAGCAATACGTGGGTACCAATTTTCGAATGTCCATCTTCATTGTCGTGTACCATTTCGATTTCTGAATAATACATTATATACATACATATAGGTAGTGCTCATGACGTTACAATCTCGCGAGGAGACATCGATTTTGTGTCAATAGCTGACGGTTCGACCGACGTCCCACGATTCTCGTCGTTATCGTATGCGTATACAACATTTCCCACACCATCACTAGTTCCTAGTTTTTGTAGGTATTTTCTATGGATATGATTGCGATAAGCTGCGGAGTCACGAGGGTATATCGCATCAATCATTTTGCCGACCGCACTTAATTGGTTCCTTGCGCACCGGGCGTTCGCATAACGTTTTATCCTTCTCGCAGTGGGGGAACAGAAGTATTGTCAATCCTGCTGCATACGCGTGTGTGAAATTACTGAAATTTCTTCGTTGACGGTTAGCATCATGATCCAAAAATAGCAGAGCGTTTTTCTCGGCTATGTATGAAATAACAACATTCGGATCAAATGGACAAGGCCTAAGCACGTAAAGGATAGTGGGCTAGGAATAGCCAGCATCTGCTTCGAGGTGGAGAACCACGAAGAACCGCACAGGTTATCTCGCAGGCCGCCCGAAACGGATATCCGATTAGGTGCCCTCGATCAACACCGATATCCAAGGGCGGATATCGTTGTTCCATTTTCATAATTATGTGCGCATAACTTTCTTCGGGTGGGTCCGAAGGCTCTCTCCTGTTTGCGTTTCTGAAACTATGTAAAGTTATAAGCATCCTGTCCTCGTACGATGTTCAATGCGGTTTGTGACGTCATACGAGACGTCATATTCTTGCTATTAGTTTCATCTGCGTTATCATATACAGCACTGATTATACATCTAGGTATACATCACTTGTACGTATTAGGAATCGATACCTATAATGCGAGCTATAACGTAATGATATCGAAATGGTTTCTTCCAATAACAGTTTTTGATTAGACGTGTGTTTCGCGTGAGGATGAGATGGTCAGGAACAGGTTGGTTTCATTAGGCGCGTAAACGAATGTTTCAGCGACTATGTATTCGGGTTGCAACTCGCAGCAAAGCGGACTATTAAATCGATGTAATCGTACACCTATATATACACTTGTACGTATACGCATATATCTAAAATACATTCATAGCGAATGCTGTTTTACATTTCAAGTCTCCAGTCTCCAGCCACGGATCATCGCCGTGTCGATCGATTGACGGCAAATAGAGGTAGGATGTCAAAGTTTATACCATGCAAACACTCACATATAATATCAATGTAGCGAGATCTGCCTATATGTATAGTGTCTTATCAACGTTTCCGTCACGTCGTGTAGAAGGAGAAATAAGCAGAAGCGAGGATCAACAGATATTTCATTGGTTATACGGGTGCACGTAAAGTTAATCCTTAGAGAAATAATTGATCATCAAACGAAACGATTTCGCTCTTGTATTAATTTCTAAAAAAATTCAATCGAAACCAACTCATATACCCGCTAGCACACGGTTGTGTGCGATAACACTGCCGCGATTCTACCTAGAATCGCAGTCGGGAGCAATTTATTTCTTACCAAGAAGTGTAACGTAATGGTAATAGATTCACAATTGCCATGGCAGTTAATGATCTGCCTACTTAAAATACGTGACAAACTACCCAAATGAAATAGCATTTTGTTACAGGGGGTACGTATAGTTGAATAAAATGGAGTTTTTATGGTCCACATTAATTTGACGGTTGAAAAATTATGTCTTTAAATTCCGTACCGCGCAAGAATAAATATGATAAATTCTGCACCCGATGTAAATGTATCGGCAGTGTCCATTTTGTGGGGAACGCTCGAACTTTGATCTCGATCCAATCGAAAGGGAGTATTGATCCAGCCGGTAGATTTTTATCGTTATCAATCGTTCCCGAAGATAGAGCGGTCTCGATTTGCACGAGCGGATCATCGAACGTAATGTGGTGCTGCGATTCGTTTGTCGGCGTAAAAATGCCCGTCGACGATAATAGGTGATTGAAAATTTTTAGCGACGCGACACCCTGATCGTGCGGTGATGATCAGGACAATTCGAATTTTTCATCGAGCGCTCATAGATAACGATACTTATCGAAATTATGTATCGGGTAAATTACAATATACGTGCGCACGTGACGTGCAGATATCTATTACGCACGAGATTACGCATATACGTGTATGGGCGTTTTCGATGATATCCTACACGTACGCATAATGGGCGTTCGTTATCATCGTTCATTTGTTACCATTGTTATTCCGATATCGACGATCATGCGATACATTATTTGGAGTCTCAGGGAAGGGAAAGGAAAGGATTCCATCTCGGATTCCATCTTGCCGTATAGAAATTTAACATGAAAGGGCATCGAATAATATAGTGCTCCAAAACTGGGGACTTACATCGATACGAAAGACTGTCATTCAAAGACTGGTCGAACGATGAAAAGTAAGTGTCATTAAAATCCTTGATTAAAGTTTCTAGTACGGCGTTATACCTATGTATTGCAGATAAGCACGCCGTTCATCACGAAAATGATATTGTTCACCAAAATAACCGAACCGTCAACACCGAAGTTTACACAACACCAACTCTGTATAGAATTTGACGTCAATCACTGATTTTTTCTTTTTCACTTATCATCGGCACAATACAATCGAAAGTCCTGACGATTCTCCGATTCTCCCGGTGGCGTATGAAATCGTAAGAAGATTTTTTGCCCCTCACATCGACCCGAAGTTTGAAAAATCAAACGAGCGGTAATTAGGAAATTATTCGACGATATCCGGGATTGTATCTCTTTAGAAAGAAGAAAAAACATACGAATGAAAAATTCTCCACTGATGTGATGTTCTCTGCGGTTTAACGTAGAATTTCTATCTGTCGACGGTTTTTTAATCGACACCGAGTACCTCGCACTCTATGCATCTACGTCCGTGTGACGCGACGAGTGACGGTGAACTGCGTCCCGCCAAGAACTGCGGCAAGCCTGCGACCCGCCAGGACCCGGGCCGAGCCGGGCCGAAGCTGCGGCCGGGGATATCACGGAGAACGGGCAAACTTTCCTTCGATTCTTAACGAAACGTACGTTATTGATAATTAGCCCCCCCCCTTCCGTCAACACCCGGTGCAGCAATCACGCGCATCTCATTTGGAAATCTGAACCAAATTACCCGCTAATCGCCGATATGTTGGAATGCTGTTTTGCGATCAAAAAATTGGGTCCTGTGCAAAATTTGTATTACATAAAAAATCAGGTACCAGACCCCCATTTTCTTGTGGCGAAATGTTAGAAAATTCATGCCTCCGAATTAGTGTGAGAGACACGTTTATGCCCCGTATGCCACAAACAATGGACTGCACGATCCAAATATTTAAATTTCCGAACCAAGTGCAAATCGTACCCCCAATTCATTCCATTTTCGAAGGATATGCCCTTAAATGGTAAATCATAATCCTCACTTTTTCGTACATTCGCACATTCAACATCGATAATAATTCATTCAACGATTCAACGTGCGATCACTATACATCTAGGTATATGTAATACTAGACATATGCGCAGCATCGTCGCGTCATGGTGTCACATAAATACATGCAGTATATGCGGTAAGAAGCGCTGCAACGTGGGTGTGATCAATTAGCAATTATTAACGCGCGAAGAAAAAAACAAAGCTGTTCGCGAAAATGGTGACCGCTATATGATATAATGATACTGGGGGCAAAATTTCTAAACTAATCGTAAATTCTGCTTGTATTAGATAAATAATAAAAAAGTAATAGAATTATGCGCCAAAACAATTCACGATTACGGTATTATGTACATCATACGCCTCGCAAGATTGATTCTGACTCATTTTCCCACACAAAACAATAGGACTTCAAGTCAGAACATACTATAAGTTATACGTGTAGTATAATGTATACGTGAGCAGATTCTTACTCATCCTATAATGATCAAGTTTGCCCATGACTGACTAACTCCGTCCGCTCAGCTGACGACCGCGGAATTCTGATCAATATTTTACGTTCCTACCGATGTCCCTGTTTCACCGTATCGTCAACGTGATTAACTCGCGTAATTTACTCTTGAATAAACTCGACGTATTCGATCACGGCATATTTTATTGCATGATTTGTTATGCGGATCGTAATAGCATATTCGTACGTATCAGACGTAATTCTGATCGGACCGATAACGTTTTCAACAATCATGATGCAATTATTTACATTATATTATAAAATTGAACGTAACTATCGAGTGGAAAAATTTCCGAGGTCAAAAGGCACGCAGGTGCATCATTGTGGTTCTTATTGCATAACTGCAGCATCGGCAGCGGCAACTTTACGTACACCTAGATTCTTATGCACAAAGTGCAGTCGAGGTAATCGATTTACATATATCAGATTCGTATGACACGCGACTATCTCCACGGCGCTTCATACGATCCACTGCAGCCTGTGGTGTACTGGAGAGATAAATTTCAACTGTGCATTATAATGCATAGCAATTCTTCTATTTTCCACCGGCAGTTTTATAAATTAGGTGAAAATTAGTTTTCGTTCGGTGATTATGTTCGCCCAGCCGATTAGCCGTATACATGGCGTGTACGGGGGTTCTCTGGAGCGACTTTATATACGATGGGAGTGTTGAAAGTGGTAGTGGGGCGTTCGGTGAGTTGCTTTGTTGATTAAACTCGCCCGCGGTTCAGCGCTCTCGGTAAATTCGTTCGAATTAGGCCAGCCCTCCCGATCGACACGGCCGTGCTCAGACGCGTATAACAGCTGATAAGCGCGCGTTGAATAATAAACATCGAGTAGGTGGTATACGCATGTAAAGTTTTGGAGCTGCAAAAAATGCGGTATATAGGTATACATATGTATACATCCACGATAAAACCGGGATTCCGAATCATCGCGCGCTATACGGTGGCGCAATAAAAAAAATATGAGGGAACGGGGATTGATCCCTGCGCAAGAACCAACGATGGAGAGAACGACGCCGGATTAGAGACTGACAACTGTCTATCGGATTACCACTCTTAATGCGGTATTAGAATTTATAGAATTTAGAATACCGCGTCGTCGAAACGCGTCGGATTCGCTCTCAAGATTATTCCAAAGATTTTTCATTCGAGACATATCGAATCAAAAATCTGGAATCATCGTCGATGTCACGTCCGCTTCGTTCGGACGTTAACCGTACAACCGTACACGTACGTATGTACGTACATATCATCACGGAAACGCTTGCAAAATAACGAGGTTCGAAAATCTGCTGACAAAGTCTGTGCATCGCGGTGTAACAGCTGTTGTAAATATATATGTAGGTATAAAATATACATTGCCCGATGCAGTTGGAATCTCGGTGATGGCCTGGATTATGCGCCTTTTCGTCGACCCACGTGTTAACCGAAGCGTTTCACCGCAATCATTATTATATTCGAATGATTTATCGTTCGATCAGTTCTTCGGTCAAATACATGACGCGCACACCCGACTATCGGTAAGGATGCCATTGCAGTTTATTCTCCATTCTCCATTTTCCATATTCTTTTTTTGCAATTCGTGTAACATATCAGCTCCAACTTGCACAGTTCTAGTGCACCGATAAAAGTTCTCTTTACTCTTTTCCGGTTCCTAATTATAATTTCGACGTTTCATATCAGAACTTTTTCGCGCGTCGATATACACAATAGGTTAGGTATACGTGTACGATTTTATTACAACTGACAAAGTACTCGTTTTTCTCTCTGGTCTTTCTTCCCAATCGAGGAATTTCAAATGCTTGTACGGATAGTACATAGGTGGAATAAATGCCAAGGCTTTCACGATATCAAGCACATTTTACGAACTCATGTTCTGCACGATAGTTGCGCGGTGATGCAGCAGAAGAAGAAAAAGCACGGCGATTCTACCGATGAGGCTGTCTTGCTCCAGACTTGATTAATTCTATTTTACAACGGGCGAGAGCCGGCTCCAACTATTACATTACCCAGACAGAAATTCGCCCGTGGTTTCGACTCGTTGTCGCTCTTATGTTGTTCGCCTTCCTCCGCCGTCTTGTTCCCCTGTTCCACAGGAAACGGATGGATGGCCCTGACACCTTGGTATAAACCCTGAGTGCAACCCGTAACATTAGAATTTCACGACATTTACGGTGATAAGGAAACCATGTGATGACGTTTTCTCTCCATCGGGGGAATAACGATGCTCGAGGAAAAAGGAAGAGACCCGTGAATTTAGCAAAGCGCGGATTATGATATTTCGGAAAAATTTTGGGGGCAGCGGGATAAGTTTGATCACGAATATATTTTCACAGTTATATCTGTGGTGTTCAGTATTCTCGATAATCTATCCAACATTAGCCCGCCAAGGACCACGTACTCGTACGTACATGTAATTTGATTTGTTGTTTTTTCATTGATTTTTTTCCAACTTTATATTCTTCCGAGTATTTTTGCAATTGATAATTTGGTTTGTCGTATGTTTATTCGAGTCTTCTCTGATACTCCTATATTATATGCAGCATGGTGCAAAGTTACATGTCCTTGGCAGTTGGCACAATCATTGATTTGGATCTATTTTCCTCTGATCGTCGATATAATTTTACGGTTATTCTTGCGAAACGAATTTTTGGTGGCTATTGAGTTGGAGAAATTAATGTACTTGGCGATGTTTCTTGCACCTGAGGTGCTTCGTTGGGATTTCACTACTTTTTGAAGGAATTTTTTTTTTTTCCAATCATTGGAATGCACAGAAGTAAATATTATAAATTATATCGAAACACGCTATGACTCAATGTAATTCATTTTCATTTGATTATAAAAAAATAGTCACTTTTACTCTTGAGTCAAATCGTATTGTCATTATTGAGTAGTTATAATACATTAGTTGAAAAAATTAATTGCAATTTTTCTTCCACATGAGTCATACCGAGCAGCGACGAAGTGCAGCAGCGTTGAATATTATTATTGATTTATAAACCAGCGTGGAGGTACAATGGTTAGCTTAGCACATTGCATTACATTTTACTGCATAGGAAAATTATACCAGCCCACAGATATCTCGCAGCTATAATCCAGATGATCTGCAATGGAATTTTGGTCGATTTACACTTTTAATTTAATAACAACAACAAATATCGAGCTCAATATTGCTATAGGAGAGCATATACTTGCAGTGTGGCTAATTTGTTTAATCGATTCTCAGGACTCAAGTGGGTAATGGAAAAGGAATAACACCTGATCCACTGGCATTTGATATTTTATTCAGATGAACCTCTGCGACATCGAGCGTGAAAATTACATTATTCGGCTGTTTAACGTACGTCTCATCCCCCCGTCTTTATTTCGCTGCAGTTTCACGACCATCCATCAGTCTGCGAATCCCAAGTGCAGGATACGGAAGCGTTGCCTATGCACGGTAACTTCACAGTTTGTTTTCGTCCAATGGCTTCACTAAATATTCTCAACGAGTCGGATTTCTTGCCACTTCATATTATTTTTAAGCAAAAAGCGGCGTTCGAAGCTACTGTGGAATTTCAGTCACCGAGATTTAATAGACGAAGAAAGGATCGGGTAATATAACTTGTTATCGATTGCGTAGGGAATGATTTGGCTTTGGATTCGTTGGTCTACATTCGAACCGCAGCTGTCCCGTAATTCATTATACAAGAGGCGGAAGTTGGAGGAATTACTTTGTACGCATGAGAATATCTCGCTTTTGTTGTAACATTTTGCAAGTACCAACCGAATTCTATATTGCTGCCGTTGCTCGCGATATCCCACATAATGGACTAGGACTATGCACGGGATAACGACGGTGTTGTTCACGGTAGAGTAACCAAGGGAATCTGCCTCGTCGGAAGGATACAGTTACCTGTTTATGTACGTGTGAACTTCTCACACGTACGAGTTAAAGTCAAAGTAACACACCACTGGAGAGCATGCGAGAATTAATTTGTAGGTGAACATAATATGAATTATAAATGAATGCGCGCGTGCAGGAAGGTTTGGATAAATATAAACATGCACCAGATACATATGTATACCTATATGCGATACGTCATCCGGTCCGATATTACGCTCACATGATCGCGTTATTTAGGGGCAAGGTTATTTTTCATTCGGTACTTTTCCTCACGATGATGAGAACTACATTCCTCCCTCGCCCCCGCCGTAGATATAAGGGATGTGCGAAATTAGGTTGGAACTGCTGGCTGTGTAACCACGATACTTTGAAAACTTTTAGCTGATCCGCTTGAACGTTTTAAACTTATGCCGGGAGTTATGTTCTATGGTAAGTAATTTCGGTGGTAACACGGCACTGCAGTGAATGATTTAATAAATAAAATACTCTACACAGAATGAAACCAACGAAATAAAAGTACGTTACCTCACCAACAAAGGTGTATTATATGTACGTTGAGAGCCCGCAGTCGTGCGATGAAACCCTACAGAACGTTGTTGCTGCTTTGGAACTGAAATAATGATGCAAGTAAATGCACACATGATATCTGACATACGCCGTCATAGTTTAATTCGGATATAGGTATGGGTATACCTACATATGAAGGTACGAGCACCAACACGCAACTATACGAGTAGGTATATTGCCCCCATGAAAGGCACCTACAGTGCAAAGATGTTCGCCAACTACATTGAATGTTTAACAATGGCTACTATCCAAATATCTTTGAAAATCGTAAAACGAGCATTCTCTACAGTAACGAATAGCTCAGATCTCCTCATCTCATTTCGCCAACCACCGATCTAATCGAAATCAGGCTCAAATGAGAGCTCGTCCCCAATTCCTATGAGAAAAGTGATTTCAAATTTGCTGCAATATTAATAATATGGGAGGTATTTAATAACACGCAAATCCCCACTCCGCCTTCGAGCTCTCGTTGCGGTAAATACACTCGGTAGGGCGCCCGTTCTTTTGAATGTACTTGGCGCGAGAACCTACCGAGTCTCTTGATATTCCAAGGTGCAACGACCGCCCGGGAGGAAACCGCCGATACGGTGGTTCAGCAGCTCACGTCAGATATACAACGCATTGCGAAACTATGGAGTGAGCAAGGTTTTACGTTTACTTGGCTAGTTAATGTAAGGAAAGAATTTTCAGTGTTTACGCGAGTAGATGCACCCGAAGGTAAATACGTCGCGGTATAATCGAAGAAGATAAGTATATGTGCACTGTGCAGGTTCGTCGTGCTCGTGCTGTATGACGTCGTATTCGCAGCGTCCTTATTTTCTGTTTTGTGACAAATTGCAGGTGAGTCATCATTTATAGATGATAAAACGCGATGTACGAGGATTTTTTTTTCTTATACGTCCACTTGACATGGGATGAGCAAATTTAAAAAAATGTTCATCATGCATTATTTCGTCTATACCAGATTACATGTATTATTATATCCACCGATCCACGCATACAAAAGGACGGACATGTTTTATTTCATGTGAGCACTAGACTGCAGCATCTGTCGAAGGTTCGGAACGCTCAAACGTTCCGGTAATTTTCTTACAACAATTATATTTTGTTCTAATTATATCCCATACACTGCGGCTTGTTCAGCTCAAGCGGTGGGCTTTGTTGACGATGAGACTTTCCTGCCAGAGCTCTGCGATAGGTATACCTATACCATAGAACGAAAATAGGTTATATTTGCTTTGACATTTGAACTCCTACCTTCAGCTCGCCCTTGAAACGGTTATCTCTTTCTGCCTCATGACTCTTGTAACAAGGTTTTACCGCTGACGTGAGGAATTTCACTTCAAGCGACTTACATCCACATACTATACCTATGCACGTATGTATATTGCCGCATTTTTAGACCGAATTTTGACTTGGGAAGAAAAACGAGAAGGATATAATAAGCACAATCCTCACTCTCATTGTCAGAGCGCTTTTGCAGATATACCGTGCGAGATAACTTTCTCACGTTTGAAATCGATAATTACTTAATAATTCATTTGTCTGATCTCACAATCAACGATATAATATTATCGCAACTGTTATAGACTGATGGTGAATCATGAATAACATTTTTCAATGTCAGCATCTCGGGAGTCTGTTTTATTAATTTTCATATTCTCCTTCGTTTTTTTCTAATGCAACGGAATATCCCAGGTGACCGATGTCGGTGAAAGTCACTCCGCACGAGTATCACTATGTTCTGCGGTTATCGTATATGTGGGTAGGGATATTTAGCGATCGATCATGGTAACACGTCAATTACGATGAGTCTATACATTATAGAGTTCAGTGGTCTATATATCATCACGTCTTGGAAACTTTATGTACCGGCAGAGCCATCGATAGATATACACGAGAGCTTCGCGTGCATCCTAAAATATCTGTGACACCTTTAGGTTTTCTTACAGAATTCTGATCTCCGTGCAGCTGGACGATGTGTGCCGAGCCTCAAGAAAGCAGCTTACCCTGGAAAACCTCGTCATTATATTCTCCTATCGCAAAATCGAACGCACATGTTGTAAATGAAATTTACGCAGGTACACGGCGCATAAAAGGCGGTATAAAAGTTTAATTAATTATTCTAAATATTTTTCGTCTCGTGGAGTTCTTCTTATCAACATACTGAACAAGATGGCGTGATAAAAAATTAAAAAAATTTTTTATTTCATTAATTATTAATTTGTAATCATAAAAAAAAATGAAAAATTGAAATAATATTATTTAAACAATTTTTTTTCAGTAATTTTAGGCTATTTATGATTTTATATTTATCTTCGGCATCATATTATAACTTTTGAAATTTGTTTATAACATTTGTTTATAACAAAATTTATAAACAAATGGAGTAATTAAACATTTTTCGACAATTTTTTTTTACTATATTGTTAGCCTAAAAAAATAATGATTTAAAAAAAAAAAATTTTCAATAACAATATCTTATTGTTTATAATCGTTTTTTTAATATTACTACTAAATAAATAAATAATAAAGAAAAATTTTTTTTCTCAAAAATCATTATTTGCATTTCTTTAGATAAAAGCAAAAAAAAATTATTTTTATTAGTAATTTATTTATTTGTTTATTAAACAATTTGTTATAAACAAATTTTTTTCTTGTTCTAATTTTTTTTCGATAGATAAAAAAATATGAAAAACAACAATCCGCAACAATAGAGGAAAAAAATTTTCTTCTATTCTTAATTCAATTTAATAATTTTACAGTATGACCAAGTCCAAGCGTTGACTTGATTTGTCAACAAACAAATGGCTGTAACTTTGCAACTATTGCAGATACGGTTTTCGACCTTGAGGTCATTTTTATGTAGCATGCGTTGAGCTTTCTAATTAATTTTTAATCTAATTTTTATCCGCTATTGTTTAATAGTGACACACATTTGTTTATAAAAATTTGCATATCCTACATCTTCTAATGCTTATATCTGATAAAAAAATAATGTTATGACAGTTTTACTTCAAGACTTTTTTGTTGTATGATTAATAAACTTTTCAAAAATGTTTCTTTTATATTCTTAACCTCATTTGTTTATGCGTTTTTCAATTTTATTCACATTACTATTTTTTTTTGTCCTTATAATTTTGTTTCAAGTATATAGTAAATGTAACTACGAATTTTTTTATTTTTACTTTTGTTAACGTGAATCAAACAGATTTATTAATAATTATGCAAGTTTAAACACAGAATATAATTATCGATCTCAAATGATACATAAACATAAAACTATGTTTCCTGCTCTTTCAGAATCTTTTTTAATATTTGAGCTATGACTTTTACTTTTTGAGATTTTTTCAAAAAACCAGACCCCTCTTTTTTTCATCCAGTTTTTTGTTTCAATAACAATTGTAATTTTTTAAAGCGGAAAAATCCAAAATACGTCTTTCTCTGGATGCCATTCGGGATCGAATGAACCATTGATCATATTTTTCTGAGACTTGTAACGATTTTTGGCAGGAATAAATCTTCTCGACTAGACTAATAACTAGCTGTACGATGATGACGATGGTGACGAATCTGATGAAACGAGCCTGCCGGTGATCAGAGATCTTCGAATCTCAGCTCTCTGACTACCGATGTTATTGAAATGAGGCATAAATAAAAGCTCCTCCCCAATTTACGTGACGAAAGTGATTCCATATTTGCTGTCATATTGGTCATATTATCAGTATGAAGGCTGTTTGATAAAACTACAGAGTCGCTTGATGCGCGCGCAGCCACTACGCTTGCTACGTACAAAATGTACACATATTACATACGTGTGTACACTGGTACGTACCAAGTACGAACGTATAGGTAATGTAATAGACATACAGAGTAGTATCGTACATACGAGCGCGTATATAGAGAGTAGGAATATTTATTCAGTACAGGTATATATAGTTGCGAATAAACGCAGACGGGAAAGTACCGCGTGCCATGCTTCTATAC
Source organism: Athalia circularis (assembly GCA_963978495.1). NCBI lineage: Eukaryota > Metazoa > Arthropoda > Insecta > Hymenoptera > Athaliidae > Athalia > Athalia circularis. The sequence goes on along the minus strand of OZ021700.1, from coordinate 30,646,764 downwards.
TTATATGGTATAACGTGCAATGTGCAGTGCACCTTTTCCGTGCCAAACACAAATACACGGATCTATGTGGCATGTACATGCGTATTGTGTACGTACGTACTGCACGTTGCATAAAATACAATAACGTCGCAGGTCTGTGCTGCAGTTTGCCAAGGGCATGGGAATGCGAAGCGGTGGTAAGAATTCACGGCAGCATGAGTTTTGTAACAAGCCAGGAAATAGTTGGAAATAGTTTAGCTAGAGATACCTGGATAGATATATCCTTTGATTCGCTGCACCCACACACGACGCACACAATACACATTCATTCTTGTTTCTCTTTTACAGATTTTCCCGCGACGTTCTAATCTGCCGCATTTCCTCGGCAGGAAATAAGTCTCAATTTATTTCTTAATTTTCACCCGTTACATGATGCCATATGATGCGCTTTATGAGAATGCACATTATCACTACGCGCGGAGAATTAATGGCGTCTCCACCCGATTCATATTCTCCAGAATAAAAGACAAATAGATCTCAAAAATATAATAATAACAATAACAACAACAACAACAACAACAACAATAATAATACTAAATAACTGAATAAATAAGGGGGGAAAAACTCTCCAGGTGGCACGTTTAAGAGGCAAAAATTCTTCTCAAAACTAGTCATAGTTTGGTTATGTAAGAAGTCGATAGATTCGTTTGTTTGTTTTGTTTCATTTTAAAGTTAACTTGGGAGGCATATTCGACTTTTGGGTAATAATTTGAAAAATTGTGATCACTCGATAAATTGCGCAATTATAATATTTGTGTTTTGCCAACTTCTCCGTAATATAATAACAGGGTACTCCGTATTTATCGATGCAGTAGATAAGAGTTTTTCAAACTTATCGACTTGACTATCGACCCTAATGAGCAGGTCATATTGATATCTGATCAACGATGTAGTAATAGACTGATCATACCGATTTAGCATAGTTCATCCTGTCATAGGAATAAGTACCGCTAACGATTAGATATCGGTAGATGTTTCCTTTTGTATAATAAATTTCCCTAATAACAGGAAAACACTAAATTTATTGGTATATTAGTTTGATAACCATTATTTTTGATATTATTAATTCTTGAGATTATGATTGTGTTCATTACCAAATAATACGATTGTTTATAATTTTTATACCATAGTCTGTAATTTTGTTTAATAAAACAAATATTGTTGTTGAAGTTGAAGGATTATAACATTCCGGTTTTTCTTTCAAAGGCATTTTGACCCGACCACGACTCTACCGCTCTACGATTAAGTTGGCTGGCATATGAGTTTTGGGTCTGATTTGTGAGTTTTGGGTGTGAGTTGTGCTTCTGATTTGGTTTTCTTATCGAGACTTTCGGTAATAGGTACTTTGAGAAAAACGGTATCGAATGATACCTGGCGTCCAACAACTGCACAGTGAACTTGGATATTTTAGATTTTTCATTGAATTTTGTTGAATTTATTTCTTGACGTCGCTGTTCGTGCGACCTGGTCTGGGTCGAAATCTCCGGTCGGCCTGGCGGGTTCGTTACAGTATGTATGGTACTGTGCAAGTTCTAATTAGTCGCATAAAGCAATACCTGAAAATCTTAATATTCCAAAGCGTGAGAAGAATACATTCGCAAATAACGAAGAAAAAAGTAAGAATATCGCAAAATGGTTCAGGTAAAAAGGAAAGATTTCAGTAACCATAATTCAATCTAATCACTCCTGAGGATCTGGTAATATGTGATGTGACGTATAGATTGAAGGGGGAAAAAAAACTTGCGTCATCCAAGACAGTAGATAAAGTAGTATAATTTGTTTGCTTCTTTGTACATAAGCCTGACTCTGAGACCGATGTACTGTGTTCATAAATGTGCCTATATGTATATTATTGTGAGATCTTCGGCACGGCACGATGAATCCGCGTTGGTTAAATCAGTTCACCTCCGCCTTCCGCGTACAAAGGATCTGCCGTATAATTGGCAATTCTATTTATTTGATCTACGACAAAGCGGTGGCATAGGAGTGATATGAGCGGGCCGCCACGAGGACTACATGCAAAGTGCACCCATTCTCTAGGATACATATAGACCATGACATCATCATCATCATCATCATCATCATCATCATCATCATCAGGTTCTAAACAATAATCTATTGATCATTTATCGATGTTCTAGATCTTGGTGAATTGCCGTAGCAAGGTATAGAAAAACGCGCTCCAACAATATGAAAGAACTCATAGACGACTTACGACCCGCAAATAACCTGCACTGATGCAGCGTCGCGTCGTGTTGTCGTCACACTAAATCTTCGTTCAGCAAAGATTTAAAATTTAAGATTGGAGACAGACACACTTTGCTGCAGGTTGTCGAGCAGGTGAAACGTGCCGGCTGGCGTAGATATCCTTATCTTGAAAGTTCTCATATCCTTGCCTACAGTACGTATAAGCATGAGGTATACATTCTCCCGATTTACGCCCGCCGTGGAGTGATGAGCAGGCTAGTTTCATTCTCACCGTAAGACGTTGTCAGAGTGCGGAATCTCTTTGTTGAAAAACCCCAACCCCACTCCCCCCTTTATCTTATACCGTAATAAGCAGATGAATATATCGGTATGTGCCGGATGTGCAGGAGTCTTTCGTGAATATCTCAAGTACGTGGAAGCCGCAGCCTTTAAGCCCTCACATAATAGTACCATAGAACTGCATACCAATTGCCGTTACAGAGCTGCATTGCGACGGCGTTCCCCCTTTTCATATCATCACCTTTGTTATACTCCGCAGGACGGAATTTGATGAGAATTTGCGTCACTTTATACACTCAATTGTATCCGTCGGAATTGGTGAAGTATCTTGAACCTGTCCAGTCATTTCATAAGTGTCACCATGTGTCCCCTGAATTCACCCGATGTCCGGACGCTGTGAGTCTTGCTAATTTTACCTTCTGCTCCCCGCATCGATTCAGTTTTTTAACTGCCATTTTTTAACGCGTTGACGTACAGCATTCCGATTTTGGGCGAATTTCGGAAACACTGAAGGCTACCCGGGGTACTAATTTTCAAAATAATCGGCCCCGCTATCGGCAGCAAATGGCTGGACAAATTGGCGATTTTCCACTAATTTTTTGGGGATATTCCGCTACGTACCGAACTTTGATATATTTTTATCATTTGTGACAAAAAGTCTTTCAGTGTACATTCTTCTTTTGTGGATTTATTTGTCTATTCGTTTGTTTTTACTACATCAACTCACGGAAAGAATCTGTCTACTCGATGCCCGTATCTTCATACTCGGTCCACCCTGACATGCGCCATGTATTTGTACCTCTGGTAGAGACAAATCGCAACGACATATGCAAGCTTTCGCTTTTTATTATATCGGCGCAACTTGGCGATACACGCGTGATATTATCCGTTACTCGCGTGGCTTGGGACGTGGACACATCGGTATAAGGCATCGATATAGGTAGATGCGGTATACCTCGCATAGGATGGTTTACATGTTTGCTCGATGTGCATTCTTCTCTTCTCCGCAAGGTCGAATGTATCGTAAAATATTATGAGACGACAGCAGAGCTTTCACCGAACGAATTATTCAGCTCGGAAGAATTTTTGGGCTTCAAGAGGTATACGTGAATACTTATTGTCAGGGTAAAGTCATAGAGGAAGGATGTCGTTGATTCTTGTCCCGTATAATGTTAAATAAAATCTAATTATCATTTTCCGCTCTTTCTCTGTGTTTTTTTGGTCGTTTTTGCCGAGTTCTAACGAATCCCGAATGCTGCGATACAGTGCGATAGGATCTAGCTGGCGTCACGATGTTTAATCACCACTTTGATTGTGAGATCGTTGCGAACGTGGCCATGCCGAGAGACTTTTGTTCGTTAACGGCACCTCAGCGTCATCTGACTCGTCCTTTGTTGTTTGTGTCTTTCGAAGAGACAAAAAGAAAAATATTAACGGCATCATTAATCTCGATGCAGCAGTCGACCAAAATCAGACGCGTTTAAAATTTTGCACCCAGCCGTACTCTCGTTTTAATGTTTGAATAGCTAATTCGTACGCGTGTTGAGTAATTTGTATGTATGATGTTTGACTCACGTACCACGTGGTTTTTATAGTACGATATAGTGCGGTATAGAGTAATTTATACGTATAATAGTGAACTCACGCGTTTGTTACGCGGTCGGTAAGAATTTAGACTGGGAATCTACGAGACCCAGTTTCCACGACATTATAGCCGAGGACTGCCCCCAGATCTTCAATTCGTCGTTACACTGTATCAACGGAGGATAATGCACTTATTTGAACGTCGAGTGTGACCCAATTCTCCGCATCACATCCGGATACAGGTCTGTAATCGGATTGAAAAAAAATACGTTTCCTTCTAGATTTAGTAATCATACACGCGCGTAGACTCTGGAATTAAGGTAAAGACAACCAGGTAAGTAAAATTCTTGTGCTCAATTTGCACTCGATTATATTGTTTATAGATTTTTTTTTTACGTCTGCAGCCTCGTGTATCCGATGAATGGAAAAATATACCTAAGCACACCGATTCTCAGGATTAAGTTGTCGATGAAATCAGGTTTCGTTGGATCATTCTAATATATACAAATATTTAACGTCCTGCTGACGATGGTTAGACGACGTGCCAACTGTCCGTTGCCAATTGAACGTCAAGCTTGGATTGATGCCGGAAACCCATTAGTGCGTACACGTATAAAATACAAGGATAAGGGCCACTTGGTATATTAACCGGAAGACACTAACCATTGTCTCAACGAGATCTGATATTCGACCGTTCGATAATTCTGGCATATCTAGTAAAAACATCTTCGAGTAAGTGATGATCCCTTGAAAATAAGATCGAAGCGAATCAGTGCTCAAAAGCACTTTTTCACCTTGTTCGACAATTAAATCGAATGATTAACGAGTATGAACACCACTTTTGCAAGAAACGAAATTAGTAGACTGAACCATTTTATGTGTCAGCATAATTGAACGTGCGATGATCCGCGTTTCCGCATTTCTATAATTACAAATTTTATACAGCGTATTATGCGCGTGATAAATTTAACCTCCCTGTCACAATTTCCGGTTTCATCGTCAGTTGGATGACATTTTGTGCATATATTTTCGCCTGTCTGCAATTACATAACGAATGTGCGAACGCGAAACGTCCGGTAATAAATCTTCTGATAATTTGCAATGTGGAGTCGAACATTTAGCACGACTATATATCCATAGAAATTACCTTACTTATCACCAAACTCCAAAAGGCATTTAAAGACAGCTGAAAGACCGTGGGCAACTCAAACGTTGAACAGAATCTGATTATAATGGCTATCGGAAAGAAAGATTCATTGGAATGTTAGAATTTTACGAATTACAAATAAAATTTGAAGTCTGATTTGCTGTTATTTATCATCGAGCGTTAACAGTTTAATTCCAATACGACACTCACCATCGCACAGAATCAAGATTATTTGCCTAGCTTTGACAACGAATTACGGAAAGTTTGATAATTTACGTCCGAAAACATGTCGAATATAATATCTGACAATGAGTGAATAAATCGAATTTTCACACACGGATTCATGAAACAAAATTATGTTCATCTTACACTTTAATTCGTGTCGCTTTATAACCGCAGTTAAGGAATTGTTACCACGGTATGATTACCTTCCATTCTCTGACGACATATCGTGTCGATTCAAATTCAGGGTGGTGGTAGAAAGTCTCTCGTAAGGTATTCGTAAAATAATATCGATTATCATCAACTCGAAGAGGAACGACTCCAGCTCCACCCTCGTCTTTATACCTCTTTCAAAAGCGATAACCCAACACCGTTTCCAACCTGGCAGGAGTAATTCACTCCCCCGCACCTCTACGTAAGAAATATAGGTCGCGCTCTTCTATCGATTACTGATAATGATCCGATTGACTTGATTTCAAACAATTCAACCATTTTCAACACCCCGAAATAAACCCATCAGTGTAAGTTCCCAGAGGTCGATCGGATCATGGCGAGAATCACCGATTTATCGCGTGTTTTCTGATGAACTTGACCGCTGTATGAAAATGTACTGCAATTCGTTTGATGAGGAAAATCTCAAATCATTCATTTTTTAAATTCCCACCGCGTCGTAAATAAATAAAGAAAAAAGACACAATCGAGAATTAGTTTTCAAAGTCACGTAGTTTGTTCTTCGAACCGCGCGAGTGGCCGTGGAAGCACGCGCGATGACGCCAACGACCCTGACGTGGGATTGGGACGAGAAGCTCTTTTCTCTGGGCTCTGGAGTGAGCAACAGCAGCAGCAGCAGCAGCAACGGCAGGAGAAGTTTACAGCGATCAGTTCTTTGAGTGGTTTGTTCTTCGAGGAACGTCTAGAACTCGATGCCAAGAATATAGTATGACCTGCGAAGGTCCCAGCACCGCCGTATAGGTCTCGTGCAGCAACGAGTTTACCATAGGTATAAATAGCATGACCGTGCATCACCGTGCTTTTTCCCAGTATAACGTATACCGAACTCACCTTATACCTATCTTACAAACTCCTGCGCACTAAATAGTATAAAGTTGCAGGTACAATGCATCGAATGCTGGGAATTCTACATAATAAGCGGGGAAGAGTAGCGAATGTTGGAATATCAAATAGAATTCTTTTATCCAGTCGGTAACTGTTATGCCTCTTCTCTTTGGCACCACACCTGCGTATACCTATAGCCCCGTAGAAAGTTCATCAAATAAATACCGATAGAGTTACGCTGTACGGATCAATTGAGTAGTCAAATACCCTACGCATATTATAATATTCTAAGGAACAAGTTTCGAGGTCTCATTATTTATATTTATTTGTTATAATTTAGTCACGTATCCGTCTCAAGAAGTAGGGATATTTTACCGCGGTATGGCTCGAGCGTTGTGCAAATAAAACACGCGCACGCAGCTGGTTATACCATAATATTGGTTATACGTGGTTCGATGTAACATGTACCCGGATATCTACGCTTGTGTGCCCTACAGTGAGTAAAAGTGACCCAGACCTTTCTTAGGGGATCGGGGGCGTTGCCCCGTACCGATCACCGTCACTTCTTGCGCGATCACGCTGTCAGATGAATCGTAAGAGGGGAACGATTCCGCTCTCCGAGTATACCGAGTTATCGATATACTATGATCCCTTTTAAATGCAATGGTATCTCAATCACAGTAATAACACAGAGAAAATTGAGAAAAATTCAGCAGAGGATCTACGCAATGGCCGCGTCAAATCGTGTGTGTACCGCAAGTGTTCAAGTGGTCCACGGACGACAGGCTCGCGATAGCAAGTGAAAGGAAGAACCTGACCGTCAATGTTTCAGAACTAACACTCGGAGAAAGCTCTTGTTTCGCCTCGTATGTAAATTGTACACAAGCGGTTCCTTCAGGCTACGCGTTAACCAATATTTTGTTTCTCTTCTTATTGATTTTTTTCGTTCCCTCCACGTCTGTACAATCGAAGTGAAATTATCACGTGTCAAGCGAGTCATGTGTGTCAGTCGATCACAGGTGACTGTAAAAAATACACCCATGGAACCTTGGTTCGTGTCTCGTAAGTAATATCAAAGACAGGTTAGTCGAAGCTTTGAGCCGGTTCTAAAATTAGAACGGTATTATCAATTGAAACGTGTACCGCACTCGAACCCACTGCGATTTGAAGTTATTACGGTTCTTGAACACCGAACAGCAGGTGATTTTTGAATTATTGTAAACATGTAGCGAACTGCTAGGAGCGAACTTGATTCATCAGACAAACTTGATCCGCCATGTCCAATCAACAGCAAAAATATAATTGCACCATTTATCATACGCTGTAGTTATTTAGACACCCGTTCATTATTATAGAAGCTTTCCTGAATAAATCAAGGAATAGATTAGCAACGAAAATTGGAATCAGTAAGGTTTGATCGATTTATTCTAAGAATAGAATTACATATTTTCAGCGCATCGCATTTTGTCATAGGATATCTTGAATACTTTTTCACGATTCAACTGTTATTCGCCCGGACTCGAACTTCTTGAGATTGAACTACTTTGCAAGTCCCGTCCCAATGTGTTCTTCACATTAATACATCCAACCATCCTTTACCTAGATCCCAGGGAAAATAGGGCCGTGAGACTTTTCTATAACATGGTATAGGTACACTTATATTTATCTAGGTGCACTCGTCTACGTTGAAGACAATGCCGTTAAATCAGCGGTTGTCCATCGTACGATTTCTACGAGATGAATGGGTTTATTTTCTGTGGCTGTGCAGTGTTAAATTCTTCGAGGGTATCAATGAGAGAGCGCAAGAAATCATTTTCCCCATTTTTCATTAACTACTCACCATTATACATACTTATAAATTGATCCATAGCTGAAGCAAATTATTTCGTTACGATCGCTCAGAAATGTGCGATTTTGCTAGACTGACACGATATACCGTCCGATATGTCGCCGTTTGGTGGCAGAGGTTCAATCTACATTTCGTACGAGTATAAAAGTCGTAAAAAGATCTACACTTTCTCCTTTTCATAGATAAAGTTTTCTATACATTTCAACCGAATTCAATAGCACTTTACCGAAATGTATCGACGACGTCTCGTCGATTTGCTTTCGATTCTGGAAATGGAAGACATTGCATCGAGTATTTTAATATTCAGAGCGTCGAGTTCTTCAAAAAACTGCAGATCTAGTGTCAGATGAATATGATTCCGAGAAAATCTTCTACTTGTTCATCGTGAAAGTGTAAAAGACAAAAATATCTTAACCGAAGATACAGGCGTTGTAATAAATTACAGTCGCGCACGACGTTGGGAAATAATTAAAAATCGTGATGATTTGGGGAAGTAAAGTAGTGGCTAAAATGGGTGTCTGGCTGGCTGGAAAAGGTAACGCAGGGCAAGAGGAAGATGGCTGTAAAGGAGGTCGGATCTCGTTAGCCCTGAACTTGGCCGCGCCATATTCATGTGCTCAACTGCGCGTACCTACTCTGATACTGGAGGCTGCATAACTGCAAGCTCTTCTCTACTCTTTTGTTGCACAAAATTCCTCATCTACTTTAGTTAACTTTTCACAATTCATACCGCACACGCCAGAAAAGTCTCTGCATGCTCGCGCAATTCGCCATGCCCAAGAGATGAAGGTATAGAGAGGACAAAAGATAGACTTGTCAAATATATATCACTAATTTTGCAGGCGCATGCTCCATTGCATTGTGGCGTTATTCTGATTTCATTTATCGTCAGTTATGATTATATAAGGCCCTTGATTTTTTTTCGATTTTGGGAGCAAATGATGGATTTCTTTTTCACCGATCTTTCTGATCGGTTTTTCTTACTTTTATACTTTTTTAGATCGATTACCGAATATTTATTAAAATTTTTTCGCGGAATTCGGGCCACTGAATCAATACTTATGAAACGATTAAGCAATAAAATTAATGTTCAGAACCCTTGGAAAAAAGTATAAATTTGTTTAAATAATTATCAGTAACAATCCGATCATATGATCTATACCTACGTGATATTATCTACATCCAAGATCTGCATCGCCTGAAATGCGTGAATCTCCGCTGCTCCCCCGTTGGCGTCAGGAGTCAGGAGCAGAGGAGGTTCACGCACGTAAGAATTTCGTGTATTGGTGAGCGCTCGTTCAGATGCCGCTAGTCAGACGTACGGAGTGGCCAGTTTCCACGAATTGTCCCTGTATACCTTCGTATATGAAATAAAGATTGCATTTTAATCCGCCTTCGGTCCTCTACTGTAATACCCGCTCGACTAATCGTAAATTTTCGATCGATGTAGGATTACGCGAGGCAGGTGTTTTCGTTCTCTTATTCCTCAATTTTGCTCCCCCTATATCGGTATACACTATATACATACTTATATCGGTGTCCTTCACCGCGCGATCAATTGAAAAGAGTAAAGGCGAGGTCAAATTGCGACGGTGCAAAGTAAGCACTGCTAATTTTGAGTCAACAAACCATTGGAAAGGCCAACAACGAAAGTTCCGCCCAGCATTCGTCTTCCATAGATATAGGTACGTGTGTATAATCGGTTTGGAAGCTTATGGCGGGCGTATACTTATCAGTTTACCTACATACAACTCAATCGTTAGTCACACTTTGGTACGGTATTATGTGGAAGATGCGGAAGGTTTGAGCAAATACACGACACGCGCGTATAACGTCTTTTCAAGCTCCGTAAAAAATATCCTGGCATTCCGTCCGTTGATTCTTCGACCAATGCAATAATAAATTCCCACATAAGCCCGAATTGCTCATGAATTTATGCCTCTGCCGAGTAAAATTTGCCAAACCCCAAAAAAGTCTGAGATCCCGCCAACCTCTGATAATTGTCTTACCTGTTATCTATACAGCAAGTTTTGGTACGAAGAACGATGTGGTTTATTACTACATCGTTGTACGAAGTTATCCCGTCATCCCTTGATCCCGGCGCCATTGGACATGGTGTCTGGACGGTGGTCTCTGGAATGCAGTTGTTCAACTCGCCGTCATCAAACGAATATATATAGGTGGTGGTACCTATAGTATTGCACACGCTACCCACGATGCTACATATGTTATAGCCTGCAGCGCTCAGTTTTACGCTACCTCAACGTAACCTCCACGTTGTACACGTTACGTAATGCTATTTCCATTGTTTCGGATTCGGGTTATGATATGGATTGACCTATACCACGATTTGGAATGGGACAAGCGACAACGTCCCGAAATCCAAATTTGATGAGCCGCTTCGTGAAAGGCGACCAAATAATTGGTTTCGGTATACATGTAAAGCATCGATTATACTATATCACAACATAATGGTGCATGTGGCAAAGGTTAAAAGTAAACAACAGGAAGTCGACCCTCGGCTATAAAATATCTCCGAGTAGTGTCAATTCGTCTCTTTTTCCGCGGTGGCTGATATTATGTCCGTGGTGAAATTTTCAGCGACATATCGATCATCTCGCAGGCTGTCACAACTCCGAAATTTCCCCGGTTTCGGATCAGTGAACGGGAAAACAAAGCTATTCGATCATTCGATCTTTTAAAGCATGCCGCGTGAAGAGAAGAAAGCAAAAATAAAAAGAATTAAAAAAAAAACGTTCTATTCAATCCACCGGTTTCAGAGCTACGATCGATGGGCTTATGTAAATCGGCGCGCTGTATGCTTAGACCGCGGAGTACTAGGTATACGATATCGCCATAAATGAACGCTAATAACTTCAACGAAGAGGACGTGAATTGAGTGACGAATGTATGAGTAGCCGTCTCGGAATGTGTCAAACATTCGTAATGGTCGTGTACGCATAATCGTAATGAATTGCAACGATCGTTGACGCGCGCTCATCGGGAGCAGCTCGTCGTTGATAATATTGCACCGTGTCGTGTCCATTCGTAAATAAATATAAATGAACACATCTGTATGTATGTAGATATGCATACTTGGGGATGGTGGCATGTATACACATACTTGGTAATTATACAGATTACACTCAATAATACGGTGCGATTGTTAAATAAATGTCGAGGCTGTACATTCGGTGTAAAGTAGGCCATAGATATACTTAATGTTATATACCGTTAGCGATGATCGTGATGATATTCGTCCGATAGACACATGTGGTTTCACGATCATAATTATTCTAATATTCTTGTTGATTGAATAGAAATGGAAATCGGTACCGCGACGTAAGAAGTATCTGCGGCAAGCGCGTGACTCTTAAGTAAAAGGTTACTTAAAAATCAGGGCTTCATGAAGACAGGTGCTCGTACGCTGCGCTATAAATCGATATCATATCCGATACACCTATAGTAGGTGGGGTTATAAAACGCAATAACAATAAATATCGACATACCCATCACAAATCTACAATCGTAATGCACCTTCATACAAACTTGAAAATTGAGGAATCAATTTTCGTTTGCACACGTCTGTTCTCGTTAACGTTTAAATTACTGATACTCTAAGAGGCTAGTGTGATAAGCTTATTATCAATCCTCAGACGGCAATTAAAAGTGGGAAAACTATAAAAATCTTTTGAAAAATATAAACTATGATGTATGTTGTGTCATACATGTACCATAATACATTTCTGAAAAGTTTTATTCTCAAGGGAATGATTATAGTTGCTACAAAGACACTTGATGTGAGAACACCTGCACGATTTTGCGTTCTTCGAACGAACAATTGCATTGTGTTATAAGCTTCGAGCCCTGTAGTAATGGTGGTCCGTTTCCCACCAAGTTTATTGTTAAAACGTTAATAAATGAAACAGACTACGGAAAGTATACGATGCTTTCAGGGTGAAGTACGCTACGAATTCTTTTTGTTTACCATATATCTATGTAGAATCCTAAAGAGGAAAGAGATTATTCATAGATGCATCTATACATATACGAATGTTTTGACACTGGGAAAAATAGCGTGGGTAATTTTTATTCACGAGCTACAATTGCAGTTTATCACATCATATACATATATAGTTGTTGAAAATAATGGAGGAATAGAGAAATATAATAGAGCTCCAGAGAACATCACTTTCACACATGAAAGAATATGTACTGTTTCGTACATGTATACCTCACATGCCTCGGAAAATATTTCTTTTTTTGTTATAAATCAAGCGACAGGCCGTTGCTTCCGATTCCGATTTCAGATCATGTATAGGTATATAGGTATACATAGATCGATATAATATATAGATATGTATAATAATAATACTGCAGCAGTGCAAAAGTGAACATGATATTTCTACAGGTGTTTTTATACACCCACATATACCATTGCTTGTGAAAAAAGACAAGCTTATCGATGGGTTTACATGTAGTGAGCGTATAGGGTGCGTAATAATATGCACATTTATGTACACGCATATGACAGCGGCGTCCATAATTTTTTGCATGAAACATTATACATGATGATACATGTTAATGAATACACAAGTTATAGTCAATAATAATCATATACCAGACCTGCTCGAGCAGAGACGAGACGTAGCAACGTCATCTCTATGAGATAAACATAATTATTTTTAAGAACTCACGAGTAACTATACATATTTAAATTATGAATTCACATCGGTATTCGTAATAGGTGCATATAATACGTGTATATTTATAATACTTTTTCGTCTTTGAACGCTTGAATATGTTTTTCGATTTGTAAAAAATGTTCGTTTACAATCCGTAAACAAACACTTTACGCGGAAAATATGCTGGAAGCCTCGATTCTTCTGCTTTTTTTTATTTCCTCTCATTGATTCTGAACAATTGTAAGTTATCAAGAGCTTATCCCCATTTTTCCGATCCTCGAGCTTGTGCGCGTATTGTACATACACACCTATTCATTTTTTCAAAATTTACGCTCTCTTCAAATAATAGACAAACAGGCAGGCACCGGTTGAAGAATCTTTTCTAGCAGACTGTCTTGAATTATTATTTTGATACTAAGGTGCAAATTTTCCACGTTCCAAATTTCGTCACAATTTTCGCATTCATTGAAGAAATATCATAGAAAATTGATGAGATTCTGATGAATTTCGACGAAAGTGAATACATCGGGTGCCCATTAGAAACATCACATCCTACTTAAAGATTATATTTTATACACCTCTTACAGCTATAGAAGGACAACGTAAAATCTTTGTAGAGTAATATGCTTTGCAGTAAAATGACGCGTTCCTTTCACTATATTTCGGAATTAAAATCGCATCGGAGTATTATCCACATGGTGTCTTGTATATTTTACTTGAACGTAAACTAATCAAAGAGAACTATAAAAAAAAAAAAAAAAAAATTTGTCGGAATCAAGATGTACTTGATCTCTATGGGAAACGGATTAAAAAATATTTTTCTGCATCTTTCACTGATTGGTTCTAATGCCTATTCAATTCATTCAATTTACATAGAAAAACAACGAACAAGAAAATAAAAGAGTTACGAGCGGAGCTGTTACGTATGGGTGATGCATTGTTATACGAACTCTTTTTGACAAACAGACTTCTGTTAAATACGCAGCTTTTGCCGATAACAATTTTAGTGCGGAATACAAATACCTACATGTGCGACAATGTTTTACGCCGCTATTCAAAAAACCTTTTGAGATTTGAGACGAAATTTTTCTGTTCGTTGCTATATAGCTACTACATTTACGCAGTTTGTGAAATTGCGTTCTATACAATATCACTCAAAATTGTTTTCCACCGCTGAATATGTTATGACCAAGAAAAACTCTTTAGAGTCAGGTTTCTCATTTGTGCAAACTGCCTCACACATAGTAAAAAACTTGTGTTGATTCCTAAGAATCGACTGTTAGAACCTAACGTCCTCTTAACCTCTAGCGAGAAAAACATCTTGGTCTTATATTTTTCATTGTTTCCCGACTAATCTGATCGACAAATCTTATTTTTATCTTGTACTTGCGACACGGAATGGTGGAAATTCTAACAAATCAAACATGAGGGAATCGGTTGTCGAAAACTTAAAATTTGGACCGGGGTCAGGGGAGCAAACTGCTCCGAATCGGCCTTTTGTTGTAATCGTCATCGATGTCGTGTAGATCGGGTGGATCCGTGTAACCACTGTCGTCATACCTGGTGCATCGGGATCCCGGAGATATTGGGAGATGACCGGGATGCACGGGATGTATGCTGTATAGATCAGAAGGAACAGTATTTAGAAACGCGGTCGATGATAGATCACAACTATTTTAGAAACACCCTAAATTCACCTAGTACATCTGGAAGGGCTTGTTTCCAGAGGTTCGTCGTATCTCCTCGATAACATGGTAAAGTCTCTGTGCGCAGCAACCATTTTCTGGAGACGTGAAATTATTTCATAATCTGGTGTGCAGATCGGCTCCGAGAGAAGTTTCGCCACGGACACTCTGAAGCTTTGTAGCTAATCATATGAGAAACCATTATTAGCGATTGTACAGCGAGTTCGGATGATTTCTAAAATTTTTCTCGTGTTTTTCTTACCTGCGATTCCCTTCGCGTGACCTCCGCCAAATTTTGCTTGACCTGAGCTAATTCGTCTCTGAGAAGCTGCAGCGAATGATCATTTATCGATCTTTCTTGATCGGCCGTTTCCGATGTAGTTCGTAGTTGCTCTTTTAGCATCGTTAGTTTTCTATTGTATCTCGTTCGAAGCATTTCGCTTTCCACTAGTCGTTTTTGGAGCTCGTCAATTTTTCTGCTCCGTTCCAGAGCCGCTATCTGTTAACGTATAACCAATACATAAAATACAGTAGAAAAATATACTGCAAACTCCAAGCGTTTACACTACAGTGTAGGGCAATTTACAGATTGTTATTAAATGGACTCGAAAAGCATGAGGAGGTGTAAAACAGCGGTGCGTGTGATAAGTTGATGTAGCTTGGTAAATTAAATTACAATTACAATAAGGATATAACCCACGATAATTAATCGTGCAATGGTAATCTAAAACTCTCAGCTGCTTCGACGAATAGGCAAGTGTAATATTCGCAGGAGAATCATAGTAATTACTCAGTCGCTTCATTAAATTACGAGGCTCTGCTACGCAATTAACTATGCACCTTGTAATCAGCAGCCTCAGTCAGCTGCGCGCTGATCTCCCTGTTCCTTGACTTTTCCTCCGTCAGCTGAATTTGAAGTCTATCGATTTGCTTCATTAGCTTCTTCACTCTGTGCAGGTTTAATAAGACAAATTTTTTTTTTAATTTACAACCGAATGAATTCCAACTCGGTAGACGCAACATCTCGTACTTATGAAATCCTGGAAACTCCGGAAAAAAAAAAAAAATTCATTCTCCTATTCATGTTCTCATAAGAAACTTGCATATAAGCAATATTGAACAACGAGCCGGTTTCGTTAATTTACCCACCGCAGGTTAGCTTCGTCTTTCTCAGATTGCAGCATATTCTTCATTCGAACGCTGTCTTCTTGAAGGGATAATTTTCTTCTCAGAAGGTCCAAGTGTAAATCTCTCCGCTGTAGTTGTTCTCTGAGAGTTCTAATACGGCGTTGCAGCTGGTAAACCACTGAGGTCTATATAAAAATATCCTTACGCATTAAATCGATCGAGGTGTTTTCCAAAAAACAAAAGTCTGCGGGTGAATCTGGTATGATAAAAAAAAAGTGACTAAAAGAATTGGCGGTGGCAACTGCAGAGGAGCAGTTGGGTTTGAGGATAGTGAACGGCAATATGGTAGCAACTAGTGAAATATCGATATGATAGTTGTTTTGATTTCTGTCATGCCTATTGCATCATATACGTCTGCGCTTACTTCTTTCAAACAAGGCAGTTCGTGGAAGGAGCGCTCCCGACGAATCCTCGGAAAAGTTGTGTACCCGCAGCACAATAGCTAGGCACACATGTGGATCGATAGTAATTACTCGCGCGTCATTTTATACGTCAAGTTCATGGTAACAATTTATCACAAATAAGTCGGTGAAAATAGTACTTACCTTGTCTACCATCTTGTCACATTCTAATTTCGCAAGTTGTTCGGCTCGTACGAGAAGAGACTCGGTGTGGAGATCGATACCGATTTCCTGCGATATTTCGTCCATCTGCAACGCTTTACCGAGACGATCGAGGAACGCCATGAACTTGAAGAGAGATAAATCGAAATATTAGTGTCTTCGTCGCTGTAAGATACTGACATATTTTCTCACCGTCTGTTTGTCTCTGCGAAGGGATTCCCTGGAAAGCTCGCAACTCGTAAGCTCCGACTCCAGTTTATGGATCTTATTTTCTAAGGCGACACGTTCTTCCTCGAGGGAACGGATCTGCTGCATCGTAGAGTCCGTCATTTCAGTCTGACGATTTGTAGTTTCGTGCGCGACGCTCAATTTGTCTCTCAAGGCTTGAATTTTCTGAATAATAAAAAGATGATCGGTTTATAAAATAGAATATTTAACTATTTCAAATTCGATTCGAAGCTTTTTCTTACTAATTGTTGGTCCTTGTTTTCGGCTAAGATTTCGCGAATTCTGTCCTTGATCGAGTTTTCGTGAGACTCGACGAATCTGTTGGGGTTGCTGACTAGGATAGCCAACGTTTCGAGAAGATGTCTAAGCTCGTTTTGCACTCTTTGTGCTTTATCCTCGCGGGCTTTCAGGTCCTCTGCAATAAAACGAGGGATCAATGGACGGATTCTATCCGAACGATGGATGATTTAGAGAAAGGAAAAAAAACTTAGAAAATTGACCAGTTATAACCTCGTAGCTGACAAATCATGGCTTCTTGATTTGAAATGTTTCCAGTAGCACTGTTGATATTTCTATTTGCATTCACGAGCTTGTCCCGAAGATCGTTGAGATCTCTCTCAGCAACTCTAAACTGCATTTCCACGCATTCTTTTTCCTGTAGGTGAAAATAAAAAAAGATTCGAATGAATTCCAGATGCTTGGATTCTTTGCGAATTATATGCACACCTGTCGAAGACGCTCCAAATCCAGTAGTTGAGATGCAGCCTGTCTCTGGATTTGATCCTTTTCGATGTTTGCTCGATCCAAAGCATCCCTACAACTACGAAGTTCAAGCTCAACATTGTTCACATGGGATTCGGCATTAGTGCTTTTCGTCCTGAGGCGATTGACTTCTTGAACCAATTCTTCTGCCTTGTGTATCACGACGTCGGGACTATGATGGCTACCGTCGCAGTATTCGACGCCCAGGGAATGGGCGAGCCGCCGAACAAAGTCCTGATAAATTTTTTTTTCTATATTTATGTGAAGGAATATTTTTTACCCGAAAGTCCGTCGATTCCAATAAACGAGCTAGTTCCCCTTCATCCGGGAGTTTATGTCCGCAGACTAGTCCTTCATTGATCGTAACCCGATCGAAGCATATTTTGTGCTTATCTTTCGAAACACGCGAACAAGTCGCGATCTCGTGAAAAAGACGATTATATTTGTGAATATGTACCTCAGAATGAAGTAAATAGCATGATGTTATTAGTTCTATATGCTTGTAAAAAATGTAATCGTCACGATGTATTATACTAGCCTGTAAGTTTAACCGTGCTCTTTCCTTGAGTTGAACTTCTTCGGTAATGTTATGTTCGAGTTGTCGTATCTTTTTTTCATACTCCCGAACCTTATCCTCGTGATACTTGGAATCTCGGTGTAAACTTTGGATAGTGATTTCGTTTCTCCCCTGACTTGCATAAAGAGTTCTTTCCCGTTCTTCGAGTTCCTGTAGAACGAACAAAATTAGTCGAGCCAATATGAGTGAAATTCAGTTGGCCAGATCAGTTCTCCACTACGGAGGCGAATTGTACCCTGACAAAACAAACGACAAGATAAAAAATTCAATTAACTCTGCAGTTATACGAACTTGTATCCGTTTTTTGAGGCTCGAAATTACTGCATTCTGCCTAGCTGCCTGCTCCCTTAATTGGTCAGCTTCCACTTGTAATTCTACCACCCTCTGGTCGCGGGATCTCGCAACGCTCTTCATCTCGTGCAACTGCCCGACGTGACCATGTCAATTCAGCAAGTTTATGGAAGGTAGAATATCTTTTTGGTTAAAAAAACCACAAAAAAAATCAAACGACCCTTTCTTACCTCTGACATAAGCCGATCCCGTTTGTACTCGAGGGCAGCGAGCTCGCTTCGAAGATTCGTAGTCACGTCATGCGTCATAGCATCGTCCGATTCCTGCATCTGACAATATATTTGCAACTATAGAATATTTTCTAATGAACTTGCATACGATAAACACTCACCCAACATCGTGGTGCAATGTAGCGAATGCATTTTACACTTTACTTTTTAGACACCTGATGTTACGCGCTTCACGAAACAAGGGAAACCGTAACCTTTATTATAAAATGATTAGTATAGTTCAACTTCCAGTTCCGTGACTAATCATTCCAGTAATTAACTCCCTGAAGCTGTCCAAGCCGCAACCGAAAGTACACACTCGACGGCTATCGAGTTTGATTGGCAGTTAATGCGATTCGCCTGCTTATGATTGACGTACCTTATTCTCTTAAAACTTTGAAGTGCGAAAAGAATTGCTGTGCAAAGCAGAGGCCCTTGAGTTATTAACGGACTCACTATTTTTACTATGTGTATTCTCTCGCGAACTCGATTATTTTATCATATCACTGTCTTATGATACGTACGTTACACCGACTCGTATAAGTGATCAATTACGGAAATAACACTCCATTTATTATACTCAGGAGTTTATGAAAAAGGCAGATAACCATACGAGAGTACAAACTTTTATACATATTAATTTCGTACCAACGGAGATGGTTTTCCGCTCTAGTTTTTCCATTACGCAAATCCAATACCTGAGGTTTTACTCACTGTACCGTATATAAGAACAAAGAATAATAATGAAGTACCAGTTTTTGGTCCTCTGAAAAATCGCGGACAACGAGAATTGCCGGTCCTTTTTCTCAAAATAAGTTAATATTAGAGTACCTCCTTGAAGTTTTGAAAATTTTTTTTTGCAACGAGCCTATACCTCCGAAGCCCTTACAGACCGTGGAAAATGAAAACTAGAACTGGGAAAGATCGTTAAGGTATACCGTATCTTTTTGATCACGGTTTCGTGACCGAAGTCGTGCTATGCACGAACAGGACTTTGTGGCCACCATTCTCCTCCTCGACTATAAATAAATCAGCAAGTATATTTCGTGGATAGTTACATCAAGTATAAAAGATGGCAGCGTGCCGCGGGAACGCCCTACATACCAAAGGATCTACATAAATATAGACAAAATTTATCGGTAATCCATTACCATTGGGATGCCTTCCGTTTTTCTTTCTGTTTCTTATACGTATAACTCTCAATGTACACTTAGGCATAATAACTCTAATTTTGATTTTCTTTATATATGCTATGCTGTATAATACACGGACTTCGTTGTACGCTGGTCTTACTTACAATTAAAATTTAGAAGCACGAGACGATTTTCAGGAAAAAATCAATAGTTCTGCGGAAGATATTTGTACAGGGATGATCCCATTTACGCAAGTGTTATATTATTACAATCGCAACCGAGAAATCCTATTCGAGATCTGTTATTAAAATATGGTATTGTTGTCTTTTGTTGCGTGCAGAAATAGCAAGCGTTGTATGATGTCGGTGGCTTCAAGGGGAACGGCCGGACAAGTGGAATCGATTATTTCAGCGCTATGGTAACCTGTCCTTTGCCCACCTGCAGGTCAATACATTGTTCTTACGAGGTGGTTTATGTTATGCGAGCAGCATAATCTGAAAATTGATTGTTATTTGCCGAAAAATTATCATCATTGAACGACGATCGAAGACAGTATGTGATTTGTGGAACAGTTCATTTGTCGAGACGGAAGTCTATCACCGATTAAAGTCAGACATGCATCAAAATGAAAATAGCGCAAACAGTTCGATGTAAGTGCGAATGAGAATCAAGGTTATGACTTTCAGCTATCTGTCTGCAAATTTGCGGAGATAGCCTCGAAGAAACTTACAAACTAACATGTGATTCTGGAAGGAAATTGTGCCCTTTATTGTGTGATTCAACTAGCTGCTAGTAAATGTCAGTGCATTCTGGGTGAATGGTATGTATAATAATATACAGAAACCTTCCGCGGTGACGAAATGCAAAGTGTTTCAAATATTTTGAGATCCTCTTCGTTGTTTCCTTTTGAGTCCGTGTTGGCCTCTTCTTGCGCAGCCATTTTTTGTAATTATTTCGGTATAACTGGTCACAGATTGTCTTCGACTCACGGTATGTGTCTTATATTACGTTATTCGTTTACGTCTAGGGTATAATTTGATCGAAATTCGGGAACGTCGGTTGATGCGAGTATAATTTTTCTGTATTTTAACCATTGCATTTTTTCACACTCTTTTCGAATTTTTCCATTGTGTTATTGACCAACTCTGAATAAAAACGAAACTTGCACGTGACGATTGAATGTCAACACTGAAGGCAACGCGAAGTACTCGTCGCCATTTCTCCAGCTCGCTGTGAAGATAATCGAAATGCATCGATCCAAGAAAATAACGAACTTCTTCAACAAAGATGCGTAGCCAGATATTTCGTTAGGTTGCTAGGACTAAAATCAATGCGCTATTCATCCAGGATGCATACGTTCCCCAGCTTATCGCGGAGTGGATGGTAATCAATTTCATTAATTAACTTTATACCTGTCACGTACGTATTAATGTACGTACTAAACAGAATCAAGGTCGTGAACTGTTGATTCGATATAAAATATAAAATTCGGATTCATATTCATTTTCCAATACCCAATACCTGAAATCGTGTTACCAATCTTCAGTCAACGTCGTGTGTTATTACAGATGAAAGTTCAAAGCTGTCAAACTCAATTATGAAACTCAAGATTATTCAAGAATGTTGACGGATCTTCAGTCAACGTGTTGAACCAACGGTTGAACGACTTCTAGTCGTTCGCATTTTAAATTCAAAGTCACCCGCCATTTAGCGGGACTACTTTTTGCATGCGATCCGGCGATCCCGGCGCATGTGTTCTGCTTCGAGTCCCGAGGCGTAGCATTACGAGGTTACGCAGTTTTCAAGATGCCATTTTACCAGTTCAACTCGTTCACAGGTCGAATTGCGGAAGCGATACACCCGCAACCATTGTATCCGATCGTGAGTGATTTACCGATATTTTTTACGATTGTGTTCGGAATATCGCATCCACGAATATTTAGCTTTATTTGTCAATCACATGATGAATTATGTGAACTAATAAAACTCTTGAATTCGTCTGACCAAAGCAGACGACTCCATTTCTCGTTTGCTCAAGACAATTACGAAACATACTGATACCGAACTTGATACAGTACCGTCAGAAACTCTATTGATTTGGATTTAAGAGAATATGAATTTATTATAGGCAGCGAATAATATCCGAACTTTGTTCACTTAAACTTGCATTTCATTCCAATATTGCGGGATAACTTAATTGAGTATTTGCATAACAGGCCGGTCTACTAACAAATCTTAATCCCTATTCAATGTTATGCCTGACACTGAACATTGTTGACTAAAGATTGTCCATCGAAGAGACTAATTAACTAAAGAAAATATTTTGTCACAGGCTCCTAACCGACTGGATCTCGCAGACCCACCAAAAATCATGTATGACTCTCCGCACACAAAACCTGTGCAAGTGGCACCCGCAACAAGGGGAAGGGCATTATCCACCGTACCACCAAAAATCCTCCAAACAATGGAAAAATTCCAGGTAATGTAAAGGTGTTATGAAAGCTCAACAATTTGTTTCAGGTGTAAAATTTGAAAAGTCTCAGTCGTGTAATTGGTATGTATTTTATCTTGTTCAAAGGTACCCAACAACATTCCCGTGCACCTCAAAGGAGGAATGGGTGACAAAGTCTTTTTGGGAGTGACCGTTGCCTTGATAGGATTTGGAGTGGCCTCATCCTTCAAACTGTTTTATGATCTCAGTTATCCCAAGAAATGATTTCTCTGTTATTAACGGTTTAACTTGATAGATATGAATAGCACATTACGAGCATCTAAGTCGATACTCATTGCCTCTAACTCTGTAAAAATAACATTCACTTGCATAAAAATATTTATAGAGAGAATGTAATGGCTTGTGTGATGGTTGTAATTATTACCTCTTCTGTATCTACTTTTGATTTTCAATGTATGGACTCAAGTCCGTGCACCCACTGTTACTTGATTACGTAAGCATCACGTAATTCTGCTTTGGATTCAGGTTATGTTATACGGATGCGTAATGATAGATATCCGTAGAGTATGGGCGTATCACATCGATTTTTCAGCTTGCTTTGATTAATATTTACCCATACCAAGAATATCAGTTAGTGTAATTCAAGAGAAGAATTGTAAGAACAACCGGAGAGGTCTGACAAAAATTAGCTGTACATCGTACATTACGCTTTAGTCTGCGCTTATTCTTGAAGAATGACAGCTCCCTGATGGGACCTGCTCTTCAGCATATTCAGATATTAGGGAATTCTCATAAACTCGATCGTTCTGTAAGTGATGGAGGAGCCTTCAAGACCTAATATAACGTTTCATCCGATTATTTCATCGATTCAAAAAATTGCACTGTACGAAACAAAATCGGTGAGTAAACATAACCTCAATTTCTGACACATGCACTCTTATGCCAAATTACTTAAATTTGAATTCATAGGTCAGTTACTCCCAAGTTCCAAAGATCCATAAGAGTTTTGATTTTTCAGCGCTTCTATCTAATCGGCTCCAATATAACGCAATCAAAATTTCGAGTGTTAAAAATTGATCGCATGGAGCCAAGGGAGCTGATGATTGTTGACGATAAGACCGAGTATACCAAAGAAGAAATTAAAGATTTGGTTAAAATGATTGATGTAGGTAATCGCAGCAGGATAGGACAGCGTAATAACAATGGTGCAGTGGCTCGTATTGCATCTGCATTTGGAATTATTGGTAAGGAATTTGTAAAACAAAAATTTGTTCGAGAATGACAAGTGGATTGGGTGTTGGATGATAGACGGATTAATAAACAGACAACTCCATGCCTATATTCAATGTAGTACATCATAATATTAGATCAGTTGCTAGTTGAATGCCAGTCACGTAATTGCATGCAATTTGTAGCTTGAAACTGTAAAATACACAGTAATTGTCATTTTTTTTGCATAGTTACTCTGTTCAATTTTATCAGTAGTGATTTCTGTCTCTCTCATGTTCACTGGTTTTAATATTGCAACTGCTGTGATTGGAATACATCATATAAACACACATATCTATAGTCTCAATGTAAAAACTTAGATGCTCTCTCGACAATGTAAAATATTGACGATTCACTTCTCATGCACACACTTTAAAACCAAGTGAATGTGAGAAACCCAGTTCAATTACCTTTGCTCGCTAACTAAGGTAACGTAATTCACGAATCGACAACCTGTGAAGTTACTAACGAAGAGCCGCAGAGACAAGAGCCGCAACCAACAAAGCACAAGCCAACCCAAACGCGATTCTCCTGGAACTCAATATGGCAACGGGATTCATTCCCAAGGCTAGTACCAGCTTTTGCCCTTCTTGGTAAGGCTAATTACTATAGGCTCACTGATGATCAAGTGCACTTTAGTAATAACACACACCATCTTTCATACTCGTGGTTTGTACATTGAATGTGGGTTTCATTGTATTCAGGCATGGGCCAATCTTGGATTCACTTGCATGAAAAGGAAAAAAAATAAAAATATATTATTCTTAAAAGTTCTAGGTAATGACCAAATTGTAATTATGCAAACCTACATGTCGTATACCCCTGGAGTGACATTGTCATCAGATTGTCTTAGCTTTTCTAGCAGGCTGTTCAACAAAAATAACGTAAAGTTTGGAGATAATTTTACACAGTTGAACAGATTAGTTTACAGCGTTCCTAATTTCAAAATTGAAACAAAGATTAATCACTATAAGATTTATGATTAGCGTAAAACTGTTGCAAATACCTTTATGCCAACTGCAGATGTATCTTTCATACGATTATAGTCAGATCTCTTATTGGCATTGAAATAAGCTTAATCGCCTGAGATCCCTGAAGTCCTAATCATGGTGATAACTTTGAAAGTTTCATAGACGTGAATATTTGTATATCAAACACAGGTTGTATTTACTCGATCGCTAACTTTAATTGTTTTCCATTAGGATTTGTACGTTTTCTGGAAGGCTACTATATCATTCTGGTCACCAAAAGAAGAAGAGTAGCTGTAATTGGTCATCATACATTGTACAAAAATGAAGATACGGCTATGATTTACATTCCGAATGATTCTGTTCGACTCTTTCATCACGACGAACAGAGATACGTCAAAATGTTTCAGAGCATTGATCTAAGCAGTAACTTTTACTTCAGTTACTCTTATGATTTAACACAGACCTTGCAGATCAATATGGCACCACCAAGGCATATTAAATCAGACATTCCAGAACCGAACAATCAGACCATAAATGAAAATGACTATGTGGAAGATTCAGAAGATTTTTTTAACATGTGGGCTTTTAGGAAAACTTCACAAAGCACAGGGTATGGAAATATCCAGTTCAGCCCAATTGATCCACAATCTCTCCCGTAAATACATTTTCATTTATTCAAATAGACATACAGTGGAAAATATCAATTATGGAGTACGTAGTAATCCGAATCGACGATTCGTTTGGAATTCACACTTGCTGCTTCCTGCAGAAAAATATTTGCACCCCGACTGGATTTTGTACATAACTCATGGTTTTATCGGGCAGTCAAATATCAGCATTTTTGGTAAATGTATATATGTCACTCTGATTGCTAGGAGAAGTACTAAGTATGCGGGAACCAGGTTTCTAAAAAGGGGTGCGAATTTTGATGTAAGTTCAGCACTAGGTGATATTTGGGTATCTATTTCAGGGAACTTGCTTTTCAAACTTATGCCTTTTCTCTAATTCTCATTCACCTAGGGTGATGTTGCCAATGAAGTTGAAACAGAGCAGATTGTACATGATTCCGGAGTCAGTTCATTTAGTAACGGACGCTTCAGTTCATTTGTACAAATGCGCGGATCAGTTCCTGGTCATTGGAGTCAAGATGTCAGCAAAATGGTTCCAAAACCTACAATTACTTGTGATCTGACTGATCCATACTTTGAAACTGCAGGTACAACAATCTTATCCTGCGTTAATATACTGCCATAAAAGACTTTTCATTACATGCTATATGAACTGTCACAGGTGCGCATTTTAATCAGTTATTGAAGAGATATGGATCGCCAATCATAATTTTGAATCTTGTGAAACAAAGAGAGAAAAAGAAACACGAAAGCACGTTGAGCGAAGAACTGGGCATGGCTGTAAAATACTTGAATCAATTTCTACCAACGGATCACCAGATAGTTTACATAAGTTTTGACATGGCTAGAATGAATAAGGGGTGAGAGTTTTACAAATTACCATATACATCCACCAATTTCCACTGCGCGTTATCAATAATTAAACACAAGTGGCTCTGATTATAGATAGCGATCCTTCTTTACAGAAAAAAAGCTAACGTGATGGGTCGATTAGCAAACATTGCTCATGGCGCGGTATTAAAGACTGGTATTTTCCAATCACAAAATCCATATTACAGCCACCAAAATATATTTTCAACATCCAATACTAACAAGAAACCTCATAGGAACGACTCAAACTCAACTCTGCCAGGAATGTCTCGAATAGATCTAAGAACTGCATTTCATAGCAAAGGTCTACTTAGATTAAACTCCGTTGGTCAGTTGCTACCAGACTCTGATAACTGTTCAAAGACCTTAGCTGGTCCGGACAAGACAAAAGGTGACTCTATTGAAAGCAAAATAAGACAATGCTTTGCAAGAAATGGATCAGCTCAGACTGGAATTATCAGAACCAACTGCGTAGATTGTTTGGATAGAACAAACACTGCTCAATTTGCAATTGGAAAATATGCTTTGGGTTTTCAATTATGTGCTCTTGGGGTATTGGAAACTCCAAAGTTAGAATTCGATTCCGATTGCGTGAGATTACTGGAAGAACTTTACGAGGACCATGGTGATACTTTGGCCTTACAGTATGGTGGGTCGCAATTAGTTCATAGGATAAAAACTTATAGGTAATCAGAGACAGTTCTCTTCATAACGTAAACTTGTCACATCACTTGTTTACTTCATCTTGTAGAACATTGCTTTTAGGAAAACCGCACCATGGACAAGTCAAGGTAACGACATAATGCAGACATTGAGCAGATATTTCAGCAATACTTTTAGTGATCAGGAGAAACAGCATACGATCAATCTATTTTTAGGTAAGAGGAACCTACGTGGGTGGATGAATTTTTTACGCAATTTTATTTAAAAAACGAATTAATTTTGTCAGGATTGTTTCACCCGGAAGAGGGCAAACTTCCGCTGTGGGAATATGTGACAGATTACTATCTTCATCATAAACCTGCCTGTAAATATCGTCGAAAAACCAAAGTTTTGACACAGTGGTGGGGAACAAATGTTCTAAAATGCTTGCCATATGCATTAGCTGAAGTTACAAAATCGTGTTCGGAAATGATTCAAGTACAGCATACGCAAGAGGAAATGATAGATGTATATTATGATTATCATCGGTAGGATTATGGCTCTAGTTGACACGAATTATAAGATACAAGATTTGATGGCTGATCAATACACACATCTACATGAAAATTCTAGGCCTCACGAGTTGTCGGTATTGGACGACGTTTATGCATACAAGGTGAGTCACTCTGTCAGAGATTTCATGCCACACTCTACGACAGACTTTAGTCCCTTTGCTGTGCGTGTGAGACCAGGTAGAAGAAGAGAAGGAGCTGGCAATAAACATGCTAACATGAGGAATCCTTCTATGACTGGTCAAAGCAGTACCAGCAGTGCCGCATCCAGCGCAAGGTATATCAATGCCTTTATTGAATCGAAACCTATAGGATTTGCTGGATTTATTTACAACGGTATTTCGAATATTTATAGTTCAAGTATGGACTCGAGTTCGGACGATGACGAGAGTCATCAAAACATCAATGATTCTCAATTAACTGCGTCGAAAGACAGTTCTGAATTAGTTTCATTCGAGTCTTTATTTCCATCGATGCTTGAAGTGTATGGAACACAGCCCGAGTTTCCAAATAGGACGGACATCCTTTTATATAAACGGTGAGTCAAATATTGGAAATTTTTTGTTTAGAATGAAATAGTATCGTTCTCATTCAATTGATTCCAGATACGTACTGGTAGGGCGTAATGCTATCTGCACAACAGATCACTCAAAATTAAAGTCAAAGTTGGCCCAGCAAGCATCCTTCTCTGATAATACAAACGTCAAGATTTCCCTGCCTATTGTGAAAGGTTCTAGCATGAGCATTTATGAACAATACGTCAAGAGAGGCAAAGTGTGTAATAAGCAATAAAGGTAATCCAGTAATCAATCGTGATATTCTTCTGATGAGCATTGTTTCTAATTCCAGATTGGTGGTTCGGTGCCTAACCCTAACGACCTGATTTTATATGAAAATTACGTTCAAGAGCAAATGCTAGCAGCGAGACGATGCGGAACTTGCAAAAATTTGTAACTGTTGAATAGGAATTACCTGATTTAGGCATTTCCACTCTTAGAACTGTCAAGTGTATTTAAGGTGAATAAATTATTTATCATTAACTTCCTATGAACTTGTTCAGGATTCATAGAATGTTGCAGTGTTGATTACATATTAAATAAATTTCAAGTAATTGGTAAATTATCGTGATATTACAATGGGTAATTGAGACTGCAGAAGTAGACGTCATAAGTTGCTCACTTAGATTTTATTGGAACCAAAAATGAGAGTAATACAGGCGCAGAATGCGTAGAAGAATAAATATTCCATAATTTCCACGGCCTGAATATAGAACAAGGGTGTATGGTCTACTTCAGCTTCTTCTTAGGGCGGATATTGTTGGTGTGACCACACTTCTTCTTACGGCAATTAGTAGCACGGGGATGGAGTCGTGCGTAACACTTACGGCAGATCATTTTGTCGCAGTTGTATTTCTGCGCAAGAATACGGAGTGTAGGTTCAATAACACCACCACGAAGTCGCAGAACCAAATGGAGTGTAGACTCTGTAAGTTGATAGTAAGATTAATCGATAATCTTAGAATCAGCGGATACGGGTGGGTTCAATGCAATTAATAACATCCTGTTATGATTCTCACCCTTTTGGATATTGTAGTCGGAGAGAGTGCGACCATCTTCTAGTTGTTTACCAGCAAAAATCAATCTCTGCTGATCAGGGGGAATTCCTTCCTTGTCCTGGATCTTAGCCTTGACATTTTCAATGGTATCGGAAGCCTCTACCTCAAGGGTAATGGTTTTACCCGTCAGGGTCTTCACGAAGATCTGCATCGTGACTTACTATAAAACAAATACTGATTCAGTTATTGTATCAGGGGAGACAAGATCTCTAGCTGGTCCAAAACTATAACAGAACTTTACAATGATCACTATTCATGGCCTGCCAATGTATGACCCATAATGTGATTGAATTGAGAAATCGTGAGATCATCGGTGAAAAAAGTCATGGAATCAAAATTCTCAACAATGTATCCCGTAAGAGAAATTACGTGACGCGTGTAGGATATATTTCGTACAATTCGCGTGATGGGCAAATCAATTGATACCGTTGTCAGGCGACCAGGGTTATGATGACGTTTATCGGGGAACAGAAATTGAGGTTCAGTTGGAAGGCTGTTTCAGCTATTGCAAAGGATGTAATATTTCTCATGAAGAATTTGCGGCTGTAGATTTTGAGGCAGAACCAGGCCAGAGATATAATTAAAACTGGTAAATTTTGTAATGGATATTTTTTTCAACGTGTGCACACATTGGCAACGTTATTTTTGATCAATTGTTTTGTCAACATTTTGTTTAAATAGTTGCGAAGTGTATTGTTTTAAGGTAGCTAAGATGATATTAGATCGATGGGTTCGCGATGTCAGGTAATGATTCGACTAAAACATTCGTCGCAATAATTAAAACAGTTGAAATATGTTTCACTCACCAAGTCGAGAACGTGCTGGCCGCAAGCCCGATATAGGAAAAGATTCGACGGTAGAGGCGCCGCAACATCCGTTCCCTTGATCTCCGGCCATTTGCGGAACGGAAATGCTCACCAACGCCTTCTACTTTTGCAGCAGATTTGAAATTCAAACATTTGCTATCAGTCATGTTTTCTAATTAACAATCAAGCATTTCGCCACAAGATCGAGCATTTTTGCTATTGTTCCTTGGTTTAAGATATTCTAGGTTTCTGGTGAAAGAGGCGGCGCGCGGCGGTATCGAAATATTTTCTTTCAGCGGTTAATTTTTCATCTTCTGGTATAAAGTTTTATCATTGGAAAGCTTCGCTGTGCTATGGAGCAACAAGTATGAATTTTGCAGGGTAGACAGGAACCAAAGGTAGGTCTCCAAGGGAATAAATTTATGAAAGCACGAAGCTAAATGTTAAAATATAAATGTAACGCGAGGATAACAGCATACGTTACGACGATAAACTTGCAACGACTCTGTATATCGTGATGACATTGCGAATTTATTATACAGTCAATATGGTACGTGCATGCCTATGTGGCTGTACACTGTAATAAGAGCCGGGAGTGACGCTGACTCAAGATATGGACCCTTGTTTACGACGGTATAATCATTCGGTTACATCAATTAATCGATATCCTGTTAAAGTACGCTATATTATCACATTGAATAAATTAACTTGAGTTTCCGATGACATCTTAATGGCGTTTGGTGTAAATTGTTACGCAGCGATAGAAGTCATTCGGAGTAACTATTCTATCGTTGTCCATCATGAAAAAATATATTCATACCGAAATTAATTTAGGTAGATTATGCATCTTCGGAATGAACCCAGTAGCCACATTGAATTTGGTGGACACACAGCTAGAGATGTATAGAAATATACATGTATCGCTTCCAGAACCCACCTAAGAGGTAAGCTTCCCGGGTTTCGGTCGAACAATATGCATATTTTAGTAGTAACCCTTAAACTGTACGCCTGACCTGGATGTCCCTAGTCTTACAATGCCAAGGCACACCGTATCTTCAACATCCCCGACCCCCCTCCAGGGTTATCACGTGGCCCGATAACACGACTACGAATATCACGTATAAGGTCTTCCTGTAGCAATGAGAAGCTACCCTGCAGGTAGGTCCAATGAAATTTGTTGGGCGAGCATTCAAAATAACACCTCATTAATATAACTCCGTTAATCCTAAGGAGATTATTATCGTATGGTGTGGTGATCCACTACAGAAACCCAAATGTCGATATCAGCCCAAATTTTCCAGACACATTCGTCGAAGAATAAAAAATGAATACAAAGGCTGAGTATCGTGGGACACGCGGTTGGAACGAAGCTTTTTTCGTTATATATCACGTATTAAATAACGGATACGAGATAAATTAATAACTTTTGAGAATAAATCATATTAAATAAGAGACACGAGATAAATCAATAACGTTTGAAAATAATTGAAAAATAAGAAATGAGATGAAGAAATGGTAATAAAACAGTCTGCGGTACGCATATATACGAAATACAGTTGATGCGCGCGCCGCATTGCGCTTGCGTCGGCTGAATACATCACTGTTACGAGGTCACCGCATAGGCTTATAGACTGATTGTGAGCGTTCTTACAGGCCGGTTGTAGCTCACAATCAGATTGAAGGGCAGCAATAGTGCGAGAGTAGTTCTTTCCTTCTCGCACAGCGGGAAGAGTGGTGGAGCTCAGCAAATAAGGAGAATGGAGTGAGTGAGGGGAATGCATGGGATCTACGGTTCCACGTTCTCCCCACCAACTAACTGACTAGAGAAAGTCAGAACTGCTCTCGCTATCGACCTCTCTTTCTTCTACGATCACAGCTCCTCTTATGTAGCGCTCAACGATAAGGAACTTGGTTCCAAAACTTTGGTCCAATAAATGATCAAAAATGTTGTCACAAGCGGGCCCGATACAGAATATAACACTGATATAGACTGTGGAATATAATCAACTATTGGGCGCATTACGTATATACCTATGTATGTATGCCTATACTTGTATACCACGTTCGCTCAAGTTGTTACGAAACAAGTACAGTTGAATCATTTTAGGGGTGGCTCGAACATCAATCACTGTTGGCAAACAAATACGTTGCTGTATGTACCTGTACGTGATTCTGATAAAAACCTTACCCCGGGTCAAAAATACGCATCTGTTTGATCGCGACCATTCCGTGTAGCTTAAAAAAATCTGTAACCATGGGTAGTGTACATGTTGATCCCATATATTATAACAGTTTAAAATTTTCCCGCAGTGAGAAACGCCACACATATGTATAAAACTTTGGCAGAGAACCATAGGTATACGTGTTAGACCGGGAGCCCATAACACTTTTTATTATGCATCATCGGAGGGTATTATAATGCTACGCGAAGTCAATTGATGCGTGAATGATTTCGATCCGGTGCATTTCCCCGAGCCGATCGACGTGATCGGTCGCCGTTCAACGTGGCTAGCCATAACGACAAGTGGGAGGCAATCGATCATTACATGACTCTGTACGCACGATTCCTGATCAGTACGCATCACGATGATGTTCAATGTACCGTGCAGTCAGTACACATGCAATACATACGTATATATACAAGATGCCGAGGTATACAACATTTATAGTACCTGCAAAAGCCAATTGCAGACGACTAAATGACTTTGCACGTTTTCCAATCCGGAACAGACCGAATGCAGAAACGTATGCGCGCGCTTCTGTTGCCTATGAGTGCACCGCGTGTGCAGTTATACCTATCTGCGGATGCTTGACAAGGCACGTATGGTATACAGATATCACGGCGGCGTTCCCATCGCAAGAAGAACAAAACAAATACAAATAGGAGCATTTTATATGCGCTTTTGTATTGGATAGGTTCATCGCTACAGTTGGTGTTTTTCGGTATTAACTGCATCACCGCACCGTAGCAGGAGCTGCTCTGTTCATAATATCTGAACATTCGTAATTAATTTATCAGAGGATGATAAAATGTGAATAACGAAAATTATTCACCCCTCATCTTGTACAGACGTACAGACGCAATATAATACGTAGTACATTATTACGTGTATCGAATGTCCAGTTTTACGTCTCTGTAGACAGTTGTAAATACCTATACCTACCTATACTATAGAAAAGTGACCACCAACTACACGGTACGGTTAACGTACAGAGTGTAGGTGATTAGTTGTACAGTTGTGGCAGGTTAACACCGTTAGCTAGAACTATACCGAATATCGCAGCTTTCCCCCGGCGAACTAATAATGAAAAGCTCATCTGAGTTAGCAGGATCATTAAACTATCGCAGCTTATATGGCGATCGAAATTCGAACTCTACGCCAAGATATCCCCCCCACCGTAGATCACAAGGTACATACCTATATACAGGGTGTCTCGGAACTTGGTGCAAAAATTTTGGGGGGTGATAGCAGGGGCCGCTCCGAGTAAATTTCCGTATATATAACATGTGGTCTCCGAAGCACCGTTCTCAAAATATGACCGGTTAAAGAGTAGAATATTGCCAAGTACATTAATTTCTCCAACTCAATCGCCACCAAAAATTCGTTTCGCAAGAATAACCGTAAAATTATATCGACGATCAGAGGAAAATAGCTCCAAATCAATGATTGTGCCAACTGCCAAGGACATGTAACTTTGCACCATGCTGCATATAATATAGGAGTATCAGAGAAGACTCGAATAAACATACGACAAACCAAATTATCAATTGCAAGAATACTCGGAAGAATATAAAGTTGGAAAAAAATCAATGAAAAAACAACAAATCAAATTGGATAAAAAAAAAAAAATATATATAAAATAATAAATTGTAGGTAATAGGACTTGGCGGGCTTTTTGGGAAAAAACGAATCCAGAACTCATGTATGGCAATACAACGTTAGCCCGCCAAGGACCCGCATTATAGGGTATACATTTATGTATATATCGAGCGTTGATTGAGGGGGAAAGGGGAGGAGGCAGGGGATGTTGAGTCGTGTGTCGTGGGCTTGGGAGGAAGTAGGGGGTGTCGTTTGGATGATGTAAGGTATTTAATAAGCCCGACAATGGAGGGTTGCATCCCTTGGGAGCTCCGCATGTACGAGGAAACCCTTCGAGAGACTCTGTACCTTTGCCTCCAGGCTGCGGCGGCTGTTGGCTGGAGGAATCGAGCAGCTAATGATAACGCATCGGTCAGGGACAGAATTTTCCTCGCCACTTTCTCATAGCGTCATACCTGTGTACGTATATCGTAGATAAATATATTGACGGTGCGTAGGGTGTATCCTGTACTTTTTCTTAGGTATACATTCAAAATACATATGCGGTATTCCATGCCGAATCTCATTAGCCCGATACTCCGACAATTCGACATTTTTTATGACGCTTCAGTGGAAACCAAATTCGACAACTTGTGTTGAATTTATGGATTTGCTCGGTATAAAATACAATTACAGTTTCAAGATGGTTTGATTATCTTATTTATAGAACAATGCTAAAACAAAGACATTCAAAATTCATATGTACTTCATGGGGCAAGAGTCGCTACGTAAGAATGGTAGGAAACAAAAAATAATACGAAGAATGGTCGAAGCAAAGGGCAAGATGATTTGACATGAAATGCTCCATTGAGATATTCTCATAAAAGACTCGCCGGCATCGTGGTGAATGTGGAGGAGTTTCGGGGGAATCTATATGCCATGTGGCACCGATTTTCTTCCAGGTCCGTGTAGAGGATGAGAGAGAAAAAGAGAAAGAGAGGCGAAGGAGGTTTTTTCAAATAACTCCCCGGTTCACTCCCTGGGGCTAATATGAATGGTACGACTTTGTTACGTTAGAACCTCATTGGTAGAAGATTCTCTGTGTATACTCTGTGTATACAGGGGATTCAATAGAACACCCCATCCTCCGTGTCTGGAGCAGCGGTAGCTCGCCAACTACGATCGCTATACTAGACGTATTATATGTTTATTTATGCCCTGTATAGTTATACCTACATAGGAGTACATGTCTATAATTACAAATTTATCAATCGTATACTTCGAGGACTACGGGTCCAACTATTCAATGTAGGATTCAATGTTTACTTTTCAAGGGTTTGACGCTGACCAGTCTCAAAGTATCATCGTGTTCAACCGAGTGTTTAACGCATAGTTCGAGGGCCGTCAGCTCTTGTATACGGTCTTGAGTATAATTTTTCCCAATATTCACAACTCGGCGGTGGCTGAGTAGCAAAGATAATTTCAATAAATGTGTACTCTATGCTGATCTCACCCCTAGTCACTCATGGGGTCGGAATCACAACTAGGCACCCCAATAGCGGGTGACCTTCAAACTGTACACGGTACACATAGGTATGTATACATCAATATAGGTATATACAGATATACGTGTGCACAGGATTGGTTAAGCACATTTGCCGAAGAAGATCGGAAGCATTTCTATACCTGTACCAAGCTAGAATTTTGACGGCCGCGTGCAGAGAACCTATTTTTGGGAATCCGATAAACGGAACCCACGAAGCGTTCCGAGCTTTGAACTCTGGATATCCCAAACTCCGAAAGGACTCGTCAGCAAATATGTTCACAGATGTGTAAACGATGAAACGAGATTAAAGTTTACCGCAGGCCATTCATTGCATCGTCATTGCAGCGTTCGATCAATCGACCGATTAATTTTTCATTTTTCCAAGATGGCTGCTCTGGCTGTACGGAAACAATTGTAAGACACCTAGGTGATATGGCAAACTTAGGTGATATGGCCTATTCATTATTTACACGGTATACTGGCTAGTATTTGTACGTACGTGCTATAACAATTCCACAGAGGTGCCCAACCGGGATGTTTAACGCATCGGGAGGAGAAACGGGGGCTAATGGTGAGAGGATAGCAGGGATTTTTAGAATATAATGAGATCCGTCCTACGCGGTTTTGAATCGAGCATTCGTCAAAAAAGGGTGAAATCGGAAATTGGAGTGTTCGGAGTGTATGCAAGTGGGAATTTCGTTTTTCCCATCCATATGTGTGCCTATATCGGCTACTGTACGCACGGGAAACAACTTTCGAAAATCACACTTTGCAAGGGGTTGTTGCAAAAAATACCTCATTGGAAATACGCGCGGTTGCAGGAATGTAACCTTGCAGCGTACTACGTGACGCACTGCAGTTTGCCGTTCGGTACAAGGTATTAAAAAGAGTGAGGTCAGGGAGATTGGGGCAACGAATCCGGTGTGATCTGAATTCGTTGGTTTGGGGGTTCCTGGATTTGCGGATTGTATGTAAAGGTATTGGTATATCCGTGCGGTCGAGTGCACGAATAAAAAATTGCGCGCGCACGGGGAGGGGGAGAGGGAAAAGATGGGCGACAGAGAGTAGTAAGTGTATGCAAATTAAATGTCTCCGACTTTATTTAGCGTGGGAGTCGAGGTGGGAGTTTAAGAAGTCAAGTTGTAAGATCGTTGAATAAGATATTCCAAGTTTCGTTCGTTGGTACACCCGAGTGCCACGAATATAAGGTGTGCGTAGTATATAGGTACATACATAGGTATACCCATACCGAGGATATATCCAAAGTAGCTAGAATATATTTAAAGCTTATGCGACTAGAATCCTCTTGAAAACTGTACAGAAAACTTTGATGTCATATTTTTGCGCTTGCAGCGCTCATACTCAACCATCTACTAGATTACGATGCTATACAATCTCTGCCGCATGCTGCAGTCTTTTCCTAAAGCTTCACGTCCAACGGTAGACAACCGTGTAAGGCTTGGTTATTTTCATCCGTAATAAAACTTTTAATTGTAACTTCTGATACGCGTACATACACCTGTTACAAAAACGATGTTTTCCTTCTATTGTATAACAAAGTTTGCGTTCACACTGGACGAGACATGTTGTTTCATAATTTTCTACAGCCGAGTTTTTTCTGTTGTACAAAAGTGCCCTTCGACCGTATACGTCGTACGTACGTACAGATGTGTTTTATAGTTTCCTGCAGACATGACGGATATAGGGAAAACTCTTGAACGAGCTGGACGAAATTATTGACCGCTCGCGACGTGCGTCGGACGTCGTTGACATTTACAACTATATTAAGGAGGAGTTAGTGCAGTAGCTGCAGCAGAGCGGTAAGAAACTGACAATGAGTAGCGGGTGCAGCCGGCTATAAGCTGATGGGGTGTTTCAATCCGGAAGATAAGTTTAATTTGCAATCAACGCGCGGGATTCAATTTAGTAGCTCGTGACGTAATACTTGGTGGATAGGAGAGCTCTAGCTGTCTGCATCGGGCAGCGGGTGAATGCCCGTTGGAGGCGAAATTGGACCGGAAGTTGGCTCGGGCCTTCATTTAAGGCTTTTAAATACGTTCACAATTTATTTTATGAACGGCACCGCGCTCCGCTCCACGTCATATATAATATAACATACCTATACCTACTTTCACACACGGAATTATGCGTATAGGTATATACATATAATATTATTTTCCGCACCCGTTTTTTGTTTGTACAAAACACGATTATCGGGAGTTATGTTGCGGCCTCGAGATGAACAATGCTAATGTCTCGATTAAGTATAGGTAAATTACTTTTGCCATAAATAATTGAGACTTGAACCATTTCTGTCATTGCTTGAGACCTCGATCAGGGATTAACGGGATCGAGGAAGAGGAGGAAAAATTGAAATACATCGGTGACTTTAGTACGGTACCGATTACGTGGTTGAAGGGAAAAACAACGACGCGATGAATTACAAGTAGGTGCAGCAATATTGATGAGTCGTCGCCGCAATGGCGAATGCGGCGACAGTCGGATCGATATCAATCAGCATGAGAATAATTAATGGTGAACGCAGCGTTTTCTACGGCCATTTAGCAATCTCGGAGATGAGGTTACAGTCAATTGAACACTATTGTGACCGTTGGCACTACGTCCCACTTGGTGAGCTCTTCCTCTTCGAGTGAACTGACGATGAGCTGCTTTTGCTTACGTAGTTGCAGGAAGGTGAAAATTAAGTAGAATCTAATATCCTCTGTGTGTGGGCCCTGAGAAGCTGCAGCTGCGTCAAGTTGAAGTATAGATCATGCGGAAACTAGTAGTCGTGTCACTGCTGCTTCTGCTAGTTGCAGCAGCTGCGACTATGAGACGACGCCCGCGCCGTCGTATTATACGCGCCGCTCATACTCACGATCAGAAACTTTGATCGCTAGAATCTTTTGCAGAATTCAAATCCTCTAGAGTGAATTTTATCGTCGTATAAGCTATTGAGATTCTATCAGAAAATCAGTTTCATTGTGTAATTAACACTTGGAGAACGATCGACCGATTATTGTCCCCGTGGTGATAGTTGCGGTATAGATCGAGCTAGGTATAATCTCTTTCTTTTTCTTCTTTCTATTCAACGACTTATCTTAACTCTCGTATCGGGGTAATTCGTGTCCGACTCGAACTCTCGACGATATTTTCCGTTCCGTTCATTATTCCATTGACGCATAATTACCTCAAAAAGTCAAGCTTTTTATTTTCACCGCGTTGCTTTTCGCGTTCACCCTTTGTTCTGCATCTTCGTTGTATCTTTCCATCTTAAAAAAGAATTGTACACTCGATTATAACTCGCACCAAGCGGAGAAACTTACAAATGCGCGGGAAATCATCAGCCGACGCGCAACGTCAAGTTGGAAATTTCAAACCGCTCTTGATATTTTTCAATTCATCTATTGTGCCACCTGAAGAACCTCTTTGTTGTCATATTTTCCAGTACTGCACAAGTATAAGGTGTATTTATATTGTACATACCAATCTAGCAACAATAATAATAAACATATTGTGAGCGATTTATTAATAATTATAAAACAAATAATATACAAGTAGCTGGGAGTAGCCGGCCCAGTCACACGAAAAATTTGTCCAGACGTGCGTTTGGCCGCGAAGCGATTCAGAATCAACCTAACCGGTACGTACGGGCGTACATCGTGCACATGGAAAATCGTTAGGAAAGTGTGCAACTAGAATTTGGAAATAGAAAGATGTATTGAATTTATAATAAATTCGCCGGTCAATTATAATTATCGTCTTGGCGTTAGCGAAAAAAATCAAAGGCTATAGCCTTGAAAAATCTTGATTTTGGGTAAAATATTGAAATTTTTTGTTTTGCAATACTTCGATATAGGTACTTTTTGATCTA
Source organism: Athalia circularis (assembly GCA_963978495.1). Taxonomy (NCBI): domain Eukaryota; kingdom Metazoa; phylum Arthropoda; class Insecta; order Hymenoptera; family Athaliidae; genus Athalia; species Athalia circularis. The sequence continues at coordinate 30,607,953 of OZ021700.1, read as the reverse complement.
AAAAAGACGAATCCATCAACTAGATTATACAAAGAGAGGATATTGAAATCTTGACATAAATTTGATAAGAAAAAAGTTCAAACAATGATTCTAATAGTCGAAATTGATGAGCAATGATTGATATCACAAAACCGGAAGGGAGCTCACGAATGTATAAATATAATATCAAAGGTGATATGTCTGCAACAAGACGACGAATTAGCGGCTTCATCTGCAGAGGTGGAGTAGAAGCACGAGCGAGCTTTCGAAGGTGAATCAAAATGCTGCTATAGCGATGACAATGAAACAATTGGAATTCGCATGAACTTAAATATGAAATTCTTCAAAATATATGTAAACGATAAAATTTAATATAAGTAACTGACAATGAATGAAGCCGATGTAATGTCACAATGCAGTACAGTGCGCGCGTACAAATCTGTGACACCTACATTATAGGTAGTATGCGTGGTATCCATCCAATTGTAAAAAAAAAGAATCATTTCAAAAAATCGGCGAGGGTATTGGCTGGTCGGATGTCTTTTTGTATACGGTATACCGCATAGAGCGGCGTTTGTGTGACCGGGATCGGGAAGACGGTATTTTCATGGATTCAACTTTGTTACAGTAAAGATCCACAACACCCTTTAGACACCTCAGCGATCCCCGGCTTCTATCCACCTATAGTTTACAAACACGTACAGCTCGCCGAGCAAAACTGGAAGGAAGCCGCAGTTGTTGTACACGCAACTTCGGAATCACGTTGTCCGATACACTATGTGAATTTCACATGATACCTCCAGTTCGTTTCACGCTGGAGAGCATTTTCCAATTATTCTTATTCCAGCACCCGTTTCTGATGACCAATTTTTCACAACTGCTGCATTGTGAAAAGTTCAGGTAGCTGATTTTACTCACTCGAATTACAGATGCTGCCATCCCTACGTGGATTCATAAAATTATTTATCACAATATGTCGTTTGTTTCACAGATTGACCCAATTCGCATCCAGAATCATCAACGTGGTATCGAATTAGAATAGCAGACTAACAAATGAACCCATATATCTCGCTAGCTCTTTTTCCCGAGCCTATACAGTGGCAACGGCGGTACAGAGGCCTTCGACATCGTCGCGTATTCAGAACGGGCAACAATGATCGTGAGATAGAGCTAAAAGGATGGACGTCGTGATATTTGCGGCAACTAGCAGCGGAATAAAGAATCTAGGGTGGGTCACCCCAGTGCAGAAAATATGAGAAAGAGCTTTTTTTTTTCTTGACTAGAAAGGCCAAGACGCGATACGCTCTATTCCAGATATCGAACGTATTCGGGCTTGGAAGAATTCGATCGTGGCTTCGCCGCGCGCTGTAAGAATATATCTACAGACCATGCGGTGGTTAAGACGAACCATAAGTTCTTCTAATGCTACCATAAGTCTCTACGTTGTCTTTAGACGCATAATTTTCAATGTACATATTATAAGATCTTCCATCGATCTCCCTGCTACGCTGTCGCATTCGCTGCCCCGCTACCTACTCGTGCGAAACCTAATTCACCTTACCGCATACTCCGGCGCCCTTCCAATCTTAATTTCACGTTCCCGTTCAACCATGCTAAAACAGCCTGCATATCTATACGCCTCGCCGTACCTCGAATGTTCTTCTCACCTAGCCAAGATCGTTCGTAGCTTACAATAGTACAGATAAGTAGGCACACATCCATCCCATTGTGTAACGCAACCGCTGAGACAAGATATTTTTCCTATAAGAATGAAATCTAATAAAATAAGGTGAAATAAAATGAGATAAAACGTAATAGAAGAACGAATGAAATTTGGGGAAACCGCGCGCAGAATTTTTGAAAACGGTGGTATAGAAAAATATGCAGAGCGTAATATTTGTATACTTGTCCAATAGCCATATGTATCTAATAGTTCCTCCGATTTGCACGAGCCGTTTGTATACGCTGGAGATGGCCGGAGGCTTTTGTTTTGGTGATGAAAATTCTGTTCGGAGAAAGAGTGAGGCGATAGAACGAATGAAATATACGGTACCTATATAGGTATACCCGTAAAAATGCTTCGTAGGGGAAACGGGAGTGAGAAACGTGGACAGTCCGACTGCAAAAACCTTTAATGGAACGTTATTTCCGTTACACTTTCTCGCTTCCGCTGCCCTCCTCACTCGCGATCCACATCCAATGGGCCTCCCTGTCCCAGCGTCAGGGATCCAGCTCCGATTCACGTTCGACATAAACTGAAGCGATTCCGATGGGTATTGAATGCGATCGATATTGTCAGTCTTCTAATTGCGTTTCGTATCTGCTGCCGCGCCGCGCGCGTGCCCGTCACGGTCGCCTCCTAAACCCTAAACTCAATATATTAACTTTTGTGGAGAAATTTATACCTGGTATACAATGTGTGGCAATTGCATGTGCACAACTATATATGCATATATAATAACGTCTGCCGTCGAGGACGCGCCTGATTTTTTTCTCTCCGGAACAGACAACAGCGAGAATAACGAAGTATGTGTAAAACTCCTCGTTGCCAATTCGTATTTCAAACAGCAAAAAATCAAACTGTAAGAATGGGTACGTTGTTCGTATCCAAGGAGATTTCGAGACCGTTCGAGATGCCTCGTACCTATACGATCCCCGAGAGCATTGAATCTTTTACTTTCAAATTACGCGGGCCTCGTCATCCGCGACGAATCGCGATCACCGTCTAGGTATGTATGCGTATACCTACCTATAGTAAGGTTCAACGATTCCGCTACAGGCTCGCCATACCTCATGGTACTTGGTTTATTTCTTTTTCTGTTTACCTCTCTACGGTAGAGTGAACGAGGTATTTTGCAGATATATGTAGCGCTTCGTAATTTCGTTATACATGTATAATTATCACTGGAATCGTAATATTTCTCGTTATATCATGCAAGCTGTTTTTCCGCGACGGTGAATCCGCGAGCACTCCTCGCGCTGACGAACTATATCTTGTTAGAAGATGCAGGAGAAATATGTACCTAGGTATAATATGGGTATGGGTATAGATGTCGGTCAATGTTTTTAATGATATGTTCATCGATTTTTACAATTAGTGCGGTTGTTTAATTTCAAATCTCGAGGTTAAACTCAATTAACTTACCGGTGTTGGAGACCCGTTGAGTTAAGCTAACTTTGGGGGTGGCTTGTAATCATTCTTCCGCATCGCTATTATCCCAGGTACTGAGAAACGAGCGCGCGATATCAATTGATTCGATAGCTGAGCTGTGAAGTTCAGACTTTCTTTCCGCCGATGATGGCGGGTGACAATGCTTCTGAAAGTTGAGGTCAAGGACATTCAGGGGTTGGTAGGAAAGCGGTAAGGACCGACAGAAAATGTGTCGAGTGTGATCAAACGTTTAATAATCCATTACAATATTGTTTGCCAGAGAATTGGGTCTGCTAAAACGAATTGTAGGACTATTAAAGATGAACATAAGTTTTGCTTCGCAACAAAGCCGGTATTACAAAACTCCCTAACCCAACAGCTGACCGCAAGCTTATATCGTTCGGTTACAAATAATAGAGAAATTGGAAATAACGAATACGGCCGAAAATAAAATCGGCAGATATTCGGCGCAAGAAGTGAATAAAATTATAAATTTTATACGAACGGTATTTTGATATCCGAGAAGTTGATTTTCGGTAAATTTGGTTTTCGTTGAAGATGTTGGGTAACTATTGTGGAAGCCGACCTCGCCAAGGATGTAAAGTAGATATCATTTTTGTTTTCCGCATCTGATAGAAAAATATGCTTATAAGCGTATTCCCAGAATAGACTGAAACACTGGCCGATGAAAAAAACGATTTATACTAGTTTAATCGAATGGGAAACGGAAGCATGCCGGTTCACCGTGGTTGCGAAAATCCGGTACATACGTACGTACGTTATACTGTACACGTATATATGGATACATGTACCCAGATAAGTTTATACGCGAAGAATGTATTATATTGAGAAAATTTTATTGGCGTCGTGGAGAACTCGATACGTGCATACAGCATACCATACAGCTGTGCGTACGTATAAGTGGGTTATGGTTGTGAGATCGAAAGGAACGGGTCAACGTTATCTGATTGTGAGCGCGCGATGATCCGTCTTCGGACCGTTGAGTTTTAAGCGATTTCTAGCGATTTGAACGAGTACCGGTTTTCGTGTATACCGAACGTCTAACGGCTGTATAAGAATTATATACGTACATATGGGGCATTTCACGTCAAACCAACGGGTCATCGGCCTGACCCTTTGGGATTTTCATGTCCCATGCATTATTTAGTTCGTTTCGGTCAAAAATGATACCTCTAATTTTTCGAAATTTTTCCGCCATTTTGGAAGGTCCTAGCGACCTCAAATATCTTTTTCACAAAAATGGACATTTTTAAAATCGCTGAATTTTCTCGGTAAAATCGGGGACTCGAAAACACATTTTTCAGTCTTGGTCCGAAAATGATATGCAAATGCTATTTTTTTCTTTTGGATAAACAAAAATTAAAAAATAAAATATTTAGATTCATGGGACATCAAAATCCCAAGGGGTCAGTCAGGCCGATGATCCGTTGGTTTGGTGTGAAATGCCCTATATGTATAGGATTATGATAAGGTCAGCCTGCTGGTTTATATAATCATATGGATGCTTATTTATAAAACAACGACCATCGGTGTCAAATAATTCGTCGTTAGTCGTCAAATCATCTGGTGTGACGTTTTGTATTATACCGATGTGTAATGTATTTGACCCATCCGTTTTATATCGAATGACGAAGTGACGGCAGGAACGAAAAAACAGAACCGAGTGTATCGAGGAAAAAGAAAAACCACCGGTGACACGGTAAGCAGTAGTATACCTATTGCAGTAGGTTGCTAATGTATCATAGTGAGGTGTAAAATTAATTCGTCCCAAGCGAGTTCGGTGCAGCATGCAAAGGCACCGAGTCGTGGGAAAGATTGCAGCGGTGTAAGTCCTTTAAGCTTCGCTCCAACGTACGTTGGTAAACGTAGTTCGTATTTTTCTTTTCCAACATCTACCTACATTGTGCGGTATATGACTCCCTATATGTATATAGGTAGGTGTACAAGGATTACCGATACCCGCGCATACCTGCACCGCAGCAACTTTTGACTCCAATCAAACGATATTTAACCAGGATTTCTATACCACCTTCTGGTATTCGTATTCTCCTTACTTCGGTTCTTCCCACAATTAGTTCCTAGCTTTTTCAGGTTTGTACAACCATGATATCGCTAAGCAAAAATTAAGAATGGTTAATAGTTCAGTGGCATATGTGAACGATATTTTTGTAACTTGCACCTTTTATCTGTGAACTTTTCTATCTCTACTCGTCACTCAAACTTTTGTCTCTTAATTTACCGACTTCTTTTGACATTCGTATAATAATTTTTGTGCAGGCAATTTTCCAATCGCGTTATTTTTATCGGAAGGAAATCGAATTTGTCGAATAAATGGGTATTTATCGCCTGCGAGTGACGCCAAGCACCAACGTAAGAATGAACAACCTACCCAACCTATCTCTATATGGTATAAAATAAGTACATACCGTATACGAAAGGTGCATTGGTATACCTGTAAGAATATCGAGAAATTTGCCAGAGGACAAGTAACAGATTGCGCCCGTTGCCAGGGAACCTGCGATAATGATTGTTTCACAATCTCTAGCTTTTTTCATCATTTTTCTCCATTTGCAACATCCAAATATTACGTCTTTGGATTTTGGATCTGCGTTATAGGTATCTATAAAATCGATAAAGTAATTTTAATACGCATAGTTACTCTTTTCTGTTTATCAAAATTGCCGCTGTCGAACTTTTCGGCTCTCGCAGGGCGCAAATGAATACGGTATACCTATAAACTCTAACGATGAGTAATAAATCATTGATAAACAGGTATAAACGGCGAGGGTTTCCTCGGTACACCGTACCACATATACACACGTACAGACATGTAATACGCCCAACCTAACCTATACTATACCACAGAAATGCCCGCGAAGGTGGGTGGGTGGGTGGGGGGGTGGGGGGGAATTCTCGCGCAAATAAACTCTTGCGATTTTCAAATACCACCGCTGGATAGTATACATACTGCGAAACGTTATACATATACGCGTACGGTGCACGTACACACGTATACATATAGGTACGTGTAGTTATCGAGCAGCTTCTACCCATTTATCTCAATTCGCAAGTCTTCCTCGTTGGACTACCCAAGTTTCGATCGGTACGGACTTCCGCAAAAAAGAAACTCAAGAAAAGAAGAAGAAACAGAAAAAAGAAACAAAAACGCACACATCCTGGGCGTCCACGTTGGATTGGATGTCGTTCCGGAGATACTCCGTTTAGCACAACCCTTTTTTTCGGGTGATTGGAAAAGAAAAAGAATAAAATAAAATAATACTCAGGAAGAATTGTTCGAACTGGTAGAATTCCAGCAACTTTGACGTTCTGCTTTATCTTTATCGCCGTAATTCATATAATTTCTCTCCCTCTACAGCCAAGAGAGAATAGTCGAATTTGGAATGAACTTGATCACGTGATATACCCCGTGCGCACAAATACATGAACAGGTACATGACTAAAGGCAAGGTATTGCACTTTGCACGGTTATTCGATCGGTACGTACTACACCTCACAGCCTTGGACAGAAATCGTTGACCTCGACTCTGTCGCGTACGCGGCCTTCGTCGACGGCAACCTGGCTGCGTACAAAACCTTTCTTTCCAACGTGAGGAGCAGCATCGGCGGTAGAGCAGCAATCGCGAGGAGAATTCCTGAAGGAAATGGTGCGGAGCATCCGCAGGTTTAGAAGTTTTATTTCTATGTATGTGTAATACGTACATGTATCGATATACCTTTGTAGTCGCTGCGCGGAAGGGAACATCGCGGGAACGATGCGCTATAAGGTGCGGAAACCGAGAGTGGAGTGCAGAATAAAAGAGATAAAGTGAAAAATGTAAGGGAAAGACGAGAACGGGAAGGATAGGGGGGTTGAGTCGCTGAGAGAAGAAGAATGGAAGAAAAATTGAAGCGAAGAATGAAATCGTATATAAGAAAAAGAAGATCTATTTTGCGGCTGTAAAAGTGAACGACGTGCAGAAGCAGAAGTCCGAGTTGGAATTTTCGATTTCATTTCCACTCGCGCTGCGCCACTTCTCCTTCTCTGCGTGCCCCTCGAAGATAGGAATTCTTTTGCTGAAAAGCCTAGTTGAGAAAAAATACATAGCAGCCTCTGTTTCACCCGCTATTCTACCCTCGCCATATGCAGACTATGCATACATATGTGACGTCTAAAAAATCTAAAATCGCAACTTTGCAGCTAGCAGGTACAATACAGGTATAGACACAATCGATAAGGTGTTGATTGGACAAGTATTATAGAAACAAATACGACTCGACGACTCGACGACTCGACGACTCGACGACTGCCCGTGCTGCGCAGAGGAGGCTGTGACGGTCGTGAAAACTTTGAATCGGCTTACTCCGTTCCATGTTACACACACACCTATAAAGGAGCCCCGTAGTCAACGAAACTAGAACTGGGCTCGGTATGTGCTACCTTCTACCGCATGTCGTATGTATAGAAACAAGAGTGTACAGGTACGTATATACGTGTGCAAAAAGTACCACTGCGGCACAAGGATGTGCAGTACATGCATGTGTAGTAATATCGTTCGCTGGAAACACCGGAGCTGGAAACTTCGACGCCGCTCGAGTGCTTGAAGTTTACAGCAGCAGCGGCAGCTAAGCTGAACTGACTACGAAGCTGCTGCAATGCTCTGTACTGGCGCTACGGTACTCGGAAGTGAGAAAATTCGAGAAAATTTTCAACAATCCGGAATCGGATGATCGCGCGTTGCCAATGAAATGGCGAAACTTGAACAGCTGGAACTCGATCCCGCATAGCTCCACAAATTCTAACCATACACCTATAGATCTGATACGCCAGGTGATAAATTTCACCGAGTCAAAAGGAAATAAATTAAACGAAATGTACCCAGTTTGTTGCGAAACGACGATTCACCGCCGTTGATCGATCGATCGGTCGATTCGACCATCACGGGGATCCCGACGTTGATTCAAACAATTTCTGAAATATCACGATCACTTCAATTGCAGCGATGGAAGAAAAAGGAAATGATGAATAACCGGATGAAAATTTACCGATTCCGAAGGTAAATTAATATACCCAAGTTATTCCTTTAACCGAGAACGTGGAGGAACATTTTGAGCCTTTGCTTATCGCGCTAGCAGTGATGTAGAATTAGCGGTGTAAACTTTTGGGTAAGTATCGCGGGTTACCCTTTTATTGTACAAAGCATAAATTTCCTGGGGAATAGACAGTTTTGGGCTAGCACTCATTTCGCTTTGAGGAAAGTAAACGTGGAATGGAAACTAGTAAACTAACTAATTGCGAGTTTAATTAAGCCAAAGTAAAGTGAAGTAAAGTAGACGGAACGGAACTGAAGTTGCAGTTTCCCACTCGAGACTGAATCACACGGTGGACCCAAGAAATTTAAGTATGAGTTCTCGTCGATCTCTGCAATTCTTATTCCGAATAACATTCAACGGCTTCGGTTTGAACAGAAGAGAAACGAATTATATATTAATCTTGTTCCATAATTACATATTTTCTCTCTTCGTGCTAAACATATTTATGTTCGCACCAATTACGCTGCACTTTCCTCGATTTTTTTTTTTTTTTTACTCCAACTATACTTTACACCGCAACTTTCGCTAGGACCAAAATATGGCGATCCTAGTGAAGTGTCGCCGTAGTTTGTTACTTGTTACGATTTAACGATAAACATTTTGGAGAACCAAGTCACTCGGAGCGTATGATTCTGTTTGTTTCATCGCCGCGGTGACTCGATTATCAAATCCACGCCTTCGTTATTTCTTTGCTAGTTATCTTCCGCAGTTTGCACAAATGATGAACTTTGAACTTTGACACAAATAATGTTTCTCGTTTCGTTTGTTGGAATTTTTGAAAACCGCTGCCGTGCAGGTTGCTGACCGAATTCGATTCCCTGGCGTCTAGATTGTTCCGAATGAGTTGGAAGACAGTCAATAAATTAAGAGATCCTCTGCCTAAATTGTATTTCGGTGATTAAATGTCGGAGGAAATTTCTTGCGGTAATATTACTCGTTCGCGTAACACTATTTAAGAGGATTAGAACTTCAAAGTCCATTAGCATTAGCAAGCTTTTTCCTTTCTATCTGCTGCAGTATACCGATAGACGCGGTGAACGTAGAGCCGAAATTTTCACCGACCACCAATCGGCTTTGATTCGCCAAAATCAAAATTGGGTACCTCGTTCGATGGACATGCGTGAATTATAATTTCAACGTTCCTCGATCGTTGTGTACTATATGTATACGTATATGATATAAACTCGTACAAGGTCACGCGACTATACCTAAACTCGACGCGCTACTTGCAACTACATCGACATTATACGTTATACACAGCAAATCACAACGATCCACCGACGACAATTATTCGCGCATGTATCCCAAAATTCTATACCGATACACCTTATTCGTTCCGTTTTCCTAATTTAGAAAATCAAAATAGCGAGATTGATATGGACGAATACAACGATTTCAGGAATTCATCAATAACTATTCCGAACCATCGCGATTGCTATGCTTTGTGAAAATAATCGGTATTTATATAATTGAACGATAAATTTTATCTTGGTAATTATTACCTCTTTCTCATATGCGTTCAGAGCCCATATCAGCAGTTGAAATAATATACTCGCATGAGATTCCGCTGCATGAATATAATAATAATATAATTCTAAACGGGTTGCGGTCGTTCTCTATTTTACCAAGGTCCTTAAATTTTTCCGTGCAAATGTAAAATGTAATTTTTACCGTTACAATACACCTCATCTCTTCTGTATGATACATATACCCAATGATATCCTTGGACGGGTAATTTGCAGGCGTTATCCTCTCAAGTGCAGATAAATATCGATTTCTGTTTAACCTTGATTATGGCCTTGTAATTATAGGGCTGCAGCATGCGGGTCAGGTGCGGTATAACGTAGACCATTTCCTAAATCGGGTTTCAACTTGGTCTTATTTGAACCTGCACCGTGTCGACTACAGCCCCATAATTACAGGCATGCATAGAGCAGTGTGAGGAATAGGTAGATTCTAAACCACCCCCCGGATCAGGGGAACGGTATGGGGAGACTCAACCGCAAATGGATTTACGCGTCTAGGTTATCTTTGCTATCCCAATTCATCCGGTGTGCATCTTTCGTACATCGGCATTTGTCCATAACTACCCGGATCGCGAAAGAACGTCGCGGTTATTTGTATCTCTTGTAGACGAAGCATACGCCGCTTTACTGGACTCGCAATCAGCAATCAGCCTTTCTCTTAGGTTAGACATCATTTGCTGTGCATGTCCACCGAACGGCAGGTACAGAGATAGTGGTGCAGAGCGGGAATTTTATTGCTTTTACATCGACATACACAGTATACACATACCCATCTGCGAATATCTACCGCGAATTTGAATAGCGATGGATACGAATGCAAACTATACAATCCCTCACAATCAATGACGCGGTTGTTCAATTATTTAGCTACCGATTCCCATATGCCGGAGCGCAAACGTAGAGAACGCCGTTTCGACCCGACAAACAATAATTGCCTGATCAAGTTACCGAACTCATCGCCGACGATCCTTTACGAATATCGACTTTTGCCCGCGCGTTCTTCGCATTTTCTTTCTCCCGAGTCAGGTGCATGGGGTCTACAATCGTACATGGTTACGTTTTTTGCGGTTCATCGATGTTCCCATTTCTGCGCAGCGAGCTGTAAGGGGTGAGCGTAGAGCGCGGCGATGATTCGGGAATTCATGTACGTTGGGGCTTTAGTTTGTACGAGATGAGAAAACTTTGTTACGGTTCATATCCTTTGCTAGAGACGTGTGACAGTGGTGGTTTAGGAAATATGGTATCTTGAACTCTGCATGCTGTGACTAAAACTCAGTGCTTGCACAACGTGGAACGTAGGTAGGTATGCATATACATATAGAACAGAGAAGGACGCGGCCGTAGAGACAAACTGAAACTAGATTACGGATCATGGATAGTTGGTTCGACCGATAGACGCCTGAATTACCTCGCATCAACTATGCGCATACCCCCTCCCCCTCCCCTCCCCCTCCACCAACCCCTCCGCCGTCCCCTCCCCATTAAACCCCTAACCCCTCCAGTATAGTATACAGCTATACTACCGCAATTTAATCAGTTCAACCGCCGCATTCTCAAATATTCAAACAAAAAGACAAACTCCCAACTTATTGCATATGCGCCAAAGTGCAAATAATGATCATCCGATCCGACTACACAAGCCTGTAAACCCATGCGACTTCATCAGCGAATAAAAAGCCATTTTCATCACGATTCCAACTCGCTGTTATACATACGTACGACATTTTTTACCGCTCGAATCTCAGCCTTTCCAATGTTCGGCAGACCTTCGGGTTACAGAGACAGTTGGGTGGAATTCCGTTCACCCGGGATGAGCTATACCTACATGACAACTGATCAGTAGTCGGTGGTTCGTGTATAAATGCCACGGTCAGGGGTTTCGGTCCCTGCATGCGTGTTCAGAGGTGTACCTCTGATGGAAGGTGAATTCATGGATCATCACCTCGTAAACATGACGCCCTACGGTATACCTATATAAGTATGTGCATACGACACATATGTACAACCGATAACCTTTTGACCTTGATAACAGAGATCGCTTTCGACTGATCCGTGTGTTATTGTTTATGTGTACGTAGGCATAGTTTTGTAGGTAATATTCACGCCTGTAAAGTCTCCACCTCTATGAGGTGGGTGGTAGGGAGGGCAAGGGACAAAATAAAAGAGGGAAAAGGCTTGACAGAGGGAGGCCCGATGCAGGCGTACGGTGAATCGAGACGTGTGTTAAGGGGGGAAGTTGGATCAATAGCTAGCGGAGAAAGTGGCGCAGGGGTATGTCGTGGTGATTGCAAATATAAAGTTGTGAGGGTTCAGAGGGTAGGGGAGGGGGAGGGGCTGTAGAGGAGTTTTGCTGGAAAGGCAAAGATTAATTTCTTGGCATTAATCAATATTCGAGTAAATTTTCACAAGATCGAGTTGGAGTTTATAGAAAGAACCCGTGGCGGGCGGTGCGGTGGTTGTGAGTCGCGACTCGCGATTCGCGATTCGCGATTCGTTCGATCGCCCGCGAACGTGGTACACACACACTCGCGCAGTATGTATAGGTACAGGCTTCGGCTATATTATCTGAAATTTTGAGCTTCGACTCCACCGCACACGCGGTGGCAAAATTATGAAGGTGGGTGATACTAAACCGGCTATCCTAAAGTGTCCTAAAGTGATAATAAATGAGGGAATTATCCGGAAAATTAAGCTTGATAAAAGAATCGGCGAGCGAGTGGGGAGCAGGGTAGATATACGGGAATAGGTATTTATATGTAACACCCCGTGTTACACTCATACATACGCTTATATGTTACAGCTGGTATGTATATTTGATATGATACCCATGTATGCCGCCATATGTGGTAAACATGATCCGTAACTGTTAGTGGTCGCTATGTTTGAAATTTCGACAATTCTTTTGGTCACCAGATTTGCCGACGGTATCCTTCTTTCTCTTCTTCATTTTGGTTTAGTTTCGATGTTCCCTTATATACGTGCGTTCCTTCCACGCCTTTCACATTCCTCAGTCACGCACGTGGCATGCGCCTACGCTTCATAAATATAGGTATACCTGCGTTTAAACGTACAAAGCTCAATACCCACGGGGATATATGCGACGCCAAATGCCGTAAAGTCTTACGACGCATAGTTTCGTCTGTGCAGGTTCTTTTCGCGGCATAATCCTCGTCATGCGCGGAATTACCTAATATACTTACAATTGGTAGTTTCCCCGTAATTATTGAGCGACTATCTTCATGTGTACAGATACAGCCGGGTGCTTGGTAACGAGTTTTCCTTGCTGTTTCTCATTTTAGTTTACGATGAATGATTTTTTGTTGTTTCAAACGCGTGTTTGTTACGGATAATAACCGTTACTTATAATAAGCATGGGAAATGGTGCGGAAGTACAGCGACGGTTTGCTCCGTTCTGATCTTGCGGGCTGTTCGTGATGCGATGATGCAAATTTTGATTCGGAGCACGAACCGAAGAATATATATCGATTCGATTGACGTGCTATCGTAGTTTGTCGTTTGGCGTAGATATTTATATTCAGCACGAAGGCGAGTCTCAAATATTTGGAACAATTTTGAATAATAGTACGTGGTGGCTATAATTTATAGGCTTTCATAAAGTATACAACAATAACCGATTATTGTTAGATATGTATACGCGAAAATAAAAATAATAGAATGGCCCTTGGTGAGTATCGCATATAGGTTCGAGCATGGTTCGAGGTAAATAAATTGGAAACGGTAGAAAAATAAAACATAAAATAAAGAAGAAGAACCGCGAGCGGAATTTGACGTGCACGCGGAGATCTTGCGTTGAAAATATTTCATAAGTCTGCAAGGGGAGAGATGGTTGGGGATGGAACGTAAATCGAGAGATACGGTTTCAAGATAATTTATTAAAAGGTTAGAAAGCATCTTACGCAACCCTGATAATTTATTCAGATCATTTATTATTTAACAAATCTGCGAAGAAAATTAATTCTCCGTGTTAGGCTATATCGCTCAATTTTTGAAAGACTTTTGAAAATACTTTGGTCAAAATTCTACACCCAATCTTGAATCGCCATATTTTTTTGAGAAGCTCATCAATCTGCCGATGAGATTTTTTTAGTCTCAACCTACGGTGCCTCCGTGAAAACGTGATGGGTGAAGAGGTGCCCTAGCGAATGGGTGATACGAGGTCTAAATTCGATCTTTTACCCCGCACGGTTTGTCGGGGGATTTGAATTTCGGAGTCGCGCTCTCGCGAGTCTCTTCCCGACTTCTGCGCCAGTGACATCCGGTTTGTTTCTATTGGCTGATTCGAAAGCGGCGTCGCGTTCATAGGCTGAACCGGAGAAGTACGTTCGATAGCCAGGCAGAGAGCTCAGTACCCGGCAGGGCCTCGAAGAAGAGACTGCTCTGTCTCGACTTCCGATAAGATAACACGGATTTACGAACTTTCGTTAACTCGCTGCCCACTTCGCCCCGTTCTGTCCGCACATCTGATGTAATATTTTTTTTACAGTTATCGTTGGCTTTTGTTCTATCTCATTACAAATTTTAAAAACTGACCAAATTCCATCTTCGCAAACTTTATTACAGGGTATACACGTCAAACGGGACCGATATATACGCGCTTATTCACGCTTTTAATTCAAATGACACATCTACTGTATGAAAAGAGTGAAGTTTGTGATTTTGTGTTTCGTGGTTTAGTGCCTTTTTATTTTGGATTTTTAACAACGCAACCGATCATAATATTGGGCAGATACTTTGGTAAGTCGAAAAGTTTATCGTACGCTTCTGCAACAATTTGTACGCAATCAGTTCTTCTGTTTATCGTCGAATACGCGCATATTCATTCAAACGTCCAGTTACAGTATTTAATTCTTATCGATAATCGATTTTAATATCATCATCGATTGCATCTACAACCGACTAATTTATCTCTGTTACAAGCTCGGGATATGACGAGCCTAGGGGATATGTGAAAAGAGTGGTTGCTCCGAAAATTTAACCCTTCTAGACTCGCGCATTGGTCTATCGGACCGACAGATTACATTGGCGTCCGTACGCGGGTATAGGAAAATTAAAAGGTTACTAATGCGCTGCGAGTAGAGGTGTTCCGATGGGTGTCAGACGAACCTACAAATCGGAGCTGGGCAAAGTAGTAAAGGTGCGAAGTCGGAGATAGCATAGCTGTTGATAAGATTTACGAAACACTCGATCGAAAGATACCGATATTTACGGTTTATGCGAAACATTGAAACTTTGATTTTTCAGCAAATGAAAATGAATCATGACAGATTGGTCGATAGATCTCTCGCGATGTATGCGATTCCTTGCGACAAATTGAGCCCGTCCGGAGAAAGCAAACGAAAAAAGTATTAAACAGAAGAAGAAAAAAAACCTAGGTATAGTGGGTTGGACGATCCAAGATAGCGTGTGCGCAAGGAGCTCGCGATTTTCATGAATCAAGTCTATAGCATGATTCTGGGGAATAACTTTTCCGTTCAAGAATGTTCGGTAAAACGTTATTACGCATCGGTGCAGAGCGCGCTATTATCATGGATCGTGTGTCAAAGCTATACACGAATCCGTGACTACCGTGAGGTAAAATGTTTGGATAAATAACTCGGCGGTATAAAATGACGGATGTGTTCGTGGTCCGGCTATAGCAATAGAGAACGGCTGATATAATATTCATGCCTGTAACGCACGCATTAGTCTCACAATGAGCCAATGATACAAAAAGAACGATGATACATTTGTACACCCTCCTCCCTTCCCGCCCTTGTCGCTCTTCGATTATCGGGACGGGACGAAACTGGAATTATATCTCAATCACGAAGCCCTCCAAGTAAATTCCCAGCCCTTGTGTTTTGTCATCAGATTACGAATCTCATGCTCGTAGTATTTGTTGGCTAAGGACACGAACGACATCCATTGCCGTAATTACGCGCACTCGTGATCGGATCGACCCCGCCGCCGCCATTTCATCCAACGGACCCTCCCCTGATACTTCCAACGTTACCTGCAGAGCTCATCTTATATCGCACCGAATATTGTACGTATACTCCAGACAATTAGCGGACGGGTTGACATTTTCTCTTTCTTTTTCTCTCTCTTTCTCTTTGGTGGAATAAATACAAGGAGAAAGAAAAAAATATACCGACAAACGAGTCAACTCCATCATTTTAGATACATGTAGGTATACGTGTTAATACCCTTCTGATTTTGTCTCACCTGCGCAGTTTCGTAGACACATACCTATATTTAGAGACGCAGCGCGCACATCCCGAACCCTGAAAAACCGGTAATTCTGGAATTACATGTATAAAAAGAAAAGAAGAAAAATAAGAAAATTGTTTTCCGGAATTATTTGGATCGTGTGGATGCTGGAGAGAGCTGTACTAGAATAGCTGCGTGTTTTTATGGCTACGGACCGAGCTACGGACACTATAGGCCGGAGATCATCTCGTCGCGGGGTTTTCGATAAATCCTTGCGCCTCACGATCCACGACGACAATCGAATTACCGCTGAGCAAATCCCATAAATAATCCAATCGGATTGGTCACAATATCATCGCTGATATAGCTGGCGTTGGTGTAGAGGTAGGTACACGGAAACGAACGAAATTGGGAACGCTGATTGCCATCCCGCAATTATAATCCCTCTCCACACCCCGATCGTCGCATATCATATAGCTCCCAATTTGCGGGCATCTGTGTCTATGTAATTCTGAACGATGACGCTCACTAAAGCTGTCACAGACTATTTACATGGATATTTTTAAGCGTTCAAATTTCACACTAGATTATATGCAGAGTGAGTGAACGAGGCGTACGATATGCATCTTCGTACTTTATACCGCACCGATAATTTTGTCGGAAGCAGTGGCGTCTTTCAGACACTCTTGGAGCAATCATACCTGTACGATCGATAGCTTATACCGCAAAATGTACAAATGCTCCGTTCACCCGAAAGCGTGGAGAAGATGCAGCTGCAAAAACTGCACACCCAAAGTTCAAATCAGAGGGAAAATTACTCTTCGTGAATCCTTCGTGTCGCGAAAGTTGAAAACTGCATAAATATACATACAGCAAAAGGTGAGATAGGATCGCCTTTCCTCTCTAATCCTCTGTTGATTCATTCATTATTGGAAACTCAGCGACGAGAATGTACCACATGACACGAACGTATCTCTGCAAACATTTCGTTGCACATAAGGATTTTCCCTCATTTATTTATTTTTTCATTTCCTCGTGAATTATTTTTTGTTTCTTTTCGAGCCAATTACAGAGCTACAGCCGTTTTTCGCTTACGGTAGGGTTCGCGCGCTTGATGACCACTCGAGGCTTGAGTTTATCAGGTTTGTCGCGTGTGAAGGAAATGAAGGTGATAAAAATCGCAAATTTCAAGTCTACATCGCGAGGTTTTGATAAACTGAAAAACGGAAACAGAACAAAAGCTGTGCTGGACAGAGGTCTCACCTCTGAAGAGGATTTGATTGCAACGGAATATATGGTTTCAATCGTTCCCAGCGCCGCACGTTTATTTGTATTGTGTTTTCAGTTAGCCCCATTGATTATCGTTCTATCGTCTATTGACGCTGCTGCAGCATTCGAAACGAGATCAGCACGCAATCTTATACATATACATACAATATATTTCCTATTAAATATGTACCTACTCCGAAAATTACTTTTCCTCACGAAATTTTGCCTGCAGCATACCACCTTTACATTCCCTCATCTGTTTTTTCTTCCCCCCTCCCCCGCCGCCCTGTAATCTCGCATGCAGTGACGCATAGTCGATCCGTCGGACCCTTCTAATATTTACAATAATCACACCATGAAAATGAAAATAGATCGATAATGCGATACAGCAGCTTGCAAAGCCAATACGAACATGACTTGGAAATTCTAGTGGCATCAATTAGACGTAGAAATGCCAATTGATTCGATTTACAATTAGTTTGGTTTATCGAATTCAATGGTCTTTGAACAAACGACGAGTTAACTTTGTAGGTCCGCTACTGTGTGTTTCCCTCGCGATTTGCATGTCAGATGGAACGTCACCTAGTACGATCGTAGGTTCGGTACGTGTATATTTAATCTACTGGAGAAAATACGGGGTGTGTGTTGGTCTCTCTCTCGCGCTCTCCCCCTCTCTCTCTCTCTATACACACAAGGAGTTACGCCACAAAATGCGAAGTAACGAGTCGTTCGATTATTTGCTATTCTCTTAATGCCTCTATAATGTTGATGATTAGCACAAAGGCAATATAGAACCGTGATCATGTTGGACATTTCGTGAGGTAGAAACTTTTCACTCTTTTATTTGTTGAGGTGATGCACTCCTGATTGAAAAATAGCGTGACGCGCTTCGTTTGTAAAAAAAAAATCCTACTCTGACTGAAAAGAGTGAAATTTTCACTGGAAATAATTTAGGGCGTATGAAATTTGGGGTTTACTTTTTACCTTTGGAGTTTGGGGTATCGTATACGTACCGTATATCAGAAGCAATAAGTACACGCGCGAAAACAAAGGAAAAACCAAAGGAGAGTGGTCGTGTGCCAGAACGATTTCCTCGCATACAGGGACGACTCTTAGGCATAGTGAAAGATAAAGAAACCGAAAGTATGAAGAAGGATCACGGTCGCGGGTGAAGCACTTGGCACACAATGCGAACAGGTTGCGCTCGTAGCATAACAGCCAGCAGTTCAGGTATACGATACTTTGCTACCCTCAAACTTATACATACGTATCTACATTTTCACGTCATGCTTGCATTACACTGTATACATATTCATACACCTTATATTGCTTGCACCGACGTAGCACGGAAATTTAAACCGTGCAGTCTGCGTACTGTCTAAAGATGGCGCACGATCTTTCCACTCCCCAGTGTTCGTTCGTTGTCGTGGTCGTATTCCTCGTCGTAGTCGTCGATGCAGTCTTCTCCGCAGGGTGAGCAACTTGCGGAACCCAATTCAGTGAACACCGAATACCGAATACCGAATACCGAACACCGAACACACCCATGCATATTCAGCGCATTTGCAGTTTGGAGCTGACTTCCAACTCCTCCGGTTCCATTGGCCGACTACACAGGCACATCTGTACGGTACACAGCTGTTTCGTCAACGTATTAAACGAACCGTAACAAAGTCATGCCGTGCGTGGGAATATCGTCTATACTATGTGTACCTAATGTGATATAAATACACACAAAAGCCGGCTACAACCTACTCCAACTTTTTCACCGGAGGTGGACGAATTTTTCGTTTTCGTCTTCGAAAAGAAAAATCAGCCTCCTTTTCGACTGTAAAGCAGAGTAAAAGTTTTGTACTTTCCTCAGGTATTTTTTGTCTTTCTTTCCGTTTTGTTTCATCAAGTTTCATGCGAATGTAGTCCAGGCGAAGAAGAAATTATGTAGATTATATTGCCGAAAGAAGCGTGGGTGTGGGATCAACGGTTATGCGATAATATCGTTTATTTGTAAATGCTGATTAAAGAATGAGATCGCGAGGTATTCTGAGAGGTTCGGTGATCGGGCATGTCTCGTGTAACCAGGTGGTGGTGGTGGACTTACGGAAAGTATGCGCAGTTGATGTACGAAGTGAAGAAGAAAAAAAAGAACAAATCAGCGGATGGATGGACGGATGGACGGCTTTTGAACAAAAGGGGGTTGGGCGTGTCCTAGCTGCTTCATCTCCATACCTGATGTTATACGTCAACGCGCGTATCCCGTGGGCAAAGTCTGGACCCAGTGAATTCCACGAATCGTTGCCAAGGAGATGCTCCGGCGAGCTTCGTTGTCTGTCGGGTTAACATAAATTACCAAAGGAAATTCACATTCACTTCAGCCTCAAACGATATAATATCTATATTCAATAAAACTACTGTGCGCCATAAATATGATTGTAAACTATTACTTATTTATTGTCTTATTTTGTTACTCATTTTACTTTATCATCAGTGCTTTTCATATTACGTACTTAACGATCGATGTTTTTTGAATCCACGGGCAAATTCGAAACGAGATGTACCTCTTCTTTTTCGAAAAGAACGAAAGTTGATATCGTAATCCCATGTTGTATACGTTCGGAAATCTCCGTTCGTGCGATCTATACGAAAACCTTTCGCGATTGCGGCCTGGAGCATGATTTTAGAATAAAAGAGGGTGGTTCTGCGCGGGCTCGATATATTTTCTTGGATAATATTCAAGTCCACTGTACCGTATATACAATATTCATGAATTTTCGAATATTACCTGCAATTTAGAGCCAGGAAAAAACCATTGCTTCCGCATGAAATGATGTTGCACATACAAGCACTCTGAGTCATAAGTTGACGCTCCTATTTTCAAAATTCCACAAAGTTATAGGTAATTGTTAAACTCGCACCGTCATTCGTCATTTGGAATTTAAAAACATACAGTAAATACATGAAAGAATCGCTTTTTCGCCAATTCATTATTAAATATTTTGTGAGCTATTTGATAAAACGCGAATCCCCAGTCCATCTCCGAGCGGCCCTTTCGGTGCAGATATTTCCTCGGATATTGCGCTGCCGTCCCCTTCTCTTAGATGTACTTGGCGCGAGACTCTACCGAGTCTCTCGATAGAATAAGAATTTAGCCATCTGTCCAGAGTTTCTCATGAAAATTTCGAATCAATGAACATTCACTAATATTTCGCGGTAGTGGGCCGTTACCGTGTCGCCGTTAGCTGGGATGTACCGTAAACGCAGACGCGGGTCTTGGGATGCAAAATGAGGCTTGAGTCGACTACACTACTACCCCAAACCCATCCTCTCAAATCTTATCCTCTTCTTTCTCTATCTCTCTTGGCATCGACGAAATTTTCTACCGATTTTGTCACTTCGAGCCAGTCGCACCATAGGTACACAGATGGATACTTCGTCATCGTTTGAAACCATTCTGATGACTCACGATTCTCGCAATGTAAGCATAACAACGTACAGCACACGTTATACGTAGTACGTTTTTAGCCCGTATACGTTCCTCAGCTCGACAGTGCTTTGCGCTTGTTCGCTTACGTATACCATACCTAGGTTTTTCGTTTTCTTTCCATGAAGTACAACGACGTGGAAGGTGTCGTGGGTACTTATTCGTAAGTTTTGATCACATTACGATTTCGAATGTCGTGCGGGTATAGGCATCTCAATTTCTGACCCTTTCGGATCATGCGTCGTATACACTCACTAGCGCGGGAGGTTGAAAGCCGCGCGATCGACCAACCGAACAATATAACGTGATTTTATTCTGCTATGATATTATATACCTAAGCGATCGTTCACTCTCTAATTTTTCGTCCAACAAAAGAGCAATCTTCGATCGCATGCTTATCAAACACTGCAGCATATATAAGTACGTACTCTGGTGTTAGTATCACGCATGGAAGGGACCGACTGATCATTTAATCTTATTCAAATGCGCATATTCTTTTCAGGCAATTCGGTTTCTCATATAGTTACATCGTTTTACGAGAGCCATTCCAATTATCGCTCTGCGCGTCTCTTATTTAGGCATTACGAAAGATTTTTTTATATTTTTTCTGCTAAATAAAAATTGAATATCAACTATTCCGACATAGGATGTAATTATACTATACGGGATACATCGGATAAAACTTTGTTAGTATGTTTACGCGGTACACAACAAAAAGTTGACGCAATCAAGAGAAATAAAAGACAACGAATAAATAGAAATAATTCTCCAAATGTTACCTATGAGTTTACAATAAAAGAGGTAAGAGGAGCGATGAAAGAGCGCAGTTTCTCCGTTCCGTAAAACTCTTTGCAGAGAAATTTAATCAAAGAGTAACTCGCACTGCGTATATATATACAGAGTGTAAAAAAATAATGAAAAAGAAAAATTGAAAGGAGGGAAAAAGAAGCCTTATTTTTGTTTTGGGCATTGCTACTCCACTATACAGAACTGCGGCAGTAGCGGCAGCTATTTTTCTGGTTGCAGAGGATGAAAATTCGGGAAACACCCTAGCAAGAGAGAGAGATCCACTTTACATGCGTTTGTCGGTGATTCCAAAGTAGTGTGCCTGCAGTCGCATTGCAGTCACGTATGCAGTTGCACGCTCTCTTGATTTCTGATTCGGAACGAAACCGCGTGAAAAACATCCGAAAGCCGAGTCTCCGTTGTGCTGCTGCTGCTGCAGCTGAATCCACCAAACTGCTGTTCACCATGACGAGTAAAACGTGCACCGAGCTTTTATTTTCATTGTATTTATTCATTCGTTTCTTTTTTTTTATTCTTTTTTTATTATTCACCCAAAATTGAAATCGCCCCGTGAATTGCTGTCTCGCCACGGTACGACGAGTCGCGTTTTCTACATTCGCTTCACTCCATCTGACGTTCGAATTATTTGCTTCATATTTTCGAAACATACCGCGGGTCACAGTCTCGACCTTTTATGTACTGACAATAATTATTTCTCTCGCAGTTGATTTCCATCTTCTGTTTGATGTGGTTCAAATTTACGAGGGTGCAACGGCTGTGCAGATTGCCATGGCTCTGCAGGGTGAACTGCGGTTAACCGGCAGGCTCAATTTCTTACAAAAGAAAACAGTGGCATAATATGCTAAATTATCCCTGATTGTAAGTCGAATACGTAATTATCATACGACAGGTGGGGTATAATGATTCGTACAGGTATGCACTCGTACATATATGTTCACATCTCATTTCTGCACCAGCTTTGGCAAGTGCGTTAATAAATAGCAAGATGCGAGCGGTCAAGGTTGTGAGAAACTGGGACGCCTTTTATCGATTTGTACACGTGAGCCGCTGTCGTGTTTCTTGAAACGCTTCGTCTAGATAACCTGTCAATCACTTGTCTCGAACACATAACGCAAAATATCCTCTCATATGGAACAGAACATTTCGGTCTTTACACATTGAATTTGTTACACAGACGTCAAAAACTTGGAGCGATAATATTCTAGTGCCCTGAACCGTTGACCTTAAAATCGCTAGTTTGCGGTGAGTGAAATTAGCTGCACATGAAGCGAAGAAACGAGAATGCAGACGAAATCGAGCTACGCGAGTGACGTGACAAAATGAGATGAAACGAAACGAGACGAAATGGAATGAAACGAGACGAAATGGAATGAAATGAAACGAAACGTAGCCCCAGGTGCGAGAGAATTAAAGTAAGAGCAGAAGAAGAAGAAGGAGAATAAGAAGATGGTAACGGACATCGAGAGGAAAATGTCTGTTATTCGACGTAATGACCCTTTGGAATTCCCGCAGTACCTACGAAAGGCCTTGTTCCTTTGACCAGAGGTTTTACTTGATTGTGAGTTGTTTTCCATGCTTCTTCCTCTCTATTCCGACTCTCTCCTGCCTTTCAGGCATAGGTACTAGTTCTTCTTCTTCTTCTTCTTCTTCTTCTTCTTCTTCTTCTTCTTCTTCTTCTCCTTCTTCTTCTCCTGCTCCTCGTCCTCGTCTTATGGACGATCACCCCTTACCGTTGTTTTTCCACTCTCGTCCGAAGCTTCTCTTCACGACAGCCGCTAACGTCATGGGAAGTATATGCGATGCGATGATGAGCACATAACACGCTTCGCACTCTCGAGATTTTGGATTTCAACCTCTATATCATTTTGTTTCATCAAGAATAATCACGTGCGAAATTATGACAATAAAATCATTAATAATAATAAACGAACAGGGGACGCGGTCTAATTAATTATTAATATGTCATGCTCCGCGGTCATGTGCGCACAATGGTACGTCACGCGTACGAAGCGACGACACACGTAACATGAACATTTCTCGAGGGAAAACAAGCTGCATGAACGGGGACGGGGACTGTTATTCTAGCAACACAGTTCAGTCATCGCATAGCGGGGTAGGCGGGGACTAGGGTGGAAATGAGAGTGCAAGAGGATGGAGAATCGCGGGCTTGATGCTGATGCGGGTGTATAATTTTCATTTCTTTTTCTCTTTTTCTCTTTTCCCTTTTCTCTCAACTTTTTTTTTCTTTTTCTTTCATTATCATCATCAAGCTCTGGAAAATATGTGCATCAATTAATTACTGCCGCTGCATAATTCTCAGGAGACGTTTTCAAACGTATACGTGTGTATACTTATGTATATTCCATGCTCCCCTTCCTTCAGCTCCTTCTGCTCCAGAGCTTCAGTTTGTTTAGTTATGGCTCTCTTCTGCGTTAAATAATTGAGGAATAAACGAGCCGTATGAGGGTAAGACCGGTTACATGCCGAGGTTTAAAATATAGGTACGTATAAAGCGCGGGAAAAGAAGGCTGTAGGTACATAAACTATGTCGTCGATCGATTAGAATTGTGCGGGGGAAAAAATATAACCGATGAACCGCGAACCGACTCGCCTTTTAGATCATATATTTATCGAAATTTGGTAAAAAAGCGCATTCGAACGAGATTATTCCAATCCACGGAGAGGTTAGTCGATATGTAACCGAGTTCTACTTTCGGTAGTGCCATCGCGTGATGCTTGATCAGGATTTAATCTCGTACGTAGAGTTTTTATTTTTAAGAAACATATACCCATTTATTTTTGCGTAATAGTCAAATCAATGGAGAAATTGGAAAAAAGAGCGAAATAAAAAAGTATACGTAGGTATAGATGGCTGCACAACGGCCATCCAAGTGCCGAGCAACTAATTGACTCGAATATAGTACCTACATAAACCTATTCCTGTATAGATCGCAATTCGCGAGATACGTGAGTGAGTTTTGATTTCAAACCGAACTGACAAAGTTCGACGAGCTTCCATCGGTAGACCGAAGTTTTCTTCGCTATTTATGTACACCTGGTAAAAGCTTTCGGACTCTGTTAATCTGGAACGCGCAGAACCCGGATGCTCACCCGTACCTAATATACAATAAAGTTGATATTGATATCCGAGCTGTTTATACATTTCCTCTTTGAGAACACTCGAGATTGATGAAAAAAATCTTACGTACTCATTGGAATCAAATTCGTAGTTACGGTACATGTTACTTTTAGGTATATTATTTACATCTTATGTACAACAAATATATACATATTAATTAGAGTGGTGCTTATAATAGTGATTTTTTGAAAATTTTCAGATCAAATCCTCTGAAGTTTGAGTTCTTAATTCCAATGGGAACACGTGCCTCACAATTTTTTTGGTGATTTTGTAAAAAAAATCTTTGGCTTTGAATCTATTTGAAAAAAATTTATGATGCCCTACATCGATAAATGCTATGGACAAATTAAATTTCTTCCGATATTTGATTAAATTCTACTACATTAAATTACTATGATATTAAATACGGCTGCAAAAAATTGTGCGGCACGTGTTCCCGTTGGAATTAAGGGCTCCAACTTGAGGTGAATTTTTTTTGTCCGTAATTGGAACCGTTGAAGAGGTTGAAGAGGTTAGTTTCAAAAATTTTCAAAAATCACTATTTTAAGGACCACTCTAATATACATATATATCTACAATGGATGTTAATTGAAATGTCTTACGCACGAATGAATTACACATGATTACAAGCTGTCACGTCGTATTACGAATGGGATATACTGTGTCATACTTGCCACAATATACATTTATTCATATGCAATCAGACGCGCGTGTCAAATTTTAACCAAATAATTACTCTCTCCCTCATTCATCCACGCTCGCATCCAGGACCTCATCATCCGCCGCGTATACTTTACCCAATGTATATACGCATAATGGTTTCAACCGTCGCGACAATAATCGGATATTCTCAAACAGCTGTACCGTAACGATATGAAAATTTCATCGTTCCAAAAATGAGAAAACAATACCGATCTTTTATATACGTGCAAAGAAAAGTGAAAAAAAAAGAAGAAAGCCTTTGCGTGCAGGGAATTCGTATCTCATCTGACAAATGACAATCACGATGTGGATATAACACGCGGTGGAGCGTCGCTCATCGGTGAACAATATCCTGTGTTTTGAATATGCGGTGTCTATATAAGTATATACGTGCGTGTGCGACGGATATATCATGAGTTTCAAAATCGAGCCGGTAAAGAGGGGAAAATCGTAGCGGGGTCTCGGCAACGCTAACGAATTCCCGAGTCAGTGACGCCCGCACGATGGCAACTTGACGTGACCGGTCGGTTTCACCGTAAACACACGGTATACCGTTCATTCACACTCCTATCACGTGTTGTAATCTCTGTCACTGAGCATCCTCTTCTCGAGGAGGAAATGAGGAATCCGTCCAAAAGCGTAAGAGTGCTAGATATCTTCCACTATTTATTCCTCCTTATTGGCTGTAACCTCTTTCTGAGTGCCAGATATCTCATACGCGCATACCTCGTACTCGGTAGCGGGCGGATCTGACCGGATGGAGAGGAAGATACCCATCCACCACCGATCTCTCGAGGCATTAACATACGAGGCATTTCTACGCTATCTACCGACTCATAAATTATTGTTACTCTCGTGTTCATTCATACTCGTATTACCCATGCAGCAGCAGCGCTGATCTCTCTCTCTAGCTCTCTCTCTCTCTCTCTCTCTTTCTCTCCCCCTCTCTCTTTTTCCTAACACGGTTGTAAACCGGTGTCATAATCGTTCATGTTTCCATCGGATGAGAACTGACCCGAGATTTTAATTTTCCTACTTCTCTTCAATTTTCAACTATTTCTATCATCGATCACGCGTTATCGGGTTCATTTTTAATGACCGCGGCGGTGAAGTTTACGACGGATAAAAAAAGTGAGTCGTCAGGTACAAAGTAAGAGTTGGAAAGAAGATGAATTGTTTGTAGGTGTGTGGACAATAGATCTCCTGATTCCACTGTTACTTCTCACTTTCGTACTTACCGCTATCTTATTTAACAACCCAGACAGCCGAATGAAAGGATTCCCATTAGCCCGATGGAACTGACTAACGATAAGGCAACGGTAATTGAATAATTGGTTAATTGAACGGAGCTACGCGCAGGGTCGAACCTACCCAGAACTACGTCATTTTTCCGAAATCAACTTTTCACTTTCAGCTAGTCCGACAATCTGCTGAAAACATATGAGGTAGCCAAAAATTATTCAAATTTTTAAGGATTTCCGAGACATTTTCACCTCGATTCACACTTTCTTTACTTCTCTTCTATAGTCCAATTCTATACGGCACACGTAGGTAATGTTTTGGGATATCGTTATACGTTAACGAAAGGTGACCAAGCGGTGGTTAATTAACTTCGGATCAAATCCAATTCGATCCGATCTAATTAAATGCGATTCACTTCGCTCCTTACTTAGCATACGAACGCAATTTATCGGTGATATTCAAGAGCGAAGATAAGAGACGGGTACAAAGATCGGAGAGATATGATTGTGTGATCGAACTTCTGTGATAT
Organism: Athalia circularis; assembly: GCA_963978495.1. Lineage (NCBI taxonomy): Eukaryota > Metazoa > Arthropoda > Insecta > Hymenoptera > Athaliidae > Athalia > Athalia circularis. Next base: position 30,580,809 of record OZ021700.1, on the reverse strand, counting down.
AAACGTACATAATGTGATATATCCGAAATCAAGTCAAATACCGTTTTCCTTTAACATGGAAGGAAACGCCGAATTGTTCAGCCTCAGTTTGCTTGAGGAAGCAGGAACTCTTGGTTTGTGGCATCGGAACAGGAACCGATGCTTCCTTCGATATCGGTATGCTTGTGGGAGAAAGGACGGTGTTAGACATTATGAACCGGTATAGTTGGTACGAAAGAAAGCCAAAGCTCGTAGTCGGCTTACAAACAATTGCTGGCTAGGTGGCTAGAATTTGATTTCGCAGTAGTCCGTCGTAAGCAAAAAATCTTAGATTATAATTACCGTTGCGTCATCACTTTCATCGAAATCAGGCTCGAATGAAAGTTTCTTTCCGATTCATACTGCGAAAGTGCCTCCAAATTTCCCGAAATACTAGTAATTCAAGAGATACTGGATAAAACGGCTGACCCCCAAGCGCTGGCCTTTCATTCGGCTCCCGTAGCTGTAAAGAGTCTCGGTGTCGCTCGTCCCGTTCTTTTGGAATGTACTCGCTAGACTCTGCCGAGTCTCTTGATCCATGGGGCGTCCTCGTTGCTTTCAACGATAGCTGAAAGTTTTTCTATCTCTAGATATACATACCGACCTATACCTGAAGAGGCCGCCGCCTAGAAATTATTTCATTGGGCAAAGCCACGGAAAAATCGAAGAAGAAGAAAGAAAATCCGGAGTTCCCTTTTCCCGGTTTGAGCCCTAAGAGGCATCTTCTTCTACTTCTGGAATGTTGAAATTTGGGTTGTTCCGAGGTGCACCTTGTGCTCCCATGGCGATTTCGGGATTCGACTCTTAGAACCCTAAACTTTTGGCAAAGGAGAGAAAGCTGGGAGCGGGACGAGGGGAGAGATCGACTAGACAAAATCTCCAGGCCTGGGAAAAAATGAAAATAATATGCAAGGAGCTAAGAAGAATTCGAAAAGACTTTTAACCGTGGTACCCGTAGGGTACGGTAGAAACGCCCCTAAAAATACCACCGATTTCACACTATCCGCGGCCGGTGAGCAGGTAGTATATTATAATATAGCACTTCTAGATGCACTTCTTTTTATTTCTTTATTACGGTATTGTGTATATTAGGTTATCCCCTATGCCCATTGCTTTCGTCTTCATTTTTAGTTTTTCCTGTCTTTGTGTTTGATTTTTGTCTGAAACATGTAATCGCGTTCATCGCGCTGCAGCAGGACTATGTTCGCCGGGCTGATCCCTGCAGGACGATATTCGTGCAACGGCGATCGAAGGCCGTTTTCCTACAGCTTCGAACGGATTTCCATGGTTTGAATAGAGATAGTTGCACTCTTCATATATCTTTGTGTACACCTGTAATTGGATCACTCAATGCCTGTATGCATAATGGAGCATTCGAAAACAATAGACTCGAATTTCAGTTTTAATTAGTCGTGGTTACTGCATCGCTGCTCAATTTCGTATGTGCATAGTATGTGTAGTAGGTGCCGAGTATTCGATGGGTGACATTTTGCTCCACCTGAGCCGTAAGAGGGTTCGTTTAGAAAAACAGTATGATCTTGGTACGCACGTTAGCCAGACCTACCAGCTCAATCACTTTTCATTGCCACTGACTTTTATGTAAAAGGATCAGGTAAAGTAACGCCATCATCATAGACGCACATGTATATCGCTTAATGTCAGCTACCGTCGTAGCTAACGCTCTCGTTGTACGTTGTGTGTGCTGAATTTTTTCTTTTTTAGCTGTGGTGATGAATAACATCGATAACGAAACATGAAAATATGTTATACTTTTACATTATGCAACTCTTCGATCGCTCTTACTCTATTCGATGTTAGTAAATTCGTAGTTGTACGCGTGTGTTCGTCATCCGTGTTGGATACTATTGAACCGTGTACGGTATTAGGTACACATCGTCAGCGGAGTAGGATTTCGTAAAGATGACGGTGTAACATTTGCAGCATACTTTGCAAAGATTTATCTCATCTTCTCGCGTCTACTCCACGTGGGTACCGGCCCCCTCGCTGCAGTGACGACGAGCGTCGCTTCGGTAATACGTGCAGGTAACTCGGTTTCTCTTTCTCTCGCATCTCGCGCGGGAAGCTGTATAGCTGGACCACTGTGCCACGTTGGGAAGAGCCGCGCGGGGCATCGTATACGTATACACAGCTCGTAACGTAGCTCCTCCTCGGTTGCATGGGCGCCCATGGGGGGGGGGGGGGAGGAGAGAGAAGGGACACCGTGGACGCATGGTAGGGATGGAACGTGGTCGGTTCACTTTCCCGGGCTTCGTGCGCGCGTCCTTAGGGCGCGGTTACGACACTATTATTTGAAATCGTTAAGGCTTACCCGCGGTAACATGCGAACTTGATGCCGCAACGGTCTTCTGGAGATGTAAAATTTACTTCAACGAATTTCGTCGTCCATTTCCGAAATATATTTTGTCAAACGGAAACCCTGGCATCGATTCATCGACAAGCTTCATTCGGTTGTTCTGAAATTGAATCGATTCGTTCAATCGTCGGTCTTTCATTCGGTAAGTCGAAATTTTAGCCTCAAAAGAATTACAAAATAATGAAATAAATCGTATGTTAATGTTTATTCGATATATCGGATCGATGAAAAGAAAATTCCAGTCATTTCTGAATATGCGATACAGAGATGAAATTAAAAAAACTAACTAAATCACCGGTCACAGAATGTGCGAACTTATTGTTAGAGTAAGCCTTAAGAAGTGTGTTCAGGATTACAGGATTATTTACATTTATCTACCGGACAAAGTTATTAAAAAATATTGAATTATCCAATCCAATTACTGCATACAGGTGAACTCTATCGAATAATAATGCACAGGTCTCTCCGTAGGTTTGTCTCAATTGGATATTTTTTTATTTTTTACCATTTCGTTACACAAATTGAGAGAAGAAATGTTCTAACAGCCCCTTGATGCCCGTGAAATGAAACGCGGCGCTATTACCGGGCTGACAATCGGTAGGAGTGAAAGAAATAGAACATCAAAAGAGTGAAAAACGAAGGGAAAGGGAGAGGGTCAAAAAGAGGCCCAAGGTGCCGCGTTCCGGATCCCTGTTCGGATGCGAAGGAGCAGAACAAGGGGAAGGAAGGGGAGAGATGGGTTATAGTTGCCACCTGACATATCCCGCGATGACGGGATTGAGCCGAAGCGTCAAACCTTTATGGTCTGCCTTTAGTAGGTAAGCTAGGAGATGGAGAGACGGGCGTCGCCCTTTGTTTTCACTTGGATACGCTACAGGTGTGAATTGAATCTTCGGGTTATTGTGTGGCTTCGAGTATGACGCTTCTCTGCACCATCTTCGTCCAAAGGGGGTACCTTCTCCTTTTTTTTTTTGTTTTTTATTTTTCCTACGCTATCTTTCTTTCTCGTTCCTTCATTTTCCTTTTTCTTCGGGGCGACGCTTCGGTGGAATCATTTTTTGAAACCTCAGAGCTTGTAAGCAGGCCCCCGCCATATTTGTTACTTGACATTTTCTCGGCGCTAAGAATTATCACACATTGGTCCATCTTTATATACTTTCACAATAATCTGCCTGCATTATATGGTTGTTCCGCCAATACGAAGCATTCTGCTCTTGCTCTTCGTCGCTTATGTCATAAAGATATGATAAAAGGGCTTTCACTGCGTGTAACGGTCCACTCAATTCATTTCTCTTTCTGTTTTTTTTTTCTGCAAATATTCCCGATTTTTCCCGATTTCTATTTAGCAATTCTCGAAGATATTACAATTACGAGTATATCGTAATATATGAGGAAATTGAGTTGCGTGAATTTACAATAGGTATACTATTAAATTCATAACGGGATCAAACGGTGCAACTAATGGACGAGGTTACGGCAAACACGTGTGTGATGTATCCCATTTTATTATGTACCTGTTTCTGTCTGCAATCTACTTGTCATCTAAAGTGGGATTATACATATTGATTCATATTTACGGCATATGTTGTAATCTATGCCGACCGCCTTCATCATGCATCATGGATATTGCGTTAAAAGGTTCAGAATTGACCACGGAGTTTTTGGTAACTTTTTGAGAACTTTTGGTAATTTTTTGAGAATTTTCATAATGTTGATACACCGCAGCGTGTTTTGTTTGTTCAAAATGTTTGAAGAGTTGAGAAGAATAGAAAAAAAAATTGGCCCATCATGGGACGGGTGTCAAAATGATCGATTTGGAAAGTTAGATTTTTGAAAATTTTTTGAGATTCTTGAAAAAATCCAAGTTTGAGATGGGTTTGATTAATCGTAAAAAATTAACGGTTAGAAGAAAAAATCTGAAAAAATTCAGGAGTGCTTATTTCAGATCGGAAAATTGTATCAAAAATAGCAAAGCAAATTAAAAATGGTCAGGGAAAATCATTGGTTGAGTTGACATGGAATACTCCATGTATTTTTGGCACATTCACATTGATCATGTGGGTGTTTTCCCTGCACTCACCGGACGTGTTCGTATATAAATAAATAAATCTAGTCGTGTCTCCTGCGCGTAGTAATCTTGGACTTGGCCGTTGTAGTAAAGTCTGGTTTAGCTGAACGCGAGGATGTCGCAAGAGACAAGTACCTCTATCTACCTATCTTTCTACGAGCTCGCCTTATGCTCGAGAAATCCAAGAGCAAGGACCTCCGACGATGAGAGAGGCCGGCCAACCTTTCAACTGGAGCGAGAGAGGAAGAAAGGGATCACTAGAAATAAGACACCAAGTCTTATCGAGACGGGAAAAGAGGATTGCTACGCGTGATTCACCTATAGACAACGATATCGCGCATCCGAAACGCTCAATATTCTCTTCTGACAACGATCAATAAAATCATCGAGTGAAAGACAATTGAGCTCTACGTTGCACCCGCTTTCTTCACACCGTCGATGCCTGTGGAGGTTGTCCACCAACGACGTTGTGGGCTTCTACCGCGCCGCGGTCATGGGCGGGCAAGCCTGGGTTCAAAAAGCGGAGGAAGAGACCATAGGCATTGACTTGGCTACAATCGTCGTCCAAGGTGAACCAGTGTCCGGTACGCGAGAACAGCAATGATTCAAGAGCAGTATGTGTCTTCTTTTGCCAGTAGATTCTCTGCAGCCTATTCTACTCGTATAGGTATGCGAGCACCTACCGCAGAATCGATTGCAAGCAGGGCTCCTTTACGATCATCCATATCTGCATCACTCGTGTCTCCGTAACTACTTCATCGTATACACATACAACAGTGAAGTGCAGTGTGATGCGGCTAGCTGACGCAAAATTTCTGCTCGAATCAGCTTGTCGACGTGATAGTACGACAACCGTATATACGTACATGTTTCATACACCAGGCATAATTTACTTCGTTGCTTCGTCTGCTATGCTGTTGCAGAAATTTGCTACCATAACGGTGGCTGCTGCTGTTATACACATGGTTTGTGCGGTTGCACTCGCGAAGTGGATGTCACCGGAAAGCAACGTGATTCCTGCGTTACTGTTTGGTGTGGCGACAATAATTTGACCTTATTTACCCAACTGACGTGATGAAATGCAATCAACAAACCTGGCATACAACTTCATCCTCCATCCCAGTTTAAAATTTCTTTACCAACACTGCACTGCATGCGTACATTTGAACCACTCTACATATCACATGTCATTCAATTTTGTCTGTGTTCTTCTTTCTTTGATTTTGTTCTTACCATGTTCGGCTGCATCATGCAAACCTGCGGATTGCGATTGATACGGAGCGACAGGCTTTTGCAAATCATGGAACACGAATGGGCGGTCCCGATCGTCTTTGGATGGCTTCTCGTCGATGCTAATTTCAACTCCAAGTAATGGATGCAACGTACCCGACCGAACAGTTTCGATCACCGTGCGTTGAATGAAACCTGTATTATTGCCCCGTGCGAAAGCTTTGGATCCGCTTCGTTCCGTTCGAACGATATATTCAAACTCAGCCTCAGCCCTCCAGCTGCTCCAGTCACTCCGTCCATTCGTACTTGAGCCACTGATCGGTGTAAGCCGATCGAGTTCACGTTTAGTTAGGTATCTCGGCATCAACCGGGTGTATTTCCGATACACTGGAACTGTATAGCTACCCGTCTGTATGCATTGGCAGATTCAAGAATTTGCGAATGGATAAAAGCTGCTCTTCTTTCAAAAAGCTGTTATGAGCTATGCGGCAGACGGAGCTGCTCCACGTGGCTTTCTTGTTATGCTGAAAACTAGGATGAAAACTTCCGCTCTCACGGTATCTCGTGGTATCGGATAGTATACAGCTTCTGCAATAAGTTTAGTGTATTTGTATCGATATTTTCATTTTTTTACCCTATCATTAGGATCTCGCTCCCAATTGAGGGTATTTTTAGAGAGCAGCTCTGGAGAGAACAGATGTGGCGAGTGGTGTTGGGACAATAAAAAGAGAAAAGAAATGGAAATAAAGCTTTTCTTCGGACTACGCGGGCCAGATGTCGGCGAATGTGAAATGTTCAATTAGATTGAATATACGAGGGAAGCTGCTGCTGTTACTGCTGCTGGCGTAAAGTCTGCGTTTTCATAATTTCCTCGTTTTTCCTCTAGACGATGATTCGCATCTTTTCCAATGGATCGCACGTATGCCCACTGCATTGATATCTTTCTGGCGGTAATCAATTATTACATACAAGTTTTGGCGGTCCCCTTCGTGTAATACGCTTTAATTAGAACCACTTTAATAGCTACGTGCCCCTATGTAACGTCATTAACAACGGGCTATTCGCGGTTATATTATTGGTAGAACTACCTAGCACTCGCGAAGTTATATCGAGAAGCCATTAAACGTATTAAACCGTGGACGCTTTTAGACATAGTACGGTTTCCGCGCTTACGGACCCCCAATCGAACCCCGGAGTTCTGTCCCCGTGTTGCTACATTATACCGATACCATCCCCCCACTCCGCACTCCGCACTCGATATATAGGTAAACTCACCATAAATCTAGGATTTACTGGATCAAGATTACACCCCGGAAATATAGGTATACACCCTGCAGAAATGAGGGAGTATTTGCCGAACAGTCACTCGCTTATTAAAATTACATTAAAAATTGTCGTATTAATTAATTAATATTTGCCGTTGTTCCGCTTCCCTCAGCAGCTGCTTTTTCTCGTGCAGTAGCAGCAGGGTGGTTGACAATAATTCGTCGTCCCTCGCTGTTAAGAGGATTAAATCTGTTTGCTATATAACTCCAGAAGCAGCTTTCACCATCTCCATCAGATTATTAAGGGATTATAATATTTGATTGTGCACGTATAACCTCGTTATTCCCTTCGTTGGAGTAAAAAAAGTACGATTGTTTTTTTCATTATTATATCCACTTGAATTCGCGTATATGTTCCAAATAAATTTCGGTCTTCCGTGTAGAGTATTAATTTCTATATCTTTTTGTTTGCTCGTTTGTACATTCTATCGATACCTTCCGTTTAATTCTGAAGCATAAATTGCTAGTGACAGATGAATTCGGTGTCAAAAGAGAAAATCCATTGATTCGATTGATTATTCAACTGCAATGGCAGAATGTCCCGGAGTAATCGCGCGTGTGATTTTTTATCTTTAATTTCTTTTTCTTCCAACTATTTTACGTGGAATATCCGATTCTCTGCACTGCGTGGAGTGGGGAACGCGGCTCTCTTTAAAATGACCAGTGAAGTTGAAAAGGATGGACTATTTGGCTCCATTTTGAAATTCTTCACCGAACATATCTACCCCTACCTACCCACCCACCTAACGTTGGAACGTTGAAAAATTTTTGGAATTATTATAGGTATAAAATTTTATTCACGTGGAAAAATTTCCATAATTTAATTTTATTTATCTTTTTTCCCCTGAGTATTTATTCCGCGTTGCGATTCAGAATTTCTCCTTCACAAATTACCTCCATACTCTCGTATCACGCCATAAATATTACACCGCTCCCATACCTTTAACCAGCTGAGCCGTGACCAACATTCTAATTAGCACGAATTTAATTAAATTATAACCGTTACGCACGAAATATCAATTAGCTAAAATATGGATGCAGGTTTGTGTTGTTGCACCTTCTATAGTACATCTGTACAATTTAGGTATACGGGGAAATATTTTATAGTCTGTTCGTCGGCGAGCTCACCGATGGAAAGTTTGATGAGTTTGGAGCGGGTCGCTGATTGAGAGTGCAGAGTGCAGAGTGCAGAGTGCAGAGTGCACCGGCACGTTGAACTGCTTCCGATTTACAACTACTCCGTTGTGCACCTAGGCATTCTCTATGACCTTCGAAATTTCGCCATCAGCGTATCAGTGGCCCTCGATTAGGTAGGGAAGTGGCGCTCTGATACAAGTCATTAGAAACATTCAACCGATTAATCAACGGGTTGCTCTTGATCAGGATAATGAGAAATCGCTCAAAGGGTCAAAGGGTGTATAACAATAAGGAGAAATTTCTTTATACCGTGGTTGGTGCACTTACATCGGATGAAAATTAAAACCGTGGCCTTGGACTGACCGTGAATTCGGTGCCATACGATGAAATTTCAATCAATGATGGATGGAACCCCTGGACCACTGATGATTCCTTCAGTTGTTTACTCTTTTCATTTCGTATAAATTTCCCTTCCGAATGTGTAATACATCCGTACGCCATATTTGATGCCGGCCTGTAACCACTACTCTTTATCCAATCAAGGAAAGGTCTGGTCTGGCCTCCCGCTGAGGTCCTCGCCTCCTCCTCGATCGTGATTCGGATCCCCAATATCCCTTGGATACGAAACTATCCTCCAAGGTAAGCTTGAAAAGCTCGACCCGTACAAGCTCGAGCCCATTCATTTAGAGGACGAGGCAGAATACCCGTTGATTGTAATTCAGGATCAGGCATTTTATAGATTTGTATCAAATACGATGGAAGAATAAATAATTCAAAAATATCACGAAACATCTACTTCCCTTCATTTTCCAGAGGTACAGTAACCTGTGAAAGTGGTAGAAGCTACTGTAGAGCTTTAAGACGGTTAAGCTGCGCGTGCACTTTGTGAGTACAATTTTATTAAAGCGGATGTCGAAGGTGAGCACGAACAAGTGTTTCGATTATTCTCACGATCTGTCCTTCCGTTTCGCGAGCTCATTGAAGTAATAAGAGACAATCGGAGAAGCAAAATAAGGACAGAGACGGAGAAAAAGAATAAACGGAAAAAAGACCGAACAAATTCATTGTTCGCTCATTGAAACGTACAGGAAACCCGGTATTATTCTACTCTCGGCTTTCACTCTGATCATTGTCACGGTTGTTTTCAATCAGAACTTGGAAAGGTTACTTCCTATTCACCGATGTATTTTTTAATTTCCATCACTGGACACCACAGTGCTACGTTATAGTCGTATAAATGCTAGGAAAAGTGACACGATTACGTCTCTCCAAATTCAGAGGTGAATTGTAGGAACATGTAACTAGGCATGCAAATGTGCATAATTAGGGTTTATACTCGGCCCTCAATCACCGGCAGCTGGGTGACTGCTGTGACTAATGTCCAACTGACATCTAGCTATTACAAATCGAATGCATCGCCTAGCCCTGTTTCGTCGTAGCTACTGCTGCTGCTGCTGCTGCGGCTGTTATATTTGGGTGTGTCCTCGTTTGTCCGATATGTGTAAAATTTGTCTCTGTCCACGCCGCACATTGCGCGTTTTCCATCTCTCCCATTATCTATCTCTACCTCATGTCTGTATACTCTGCCCTAAGTATAAACATATCATCATTGGGCTGTATATACACCTATTTATGGGTTGATGTGGGTGATTAATGCCGTCCACCCCATTTTCAGCTTCGACACACCGAGCTGTAACGAAATTATCTGCGTAGTCAAACCCCACCACTTAACTGAGCTGGGTCAACACGTCAATCATATACCGATCAATCCTCCACAGCCTTTTTGTTTTTAAAGTCCCTCGGAATACCAATTTTTGTACTCTCGGTCTATTTATTCGCTGATCAGACAAGATTCTCCTCATTGTCATTTTTCGGAACATTGCGGTTTTTTTTCGCATTTATCGTTGTGATTGCAGGTGGCATGCCCACCGATGTGTACGTACAGTACAGTTATCAAAAGAGATTATGTAGGTGTAAATATAAACTATCCGCTTTTATGCGTACAGTGAATGTATACATCCGAAATGCATAGACCGCTATCAAGTTGAAAGTGTAGGAAATTCAAATAAAGCTATTTGATACCCTTTTAGTTCACACAGGTTTTATTTTAACAAAAAAACTGATGTTATTTATCGCACTACCGACACACACGCGTCTCTCCCTTTTGGGCATGCTATCCCAGCTCTGCTTTTCCACACCGCCAACCTAACGGCGTTAGTGGTGACCCGGTAGTGCCAACTTACTAGGCCCTACAAAAGTTTATAGGTAACAAACACATAGATGAATTTTGATACCTCCTTGCTGTGAAAGTGAAGTCAGTAATGAATCCAGTGGATATCGAAATCGAATATTCCCGCTCGCCCTTTCTAAAATTACCTTCCATAATGTGATCATTTGATCGCTTTTTTAAATTTCATAATGATAATTATTATTGTCATTTTCACTACTATTGTTCTTGTTGTTTCTGCTTTGTTTTTTTTTTTTTTTTTTTTTCTTCTATTTAACATGCTCTTCATCGCGTCTCATACCGTTGCGACGTGTCACATTTGTGTTATTCACAATATTGACCAAGCCACGTATAATTCCCACATCATTATTTCGTTCAACAGATTATATCTATTGATTGGCTTGCAGGGTCGAATCCCACGACGTGTTATAACAACAAATTCTTCAAAGACAGCATTGCAGAGACAAACAAACTAGGAGAATCCGACAAAATGAATGAAAGTGAACAATATTATATTCGTGAACCACGATTTGCTTTAAATTTATCAATCGTGATAACTTTGGGAAAAGATAGAGAGGATCCAGGAGGGTACGAGGTTGCGACACTGCTTCTGGTGTACATAAGCGTAATGGGGATTAATGAATAATTGATGCGGAGGAGGTCTCAACTTGGTCTCATTAGACATTTCACGACAACGATCACGGCTCCACGAATCCATCCGATGTCTGATCCGCGTTCGCTAATAAGCACCTAATAGGCATCACATCGCGTGAACCGGATACATACATACGTCAGCAAATCTCCAATTCACCCTACATCGTAGTCGCGACACAACCGATACCCACCTAACATGTTCTCGTTTCATACTAACTGGATCTAAGCATACGCATCTCGCAGCAACTACACTTCGATATATCCATGCGAGTGTACATGCACATGCATGTACATCGCAACTAGACAGGCTAAAAGCAGATTCTCCGATACAGCTACGGCGCAACTGCTGGGGCTGGGATGTCGGTCGCAGAACATACACTGGCTTTAGGGTCGGGTGTTGCTGTAATACACGTTGCACTAGGAATTCACATCATCGATAGTCCACATACAGATGGAACCAGCAACCAATCTGCACCAGCCGGATTACCCAGAAGGTAACGCTTCGATCGGACCTGGGATCTATTATTCGTCACAGGGATTTTACGCTGATTTATTGTGGCTATTGCTTTTTATTTAAAATATATTTATTCATAACGTACGTTCTATTAATTCGGGTTCAATCTGTGGATTTCGTTTGAAATAATAGATTCAATTGTCACGATGTTCGAGCGTCCCTGTTATGATCCAGGATCGGTTCCCGTGACTGGAGAGGCGACTCCAGGATATCCCGTGTTGACGATAACGCGATAGGGTAATATCAGGCTCATCTCAGACCAAATTGCAAACACAGCGATAGCGACAGAGCTTCGTCGAATTTCAATATTATACTGGGCAAAATATTCGTAACTGACCAGCTAGTGACAAGCTGAGTTACACTGTGGTTTCAACGGAAACTCCTAGCCTGAAATTTCAAGTGAAGGTCCTGGCTGGCTACACTTGAAAGATTAATACTTTTACCAGTGGTGGTTCCCCGTTGAGCTCGTGTGCTAGAATCGAGTTGCGTACTGTACTAGACAGTACGGCAAAATATGCAGTTGCACACTTGCTAGAGCAGAACTGACCATTAGTGGTGCCGGCTTATAGACGTGCGTAGACAGCGGATGGATTGTATCTGCAGAGAAATTCTTCATCACATCCACGTGAATTTTTCCTTTTTTTTCACGTGGTTTGAAAATGATTTTTGCTTTATGAACAAATACGTTTGTTTTTTGAGTAGGACATCGCCACACGTTTCCGTGTGCAGTTCACGCGGAGAGGAATGCATGCATTTTTTCCATTTCCACAACAATAGTTTCGAAATGCAATAGTCAACCGCTTGCGGGATATCATCGACCGTGGAGTTGTATGTATAGTTAAATTTCTTGGAATTCTCACAGTACTCGTCTTAGAAGAAATTCCCAGGTATGAATTCCAAGCGACCAAAGAATCTTCTCTATTGTCTATAAAGCTATATTCCCACTCATCCGGTCATATCAACACCGCATTACCATCGTGATATTGTAAAGAGAAAAAGAGCCTAACAATGTGTCTAAATTACTGGTCTTCCTCTTTCCTCCCATAGACACGCCGCTTCGATCTATGAACGCGATAATAAATTTTATAGATTCTACGTCTAAATGTATGGGGTTTGTAAGGACTATGCATCAGCTAATCGGACGATGCACTAATCAATATTACCCTTTAATCTATCCCGCTTTACAAATCGTTGTTGTTGTTGTTGCTGTTTATATGTATAGCTTTTTGATACGTGATCGTGGGTGGGATGTGTGACATGATATTATACCCATACAGAATTCTTGTACGTGAAATAGAACTGCCACAGACATGTGTCGTTGGAGCGTTTGAATTGTTTGGCGTATATGTAGATTAACGCAGTGATATCTTCCTAATCGAGGACTTTTCAAATCTTTTCAAATTTATACCCTGTTCTAACGATTCTATGAAATATTTCATCCATGCCAGTCACGCGATGTTGAGACAAGGTTTCGTTTCACCCGCGAGAATTAGATAATTACGAAAATACTCTGAAATCATAATCGAAGGACGAAGAAGAGATGTGAGGTAAATGGTATTATCATTAGTAGTATTCCACACGTTGGTCGCTGAAAACCGCTCTTGGGAACAGCCAGAATGCATTATAATTTATACGACCATCGATAAAGTTAGGAAATTGGTATTGGCAGGTAGGTAATTTCTTTATGGGCGGGCCACGGACCGAGCTCGGTGCGCAACCTGCCTGACGGAATGGCAGTCGTCGACGATGAAGGTACCAACAACTCGCGAAATGTATTAATATTATTGAGATACGAGTGGTAGGTCTCGTGGATCCCATCCTTCCGCAAACGATGCTTGTGGTACTGCAGAAGAAGCTGGATAGAAATGCCAGAGGTGCGGAAGGAGGTAGAGTTGGGGGTGGAAGTGGAGGTGGAGGTCGCGCTCGACAACTTGTGGAACGTTTCATTATCTTGGAGTGGTATGTTCGCCCGCGCGGGCAACTTCTAAAGTTTTTTACACTGCGTCGGCCCAATCCACCGGAGCAGAATAATCATATTACCCATCGAACTGCGGCTCAACCTACTTCCTTCAAATATTTCCACCCCTTTTCTATCCCTCCTTCACCCGGGGTACTCTTCTTCTTCCTTTCCTAGCCTGCAGGCCCTCTAATCCATTCATATTGCGACTGGATCTGACGTACAAAATTGCATACACCGATTGCTTTTGATTGGAAAACAAATTGAGGAACAAATTACAGAAGTTGCATTCATTCGTCGAGATCTGAAATCTGTGTGTTTGTATAAACTACACTTTGCCCACTACTTTTAGTATCAAACTGAAAAGAAAGAATGCATTAGTACATAAACTAAGGGAATTCGAATTGCATAAGCCCCGGAAGATTTGAACGTGGAGTTTGTTGAAGTTTAATTATGAGCCAGTGTGTGAAAGGGTTGAGGGATCAATGGAATCCGCTCATGCTGCTGGGCAAACACATATGGAAATATTCGCATGCATACACATACATAAGCTACATTCGTGGCGCATGAAGTGTAACTCACAATCAGTCGAGGACATAGTACACGATTCGCGAATCATGGTACTTGCCCTGTTCATACGCGTATTCCAACTGGATCGTCGTTCCACCAGCTGCAGCGGCAGGCTACTACCACTGGAATTCATTTTATAATCACAACTACTACTAACCCAAACGCATGGCAAACTCTTCGAACGAATAGTCGCACTCCAGTTTACTACGATAGCAGTATAATCACAGGACAGTAATGACGATGTATCTGAATCCCCCAGCTGGATTCATAAGATGAAATTCTGAAGGACTCGTTCGTAGAATATTATACGGGCGCGTCAGTGCATTGTTACGTGACCCAACAGCAGTAATGTCCTATAGTGTCGAATAAGCTCATTGATGACCGGTAGCCAACGTTCTTCACCATTTTGAACGTGGGATAGGAAGGAGGGGCAGGAACGGTCTACCCGTTGACGATCGACTCCTGCAACAGCACGTGCAAATAGGAAGATTACGTGCCAGTTGGAGTTGAAGGTACTTACGTAACGTACGCTTTGACTTCGCATCTCCTGTAGAGAGTATTTACGTTTACCCAGTACTGTGGACAAATTCTATGGATGCAGGTGAATTCCGTTGTCTATGCAGGTAAAGGTTCATTCTTCTGAAATTTTTTGCGTTACCAGAAGTGGGTAGGTACGTACATGTCAAGTGCTGCGGCAGCTGCAACATCACGGTGACGCGGGAGATACATTTTATGAACATTCTTTTGAACTTCATAAGATATAACGCGAGTAACGAGGAGTGTGGGATGTATCTTAAGATATGAACGTATGCGTAGACTATTGCAATATTGCAATAGTTTGTTCACAACAACTTCGTTATTGGTGCCGTAGACGGTTCAACCACTCGCACCGCTGGGATGGCTCTTTTCTTTCTTATCGCACGTATGCACAGTAGAAAAAGAAACGATACGAGAGGGTGGGGAACCTCCAGGGCGCGACGGGTGTTTCTGGCCTGACGTTATATAATGCGAAACGTGGGAAATAGAATTATACATAGGATGTTGATGTGTAGCTCCTTTCTTCTATTCATTCACACGCGGCTTTCGTAATTAGTACCGTATACCGAGCACACGGTATACTTAAATATGACTCGCACCTTCTCGGAAAGTATCGCTTGCGCGTGTTTCTATCCATCTTCGGTACGTATCTCCCTCTCTCTCTCTCTGCATCTCTCTGTTTCAGCATACAACTACGGCTTTCAAATGAACAATAATGCTTTTTGCGAGGCTTTTTGTTGACTGCCAATTTGAATTATACGAGCAGTCAAAGAACTAATTCAAACTCTCCGGTATGCGAGATTGTGTCCTGTGTCTCTATCACCACTGTTGACGTTGGACATTTTCCAAAATTCTTATTCTTCTTTATATTTCAGCATTGAAAATTTTCACCTGTCTGTTTGGCTGCAGATATTCGATGGTCGATGATATTTTGATGAGTACACTTGACAAACGTATACACTGAAGGAGGGTGTGATATAGAACTGACTAGTCTCGTTGAACATATTAGTCTCCGGCAGAACTATCCTATTCAACCGTCTCCTACTAATCGACGCTGCAAATTTTCTTCTGCTGCAGCAGCTACTGTTGGAGTGGTATAAACACCGAACAAGGCCCATGGTACGTCGTGGGATCCTACAACCCGTGCGAACGTCACGCTTAACGTTCCGCCATGTGAACTTGTTATTCACCTGAGTATAATAAGGTGCAACTACGGAAAGCTGCATAGCTGCGATCGCATCGCATCGTGAGGCATCGTCAGCTAGCTAGCTACTCGAGTTAGCTTCTGTTTGTGAAAATTTTTTTTTGGGCCATCGATCATGAGCCGCGGCAAGGGTAAATTCTTACGTTCTTCTACATTTTCCCCTACCATTGGAAGAATGATTATTCGTGGTGACTTTCACCCGCTGTTGGGCAAAAAAAAAAAAAAATACAACAAAAATACATCATCCGTGATGTTACGATATTCCACTTGAGTCCATTTGTTTATCTGCAGCTGCTTCAAATTATAGGTAGGATAGTTGGTCTCTTACTACTTTTAAACATTACCGTTGAACTTTGTTGAAAATGCTTAAATGAAATAGCAAAGAGCTGGTGGAGAAAATGTATTCATGCTATTGAGCTCCTTGTCCTTTTATCCAGACATACCATAGGTGATGCTCCGCAGCTCGCTCTTGACTCGCTTTTCCACATTTTTCTTCACCAACGTAGATGTAGACATCATACACATGTATACGTGTATAGGTATGTACAACTGGTATACGTCGTAATGACGATGCCAGAAAACTGAGGATAGAGCTTTCAAAAGCTTTCCTCTTTGCCTGAATATTCGTTGTAATTATTGTTGAACGAGCAGAAAGAGTGAACGATGCTATTAACCAGTAGCAACATCTTTTATCGTCATTACTTTCATCGTATAAAATTAAACGTCTGTTCTATTGAAACTAATCAGATCCGTGTTACAGTCGCATGATATAATTGTTTGATGATTAAAATATAATAATAATTACCCAAATTAACGAATAACAAGCGGTGAAGTATTGCGAGGGCTTCTCTTCTTCTTCTTCTTCTTCTTCTTTTTTTTCTTCTACTTCTCCTCGTGAATTGTATGAATTATTAGAACAGGCGTATACCGATTCGGCCGGTGGATCTGGTAGAGCAGCGAGTCATTCGTCTGTACTTCGCCTTTGGTGGTTGCTTTGAAGTGAAGTAGCTCAATTAAACTTTTCTCGGAAATAAAAAGAACCAGCCTAACTGTTAAACATCCTTCAATTTTCACTGTAGAAATACAATCCGGGGAGCGGTTGTTTGAGAATTTTTGAATATCACGAGCAATTACCTACCTCACATACATATATATTTTATACTGATATCGATACATACATCTATGCGTCGATATCAAAGCTACGCCTCTGCAGGGTATACATTTTTTATTTTGTATTTTAATTTTATGTTATAAACTTATCTGCAATACAGTATAATGTGACGCACACGCACAATCTTGGCCGGAAAGAGGTCGGAAGATGTTTTTTCAGCGGCGGATTTTTCAAGACGTTTAAGCCCATAAGGGAGAAAAACGTGGAAAAAAAACAAGGTAGGTATAAGATGGATCAAGCAAGGAAGGAAGGAAAAAAGTAAAGACTGACCTTAGTGAAAAATCAAATTTTCTATATATTTTATATTTTCTACCTTTTTTGCCAGGCTGTTTAATTTTCCCTGCTTTTCTTTGCCACTGCACTTTTTATACCCCGGCGTTTTTCTTGTGTCTACATGTATTACATAAAGCTACGTACAGCGAGCTACTGCCGAGTTGCTGCACACCCTTAGCTGCTGATATTCTCGGTCTCACTACTCCGCTACTCCGCTACTCCGCTACAAAGACTTAATTGGCTTCACAGTCATGCTCACCGCCTACACGTTAGAGAGGAATCTTTCAGAGAGATTATTTACGCCCGTTCTATGGAAGTGCAGAGTACTGTAATCCCATTTTTATACTCGATTCAGCGAATAACAAATCCACGGTTTATTAATTATTGGAATATTCACTTTTTCACCTCGACTCTATTCGTTGATCGCGTTACTAGTTACAGAGCAATTGAGATTCCAATGGTTGTATCCAGTTCAATTATATCTGTTTTCTTTTTCTTATCTTTCACGATGTCGTCAGTTGTATAATATATAATATAAGATGTCTACTTTCTGAAAAGAAAATTAAAATAAAATTGGAAACGTACGAGAGTTCTCCTTCGCTCTTTTGCACGGAGAAAATCAAAAGACGGGCTTGGTAATTACATCGAATAAATCCTGAATGAATGAAAACACTTGGAATGAAAAAATAGCAGAGTATGAAGACAGATCCGCGGAGATCCCAGGAAGCAGCTGGTCCTCGTCGCGTCTTTGTCACAACGCGATGGCGGCGGTGGTGCAATAGCAACGGGATATCAGACGAACTAATCGTAAGACGAATCGAGACTGGAAAAGTCGTGAGGAAGCGATCGAGCAGCAAAATCAGCAAGTACCCTGGCGGGTACCACGATACCTTAAAATTACCGTCGTTGTTATTAAGAGCGGGGGGTTCTTCCTATCGAAAAAATTCTCTCCTTTTTTTGTGCATTCGTAATTCTTTAATTCTTTTTCGCGGTCATATCGTAACTAAATTTCTTCGAATATTTGCATTCGACTCGAAAACACGATCTTAACCATGGCCGTAGCGGCATGGCCTTGCAACCAAAAATGACCACGTTTTACTGAATTATAACTCGGGGAGAGCCGTTGCTTCAACTGGACGCAAATAATCCGACAACCGAGTTCCCGTCACTTCGACAATCCCTTTTTTAGTCTCTTCTTTCATTTTCACAACAAGATTTCCCACTTATGCTTGAAGAAAATTCATCCGTGTGAAGCGTTTTATTTACCACTTCGTTGCGAATTTCGTGATCGATTATGCAAAATACGGGTGATCATTAGCTTCACACGATAATTACAGGTAGCAACGGTATTTTTCTTCTACTCGTGCAGGGCTGTGGTGGAAGTAATTTTTTCATTTTCTCATTGGATCTCCTAATTGCCTTGATCGGAGAACGTACTTTAATGATGTAATTCAAAGACGAGTCGCATTCGAAATTAACGTGATAACGATTTGGACCTATATGGAATAGTTACGTTGATATTTCACAAATGATTTCAAAACTGTACTAACAATATAAGCACCGAATGTATTGTGGGCACGCAACGTCATTTTTCGATGTAAAACTCTGCTCTGGATTTGAATGATTCGAGGAATTTGGTTTCTTGTTTGATTCCAGGAGAACTTTTCGGGCAATATATCTAGTATCGGTACGCAGAGTATTTCGGTGAGTACAGTTTGTATATTTTTGTTATTACGATGAAATGAATTTTCAGGATCACAACCAGCAGGAAGTAAATTCAGCGAAAATGCATCCTTGGTGCAGAATACTTTTGGATGATATTCCGCATAATGCTTTGAAATTGGCTGAAATCAGCATTTTACCGAACGAACGAATGTGCTCGGGCGTCCAACCTGCGCGGCGCGCCTCGGTCGTGTGTGAAAGTACGCGAAATCTTTGTAACGACGGAAACTGCCAAAAGGGAATCGCACAGGGTGTCGTATTGGGTGTATCTTCAACTCCCGCGTCGGTGACGTATTTCTTACACGTGAATTCACTGTAATTTTCAACTATTCACCACCTCGTCTCTATTTTATTTATTGAATTTACTTTTCTAAAGATGAACTTACAGCAACCTCTGCGCTGTTCCGCCAACTGCGAAACGTTCGTACCGCTACTACGCTCATGCAACAGGAATTTTTCCGTTAGGTATATAAAATTTACCGTTACCAAGAAAATATGAAGGATTTTTCCGCAGGAACTTTCGTGTCTATGTTACACAGTATAAACGTACAGGATACCTACCCGAAGCTATACCGTGTCGCACCCTACTCTGAGCTTTGATATTTCTATTCATAAGATAAAATACGAGCTAGACGAGTTCTTGTATTGTGCAAGATCCCCGAGTATGTGTACCTATGTACCACCCCACTCGCTCTTGAGAAAATTTGTTTTACAGCTTTTATGAGGTGTGTCACAGTTTTCTTCGCTCGGATATCGCAACCCGAGTAGCAAGTTATAGTTTCAACAGAAATGTAAACCAGGGTACCGGGAAAAATATATATGCATGGAATATATGGAAAGTGTCGGGTAATTTTAGATTAGTCATACGAGTGGTGGTAGAATCGGGTAGAATACCAGCTTCGATTTTGATTTTTACCGATCCGTTCACGCGAGTCGAACTTCATCGCACTGCGGGTTAGGTTAGGCCCGCAGCGCAGGTGAAACACTATTCGCAATACCTATAGGTATGAATCAGCCAAGGCGAACGTCGGTGAACGAAACAATGAAGCAGGGCCAACAACGACTCGGTGGCGGCCGCGGCGCCTTGGGAGAAAATAGAGGATAATGAGCTGAAAAAGAAACGGAAAAACAGAAAAGCGGAGAAAGAAATAAAGGTAGAAGGTAAATAAAAGAAAATGAATCGGCCCAAGAACAAACAGAAGAAAAATCGAATATGAAGGGAGGTATAGAGATGAAGGGAAGTCGAACGGCATTTACTTTTTATTTATTTCGTACTTATTGCATCTGACAATGATTCGAAGCTTTTGTCAATTCGAGCAGCAGATTTATATGTACATTGTCCTTATATTATGTATAAAATATTCTACACACACGCATGTTTTCTGCGGGTGCAGGCGTGAGCTCGATAGAAATATTACCGACGTATCAAGGTTTGAAACGTGTTGTGCCGAGTGCTCGTAATGGCGCGATCGATTAGGCCTATACTATAACCGTCCTGTATCGCGTTATAAACGTAGTATTACTTAATGTGTGTACAAAACGTCACATCCAAAAATGTGTCCGTCGGTAAGCGAACGCGTGGATATAACCCTGCAAGTTCAAAAATGTACGAAAATATCCCTCGGGTAATTTAGATGCGTCGTTAACTTGAAGGAGAGGAAAAAATTACATCGCAATTTTCGACTCAAGTTTGAGTCATACCTATCGTAGGACGATAAACATTGTGAATTTATTTTCAAGTATCTCTGAACGTGGTTTGCGAAGTTTTCGGTATATTTTTTTTCTTTTTCGTATGCCTGCCGCAGTTTCGGATCAGGCCTGCAACATGACGATTATTGGTTTTTGTCCACCAAAAGGTATATTCCGATGAAAAAGTCCGGCTATAGTATCTTCCAAAAATAAAAGTGAAAGAAGAATCCTTTGGAATTAAAATAGAATGAAATAAAATGAAATAAAATACGAGTTCAAGTATCACCTCTTAGGATTCGTACTAATGAGAGTCGAGCGCTCACTGTGCAGCGTTCCACGGATCTGAATATCGCCGTTTTACACGATCCACCGAATCAATCCGCGCTTTCATTCCATCTCTCATCCCGTCTCGTCCTCATATACTTTTTCTCCTCTTTACATCCCTACTGGAAAACTCACCGCTCCCGCTGATTCGTATACGCTTATAAAATCCCCCCCCCCCCCACACACACACCTAGCTACCTACCGGATACCACCACTCGTCCCTACTTACAATTAGTTAGTCATAATTCCTTTTGATTGCTCGTTACCTCGGCTATTGACTGTATTACTCATGATACAGCTTCCCTCCTCTGCAATTCACGAACGAAAAACAATGATCCGTGAAATTACTAGGAAAAAGTACGAAAAGGAATTTGATTTTTATTGCCATTGCCATTGCCATTGGTCCAAAATTGAGAAAACAAAAAAGAGGCTAACGGTTTTTCGTACTGTGTCACGGCTATTTCATCACGTAATGGCTTTAAAATCTTTGCGCTGAATAATTTATCGAAAGTGCCTAAAAAAATGGTAAAATCATATTCCGCGGCCATTCAAAAGCGCGTACGTCTTGAATCCTCGTTTTTTTTTTTTTTTTTTTTTTCTTTACTCGTGTCTTGTCCATCACCGTTGAATACTGTACCCTACTCACATGAGGGTAATACATAACGTTTACCTCGCGGCACCTGTATCTTATATCACGTGCAGTGTTCAGCGTTGAAGACGTTAACTGCAACCCTCGTCGTTCCTCGTTTCGTCGTTATGTTGATAAACTTGTGAAAGGAGCTGGTTGCGTGGATATGGAATGTTGCCCGTAAAGATGTATGGTTGGAAAATGGCTGAGGACAGAAGAGCGAGGGTAACAAAAGCTTCCGGTCGAGAGCTGCCGTGCTTCAGTTGACGAGGTTTGCTAATTGTAAGAGAAAAATTCCGCATAGTACCTGGCGCTGTTGTTCTTGGTTTTGTTTTACATTAGTCGCTGTTCTTGTTGGCGGTGGGTGCTTATGGTGTGGTGGTTGCTGGATGGACGTATTACGTACATACTTATACCAGCTAATTCCGCAAGGGATACAACTGACGGACCGATGACGAAGCTACGCGAGATGCGCTGACGTCCTTCTTTATTTGAAAATCCTTTCTTAATTTCACACAGTTGTGAGCTTTTTCGCCGCGTTGCTTCGCCTCGACCTGATACAGTCTCGATAAAAGCTTGAAAGTACCACGACCACTGCAGCCAGGAGATAACTATATGTATACGTGTGTTCATTGATTGGGAAAACGAGAGAGAATAATGATAAAAATTAGAGACATTTGCGATTTTCCACCGTGGACATTCGAAATTTGTGGAAACATAGAAAAAGGAAGTCAAGTGAATAGTTGCACCGGTGGACGTGTACTCCAGGTTTTGCTATGACGCAATTGCCGTCGCCACCGCCGCTGCTGTTGCTTACTTTGACTTTTAGCTTTCATATCAGCAGCACAAGTCTTCTTACTCACAATCAGTCTGATTAGGGAACCTACGAAAGCACACATGGGGTTTTGTTTCTTCCCAGATGTTGTTGGTCAACTTTTTTATCTTCTCTTGAATTTTGATTTCTTCTGCCTTCGTTTTATCACGTGACTTACTCTACGTTTTTGCTTGTTGTTTTGTCATTCCTTTCAAACTTCTATATTTATACTAATCTCATAGCGCTATTTCCAATCTCAATTGCACCAGTACGTGTACTACGATACGTGTATCTCTACAGTTATACGGACAATTGATTATGTAATCACATGCATAGTTACAGAGGGATGAATATCAGGTAATTAGCAAGGCATCGTTTAGCGCCGTCGTAATCTCCGTTGCAGCCTGAAGAACTTATTGTTAGTCTTGTCGTTCTTCGGTACAGCTGGAGAGGATTAACATAGTTCGGACTCTGCTTAGGCATCACCTCGAATTTTCGCGCAGGGGCAAAATCGGTATAAAACAGCAAGGCTTTACTTCAAGGACTTTTACGTTTATTTCTTCACATTTCTTATATCGTATATATATTTTTTCATTTCTTTCATCCCGCCGTTCTGCGTTTTTTGAATCTTATTTCTTTTTCTTTCTTTTTTTTTTATACGAGTGTATGTATATATATATTATTTTTTCCTGGCCTTCATTCTACCCGACGTTTTGGCTCGTTAGTGGAATACATAATGACGCGGAACTGTGGGTGATATTTTATTTTCCGTCGACGAAAAAAAAGAGAAGAGTAGCGAAGATAAAAAAGAAGAAAGAGAGGAACGCAAGAAAACAGGAGCAAAAAAATGGTAAAAAATGGAAAAGGAAAAGGAAGCACGACATAGTAATGGAACGGCGGGGATTTTTAATGACTTTTATGGAGGTCATATTTACATTTTATACAGCCGAGCTCCGTAAAGATGCGATTAGTACGACGTTTACTTCATTATTTTGTGTGTGTGTATTTATACAGGGTGGCTGGCTTTAAGTGGAACACCGCAATATTTAGAAACCTTTGCGTGGTACAGAAAGGTGTTTCCTACAAAAGTTGTACGGTTTGAAGGGGAGGAAAATTTTGTGTCATTTGAATTTTTGTCGAATGACCCGATCAAGGTCAAGTTGGTTTTTTAAAATGGAACACTGTATTTCTAATTCTGGAATCGGATAGTGTAAAAAATTTCGCATGGAAAACTTTTTTGCATGAGATTAACGCCTGCAAAGACACCGGCTGTTCAAAGTGGATGAGGGTCAACGCATAGGTATAATAGACCGACTATCGCTTCCGTGGTACGTGGAATCTGATTTTCTTCGGTTAGATGTCAAAATTTGTTTTGTTTCGAAAGCGGAAATGATGACGAGAACAAATAAAAATTGGAAAATTAAAAAAAAAGATTATTAATTAAAAAAAATCGCCGAATAATTTATAAAAATATGTTTGTCCCTGATAATATTTACCAGTTTGATGATAAAAAATTTGGCCAAAAAAACGTCTATTAAGTTCGGTTTTTTCATCCCATTTTGAAATAACAAATGGATTTTGACATAGAACGGATTTTCGACCCATTTTGGAATTGACAGGGGTTAAAGTAAAAGAAACGAATTGATTATTCAGAATTTAAAAAAATTTTAAACATGCAGATTTTTGAGAAAAGTGAAATAGAAATTTTTGAAGATGTGTTTTCTTGAATTGCATTTTTCGCTTTTTTCTTCTCTTGGTGATTGCAGCTTTTCACGTATGATTTGTATAAATGACGGATTATAATTTGGATGCTGTACCAAAAGAGTTTTTGGTAATCATGAAAAGGCGAGTTCAATTTTTTATCGATAGATTTATATTTTTCGAATCACTTTTGACTTTCATGAATTTTTCATACGTGAGAGGATTTCCATACTCTCGGGCGTAGAAACCTAGAGTCACAACGGAATCTAGGAAACGTCAAGTTTCACGTAAAGAAACGGCGCTATGATGCAGCAGAGTAATCTTTTTCTGCGCAGATACAATAGGTGTATATTACACGTTATATTACGTGTTATATTGTATAAATGTACGAACATATCCTGTCGCTACTCTTGTGGTAACTGGAATTCCTTGCAATTTCGAAATAAGCGTCGTTTCATTTTTCTCAACGGCCGGACATTCACGAGGGAAGAGCTATACAATATATCCAATGTTTTTTTTTAACGTGGTTACCTTTACATTTAATCTTCTTCAAAGCTCTTTACCACAATGTGCAAATGTAATTTCTATATCTCTTATAAGTTTTTTTTTTACTTCGTATAATCGTAATCGGGTAAGAGGAGGAGAGATGAATATACGTGAACAAACATACATGGAAGAGAAAACAGAGCAGCTAGAACCGTTTCTGGATTTCGAAAAACGATTTATTTAAAAATTTTTAAATACCAGTCTTCTGATATTAACTGTGCGATTCAGTTATTTTTTTATCGACAAACATTTTTGATATTCTTGATGTGAAACGTTTCAAATAAAAAAGGAAGAAAAGAAAGAATAGCCATGCGTATGCGAGCCCCGAAGAAAAAGGATGTTGAAAAAGTTGAGAAACGTGACTATACCAGATCTCTTCGAATCCACAGCCATGAATTTAGTAGTGAAATGGCGTGATTGTCTCGCGTAATATATGAACAGCGCAGAAAACTATACCCATGAATATTTCTATAACTTACGCTGTGCCGTTGAATTCTGTAGTTTACACAACAAAAGTGGGGTTTATTAAAACTTTCACACGCCTCGTTAGTTGAGCGCATAGTGAAAAATACAAAAAATCGTCTCAGTGAAATGAATTCTCCGAATTAAGTTATGCGTTCGCTTCATAGAATCACGCGACATTCTTCGTCGTGAGACGAACGAACGAAGTCTAAAAGTTTGCAAGCTATATAGGTATTGAACAAATTTCAAAATAGGTATATCGCGGCATATATTTTATAAGGTATAATGTTGTAGTTTGCTGCGCGGTGGGGAAGGGGCGAAAGCTATAAGATAATTAAGTGGGTGGCGGTATGACGTTGGTTGGTCTAGCTATACGTCGTGCGTCGTCCGCAATTAGTGAGCATGGATGGAAGTGCGTCGGTGACGACGACGTCGGGCGTCGCGACGTCTACCCGCGGTTGTCACATTCGTCGACGAATTAACGCGATGGTAGATAGGTGCGCTTCCCGTATATTCTCCTCCACCCTGTTCTCCTTCTTTCCCCTCGCCCTCTCACTCTCTCTCCCTCTCTCGTCTCTCTCTTTTGTTTCTTTTTGGTTTTTCACTTCGTGCGCTCCCTTGTCTCGTCAGACTCGCGAAAACGGTGAAGGTTTGATATCAGAAGGGACACGAAAGCCAGTAGCTTCTGATTCTGATGCGCTACTCATGCCACTGCGGTCGACCGAGTGATATTGCCTTCTCGTGGTGTAGAGAATGAAAATTTTCACCGTGGTTTCAACCGCAATTTTGCTTCCTTCCTTCCTTCTTTCATCGCACCACAAGGATAACCCTGCATTCAAGAATACCTACTACCTGTGTCTCGTGATTTATTATATAGGTATGCACCGGCACACCCTTATCGCAGACCTATAGTTAATACGCGACCTTCGAATTAATGAAATTTTATAACTACAAGTTATTTCTTTCTTGTAAAAATGTAAAATTCCGTTCGATGTGCAAACTTGCTTAATCTCTTCATCGACGATGTCTTGTAACGGATACCGTGCAGACCGTAGCTGAACGCAGAGAACTGCAGCTGATAAGAAATTCATCGGTATCGATTGACTTCCTCCCCGATCGACCGATACTTACGCTGAATGACAAAATCCTCCGGTGCATGCCCAATACCTGCGATATACGACGAAAGAACGCATGCGTAGTCTGCAGTACATACGTGGATCCATATACTATACTACGGTATGGCAGCAACAGAATTTTTATATCATACAGCGATTGAATAGATCGGAAGTGTCAAGTTTTGACGACGACGATCGGTTATACGATGATAGGCGGGCTTTTCGAGAGTCATTATCAAATGACACGTCGTCCGTAGGCCGCGGGACCCTCGACGGGACCTAATTCAGTCCCCTCTACCGGCGAGCGGGGCCTCGGCTACAACCTCAAAATGTAAGCTTTGTAAGCTCTAGGTCGCTCTGCATCGATCTCTCGTTTCACGTGCTATAAATTTGTAGGCATGGAGACGTTGGGAGGTTGCTCCGCTGTTTTTTTCTGTATCCTGCAATGCTGCCTGCAATGCTGACGCGACGGTAGAAAAGCGCCGCGACGCCGAAGGATCGGGTGCTGGGCTAGGCGGTGAAGCAAAAGATTTTTCACGGGCGTTTAATTCCCGGTAACCTTTGACCGAAAGGTGATCGTTCGAATTCCTGGACGACCTGCGAGCCGCCTGTGGAAAATTCGGTGAATCATGCCAGGGGCCGCAGCCGCTGGACAGACGAGACGGATGGACCGGTGCCTGCGGAGGCGGTTGGTTCCGTGGTAAAAACCCGCGCGTACATCACCGGCGTCCACTGTGACCTGCGACGACCTTTCCCGGTTCCGTCGTAACCTCCAACCCCCAACCCCCAACCCCCAACCCCAACCACCGATTCTCGATCTCCCTGCCCCTGTTGCAGTAACCCCCACGTTTTCCACCGTCCCGAAATCCCGAAAATCTTGGCAACAATGCGGCCATCACCCACCCTGGCTACATATTTCCTACGAGAAGACAAAGGGAAGCTGGGAAGACTTGACAATGCGCGACGCCAAGCGTCCCTTCGCCACCCGCACCTTCTCATCCCCGGCAACAATTCTACCAGCCAACGTAGACTTCTTTATACGCGCAGGCAACGGGTATACCCGTCTACGTTTTGTGTATCCGTAGCCTACTCTTACATACCCATAGGTTATGATTGTCTCCGTCGTTGGACGTATATCTATAGTGTAAATACAGGGAGGCCATTAAAACTATTTGCATATTATTATATTATTATGCGTTTAAGTTTTCACGTGCTGATATTATATTCAGTAACTGCGGAGACGCGGTGATTATACAAATACGTATATTAACCGAGAATAATTTCTTCCTCGACAAACTTGATAGAATAACTTTCCAAAATTCTCGGATCTCGGATTTTCTGCACATAAAATCGGATATCATCGCAATCGAAAATCCAATTTCAAAACTCCGTGACCTTTCGAATAAATATGAATATCTAATTATTTCCAAATTAAGTACACGAATGCAGTATTCTTTTCGTACCGGTGGAAAATAAAAATTACTGAACTTGAAATCATTGCTACATGCCATGAGCCATTGTAAAGCGCGTTGTCAATTTACGGTATCGCCAAACCGATCGTCTGCGCTTCATTCTGCGCAGAGCAGAAAAATACCCATTCATCGTACCACCCGTAGCTTTGGGTCAAAAACAGAAGGAAAAAAGAAGGGAAAAAGAACAGAAAAGCAGAAAAAAGTACAAAACGAAACACACACACTGGAAAAAAATGAATGTTTATCCGACAGGAAAAGAGACGGGACGGTCGCTCCGCCTGGCGCTTGACAGCTCGACATACGCGACGCTCGGATTGCGTGGCTGGCATTCATACGGGCCAGAGGTGGATCCGCGTATGCGCATCGCTACCAATAACTCGGCTTTTTTTATCCCCAGCTACCGATAAACTGCGAACTATAAATACTTTTATCGCTAATATTTCTAGGACCGTAACATTATATGTCTACAAGTATATATATGGTAGTATGTATGTACCCAGTATGTATAGGTATACTTATATGCGCATTGTACACTTATGTGTAGATGGTACGGAACGATCACGAATTTATCTCGGGTCAAGTGTCACCTGACGCTGACCAACCCGGCACCTTTCACGCGCGTCCTGTAGTCAATAAAGTTGACCATCTATGTATATATTTTTTTTTTCATGGATGGAATGATGGATATATTTTTCATGCAAAAAATAGCTACTTTAAAATGCACGTGCAAAAGTCATCGCTATTTTTTGTTTCATAATCCGTATAATTTTTGGAGGAACGGCTTAGTTGGCCAATCCGTGAATATTTGTATCGTCGCAAAGGAATTACTCCAGCATTTATTTTAGTCGCCACGGTCTTTTCACTGATTGTCAGCTGAGTGAAATATAGAGGATTGGTGGAACGGTCACGGTGTAGGAGACCTATAGATCCGGTGTCGTCGTATCCGCTATTTCGCTGGCTACATACTACGGAGTGTATCCAACAGGATATAGTTTCCCTTGGGTCTCGTTTCTCACAACTATACACCGGCCACCCTCAACCAGCAACTCACCGGTCCGCGACGCGGGGGACAGTGGAAATGAAGGCAAGGGAGTGGAGGAAGGGGTGGAGAAAGGATAGATAGATAGGGAGATAGAGATAGAGAGAGAGAGAGAGAGAGAGAGAGAGAGAGAGAGAGAGAGGGGGTGAGTTGCATAGACTCCCTGGGACCCTGGGTATGTATAGTGTGCCCTGGTATAGCCCGAAGCCAGGTAGACTTCCGTACAAGAAGGTCTTCAATTATTCAACCAGCACTGAGGAGTCACTGGATCAGAGAGAAGGCGAGCAAACTGCCAAGAGATGCGAGCCGAAAGGCGAGAGAAAAGAGATGAGAGATGCCGCGGAGAAACCAAATTGGATGGTCGATCGACCGGGACAAAGCCTGAACACTTCTGATTCTCCTGAAGGACGTTGCTCATTGGATATCTTGAGTAAGCTCACAGAATTTGATCGGCGCTCGGTTCAGGGCAATTATCGATTTCACTCACAAATTTTGATATCCGTAATTTTTTGATGTATTCTTTTTTGTACTTTTATCCTTTTTCTCAACGCACACGATAATTTTTCATTCATACCGTCGGACATAAGATCTCTGGTTTTCATTCTTGCTTTTGGTCTCGTTGTTACCACTTCTCTTGGTTTTTCCCCCTTTTTTCTCGTGATCGGACTGCATGAGCTTTGACGCCACAGGTGGAGTGAATCGTGAAAAGTAAATAAAGGAGAAAAACGGGAGGAGGCAGAGAATTACGATTGTAGAATGCAGCAGAAAGATTGGTGGAGGAGAGTGGCAATGTAAATATCTTCGACATCGGTTTGAGAGAAATATCGATGGTCAGACTGTCCATTTTTCTTAATTTTCTACACCCATTCACCTTCCATCGTGGACGCTGGTTTTCTAAATGTTATATCACAGAACATAACTATTTAATGCGAGACGCCAATTGCAGGGCGAACGTTGGGCTCTTTATGAACGAGCGAAAATAGCCTTCTACAAGGGTGATTAAATGTCCTGTCAGGCGATGATCAATCAGAAACCTAAACCCCTAACTTTGAAGCGGAACCATTTTGGATTCTGAGAGATTTTGTGGAAACCGCAGCCATGCGAATAAATCAGATTTATACGGCCGCCGGCCAGCTTCCGTCGAAAACTAGAAAGGTAACGTTAGCATATGCAGATGCTCTACGCTACCTACATGACAACTTGTAATATTCCTTTGGAGAAAAGTGGTGCAAGCTCTATAAAAGTTATATGGGTGGGTTCCATCGCACTCACGTCGGTCACGCGATATCGTAAAAACGTTGGTTGGTAAGGGGGAAATGAGCTGAAATGGAATAGAGCAGAGAGCTGACATGAGATAGAGAAGAAAACTCTCCACGTGATCTTTGGACGTACCGAACTGAATGTTCGACGTGATACTCGACACTGCAGTGTCTATCCTGAGAGAGACTAGATGACGTAATTTTACTTTTATACCGATCCAGAGATCACGGGTAATAATAGTTGACGATAGTCGACAAAACGCAAGAGCACGACAGCGGTTACTCTAAATGCAATTTTGGGGTTTCCGTGCGCAAGGTGAGTAGCTAAAGATATGTGAAAAATACAGGTATACGTATGGTAAACGGTATTAAATTTCGTGCGGAATATAAGAGCACCGGTTTGGCTGCCTTGCAACGATCGAGTGTAAAATTGAAGTATCTTCTTACAGGTCGGTCGGTTGACGAGTCGGGTGGGAATGAAGTATACTCGTTACATCACCATCTATCATGCATAGGTATCTTTATACGACTAACCTCACCTGACTTGATTCAACTCGAACTATATAGAAGGAATCCTCGTCATATAGAGCACCCAGCTCTCTAATTATCCGTATTTATTTTAATGAATGCTGCAAGAGTGAAGAGATACCCCGATACTAGTTAGGTATGTACATATGTGGGTACGTTGAAACGTAGGTATCTACGTACCCAGAACCTACCCGCAAGTTCGTTAAATGAGCCGAACTGTAGAAGCCAAAGTGGATTGTAAGGAACTTTGGAAAAGTCAGTCAGCACCTGAGTAGAAGTGACTGAAAAAACCGGTCCAATGTAACCCTTCTATTGCAACAGCAGAGGTTCTTTACCTTCAGCCATATGAACTCCACTGTTTCATTACACTCTCACACACACCGGTAGTTCCCTAAAGTATAAACGCGCTGCGTCACGTTACGAAAAACTACCGGAGGTTATGTTGGTTGGCTACAGGCACGAAATAGGTTGGTAGTTGTCATAAAAGATACGTATAAAAGTACTTGAACCAAGTAGCTCTGTGCGGTGTATAAGAGTGTACCGGAGTGTAGCCAAGTGTAGCGGTATAGAGTGTAAAAATCGAATGATAAAGGTACTTGACGCGCTCACCGTTGCTGCCACTGCTGTTGGTAACTCTGGTTCACACGGGATGCATTAGCCACGATCAATGATAGCCTCGGCTGCATATCGCTTTACTACCCTCCAGCTATACCCCGTGTCCCATTTTATTATCCCCGCACATATCGTTACTCCCATGGTACAAATCTATTTCCATTTCTATCTATCGTTCGCTCCGCCCCGATCAAAGAAATAGTCAAATGATAAGATTTTCACGCGTCAGGGACCGATACAATCATCGTCAATTTTCGGGAACATCTCGTCGATTCGTTAGTCAAAAGTATTTCGTTCTTTTATATCGTCATCGATGATTCATCTTCGTCGATGAAGACGACGGAATAACTTCGCGAATGATTTTACCCCACTGATCTATACACCATAGATCAGTGTTCTACCCTCCCTCGCGATTTCTTCTTGAGCTTAGAATCGCATTTGTACCGATCGAAATAGAACTCCTTTGAGATATGGGTGAGAAAAAGAGAGACGAATCGAGATGTATAAAGGCTACGTTGTATAGTCGGAAATTACCGGTACAGGGTTGCAGGTAGACGTTCGCCAATAACTTGTCGAATTGGTTACCCGCCAACGTAGGTTGTGCTGCGGGAGGTCTTTAATTTGTGCTATTATATACTCTCGGTGGCCTCGTTGAGCTCGGGTTCCCATAGTAGGTATCTGCTATTACTACCCCAGTGTCCAGTGCATTGTTTCTTTTATGAAGATTAACTCTAAATTATGGAAGGTAGCGGACCTCGGAAATTATTGTTATGTGGCCAAACCTGAACATGCCTCACGGTTCCACGATCCCCACCGATTTCATCGTTCCCGGCCACTACCTAACGGACGCCTTGACTCGATTCAACCAACTCTCTACACAGAACTCCTCTTCTCCCCACTCCACGGAACCTCTCATGTATCATTCACGATAAGCTGACTCCCAGACTTTGCTCCGGAAGGATACGAAACGCTACCGGCCAAACTCGTACTATACGTCCTCGCAATTACATCCCGCACGTGTATTTCTGTACGGTCATTAGATCTTTCATCGTAGCTCGATACGGGAAATCGATATAAGCGTTGTTAATCGATGATGAATAAAAAAAGTATGATGGAAAGAACATGCTTGCAAATGGTGATGGGAAAATCCGTTTGTTAGGAACAGCAGGCAAGTTTCGTGATACATGGCTGCAGTATCGAGCAGCGATATCATATCTAGTTGTCTGTCTAAGGTGGCTCGACCAACACTGTAAGTAAAAATGGCGGAAGGTTTCATCTCATCAGCCATTAAACAAAGCAGCATCAGACACAAAGGAGCCTCCGCATTGTCGCCAGCTTCTGGCACTGGCTTGAGAGCTTCGCACCGTAAAGAGGTGTTTCTGATTAATCATCCCTGGATCGTTTCGCCACCGACTACTCGAGAGTGTCTGGGTTTTTTACTTCAAAACGCCTTCTCCCTATAACCAACGTTCGCACTCTCACGTCTAGCTAAAAGATTCAAAATTCCACGTCATGTCACACTTTCGATTCACCTGTAGGTACTCGCAATTCTATTAGAATAGCTTTGCATCCACTATTTCGCCTCCGATTTTTTTTAATTATCGAATTCCATACTTCAATGGCATTCATTTTCCGTTTTAGGTCTCTTACTCTCCTCGAACTTCGCTCAATTGTAGGGGAAATGAACGTTTGCGAAAAGGATTTGACCCTCAGAGAATTTGTCGTGTCGTATGTGCCGCTCTGTACTATAGAACGTACCTACCTTATTGTTGAAGAGAGAGTTTAGGAGTTCCTGTCTGGAATAGTAGTAAAGCTGTAGCTGTAGCTGGTGGCTAACGATGTTAACATTCTAGGGCTTGCACGAGTTTTCGAACACGGGTCGGACGTCCCGACGTTCAGCGTTGCCCCGTAAACCTTCGACACTATTTTTTACCAGGAACTTATCCATAACATAAGATTACGGGAGTTCAACCTATTAGCGAGTAAGACGTCTGATTCATAAGCAATTTTACAATGCTCACTCCGCAAGTTTCTGTTACCGAATGGATGATGTTTAGATTTTCTTCCTTCAGTTCTATTTATGTTTTTCTTTTTTTTTCCGCTTTCTCTCGAAGGTAAGCGCGAAGCAACTCCGAAGGATTTTGGAGAGTGTTTCCTCGCCCGGGGATGTGAATTCACGGTGTAAACGACTGTCGAGATACGGTGTCTGGATCACCGAAGATACAAACTCTGGCAAAGAACCAGAACCGAATAATCGGTCCCTAACCGATTTTACATATTTGCCGGGAATAGAATTCTTCGATCGTTATATAGGTTTATTCAAGTGGCGGAGGTTCGACGAAACCCGAATATAATTCACCGGCTCCACCTCTTCCGGATCCTTGTCAAGGACCCTTCCGATCGTTACTATATTTGGAAATATTTTTCGCGGTTCGAATTATAATTTCTCATCAGACGCACAAGAATGAAAAATTGAGCAGAAACTGCGATGGGACTTGATATTGCGGTTAGATCATTTTCTGGAATGGTCGATGGCCTTGGCGCAGATGCAAAGGTCTGGTGCAATGGCTGCTGAGTTTCTAATTATTAGGGCGGTTAGTATTTCAGATCATTCCCGATACATCGATTTGATCTCATAAATTGCATGCACCGGTCAGCTACAGCCGGTGCGACTACGTTACTGTTTAAAACCTCATTTGAACTAGGTACTAATTTAATTTCTACACGATCTACGCGAATATCGAATGAAAGATGCAAGTCTGCGTCGCGCCCTAACGTCACAACAGGGATCGCGTTGTCTCCGCGTAATTATATGTATAGGCTTCCTCCGGACCCCGAGAGACGAGTCAACAAACAACCCAATTACGTTAGTTAAACATCGAGCACTGCTCCTGCTGTCCCCTTGTTTCGCTCTTGTAGCTCCACCGCCGCTGCCGTCTAATCGTAAGATATACTTTCTAGGTGGGGGTTTGCCCCCCTCCCCCCACCAAACCTCAACACCGACCCTGAAACCGTAGTTACCCTGCGGAAATCTAGGGTTGTTCATCTACAGGAACGCGAAAAACAAAAACGAAAAGAGACAATTGCTTTATTGAATTATGATTACCGTCTACTGCGTCAATTTTTACACACTCATTAGATGAATCATTTGTCTGCATAGAAAGTCACTGGTTCGTATCCATTTATAACGAATTATGTGGATCGAAATCAGTATCCATATTTCTATTCGGCTTAAGATTGAGTTACACGGTTTTTTGTGAGAACAAAATACACATGATACGTCATTTCGGCTCTTCAAACTTACACTGCAGGCAGACGGACCTTTTTATTTCATTGTCAGTGAATGAAAAAAAAGAATCTCAAAATATGCAGTAGGTCGTACGGATTCATTAGATTGAATCATTCGCGGTAGATGCGAAAAAGTTTGAATTTTTTGGGAGGCTGCTGGGAAAGAACCCCCATGACTGTCGGGGTGGGTCGGGGTAGGTCGGGGGTGGTCGGCAGAACTCGGTGGTCGATAGAGCAAACACGGCCGCGCCCCAACCCCCCGGGGGCCGCGCGACTAGCGACGAGAACTTACAAAGTGAAACGTGCCCCACCTTTTTCTACGGAGCTCGCGGAAATATCGTAATTATTAGAGGGTTACCGCCGCACGGCGCGGGGACCTTTGCAAATTATGAAAGCATGAAGACCGCATCGTTACTTAGGAGTGGATCATCGTCTCTGGAAAGTTGCGAAAAAATAAAAACAAAAAATAAAAGAAGGAAAAGATTGGAAAAAAGCAAAAATGAAAATAGAAGCATACTCCATCCCACCTCTCGGTCACTCGGTTTCTTCCACTTCATACGTCCGCACGGTTTGAATTATACTTATTTTTGTTCAATTTCGCGTAATCAACGACTAATCTTTGGACTCATCAAGGAAGGTGGTGTATTATGATCTTAGATTTATCAGGTTTCGAAACTTTGTAGGGTGGGGTTAGAGATTATTCTCGGTCGCACGTATACATGTTTATATACGCGGTGTAAATTGCGGTAAAGATTTGAAAAACAGTTGGTAATTTCGACCGATCATATCATGGAATTTGAAATTTCGCTACGTGTTTAAACTTGATACTTAACATTTACGTCGGAACCACTGCCGGTGTACAACGAATTGGATAAAAGAGGTTGGCCCTTGGCTCGAACTCGGCAGAAATTCATTTCTCAAAGTCTTCGGCGGACATAACGATTTTTAACGATGGACGAAATTGGGTACCGAGTCCCACACTGATTAATCGGCAAGCGCAACGCACCTTGAAGTAGCGCGCAGGTAGGCCAGCGCGTAACGTGCGTATAATCTCGTTTTGCTGCAGATAGCAACATCAGCGTAAGATAACTTTGTCCATTTTCATTTTCAGACGTATGTGAGAAAGAGGGTGGTACTCGTCGAGTCTGAGTAGGGCTGAAAGTAGGCGAATACTAAAGACTCAAGACTTGTCGTTGCTGAGATTCCCTCGTTTCACTTTCCGAGGGTAGGGAACAAGAAAGGGTCTTTCGTCTTTTGCGATGAATCGTAATGTCTGTATAGGTATACTCGTCGTATACATCAGCCTATTCGTGATTTATCCTCTACGATGATAATCATAGAAATGTAACTTCAAAGGAGTTATTTGCTTACTGCCCTAGACGCGAATTTCCATTTCCGAATTACGCAGAGTAAATCGTACGAAAAGAATCGTACGACTCGAAACAAAAGAAAAAGACATTCGAGGGTGCAACGGGGCCAGAGAAGCTCAACCATGTCGAGAGAAAATCTTTGGCTCTCCACTCCAGCATCGTCAGACAACTGAGTCAGACAACGATCAAGTTGAAAATGCAGGGCGCAAGCTGCAAATGGGATTGGTTTCGGAATTTTTCTGCGAACTAGGTGTATGCTTCGTATCTTCAGTCATCGAAAGTAGGTATATATGCGCAGAAGAACTTCCGGCAAAGCTGAAATTCAATCGACCACTTCCGCGGGCATTGGACTTTTGATTAGGATTCGAGCTGGGGAAGCGAAGGAGAATTGACCATGTTTTTCTTTGGGCGTAGGCTTTGAAAAATTAATTTTATAGATCGATCGCTTTTGAAAGTTTTCTCCCTTATTTCGCGTGTTTTTCTCAATTTTTCGTTGATCTAGAAAACTGCGAACAGAAAGAATTACAAATTTTCGAAATGATACGACACACATTGTACTTTCGGAAAAGGTAAAATGATGAAACATATGGGAAGGATCGCGTTGGGGATTCTCAATACGCCTAATAAAGCCACTTGGTTTTTTGAATAACGTTCGTAGATTTGGCGTTCAACGTCGAACGACATTTTCAACACCCCAAAAACCACTTGGTGGTGTGGCATGTGTTGGTAATGACAAAACCGGCGAACCGCTACACCAGCCATTCGTGTCGCGAGTTATTTCGCGAAAACGAGAAACTGTGGCGATACAGGAAAGAATACCACAAAAATAAGGGAACGGATTTTGGAACGAGGACTAGGAATATCCAGTGATTCTATTAATTCAGGTAACTCTTGTTTTAATATCAGATTCCGGGACACTGGTTTTTCGGTAGACCCTACTCTAGTCTAGAGACGCAGGCGTGATCGTATAGAAGATCGTCGTTATTATGCCCTATATCCCATCCTCCTCAAGTCTCTATTTCAGCTAATGGCCACGATGGTTGTGAAGGACAGTCGAAAAGTATAGAATACCATAGTATAGGTACACAGCTCTTCGGTACGGTAAGCTTGTTATATCGGCATGATTTCTGAATCAATTAAGTGGTCATTCAGCTTTCAGAATACTTCCGAGTTCCTGCAAAATTATCGTCGCATATAGAGTGCTACGGTATTTTGGAAACGATCCAATACTACTCCGCCGGGTACTAGTAAGATCAAAGGGTTGAGGTGACTGTTGATATTACCGATGTCGTCGTGATCCTGCAGTAAGCCAATATGTATAGGTAATTCAAAGTTCTATTAAACTCGTCGATTTCGTCGTCGGCAGTTCATTCCCTAAGGTATACTCGTCATCGCGGCCGTTTACTTCATTTTGTAATCTTTCGAACATCAATCTCTATTTGAGTCTTCCTTTGCTTCAATTTTTTATCACTACAGACGGTTGATCGTGAAATTAGACCCTCTCTTGTTTTCGTTTGTTTTGTTCTCAGCTTTTCCCCCAAAGCCAACGTATATGACCGCCCGGCTTTCCATTATGACAGAATGGCGAATATCGGCCCGGATATTAGGGAGATCAAAGGGTTGCGGTAGGGTATCCGATGATATTACTATCGGGGTAAAATACGTCGGAGTAGCGTCCATGGGAGGTGGAATCGAATGTTTTCAGGTGCAACTTTGGCTTCTGCTCCTGCAGCTTTCGCTCTATAGTTGGCGGTAAAATACACCGACTATACGTATACTCTGCACCGGTTTGGTTGACGGGTGGAGGAGGTCGACGTGGTCTGGAACTTTGAAACTTAGCATCACTTTGCACGGAGCAATCTTAAGTTCCGGTTTAATCCAATCGGAACTAGGTGCACAGAAATGGTGGAGGGATAACGAGATGAGATGAGGGTGGGAGTTCACCGTGCAGGAACAGCTATTCTACTAGCTAACTGGTATAATTTCCATTTCCATCGAAACTCAACTGTCCCAACGTTATCCCAACGACGTCACACTGTACAAACATTATAACGGTGAAACAGAGCAGAGTGCATAATACGATGAAAAATTTTCTCAAGTTACAGGAATTATCTCTACAGTCGTTGAAATTCACTAAAATCAAGATGCAGGTTTTCAAAACCCGGTCGAGGGACTCGATCATTCTTGTTCATTTGAACAGCAACCTGCACCCATGCCAACTATGCATTTATCGTCCAGGTATAACGTCGTATGAATTTTGGATTATTTCCAACACACATCCAGCGGTGATTAACGACTCCCGGTGATTCTAGAACTTCCGGGGACTAACGCGAACTGCGTTGCGGTATAAACTCTTACAGGATCTGTGCTACTGTGGTAGGTATTCGCGTGAGATATGTACCGCTCATTAGCGACTGTTCGCTAACTTTAGACGAGTTCTTCTCCTCCTTGAAGTTTGCCCTCGTCTAAAAGCCACGACTATAACTGTGCCCGAGAGGGAACAACGAGATCTTGAGGTTGAAGATCTACTCAAAAGATGCTTACGTATCGCGAGTGTCCATCCGGAAGTGACGTGTTCACGGAATGAAATCTGTCTTTCAGGAATAAACCGCGTTATTTCACAGGAGTAAGAAGACGTCGGTCGAGTTGAAAGGCAAAGGCAACTTTCCGACCCAACCCCCCTCCCATCTTCTACAGTTCTACCCTTTCTACCTTCTCTTCAGGGGCTGCCGAAGGTGAATGATATAGAATATTTCTATTTCTTTCCGTACCGATCCTCTCATTTCTTATACTGTAAATAATGTTGTTTAACCTACAACTTGGTCGGATATGAGCGTAGAAACCGTCAGTTGGTGAATAATGTCCAAAAAAATAAATTCCCGCGTGTTGAAAAGTGAAGGAATCTCATCCTCGATGAATATCAATGGCTTATTCGGAGAATCCACTGGGAACGTTATACATTTTAATATTTAATATCAGCCTGCATGGATGTCAACACCGAGAAAAGACGCGCGTATATCCTTCTCGGAAATATAAACTTTACAGAGTGTAAGGTAAACTCAGTTGCAGTCTATGCTTCCCTTCCTTCCTTCTTATATAGGTACATACCTATACATATACTTCTTATTTATTATTACTTATTTTCCTATTCCGGCAATGGTAGCCAAAGCAACGACGGCGTAGAGTTTTCCCGCTTTCCGTTTAGTTGGGAGTTTTTCAAGTAAGCCGCCGACGCCAGAGAAAAAGTGGAAGAGCGAAAGAAAGATGGTATCGAAGTGATGCCTGTGGCTTTGAAGTTAAGTGTACATGGAATATGCATTAGTTTTTTTATCCCCCCGATATATTTCAAAGAATTTTTCATCACACTTTTTTTGCTCCTCTTTCACCACTGCAAATCATCGGAGGGAAATATTGGCTTTCAACAAAATATACGTGTATTACTTTGGGTGCGTGAAGTTGTTTATCGTTTCATTATCTCAGAAATGTAGAATCGTCGATTTCTGTAAATGTTGACGTTTGTTAAAGGAAGACGATTACATCATGGTTTAAACTACGCAAATCCTGAAGTCAAGTAAAATTGATTAACGTATTTCGAAAATAAAAGTTTACTTTTCATCTGAGGGATAATATTATAAATGAGTTACTCGAAACTACTGATAATACGATGAAACCGCCGCGATGGCCTGCAAAAAGTTTTCTTGTCTGAAAGTTATACATCTAACATTCGTTAAGAGTAATTACAGACGAATAAATTAATGCGACTTTCCCTTTATTTCTAAACCAAAAGGCTTCCGCGGTTATATGTAATGTCAAAAACTCACCCGCGAGGTAAGATAAAAATAATTTTTTCCGAAATTATATGGTATATGTTATCCTCCTATACCGCCGAATCGTTAATTATTCGATTGCTCCGCTCGAACATTGAAATTGATCAATTAACAAACGAGTAGTCCATCGTTCGAACCCCAATATAGTAGTAGCGGTGTTCAACCACCTCCCATAATTTCCGTGGGGAAAATAGCTGAATATCAGGGCGAACAGCCCTCCCCGGCTAACCGTGTGGGGGGTCTGAAATTTTAATTATTAGAAAGGAAATCGAACAATTCAACGCACCGAAAAACAACTTCGTGTCCGTAATAATATCCATATGTTATACGTTACCGTACGTTAACAGAAAAAGAGATTTTTGTCCAACGACGCAGCTCAAGGATATACCTGTAGCCACGTATTAAGGCGAAAAAGGAAAGAAAAAAAAGAAGCGAAAATAGAGGGTAAAAAGTCTCTCGACCACAAGGCGAGGTTTTATTGTCGCTTGCGATCCTGAAAACTAAAGAAAACACACTTTTTTAGCAATCGCCCTACCAAACGAGCGCAAAAAATTACTCAACTCTTTCTCCGCTCCTAGAGCGCCGCGCACGTTGTTTTTAGACCGCGCCCTGAAGGAAGACAAAAAAATTGAAAAAAAAAAGAAAAAAGAAAGGCAGAAGGAGAGGAAAAAGAGCACGACTAGTAATAAGTACCTGGAAAATTGAAGAGTCGAAATCGGTCCGAAATGTTTGGGGGGTGTGTAAAACAAGAAAAAATTGTATAAACAGAGACGAAATAGGTAATAACGTTAGAGTTCCATGTCGAATTTAGTTAGAGTTATGGGGAAAAGTGAGGGAAAGGGAAAAGCTACGGTATAATTGTAAGTCTTCCTGTGAGCGTCGTCGTCCTGGAACCCCGACGAAACTCTACTAACATAAGCCAGCTTTAAGCTAACCTAACCTCTGAACGAGGGGCCCCACCAGCTCCGGCCCCCTACCCACGTTCTAAAGGTAACTGTATAGGCGTATATATGCTGATGCATCTGTATGTATATACGTGTAACGTATAGTTATGTATACCCCAGAGATACACCCTCCTCTGTACCCACCGCGAACAGTAGGTATGAACTGTAGGGAGAGATACACACGTCAAGGGATTCACCCCGATAATTGAACCTCCGGTGTACAAAAACGAGGTAGCCCCATTACCGCTAATTTCACAGTATACGGAGAGAAAACTTTTCACCTATATATATGCATGCGCATCACGCATAAATACGTACGTACCTGAATGTGCGTACGCACGTATACGTACCTGTACGTACCTACTTACATTCGGCCATGTCCCCCGGAGAGCAGAAAACAAAAGCAGCGAACAAACAACATTCATACATACAATGTCTGCACGTACAATTGAACGAACTTTATATACGGGGCTCAATAATTATAAAAGTTCTGATGAAATTTGAAAACTAAGTTCTTGTAGCCGCTGGTTCCTCCCTCTTGTTGTTGTTGTCAGTGTTCCTGCTGGAGTTATTTTGGTTTTTCTTTTTCATTTACATTTTTCTTCTCTTTTCAGTGTGCGTCTAGGTATATGTGTGTATGTTTTGCTTATGCGTCGTTTTCCAAAAGTTTCCCGTGAATCGAAAACGTAATTTCTGAGAAACTACGAATTGCGTTTTCGAAGCGGTCGGAGTACCTAGCCCCTTATTGTGGCAAGCCTCCGTCGGTTACTCATACTCTAGGACATCGGAGTGCTAACGCGAAAGCGAGACTCGTTGGAGGCCGATGACACGACTTTCGGCATTCCTTAAGCTCCGCTACTCTTACCCTGCGATAACGGAAGAATATTTCTCACCCTACAGTACCGTCACCTTCTGAGCAATTTTTCCGTCGCTCTGTATCCATGTCGTGTCAAAAAATTTTGGCAGCTTGTCTTTAGCTTCAGCGCAGATTCAATACGTCTAATGTCTTGGAGCAAAAATCAGAGATTTTCGTTTGGAAATCTTACTAAACGCACTAAATATCTCGCAGTTTAAAAAGTCTGCTAGCTGGCAATTCGATTATCGTGGCAACCAATCGTCTCGCTTTTCTCCAGATAGAAGAAACCGCCGTGGCAAAGTATCCCTCGTATTCCATGATTGCGCCTTTACGATTCCTATACACTTTTCGTGCACCTATCTATATTTTACGTATACATGTGTACAGGTACATTATATACGTTGTTCAGAAGTATAGCTGGCCCTATGTACGTACGTTCGTACCAAACTCATTTCTCCGTACCAAACTACCACCGCATTGCATTGTCAGCGTAAATTCTGCCGCCTTGTTCTGTTTATACCGCAGTTCGCCTGCAATTCGTATTCGATGCCCGTATAAATTCATCGAATTAATGTATATACGGCTCTATCAAAACAGGACTCTGGTTAATCTTTGTTTCAAATAAAAGCACAAGACATGGAAGAAAAGAAAATGTCAGATGCTTTGATCGATATAGAACGAGCATTTGTTTTCTTCGGTATAATTGATCAGCATCTGCACCTTGTTGGAGCCGCCCCCTGATCGTAGGTGGGTGGATTCGTGTAACCACGGACATGTCAATAAACTTGGAACATATGCCGTTCCACGGGTGATAAAAATTATCCCCGACTGCATTTGGGGGTAGAAGCTTTTTTTGTTCATCAGTTACAGCGCGTCGATTCGATCAAATTTTCAAGTCAAATGTTTGATCCGAGAGATGCGTTCCAGGAATCTCCTCGTTTACTGGTACCTAGTTCCTTACCCACATGATATCATGAGTATAGGGTATGCGAGTAGACACAGAGGAGGTATACCTATAGGCTTGGAAAGGGTCACCGCGCTGATGTAGAACCGCGACGTGTTTGGACTTGGACAGTCGCCGGCAAACATTGTAATCCGGTAACAAACACTCGAGCCGAGTAAAAGGACCTAGAAAAGGTGAAGCGTACTCTAGCGAAAGAAAGAGGCGTTTTCAAGAAAAATGTTTCCCACAAAAGTTACGTATTTTTTTCCTTCGAATACGAATCTGCTAGAAAAATAAGCGTTTCCATTTGAAAAATCAATGTTGACCTTCATTTGACCTCGGAGAATGGTTTCAAGGTCGAGGTCCAGATCACCATCATTTGACCTTCTTGAATCCTTGCAACTATTGTCCGAAACAGTTTTTACTATCTTGCTTGGTTCTCGCGATATTAGCCGGGTAAGATGAAAAATGAACACCCTGTATATTACTGACAATCAGGTTACACACATACGGAAACACGTGCCGCTCGTGCGCGCGACAACCACCCAACGGAACTCAGGCGACCGACCTCTGAACGACCCTATCCAGGGTATACTGTGGCTCTGCAGGATTTTATACCGA
Organism: Athalia circularis; assembly: GCA_963978495.1. Taxonomy (NCBI): domain Eukaryota; kingdom Metazoa; phylum Arthropoda; class Insecta; order Hymenoptera; family Athaliidae; genus Athalia; species Athalia circularis. The sequence continues at coordinate 30,537,790 of OZ021700.1, read as the reverse complement.
GAGAGAAGGAATCACCTTTTCCCCTACCCCCGAGTATAGGTATACTTCGCGAAAACGACGACGGACGCGACGTTCGATGCTGACCATTGGAGTGACAATTTCCAACCGATTTTATTAGAGGGAATAGAGGAAAATGACTCAAAGCGGCGACTCTATAAGATACAACATAATAGAATTTAGGGGCGGTTTTTTGTTGTTATCTATTTGATGCGGTGGTGTACTTCATTTCGCTGTTCTATAACGTTCGTAAGGAATGCAGTGTACAGAACTTGGAAATTTTGTACCGGATTTCGTGTGAAACTCTTCAGATTGTTCGGAGTGACAATTTCAATTTGGAAAATGAGTCGGGATAATACGGAAGCAGCACCTTATTTTATAATGAATGAGATAAAAGGTGAATTTCAGATCGATTAAAATATGTGTAGTGTGGCGTGCATTTTGCAGGGATACACATGATATTCAGCTCGTACCTTATTGTTAGATTCGGTTAGATTATTACATTGTTCTTATATACCCGCAAAATTCGGGTATCTATATGTTGTTTGATTTTCGGAGAAATGACAGTATTGTAATACCTCTTCCAAATTTCAAAGGATTTCGATTAACGATGCGGTCTCTATATAGAACCCCGTTGAAACCGCGCGGCACTCAGTTTACTCCAACTTCCAGTACCTACCCGGAGTCTCTCTCTTAGACTCTCGCCTAAATTATACTTCAAAGGACTAGAGAACTGTTTTAATAAAACTGAGCTGTTAAAGTATTCCCTTGAGACTGTGACACAAACCCTTAAAAAATACCCAATTTCAAAGTGTACGTACCCCCAATCGGACGGCGACACCATTACTTCCAGAGTTCCAAATATTTTTTTAACCCTCAGGTTTTTCTTCTTTTCTTTCGTTTTTCCCATGCCTCGTAATATTTCTTTCTCCCGTTTCCCTCATTATTCGAATGTTAATGAGCTTTTTTTCGTAGTTGTTATATCCGATCAATTTCGACAATTTCGATCACCAAATTGCAGTTTTTCGTGTTTTACATAATTTACAAGAGGGATAAAATTTGTTTCCGTGAATTGGAATCGAAAAACTTTCACTTTGTCAAATTTCATGAATTTCGAGCATCGAACGCAGTTTTAGATCGTACCAGTTGCACAGCCCTTATCGCCGTGCCCTTACCATTGATCCGAGGTTCGAGTGCTTTCATGCAGAATTTTTCGTTCTGTATCCGATCCCGAAATGAAAATCAGCGAGTTTCGTATCAGGAAGAGAAATAAACAATAAATTAGCGAGTTGACCTTGATTTCAGCTTGACAGGAACACCTGAAAGAAAGTTTGATATTGTCGATTACTTTCTCCCTTTGAACTCACCAACTTTTGCGTCAAACATTTTTTCCCATCACTAAAAGTTTTGGGGAAAACAACTCGTAATACTTCAGAATATGCCCTACCCCGTGCATCCTCTTTCGCAGCAATTATTTCTCTTTGTATCCCTCTGGAAAACATTGGGTAACGTACCGAAGCTTATGTATTACTGCGTAGGTTATGATTTTCTACCGAAGAAAAATAAATTCATTACAAATTCTCACTCAAGTGATGCTCTATAATTGCCTCCGAAATGAAAGAAGTGAAGAAGCTTGATGAGAAAAAAAATGAAAATTAGTCCATCGCGTTGGGCTATGGCAAAGATATAGGTAAAAAAGCGGGAAGAAAAAATGGCCTCGGCCGCCAAAAATAGCCCTGTGAATCCCGAATCCCCTCTCGCGGGTAAAATCGCTCGCAATATGGAACCTAGGGGGTGGGTCGAGAGGTGGGTAGTCCGTTGCCGAAAGAAGAGACTGCTGGTCTTGAAAATGAACAGGACGCAATGAGCTACCTATACCTTTTGAAATTTCCTCAAATCTCCGCCCAGCGCGCAATATCCGGCATAACGACGCACAATTTGACCGCATGAAAACTCCCGAAGCATCCAGAAACATCCTGGTGTACGTATAATGTAGATGTATACATGTATATGGTATATACGACATCCTGGGAACTGTATATAAACCCGGGGAAACCCTTTCCGACCAGGTGATAACAGTTCTACACCCTTTTCTTGATATCCCCGCGCTGCCGGCTCTGTGGCAGCCTCTCAAAACGACGGCTCTCATTCGCTATCGCTAATCATTCCGCTAATCCTGTCCGCACCCTCCGTCTCCCTCCAGGCTTTGTATGCCCCCCCCCCCATCAGCTCTCTCGCTCTCTGCTTTTATCTTTTCATCCCGCTCCGTCCCTGTAATTTTCTCTCTCTTTTCCCGCGTTTCATCCCCTAAGCCCCCGCACTCTATATTTTCTCTCTTGTGCTCGCTTCCTCGGTTTAAAGATAACAAATGCCGGGCGTTTAGGGGCACGATTACGTTGGTTATTCATTCGACGCATCAGTCAGCCATTCAAGCGAACCACTGCCGCCCCGCCACCATCGGGGTAAAGCCGCTTGTTTGGAGGTAGAATCGCTTTCGCTAACACCAGGTACAACGTATCTGGACACACATATATCCACCGCAATCCCACAAACACACATGCATCAGGGTGTCCGTTATTAACTGACAATGAATGTAAAATTTGAAGGAGGATCGGTTGGATATGAATTTTCATCGGTGAAAAATAAGTCTTGCACAAGCTAGAGGTTACTAGCTCGCATTTCTGCGTCTCACACAGTTTATTTGGAGCTCAACAACAACATCAACAACAACAACAACAACAATAATAATAATAATAATAATAATAATAATAATAATAATAATAATAATAATAATAATAATGATAACAATATTAATGATAATGTAAAAATCGTGAAATCCCATTTGAAATACATGGAAAAGAGATGCAAAGTTTTCGAATTCGAATGCGTTTGTGAACTGCTTTCATATTTTTTCTACGTCTTATTTTGATTTGAATTTTGCTTTCACTTTTTAGCATTCTTGTAAACATGTTCTTTATGATTATTATTGCGAACGTTAGTTTCATTTGCATTATTAAGGCCACCATTTTTCTGTTACTTCTGCAAAATGCACGCATTTCTATTCGGAAACTTTGCATCTCTGTATAATCTTCGTGATACATATATATCTTACAACTTTCATGTGAACAATATTTGGCTAAATGACTTAGTTCATGGTGCGATTTATAGATATGCTGTTAAAATTAACGCCTCACTTTCGGATACACCCTGTATATGTATATATACACCGTGCAATCACATGTATCACACAGACACGCACATGGGGTACGTAAGACCCACCTACATGTATATTCATTCGTTAGGTCTGCTGAATTGATGACAATTAGGGAGAGGTGCTTCGAGTGTTATCGAATTTAAACGGTATCCGGGGTTCGTTTGCGGGCTGTGGGTCGCGGACGTACAAGCCGCGTGGATATCCACCAGATAGTCGAGTTTAACCTTCTCTCCCTGCGGATTACCTCCCTTATATTCTGCCGATCTCTCGGTGGTAGCTGCTACCACTTCCTCATCCTTCTTTTGCTGCAGCGGGACCGGGGTATTTCGCAAGTAATGGGCAATTTCGGGCCAACATACTTTATAAATACCATACCGTTACTATTTCATACACGCGATGAGGGCTCGTTTGATGATGTGGTCGGACTTCACGTCCGAGTTTATATCAATTCTAACGATCGATCTTTTATCAAATCACAGTCAAATATCGCCCTTTGCTTCGTGTAATCTCTGTGTATAATAATAAACAGCATGATCCTGCGTCATTTTATAATTGTGTATCGTGCTTAATTATGCTGCCATATTTTGTTATACCGTATTTATGTTATTTTGGATTTAAGTTTACTGATGTGAACTACTAGTTGTATATTTTCTAGAAAAAATTGCCGTAATCCTGTCTTTTTCTAATTTTAACTCTTCGTGTGAATATTTCGTAAACCATATTAAGGCATCATTTTCATTTTTTCATTTTATTTCTTTCCTAGGCTAGAGAAAAAACTAATTGACAAAACTAAGAGATAACAATCATTAACAGTAGAGGAAGTTGCGGAGGATACAATAAATCTGCGCAATAGAATAGCTGAACCCTCGATATCTGGATCGTAAATTGTTATGATTATTGTTATGATTATATATCGACACTACGACGAAAAACTTGAGCCGAGGCGTTTTTACAAATACAAAATACGTCCGTACACACACTCGTGTAGGTATGTATATGTAGGTACATATAAATGTGTAGGAATAGATGAGCTGTCGTAATTAATTATTTTCCGCCCTATATCGAGAGTGGATTTTTATGCTTTGCCCGAAGGAAGATGGAAATCTATTTATTAATATCTCTACTTGGCCGTAGGTTTCCGTTTTTGCTTTTCGTCTCGCTTTTTCTTCTTACGTATTTCCCGTTCAGAATTTTAATTGAATTTCAAATGGAAAAAATCTGATAATTATTTTCTTGTTTATCCGCAGCTCTATCATTTAATTGTACAGAGCTTTACAGGGAAAATTGTTTTCCATTGGGGGATAAAGTATTTATCGCTTCGACAAAGAAATGCAATCTACCATTATACCAGATGAAGTGTCGTTAAGGAACGGTAAAATAGGTATATCTATCCAATTTCGTAATTGATCAACGCTTTTCCATTTCCCATCTCTTTTTTTTCTCTATTTTACTCTAACGGACGATATCTAATCTGCTATCGCGCACAACACGTTGAACGCAGCTCGTCGTTGTCGTCGTCGTCGTCGTCGTCGCCATCGTCAACGACTGACAATCCGATTAAAGGATTTTTACGTTGTTCACAGTTCTCCGTTGCCGTCGCGTATTCGATGTACATACAATGGTAGGTGTACTACCTACCTATATGTATACAAGGATGCCGGAAAACCCGCTTTCTGGTCTTGTATTTTTTCTGCGAAATTGAATACTTGATGAAATTTTGCAGCTTAACGAGCACAATTACGTAGCGCCCACGCTCATGTACGCATGGTTGGCATCCACCGCTCCGCAGGTTTTTCCCCCCCAAATCTCTCATAAATCGGATAGTGGGATGACTAAAATTTCATAAGTCATGGGATCATGGATGTTTTTTTCAGACTTGACTCTTCCTAAACATCGATCATAGCTTTCGAATATAATTATCGGACGCACTGCAGTTTTATTATAAATCCTAACGAAGCATTTCAATTCATAATCAGCCATTGCTAAGTCGTGTTGCGAATCGGCTTTTCGATCCTCTTCAATCTGCAAGAATGAAACATCGTTGCGTCGGCGAATTGTGTTGAAGCGTCGTTATCACTACAGAAAGTTCATGCGGATATCAATGATGAGAGGGATGTAAGAATATATCATGGGGGGAAAAGAGAAAGGAGGCGAGGAAAATGCGTCACGACGTAAAGCGTCGTCAGGTCTAATATTAAAATCTGTTTAGTATATTCCGAACAATGGAGTAGGCATTGAAGGGAATTCTTGGATCGACGCACCCTACCTCGGAATGGTGAACGGAAAGAGAAAGGCTCGAGGAAAGCTTTGGAATTACGATCAACTCCAAGCTAAAGTGGGTTCGAGGAATCTAGAATAGAAAATTCCCTAGCTTTTCTTCGAATAGATCTCCCCTCTCGCACATCGATAGACTGTCGGAAAATCAAGGCATTAAGAAAAATACAGACAATCTTCGATCTTCCGAACTTCCCGTCGATGATGGCCGGGTTCTTTCGACGAAGAAAAATGAAAAATTTCATACGGAGGCGGACGTTGTGAACGGCAGCTGGGCAGGAAAAAAGGATCAGCGGCGTTTAATTCTGATCGTGAGTTCTCGAATATATAATTATACATACCGTGAGTTTACGGTGAAACCGACCGGTCTCGTTAAGTTGCCGTCGTACGAGCGTCGCTACTAATCGTAGCGGGGTCTCAGCAACGCTAACGAATTCCCGAGTCAGTAACGCCCGCACGATGGCAACTTAACGAGACCGGTCGGTTTCACCGTAAACTCACGGCATATGGAGCGGCTTTGAATAGAATTCGTTTTAAACCTGATTGAATCGTACCTACCCAATGTATTGATACAGCTGAAGACCAAATTTCACCATTCAACTGAATTTTATCCCGCGCTTGATGAATATAAAATAATTGGCACGTCCCTACAGCTGGTATAAGTGGCAAAAAGTCAAGATCTCGCGTAGTTCTGTCTATTTTCAGTTTATAAATGCCAATTACTCTTTGGTTGTTCTATAGTGATACTGTATGAAGAACCGCTGAAAAATTTATCGCATATATATACCAGAGTTTTTATCACTCAAAGCGAACCACGCAACGTTCACCTCGGCTGCGAACAAATTTAATTAGTCACCCACTTCGATATACCCATTAATTTAATACGCCCCCCCCCCCCCCCCCCCCCGCCCACTAATATCCTTTATTCTGTCCGTGCAATTCGACTCTATTCTCGTGTATTATACTAATGAAACGCGTGCAATGTTTCAGGGCCCACTATAATTTATGTATCGTGGGAGTAACGGTACAATTTTCACCCCTCAAAGAGAGCATAAATTGAATTTCTTGTATCGAAAGCTTTACACTTCTTGTCGATATAAGCGAGCAAGAAACGAACGGATACGACTATAAATTAGGAATCGAGCTAGTTTTTCCCATTCTTCCTACAGGAATGGTATAAAGTTCTCGTGTTCTTCAACATAAAGAGGGTTCAGAAGTATCGCATTTTTTTCCCTCCTACTCCCTTTTCCTTCAATTCGCCGGAAGAATGATTCCGAATTAATACCCTCACATGTATGCTTGGCAAAGGTGGCTGAACTTGTAAAAATCCCATGTAATATTGTATTCTACAACTCGTAGTACTTTACAGGAGTTTCTGACGATAGGAAATAACGCTCGTGTAGCACGATTTGGTGAAAATTAATTTCGACCGGGTTGCCAAATTCCCAAGGGGAGAAGAAAGAGGATAGAGGGGCGTGGGCGGATAGCCGTCGGGATGGGCTTTTCCGTAGGTGGCGGTAGGTGTTTCCGACGCGGTACACGGGCAACCCTTCCTCGGTAATTGAATCACGCCGAAATTGGCGAGGCGCAAAGCATGGATCAAATCCTGGGATACCAAACGTACAGAATGCCTGCCTCCCTGCCTCGATATCGAGGCATGGACCATCGCCGATACGTCGATCAACATGTAAGGACACAGTTCGTTCCGAACTCGCCATTCGTTACGGTGTCTCGAAATTATCAGAATTCAGAATTTCCAGTAATTCCATCTAAATTGACGAAGATTCGGGCTCAGTTATAAGTGACCCGACAGGTGTTTGGGGTGAAGCGCGAGTTTGGAGTCGTCCTACTGGCACCGTTGAACAAGATGCCAATAAGGTCGCCTACTCGAGGCAAACCGTGTTGATCAAACACTTTCCTTTTAATGGAGATGTTTGCACGAAATTGCTGGAATACTCACGCGAGAACGAGCGCAACCGCCAGCGCCAGCGCCACCGCCACCGCCCCCACCTGTGTCATGTCCGTGGCAACGCTCACTGCGAAAGATATGATCCCGCATAGTTCGCACTGGTGAATCACTTGCTGTTCGCACCATCATCCTTCTAAACATCGGAGTATGTGCTTACCTTTCGCGATGCAATTTTCCACAAATCAACTGGACCGCAGAGGAGAAAAAAAATAGTTTCTATCGTTGAAACTTTTCAACACGATGCGATGGCACTGGTCATGAACGCGTATACATGTGCGGAAGGTAAAAAGCATTCGGCTAGCGCTCATACCTATATATAGCGCTGAACATAGTGAGGAGATGATCTCAGAGGAGTTGTAGTGATTCAAAACAGGAGGGATAGAGAATCCGTATTATCGGGTGTACCCATGACGATCCAAACCGACCCTGCGTAACCACTACGAATATAACGACTCGGCTGCTGCTGCATCTGCTGCTGCCCGGTGTGTACATACATATGATCGTAAATTGCAGGCGTTAAATTACACAACTGACCGCTGTACGAACTGTTGATAACATTTGCGTCGGGTCAACGTCGAGTCGATATCTACGACAGCTAATCGATCAGTTTCAGAACATGGCGCCGATTCTGGGCCAACTCTCCAAATTGTCGGCTCCGATAGCAGTCGAACTCAACCCACGATGTTGAAATAGTACTCCTACGTTACACGGGGTTCCGTTCATTTTCAAAATCCATAAAATCATCCCGGAAGATCCCTAACCGTTATACTTTGTCGTTATAATTCAGACTGACCTTCCTCATGCACTATCGATTTTTCATACAAGCTATACGCAAGTACCCGATCTGCGTTTCCAAATACTCATCGACGAATGCAAACCAAAAGTAAATGTCTTTATAGGGGGTGGAAAAAACCTATAAAATTTTTCAGGCAAGGTTTGGCTCCTGCTGTTACCGCCGTGGTCGATTAAATAAGTTGTCGTTGAAACGGTATAAGAAACCCCCAACGCTTGCGAAGAAACCTGCGAGAACGAGGAAAGGGCGGATGCGGGGTTACATACGAAAGAAAACAAAAGAAAAGGTAAAAGCAATAATTTGTCACATGTGAGATGTGTGGGTGCGGAAGGGGAATAGCGGGTGGAGGGTGGAGGGTAAAAATGGCCTATGAGGAGAGAAATAATAAATAGGGGGAAAAATGTTAACTCTGGAAGAGTTTTTCTGGAAGAAACTCTCCCCAGATCCCAATGACAAGAAAATAAGAGACGAAGCAAAAAAAGAACTGCATGAAAAAGAACGCAAAACCAAATAGAAGAACAAAAACCGGGGAAATATCACTCATATTATACAAGACCTCCAAGATCTGCCGGCTACAAGTCACCTTATCGCAAAATTATTAATTTATTGTACCTGTTGTGTAGTAGCGTTACAGGTACATAACGATTCAAGTCACTAAGTAACAAAAAATGGACGGACGAAAAAGTAGCCGCGGCATATTTACGTTCAGAGTAATTTTTGAGGAAATTTTTTGCAATATTTGGGAGCTTATCGTTCTGATATACGCAGTATCTTAAGTATGCATTTTTTCCTCATTCCTTACCCACGTAGGTAAGCTCGATGAGTTGGTTTCCACTGATTGCAAGTCGGTCAGATGTTTGAACTAGATTGTGATTCTATCGTTTACAATTCGGTACATCGTACCGGACACCGGAACAAAAGAGAGAGAGAAAGAAATCTTATCGACAATAACCGGGGAGATATTTCTTCGACCTTTTCTCGATAAACGAACTCACGAATACGGGGTCGAGTATCGCGGCTAGAGGCCATCTGACAGCAATTTTGCGCTAAAGAATCGACGTCGCTTACAAAGACTTGAAACTGCGCTCGATTTGAGTCAAGGTAATTTTTTTTTATCAATCGCTATTCGGATTCGTATATTTTGCCTTTTTCCAAGTTATCGATATCGCGTATAATAACGTAGAACATTCCCCAACGCTTACTTTGGCTATATGAGTGGCGTATTCCGGATTCTGAATAAATATATACATGTTTCTACACAGATATACCGTAGATATTTATTATAAGTATAAAAGTCGCACCTTATAGATTCGAACGTCTTTGGTTTGTTTTCATTTACTTGGGAGCTATAGTATAGCTGTAACAGCTAGCAAACAGTTCGAAAGGAAAACAGTTTAACTGCTTTTTGAGCGCGCTACGTGTCGCTTCGCTGACATGTTGACGGTTCCTTCTAGTTTATTGTTCTCTTATACTTTCTTCAGAGAAACGACCGACAGGATCCAAACAATTCTCTTCAACCTCTCTAGCCCAATTTCGATTCTACCATTTCTACAATAAAAGTCCATGGAATATATCTAAGGACTGTGTGATTTATGGGTAGCAATGTGCAGGTACAAAAATTCAATGAAATGTTCCATTGTATTAAGTACAACTTCTCTCAAAACCCCACCGCACAAGAATTGATAAATAGACACGAATATAAGAATTCTCGCATCTTCGTTATTATACATTGTATTACATACGAAAATAGATATAACGATAAGATAGGAAACGTACGAAATTGGTAGGCATTATTTATTGCTCGGTCTTTCGCCACGTCCGATATCTTGCCAGGCTATACGCCGAGTGCTTCGACATGGTCAAACCCCAATGCCTAATAACAGATCACCCGACGTTCAAACGACTTATTTGTTATCATAAATTGAATGCGTATGAATCAGTGTAATTATAACGAGCAGAATTTTGAAGATCGATGGTTTCATTCTTTTATCAAGTAGAAATTTAGCCGATGTTCACATTAATCAAGGAATAGTTAGCCTCAATGATTTCTGCTATCACTACGGTGTTTCTTTCCTTATTCTCTGTGTTCCGAATGTATAATACATTGAATGATTATCACGGGGGGAAGTGTTTGAAACGTCGGTTTAACGAGTACAACTTTACAAAGTATACAGCTCTCCATATGAGTGTGAAAATTTATCGTGTCATGAACCTCAAGTTTCTCAAACATGTACAGAATTGATATTTTCCAAAAAGAAGCATTAGATAGCTACATGTGGGATGGAAAATTTTCCGAGATGATAAATTTTTTGTGCAAGAATCCTTTGTTCTCGTGCACGGTGTGAACAGCGAATATACGAACAGATGGATTTCGAGGTGCATGTATAGTGTCTAGCTCGGGTGGAATATTTTCTAAAAACAAGGAGCGAACAAAAACCGTGACAAACTTTCCGGTTAGTTTGACGAATAGCTGAGAGCTCGAACGATCTATCCTTTGCCCGAGCGAAGAAGTGAAGAATGATATTTTTCAACAGGGGTGATAAATATACAAAGCCGAAGGCAACGGCGCCGAAAGACACCGCGACGGTGTAATTTATTATTCCCCAGGACTTTACTGGAAATTGCGTCACGCTGTCGTTACGAATTCATTTCCTCCAAATTCTTCAGAGATTTCAATTTCTCCTTTGTACCTTGAACATTCGCCCTGACCAACTCCCGGAAATATATCTATATACATATATTTATACGTATATACATTATACATGGATATGGATATGGATATGGATAGGATATAGATACTACATCCACTGAGACTACCGAGATGATTCGAACGCCAACCAATTGCAGGTACCGATATAAATTTACAACTATTATACGGTTAGTCAACTTCTTTCTCATGTCAAATAAGCTTTGTCGCTTGATTCAATTACTATCGGAACTATTCATCCTCTTCCCTATCAAAGGTCGAAATGAAAATAATGCGCAGAGTACTCGCGCACGTCACATACATATGCAAAGAAAAAGGGAAGGAAAGGAAGTGTTTTGGAAGTAATGACTGGTGTTGATCACGGGGTGCCGAACTCGCGGAAAAAGGTTGCGACGAAGGCCCACCAAATGTCACCGGTACGATTTTCAAGGTCCCGCCATTCGTGTCTTCCTCTTTGCTCGAGTCGACACCATGGTTTTGGTATATCTATACCTCCTTCGTATCTACCGGGCTACCGACACTTTCTCGATATCCCGTTCGCCGGTTCACTCTATCGAATATAACCCGGTGGTCCCTGATCTCTTTCGGGTCATATTGGGGCGCGAGGACTCGTTCAAACGTTCGGATGATTTTTAACTCCTACGTACGTCTAAAATATTGAGTCTTCTTCTTTTCCTTCCATTCGATTCATGCTCGGACTGGATCAGGAATAGGCTTCGCTGCTTTCTCTTTTAAGGTCGGTTAAAAAGAATATCAGTGAAAATACGTGGCTCTAGTTTAATTAGTCGAACCATGGTTCTTGCGGTAAAATTAACACGAAGGACTGAGCCTGTGCGAGTTTATAGAGATGCGGGGAGAAAGAGAGACATGCTGCAGAACACAGTGAGGTTGGTAAGGTAATTTCGAAAAGTGGAACAAGCCGCGGCTGACTGTTTCCAACTATGTTCAAGATGTAGATTAGAGAAACCCAGTTGCCTCCTTTGTTACTATGCAAAAGCACATAACGTAATCGGTCCTCTAATGAGAATCGTACTTGGTTCAGGCGTTAGGCACAGACCAAAGCTATACCGAATGCGACGAGAAACCCACGAGGGAAGCTAATAGCTGGGGTTGTAACGACGCGCCTCTCACCTTATGCGAACTACAACAATGGGTTGGATTAACCAATAACTTACTTATGTACGGTATCAACCGGGTCACGTGGGATAAGCATCTACCGGAGTCTATAGTCCCTATTGGGAAGATTCGGCGAAAGTTTTGTCGCCTGATTTCGAATTCGAACAAGAATCTCTTTCGAGTCCAGAATTGCATAGAAGAAAGTACCAGAACGAGGTTCTTCTCGGAATCGAGCGGGCAGAACTACCTACAGCCAAGGCCTTCACCGAAGGGAAGATTCAACGAAAGGGACCCCCTCGCTTTGTATGACCGTCGGCATCACGAGAGGCCACTTCAATTTCATTCTGTTGAAATTGAAATCCATGCGCGAAATTTACAGATTTCGTCAGCGACTCTTACCCCGTATCCGTAACCAGGTTTTGCAAGGTTGCTATCCGACATGATTTGACCCACATAAAACTTATGCTTCGAAAATCCCTATGTGAAAATTATGATTCTAATTTTACTCCTTCTCGACTGAGAATCAAACTGACAATGAGATTGCTCGATGGCGTTTCAGCCGAAGGACCGCGCGAGTGGAACGCGGAAATTCGGACTTTTGGTCACGTCGTCGACGTTCGGGGGACGCGGTGAGACGGCCTCTTAGTTTGACGGGATATTTCTACGCGGGACGTTTCGTTCGTCAGATTATGAATGTAGAAAGAGTAGTAGTAGTAGTTGGTGAGAAACGATATCATCGTCCGTATACCAAGTAAGCGAGTTACATCGGTATTTTCATGAAGCGCTTATTCCTCATTCACTTTCAACCGGATGATCCTCCGCATCGTCGTCCGAAAAGCTTGCGGTTCAACTTGCTAGCTTCTGTAGTCGCTGAGTTTGAAGATTATCCTTATACCAGATGGACGTGATGTGGATATTCATGAGCGTGCGCGGCTAAAATAAAACGCCCCACACACCATCGTGTTCAAGTATAATGTGCCGTGCGGCAGGGAGCTTGTTCGATTATGAGGTGTAGCGTACATTCATTCGCGTACCAACCTACGCCGCAATCCACCTACACTCACCTACCTGCAGGTGAAGGTTGTTTGCTTTGCAGTTGGCTTTCCAGGTTGATATTAACGTCGGCGAATTGGGTCACTACTGCGCCTTGTGCTTGACCTACTGTGCACGCGAGCTTTCATCGTCAGTTGAAACCTTGTCAGTGACGTCTTTCCGACGTCATATATTACAGTGACGTCACGCAGTCTTCATAGTTCGTTTTTCAATTTTGAAATGTTGAAAAAATAATTTTTCACACACGCTACGCAATGTTTAGAACCGTGGAGATGCTCGCGAGTATGATCATCGAGTGGTTTAATTTGTGTTCGGGGAATGAAATCGTAAAATATCAACTGAATTTATAAATGTACGCGTATCTCTCGTTCGATGGCATGAAAAGCTCTCGAGTTACCTGTCAAGAATTTGGCCCTTGACGCGGAGAGCAGTATTTTACAAATGCGGTACCCAGCGCAGCGAATGCATAGCTCCTAGCGCATTTATTAGACGGAAACAAAACCCTCAGATTTATCTCAACAGGCATTTAACTATAGAGTTATTTCGATACGTGTGCAACACATTTACATCGTGCGATACATGTGCCAAAGAAAAATGCAACGCGGATGTTGGGATGAAAACGTTTCTTTTCGTTTACTCCGTCCACCACAGGGTGGTGAAAATTACGAGCTGTGTCATACCTACCCTAATAAAACAAACTGTGAATTTAAGTGTAATTTACGCTCGACGATCAGCAGCGAACGTAGACAGCGTTGTCATCGTCGGTACAAGTAGCAGCAGCAGCAGCAGCAGCAGCAGCAGCAGCAGCAGCTCGACAATCCACGTCCGACCGTTCCACCCGGAGCTACACATTTTTTAATCAATAGCAGAGTTGATCCGGGACTAGGTCGAGTGGTCGCCACCGCGTGGATAACACCAGCTACTTAATATTAGCGGTGCAAAGCTGCTGCAGCCAGCCAGCCAGTTTTTAAGTAGTCGAGTGCACCGTATACCAAACTGGACGCGTCAGCTTATCGAGATTCGGTTTCTGTGCTACGAGCTTTTCCATTTTCTTTTATTTGTTCCCCGTTAGCAACTTTGTATTATATTCGCACACAAAACTCCATGTATCTGTAGCAAAGAGAGTGGAGAAAAAAAAGAAAAAAAAATGTCAATCTGATAAACCGGTGGTCAATCGATCTGACCCCGAATATACCAGATTTCTTCACCGAACTGTGTCAGCATATGCGTACAAGATTTTCAAATTGAATATTATTACAAGGCTTACGATCTTAGAAGTCTGTTAGATAAAGAGCTCTTGGAAATCCTTACAGCCAACATAGTTGGTGATCAAAGAAAAATATCTTAAAAATGCAAAGCTCCTTCATCAGATTGGACAGTCGACGCAAGCTCGATCCCGTCGTGTTCCTAAATCACCGTCACGTATAGATCAGTCAAACAGTTTTTCTTTTCATCTTTTTAAACGCGACAATTCTCGGTGTGTTCGGCCCTCAGGGTAAGGGAGAAAACGCATCAACCGGCGGCTTTCTATTTCCCGTGTAATATACATACTGTGGGAAGATGCCCTGAAGGAAAAAAGGGGTGCAGAGATTAAGGGGTTGCGCGATTAGCATCGTCGTCGTTTTGGCGCGGATCAAGAGAGAAAATCCAACGATTGTTTACCGTCGTGTAGCACATTTATGGTGGATGGATGGTACGCGGTGCAGTACCTCGAGCTGTGATCTAGGCTAGGTCATCCGAGTCACAGCTCCAGAGAAGAGGGATATGGAGAGATAGTAAGACAGAGAGAGAGGGTAGGTTAAGTGGTGAGAGAGACGGAGAGAGAGCTTACGAGCTTTACGCGCCGCGGCGAATGGGATGGCGTAGTGACGTCATTGGATACCTAGGGAATGGGATCCTGTGACGTCACTGTACGCGTCGGGGCTAAGAGGGCGTCGCTATCGACCGCGGGGTAGAGAAAGAGAGGAAGAGAAAGAGGTGAAACGCGAAACTCGATCAGAGCAAAAGCAGCAGCAGCAACTTATACGCATATGTATAACGATGTATGTGTAGGAATCATGATGAGCTTGATGGAACTTTCTTGATCGATTTTCTCGATCGGTTTTCCGCTAGTCTTTTATAAGCGTGTGTCTTTTCACTACAAATTTTTTACTATCAATTTGCATACAGAAGATGTATTGTACCAATCAAACTAATGTGCTATTTTGTATATTATGTTTAATGGCCACAATAAGGAGTTTGGACTTCATGGTCAAATAAAATTTATGTATCCATCTATCTACATATATCTGTATGTATAAACGTACCCTGCACCATGAGCGTATGATGCACACACGACGCGACGGTAGAATCTCACTTTTTCATTCTTTTTTTATCACGAGTCTGTAGACTTAGAAAGAAAGAGTCGAAGCGTATCTAAATATTACTTGCAGATCGACGACGGGTTATTTTTCAAACTCTTGAAATTCATTATCCGATTAAAATGTCACGTGCAGAATAGTGCACGGGACGTATGCAGCATGCGTCGTCGCGGAGAATGTGAGGGGAGGGGAGTTGGGGTATAATTTAAAGCTATGTTCTAATTAAAAAATCAGCTTAATTTACGACATTCGCGTTGGCCGGTCGGCCGGTCTGTTAGCGGTCTGTAGTCGCGGTCAGTTGAAATCCAGGCTTGGTAATCCAGCTGGGAGTCTAAAATTGCATAGCTGAAATAAAATGCGCGCGACTAGGTGCTCCAAATCTATAGCTCTCCTTTCTTTATGCTCGCTTTGAATTACAATTGTTTGCGAATCAATATTGAGGGTATAACATCGGCTGTGAATCTGCACCTGATCAAAACGGCCGTAGCAATGGAAAGATAGAATAACACCGATTTCCATCGCTCGCTACCATCTCGATCGAAACAATTAAATACCGGCAAAAATATTAAGAATGTAAAAATACGCCGCCAAGTTCCAAATGTAAAATCCTTTCAACAGTATTTACACGAAAAAATAACACCAAGCTCTACGGCGAGTTTCGGGCAAGCGCATATACGTCGCTGATTCGAACCTTATTGGTGCACTGCATGGATATCGAAAAATCATTTCAACGGCTGCTTACTTGGCGGGCGCATTCAATGCCCATTCCCACGCACTGGTACTGTTCAATATTTTCATAAGTCCACCCTCAGCTGCATTACTAGATGTTAGTCTAAATCACCAGGTATAGGTTTATGTTGGCGGAGTTTCGTCTTGGCGTTTAGGGAGTGCCGTTTAGGGGCTGGGGGCTGACGGCTGGGGGAGGGGGAGTAGGAAGCGGAAAGCGGGAAGTGGGGCCGAATGCCCCATTAGTATAGCGGCGGTTAGTATATATATCAGTGTTATCATGCGAGATCAGATTTGCCCCAAAATCAATAGAGGGGAAAAGTTCGACAGAAAAGGTTTATACACAATTCGTGCACTTCATCGAAAGTTATCGTACGCGGACGAAACGGTCTTCGAAGAAGAGGAATGCTGAAATTTGCCTAATTTTTCAAACTTCAATGATTGATAATTTCGGATCCCTTGGACCGATTCCGCCCAAATTTTGCAGGCGAGGTTAGTTCGACCGATTGTTGATGTCGTATAAATTTCACGAAGAAATGCCGAAGCGTTCGGCAGTTATAAAAATGGCCCCCGTGTCAAAGAGAAAGGGGGATTGGTCCGGGAAAAGGATTTGCACACGCACTCGCCGGCGTAGCCGCAAATTTTGAATAAATAACGCGATTTTTATTTCCTATTCATCATACCCGACGGATAAAATTGGAAATAATATTTGAGTTTTCTTTTTCCAAACGAACGGATGCCAGCCGCCGCGCCGCCGTCTTTGAGTCAGTGTCTAGCGGCAAAAATGATAAATTCAGTTAAGCTATTATCTTTGATTAATTCGTACATCGTTAGCAGACTTGATTGGGCCATTAATTCGGGCAAAAAAATGAAATGACTGATGATATAAAAATTTTGTATCATAGCCCGATGCACAATAGTCGAAAATGGATCGAAAGTCCGATAAAAATCCCGACGGCGTTCGCCATGTGTACTTACGACGAGATCGGCAGCTCGGCGTAATCTCTGAGGGTTGATTCTCCGAATTCTTCGTGTCAAGCTTTTAATCTTTTACCGCGGTGAGCAAATCTCACATGGTAGGCCAATTTGCTACGACGTACAGAATTACCTCTGGGCTTTGAATCTAACGATTAGACGAGAATCCGAGGAGTTCATGGAACCAGATAACAACCGAGGATCTTAATTAGTTCAACAGTCACTCACAGCTCAGTCTGATCTATATACTAAATGCACCAGCGACAGCCGCCATTTTAAATCGAAAAATACCATCGATTATTCACACGCTGATGTAATCACGCTCGTTATCTTGTGATCAATTATTTGATTCAACATCACTGAATAATTTAGATTTGCATCATTCGGGGCGTACCAGTTCTCGTGCCAATTATGACCCCCAACATCGCCCCGCGTTCCATGACGGTTGGTTTTTATAGAGGGTGCAGAAGGAGATGGAAACTTTAGCCAGAAGATTCGCGGTGAGTTGAGTGATATTCGGATGACCACATAATTAACGAGTCGTCGGTTATAGGATTTGAACTTTCGATCGTGGGATAGGTCGCCCGTGCAGATCACCTCTGCGGAGCGTTCGTCACCGACGTGGTACGGTTGCAGTGCCGCGGTACGGCGAAATTGAGTCAAAGCCAGCATCGAGACGCTGTACGAAAGGGTATGGCTGCCGAACGAGTAGAAAAAAAGAAAGGAAAAATCCGAAAATAAAGTATAGCAACGAACGAAGGAAGTAAGGTGGGCGAGAAATGAGTCCCTGAAGAAATAAACCCTGAAATTATTGGGATCCGGAACCAGGACGAGTGCAAAAGTTGCGCCCTGTAGGTACGAGAAGAAAAAAAAGAACCTTCCAAGATTGAGGTCTGTCGAGCGGCGATTTAATAATCCCGAACCCCATCCACAACCCCGGCCCGACTCGAAACGTAGTCGATATTACTGTTTTTATTTAATGTACATATATTTCCCCGGTTCTCTCCTCGTTTCTCTCCACGATGTTCTTCACTTTTTATTCCGTTCCATTCCATTCCATTCCATTCTATTCCACTCCATTCTATTCCATTCGAACTCTCAGTTCGCCAACGCCGTTGCCATGGCGGTATACCGGGTACCCCACTACCTAGATACATGTAGCGTCGCGGTCGGTTTGATTCCCTGGGGAACATCGCGTCAGCGAAACAGGGAGTTGAGAGAGAGTGAAACTATTGCGCATTAGTTCCATCGTAACTTTACTCATACGGTATAGCGAGGTGAGTCTTTCCTTTTTTCGGTTGATCCCACCAGAAGCTAAGCTGGTTATGCAGAGAAGCAAGAGCTCCTGAAGGCCCCTCAACAACCATTGTGCGAAAAATTGGATCGGTAAGGAAAATGTGGAGAGAGCAGGCGAAAGATTATAATGGCGATGATGGCTCGCGTGACCTAAGATAGCGGAAGTAACTTACCTCACGCTCACGGGAAATTGTGCAACAGAATCATCTCGAAAACAGCTCTACATCATAGCCAACCGCAGCGGTGCACCTATACAGCTTCAGCTTTCAATCGCTCGAAATTAACAGAATTCTTTCTTCTCCTCTCTCATCCGCCCCATTTCGATTCCATTCCATCCTCTCTGCAAATATCTTTCACTCTTTATCCCTCTACTCATCTCCTGTCTCCTTCTGTTTTAGCAAAATGTGACACGAGTGGATGTTGAGGAGGGGGATGAGCGAATAGAAAAGAGAAACACGAAGAAAGAGTTTAGAGGATATATGTATATGTATATAGCGGTGCTCGCGCGACTACGGTAGTCGAAGCTTTGATCTAGATGGGTGACTGTGCGAAACCATGCGGAGGAATAATATGTTTTAAATGTACGGAGCACCAGCAGCGGCGCAGCGCGACATCGGGAAGCGAGAAGCAAGCAGGCCGTGAAAGTGCAGAACGAACGAATCTCCACCCGCATTCGTCATGTCTGCTGGGGGGTAGCTTCACATCTAACGAACATTTTTATGCACGCGACTCAAAAGGTAAAACCAGCTGTACGCCCTATGGAGATACAAAGCCGCTAGATTTTAAGCCTCCGTGCTAAAGTAATTTTCAGATTTTCACTTCTGAATCAAATCCTGAAGCATGGGTACGAGCGTAACGGGCGTGCGTACCTTTATGTATCCTCCTTTTTCCGCATATCTAATCATGTCAAATTGAGTGAGTATATTCCGCACGGTAAATCTTCATTAATTTTCAACGAGCTTTAGATTGTATCTTTCCGCGTTTTTACTTCTTGTCATTTTATCTATTTTCTCTCTAACGTTGCGTATCTACTTTTCCTTTAAGCTGTCAGGATTTCTCTCTGGCTCAATGGCACCGTTGCCATTGTAGAAAGAGAGACAAACGGGGAGCCGGGCGTTTCGGTCCTGATATATTGCGAGATTTTCTTTTATTTGTTGCGGATTACTGGTTCGCGGGGAGCTTATACGTGACTTTGCTGTCTGTCCGTCACTTTTCAATAACTACTACTAGCAGCTTTTCATTCGCGTTATTTATAGACCTGCGCTAGATTTATCACGTGGTAAGGTGGTACGCCCGCGCCCACGCCGGCAAGGGAGGTCAAATAAACGTATTATCTTCCTGAAGCAACTTTGGTGTAACCAAATACTCGTATAGATATATTTTTTGACACTATTTTTTTTCGAATTTTTCTCTTTTCCATTAAAATATTATCTTTCCTTCTCTCACTCCCTGCACGGGCCTGCATGTATACAAGTACTTCGGTGACAACTATCACGCAATAATCTCGCTGTGGAACAATTAACGTTGCCATCACGTTATGCGAGCCTTAGGTATACCTAATACCTATACCTGGCTGCCGCGCAAAGGTTGTCGAGGCACGAAACTTGGTCAAACGAACGGGTCATTTCGCATCGCTCGAGAAATTTAACGTCCCGAATCGTTGTATACCCTTTCCCCTCTCCTTTCCTCTTATCTCCGTTCCCGCTCATCTCCATTCCTATGGGTATAGATTATTGCGGTTGACGCTGCAGCGTACATCGAACCTCGTCGGTCGTCCGATGTTACCGGGATCCTGGATGCGTCTGGATGATACACGATGTAATTTCCCGTACTTTACGTCTAACTACCCTTGCCAGCTACAACCTCCCCAATGACCCTCTGTAAGCAACGTTCCTGGATGATAATAACCAACGAGAAAGTGCCGACCCACCTACGCTTACTCTTTCCCTTGTATACCTCCATCTTCTTTCTATACGAGTGCTTTTCCCACTTTTCACGCGCCAAAGAATATTTCGAGAAAACAATTCTCACGGATTTGGAACTCCGCGAGTGAAGAGGAGCTTTGGGATGTATTCGTATATGTTTATAACCGGAGGTACGCTATACGTGGTAACAGGGAGGACAACGAAAGGTCTCTGTTCCTTTCTCTTCGTATCTATCTCTTTTCCTCTTGGGCATCGTCATCGCTACGGTCGGAGAGACGAGCGAGCTACGCAGTGCCTCCTCCGACGTTAGCTGGCAACGAATGGACGCTTGGTGTGTAGAATTTTGGCGGCGGCCCACCTCAACGACTCGCCCTCATTGTCAGTTTCGTGGTCGTGTTCTTTCACCTCTCCCACTCTTCCTCTCTTCCTCTCATTCTCATCCCTATGCTCCCGGTATACAAAAGGGAAGAGACCTCCGCCTGTCTCCCTGTCTCCTTGTATCCGACTTTTCGCCTGTCTGTCAGCCTGCCATGCCTTTCCTGTTTACCAGGGGCTATACGGAAGTGAGCTAATTAAAACCAAAGGAAGCACAGATAAGGTACCCGGTCGTCCCTGAAATAAACTTTGTAAAAGCCGAAAAGGATAAATAATATAACAGAAATGATTGCGAAGAAGAAAAAATACGAGTATCGTAGTACAGGTATAATGCAGAATTCATTTCAATGACGGAAGAAAAAATAGCGCATCGTTTTGTTTCTCGATCTTCATCTTTTTCAACCGCTTCTTATTTTTGTTCTCTTCTTCTTTTCGTTACTCGACGCTGAAACTGTTTTCAGCCGGTGGTTGTTTCGGGGACTCTGCACCGGTGCTGCGTGAACACACGCCACCAGCCCCTCGACGCGTGAGGTGTACAATATACATACGTATATAGGTACAGGTTTACGTATACGTACTTACGTATATCGCACATAAGGGTATATAGCTGCGGCTCTGGTGCTGATCGATGGTTACGCGCGAGACAGAAGCTAACGAGACTAAGATAAATTAATGCCTCGGAATTTCTGGGAGTTGGAAACAAACTCGTGGTTCTGGGTTGACTGCTCCGCTCCCGTGTACCTACCCTCCTCCCCGCTCTCCCGCCTCTCGCCTCTCTTCATCGCCCCCATCCAAACCTCTCACCCTCTCGCCGCCATTCTCTGTATACGTATAGAGTGTAGTATACAGCGGTAGCTGTACTCGGGACTTGGCTTTGCATCAAGTTGACGTTAACAATTAACTCCAACCAAGCGGCCGGGTAATGTGGCAGGTATGTATGTACATGCATACATTATCCATCCGCTACCTCGTACGATCAGTCGCACGAATCGATACGACGAGATGGAAGAAAGAAAAATTGAGAATATCATTGGGCTGGAAGTTTTATCATTCTACAGCATTCCGAAGATCTCGGCCAGAACTAACGGTTGTTGATCCAACGAATAATACAGTAGACGTAATCGTTGTTCCCTTTTTTTTCACCCGTGCGGTCTCTTATTTTTCTCTGTATTTCCGAACCATATCTTACGCTCGTGCACGGTGGCTACTAAGGAGGAAACGATCTGAATAAGAATTCACGAGGCGAAGGCTTTAGCTTGTGATTCGAAACCTATGTTCCGGTGAAGCTTGTGTGATATATAAGATTAGGATTGAAATTGGCCCTTGCCCAAGAATCGAATGGCAAAAACACGGATCGCGGATCGACGCGTATCGCGATCGGGTGATTCGATACTATTTACGTTAGTTAACTCATCCGCTTTTCGCCAGATTATTCACCACAAACATACGAAGAAACACACGCAGAGATATGTGACAAAAGAGCATGAAAAAAAATCATGTACGCAGTAGAACCGGCCGTGTAGTCTTCCTTGCGAATTTAAGTCAAGAGATTCGCGTGAGCGACGGAGAAAACAAAGAGAACCGCAGCCTTCGAGCTCTTTGGGATAAAAGTTGGTCGGGCAAGGTGTGAATTTTAGAAGAAGAGTTAAGACGACGCCGAACCCGCCCACGCCACTCCGCCCACTGTCCGTTACCACTGCGCTGGCTTACGAATATATCGCGTCGCTTTTTTTTGCCAAGTAGCAAATTCAATTCCAACGCTAGCTATAGCTGGATACCTACGGATATAAGAACTATACATACCGCCATTATCCATTTCTTCCTCTAAGGTGTTGCTGCAACGCTTCTGGCTGCACTGCGGTACAAATCGTTTAGTGCCCCGTCACGTTTATTCACTCACTGGCACTTTTCTGCTGGTGCCGCTGCTACAATGCGCGAGATTCGATTTTTAAGGGGGATTTTTCTTTGTACAGCGATTCAATAATTCGTCAATTATTCAATTATTTTCAAGTTAGATCAGAAATCTTAAAGGTCATCTCCGATTCATGGACCAGTTCAGTAGTTGAAATTCATGAAGAATCCTACAAACGGCTCTGCGAATTAAACGAGCTTCCATTGCTTTGACGAGGGGCCTCATCTCTCGAAACCTTTGCCATCTAATTCTGAGACTCTTATCGTTTCACAAGTTACGATCGATCTCATATTATGTTGGGAAGTCTCGAAAAGTATTCAGACGGTCAATTATTGATTCATCCATAGATCTCAAGCATCCGCTCCTTTGACTTCAAAGTCTAGCCCGTTCCAGGATCCTGGCAAACTGTGTAAGTCGGTGATTGATCGTTAGTCTTTCTTGAGCGATTAGAGAAATATTGAATATTTCAAACAAAACTCTTGACGAAAAACGTTCCTATAATAATCTGATTACCTAGGCCATGTACGATTTGCACAATTTTCATCCGTTTTTAGTATACACGTATGTATGTATAGGCATATGTACAGGTATTTCTGCTATATTATAGAGATGCAGCGGGGATAGGTATAAGCCGCCGTGTTTCCCAACGCTCAGCGCGAAATGTAATTAGGAATAGAGAGCGCGGGGTTTCCGTTTGAGAGGCAAAATTGGCTAGCCGTTGTATCGTAAACTGGACTTGTGCAGCAAAAGCTGGTGGTTTTGAAGTGGAAGCACTGCCACGATTGCAGTTTCTACGTATATCTGTATATGTGTATGTACTATATATATTGCAGATACGATTCCAGCGAATAGTCATATTCATAATATACATACATACATGTACCTATAATTGTACACCGTATGCACATGAGTAAACACCTGATGTTCGTATAGTGAACTGAAATTTGACCGCGCCATGCGGAGAGAAGCCGCGGTTAGATTTGTAGAGTAATTATTCGTTGTTTAACGGTCGCCATTAACGGTCATTACCGGGTTTTCGCATAACTTTTATCGTTATACTTGTATCGAAGTACACGCTGAGTTTCAGGCCGCACAATCCCGCCGCGTGAATCGAACACGCCGGTTGATAATTACATTCGATATACGTAGTATGCATGGAAGGATATAGGTACCTTGAACGTATAACTTCGGATAGTCGTCTACCCATACCTATAGCTGCCTGATATTTGCGCATGAGATAATGTAACCGCGAGGACGTTTGTTATCATCGCGCCTTCCGCTTACTTCTTCCAATCCAGCTGCTAGGATTTGACGCGACGTATTATATGTAGGTACCTACGTATGTCTATGCCCGGCACCATACTTTTTATCAATAACGAAATTGAGTCGTACTCTGCAGCGAGCTTCAGGGAAGGGAGGAGGGAAGGATTAGGGGGAGTGGTAAAAATGAATTCCTAATTTTAATTCTTCGCTTAATCCACCCAACGAATCTCCTTTATCAAGTCTCGTCGGAATAAATTTGAAATTCAGCAAAATTCTACCCAGTTATACAACTGCAGAGTTGAATTGCGGATTTTCATTGGTAGAAACTCAATACGGACAACGCGGCCAAGTCAAGTGACGTAAGTCGACGACGCCATTTTTCAAACGATTCCTTTCATATGCGAATATATTTATTCCAGCTTCGCGGATTTAACCGGCATTCGATCGATCGAGCTAAATTTCAACTCTCCGTGCTAAATAAAATATGCGAGATGTTCGCTCGAGGAGGGGGTGGTTTTGGTTAGAGGTGCGGAAATAAGACACTGCGCAACTTGTCGCGCTGGAGTGACCCTGCATTCGATTGACCGATTTGAGAAATTCAAAAGAAACGCATGTGACGTGAATAAAGAAAAACTTTAGAAACTTATGGTCAGAAAATTGGCGCAACACTTGTGAATCGGTTGTCAATTTGCATAAAAAGGGTTACATTTTTTGAAAAATATGACACGCGTACATATAAGTATCGCGTTTTCGGGAGGATCTGGAAAAAATCAAGAGAAAACCTTCACAGCGAGACATCGAAAAAAGAGTTCTTCAAAACATCAGAGATGATCCGAAAATGGAAGGTATATATATAATCGCCAAGTTCACACTTTGAATTGGTAATGTTGTCATACCTGCCGCAGGGATTCGTTAGACGTTAATGTTTTGTCTATAAAAGTTAATGTCGGCTGTTGAATCTACGATCAGAATCTTCCCACGCTCGACATTTCATGGATAACCAACTCCAGCAGTTACTACCTCGATTCAATTCCTGAGGAATCAGTTTTTTTTTCATTTCCATTAGAATTCTCATTTCAATTTCGATTCTTCAGATACCGCTCAAAAGACTCGGAAGTGCCGTTTACGTACTAACCCAATTAGTAGGCACTTGATTCGTATTCAATTCGAAGATCCTCACTTTTTCTTCCTTCATCTTCTTCTCACTGGCTTCTTTTTCATAATCTTTATCAGACCCTCCAATTTCCCTTCAGATCCACTTTCGCACTTCACTTCTATAGCCGGTTCGGTTAACGTGACGTTAACTAGACTGGACGGATAAGTTGTTTCCAGTCGGACTAGATCAGACACAGACGAAACTAGAACATGGTATACCGACTAGTTATTTGCATCTCAATAGTTCTATATCAGCCCAAGTTTCTCTACCGTCGAACTGTGAGGTTGATAAACGCGAATTCTCTCGCTGTGGCATTCTACCGATATCGCGCAAGGGAACCGGAAATCTGGAACGTGTATTAGTTAGTAAAGGTAATCTTACATTGTGCATACATCATCTCTAGCTTTTATCATTTGCGAATTTCAGTTCTGATCCAGTCATTGATCGATTTACCAAACCATCTCAATAATATCGACGCATAGTTCATAAAATCTAAAAGAGTTCGAAAATCAGAAAACCTTTGAATTAACTGATGTGCCATCCATTTGTCAATAGGAATATCGAAATTTCGTTAGTTTCAATGATCGTCGTGATTTGGAACCGTCCGGCATCGTTCGTACATCGATCGTAAATTAATTTGCTATTTTACGGCGCATACCGTCGAGTATATTATTCGGACGTTCTCGTTAATAATATAATTATACCGCAGCAGCCGCCACATAGCTAGTGTAGGTTGGTCAGAATTACAACAGTTTGAATTTTAGACGTTCATCAATTATATCGGTAACAGGTCAACAATAAACCGTGAGTCCGCGAGGAGAGTCTCCGCGTAGGAGAACCAATAACGAGTTGGAGCGAGAATAATTTGATACTCGGCCGGTTGGATGGCATCGAACCGTTATTTTCTGCTTTTCGTCTATGTACCTGCAGGTAATCGACCAACATTTACCAGATATACGTGATTTTTTAGATTCTTTTACTCACAATCAGCTGTGTCGAGATTTTCGATGGTATATGTATAGGGAACCGACACATTAACAAACGAAGCTGGGTCAAACGATGGGTAATGGAAAATAAATGGGTACATTCCAATTTCCGAGCTCTACTACAGTACGCACCCCCTGAAAGTGTGTCCAGATGAAAGGTTTTAGGGTTAGTCGTAGGTCGTAGGTCGTAGGTCGTAGGTCGTAGGTCGTAGGTCGTAGGTACAGACCTTACCTCTCGCTATATTCTACGGGTCTATGGATGTCCCGCTTGGGGGTTATACCGTCGGCAGTTTACCAGAGATTATAAAACGTCCTCCTTGCTCCCGAGCGCACCCCGCTGCGCTTACCTCGTGCACCGTTAGCAAAAGATTAAAACCGCATCTTTGTCCGTTCAATATTACGAAACTGACAACATAATTTACAATATTTCAATGGGCGCCAGTCCAAGATTCATCTAAAAAGTCGTATGCGGCATGGATGGTGTTATGAATTTAAAGAAAAAAAATTGAAGATTTTTCACCGAAATCAGTGCAGTTACTTCCACCGCAAAAGTATAAGAAACTTTTCCAGTACACGTTATGTTAGCACCGTTGAATTCAAAGCTCTACTGTTCTATTATATTTCTGTTTTTATCCACTACAATTCTCGTAACGTAAAATATACCACAGTTGTAGGAACTGAAGCGTACTAATTCTAGGAAAGTATGTGTTGTTAAATTTACCGCAAACCTTCAACTACAATTCTGAAATAATTTTGAGCCGATTGCGTTATTGTTAATTATATACTTGTCAACTGATTCAAGCATAGTACGCGCCGGAGACATTTTCACAGTAGTCAGATGACACGAGAAATAATTTTGTCATCATATCTCGTTTATACCCATCGTTGAATCGTCAAATTTAATGCAAGAACTACCTCAGATGTCCTGTCAATCGGTATACCAGCGGAGACTGTGTTACGTGACATTATAGAAGTGTACACGCGTTAAATTATGCAAGGTGGAAGCACAACATTCGATCTATCTTGAGCATATGATAATGTCTGCAGATATTTGATTGTGAGTTTCTTCACCTTCCCACACGAGTTTCAGTGCGCCTAAAGTCATAAGAAACTGGTTATACATATATCACCCCATTTCCGAATGCTCGACACTTACGCATTCGAAATTGCCGAAGAAAAGACGAAACCTACGCTGAAAGGTGGCCATTCCAGGACCCTAGAGAGCTTTTGTAAGGGAGAGTAGCAAACTCGGGTCTTATGCTCGCGTATAAGCGGTATACCTAGATAATGGTAAAAGAGAGCTCTGCTGATTCAGTAGATACTTCCAAGTTTGATATTGAAACAGATGTGCGACTGGAGAAAAGAAAGTCCGGTCGCGCATAGCTCTCAAATTTCAAAAATTCTCCACTGCACAGATGTGAATGTTTCTAGGAATTTTCAACCGGAGCTATTTTCGTGTTGCTTTGTTTTTTTTCTTTACGTTTGGTCCATCGGTGCGAGGATTCTGGAAAGGGATCGTTTATCGGAAAGTCGATACTCAAATCGAGTAGTACGAAATACGGTCTACACACGGCTAAGGAACGGTGTCAAAGAGTAAGGATCAGGATTTCTCTACCCTTGCCACATCCTATCTCACCACGACTACACCCTCTCCTCTCTTCTCTTCTTTCTCGCGAACGAATTGACGTAACGTAACCCGTCCGTGACGAGTATATCGACCGTGGGTTCTTCGCCGGAGAGTATTGTCGCCCGGGAACAAAAATGGAACGGGTGGTGTTGTGTCTGCGTTATGGTTTCTGCAGTACGGTGACTGTGAGCATACGTATAAAAGCTTTGGAAAACGGCGTCATACTCAAAATTACCCGGACGTATGTACGTTGTATACGTCGGGCGACTTTTAAATTCCGCTAGATTAAAGTAGCGAGGAAAGAGACGGCTTTTCTCTCATAACTGCGTATGTGCGTGAGAAGACTGAAAGCTAAAAACGAGAAAACGAGGACAAAATGGGACGAGGGTAGGATTTATACCGATGTCGCAAAAGGAGACTCTGGTGACGCGGTGATCGGATCGTTGAATCCATAATTAGGAATGAGACGATAAAATGAGGAGGGTAAAAATACTTCTACAGAAGTTGTTACAGGGCATAACGTTGCGGTTCCGATGTACCTCATAGGCATATCTGTTACAGGAAAAGTTGACATTTTTTTTCTTTTTCCACAGAGCTATCTATATTTTCAGCCGCTGTGGGGAATCAGAGCGGTGTGTGGAGCCGCGAACTCGATTACTTGCCCCTGCACAGCGCTTACCGCTTAGACGGACAGAAATTTACTCTACGAGACGAGGGGATTTAGGAGCTGAAGTCGGACTTTTTCAGGTTATACGATAAAAGGCAAAGCGAAGCCACAATGTAACAGTGAGTCACCCGCGAGTTCGAAGCGATGGTTAAAATTTATTTATCATGCTTCGGAAAGCTTCGACAGTAAATCAGGGAGTGTTTCCATGTATAGTCGTACCGAAAGCTGGTTTATAGTTTACCGTCTTAACCCTCAGATTTGAGTTTAAATTAGTTCCCTCCACTGGTTTACCCAGAATTAGCTGACCATGTAAATCCACTCGTATAACCTAAGTTTGCCTCCAGGAGTTTCACGCCGCAGCCAACAAAACGTACCTCTACTTAGCCACCTATATAGCTACAGCGACAAACCAGCTGCTGCAAATGCCAAACGGAACTAGTTGTCGCAAGACGTACCTTAGGATGTGTTGAAGTCTCTCTCTTACGTATACTCGTATCTTCCGCGCGTATACATATGTTGTGCGATACATAAACGGAAGGATGTAATCTCGACAATTGCCATCGGAGTTTTTCTCCTTTACTTTCTTTTTCTTTTTTACACTTCATTTTATAGCGCCTTTCAACCACCCATCCAATCTTTTTACCACGTTTAATCGTCACCTGCAATTGAAGAATCTCTTTTTTTTTTGTTTTCTCGCAATTATATAGAAACTTTTCTTCTTTCTTATTTAGGACTTGATGAAATATCTTGTTTGCTTGATTCGGGGAATCTCGAGCCACTTGACAACGAATTGAATCTCATAAGTACGAGAATTCGAACTAGTATTCTTATAATATACGTATACACCTCCTGAATTCCAGCTGCTAACAATTTCGAAAATCAATTATTTGAATCCTGTTAATTGTGTTCTTGGAAGGATCCTATGAAATCCTTTCTTAATTGACCTGCAATCTCGGGGGGATAATGCATTTTATTTGATTGCCTTCGAGATCGACTCGTGTCTCGATATAACCGATGTATTGAATCTCGTCACTGATGGTATTTTTTTGATTTTGTTCCAGGTACTTCTGCAGGACGAAGTAGAACCCACAAAAATACAAGGCACGTTCAGGGTGAGTTGAATCACAGCACTAAGCCACGGCTCAAGGTATATATATATGTACACATACGCGCCACAGCCCACGCTCTTTGATAAAAATTAACCACGTAATACAGTGCAGGAGTAGGTGGTGAGAAAATTCTAGGGAAATTATACAAATTTTCGGCGTACCTACCGATATTTGACTGTTAGTTCGATCGCTCGGTTATCCAAAGATCATTTTGGCGGTGATTTATGACAGCCTGGAGGATGAACCCTGTCACTTAATTTCACCCTTGACTCACAGACCTTGTGTGTAAAATCGAAGATACATTTTTTTCACCCTTCTTTGCGGATGCGATTGGTGAGGGTTCGTTTATCGACGGTATGATAGCAGTTAAAAGCAGACAGAGCAAACGAAAGAATGAACGAATGAACGGAACGTTGCCAGAAGCTGAGGGTTTGAAATAAGAGTAGCTGGTATAGAATCCAGGCTACTCGCGACAGGGCCGTCGAAATACGTTGCCTAGATTTTTGCTGTGTAAGCTTTGTTCGTTATACACATTAGATGTAATTATACGATGTAACACAAAAATTTATTTCATTGAACTTGCCGGCGTGGCGGGGGGGGGGGGGAAGGATGACGATCATTGTCGCATGAATTGGAAAATTGATTCGACATAAATTCATACCTCATCATGTTTTTTCTTAAAAATCTTGAGAATGTCTTTGCACGTACGTGATAATCGAAGCCAAAAAATCAGCTTTATGGATAGTGTTTATACGAACCCAACAGATATTTTTTTCAACTCCTGCAGATGCAGCGGCCCGCGAGCACATGATAATGACGATAACGATAATAACAAATGGTGTGTATCTCATACACCCTCAGAGATATCGGTCGATTAATTCTACTCGACCACGCGAATGATATTTGGAATTCATAGAACGTCGAGGTGGGAAAGGAAGGGGGGCATGGAGAAAGCATCACCGGGCAAAGTAGTACTCATTTTCGGCTACGCCATGGTCGATGTAAATTGGACACTCCTTCTAGACTATCTGCATTCAAAACTCATTTCCCACGTCAAGATTTGATTTATCATCAAACACGAGTTAACTGTCTGTCGCTACAGAAACCCACCCCATCCAACATAGATCCTCTCAACTTACACCTACTTCCCAGAACTACCATTACGTCGATCCTCGCGACGTTATTTGAATATCCGCGACTGAATCGATCGATCGAACACCTGCGCAAGAATGATGGGGAAAAACAAAAAAATTAGAAAAACAAGAGCAAAATAAACATCCGCCTTGGTCGTATCCTCAACCCCAACCTGAGTCTCGAATTTTTGTTTTGTTTCTTGTATTTTTTTGCACAGTTCATCTCCCGTTGGTATAGAATTTGATTCAGGAATCAACCGGGGCATGTGACGCGAGGTTACAGGCCTGGCTGCCGCCCTTCTGGACGATCAATATTTCGTTGGTGGGGCTGTGGGGTCTTCAGGGGTGTTGGGGTGTCGTAGGAAAAGCAGAGGGGATAGCGGCAGCGGCGGCGGCGGCGGCGGCAGCAGCAGCAGCAACCCCCAAACTGTCATGGCGCCGCGCACCACTGCGAGAAATGCGGGCCCGGCTTTACGCAAATCGTTGACACGTTTTTCTACCGATTGTCCAAGTGAAAAATTCGCTGTTCAAATTATCGAGATGATCGTCTAGCTCGGTGATTATCATTTTAAATAACCCACAAAAACTGTCCGTCATAGTTTATCGTCTTGTAAAAACACGCTACGCCCTAATTTGTGTGCTTCAACATCAACATATAAAAAATCAAAAAAATCAGATGTAGATTCGAATGAGAGACGGAAAAGAGAACTATAATCCTTCGGATATTGGGAATACTATCGATTATTCTAGTATTCGTACCACTAACAATTATCGATAATGTTACAAACGATTCTTCTATAAACTCGTTACTAAAATCGGACGTTGTCGCGTGTGTGAAAATACAGTCGGTCGCAGGAGCCGCATTTATACGTGTAGTGGAGTGATGAATTGAAGCAGCGACTATACTGAAAACTCGTTAAATGTTTCTATCGTGCGGTTTGTAAGTGATTATTTTCTTTCTTCTCTTTTCATTTCTCATCGAATCCTATTCAACATTTTTTATTATTATGACGAATGGTGGTTAGATACTGCGAGAAGAAATTTATCAAGAGCAATACAAAAGCGATCGCATTTGGAAGTGCGGAAAACCATATCCGGAAGACTGAAATATTCTATATAAAGTGGAGTAGTAACTTTTTAAAGCTGTAGAGCGTTTCTCCGTTATTATTTTATCCTCCTCAATTCTTTTTTCGCTCGTTCGTTTCATTGAATTCATTTGAGACAATACATCGTGTTGGCGACAAATCGCGTACGAATTCATTCGAGCGTGTGTGATGAGAGTGAAAGTCGCGTAAAAAGAGAATATCGGACTTGGCGTTCAAAATAAAAAAATTAATAAATCCCTTCCGGTTCGGTGAACATTTTTCAAAACTATGTTACCCGGAGTAGTAAGGATTTATGTTTGGTCGAAATAGTTGGAGGACTGGAGAAAAATAGAAGAAAAA
Source organism: Athalia circularis (assembly GCA_963978495.1). NCBI lineage: Eukaryota > Metazoa > Arthropoda > Insecta > Hymenoptera > Athaliidae > Athalia > Athalia circularis. Next base: position 30,505,712 of record OZ021700.1, on the reverse strand, counting down.
AAACCATTGTCACACGATTGACTAAAGAAGGTATAAAAACAAACGGAAGTTGGACTAAACCAGGTGTAAAATGTCATAGCGAAGGTAGTGCCTCGCCTAGGTGTTTCCCTTGTCCTGTCCCATATACATCCTCTATTATAGTCCCCGGATGATTCCCGGATCCCTCCTGGAACCCTCCCGAACCCAACCAAATCCAAACTCCTTAATCCTGATCGCTGATCGTAGCCCCACCCGCGGTAAGAAACCACACCCAACCGGAAACGAGCTCCGCACAACTTTCCAAGACAGAAAATTATACAAGGTTTGTTTAACAATTATGCAAATATTTTAATTTTTTTCATTCATCCGCGGTTTTCATCATGCTCCGAACGCGCTGTCGGAACAGACCAAACTCCCGACCCAACCTAGTCCGACCACTGCATGCTGCGGCTGCTACTACCGCCGATGCACCACGCTGCACCACATGGTTCATCTCCTCGTAGATTTGGTTGGGTTGCGCAAAAGAACAGCGTGATCGTCCTTGGCGCGCATTCTTCGAATGTTATCATTGAATTCAGAATTTGAAATTCCTACGAATGGAATCATTTGCGAACATGTCGTCGCGGTTGATGAAATTCAATCGAAATTGAACTCGACTGAATTATAACCGCGGCTATCAAAAAACTGTAGGTATTCTCTTCGAGAAAGTCGTGTATGATAATGAATAGAAATAGATGAGATAAGATTGCCGACACATAACGGGTAGGAAAATTCTGTTCATCGATTCAAAATCAATCTAAATCGATCAATCGCCGGATAGCATTCTACATCAATAATTCTTTCTGCTCAATCTGTTCGTTCCACCTGCAGCATGCCTTGGGCAGGGCATTAAAATTAAACGTTACGTAAGATATCCCCGAGTTCAAGTGACTTTTCAAAGCGTCTGTTGGAAGATTGATTTACCCTCTGGAAGTGAGTAGTTAGATATACATATAGGCGCATGTACGTACTATATACATATCGATTGGAAATCTAATTTTAACCGAATGAATTGTTAACTCGGCTGCATCGTGTCCGTATAAGACGGGAGTATGCAATTGGTGGGGATATACACAGTGGCGCATATTACCCATGAATTTCTGATGGCGGAAAGCCCATTACATTCGGTCCTACTCGGACATCGTGTACCCGTCTTCGTCCCGTGCGCTTGTTATAATTAGGTTGATCCGAGTCGGGCGAGGTTGTGGTAACATTACCTACACCTCCTGAGAATTTCCGCTAGCCATTATATACTGTTACGACGAACACAATTAGAAAATAAATTTCGTCTGCAAATAGTTTTTATAGAAATTCAACTATTACATTTACCTCGGTCGAGCGTACGGTTAACGCCGGAGGAGAATTATTTTCAGTTGCCATCATACATATGCAACGTAGATATTGATAATACATATTTATTAACCTCACCGAGGGGCAGCTGTATATCGTGCATGAAGCATCAAGGATACAGCGTCCTCAAACTCAAAGCTGAAAGCAATGAAGTCTGTTGCCCGTTTTTATTTATTATACGTATATATGCCCGCACGCCCACTCGGATAGCCTTTTAGACTCGATTCAATTATCATTTTGCATCAAGGGGCTACTACATACACCTGGAACCTCGCCCGGAACCAAGAGAAGCGTATGCTGAATTTCAACAGCTTTTTCCTTTTTTTTTTTACGATGAAGACAGGATATACACGGTTCAAATATAAGTATACCTTCATCTGGAAGTTCTCTGGGTATAAAAAAAAACAAAAAAACTATCTATACTGAAATCGTAACCATTTGGGTGAAGCGGTATTCGAAAAACGGCTTTGTTCGATGAGAAATATTTATAATAATATAATCGGCTAGGTCAAGAACTAATGTTTTGTGATCCATTGAAGAATAACAGTTTTTTCTCTTTCGGACAGAAACCAGCGAAAAAATTTCACGTAATGCGGAACCTGTTTCAAAAACCCACCCTATATATGAAAACGCGTCTGCGAAACTTGGAGAATTGTCTGCAGGGAGAAGTACAATTTTCAAAATCCAAGCGTAATAATTCTTTTATGCGAACAAAAGCAGATAAAAAGCGAAATTGCGGTCCTTATGAATCCACATATAATTGCACAAAAACATGTTTGTTATATTTGATTTTTCCGATTACTTCCTCTGTACGGGTAACCATTTTCCCCCTTTCGTGTAACAACGGAAAGAATACGTATTTCAAATCGCTCTTCTTTTAACTCGATATAATGGCTAGTGAAAATTGAGTGTATTGCCTTCGGAATATAAGAACTAATGGGTCGGGTCGCCCAAGCACCTTCTCATTCGTTTTATTTTCTCGCAATTAGACTCCGAATGACGGTGGCTTTGCCATTTCACTAGCATCCGATGACCCCCCCTTCTGTCGCACACGTCGCGTCGTCGCCCGCAATTTTCTCCATTCAGCCTCGTCGCAGCACTCGACGTACTCCAAATTATCTATCCAATATTCCGTATCCGTGTAACAAAAATTAGATGTTCTTTTCGTTTTGGTCAGGAATTTTTTTGCGCCTACCAAACTAGACAATTGCAAAATTATATCGCAACGTCACAGACATGTTACATGGCTCGTTACATATATAGGCTGCACATATTAATTATACTTATCTGCCTTATAAGCTTAGTCGAGAATTGCCGGCTGTGTTTGCGAATCATGAAGTATACTACAAATATTTATTAAACACATTCCTACAGGTCATTGCGCAGTATATGATAACTAGGTCGCTTACACGAATCAGTCTCGACTCGGGCACGAGTCAGTTAATTCGTGCATAATTGAAGAGATTTGAAGCGGGCGATTAATGTTAGCATTCGCATCGAGGGTCTCCTGAAAAATGAACGTGCGAATTATATTTCAATTCAATTAGCGTAGTACCGGCCACGATTCGCTTTCGCGGATACGAGGATTATATAAAAACGTCTATGTAAACCGTGGAGGAATATTTTTACTATAGATGTCTCGATCAGAAATATGAATGTGGACGTATATGAGGTATTCTTCCGGTTTGGTCAGCGTGAATCCTGCAATAAAGATACATACGAAATTCCACAAACCTCGGCAGCAGCAGTCTGAACGGCATCCTCATGTATACCTATTATAATATACCTTCGTCATGCCGGTAACGATTGCCGTCGTTAACCGTTGCGACTACAAGTTGTCACTTTGCAGTATATCTATAGCTTTATTGCGCGTATATGCATATAACCAACGCGTAAACTTATAGTTTACGACGTGTTCATCGTCGATGGTTTTGCATTCGCCGGGCAACGCTACATATATACGTATAGTTATACTCATCACGCCCGCATTGCATATGAGGTACGCGACGTCATCTTCTTCTCAACCGCAATTCGGAAATGTCGTTTATAGGATACCTTGCCTGTGTACACACATAGACGTATACTATACAGGTATATCCGTATGTAATTACCTTGAGCCGAAAACTCCATCTAGAGGACTCGACTGACAATCGGTATGTATATGTAAGGTAACTTTATCCTTGCGCCAACTTCCATGCAGTCGCCGTTTCAAACGAAAAAAACAACCGCTTCGTAGGTATGATAGTTGTTTTTGCAGGGTAGGTTTGTCTACAAGTTATGCTGTCGATTCTTACAATTAGTTCTGTTTTTATCAATACCGTGTGATAAGTAAGGGAGAAATTAATGGACGTTTTGGCTTGAGATGAGAAATTGAAATAAAACAGTTCTAATTCTCTGACGTGTTTTCAAGAACTCTTCGTACCATATCGGGTAAACCTGTGTTTAAAAAAAAAGTGGTCGATTGTCGGAGTACGTGAAAAGTTCATACTTAGATGTATATTTGAACACCATTTGCAAAGGTATATGATGTTGTTAAAAATTCACCCACGTCAACTCCAAACTTGTTCCACTTGTTCCTCTTCAAACATCGATCGCATTACTAAATTCGAGGCAACTATCGAAAATTGATCTTTCGACGAAACCAATTCGTACGCCTCACATATCGGTTGGTATATTTTCAGAGTTTGACGAACAGGCGATTCACCTCTTTTACCTATGTGTCTAATGCGTACCAATATTAATCTTTCTCCTTCTCTCACCTCCGCGCTCTCCGTCACTGAAAAATGAACGAGTTTCTGCGGAATAAACAAAAATAATAAAATTAAAAAAATAATGCCCCTCGTATCACGAATGCCGTTTGATTAATCGGTTAATTAAGGAAGTCAGGTTGAATTATATCCCGAATCGACATCACGTACCGCTTGCGTAGTAGACCAAAGATCGGGGGCTGTTCAATAGGTCTTCACGAACACCAAAATCTATTCCGGGCGTGGCCTACGCCGGGAGAATACCTGATTTGGCTCGGATCCCGTGGACGTCCTGGCGTACCCAAACCGCGCCCGGACGACCCGCGGACACGCGAACCAACGATCCTCACAATTGGGTTCCACCTCGAACTCCTTCTCGCCCCCGTCCTAAAACTCCCCCTTCGTAGATTCGGTGCAACCCTCATTTCTGTCGTTCCCTCGTGAAGTTTCCGAAAATTATTTTACAGCCAGTCGGTAATTGCGAAGGCTCTATTTTCGTTTTTGTTTTTGTATTTTATTTCTCGAACGAAGAGATTCGAAACACAAACTGCAGTAAAATACAAACGGCGACAGATATAACATTTTGCAGGACTATTTCCTTTTTTTTTCGGTGTTGAGTTTCCCTCCTTTCATTCTTCTATGTAGCGAAGATCTATCGCAAGGAAGAAAATTAAATTGAACGCAAAAAACTGTGCACGCTGTAACGTACTACGTTGCATCTCTTACATAACCGCGGGCCTTCTTTTACTCTCTAAACTATTTTCCCTTTTTTCTCCCTTCGGCATTCTTTTTTGTTTTCACTTCATTCCTTTTATCATGTAGGGACGGCGCGGGCGTAGCAGCGAGGCAGAAAGTTAATCAACCGCAGAACGGCGTGCGGAAGATACCTCTCTTCACCGCATGCTCGTATACTTTGCTGGGAAATGATCTGAATGGGGAATTATCTGAATCGATATCTTCTTATCCGGTATAGCCGATAGGGGTGTGTTTGGCTTTCGTTCCTTATTGGTTCAGCTGCATAGCATTCCATGTCTGGCATAATTTCTCCGATAGGTAAACGAATGAAAATGAAACAAATCGTGTAAAATGAACAGAGAAAAAGAGAAAGAGGGACGAGGGAAGAGGGAAGATGGAAGAATATTGCTTTAGCAAACAGCTTCGTCATCCTACGTCGTGTTCTCATTGATACTCGTGTTTACGATTGTTCGGGGTACTCGATGGTAAAGCAAACATAATCGGGAACCTTATGGAACATACAATGTTTTATAGATGCGGATCGCCGGGTATTATGAATCTTACGCGTATCGCACGATGCTCCAGATATGGTGTAATGAAGAAAAACCATGTACATATAGAAAGGTCTATCTACTTATGCATGTGCACATTCGTGCATATGCATAATGCATATGGAATGATTGGCAGGGTTAGGGTGGCGTGGCGCCTGATGTGATGGATTCATCGAATCTACCAGCTCGTGCCTACCAGCTAGCGTCGACAAAGACGTTTATTCAGGGCAAACATCTTCCCAGCCTTGCATAGCAGCTCTTTTAATCCATGAAATGTTTTTGAGCTATCGCTACCGGTTACTTAGATTGCGTGCGTCGACGGTGTATAAAATTTGTCAAATACCGCTGTGCAAGCTGCTGCGCTGAAATCTTTTTCCAGAGGTACGAAGGGAACGATATGATTAAAATATGAAGAGCGTCTCAAGATTTTCTAAGCTGTTACCGTTGCGTCTTGGATACCTCATATACCTACGTAACATCTTGACAAACATAACGAGTTCTAATTCTTTATTCCAATGGTAAAAAGAAGAGACGTTACTAGATCGCCGTGCGCAGCAGTTTTTGAAGGATGCAGCAACAGCAGCAACAGCAGTGGCAGCAGCCAGAGCGGCAGTTAGGGAGCCAAAAGTTATATCATTTCTCTCCTTCTATAGGTATATGTTATCTGGTTATATACATGTCTATATACGTATCATACGCCACGACGAGAGGTCAAGTGGACAATCGGTTCAAGTTCTATTTGCGTTACATTTCAACTCACGTTGCTCTCATAATTCCCTCGCTGGCGCTCATTACAGCGGTGGAATACATGCCGTGTGCTTTCAGAAAACGGTAGCTACTCACTCACATATACTTGGTTAGAAGAGAACGAAATTTTCCACGCTCGTTCGTCGTATGAAAAATATCGGAAAATTCGCTCATTTCGAAGAAGCGTTCGATTTCTTCAATTCCGGTTGTATTTTCATCCGAAAACGAAGGTTCGCATACCGGCAACTGATCTATGCTTTGAAAAATGCAAACAGGAAGTGCTGTGGGACGTTATGGAATTCTCTGAATTGTTCCATGGGGTATGTTCCTTATTTTTGCTTTGCTTTTTTTTCTTTTTTTATGTCATATTGTATACTACAAGGGTAGGTAATTGGTTGAATTTTTTGAGAACGAGACGCTCACGCGGTCATTCACGTTCTTACGAAAATTACATTTTGTAGGGTGAAAAATTTTCTTTTACTTTTACTTCTCATTTCTTTTGGAACCTAATATATTCTTTCGAAAAGAAAATAATCCTCTTCCACGGGTGTAGAGGTTTTTTCAAATCACCGTTTTATAAAAGTTTCGAGTAAAATAAAACCCATTTTCATCGATCGACCGACACGGTGATTTGAAAAAAATATCCAGGGTGTCTCAGAATTAAATGCCAAGATTTAAAGGGGTAATAGGAGAAGCCGAGCTGATTGTGAGTAAATTTACGTATAAGTATAATAACGTGAGTTCTCCGAAACACCGTTCCCAAAATCTGACCGGTCAGAAAGTTGCACTTTGCATCAAAATGTAGGCAAGCTATGAAAATGGCACGGCTTTCCGAAACCGCATGTTCGCGTATACGTGAATTTACTCATTGTCAGTTCGGCCCCTCCCATCACCCCTTTAAATTCTAGCATTCAGTTCTGATCGTGAGACACCCTGGATATAAGTATATATGTATGTATGTACATCTATGGTATACATAGGTATGTATCATACGTATATTCAAATCGAACGTAAAAACGCCCGCGCACTGCTGCTCCCGTAGAAGGTACTTTGGAACTTAAGAAATCGATCCCTGGTAAGTTTTATTACAGTTTAATCTGACTTGCTGGTTTATTTCTTGACTCGAACCAGGGTAATAGGGTTCCTAGAAACTATCGAAACTCTGCAAGTATCGACGATGGGATGAAACACCTCCATCGTTCGAATCCATAATCCTCCCCAACTATTTCTAATGTTGCAGCTATGGCGTAAAAAAGACCGGCCAATTTGTTGTTGCTGACAGGAATAAAAAAAGCTCTTATTCCGTTTTTCAAATTTTTAACCCACCCTGTACTTTCGATCAAACATTAACGTCTGATATTTGTGATGATCGCAAACCACTTGACACATATAGTATATGTCGTATAACTATTATAAACCCAAATTTGAGTGTAATTAGGGTCGCCACTTCTTTGGTTCGAACCCACATAGGTAGGATATTATCTGATCATTCATCGAGGTCGTCATATCAGGTGTGCAAATAATTGTATGAAATCCTTTGGGTAGCGGTTGAATATATGCACATAGTTGGTATCGAATGTTTGTCGTTCGACCCCAGTTTTCGCGTTTACACCATATACAATTATATTATACATTTGTGTAAAGAGGTGTCGTCCGTGCGCAGTGGTCAGGAAAGGCGCCCATATTTGACTGTATTATCCAGTCGAGATTTTGTGCGGCGCGGGCGGTATATAGGCTAGGGAAGAGTAGGGAAGGGTAGGTATACGAATGGTCTCCATTGTGTTAACAAATGGATGGCTAACTAACCTGATATCTAATAATTTCAAGTTTGTCCATGTAAAGCAAGTAAATATAAGGCACACAAGGCTCGCATATGTCTTCCCATTGTGCCTTGAGCTAACTCTGGTGTGGCGGTATTGCCAGCATAATGCTCCGCTTTTCTCATACGTACGGTAAAACTGGGATGCGGATGTGGCTGTAACACCGTAGGGAGAGGGAGAGAGAAAGAGAGAGCGCTGGGGGGTTGGATGTTGGGGGTTGGAGGTTGGAGGTTCGAGGTTGGAGGTTCGAGGTTCGAGGTTGGAGGTTGGAGGTTGGAGGTACGGTACCTTGAATAGAGTTCCTACACATTATACGGATATACAGGTATGATCACTATTATGTCTATGTACCGCCACATATACAGCTATCTGTATTCACTTAGCTTCATATTATGTACACCATACGTAGGTATACAATTGCTCCAGTGGCTATAGACGAGGATAAACATGTACATCCGGCTAACTTTCAAACTCGACCCTTTTACTCCGAACTCGAGCAAAGCGCACGCTCGTTTGATACTACGACTTTTATGAATATCCACGTTTACGATATTTCGTATCTCAGTAGCAAAATTTTGAGAACCCGATACCGAAGCAATGACTGTATAAATATTAGAGGTTCGCGTCAAGAACCGTTGATAGCCGGAAGGACGTATCCTCAGACGAATGAATACAAAAATTTCCAATTATACGTTACCACGGATCGGACATGGTTGATTCACGTTCTCTTAATCGTGCGAAATTTTTTAGGGATACGTTCTTTCGGCGGATGAAAAGGTTGAGAATTTTCAATTTTCTCGTTCATCGTTCGTCTTTATCGTGCAGTTCGAACTGCTGCGGTACCTGTTCACGCGAGTGGATACAAAAGTAAAATAATGAAATGATATTTGCGGTGTGATCTTTTTCTCTGGTTGCTAAAATTGATCGAGTTGCGCTATAGTTGAATCCCGTAGCAGGTGAAGAAGAAACTGCGACGGTGGCAGCGGTAGCATCCAGGAGCAGTGTGAGCGTCTCGCGGATATTCCGAATCAAATGACTAAAAGTGGTGAAAGCCCTTTGTGAGTCACAACTAGAGCTGCTGCTGCCTTTGCTAGTCCATCGAGTAGATCCCTGGCGTTTCCTTCAATCGGATTGAATAGAGAGAACCGGATGTGGAAGTGCACTTTGGACGGTAGAAGCACCAGGATGTGCAGCGAGCGTTCGAGTATAGATAGCGGTAGACCCGTCTTCTTGACTTATTTGTTCTATCAACTGGATGGTGGGAAATAGTTCCTCGATGGTTACATGTATAGTACAGGGACGACCACCAACCTCGCTTTTCCCTATGGTCGCACACCGACTCCAGCTAGTCTGACTCCTCGTAACCCGTTTGAACAACGTAAAATAAAGTTCGACGAAGAGCGCGGAAGAAGGCATCCGCAGTCCGCGGCCGTTGAAGGGGGGTGGGGGTCACGTGGGACAGTCCGTCTCGTTTCTTCGATTTCCCCATGTTATACGTACACACACCCTGTTGTATACGACAGCGTCGCTTGTGTACCTCAATTCTATCCGGTTCTGAACCTGGAATATAATTTCCGGTACGGAAATAGTCGTATCTTTGGTTCGCTGGCGACAGTCGGGGATAAATAGAAGAGATAGAAATGCATGGAGAGAAATATAGAGAGAGAGGAGAGATAAAGAGTCCCGAGAACAATCGAGGGGGTGCAGACTCGAGAGAAGAGGCTTTTGAGCAACCTTTGACGTTATCGTTTTTATGACGGAAAAATGTCTTGTCTTTCTTAGAGCTGTCACCCGCATTGGAACATTATTACTATTTTGTTTTTTCCCCGTACACCCATTTTACTTTCCGACCCACATTATACCTCCTTTCCTTGTTCTGCCCTTTTCTGGCCGCTATTTATTTCCGTGCTATCCGCTACAACTGCTATACTACACGCGTATTTATATCCTGCATTCACATACTTCCTGTGTACATACGCATGTCTATATCCCCCGTATACGTGATTGCTTTTTGTGTACACAACTTTGCGGAGATAGGCGGTGGGAAGAGGATGCGTGGCAAATAAAAATTCTACCTTTTCAGTCCCCTTCATTTTTATTTCTTTCAGCTTGGAATAAAGTTGAATCAAGTAGCGTTAAGAGATAGTGTAGCACACCTAAAAATCTGATATTCCGCAAGGGACTCGCGTCGTCTCTACCGATCCCAAAGGAATAATTTCATACCGTAGATCTTATGTGATAAAAGTGACTTCACCCTTTTAAGTTTTAATTTCGTATTTTTTCTTTTCAAACCACTCTCCACGTTCGACGGGGCACAATATCACGATTGATCGCAACTTGAATCGCAGAGACTGAGATCGATTGATCCAAGGTTGACCCCCTTAAACCTCACCTTTTGCCAGTAACAGAAGGACGAAATGAATTTCTTATCGTCAATCACCTTGTATACATATGCATCTTTGAGCCCGATGCAGGAAATATTTAAGATCCTTTCGATGTCGGTGTACACGGCTTGGATACCGATCTACCGACCTACCCACTTGGAATATTTTTTCCAATAAGATCACTAAAACGTGGAGGGCCAAAAGTATCGTCAAAGTATGAAGTATACGCTGCACTCGTATGGCTTGAGAGTAAGAACAGCGAAATTACTTTATTGTAACGGAGTAGAGAGAAACAATAAAAATAAGTAAAATTATCGTTTTGGTGCGAACCGCTGGTTGGTGCCCATCGCCACGATCAGTCTTTCCGAAAAGGCACGGCAGAGGATTCAGAAACCATCCACGTCAGGTGTACAGCCATTTTTTTTTCTCTCTCTTTTTTCATTTCAACATCGATCGATCGATCTATTTTATTCATTCTCTTATATTATTTTATTTTTATTTCTTGTTACAAAACTTGAATTTGTGTATTTTGCAATGTTTGCTTCCAATCAGCATGCCAATCTATACGGTGTTATTGGAATATATATATCGTTAGAGCGGTTCTTAAGAAGAAAAAGTAAAGAAATGAAAAAGAAGTAGGGACGTTTCGCTTTCGAACTTCTTGGCACATCAAATTCATTAGCTTTCTGGAATACAAATAAACTTACAAGTCTAGTTGGGATGAAATTAAAAAAGTTTCTCCGAGGCTTGGTCGGCTTAAAGCTTCTTGCAAATTATGATTTTATTCCAAGTTTATGTAACTTTGATTTAAATCAACTTCGACGAACGCGCTTGATGCTCGGGCAGGCTTTTTTGTGGCTTCATATTCCACCCAAAATTTTCCCACAGGTATGTATGGTTATCCGTGAGATCTCGACGATTATTTTTTGTTCTCTTCCTCTTCCTCTCGCCCTCTGCCCCTCTCTTTCTCGCTACCGCTTGTTTTTTTAAATTCAGTCTATAGTTTACTTGCTCCAAAATTCACTATCGGAAAATTATTGTTGTTATACTGGTGAATAAAAATTGAAAGCTGAAAATCAACACAAATAAATAATAATTTTTCAAACTAGGCTGGATTTATCGCAATACAATACACGATTCCAAATTCAGTGATCACCATTCTCCTCCGCAAATAGTGTACTATGGATCTTGTATCGTTGACCTACACAAACCACACCGGCCACAGTCAGAATTACTTGTTCAAGTGGAAGATACATTCATTAAATCCACTATCTTTGTTTCGTAGCCAAAAATTGCGAGCACGATGCTGAAGAGAAAAGCACAAGGGGGAAAGAAAAAATTTTCAGAATCACCGCCACGTTATGAATCACTGCTGCACATCGTTGTGTAATTCTTGGCTACACAGCCTTGTTTATTATACGTGCAGAAACAGCAGACCCAATCTATCTACATCGTGTAACAATGACATATAACAACGACATTTTTTTATGCCTTTCAACTTTCGTTTTGTCCTTGAAAAAATATTTGATCACGCAGAGGTCAAAGGGTCATTGTAGTCCCAGCTTCTACTTAATTTTTGTTCGATTTACAAGCATGTATGAAAATAGTGAATAGGTTCTTGGCATGCTGAAATATCATGCAAAATAAAACGGAGAGCGCGATTCTATTGAAAATCGATTCATTCCTAACATACCGTGCCCTTCACGATTCGCTACGAAATTATAAGTTTCAACCCCTTCTGCAGCAGGTAGCAGCACATTTGTAATTTCTTGCACCGTCGACGGTACAGATACACGATTCAGTCCAACTGCAGTTCCTTATACCCAGCTGCTTTGTCATATTAATGTGTCAGCTTATAAAAAATTAACAATTATACGACGGAGGTAAGAGACATACTGTAGTTATGCTGTGCTATAGGGGATCGCGAACGAGAGGTAGAAGGACGAGATTTGCTGAGCTTTTTTCGCTCCTTTTTTTCCTCTTCTCTCTTTTTCTTTCATGCTTCGAAACACGCAAACTAGGCGACTTGCGAAGTTTGCAGTCGAAAGTAATTCTGGTACACGAGTAGCCACACTATGCCTATACATGTCTCCGATATATAGGTATACATATATGCACGTTTAATATACACGTATATTTTACCTTAGTGGAGGTTATTTTGGACAGATATTTGCATAAACTTGAGTGTCTCTACTCTCTACTCTCTATTATCCGCTCCATACACTCGCTTCTTTTTCTCTCCCTCGTCATCCCTTTCCGACATTTCGTGCTGGAGTAGAATTCTCTTCAGGATCTAATCGCCAACGACCCAATCAGCAAACTCTTACGGCTTTTGAGGCGCTTTTGCCCCATTTTTGCCACTACGCTAATCAACGTTACTTACATCTGCTGCGTCACAATTATTCAAATTTTAAATATAAACCAGATAAATCTACACATGATGTACGCGGTGCTCTGATGAAATTTTACGGTGTAGTATAGTATAGTATAGTATAGTATAGTATAAAAGTAGTGTAATACCGGTATAGTTCCACTGATTGAACTTCATTTCCAATTAACAAGGGGAACCTCCGAACTCGGAAATTCAGTTCGGGACGGGACTTCGCAGGTTGGTAGTATACCTTAAGGGTGTTTACCCAGAAAAGCAGTAAAGCGCACTAGCCAGTAGATTCCGAGAAAAAGGGCTTCAAAGTTTTACGCGCTGCTAATATACCAGTGGAGTTTTACATGAGGTCATCACAGCGAAGCGGCCGAGTCAGCAAGGAATTCGCTTGCGACGCAGACGATCCGTGTTCGATCCCACGTCTTGCTATTTTTTTTTTTGCCCAATTCTTTTAAAAATTATAACAACTTTTGAATGAAGTTAATTTTATTTTATTTATAAAATGACTTACAGCTAATTAAAATTAAAATGTTAGTTGAAGATAATATTTTATATTATAATATTTATATAATATAATATAAAATATTTATATATATAATATATAATATAATATATTTTATTTTTTTTATATTTTATATTATCTTCAACTAATATTTTAATTTCAATTAGCTGTAAGTCATTTTACAAATAAAATAAAATTAACTTCATTCAAAAGTTGTTATAATTTTTAAAAGAATTGGGCAAAAAAAAAGTAGCAAGACAATATAAAATATCCCTATAAATGTTAATATTATGTTAACAGTTAATATTATGTTAGTTGAAGATAATATAAAATATTATCTTCAACTAACATTTTAATTTTAATTAGCTGTAAGTCATTTTATAAATAAAATAAAATTAACTTCATTCAAAAGTTGTTATAATTTTTAAAAGAAGTGGGCAAAAAAAAAAGTAGCAAGACAATATAAAATATCCCTATAAATGTTAATATTATGTTAACAGTTAATATTATGTTAGTTGAAGATAATATAAAATATTTTAACACTAACATTTTAATTTTAATTAGCTGTAAGTCATTTTATAAATAAAATAAAATTAACTTCATTCAAAAGTTGTTATAATTTTTAAAAGAATTGGGCAAAAAAAAAAATAGCAAGACGTGGGATCGAACACGGATCGTCTGCGTCGCAAGCGAATTCCTTGCTGACTCGGCCGCTTCGCTGTGATGACCTCATGTAAAACTCCACTGGTATATTAGCAGCGCGTAAAACTTTGAAGCCCTTTTTCTCGGAATCTACTGGCTAGTGCGCTTTACTGCTTTTCTGGGTAAACACCCTTAAGGTATACTACCAACCTGCGAAGTCCCGTCCCGAACTGAATTTCCGAGTTCGGAGGTTCCCCTTGTAAGACGAAATTGCGATCGAATCTTTTTTCCTTCATTTTCGGATCATCGATGCTGAACTTCTTTCCCCAACAGCTGAATTCGTTCATCAGACACTCGAAATTGATGCATTTGTTTTCTTATCCAAACGCATAACAGTTGAAATGGAAAATTATAATCAAAATGGTGGATGCCATTGCAGAAGTCTGTGTGTGTGTGTGCGCGCGCGCAGGGATTCGAATTACGTATCAACGGATCACACGTGTTGCATACCAGCAGCCCTCGAACTTAAATGAAAAAAATAGTCCAGCAGTTTGCATAGTAATCCCCTGTTTACAACATGGCGTTCAGAATCCTGCGTTACAGCTGAGATTTCCGAGTATTTTCCACCAACAATTCCAAAAGCAGAAGCAGTGGCGGCGGCGACCTCCTCTGGCATACACGTAATTCTGGGTATTACCGGCTATATTTCTCGGAATCCACTGAATAATGTGTATAATTTTGCTTTCACCCCTTGTCCGAATTATTATCTCATCATTCATTATGTACCCAATACTTACACATGGATCCTTATTTTCCTATTTTAAAAATTGGCTCACGGTTATCGACACAGTTGCTACCGTTTCACCGTTCACTTGAGAAGTTGTGATCCCAAAGAAATTTTATAAACACACAGGGTAATTCACTCGGAATTTCAAGAATGGGAGGAGCCAAATTCGGTCTTTTCGTTCATCCAAAGCGGAGAATTCTAGAAGAGGGGGGAAACTGACTCGAAATTATAGCGTACCGAATGAATGGGTAAGCCGAGGATCTTTTAAATAACCCTTCCCTCATTTTTAGAGTTCGGAGAGACTCATCCTGTGTAGATACATAAAATCTCAATAATTATCCCCCCCCCCCCCCCCCTCCCCCGCCCCTCCGGAGCAAATAATCCTCGCGCGTCATAAACCCCGTAAAAATATCCGCTTTCGTTTTCCAATTTATTCTCGCAACGAAAAAAGCAAAAAATAATAGGAATTCTCTCAGCAACCATATGCCTGTACTCCGCAGACGCGTAACCCGCTATACCTGCACACATATCGTGCGCAGATCCGTGTACACCTAATAGCCATACTATGTACAATGTACACCTGACAGGCTGGCAATGCAGAGTTTTCAATAATTTTTCTCTCCCAACTAATAAACCGGCTAACCCACCCCCCGACCTGCTCTCGTTCACCGGGGTTCATACAACAACGGTTTTTTGGTAGCGAGCGACGGATGGCGGAGGAGAAAAGGGGGTGTTCGCGAGGGAACGGTGCTGCTGATGCGGGGCGAGGGGAACCCGTCAATATGTTGAGTGATGGAAGTGCCGCGGATCTCTATGCTAGGCTACATTGCCGCGAGACCTGGTAACAAATTACGTCAGGAAGGGGCTGTGTTTCGACACGAAGCAATTAGTCAACCCGGTGTATATATCGGATCACCTCCGATTTCCCCGCTTTTGCCACGCGTCTTTTATATTTTTTTATTTATTCATATTTTTCTGCCACTTTTCCAAATTGTTTATCTTTCTTCGATCATTTTCAAATACATATGTATCATATCGCTTTTACCTCCGGAGGAATCATCTTACCGGAAATTTCATGCACGCGCATGCACCTGATATTTTTTTGTTCTACTTTTTTTGTTTTTCATTTAGTACGGCTACAGATATAGTCTGCAAGTTTGCCAGTTTTGCTTCTTATTCATAGAACCTTTCTATGCAATTTATCATTGGAATGGGGTACTGTAACAAATTAACAATAGAATTCTAACAATATAGGTATACAGTTCTGCACATAACAGGTCGCAAGGGAGTAGGTGAAGAGAGAAGGTTGTATGCAATGTCATTGTCGACGTCGTTTCAGTGCGATTGTTCAGGAAAGCAATGCTGCACCGAAGAACATATTCTCGTCTATAGTTTCGCGTTTTCACTAAAATATATGTATGCGTGCAGCGGGGATGCGTTCAACGATTCAATTCTAGGGGATCGACAGGTAGACGGAAGAAATGCGAGGTCAGAAACGTGATCGTTCGAAACTATCTCGTGTACCAATTTAAGGAATTTCAATTATATATACGATGGACATCCGTAGAGAAATGAAAGTAAAAATAATCGCATTCATGATCGAACAAAGAGCGATAAGACAGCGCGAAACATCGGTAATACATTTCGGAACGTTCTCTCTTGTTTCTTTCGCTTTTTACTTCGTCTTCTTTTATTCATTTACTTTTTTTCCCTTCTATATAATTAATTGATCACGCTTCGACTAGGACCTGTCGGGGTAAATTGTGCCCAGTTCCCTTGATCGAAATGGAAGACTCGGATCGCGTGTATGTTAAGTTATAGGTATATTTAATATACATACACATGCATAGGTTGATACGTAGTCTTCGGGGGAACGAGAGTATACCATAGGCTCGACCAATCGAAGATGCACTTGAGATTGTTTGCGGACCCTGAAGTTTATACCCGGTAGTCCGCGTTCCTGTACCCCCCGCGTTTGAAAGCAACAAAATGTTTTCCATAACTGATTGTACGTTTGATCGGTTCCAAAAAAGTCTCGGACTGAGGAACTTAGTGCCTACATGTTCTAGACGAAATAGAGCTGTGAAGGATGTGTAGACAGCCCGAGAAAATCCATCTGTGTACATGTATATATTTTTTTCTTTTTCTTCTATATTGACAGACGTTGTGTAATATCTTTGCCAAAGAATGTTATGTATCGGGCTACATAGGATGTGATCGTTATGTGGATCTTCGTTTCACCAACATTCCTCATGAATAGCGACTCCAAAAAAGCTGCGCGTATAATTATTCTGTACCTGGTTTATAAAAGGGAATAATCTATCGCGAAAGCTCGTCTTGTTGTCGACGTTTTTCATCGTTAGATAGATATTATTTTTTGTATTATCAAGGTCGTTAACATTTTTGAAAATATAATATTCCTGTATCATGTTACAGGTGATGCTTTCGGACTTGGGACTGCTGAAGTCGGGATAACAAGTTTTTCGATCACAACCGATGAAATAAACTCTGCGGGAACGGAACTTCGAGTCCAGAATTATAGCGGATAGTAATAAAAAGACGAACCTCGGTGGCGCCGGAAGTTGACGAGGCGACAGAGGTAGTGGTGGCGGAACAGCGGGGGTGAGTTTTATTTATTTGAATATCACACGCGTAAGTGTCACGCACACGACGAACTCGTATAAAATCACTTGATTCTCCTTTATTTATTATAATCTCTTCCGTTTATCAATATCTAGATACTATGGGAGCGGGGGAATGGGGGTCGGAGGAGGGCCACACGCCACGGAACTCCGGCGACGGCTGTCCCAGAAATCCTGCGACCGACGAACGTCTTCGCCAACAAATTTGCTGAAATATGGCTACGGTACGGATAGAAACAACGATGAGGAAGATGCGCGACGTTGCACCAGCGAACTCAGGTGAATTAATCTAAATAATAATTCAAAGACCCGACCGATCCAAACATACAAAGGAACTATTTGGTAGAAAATTCGAGTTAATTCGTTGGTCCTCTGTTCCTATATTTATGCGTACGCTTTGTAATTTCAAAATGCAAAGGTTGCGTATGAATTCAGATTCGTATACATATTCATATTCATATTCATCTTCATCTTCATATATCTACCGAGTGTTGCTACATAAATCACAGGACTTTATCCGATCGACGATCATCGATCCCCGCGTCGGCCCTTTGTACAGGAGCTGAAAAAAGCCCGTCACGATTTGCGTGATCCAAACGCATATTGCTTACTTTGAAAGCTACTGAGAAAAAGAAAAAGGAGTGAAAAAAAATGATATGAATAAAGGGGGGAGAGGAACAAACGAACAACTTTCAACAACGCGCTTAGAAGGTTTTCCCCCTTTCCAATATTATTATTATTACGTTTGTTATTGTTGTTTTGGTTATCATCGTCGTCGTCGTCCTCGTCGTCGTCGTCGTCATCGTAGTCATTAATGTGTGTACTACATGCATTAAAAATTTCTAGCCTCACGGTAGAACTGCGCGGTGCCGCTCAAACCGCTCGACTAAACGGGATTTTTTTGGCACACCGGCATACCGGTATGCTCGATCGGATGAAAACGCAGGTTATTTTTTCTGTTTCATTTTACTCAGCTGAAAATTGAAATCCCGCGCATCCGTTGGGTTGTTGATTATTTATTGTACGGATTCTTCGGTGAACGGAAACGCGGCTAATATAATATGTATGTACGAATACGACTGATCCCTGATAAATAGAGGCATTTAGTATGTATGTGCACATGTGCTTGATTGTGCACGGGGGTAGAAACAAGTGGGTGGAAACACGACAATTACCGGTATAATAAATGAGCAGCAGCCACCGTAGGTAGTATTATGTGTACCACTTCAACCCATAGAGATATATACCTTTCCATAGCACAATTATTGTACTTTTCGATTATAACTGCCGATTCGTTGGGACAGAATTAACTGTATATTTTGACAGAATGAACTTCATGACGATTGAAATTGCGCCGTCATATGATTACCTGCACCGCGCGTGCTGCTAATGCAATTGGAATTATTCTAAAACCATGCACGTTTAACCTTACAGCGTTGAACTACTCTGTATTATCCGGACTACGTGGGATCAGATGATCGTAATTTCGCGATATGTCGAAACAAGCTACGCCGTTAGAATTGAAAACCATTATAGGCTATATTGCCTAAATACCCCCACTAATTCACAATGGACAAAATCCCATGAAAAAGTACCCGTTGTTCTTGCTTACAGATCCATTCGATTCTCGTCACAGTTTTCATCGTTATTTTTATTTTTATTCGTTCGATCGTTTGTTACAGCGAAACTACCGCGGACTTCTTATCCAACCCGAGTCTAGCTTCCGGACAACCTACGTGTCTAGGTTCGTTCAGTGCTCGTAGATTTCAACGACAGGATGAAAACGTGATCTCAACCAAGTCGAGGCTGGTTGCTGCTCCGCAGTACCATCAACGGCAGCTTTCGACCGAAAATCAACGCGATGCGAGCGACGTCGTCAAAAGACGCTGTCAGCTACGGGGGAACTGGGGATTCCGGTGGCTCACTGAAATGGTGGCACAAGCTCTGGTTCTCGGCGTTATCCTTTTCATCACACCAGGTACGTAAATTTTCACTATGTTTTTTAGCAATTTCGAGAAAAAATAAATTTTGGACAATCGGCCTGCGCATAACTCAAAGAAACAATCGACCAGATGCTCGATCGTTTTTTGTTTCGAGGATATTTGATTAACGGCCTTTGAAAATGTCACGTCGATGCTGCCCCGGTAGAAACAGCAACGGTGAAAACATAAACTATCGTAAAAATAGAGGTAAAAAACTAAGCGATACTTAAAAAAGATTAAAAAAAAAAAAAGGGGAGAGAAGAGTAGCGGAAACGTGTTCACCGCACGATATGACCAGCGGTCAGTTGTAGGTGGCAGGTATTGCTCCGGTACCTATATACCTATATACCGGTGGTGTTGCTACTGCAGGCCATGAGGCAGGTGGAGAGGGTGGAACACCAGAGGTTTCATTGATTGAAAAATAACCGCGACACCACGCCGCACCGCACCACACCGTATACAGGATTGGAAATTGAATGCGGCGGCTGATGGTGACGTCGAAGCAGCAGCATCATCAACACCATTGGTTGGCAATTCCGTTCGCCGTTCGCTGTTTGCCGTTCACCGTATACCATACCATACTCTGCACATTGGCGGTACTCGTACGCAATATATTTTCTGACACGCATATATCGAGCTAACTGTCTCACTGCTAGCAGCGATATAATCCATCGCAGCTGAATCATGGAAAACCATTCGCGATGCACTTTTGACACCCGATTGCTGCTGCTGCGGACAACAAATGACGTTACTTTGAAAATTAATTATTCGGATCGTACAATCTTTCTTGTACATGCGAATCACGTACCCAGATCTTCTCGAAAAGGATTAGTGTTGTATTTGTTGTAATTGTCGTCACGGCGGTGAAGGAAATATTATTTTCACCGTTCTTGTACGTTGCATGGACTCTAAATCTGAATTTTCACCGGGCTGCGGGGACGCAGTCACTAACAGAGAACCAAAAGTAATATTTCAGAAACGAGAGATCTTTGATCGAAGTGCACCAGTGCTTTGGGGGGGGGGGGGGGGGTTCAAAACCCAGATCAGCAACGATGTTCTTTGATAATAGTCGCATATCGCCGCTTCTGTGCTGATGCGAATGGCACAAAGCCATATTTGCCGGATCAAACAACTTCCCAACTCTAGAGATACGCAGATCCCACCTCATATCATCTCTGTATTTATAGGTATAGTGTATACTACAGGTATTTACATGCACTAATGCTGCATGAATCCGTGTTCTCAGCGTTAACACATACATATAGTTGATCCACTATACCTGTGACTACAATTTCGGAATGGTCGTGTTCATGTACACGACTGATTGGTTATCTGAAACAAGCGTCCATCTCCTATCGTCTGATTCTACCGTTTCTCTCTATTTCTCCTATAATTACTCCTGTGATGTAATTAGGTTGCCTCACACGCCAGTGTCCATATGGTACTTGACAACGTCGCTAACCGAATAATCGGTGTCGCGATAAAAAAAAAAAAATTAAATTTCGATAAATCGTAGCATGAACCTTGTAGGGAAGAGTCGCCGAGAATCAGGTTCTACTTTTGAATGATTTAATCCATCCCCACTTTCTTTCAGTGACAATTACATTTATAGAACGCTCTTACTTTTCCAAGGTTGTTCAGAGTTGTGCTAATTGATAGAGTATTGAGCACGCTACGATTGCCTTTATATTTTGCATCGTTCGATAACATTTTTTAACGGTCATTCGCTATATGCTCGTTGAACTTTCACGGTCCGATTCAATTTAAAATAAACGCCTCAACTGAAAGCTCATCTGTCCGAACGAATGGGATAACGTACTCAACGCGAAATCGTACGATTCGCACCTATAATTTTTATGTATATAACCTCGTTTCCATGTACATAACTATATATGACCATGAATGCACGGATAGGACGGCCCCATTATTACGAGTAAAGTCGAAAAGCTTTGCCGATGAACAGCTCTTTTTTTACCACCTCCGCATAACTTCATCATGTTCGTTAGTCTCATTAGCGAAATTTAATTAAAGTTCAAAAATAATTTTTGCGACCGAGAAAATAAAAGCACCTATACCTACCGTTTCTCTCGCGCGTGTATGAAATTTCCTAATGGGTTGTTACATACACCCCTGGTATTGTATATCAGAGGCTCTCGCCCCTCAACTTGTGCGACGCTTTTCAGAACACATTAAATGAGATTTTATGTAGCGAATTTATAAACTGCATTTTCAATTGTACTTTCACACCTTTTGTTTTTATCTTTGTCTCTTCAATACCAGGAATATCCGAGAGAGTGTCTCACTACCGACAGTGTGCTGATTTTCATATTTCTTTCCATTACATCCCGTGTCTTCCGGTGCAAGTCCAAGACCCGAAAAGATTGTGGGGAAGGATAAAAACACGAATAAAAAGTATACGAAACAAAGTGAAAAAAGAGAAAAGTAAAGAACGCGGGAAAGAAAAATATAAATATTATATATTATACACTATAGATATGTATATATTAAATTAGTGGAAAAGTTGTTTAATATTAGAAGTTTTTCGAAGTCGTTGTTGTCGGTGTTGCCGCGATAAAGCCCTCATTGTGATATCGCTTGTGTAGCAAAAGCGGGGCGTCAAACTGGGCGAACCTCCTGTACGTGTATTAAATTATTAAATTATACATATGTATAATATGCGATATAACAAAAAAAACAAAAAACATACGCGCATATAATGTACCTGTACGTAGGTACCCATGTATCACGGGCACTAAAAGTATAACACGCAGTAGCAGTAGCACCCTGAAAAGGAAACTTTCGAGGCTAATGCCTGTAATTTATTTATTTTCCAATTATTTCGCCTCGTAAATTTCTCCGCGGGAGATGTTAGCCCGCAGAGTTTGCCGATTCGATGGCGCGCCATTTTTAAAATTCCATTAACTCTGTATGCCATGGACGATACAGGTGGCGGTAGGCAACATCAGGATTACAGCCCCTTTATGAACTGTTAAACGACGACGTTGCAGAGTGTCAACTGTAGAGCACTCCCTTTATAGCAAGGGTCAGGTTCGTGTTCAGGTTCGTGTTTCTCTCGATATTGACACCTGGTTGGTTCCCGTCGTGATCCTTTCTTTTTCCCAGTGTCCTCCTGCAGGACTGACCTTGTAGTCCCAAGTATAAATCCTACGGAAATAAAAACTCCACAACTCGTTCATTTTTCTAGGTAACTGCTTTTCCCTTCTGATATAATGATAATGATCAGCGGAAGCTGAATCGGTATGGAATTCCGTCCTATCACGATCATTGTCACGATGGAAACTCTATTCTGTCCATATAACCCGCGTTGAACGTCGCGTTGGCTCGAAAGGGTAATCATTTAATCGAAACCCCTTCCGTATATCCATGCAGCCGCAACGAGGCTAAAAATATTCAAATTTTATTCAAATCGTTCAGAAAATGAGGCCTCTTGAGAGCCATGTTTGAAATTCGAACGCACTCGTACGGAAGGGAGCTGCCATCGGTGGCCCATCCTCACACCTTCATCCCCCGCTCGCCATTTGGCGCGAGAAAAAATTACAAGAATCATGCTTCTATCGTTTTACATCCACAAAAAACTTTTATACGCCCTGTTGGAGTCAGAACGATTGACAATCGTTCGGCACGAACGAATTTCGTATTCTACCATTTCAAGATCCATAAGCTCGACTGCGAGAAGGTTGCGGGTACACTTTACGTGATGCACGTAGTTTGTGAGTATCGTAGTAAGTCGTCGATGATATCGCTTGGCTTCTGACGATGAGCCAAGAACAGCTTGGATTTTGCGGAGAGAAAGGAGCGGACTGGAGGGAGGGGGAGAGAGTCGGTCGATGGTTTTCGGATAGGCGGAATTCGCTCGAGTTGATTTCTGAGTCCTCGGTTTATCCGTGATAATTATCATTCAGCAGGGTGAGAATCTGCGGTGTACGGGGCATGGTCGTGCGGTGGCAGACGTCGACGACGATCGTCAAAAGTCGATGCAGCCGGCGCGTCGAGTCGTGACGTCCGACCTCTGCCGTCGTTATTTACTCGACGATGTGAATAGGGAGATATGTATATAACTACATGGATTTTGTATTAACGCTGACGTAGCCGTACGATCTTGCCTATATCAAAGCGAATACCACAGTTGCCAATAATCAGGACGAAGATCGTAAACAATAGAACAATGGATGCGAGGCCGCGATCAAAGACACCTGAATTGCAGGAGCGTTGCGAGCGACATGAACAACTTGAATTAACGCCGTCGCCTGCAGGGGCGTTTAGATAAATTGTTAATTTTCTCACGAGGGCAACGAGCAAAGACATAACCGTGTTTCTCATCGACTCGATCGATGCGGTGCGGAATCACCAGGAATCATAGATCGACAGGAATTTCTTCGAGATAATTTTATTATAACCCCCACCCACGAAAAATTCGTAATTTATAGGCAGGTATCTGGGAATAGAAACACTCTAAATCCCCGTTATCGGACTCGTTCTCCCTCGGCGATCTGCCGCTGCAATTCCGTATTACCACGTCAATTTATGCTACTGACATCCGTTCAAATTACAGTTCAGTTCGACTTATTCAACCGAATAAATGGAATATTTGATACCTCGCATAAAGCTAATACCTACGCCGCTTCACTGTCTATAATAATAAGCTTCCTTTGAACCGCCATATCGCTCATACATATACTCGACTCGACCTGACGTAACATACAGCAGCTTCGAATAATGTAAACGGTGGTTGCGAAAGAATGAAAAAAACAAAAATCGATATCTGCGACGGCTGATTTCATTTCACTTGAATTATATGATATAAATATTGTTCTCGCTACAGCCCGCCTATGTATCAATCGTATGCCCGATGAGTGAAAATCAAGCAGTGAAACACGAAATGGTTATAACCAAACACCTTGCGAAGCTTATCGCCTACTAATTGTTATGGCGGTGAGCGGCTAAGCCGCGTTTTTCCTGGCCACGAAAAGACAAAGGAATAAAAATAAATAAATAAGATGAAAATAATTAAAGAGGGATAAAACATGATATGGAATAAAACTAATTAGAGTTGAAATGAAAATCTCTTTGGACCGAGCTGCGGGTAGCCTGCAGTCGCACGATATGCCGGTGTTACAGGTGTTACTGTACGAAAGTTGTTGAATTACGTACGCTAAGGGAAATTACACGGTGACGGCTGCAAGCTTCCATTATCAGCTAGAATTAGCGTCCGCGCGTAACCTTTCTGCTTTTATACATGTATATTGGAGAAAATGACAATGAGCCAGCTCTCGTGCACCCGATAAATAAAAGTTTTTATACCCTAATTGGCTTTAAGCGCGCTCGAAACTTTTCGCACTATTCAAACTAGTCGCCCACCACTTTTTGTTTCGTACGCCGTGTCTTGTCATGTCGGCTTTATACGCGAATCGTTGCAATATGTAGGTAAATAAGCGTTCGAATTTCTTACAAACTCACCTGAAAGACTGTCTTTTTTTCATCGCCCGTCGTAATTTGTTGATTTCTCATTCAATCGTTCGGTTTCTTTTTGTTTGTTTACTTTCGTTTTTTTTTACAGATTAACACCGTACATGGACCGGCGGCGCCCAGTTCGTTTGGGAATCTTCGTCCATAGAGAAACGTTTTTGGTCGACTGCCAAATTCTCTTGCCGGGATAATCTCGAGGTCACGCCTCGGTCAAATTTCGTTTAACAAGCAGAGTCACGTTCCCACAGTTCCTAACCCTATACGTGCGAAATAACTTGCGTGCGGTGAAATGATCTTTCAGATACGGGTGGGGCCTATTTGCTTTCTTATTTCGGTTTAAGGAAAACCCGGCGGAGAAAATAACCAGAGGTCATATACCTTTTTCTGTACGTGTATATAGTTATATAATTGGGTTCATCCCAACTTACTACTCGCCGACCCCAAGACCCATCTGCAAACACGATCCTAAATCCCCGTCCAAGTGACCCACATTTAGACCTGCTATGACAAAATTGTGTCACAAATCGGACGAAAAACCGTTTTATAAAACACGATCACCCTCGAAATTTTCCATCGCGTGTCGCTATCTCTACGCCCGATACACATCTTACCCAATATAGTGTCGGATGGCTTTTGCAATAATTGAATGATATTCAGATGCAGAACCATTTTCTTCTCATCTACACAACTGACTTTCATGACCGTGTAAATGATATTATGTATCCTCTGATCGAGTGAACTTTTATAGAGCGAATCAAACATGTATAAATTATTGTATATTAATCGAACTATGGCGGAATTTGTCGAAGCCCCACAAAGCTACGTATGACGACATACATAGAGTTTTAATATAGGTGTGAAGGGGCCATGGGATCGCCGAATTGCGTGGCCAATTGGATCAAGTGGAGGCAAATATCTTGCGATATTACCGGAGGCTTATAATGCGCAAGCGCGCGAGTGCCATACCTCGAATTTTTATGATCCATACGATTACGTGTTCATTCAAAACTAAAACACGCAGTTATATTCCTGAACGTTAATTTATGTGTAACGTTCAGGAATAGATATTCTGCAGTTATTCCATGTTCGTACGCTTCAATTCGTCAGTAAATGTGGTCGAGAAGATGTCTGCAATATGTTTGATAACTTAAAAAAAATCACAATTTGGAGTACTAGAGGCAGTATAAGTTTCGACGAAATAATCATTATTGTCTTTAGCACCCGTTTGCGCCTTCATTTTCACTACATTCAGCCGACGTGCACAGATCGCTTGAGTCGCGATAAATTTAGTTGAGTAATATTACGGTCGTGGGATGTTGAATTTACCCCCCGAAAACCTGGAACACCTATTTCGACGTCACGTAAATTTTAGCACCCCCTATCGAGTCGAGACACGTTGCGTAACGACGTTTGACACACGTGAGATTTAATCAAACCCATGGTTCCACCTGCGGGCGACAATCTAATGCCGTTAATGCTGGGTCTTCTCGGAGAATTTCAATCAATTTTTTTTGTTCATCTTTTTTTTTCTCCCTTCATCCGGAGATTACACTACTCGCTAATTTTGTGTCTAGTTTGAGAAAAAAAAATGCCGTAGGTGTTTAAATTCGTAATTTGACCGTTTTTTTTTTTGTGTTTCCAGGCTTGTGCTACCAGGATGCGGTGCACATAACGGCGATCCTGGGCGAGAGCGTGGTATTCAACTGCCACGTGGAGTTCCCGGGTGAGCACCCCGTGCCCTACGTCCTCCAGTGGGAGAAGAAGGTAGGCGAAACGGTACGATATCGGCCACCATCCTCTCTGCTCTATCCGTGAGTTGAAGGCGAGGGCTGCTACAGGAAAATCGAAGTCCCAGTATCAAATCCTCAACCATTTTCTCGTCCTCTCCCTAAACCGATTCTTATATCCCTATCGGCGTCAAATTTCCAATGATTCTTTTAGAACAAAATCGAGACATTGAAAAATTCATAGACGTATTGTGTTTATAAGATGAAAAAATAAGAAAAACCAGCAGTGGCCGTAATGCTATTTTTTTTTGAAAAATCAGCGGTGATGTATTATTCAAAATTATCAAAGTTAATCGCGGAAATTATTGATATTGATTAGCCGTACTTGACTTTTGAATCTTCACCCAGCGAGATGAACGACACACTTTTTTCATATCCTGGTCCTTTCCAAATTGTAAGAATATCGAATATCCCGAATTGATACCACGGATCGAGATTTGCGTAGCCCTGTAGCCGTAATGTTGTTGGAACTTAATTATCGTTAATAACTGTATTTTGATTTCGATGATTTTTGGCTTACATTTTATTTGCTGGCGGACGGGACACACGCCGTCGTCTATTGGATAATTATCGTTAGCTTCTGATCCATCCGGACTGGAGAGAGCAGAGTCTGTTCATGGATACATTATCATTCAGTACAATAATACCAATAATAATAACAACCACAACAGAAAAGCAACTACAGTAACAACACCAACATCAATGACAATGAAAATAACAATAATGACGATGATGACAATGTACACATCGTAATATCATAAAATCATTTGCATCCGATATTCCCATCGATATTACCCAGCCCTACCTGATAATAATAACTGACACATACGGTACTAACGTAACGATCGGATCAACTCACCGTTTAAATAATCAAACATTATATACTTACTGCGTATAAACATTATACATTATTAGATTTTTCAACCAACGGCACAATCATTAAACCTCCTAAGGGATCGCTCATTGCCTCTACATTGCGTGACCCGATTCAATCCTCCGACTCGTGCACTTTTTCTCTCCATATTCTACCTATACTATACATACGAATATTGGGTACGGTGTGTTTTCATCTCGTCTCTGACTCTCTAACCTGGGTTTTCGAAGCCTCGCATGTCCTACAAATTTCACGCTTCTACAATTATTCATTTTCATCCTTTTCTCCTTATCGGCAGTTTCATGTCAGATTCATTAGTTTCCCTACACTGCACTTGTGTCCTAAAGATTCTTACGCACTGAATTCGACGATAGACTGAAATGCGATACATTCATAATTTGCCCAATTGCAATTCTATCCTGTGCAAAAGAATATTCACGACACGTTTTGCGGTGGAACAAAATCAATGCTTTTTCTGTATAAATTTACTAATTATTTTGAATCAATTATTTTTGAATATTCGTTAAAATTGTGTAAGATAGTGCATGCAAGTCAAGGAATGCTGTAACGTAATGCTTGAAAATCGATGATGTTTGGTGAAGCTCCATATTTCGTACTTGGTTTGAAAAAATAAAATAATTCCAAAGAGGGACGATTTCTGACCGGATCGGCTGAATGTTTGACTATTCTGCGTTATCTAGTCGTCTGCCGGCAAATAGTACACACGTGTATCTATAACTACAAGACTCCTGGAGATTGTCCACTGCGCCTTGCGGGCGTTTTTGAAAAATATTTCCGTGGTATTGCGAATCAAGTCCATGCGAAGTTGTTCGGTAGTACAGGTACACATACGTAACCGGAGCGTATTAAGCTGTTTCTATGCGGTGTGCGCGGTTTAAAATCAATAGGAAGGCTACAGATTTCTAGAACGACGCGAATAACTAGAGGTCTGCTGGAATAGCAGAGAATAGCTATATGTATGTAGGCGTATGCGGACCACGTTCGTAAATACCTGCACATTGTTTACCGCTTCGTCGAGTAAATATTCCCGGCCTGATTTCCAGCCTACGAACTACACCTTGTACATATACATAAATAGGTATCTATATTTACGTAAAATCACCCCCGCCAGCATGTATGTACACGTATTTTTATATGCTACCGCAAAAAACATACAAAAGTAAACGTTACACGTACGTAGCCAAACATTTTTTATTACACGTTGCAATATCTGCGCAGAAAACAAGGTGGAATTAAAAAACGAATCCCATTTATAGCGGGAGCTTTTCAATGTACGTATACAGATATATTATAATTGTTATAACCATTATTATTCAATTTTTTGTACGAAAGAAAGTTCACCAACCGAACGTAAGCCCTACCTGTAATAGAATACTCTATGAACTAAAAACACTTTAAACAGACGACATGTAATAATTAAACGAGCTTCAAATTTCAGGCCGTGAATATCATTTAATTATTTCACATGTTTTCTGCCAATAATTTTTGTTTTCATTTTTTTATTTCTCCAATCTTGGTATTTGTTCTATTTGATTCATTCTTATTTTCTTTGATTTGATTCCATTTTCTTGCGGCTGGCAGCTGCAGGTTGGATAAATTCCGCGGGGTTACAATTAATATGGAAATGGAAGTAGGTATAGAAGGTACCCTATAGTCGGCACCTGTAACAATTTAATACTCGAAAATAGCCCCCGGTGTACGAAATCCCGCGAACCTTCCTCCGCAACTTCTGCTATACGTGTATCGCCAACTCAACTATACATGCACATAGCTATACGTTTGAAGCTCTGAGAAAGTTTGTCACGATTCAGAAAAGGCACGCAACCGCCATTGCCGTTATTATAGCGCACGTAATTTTGTCACCCCCGTGAATTCATATAATATGATAGTAACAATAATGACGATGACGATGATAATAATAATGCCAAATGCTCTCGCCTCATGTATCTATACATGTACAATAATTCTTCATTTCCAGAAACGGTGGGCTCCCTTTACAAATGACCAAAGGTCCTCATAAGGTTTACAAATGATATAATCAATGATTACGATGAAATGAATAAATTGAATCGTAAGACAACGAATAAATGAATTTAAGAAATTGTCGGAGGACAGCGATAAATGAATATAACACGAACGGGTCGAATGCGCGGCAATCCGAGCAACCGCTTTTATACAACTTTTCATATTTGCGCTCGGTCATGACACACGTAGGCTGAGTTTACCGGGGCCGTAACGTATATGTAGGATTTATTATCTGTACATAAGTATATATTAATGCAAGTATTCGCGAAAATGTAATCAATGTTCACGAACTTTCGGCAAAATTGGTTTTCGAGATTTACAGTATGGCACTTGCGGAAACACTCGGTTCAATCCTCGAATTCCATCAGATCTTTTCCGAATTGCTTTTGCAATTTCGCAATCGTGCAAATTAAGATCGATTGACATCGGTATCTGCACCGAACGGCATATCCTGCAGGTAGTGACTTTTCAAAAGCATATTTTCAATCTCGTCTACCTACTTCTTGGCCACGCATAGAATTCTTGGAAATTTCAAATGGAAGCGAAAGCTTGATCTTTATATTTTTTATGAAAATAAAACATCGACACATTCGTCGTCACGTTCAGTTTAGTTAATTTACCTTTTGAAATTGACCGCGCTTTTCGTTCGGGCTCCTGCGCACGTCCAGACCATGGTAACTATAAGACGAAGTATGTAATTAGATTTTCATACGAAGGATGTGTTTTTCAATCGGTGAATTTTCCCATCCCACATCGTAGCTTTGTTTTCTTGTACACACCACTCTCTGAACTCGTGTATATCGACCTGCGGCCGTTTCCATGCAACTAAAACGCTATTTAATTCAATAGAAAAAGAGAGGAGTAGTTAGACATGTATAGACTTATAGTATACTGCAGATACGAATACATAGGTACACTCACGTACAGGTGGGTACGTACATACGTAATATTTCTAAGGCTCGTGCTATGCCACCGTTAAACTGCGTCGGTAGATAGGTAGGTGCACCTACGTATACCTCGTACACATGGGTTCACCGTAGATAGCACGTCCGCTGATCAGACAACGCTATATATATACAGGTACAGGTATTCATATATATAGGTACACATAGGTATACGTATGTATATATTGCCGCGGAAATTGCTCCGCGCCGATAACGTGGTTCGCTCCGATGCAGCTGCACTACAATAATGTACAAACACGTATGCCTATACCCCGGATATATGCGAAACGAAAACCGAAAATCGGAAACTCAGAGGCGCAGCAGCCTCCGCTGACGTCTCGCCAAGAACTTTCATCGCCGTATTGCTGCAGCAACGACAGAGAAAAATAATGCAGCACGGAAGAAACAAAAAATGCAAAGTAATAGAGTACGCAATAAAGAATTGGAAAATGGGATCATCTATACATATAATATACTGCAATTTCTCTTCGAGCATATCACTTCATTACAAATCTTTCATTTTTAATACCTCCGATAATATAGTTTCCGGGGAAAGATCTTTATGGAGAAAAAATTTTAATTTGCGAGAAAATTAAAATGAAAGCAACTTCGTAGCTGTGCAGTAGGGAACATAATTATTACGTTTTACAAAAAATAAATTCTAATTGTATTTTGATTCGCTGCAGAGAATTATGGAAGAAATCATCGTTCTCTGTTGTGTTGTAAGCACGAGTTCTGTTTTTCTGTTTAACCTGGTCATTCTTATTTATATCCTATGCAAATTTCGTGGTGTGATCGCATATTGCTGCGGAATCGCGTTAGGTCAATATGGAATACCATATCAGTTAGAGGTATGATTTCTATCAGAGGTCGATATCGACCAGAATTTAAACCGACGTGTTTGAACGGTAATCGAGAAGTGGTTTATAAAAGGTATTTTTTTTTTTTTTTTTTTTTTCTCAAAAACAATAGTCAGACCGACGTTGTCGACCAGGTTGAGGAAATAATCTGGTAGCTAGAGATGTACGATAAGAATTACGGTTGAGGGTCGCTGAATTTTGAACGGGTCATTTGAGTCTAGTGGAGGCGATGGATCGTCGAACGGTTCTGACCTACTCAACTCTTCGAAGACTCTCGAAAAGTCCAAGTGCAAGTGCAATCGGATCAAAGATTTTTACCGCTATCCTCTCGTTTTGCTCTTGACTCGTTACTCTTCACCGCGTCGTAACAGCTTTCGAGGACTCTTTCGATCTAAGCTGCTGCTGCTGCTTGTGCGGCTACGACGCGACGTCGCGACGCGTCTACTACCACCTATATTATACGTACTTACACCTTCCTTCATTTTGGCGGCGATATCTACGATACACATCCAAATGCAGACAAATTAATTTGTTCTACCCTGATGAATACACCCCTATCCTGTACAGGTGAGAACCACTGCATAAAGATATCGATTCAGCGTTCAACGGTTAAACCCTTAGTTGGGTGCAGTTGGCTTAAAAATAGGGCAAACCACCACCACCACCACTACCACCACCACCACCATCTCAGAATGCATCCCGAACGAACGAAACGCCAGACTTCTACAACTAAAAGCGTGATGTCAGCTTTTGATGCGGACGCAATAATCCGAAATAAAATTCTAGTCCATCAAGTTTTGAGCGATGAATCCTTTTCTTGTTTTTCCTTCTCGCGCAACTTTACGGCTGGTTGGAAAAAAAAAACAAAAAAAATATCAACCAAACAGTCGTGAATTGCAGATATAACGTTGCATTAGCTGCTGACGTTCTGGGTTAGGACACCGATCGCCCTCGACCTGGGCATCGTCGTTCATTATGTCGCCCTTAATTGGCGAGAATTTTTCTGTCATCGAGACAACCACGGCATGAACCAAAGCGGGAGCTATACACTCGCATCGACTACTCCGGGAAGGTATTTTAATAACGCAACTGACAAGGATAATTGGTAGTTGCGGATCACGAAAAACAGGAACGGGGGTTACATACAGACGTGTACAGGATGGGAATCAGGGATAAATATGCATCGAGAGGACACCGCAGGCCGTGCACTGATAATCACTCGGCGAATTGGTCGATCGGTGATCGCGGAGCGATGAACTAGTTACGGATGTATCGATGAGGGAAGGGCAGAAAATGCTTCTTCTACAAACTTGGTCGATAATCGACTCGACAAGAGGGGTCTGTGCATCCATACAGATAATCAATAAATTGATGTCTGTGGTCTACCGAACTCTGCACAACTGCGCAGGATCATTGAAAATTCAATTCATTTGTAACAATAATCATCGATCGCTTAATCAAGTGGTGCACAATTCGAACGGAAATTATATACGGAGGTATATTAGATACAGTTGTAATAATTTCGACGAACAATTAATCCTCGCCAATTCTGTTCCCTCTGTATTATATTATACGCATAAATTTCTCCATAACAAATTTCGCGACTATATATAACTAGTTACAGCATAATAATAAATACTTATGCTTGTATACACGGATTTGAAATAATCATCGCAATTATTACTTCGATCAACAAAGAGGTATTTACCTCAATTAAAATAGCATCAAAACAATGCACATAAGATATATATACATATACTGCTTCAACCTCGACTTCAACCATCGAATCCATGACAAATAATCATTTTAAAAAATGTGTATATCTCATGGCTCTCTTGTAAATAATGACCTGACGTTTTGAGGAAATGGATCATATGGGGGGGGAATAGAACGAAAAATAAAGCTCGAAACTCGCAAATGCAACAGCAGTATAGCTAGGTCGAGTCGTTATGCTGCACATCGTACATTCCCATGTACATGCGTGGGTGCATTTGTATGTGTTGCATATACCATAGATGCATGTATGGAAAATCTTTCGTAACGTGTACGTAGGGGTGCTCCAGAAGTCAAAATTGCGGAGCCTCAAAGTAAGAGGATAAGTCGACAGAGCTTGCGTATGAACCTACTGACCCAGTTCCGGTACACCTTTGCATACCTATACCACTTAACCCCCACTGAAAATGCTACTCCGCATATGCAGAACAATAATACGAATACAAGCAGAATCGCAGAGGAGTATCGCGTTTCCAACGATTCGAGTTCCATGTAGATCTATGTATATGTAAATTGTATATGTATATACATTTGTATAATACAAAGCACCTTGTACGCCATAACCGATAGTAAGAAAAAAGATGGGGTGTATACACATATTACCTATAGTACGCTTACGAGTCAGCGGGCCCGTAAGAAAAAGGAGAAAATGGAAATTAAAAATGAATAGAAACAAAACAGTTATAAGAAGACTAGAAAAAATACGAAAAACCGAATCGGCTGATGTAGGTCGCCACCATCGTCGCCGAGCACACTCTTTGCCTTGGTAAACTTATTTCAGTTTCGTGCACGCGAGCAAATGGTACGAGACGTGTATACGCATATGTATACGTATATACAGTATTGTATGCTCGGTACGTGTGAGGCTTACATGTGCCACGCGAGTCCTTGCTCGCGCCGAAAGAGAAAATTCCCAAAGGTCCCGAAGAATATGGTATGAGAAATAAACGATGAGAACCCGAAGGATTAAAGTACGGTGTAGTTGCTGAGGGATTCTCTTGCGAGGAGGACGAAACATAAACGCAGAAATAATTGTGATCACGTGGAACCGCCAACCATCATCGAAACTTTGACGCTATACATATGTACCTGCATCCACCGAATGGCATGTTGTAATTATATATATTTGCATGTTCAATAATTTTGATGACTAAAAACGCGATATTGCTGCCACTTACGCTCGATTATCATTTTGTTCAATTGTTCATCTGTAAATTTTATGTACATAGCTCTATGTACATACATATGTATACATACGAATTCGTAGTTATATATACATATTTAGAGCAAGCAAACTGTCAATTGGTGATACACTATTCAAATGACTGGTAGTAACTCGACCTGCTATGGGAAATAAAGAAATGGTTCCATATGAACGGTATTTCCCCCGAGTTCATCAAAATCTATATTAAACATCGCATCGTTGTGTACTCATTTTCATCTTTAAGGTCATATAAGTTATTATTCTGATATTTTTCTTCAATCAATAAGAATACATTCGTGTCATGAACATATCGCCGGTATTCGAGTCACCGCGGTAAATTCCGGCAGGTCTGAAGATTTCGGCTATCGGTCATTGGCAACCGAAGGAACAACCATGGAATGATAATTTTTGGAAAAATGAACTCTTGACCGATGACCGCTGACTCGAATATTGACGTTCAAAAGGCAATTCGTTTATGTGGTGTGTTGGTGTTGGTGTAAGGGGCAGGAAATACCGATATACATATGGTACGAGTCGTACCCAACCCACAGTGGAGACGGCTACGAAGGTCGTGTTTCCAAGGTCAGCCCAAATTCACCCTACGGAGTCGCCAGTCTCAACTTGACTAACATTCGGGAAAGTGATCAAGGATGGTACGAGTGCAAGGTTGTTTTTTTAAACCGGTCGCCAAACAGTCACAAAAACGGCACCTGGTTCCACCTGGACGTCCATGGTGAGTAGTTTTTTTTTCCTTTCATAAACTTTCCTCACTTTTCTGTTTAACTGTATAAAAAGTGCATATATGCATATAAGCATTTGCGGGTAATTTCGATCGGTTTATACTCGTGAACTCACGACGCGGAGGTAAGGTAGTTTTACGGAGTTGTAGGACATGGTTATATTCGTGTTTTTGGAGGGACTTGGGAACCAACTGAAACGAGAGCTTATTGCCGGTTACTTTTCGCCGGGAGTTGAAGGAGAGGAGGTTCAGGGTGGGGAAAGAAGAATTGAGAAAGAGAAACATTTGGATAGCCGTTTTAACGCACTCAAAGAATTCAAAGAGAGCAGCCAGCGGACGTCGACGTAAAACCGGCAGCGGAAAGTACTTGAAACCTTTTGTCTCTCTAAAAGTCCTAAAGTTTGTGCTCGTGCCTGTGTCGCCTCTAACGGTTATAAATGCTTCTGAGTCTGCAGATGAAGAAGCCCAAGGCGCGCATCGACAACCGACAATCAACCCAATCGCTTTTTCCGACATTTTTCTTCCACCATTTCTACTTTTTTCCCCCGCCGTCTTCTTTTTTTTTCTTCTTTTGCCACACTCCATCTTTCTTTCCACATTCGAAAGCAAAACCGAGCTTCCTTCGCGTATACGACGACAACGTGATAGACAGGGGCTCGTGGGGTTAGACTGAGATCTTTCGCGCCGCTAAGGAGAATTTAACGATTATGGATGAACCCTTGATCACTATTCACGTGTACGGATTCGTTCTAAACTCGTTTCCGTTGCTAGTATCACGATTTTCACCAATTATGCCATGCGCCATGATAAGTTACACTTAATTAATCCCTTTACCACGATTTCAATCGAAATGAACTTTAATGTAATTAATATCGCAATTAATTGATGTAAAATTATCGAAATTCCTAATTTGCAGCATAAACCTGCGAGCAGGTATTTCCCGAGTGATTTATCTGCATATTTCGAACTGTTGAGGATTTGGTCTGATGATTATCAGTACGCAAAACGTGTTTTGTTAAATCTTACAACAGAGTTCATTCGCGGCAGCTCCCCCAACTTGGCTTATCCCGTCCCAATTTTACTTAGTCATCTTTTCCAATGAATCGCTCAATTTCGCAGGATGTTTGGGGTGAGTTTTGAAATGTGATTGTTTATTTTTCTTCTCAAAGCTCCTCCACGATTCAGCATCACCCCCGAGGATGTAATTTACGTGAATCTTGGTGACGCGATAATCCTGAATTGTCAAGCGGAAGGTACTCCAACACCGGAAATCTTTTGGTACAAGGACGCTAACCCGGTAGAACCCTCAGGTACAATCGGAATCTTCAATGACGGTACGGAACTTCGTATTGCAACGATCCGAAACGAAGATATCGGTGATTACACGTGCATAGCCAGGAACGGTGAGGGACAAATCAGCCACACAGCGCGCGTCATTATCGCAGGTAAGTCCTCAAAGATTTTTTCCACCAAATTGAATTCGAACAGCGTTGACAAATGAAGTAAACTCATTTGTCTTCACGTTTCTCGAAGTAATGGAAATGTTTTTCAATTTTGTCGAGTGAATCACTTGAACGGTGGCTCGTAACCGATGAACAAGTGGTAACCCGAATATACCGGTTCTGTTTGTTTGACGAACGCGAGCGCTGGATATCTGTTTGCAAAGCTTAATTCCTGAACTCCCATAGAAGATAGATAGTGACGAGTCGAAAGGATCAAAGATACCGTCATTACGGGTCAGATAAACAAAATAGTAACGGCTGCAGCGGTCGATCTAATTTCGAACTTCCGCGTCGTCTACGGTACGACGTATGCATTTCCACGCCATATCCTGTGAAGTGGCAAACAAAGAGCTTTTTAGGGCAAAAAAGCGGAAAAAAATTCTGCGGATGATTTTCAAACTAATGTAATTGAAAAACCAACGTGACAACGACCATTGAATCTTTTTTCTTACAGTAAGCTTGGGATTCGAAGTAATGTGCCTCATTTTTGTAGATACATACTTAATTTTAGTGTACGAGCGGGGTTAATCATCGCGTTTATACCGCGTACAGATCGCTGCAAAGTATGCAAAGCCCTAATGCATAAAGGTTGAGTCGAGAACCCCTGTAATCTTGGCAATAACGTGGGCACGCGTTTTCGTTACGTTACCTTTACGTTATACACGGGAGTGGTTCCCCACGTCATGTCATCTAAGGATGAGAGGTTCAAGACAGCTCGCTCTAATAACTCGTTTCTGTTGGACAGAATCGTATTGACGCAAACAAGACGAGCTGAGAGTAGAAATAAAGTTAAACAAATCTCTGTTATTTTCCGGGAAAATAGATCACCGGCAAATAGCCGTGGTAGGTACCAATATCCCTGCCCGGACGACCTGCCTTTTCTGACTTGAACTTTATTTTATGCAGACATGGGATATGCTAGACTTTTGCTTTATCTTCGTTCGTCTTTGTTCCGTCCTTGCTGCGTCGATATCCACACTCTACCACACTCTACTCGAAATTATGAAACTTTTAAACGTAACGCCTCCCTCTCTCTATTTCTCTTGGTGCTCATCTCTCCGTTTGTCTCGTGAAGGAGTGAGTAGGGCTCTAGAAAAGGGATTAGGAAATCTCGTGGAATTGAACGAGGACAACCAGAGACGGGGTGAGACAACGAGGTATTTTAAAACTTGCGAGTTTTCATCACGGAAGTGTTGCTCCCTGATTTATAAAGTACCTACCCTACACCAACGATCCAACCATCGCCTCGCCAGCCGCCATTTCCTTCCTCTGCAGCACCAACTTACTTTATCTACTGTTATATACTCGCTTCCCCTACCAATATTATAATGTATCGTCGTCGTTGGCTGGTATAAGGCATTGATCGAAACAACGACAAAGAGGGGTTCGAAACTTAAGTTTGCAAATATTCAGAAAATATTCACCCTCCGTTTCTCCCGTTGACTAGCGCAAACTCTGCCAAGTTGTTCAGGGACCCGGGAGACTCCGCAGTTCTCGGCCGACACTTACGAATAAAGAATTCTCAAAGCGCTGGGTGTTAAAATTCAGTGGTTTGGATCTTCTCGCGCTAATGCATCCTCTGTGGCAGAATTTCAGGTGTGTACACACCTAAATCTATTTTGTGATACAGGTGGAGCGGTCATCATGGCACCACCGATAAATCAAACCAAACTCGAAGGTGAAAAGGTTGAATTTTCTTGCGAGGCGAAAGCACTACCTGGTAACGTCACGGTGCGTTGGTTTCGCGAAGGTGCTCCAGTCAAAGAAGTTGCTGCCCTGGAGACGAGGTTCACCATCAAAATGGACGGCAGTCTCGTAGTCAATCCCGTAAGCGCCGACGACTCGGGACAATATTTATGCGAGGTTACCAACGGCATTGGTGAACCTCAGAGTGCCAGCGCTTATCTCAACGTCGAATGTTAGTATCCTTTTTCTACCATCCATTTTCTTCGAGTTTCACATCGCTCTTAGCTGCGTGTTTAATCGAAGAACTCTATGAACTTACAGATCCAGCGAAGGTGACGTTCACGCCAACTGTTCAGTATCTCCCCTTTCGTTTGGCGGGGGTTGTTCAATGCTATATAAAGTCAAATCCTCCTCTCCAGTATGTGACATGGACGAAGGACAAACGGCTCTTGGAGCCTTACCAAACAAAAGATATCGTAATTATGAACAACGGCTCACTACTATTTACAAGGGTCAGCGAAAACCATCAGGGTAGGTACACTTGTACTCCCTACAACGCTCAAGGAACACAGGGAAGTTCTGGACCCATGGAAGTACTCGTGCGAAAGCCACCGGTTTTCACCCTTGAACCTGAAGGAATGTATCAACGAAAGGTCGGCGAAAATGTCGAAATGCACTGCGACGCTCAAGGCGCCGAGGGCACGCAAAATCCAACGATACAATGGCAACGCGTGAGCATTTTTTCGACCATCATTTTTACTAAATTAATTTTAACTGATTCTTCAAGTTCTGTGCTAAATTCTCATTTTTGTCTCTCTTTCGAAGAGGGATGGCTCGGCACTACAACGAAATCGCGCCAAAATTGTTGGGGGCAACTTGACCATCGAAGGCCTGAGGCGGACAGATTTTGGATTCTATCAATGCGTTGCCACGAACGAAGTTGCAACAATCGTTGTTGGGACGCAACTTGTCATCGAAGGAAGTCAACCGCATGCCCCGTACAACGTTTCTGGCAACGCCACCGAGTTTTCAGTGACCTTGACTTGGCTACCAGGAAATTCGGGGGGTCCTGACTACAAGCAGGATTACACTATCTGGTAATAACGTCCTCACCGCCAGAAACGAATCAACTTATTTCGATTAAAATGCAATCGATAAGAAGTTTTATACAACTTCCATAATATATCTCCGTTTTGAATCGACCGATGAAATTTTTCTCCCGCACGCCAAATGTATCGAAAAATGAAAGCATAAGTTGAAAAACTGCAGTGATCCGTGCGAAGAATGTATTATGAATTTACAGGGACAATTCGTTAAAATACCTCTGACTAGCGGCAACCTAACGTGCGTTTACCAATACACGAAATTTTTACGTGCGTGAACCCCCGCTGCTCCTGACTATATGTGCTAGCGGAGGAGAAGCGGAGGTTCACGTACGCAAAAATTTCGTGTGTTGGTGAGCGCACATTAAGTTGTCGCTAGTCAGGGGTATGGAGTGGCCAGTTTCCACGAATTGTTCCTGTATAAAGAAAAATGCATAAAAAATATTTTACTTGGTATTCCTGTGTTGAGTCAAACTTTTCGATTTATTCTTTTAAATTATATTTAGAGTTTATAAATAGGCGTGGTACGTTTCGTAACATTGCAGGTACCGAGAATCCGGAACTTCGGAATGGACGACGATTCCCGTGACGCCATCGGGTAGCACAGAGGTGACCATCAACAGGCTGTCTCCGGCGACCGTTTACGAGTTTCAAGTAGTTGGTAAAAACGCTCTCGGCGATGGAATGCTCAGTAAAGTGATCACGATTCGAACAAGGGGTGAGCGGTTTCAAAGTTTTACTCCTCCAATGCGCTAACCGTAGTCGATGATTATTGTACCGGGTTAAAGAAAAGTAAAAATAAGCGAGATAAGTTTGGCACGATCTGCCGTCCTTACTACATAAATTTTTACGATGAGACTCCGCATAGTTGTCTGGTTTTGAGTACCACTAGATTTGAGAATAAAAGTTCTTACACCAGCCATTTTCTATCACATTATTCTTGATACGTTTTCTTAAAATGCCGGCTCTCTAGACATCGGATTACCGTCTTCAGGAACTTCATCGGCGGGCCAGGGTGGTCCAGCTGCTGCCCCCGACCAAAGCGGTAAGATCTTTGGGAAATAAAAAAAAAAAAGAAAACTAACCGAGTCGAGATATCGAATCTAGGTCAGGCGGTGATCTGTCGGTAATAATTTTGGAGGGATTCGCGTTTTCATTTTGGTTTTAAAAACTTCACATACTTATCGCTATATCTACATTTATTAGGTACCATTTTTTTTCTAATTTATTTGTTATCTAGCCTGTATTTTTCATTCTCTATGACTCCACAAGTATTTCCCCTTCGTCCTATGATATAAATAACAGCAAAATCGACAAAACGGATCGACAGTTCTCAGACCATTCCTAATTCACATTCCCTCATTGACGCCCCATATTTTCTCTCATTTCAGACGTTTTTGATAATAGTACTCAGATTTTACCGACTGATTCCACAGGAAATCGCGTCAATCCAACGACTGTGCGTCCAAAAGGTATAATTTTTAATTTTTTTACTTTCATTGTGATTTGACGATTCTTTATTTTTGAACCCGCGTTGTATATTCGATAATTTCTGTTGCCCCTTTTCTCCTTCGCATGAGAAGTTGACAAAGCCTCCAGTATCCGATTTTATTTTTCCGAAATATTCTATTTCGAGGGAAAACAGAAACAGAAGTCCAAGGTTTTCCAAGTAAAATACAACCCGCGTACAGTACACGAAGAAGTATTCAAGGATGAACTTTGAACGTGAAGAAAGTCACCGCAACCTCGACCCATCTCGAACTTTATTATTACCTGTAAAACTGGAGTTTTATGGGAGCACCTACGTTGCGCTCAGAATTACATCTGCCTATATCGATACTAAGTATAGGTGCAGTAGCAGCAGCAGCAGCGTTGACTGAATATTCGCGTTGCAGGGTCACATCACGCATACAGCGTCCGTGTTGCGGTTTATACGAGTGCAGGGGCGATACGTGTTACGCGCAATCACTTTTATGATTTATAAAACGAGCTTGGAAAGCACCCGTGGATGCTCACAGTGAACAGCTGAATTTATCCAGCGGGATAGCGTACAAGTGAGCTTGGTAAAGGCCAAAGGCGCGTCTATGGCATCAAATTTCTACCCTGGCTCTGGTATAATGACTACATATGTATAATACACCTACATACATACGTATCTAGCTATGCATTATGCATACGGTATGGTAGCAACAGAAGCATCAGCTCAAATCCGTTTACTTAACAATATGGAATAACAGGAATAGCTTATCGTCGTATTATATTAATTCCGAGAACCCAGCATAGACCGATAGTACCTATACACATACCTACGTCTGAGGATATAATTTTGTCAGCCTGGCAGTACGTGCTGCTGTTGCTCCTGCAAGGCCCTATAAGTGCTTAATTAGATATTCCATATTCAGCACTATTCTATTTAATTACAAAGCATTCTATTACGCAATATGTATAATGTATATCAGGACCTGCACCGGGTCCCCCAAAGAATTTGACCGTCACGGAAATCAGCAATGGGTTTTTGATCACGTGGCAACAGCCTGCGGAAAGACATCACCTCATACAATACTACACCATTAAGTACAAGACCGATGGACAATGGAAAACGCTCAACAAGGGACAAATCAGACCCGAAGACACCAGCTACTTAGGTAAAAGAGATCTTTGTCTTTAATTGTTATTCCCAATAAAGGCGGCGTGAATCTCGTGATTACGGTATACGTGGTAAAACAAATTATTGAAATGTTTCATTATAACAAGCAGATGTTGTATAACGTGCACAATTATTGTAGGTAACCGTTTACCTTAGTTATTGAGTTATATATTCTCTATGAACAATACCGAAACACAATAACACATACCTATACGTATCTGAGAAATACATATTGTATACGTATAC
Source organism: Athalia circularis (assembly GCA_963978495.1). NCBI lineage: Eukaryota > Metazoa > Arthropoda > Insecta > Hymenoptera > Athaliidae > Athalia > Athalia circularis. Next base: position 30,463,524 of record OZ021700.1, on the reverse strand, counting down.
AGTACACCTCGCACCTGACTTATGAGATTAGTATTCAAGCGGGAAGGAATTCTCGATGGCAATATCGTAGCCGCTAGTAGCATAGGTAGAGTTGCGTGCATATAATGATTATAGCAAAAGCGAGCGGGAGTTTGAGCCATACGTTGCCCTTGTATTTTCTATATTAATTAAATTCGCTCCCGTACCAGCCATTGGTATGTGGGTTTACGTACCCATCACGATATATGCATACAGACACCTACATATACATCAAAGATTCTCTACAGGTATAACTCGATACGTTTATCCAAAAACTTGAGACTTCCGCCTTCTACGCAGTTTTTTTTTTTAGCTCAATTCTTCATCGCACGAGACAATTAAATACATTATAATATCGATAAACATGTGTTACTCGTAACTCTATTCGAATTCCACACTATAATTGCAACTTGATTGAAAGAACTACATCACATTCGTATTTTTATTAACGCGGTTATTTATTCTTTGTCGGCAGTTAAAAACCTCGTTGGAGGACGCACGTACCACTTCCAAGTATTTGCCAATTCGGCGACTAACTACGGAGCAAGTGACCAGGTCAAGTTCCCGGTACCAGCGAGAGTTAAGCACAAAGCTATAACGGCAGGAGTTGTCGGAGGAATCCTCTTCTTCATCGTAGCGATTATACTCAGTATATGCGCTGTCAAGATATGCAACAAAAGGAAACGACGAAAACAGGAGAAAGGTACGGCTCGTTGTTATATAAAACTGGATCACATTATTGTTATTGTTATAGCATTCGCCCGTATCTTCGCTTACGGTCATTCGCTCATCCGGCAGTCCAATAACTCGAGAAGAATCTTCATCTCTCACGTCTCATACTTGTGCATAATTATTCTCGCAATAGTTTGCGAATCATAGAGTCCTTTTTTTCCTTTCAAATGTAATTTCTATGGAAAACATTCTACAACGTATTATTCGTGAAATCGCGGTAGCATCTTCCTGGACTTTGCAATAACGAAGGAGGTCCCTCGACGGCCTAGTTTTATGGAAAATCGGCATGTGAGTATGCGTGAAGAAAAGAGATGCATATTTCCATGAATAGATGGGATTTTGAGCCCGGGAGTGGTCTGCGCATTTTGTGTGTTAACGTGTTGATAAGGGGGTTTGGCGGATGACGTTAGCGCGGAACAGGCGAGCACCAGACATCTGAACACCTACTTGTTTAACATAGTTTTGTAACATTGTAGAACTGCTTTCAGCGTATAACATGGTGGCCTGCCGAGTCACTGATTCGAGGAACGGCGCAGGGCAGGGCCCCCAGGGAACAGTGCCTTTGAAAAAGTGAGTGTTTCAGTGTTACTCCTCGGAAAGTTATAATTCAGGTGTACCATGATATCGATAGAACATACAGTCATCATTGCCAAGTTGTACTTGCAAAATAGTTCACGATTTCTGTACGCAATTGCGGTTACCGTCGAGCTCAGATTATAACGGTTCGACACACGTTGAATATCATTCACCGATTCATCAACGGGTTTTCCAAGGATCGAACCGCTCTATAAATTTGGCAATGGAATCATAATATCTATATATATCGATTTTTGACGCGTTATAACAGAGAAAAATACAGAACAGATGATCAATTTATTGTACCTTATATGCTCGTATAATATTGAAATTATCAACAACATATGGCAAATAATATAAAAATCGACGTATTGAAAACCTTTAATACTATTGCAAGTACAATCTTCAGCTTATGATTAGCATAAAAATATATTTATAATATCAAAGAAATAAGTTTCTGATGGGTGACTGATTGGTACACAATTTACCATCTTATACAATAACGAGAAACCTTTTCACCACTAATAGAGAGATTCATACGCATAATATATTATAATGAATATGGATCTTGACGTTATTTATGTAACGATCGCTAGTATATTCGATAAAAAAAAGAAAACTTTCCATTTCACTCCCTCGTTTGAAAAGCCATTCAAATTACAACCGGCTAAGCTTCTAGAGATTTTTTGGCAAAGCAAAGACATGGAATGATGAACTAAAAAAGAACCCCCAGATAGATCGAAATAAATAAAATAAATGAAAATGGCGAGCAGGCAGACTTAACCGCAGCAGAGGTATTTTGGACAAAGAAAAGTGGCTTTTTGCGGAATTTTGTTTTTCTACAACAAACGAGCGGTATAACCAAATCTACATATGCCAACTGAAAGTATATCTTGTAGGTAAAAATGATATAAAAACGCAGTCAGTTTTGGATACGGGGCTGGTTACCGATAACTACCACGAGACAAAGCGAAAGTATACAGGATAAGTTGCTCCTAACTTTCGAACCGACAGGAGCCTAATCCGGCGAAAACGTGGTTTTCTCATTCATTCGGCACGCTTCTTCATAGTTGGCCCCCTCCCACTCTTTCCATTTTGCCCAGTACAGCGCGCTGATTGGATAAGGAAACCGAACCAGGTTCCTCCCAGTTCGGGAGCCAGAGTTAACTCACTCTGTATATGGGAAAAAAAATTTGATTATTATTTAAAGGCATCCAAAAGTCCACAATACGACTGCAGTGATGCCTATTCTGGATTATCTTTATTTATTGCAAAAAATTTCGTTATAGTTAAATACAAGCAATAATTATTATTTCTACAGCTATTTCCAAACATTCTACTTTAATATTATATTTATGGGATTGTTTTGATAACGCCCACGGGTTTTTACACTTGGTTCTATCCTCGCACTACTGTATTAGTTATCGTTTAATTCTTCTCAATTATTTACCTATATTATATCTTTCATCATTACTCTCAACCAATATAATTTCGAGATCACTCGTTGCGGTTTCTGTCACGAAACGACTACTTGTAAAAATAATGGTGAACTTTTTCTGGATACATTTGCAAAAACTTCCAAGATCAATTTACGTATCGTGACGAACCCCTCTGATTATGGATCTTGTACTAATTTCTTCCATTTATTTCTTGTAAAACATACGAAACAATGTCAATGAAGATGCAAAGAAATGAAAAGTGAGTCCGGCGCGGTCTACTGTCAAAAAATAATATCCAGAACGGGTTCGACGGTTCAGCCAGTGCCAGCGTGTATGATGTATGAAATATAGTAACTGTTCAGATGAATAAAATTCAAGCTGCATTAGCGGTAACGTAGAAATAAAGTTGAAAAAAGGAAATATCAAATACTTTTGTTTCGAAATGAATTGGGACACACGCAACTAGGTGTCCATATTGTCCTCTGTGTTCTGTAGGTCGACAAACTTAAACTCGTGCGGCGAGTCAGTATCGACGCTGACCCGTTGCAGCCCGTTGAACCCGCAACCACAACAACCACTACTTCAGAAACCACTTCAACCACTTCCTCCGCAAGTAACCCCCGTCTGCACTGGCATTGCCACTGCAGCAACTGCCACGGCAAATGCCACTACCACTGCCACTACGGCAACCTCGGAGCAGGTGTCCGAGGAGGCATCTTCGAATCGTGACCGTGATCATCACGCCCATCATGCGCATCACGCTCTCCATCTTGATAACAGAGATTATGAGAGCGTATTTATCATTGAGAGGCGGAACAGTAAGCCCAACCTTCGCTAACCAATCTAATTTGTACACGCTGTGTATAAGAACTATAAAAAAGAAATTAAACAAGTAACACGATAATTAGGAAATGAAAAAAAAAAAAAACAATCCACGTGCCCGATTTGACCACGCCGCCGTCGATTTTATGATTCCATCATCGCCATCAAAACGTTGATACTTCCACAGCAGTGTTCGACCTAGCGAAAAATATACAGATTCAATAATAAAAACAAAGAAAAGAACAATGATCAATGACCGGATCGGAGACCTACCGCAAGCAAAAGTATAAAGAATAAACACGACCGATGAACCAATTGTACATATTTACGCATCGTCTGGTGACCTATGCTACCATTACCTGATACTGACACTGCTACCGTTACGCAAGAACAAGAACAAGAACGAGAACTGCTAAACCTGTCAGACACCTACTATCTGCTACCTACCGCTAGCCTGGGAGAGAAATAATAGAAAGACGGTCTTCTCAACAGAGAAATTTGATCCTCTACCTGCTAAATAGAAGTACTATCGCTACTACTGCTACTGCTACTTCTACTACCACACTAGTATCTTGGCTACTAAAACAACAACAACTAAACTACCGCTACTACTACTAATCCACTACTAATCTACCACTTAGGATGATTGTCATGACCGTAGATGAACGATACAGGCAAACGGCTAGGATCACTAGTTCTTCCAGTCAGTACCCTACCTACCTGTTTGGCGGCTTAGGGAGTACATAGATAATTAATAGAGTATACATAGATACTGTATAGATTTATCATTATTATCGTCACTAATTGTTCTATCACTTTATGATGATTTGTCACCCGATTCCGTTCTTTTCAACCATTATTACTATTTATTTTACATTGTTGTCACTACCAAATGGTGACACGTGTATGTGTATGTATATTATACATATATATTTATATTAATAGACCGAATGAATTATTGTCATTATTCTCGTCGTATCGATCATATATTACATTTATTTCTCGCTCTTCGTCATTGTGCATACGCATATAGGTATTTGTTCTCGTAATATCTATTCTCAGTTTGGGGTATACGTATACCGCACTCTTTGTTTAGGTGATAATCTGACGCAATTATCATATTAAACGGTTTTTTTAATACTTTTGCTTGGCAGAGAGATGTGAAAGGGTGTCTTACCTCTTTGAATCGTACACCGGGCGGTTCACTTATAGGATCGAAGTAGACACCCCTTGACCAAATACAGTTCCAAACGCTTCGCTCTACCTATATTGACTCGCTAAACTCACTCAACTAATTCGGTCTCTATAATATTTAGTTTCACCGTTACTCACATTTCGAGTAAATAGACTACATTGTACACGTTCTGCACTTTGGATTTAATATCGACCCGTTTTCCTGGGAATCATAAGCTCCCCTGCCCCGCTATTTTGCTAGATTTCTACCGTCTGATTTTGAAGATTGAACAAAATTAGGAGTAGTGATTTTCCCTATGATCGCGATGCTGTACGAGGCCAAGTTGGTTGAGTTATCGATGAATATGTTCGTTCAAACTTTTTCAAATTCTAAATCATTTTTCTCGTTCTTTTCAGTTTCTCGATTCTAGACGCCCCATAAGAAGTAGGTACCCCCCATGTAATCCCGCCCCGTAGCTGTATCCAGATATAATCTTATTGTCCCCATATTTGTATACATTCTCGATACATATACATATATATGTTATACACGGATATCATACATATGAGTTATCCTTTTGTTTCTCCGCCCATTGCGCGCAGTTCGGTATAGCTCTATAACTATATCTGTAATAAAAATTACCCACTGTATCTGAATTTTATCCGAATTTAAGAACCAATAGGCATTTTTATCTGGATACATAAAAATATATATAATACACTTTTTATACCCATACTACTGCTACTTATATGCAGCTCTTAATGTTTCAATTCTGACAATGAGTTTCTATCATAATAGTTTTATCTCCATTCTATATTCGTGTTTTTATTCATTATCTTTCATTTATTCCGTTAATTGAACGCTCTAAAGCTTTCTTGAATGACGCTACAAGTTTTTTAAACACACTTCTGTATTTGAATTTACAGAAGACATTATGTATCTATTTGTTTATTTATTTGTTCGTTGTTAATCCATTTATTTGTTTATTTATTTATTATTTATCTCTTCATACGTTGACGCTCCTTTGTGGAATGGCTATTTGTATATATATACATCATATATACAAAAAACATTTCTTACTGAAGCTACCGCCCGCTCGGCTGCGAATGAAATGATGCTGCTTAAATATCGATTCAAAGTATAGTTATAGAACTTAAATCATAAGTCCCCAAACGATATGCGATGATCTGCATACCGCAGTCGTAAACTGCACTCTTGTGCTGCCTCTGAAGATATAACCAAATTAAAAATCCACCATCGGTATTTGATAACTGACATTGAGAAGAATCATACACTTTTTCCATATATTATTCATCATAGATTGAGAAATCAAGTTTTCATAGAGCTTTTTGTGATTTAAGTAGAAAATATTGTTTTACTATTCAACACATCGTTACCAGGTGTATTTATAGCATCAAAGTCATTGTTTCGCCAGAGCATTATCGTTGCTATCGGTATGATTATTTTTATTATTAGATCCTTTCTCATCTAGTCGGGTATAGGATTAAAGAATTTTCATTTATTTAATACTCTCATATCGAACTCCCCATAACATCCCCCAAGAGAGGAAACCTCTCCCGATTATATTCCGGTGATATTACACGCATCGTATGTAATTTCGAAATCAATATCGCGCTTGAGACTTTGCGGTATCATGTTGTGTGATTTTCTTTTTGACGCGTGGGATTTGAAAGTTATATGAACGAAATCGTCCTTATACAAAAACAGTTGCCCTTAAATCATTGCAGCGGTCATATATCCCATTTAATTATATCTATATGCTCCCTACCACCGCCTAGAATTATAAAAGTAAACGAGTTCGATTATTTAGTATTTTACATATGATTATTATCGTTATTATTATTATACCATCATCACAATCATCAATTGCCGCATATTTGAATCATCGTTATTGTTACTGTCATTCTCTCATGCAGATTATCAGCATTGTTTTTTGTGAATGTAATCGTTGTGTTACAACATTCTCTCTCCCCGATCTTTCCTTGCTGCCGGACCCGAAGGAGGAAAAAAGGTGACGAGTTTCGGAGCACCTAACCACGATTATCACCACAAAAAAAATATATAAATATATATATAAATATACAGAATTTTTCGATCAATTGCAAAGAGCAAAGAGAACAAAATGAATTCTAACACTTTCCAAAAAAAGAAAATTCAGAAACCCAGTCACGCCTTAACCACTTTGCACCGGAACGAACGCGCATGAGCATGCATATAATGTAATACCTCTCCTCGTAACAGATTTTGCCTGTGATTATTTTATTTGGTTGTTTATAATCTTCCACTGTATACTTTGATTATTCTTTATCCCGTGCTCGTTATTGTTGCTGTCGTTGATATTGTTGTTGTTGTTGTTGTCGTTGTTCTTAAATGCTGTTATTGTTGTCGCACGTTTTTATCGATTGTATTCGAGGGATGCAAGGGAACGGTGACGTCCATTCTCTCCGTCCGCTTACCGTGAAAGACGAAAGAAATTACCAATTGTGCGTTTGCTCTCCACACCAGCATGCGTCAAATCTGTAAGATGGCAATAACCTGGATATAAAATCCAGCTTCCATCACCCATATTCGTTGCACTATCGATTGCATATTCAGCTGACATTGAATATTGTACGAACGAAATCGTTTCTAATCGAATCGAATGTTAGTTTGTTCGTGGAAGAAAAAATAACAAAAACACACGCGAGGCACTCGAACCTCCCTTGCAGCCCTGCACAATCCTTGTAACTAATGCAAAAAAGTCTCTCGTGTCTAACAAATCCCTATGTCTACCGTAGACCTGGAAAAGGCCGAGTACCAGGTCTAAGTCTGCTCCGGGAAATTCTAACACCAGACACACCAGACTCTTCGAGAGGTCGTCCTCTCGGTAAAATCTCCCGAGCGGCGGACGGCCGTTTCGTCATCGCAGATTCGGTGGTCAGCTCAGCCAACAACAGTATTCTGGACGCATCCAGCAGTGACGACGGTGGTTTCCTGCCAAAAAACCGTCTGAATTCATGCTGGCGAAGACCTCTCGTAGGAACAAGTCAACTGAGTCTGCGCTCGGATGCCAGTGCCCTCTCGATCTGCGTTCCCGGTCACCTCGTTGGCAATACCGCTAACGTGAGAGCGCCAACGATCAAGACGATAGCGTCACCACGTTTTTTGGCGAGTTCTCCGACCAGTCCACACGTCCCTTGGTCGCCCATGTACTTCAGCGATTTAAGCTCGGTCAGGCAACCTTCGTCCGGAGAACGCTCGTTTCCCACACCACCTGGTTACCTTCAATTGCGTTCGATGCATCAAAGATACAGTCAAGAGCTGCCTTCGCTTCGTGCTATTCACGCCGAATCTAGAAGATTTATTCCTGTCCAACCTTTGGCCACTTCTTCGCCGCCGCAAACTGCTGGTCGTCCCAAAGCACGACTTCCGCCGCGTCACGCCAGGCACGCAAGGTCGGCGCCTGAACTGGCCGCTTCACCGGACTTGGAAACATCGCCCGAAAGCAGATCGAGCAGCAGTGGTTTCGGTAGCAAAAATACATCCCAACAAAATCAAAGCTCAAGATCCGGCAGCACGGTTGCCGAGTGGAGACCTCCACCTTACAGACCTCCACCTCCGCCGCTTGTTGGACGATGGCTCGAACTACAAGATGGCAAACCAACGCACAAGGCAGTCGACGCTGGTAGCGTTGATGGACACTACGAATTTGACCCGGTCTCTTGCACACCAACGCCAACTTCCGCCTCAACGCCCACGAGGGAGGAAAGACCACCCGCCGTTCACCACCCACCCCCCAGATACACGAGAGACAACATCGAGGCAAGGGTCCAAGCGATGAAGGCTGAATTTCATCAGTTTCGTCAACGACAAGCTCGACGTCGTCAAAGTGCGCATTTGGAAAGCGCGTGTTAGCCAAGTGTGCGGTTATAAATGTACAGATGTAGGGTACCCATACGAAAATGTGGAGAAATTGTTTTTTTGTATATCGTCGATTATCAATTTTTAAAATAGCGTTTGTAAACACGAACTATTACGTGCAATCGTTGTGAAATTTTCTAAAACGATGCATCGAAAATCGGGGATAACGTATAAATTCATTCTTCGATCTAATTAAAATTACGTCGCACTTGTACACATACTATGCGTTGTGTATAATGCTGTCGAAGAGCATAAGAATAATTTTCCCCTTTAATTTCACTTTCTTTTCTTTGCAAACACACACTGTTATTATTATTAATATACATAATATTGTCACTATATCAGGGATCACATACGCGTATTAAAAAATATATTATAAATAAAAATAATACACGCGCACGGCAATAAAGTCTCATCGGATACTCGGATGTATAAATAATTATGGTAACGCTCTTTTTGTTCGTAATTAAAACGGATGTGGTAATACCGAGAGGAAGAAAAAGGAAACACTTCTCTGTCGGATAAACGATAGAAGTATGAGAAAGATTGTTCGAGGATTGTTGCCGAGTCTAATTATTATTATTATCCAATTAATATAGTGTAACGAATACTTTCATCGGCTCAATGGAAGTATTCAGATCTAAATGGATTGCCTCGTACATTCGATCGCATTCTCTAATTTCTGAAAAAAATTACTCGAGTTGGAACGAAAAGCGAGAATCAAATTGGATGGGATGTAAAAAACATGAAGAAGAACCGATGGAAAAATGATAATTAACTAAATAAATCAACAATACTCCAAAGAAACTGTACTACGTGCTGTATACTTTTTGAAGAAGTATACTTAATATTAATAATAGTGATAAAATAATTTAACCCTGAATTAATAGTAAATGATTAAATAATTAGAGTTTAAGAGCAATGGACACGAAAAAAGTGATATTAGGCCGGAGCTTGCCTCGAGATCGCTTAAGGACACCTTACCCCACACACACACACACACACAGACACACCCACACAAAAACAAACACACATTCGTACTGCACTGCCTGTTTAGGGTCTCGCCATACAGCGACCCAACGTATTATCGGCACAATAATTTTTCCTAAACATAACGTGTATAACATGAAAATTATTTAAGCGAAGAAACTCGCGTGATTTTCTTTATAATATACATACATATATCTGTCGTCGGATGATCAAGATGATGGTAAAAAAAGATGATTCGAGGAGAACAGAGAAATGATGTAAAGGGTTAGGAGCCATGAAGAGTACATAAGGAGAGGGTAGGGGATGTTGAACTATAAATATTAAACCGAATATAAAACCGTATCTTTCCGCATCGGAATGAACGAGCGGAATGTTATCATCTGCAATATTTATAACCTTCGTATATACGCAATATGGATGCAGTTTTTTTCCTGCTGCACCTATAGGTGTATAATCGGTTACATAATGTACGTGTAGTACATATAGCTGATATCGGAAAAGAGATTTAATAACACGTGTATAAATTGCGATAGATATACAGGTATATATATATCGTACACAAATGAATAATATAGGTATATGCTACGATGGACTTATGTTAGATATTATAATTGCTGACTAAAACGAAATGAATCCCACCCAATGATTACCAAACGCATTGTATCAAATCACTCGTTCCAGGCTTGGCTGGAGGGACAAGTTCCAATTTTCGAGAAGACCTATACGTACCTGTCGTCGACTGTAATTCTTTGTTCATCATTATTAGGTTTTCTTATTTTATTTTTCCCAACTGTGGAAAAAGGCTAGACTTTTCGATAATAGCTGCGTAAGTTATTTATTTATTCGTTTTTATGTAGTTGTTATTGTTTTATTTTTATCATTACCGTCATAGTCAGAATATAATAGGCTATAATTTCATTTCGTTCGATAGCACCCGTCGATATAAGTGTAATATTATATTACAATAGGATATATTTCCAGCGTTTGTTGGCTTATTCATGGCTAACGAACGAAAACTGATCTCGCGGTCTGAATTGCATCTTCTTATAAATATGTATAACAGTCGTTTGTCGAATAAAGCAAAATATGCGAATAAAGAAGGGTAAGAAGATGAACTGACGATTAGTAATATACGAGGCTTACGTGCATAATTATATCAATTATTATTATTACGTACTATTATTGTCTACGGAAGAAATCAATAAATAAAACGATTAAGTAATATAATTAGAGGGATGGTGATGCGGAGGGGGGGGGGGGGGGAGGAGAATAGGAGGCTCTTTGGTTTTCCGATAGGTGCCTGATTTGCCCCAGCCATGCCTGAGAAAGAAATGACGAAAAAGAGAGAAGAAACACTAATAATAAAGTAAAATAAAATAAAATGTACATTTTACTTTTTTTATAGTACAAAAAGAAATCACATTTTTTTTACGCATTCGTTTATCATATACCCGTGTGATACATTCGAAATTAAAAAACTCACGTGTATATTTAATTTGAATATGTATAAATTTATATGTACGAACTCATATGTATACATACCTACTATAAAATTGCGAAGAGCGGACGAAAATCTCAATTTGGTATAGTACAGCACGTATGTATGTATGTACAATGTACGTACATGCATATATATGTACATATATAGATATTATAATTAAATAAACAACATGCAAACAAAACACAAATAATTCGAAGAAATCTTAAGTATAGAATGTAATAGCAAAAAACAAAATATATGTATATATGTATATGTATATATATATATGGGTGTATGTATACATATACATATATATATATATATATTAGCGAGGGTGCTACACTCACGATTCAACTATACTTCATACATATAAATTATTATTGCGCGATGAGAATACACGAACGTGTATAATGACAGGTAATGAAGGGGGGGGGGGGGGGGGGGGGGGGATGAAACACCTGCTGTCGACGAGCTGTTTAATTGAAATAAAAGAAGGTGACACAAAGAGTACCAATATTCTAAAGTAATTCTAATAATTAAATTAATCATTTGATAATTAATTGATATTGTAAATTGTAACGATTTAGCGTGTAGTGTATAATCAACGAGACGAAGAAAATACGTGAAGTACGGAGAAATGTTTTTAATATGAGGGCCGACGGTCCTGTTGCTGTTGTATCATAATAATTATTAAACTGTAGTTCATAATAATAATAAAAACATTATTATTATTATTATTAATAATAATAATAATAATAATAATAATAATAATAATAATAATAATAATAATAATAATAATAATAATAATAATAATAATAATAGTAATAATAGTAATAATAGTAATAATAATAATAGTAATAATAAGATTGATAATTATTATAAAAGTAATAATAATAATAAGAATCACAATAGTGATAAAAGCATTAATCATTAATAATAATAAATAACAATAACAATAATTATAAGAACGATAATAATAACAATAACAGTAACAGTAACAGTCACAGCACCAGCAACAGCAACAGCAACAGCAACAGCAACAGCAACAGCAACAGCAACAGCAACAGCAACAGCAACAGCAACAGCAACAGCAACAGCAACAGCAACAGCAACAGCAACAGCAACAGCAACAGCAACAGCAACAGCAACAGCAACAGCAACAGTAACAGTAACAGTGACAGTAACAGTAACAGTAACAGTGACAACAACAACAACAATAACAACAATACCAATAATAATAATAATAATAATAATAATAATAATAATAATAATACCAGTAATAATACCAGTAATAATAATAATAATAATAATAATAATAATAATAATCATAATAATAGTAATAATAACAATAACAACAACAACAACAATAATAATCGTAATGGTAATGGTAATGGTAATGGTTATGGTAATGATGATCATGATGATGATGATGATGATGCCGATGTTGATGAAACTAACAATATTCGTAATAATATAAATGGTTAATGACTAATGTATAGTAAAATTATTAATATTATTGATAATAATCACAATAACCGCAACAACAACAACAACAATAAAAATAATGAAAATAATAACAACAACAATAACAATAATAAAAATAATAATGAATAATGAATAACGAAGATGTATTGGATGTTTGTGATGATCCCATAGCGGATTCGGCACGTCTGATACCGACCAAAATTAATCAATTCGTCATCGCCTACAGCCTCCAGCCATTGAAAGAATAGTTTGAATTGAGTTTGAAAAATCACAGCGAAAGAATGATTTGATATGAAGTTCAATCGGTCGATTGGTAGGAATTATCGAACAATATATTTCTCCCTAATTAAATAAAATTAGAAAAAAAAAAAAAAAAAAAAAAAAAAAAAACAACTCATGTAACAAGAATTGCTACAATTCTGTAATAAGGTAAATGAACACACATAGGGTAGGTCCGTACATCAGATGACGTGTCGAGACTGCGAGGAGAAACGCGCAAAGTTAGAACGTTGGTTGACAGCCTCCGTTAGCTAACGTTGTTTCCTTTTTTCCTTTATTTAAATTTTTTCTCATTCAATTGCATTTTTTTCTCTCTTATTGCAACGATAGCCCCCCTAATTAGGTAATTACCATATAGGCGTACAAGTAATGTGTAGATATATCATAGCTAGATACAACGATCTCGAGAAAAAAAATACAAATAATTGAAAAAAATGAGAAAAAAACACAATGTGGGTCGCTCGTCTGTACGATCACCATACCTGTTATACATAAATAGACACTTACATATTAGTTGAACGAAAAAAAGGCTATGGTTGGATCGTGAATTTGTTGTAAGTATAACGTTATTTTAGTATCATACTAGTGCTATTATTATTATTATTTTTATCATTTTCACCGCTATCTCCATTATCTATTATTATTACCATCGTCATCATCATTGTTATGATTATTGGTATCGTTGTTATCGTCATCGTCATCATCATCGTCACCATCATCATCAACACCATCATCATCATCATCATTATTGCTATATTATTATTGTTGTTGTTGTTATTATTATTATTATTGTCATCATCATTATTATTATCATCATCATTATTATTATTATCATCATTATTACTATTATCGTTATCATTATCATCATTATTATTATTATTATTATTGTTATTGTTATTATTAACAATGCTTCATTGATTCTTGTGCATCTATATCAAACAATTGTGTTGTTCCTGAGAGCCATACGACGCTGCCAATATTAATTTACATGATGTACACATGCATGTACCTTATTTTATATTATTGTGCGACTGATTGCGATGTGTCGGTGAAAGTAAAAAAACAAAAACATTCCCGATGATTTTCCATTGATCGCAAACTCTACAATTAGTAGCATAAACGGATACGGAAATTTCATGTTGTATCGTGTGATTCAGAACCAAAACTTGGCTTGAAAACAAAAAGAAATGTGAAAGATAGAGACCGCTGGTAACCCCTTCAACAAATGACAGATGAAAAGAATCGAGACTCACTCTCTTTTCTAATGGCTATACAACTATATTATATTTATCTAGTGGCAGCAAATGTGTAAACAGTTACGAAGGTGAGATGCGTATGATATAATACCACATAGGATATTGAAGATGACGATAATTATGATTGTTGTTAATATTATTAACGAAAGGTGAAATCGAAGGGCTCTCAGGTACGGATTTTTTTTACAAATCTGTCTTTGTGACGAGTGCATGGTGCGTTCGCTTTGGAAATACGATACCCCACATCCTCTCATGTACATTTCATACGTGTATGCTGAAGGTAATTTGCTGTTACTGTCATTCCGAATCTGTCATTTTACTTCGGCTTACCTTGATGAGGATGTCAAAAGCAAAATTAGAGAACAATTTCGAAGTTAGATAGCACGCCATTCAGAAATCGAAGGGTGAAAAACAAATACCAACTCATATAAATTTGGAATTCGATCGACAAATTTGACAAATGAATCGTTGCAGATATTTCCGATAATTGTACGACGAATCGTAACATTAATGTTCGTCACAAAGTCAAGCGCCAATTTAGTGATATTATGTTATTACAGTTATATACAATACGTACATATACGACGATACATGTGAAGTTATTTGTAAAAACGATGAAAAACAAAAAACGATACAAAAGAATCTAATCGATATATATATTAACGTCTATTAATTTTCAAGTACAAGTTTTGATTTAGGGTCTTCTTTTTCTATGTTTATTTTAATGAACTTCTATTTTTATATGTATAATTACATCGCGTTCGGTATAGTTTACACATATATGTATGTATTATACAGAGATCACGGTATTAATAACGATCGAATGAATTCTCATTGTAGGTACATATGTGTATGATATTTCTGTTCTTTCAAACCTCAATTCCCCTTTATATTATATATTTTTTTTCTTGCGCCCCCAAAATCCAAAACATAATATACTATCTAGGACAAATTGTAGACAATTTATTATCAAATAAAATGAAATAAATGAAATTTGAAACGATTTATCCGCGCACTTGTGTTATGTATTTCATAGAGATCACGTGGATTGTCAGATTTCGAAGAGAGAGAACCAATTTTCTATTGAATATACGAGACAAAATAATGTATGTAATGTTGCTGCTGCTTTTGTCATGTGACTTTACTTTTGCAGATTTACCTGATTCTAGTTTGCAGTTTTCTGATTGAATATCCCATGTAAAGAAGGTAACATAATGGTAGCTATATTCAAATGTAGCTGCAGCTCGATGGGTGCAGGATGCGTTTCAGGGCAAAACACATCAAATTAGCATCGCAGTAAAGTGTATCATAGCTCCTCACAGTGGGCATTAATAACGTCGGTATGCACGAGGGTCCCTCTGTCACCGAGTCAATCAATCACTCAGTCGTAATGATTCTAATGACACGCAAAACTGTTTCAATCAAAGGACCCTCTGCGCTGCATGCGGCTTATACGCTGCCGAATGAATTTAATCGGATTATTCTGCATCTTCTCATCGCCGTTATAAATATAATACTCTCCTTTTGTTTCACCGATTGACAAATCGAGAATCCCCGAGGAAATTCGAGATATAATTAGCTGGAAAATGGAATTATTCATTCCTTCTAATGGTAAATATACGCAATGATCGTTGCAGATAAATGCAGGAATTCTTGGCTTCGTCGAATCAATTATTACCTTATCACGCTGTGCACTGTAATGCGTCACTATATCAAAGTTGTGATTGATTTAAATTACCTCAATTTCCCTGATTCCGTGATTTTGTCGCTCGATATAAACGAAAAATACGTAAGACTGGAGTGCCGGTTATAATTATGGAGCAGCTAAATATTTAGTGTAGATAGTCGGTCACCCTCCCGCAGTATTTGCTCGATAATTAGAATCGTTGCGATTAGTTCTACGATTCAAAAAAGCATAAGGTAAGCGCAAATTATATCGCGATGGTGTTAATTACAACGCTAGTTACGTTGACTTCATTTCGTTCAGATGTCTCGACGTAGTCGCTGTAGCAAAACCAAAATTGACAATTCACAAATTCCAGTCATTGATTTCTAGTAATTCTAACGTGGCCAATGAGAGCTCGACGTGGTCCACGCGAACGGGTCCATTATCTCAACGGCGTGACGAGGCTGTGGGCAGTCAGTGCATGCGGTACAAAACGGATGTGACGTCATCTGAGGTCAGCTACGCAGCTATGAATAGCACCGAGATCTGGCCGATCCAACAGCGAGGAAAATTTTATTAGCTGTAATGAATTATCGTTAATTAATATGAAAATCTTGGAATTATTAAGACAACAAGGTAAACTAGATTCGGCCCCCACTCTTACGAGGTGCAGGGTGAAATGTCGTCGATCGTCGATCTCAGAAATTCATCCAAGACTTAAAATAATGAAAAGAACCAACTTTGAAAATATTTTCCCATACGATAGATTCGATAAATTTTGTGAATCAATTTTGCGCTTTCTTCGAGTATCGTTGAAAAAATTGGAATGAAATGAAATCTGATTTGATCTATGGGATCCTGCGTAGTTATAGCGATAGGTATATGTCTGACCTGAAAACTGTGATGTTTACATCACGGTTTAACTTAATCCTGGCGGAAGAAGCATATTAACCCCTCTCGACTTAAGAGTGGAAACTCGAGATGACTTGGAGTTTGCTCGAAGCTTCGAATTTCTGTCCCACTTGAAGCCAGTCCGTTTCCGTTGTGCTTGAGATAGCGATAATTTTGTCTATTCGCAAGATACCTTCAGTAA
This sequence comes from Athalia circularis, assembly GCA_963978495.1. Classification (NCBI taxonomy): domain Eukaryota; kingdom Metazoa; phylum Arthropoda; class Insecta; order Hymenoptera; family Athaliidae; genus Athalia; species Athalia circularis. Next base: position 30,446,593 of record OZ021700.1, on the reverse strand, counting down.
ATGAAAGCATTAGATTTGTACTTTTTTATACACATGGATATTTCCAAGAAAGCTGCTCTAATTCTTGAACAAGAATTTACTTGTTCTTTTTGCCTGTTGTACGGTGCTACTTGAGAACTGCATAACTCTCTCAAGTAAGTTACAGCGTAATGGAATCGTCGTTGAAAGAGATTAAAAGTTCAGTAAAGTCACCGTCGTAAAAACGAAATATGGCCCTTACTAACGATAAGCTGGCTTGGCGAATGTGCACGTTATACATGTATACCTCGTTCGTTCAACTTGTAAATGTATCTGAAATGGGAGGAAACTGAAGGAGCGGTCGTAATTTTTTTCTTTTTTTTCACAATTACTTTATTTACGCACCCACGCCAGTAATTTGAACGTGAATCGTATATCGCGACCAAGCGTAAAATAAAAGTATACATTGGCACCAATCACAATATCACTCGGATTACGTCACGGGCCATCGTGCGTTCGGCATAAAAATTTGTTATTTTCTTACGGGTTTTGATTGCAACCGGTTTTAAGCTCGGCTTTGAACGTTCAAAAGGCGACAAAAAAAATGAAACATTGACCTCCGCAGGATTTCACGTATTTTTTCAAAAGGAATCCGATGTTTGTGGGGAAAACATTTCAACCCAAATAATGTGCTGTGATATTTATTAAAGTGATAAAATCAATCCGTATAAATCTGCCTAGTTCATTTCAGGTGATGACCGTTGTATGACCTGAGCGACACAGATACGTGCGATAATACCTAATAAAGGCGAAGCGGATAAATCTGGTAGCAGTGAGTAACTAAATACATGTACATTAATTAAAAAAAAAACGAATGAATTCCATCCTATCTGTGTTTTTTCTTCTCCTCAAAAGCGTGTCGTCCTTTAACATCGCTGTATCGGTGCAACGCGGGGTAAACGAAATACATATACGGGCAATTGATTCGGATGCGGTAGTTGGCCGCATAGCAGGAGGAGTTAAAAATTGGGGAGGGCTTGTGCAAAAACCTTTCACAAAGAGATTGCGATTCGGTTCAATTCCGTTCGTTCACTACCGGCGTCTTTGGTTCGTCCGGTTTATATCGATGTCGGCTAAAATGCTGCAGTTTTATACGCGTGCCTTGCACACAAATATTTCATTCGATCCTTAATCAATCGGTCGCACAAACAACGAAAGCAACGTCGGAATCCGAAAGCTGTATAGGGCCGAAAAAATCATGAGAGCTTGGATGGAGCTAACAAAACAATTGTTATTTGAAGGGAGCTCGATTATTCAAAAATTTCCTACTCACGATCAGCCGTGTGTATCATTATTCACGATCCTCGTCAATGGTAGGTAAATTATAGCAATCATCATTTGTCATCTCAAAGGTCACAACACGGGCCTTCCATTCGTCAGAAGGACCAAATTGCCATCCACTTATTCTGTATCCCGACCACAATTTTATCTATTTCACTAATTTTGATCCACGAAACGATTTCGCTCCGATGCCAGATCACTTCTGGTACAAGAAAAAGAAGAGCTTATCATACTGACTAAAAAAAAAGTCCAACGCGGCCCTTGAATCAATTATCATTTTTTCCAAAACATATGCCCGCTGCTCGGCATTTTAAATATCTGCATGTTGACGAGTATTAGGGCAGATGATAAGTGGGTGTGACGTTTCTGGATTTCAATGACGTGTTAGTTGTCGTTGTGCCTGTGATGAGCATCGAATTATCCCCCCCCCCCCCCCCTTTTGTACTTGTATCCGCTTAGCTCAGCGGTTGCAGCAATTACTTAGTTGACTGCTAGAAGCTCCTCCGGTTCTAGACCACTCCGTGATAGCCGCGCTAAGCGAAACCTAAACCCTAAACATACTCCGATACAGCTTTGCGGCGCCAATTCGTTACGTTTCTCCCGCACCGCTGAAGGGTACAAAAACTCTGATTGAAAATAGAAAAAATCTTCATCACCTGTCCCAGATGATCAAGGCCTTGTGCAACCGCTGTCAGAGATCGCAAAATCATCATTTCCTCTGCACCACCGCAATCAAAGATCTTCGCTAACGATCCGGTTATTCGATCGATTAAGATGTACTGATAATTGATAAGTCATTGAGCAGAGTGTCTCCTGCGGTTTAACGTGGAAGAAAGAGGGGGGAAAAACCACGAACGATTGGCGAGGGGTTGAAAGAGGTATGAAGCTTTGAGAGAAACCGCGGACCATTCGTAGAGGATCGATCGATCGCGCGATCGAAATCAAATAAAATCTGTAGAGCTGCGGTCCGGGTGACTGAGCGCCATCTGATCAAGTATATATAATAGTGATGGTGATGATATTATAAATGTGCGGTAGCTGTTGTGCCACGATTAACACACCGCTCGGATGAAAATCCTCTTTTCTCCAGACCCTGAAAATCAATAAATTGAAATGAAGAGTATAATCGGTGGATTTTTTATCGCCCTACTATGGAGCGAAGGTAAGATATCGATAGTTTGATTATTTACTGTTTTCATAATATAATGCGCGTTTGGTTTTTATTATGGCACGTCCCACGATTACATCCCTGTAACGTTATACACTCGTACTCGTTCATAGGATTGAAATGATTCAAAAATTAATTAGACGATTCAATAACTCCTGATCGGTTCGATAGGTTATCAAACTGCATAATTCGTATATCAAAGGGTAATTCATCACGAGTTGAAAACAACTTCTTGTATCGATCTTGTATCAATGTTCCTGTTGCGAATTACGCAATTTGATATATTATTCATATCGCTCTATCAGAGGCCTAGCGGTTCTTCTCGGTTTTCAAAAAAACTTGAATGAAAAAAAAAAATTATGCAAAGCCAGAGCGATTGAATTTTATGAAATAGTAGAGATCAACTCACATATAGAGTGACCAATACGACATCTCAAATTCACACAATTACCTACGATATCGAATGTTTTCCGCACAGTGGTTTCTAGCCACCAAACCGCAAGAAATAATTCTTAATTCTCCAGGCGTATCAGAATAATAATGAAAATCAGGATGTTGAAACGATCACAATTATCTAATGCACTACAATATTAGCGAGAATTATATGCATATTATTCCATAATTTAATTTTGGCTACCCACGTATTATACATTAGCCTCGAGCTACGGCCACCTACTCGAGGAAGAGAAGGAACCGACATTTCTAACAGCTGGTGTTGGTGATTACGTTGTTTTTAACTGCGACCTAGACTTTCCCCATGACATCCCAATTCCGTACATTCTACGCTGGAATCACGAGGTAAGTCGATGATCATATATTCAAACACTTCAAACAGTCTTGAGATTAACTGTAATTATAAGAAGGGAAAGTGGTAGCATACATATGTGACCGATGAAAATTCAAAACACCTGGATTCCGAATGGTCCGATATACGCATGTAATATGTCTTTCAAAATCGGGAGTTCAGCCGTATCTAAATAAATTATCTACTAGCGGAAACAAAATGCAAATGTCACGGTACTCGTGGCTGACCGAATGAAGTGGAAATTAACCCGATTGGAGCCTGATGCGTATGCAAATCATCTGTACTCTATAAGTCAGTAATTGAAGGAGGGGACACAAGGCTGCATTATATTTAGGTTGTCAGTCTACAGGGGTGGCCAACCGGTCGATCGCGGCTATTGGTTCTTTTTTTTTTATGTTTTCCCTCTTAGTAACATGAAAAATACTACAAAATTGTGTACCCAAGTGGACTGTTTCATCTAAAATTTCAAGAAGTATGTAATCGGTAGCTCGCACAGGGTTTCGTCATTAAGTCATTAAACAATAGATCTTGGGTCTAATCGAGTTGGGCACCCCTGGTCTACAACATCATGAGGGGTTCGTTCTGTCAGTAGGTCACTGCTAACGCGTAACGCATTGTCGTACGATTAAGCTAATTAGCATACCAGGTTTACCTACGCTGATGGGCACATCTTTACGAACCCTGCTATCGAATGGCATACCCGCAAACCTGAAATCCCGATGGGCAAAACTGATAGTTAGAACTTGAAATTTTCAAACCGTACGAGGAGACTAAAAATTTATCATTAAAATCGATGTAGTCGTGTCAATTACATCGATCTCCGTCGTTGTTCGTTCGAGAATTAATTGTGAGTAGAAAGATGAGCGGTTGGGCCGTGTCGTAGGGATTGAAGACGTCGATTGATCAAGGGATCATTGATCGTCCCGTTAGCGACAGGGGTGGGTGCATAATGTTCACGTGTTTGGTGTATGGTGCATCGGTGGTCGAGTCTGATTCATTCGTTAAAACCTTTTTAATACCGACACTTATTAAATGAATGAAAGGGGTCTATAAGTGTCGTCGTACATGGTTAAATTCTATCGAGTTACAAACCTAATTCAATGACACCCGACGTAAATTTTCGCTCCAGCACCAACACCAACATCGATATAGGCGGACGAACGCTAACAAAATTGTCCCCAAAATTGATAATAGGGGAGAAATGGAATGAAAAAAAGGAAGCTCCTCGTACTCCGCGTGCGACGAATGTAGCTTTTATTTTGGAATTTAATGTGAACGTTTCAGGGGGAGTTGGTGTACTCTTGGTACGATGGCGTGATCACCGGGGCGGATGAATACGCTGGGAGAATTCATTTGATCGGTGATGGCGGTGGCCGAGCATACGGACAAGGGAGTATCAATTTGACAAATATTCGGGAGACCGATCAAGGATGGTATGAGTGCAGGGTTATATTTCCAAATAGGACACCGAGCTCGAGGAACAACGGGACTTGGGTGCATCTCACGATCGATGGTAAAATTGTATAGGCAAAAAAAATGTGCAATCGGGGATTTCGTTTCGGAAACAAAACGGCGAATGACGATACACTCGTATCAAACATTGGCTGCTCAATTCCAATTTATAGTTTCAACTAATTCGCTAATTTATTAACAGTCAACCAATTTCTGCTATATCTGCACCACTTTAATTTTTTATCCCCTCATTCTTTTCGTCGATTAAATCTCTACACTCGGAATTTTTGAACGGAGTGTATGAGAGAACTGTGTAGAAATATTTCGAATATACTGTGCAGGTTCAAACAGTAAGATCATCTCGAGAGACGTGTAAATTGACTAGACGCGTGGGCATAGTTGAGAATTGTAGCTAAATTAGCAATATATTACACCGTTTCTAATTTATCTGTATCATGCATTATGTGCGGAAGATATATTTTAGCAATATTTTCTGCAACCTTCGGTATATTCGAAAATTTCTCCGACTCAAACCATGTGTATTCGTTGATATTTTCAACTTATCATATGTCACACTCGAATGGTGACAAAAAAAATTCAAACGGGTGATTCGTTTGATATTTTTTTCAAAAATTTAGGAAAAATTCCTGTTTTCGTATTTTGTGCTCATTTTTCATGGTACGAACATGATAAATTATGCGTCTGGCTTGACGCTCCGTACAGTACCAAACTCCGCGCAGAACATCCTTTCTGATTCTGTAATTTAATACGCCTACAAATAAGCGGCGAACGAACAAAACCAGAACGCGCCTTTTCCGCTTGGTTCTTTTTTTCTATTCTATCTACGGAGACAAATTTACTAATTGCTTACAACGTACGCGTCCCTATTCGCGAATTACTTTTCAAACGAAATCGAAATTCCATTCTTCCAATTCAAATGTTGTGATTATCTCCCTCTTGTACCCAATAAATTCGGTCGATTGAAAATTTCGATTGAAGTTAAATAATGGTTTAGTATTTCTACAAATTTTAATTCATGGCAAGCTTTACATTAATAATCGCTTATAATCGTCGTGATTAACAAAATTAACACTGTATGGTAATATTTTGATGAAATGCAATGTGATGTCGAGAGCGCATTTCAATGTTTTACATGTTGATGTTATTAATAACGCAATATTGGTGTGAAATTGCAGCACAAAGCGAAATATAGCCGCTTACTAACCAATCACTAGACAGACTCGTTAAATCGTTCAACCAGGTGTGCCCACGCGGCCACCGATTGTTACAGGAGAAAATCTCCTGGCAATTCCCCCTATTAATCAAACAACGATGGAAGGAGATACTGCAAATTTTGTCTGCGTCACCAAAGACACAAGTTCTGTCGTTTCATGGTTGCGCGAGGGTGTCGCCGTCACGGAAGTCGAGGTAAACAATCTTTATCCCTCCGATTATCATCATTCAATTTTGCTTTTCCAACGAAAATCCGCAATTGTGGCGAAGGCGACCGGTGCAGTCAATAAATGTGTTGCGGGTATTAGGACCGCATGTACGTACGTACAAGTTCATATGAATGTGTCCATCAAGCTCGAGAAAAATATCCATCAGGTCACAGCTGTCGCTATTTGTTCTCCTTATACCGGGTACCAGGATTCGAGGGTGAGCACAAGCTCGTCGGATGTCCTTGTTTTTTCTACCCTCAAAATATCGCGACGGTAAATTGTGAGCAGAAATACGTGAAACATTACTCGAGTGAAAAAAAAAAAAAAAACAAACAAACAATACGTCCCGTTGAAGTGATCACGTCTGAACCATTTAAAAATCTCACAATCAGCTTATAACTCGAGCGCCGATCACGTTTCATTGTAAGTTAAGTCGAAGTCGAAGTCGAGTATTCCAAACTACATCGTAGGTATATGGTTGGAAGACGGACTCCTTGAAGAAAAATTAACGACTTCCTCGCGCGTGTTCAAACTAATTATTTTTATTTGTGGGTTTCGAGGATCTTCGTAATAGAGCAACGATACGCAGCGATGGAACTCTGACGATAACGTCAACGGCCATGGGCGACCTGGGAGAATACACATGTGTCGTTACCAATGCGAATTCCGAAAGGCAAAGTGCTTCTGCTTTTTTGAACGTGCAATGTAAGTCTCAACGTTAGTTATATGGAACAAATCTCTGCAACGTGACGATTCGAGGGGAGACGAAGTAGGATGAATTTTTTATCGCGTATTCGTCTCTTCCAGATAAAGCTAAGGTGATATACGCACCGCGAGAAGTTTACCTGCCCTACGGGAGACCGGGTCTTCTAGACTGTCACTTCAGAGCAAACCCACCCTTGACCAACTTGCGATGGGACAAAGACGGATTTTTGTTCGACCCGTACAACGTACAAGGTGTCTTTTACAGAAGAAATGGGTCTCTTTATTTCAGTAAAGTCGACGAAACGCATTCCGGTAGCTACACGTGTACACCCTTCAATAGCCTTGGAACTGAGGGGCCAAGCCCCTCGATCAATGTGGTAAGCTGAAAGAGTTTTTTTCCTCTTCAGAATTCCGAGTACAAAAATTGATAAGAGAAAATCTTGGAAAAAAGTGAAACAATCGCAAGAGAACGTTGTTTAATATTTACGACCGTCGAAAATTTCTTGATTGGAAAAAGAAGCTTACGTTCATCTGCAGTTAAGACCACTGACCAACGACCAGCTGACCGGGACTTTCGTATAAACTCTTATTCTCCAATTATATTCTCACAAACACGGATCACAGAAGGCTAAGCCGAAAAAGACGTTTGATGATCACGTTGCTCACACTCGATGAAGAATCTCATGTCGAATAATTGCCGTCTGCAATCCGTCTTAATTTGGTGTACCTAATCGTAGAATTCCCAACACCACTCGTTGTTGTAGCCAGACCATATAGTGTAGACGTTTCAAAATAGGATTTTCTTTTCTATAGGTCGTGCAAAGGCCACCAGTTTTCACAGTCACCCCTCAGCACTTGTACATGAGGAAACTAGGCGAGAGTCTGGAAATTCCATGTGACGCTAAAGACGGGGATCAAATGCATCGGCCAACAATCGTATGGTTCAAGGTACGTTTTTAACATGGAGTCTTTTCGTCGCCAAAATTTCCCAACTTGAATCCTTCAATTTTACTTTAAGGATGGAACTCCGCTTCCACTTGATCGGACGAGTGTCAATGGGGGTAATTTAACGATCGAGAGGATCCAGGAGGATGATCGGGGCCTCTATCAATGTGCTGTGAGTAACGAGGCGGCTACAGTAGTTGCGGACGCTGAATTAATGGTTCTAAATGTTGCGCCGAGGGCGCCCTACAATTTAAGCGCAAACAGTAGTAGGAATACCGTAACTTTGAGATGGGTTCCCGGATTCGTCAGACCCAAGATGGAGTATTCCGTTTGGTAAGTGTCCAGGCCATTGTACGTCATCGGTGATTTAAATTAAGTCTATATAGGATTGGCGACCATGTTACTGTTCAATATGTTCAATATATCTATGACTGTACTGTAACTCTTGATATTTTAGGTACAGACCAACCGATACATCCGAATGGCGAACGATGAAAATATTGTCAAGGAAAACTACCGAAGCAACTATTAACAATTTGGGACCTGGAAGAGAATACGAATTCATGGTTTTAAGCCAGGACAAACATGGAGATGGAATGTTCAGCAAAGCCCTTCGGATATTCACGAAACCGAGTAGGTTGAATCTTGAATAATCCGTTGCTGGATAACTTTTAATGACAATTTTTAAATTTGATTAAATTCTTGCAGGTATCATTGATCAGAATTCAGCATCAGAATTCAGAAGTCCAAAAGGTTAGTCTCTGCAGAATGACTCTCGAACTTGTTCTCGCAATAGTAGAATTTTCAATTTCTACCATTTCACTTTTTACAGAATCCGCAGAGTACATGAGCGCACCTCGTAATTTACGTGTACAGCCGACAGTAGAAGGTTATTTGGTAACGTGGGAGCCTCCGGATAACGGACGAGAACAGGTCAGAATATACACAGTACGATGGTTCCGAGGGCCATTGGAACACCTTTATGGAAAGGCTGAAACAACCGACACATACTACTTGGGTAAGAGCCGTACAATTCAACCTTAGTGGCATTGAAGGGGCTCGTGTTACCCGGGGTAATTGTCTTCGACAAAGTCTCAAGACGTTAGTCACAAGATACGTAGCGTGATAATCTCCTAACACCGGATGTGGGGCGAAAACTAGTTACCGGAATTCCACCAGCTTGACTCGTCGTCACTCAATTAAGACGGTTTGACGTCAACTAACTAAGCTCACACAGCAGAATGAAACACGTGCTCGCGAACGATGTTATCCCATTGTCTTTACTGTCAACGCAGAAAGTTAAAACCCTTCGAAATAATCAAGTTTGCAGATACCAGCTATATAATTAATCTGAACCTTTAGAATTCGCGAGTTATTTCTCTACTGAAATGAGCTATTTCTTTTGACCTTTTGAAACATATTTTTCACCGGGTCATCAATGAATAATAAGAACCTTGATGTTTTTCAGTGAAAACATTGGAGGAGGAGAGTTATTACACATTCGAAGTAATGGCGATGTCATTGTCCGATGATTTCGCGACAAGTGAACGTTTCGCCTTAGAGGTACCAGCGTACCGAAGAAACCGAGCAATTTCCATGGGAATTGTTGCTGGAATCGGTTTTCTTGCTGCAGCATTAGCAGCAGTTTGGTGGGCACGGAAGAGATTCTGCAGAGGGTTATCAAGCGAGAAATAATAACGAGATGAAAATTGTCGGAGTTTTTTGAATTTTCTTCGCTTGTTCATTATATTCACGACATATGAGCATGTACTCTGGTTTTCAAAAAAAGACAAAAACAAAACTGAAAAAATATATGAATCGAATCGAGTGGTACGATAATTTGAGCGGCGAATGAGAAGAATAGAGAATATTATACAGCAGATTAAGGGGTAGAGAATTGTTATTCTTTGCAAATTCTGCATTCGCGAAATGACGTTGACTGTCTCCAAATAGTGAGATAGATTCATGATTTTGAATTAATGTGTTTTCATTTTATTATTATAATATATAATTCAATTGGATACATATTATGATAATAGAATAAATTTAAGTAATGATATGTAATGTAATTCTAAATTGTTACACCGAATCATAGCCGTACATGAATTTAAGTAGTGAACTGTTTTTTAACAGTCGGCTGGAAATATTAGCTACTAAAAGTTCTATCGATATTAAAATCACGATTGCTATTATGCAGTGTAAATGAGTAGCTGATGACTAAAATTTTAGAGTGACATGCGTCGTTTTTGACGTTATATTTCGCATGAGTAGTAGATTAGATATAATTCTATAATCTCGATCAATTATCATAATAGCAGCCCAAAGTCCATGAAGAAGATATCGTGTTAAAATTGTATGATACTTTGTTTTACAGATTTGTTAATGTTATCTAACATCTATAATACATTGTATTCTTAGACGAGCTTGTTCTATCGTTCACTTGAGATTACCTAATAACGGAATTGTCACGAGTGTAAGAATTATAAATTATCATCCGCTGCATTATCGGTCCGATAATAAAGTCAATGATATCGCGACAATGTACTGCAATGTCGAAAAGAATTTTTTTTTTCCACTGCGCTATCATTGACGTCACGTACGTCACCTTATTGTATTTCCCACTTCACCTTTCTATAAATTATTACTGTAAAAGTCTCATCAATTGATTTTAATAATAAACCCAACCGGGCGTACCTATATGATCTCGGGTATACGAAATAACGTACCTTGCGATGCCTTGTAGAAATCGTAAGAAAAAAAAAAGAAAAAATGGAAACCAGTAATAGAAGTTCACACTGTACATCGCACTATACACCCACATTCGTTTGTTGTTGATAATTCGCCCTCATTTTAAATCGCGTTCCAGGTGATGCAAAAGATGTTACTGTACAGATTGGCCATTTATTTGAGAGAGTTGCATCACAAAATTCCGTACTACATTTCGCGCATATTTACTGTACTTGAGACTTAAAAGTACGGAAGTATGAACGTATGTATACAACTTTATCAAGCCACTCTTGACAAGTCGGATCATTGTTGTTTTCTGGTTGAGAAAAAGTTCGATGCACGGAGGCGGGATGCAGATATTTGTGGTAACAGAGTCGATGCGTATACAAGTGCAACTGCACTCAGAAAGTAAATAATCTCGATGAAGCGCGAGCGCCTCATGTGAAATTCCGTTTATCGTACATATTTATTTTAGCATACGTTATTACCATCGTGTGAAGGATCACGTAGTACGGGCTATTCGATTCCGTGTTGCGCGACGCGGTCACCAGCCCGCAGCATATCATATTAATAATTTTCGGCAAAAATATGTATTTTCAATCTTTAATAAATCGGAGTTTGCGATGCAGAAATTAGAAGCATGGTAATTACTTGATCGGTGTTTATACCGTTTGTCGTTCTAACATCGTGGGGTATCCACGCTTTATTACAAGAACGATCGACTGTGCTGATTATCAAAGCATCTCATATTAGATGTGTACCTGTGTTTTTCACGTATAGGACAAAGTAGGTATCACGTGATATGTGAATCGCTGATTCAGATTTTCTTTTATAATCTATTCAATTATGTCACACTGCAGGGTACCTTTCAAGGTCGAGATTTAGAATTGCGTCTTTGAACGACCAAAGGGTCATGAATATTTGATCGGTTTTCACGAGCTCCAGAAAATCAATGCTGCTTAATCCAGCCTTTGAATACTTTGTTTTTCCACGGTCTTTTATATAATAAAGGTATCTGCCCTTTTTCGGGAAGAATGAATCAGAAAAAGGAAATGGTGATGACGAGCCCATCATAGTTCACGTGATATAATTTTGTCTTATCTGGATGGTCAACGCGTCGAGGACGTAAGGTATAAAAAATAGCCTCCATCACGGATAAGATAAGATACCACCATTTTTCGATCCTAAACTATTACACGTACGATCGGCCTAAAAGTGAAATTTCGTGGTCTTTCCATTTCGATAATAAAAATACGATTTCAATGGGTAATAATTTATGAAAGGCCAACAACCAGAAGGGCGTAATCTATATTTTTTTGACTCTCAATAAATTTTTTGCCATATGAGCGTATCCCACGAAAGTGAACAAAATGAAAAATCAAACATTACAGCAAGCCAGCATTACAGGGATACGAATCGAAGATGATTCAAGAATAAACATATTCCTAAAATGTGCGAGAAGCTATTTGCCCGAAGAGTGTATAGAAAAGAAATGTTAGTGATGGAATGAAAATAAGATAAAAATGTTGAAATTTTTATGTTTTTCCGTGTTATTCACTCGCAGGATACGCCCTTATAGGTCCAGAATCTACAGTATTTTTTTGTTGCGAAATACACCCTTTTGGTTGTTAGCCCTCGACATTAACGATCCAACGGTTGTTTAAAGAAGTTGAAAAAAAAATTCGCTAAGCACGTTAATCTGCAAAACGCCTACGAAACGCCTTGTTTGACTGACATAGTTGCAGTAATTGTTCAGTCGAACTTGTATGGGCATATGAAATAGCCGCGCTTCGTATAACGAAAACCGCAAAACATGATGTTCGTATTATTATACGTACTTGCGGTTCAATATCTATACTATAATACGTTATTCCGACCAGTGTAACGCTATTCGCCCGCGAATTCGATCGGTAGATTTTTTCTTCTTAGAATTGATATTCAGCGAATAGCGTTATAATAATATCATATGAGAACTTACACCTGGGTATGTATGTACACAGCTGGTCAGCGATTTTGATAAGAACGAAGAAGTGGTAAAGAGTTGCGTTGCCTACAGAAAATGTAGGTGCATTTGCATTTGCATTTGACAAATTGAGTGCGAGCTAGTGATCCGATTTTCAGACATAATTTTCTTGAATCATGACACCGCGGGATGATCTGCGGTTACCTTCAAGACTATGATGATGGAAGAAAATTGGTAGAGTTGCAGGCTTGAAATATGAAAACGTGGAAAATTGTGACTCGTGGACGAGAAGAAAAATTATGAAAATTGATAGAGAGAAAAATAAATGAAAGACGGGGAAAAGAAGGCCACGCTTGGCGCTCAGCCACGAGTATATCTTGCACGTGGATATTTCCCGTTCATGTTTACGGAAAATACATGTCAGTCAACTTACGTAATTGCGTCTCGCAGAGTTTCGGCAATATCTAGACGTCTCGTCGTCTATTTCTGTTTGAATTTCGAGGGCCAGGCGATCGTGAAAATCGTCTGCTGGGTGAGTCAAAATTGATTTTCTATACGTGTGCAGCTGCAACGGTCGCCCTCGGTAGTTACATACCAGATTACGTAGGGGTTATTACGTAACCGCGTACTATACTATATCTATATACATGCAATTTTGGCGTAGAGTCTAATCCACCGTATACAACCGTGCGTCTACAGCAATAATCGATGACGTCGGTGCAGGGTGCTAGAATATTTTTCTTAAAACTCACAGCCACCTCTGAATTATTTTTGCAATTTGACTGCAATTCGATATCGGCGACTTTTCCTAATCATGGACTTCCTTCTCGAGAAAACAGCTAACACAACTTACAGGGTGTATCGAGGGTGTCTCAACTCAATGTTTTCCCAAGGTACCAAACTTCGCGTTTCCTGGACTATGCTGGTTCCTTGAATGTACAGATATTGCAACTAGTAATAAGTTTCATCGAATATATTTTTTGGCCTTGACAAATTAGGCGAGATATTTTCTCTCCAGAGTTTCTCTATACGGTATACATACGACTTTAACGACTCTGAATCCTTTCCGTCTATACGTCGTCTACTGTAACGAAGTCAATAATTCTACCGATCCATCTGAAGTTTTAATTTCATTCTGGTGGTTCTTTATCAATTCAGAAGTAAGTACCCCAAATTCAAACGTTGGATCCAAGAACTTTATATCATTTGACATCGTGGAAGTTCAGTTTAGTCTCGTTTGTCCGCAAACGGAAGTGGAGAACCACGTAGCTGACGATTGCTTGATCTGATTGTTTCCGACCACAAGTTCCCGATGTAGGTATGTATTCTTCAAAAGATGTCCTTCCGATTACCTTGACCGTCACGACCACCCTCGATAATGTTCTCTCCTTTTCCCCACACTGCACGTGAAATTTCTAATACAGTCATAATATTGTCGTAATGATTGTAGAGAATATATCGTTGTTATACGTTATGGCTACGCAAAGTTTTAGAAGGTAGAAAAAAATACCTATGCACACATATAAATAGTCAATGAATTCCAGGCATGTGCTAAAGCTGGCCACGTCATTTTACTATGTACCTACACGTATGTATACATCGTAAGTGTGATTTGAACAAGCCAGATATCGGGCGGGTGGAAGTTAATCGGTCGATTTATCGATTAATCGTCGGCTCGCCGTAGCATATTCGGACTATCTTATGAGTCATGACTTCCTGGTCGCATTGTCAGCATAAAGGAGCTGCATAGGGAGCTACCGTCGCCACTGCTGCATCGTAGTTCGAATCGTCACACGACTTGGAATTTGCTCTCATGTACCGTGCGTCATGTACCCCAAGTATTTTACACGTCAAAATTAAGAAGAGATTACTTGCAATTAACATAAATGTGACGGTGAAGCACAGAGAGACGGATCTCGAGAGAAAAAAAAATACAATTAGGAGGTCCGGGGAAAGCGAGGGGGGAAGCGATCAGCAAAACAATTAGATACCAACAGCAAATAGTGGTCTAAATTTACAGACGCGATAATATGTATAATATTGTTGCTTATGAGCTTGAACAATCTGCGATCACATACTGATATTGTAACGAGGAAAGAGAATCTAAACCGAAAAGATCAGGAATGATAATTGTAATATTTATAATACTCTACAGGTGAATGTACTATACCGCGAGAGATAAATGTTTGTCTTGATAAAATCGAATTTCACGATGGAATCATTTCAGAATTGAAAGAAGATTGAGTTCAGAATTCTCTGAATCGAGATAGTTGACGAATCGGATCAGTTATCTCGGTGCGAATTATGGAAAACGATCGTAACCGGATACGTATCAAATAATATTTGTCGAAACATGTTTTTGTATAAAAATTGTTATTTTCCACTGTGACGACGAGTGAAACGAACTTAATCAACATATTCAACTCACAAGTCATATGTATATACACGTTCGACTGCTTCATATAATTAATCGTTTCGACGACATTGTTACGACACAGAGATATATGCACCTAGAATTAGTGAGATGGTAAAACCTCCACGAGGCGAACGCTGTGCACCAACAGCAATACAAGCATTAGGCATTCTTGAACTTATTTAGGTGTACGCGCAACTTTTCATCAAATAATCAGTCTAATGACACTGCAATTGCTGCGCATTACCTGGCATCATCGGAATTAATTCCGTCCGTACGATTCACGCGAAGCGAAGAACAGAAGATATGTAATTTCAAAGTTAAGAAGAGTAGAATCTACAACAAAAACTACCAAAAGACAAGCTCGAAATCTTCCGAATCTACAACGCAAGTTCGGCTTCAACGGTCTAGTAGTCACTTGTAAGTTGGTTGCAAAGAAAGGAAAAAGATATACTAAATAAACGACGGTTCAAGTTCCTCATTCATCCTGTGATATTAAATTTTGAACTGAGAAGTGGTTACAGCACTCATAAGGTTTGGAAAAAATTCGTCATTACATACCACGTACGCCCGGTTAAGTTGATCCTGAATCGCTTCGCGGCCAAGCTCGCGTTTGGACAACTTTGTCGTGCAGCTGGGCCGACTACGAAAAGTTGTCCGAACGCTCACTTGGCCGTGAAGCGATTCATAATCAACCTAACCGAGCGTACATACGGTCTGCTTGTCCAACTAGAAATACGAGATTTTTCTATGGCGAGCGCCCTTCGATGTGACGACATAGAATATTTGTCGTACCCTTTCTGAAGACATAAACTTTGTTATTCTTTATTTAATGGAATACACAGACACGCTGTGTGAAGAAAGAAATATGTGTAGCTTTCGCTATCATCCCCCTCGTTTGGATTGATGCAGATAACGCGGTCGATCGAACGAATGGTCATTTACATCTAATCACGCGTGACATTTTCGAATTTCCGATTGCATCGATTCGAGTTCGAGTTTCCTGTTAAATCGGCCTAGCTACTCGAGTCCGAGGGCAGCGTTCGGCGATAATGTAATGATGGATTACAACGAACAAAGAATCACACGTATGATGTGAATCGTGTCAACGCGACACGTCGAGTGCGAAACAGGAAGGAGAAACATAAAAAATAATAATGATAGTAATAAGTGCACGCAGATGCACTCAGGCTTAGGGAAGGGATAACAGAAACGTAAAATGCAAAACGTAAATGTAGAAGGACGTTAAGCCATGACAAAAGTCCGGCAGTGCCTTGTGCCGTACACCCGCGTGCTGAGTACAAAGTTCGTCGTGTTGTAGGTGCACGTGCACTCGATTCGGTGCAAGCGCACCTAGAAACGTTGGACAGTAGCCTCAAGCTTAGTGCGAGACTATCGACCCGTAGTCATGCGGTATTCAGTCTCCCTTTCTCCCAATCTCCCCGTGAACTCCTCTCGCGATTCCCGAGCCCCTTTGTCTCCTCTATCTCACTTTATCAAACTGGACTCCCACTCATTCCGCGTAGTCGCTTCGAACTACTCTCTCTCTCTTTCTTCTCTCCCCCCCCCCCCCCCCCTCCTCCCCACGACTCCGAAAAGCTGTAACTCCCACCACGTCGCCATCCTGGCTCGCTTTGTTGTACATGCGCGTGTTAATCCAATGAGGTATCAAAGAACATCAGCGCCCTTCAAAAATGAATGAGTCATTTTTTCCTCTGTTCTACCAACAGAAAAAGATCGATTCAATTCTACTCTAAAAATTTTAATCCGATCGTTGTGGACCAAGGAGAAAATTCTCTAGGGAAAAAAGCGAGCTGAGATACCGAGAAATTTGATCTCACTTAGTTCTTTCTTATTGCATTGTCGAAACCAACGATGGGAGGAAAAATTGTTGTTTCTTTCAAAAATTCGTTGCGTTCGGAAACTTTTGTGTTTTCAAGAGCTCTGAGGTTCAGGATGAGGCGGAATTATTTTTTAGGATTTGAAAAAAAAAGTGGAAAAGAGGCGCGGGGGATGCTCGGGGCGTCGAATCTTGATACTTGACTGTTGAAAAGGAAAGAGAACCGAAGTAGTAGGCCGAGGTAGAAGCAAAGCTGGTCAGACCGAGCGCACAGCGCACAGCTGATTTTGACGTCGCGAGTATGACTGACGGTATTTCGTGTTATCGCAAGACATCGCGTAGTTAAGAATCTGCGTTCTCGCGATGCATTTCATTTGATATAACTGCGTTGGCCTAGACACAGTATTCCCTGTTGGGTGGATAAAAACGACGAATACTCGATCGAAAAGCTTAAATCGAGTAGACCGATCAAATTTTTGAACGCGAAAATACACATCTGCGCAGAGATCTATGCCTCGCAATCTTCGATATAAAATTGCCATTGTCGTTGTCATTTTTAAAGTGTATGACTATATTCCACAATTTTAATTTTGATTTTAATTTTAATTCTAATTTTTTTTCGGAGTTACACAAGTGTATGTGTACGATATACGTATTTGACACGAGATAACGTGCGTGGAGTACTGAAATGTGTTCCTCCAAGGAATGAATTTGGATACTCTGAGCTGTATAGCCTTCACTGCCTTGGTGAGTGAACTACCTTGTTTATTTGTTTCTAATAACTAACTCGCGAAGATTATAAAAGAGAATACTGTTCTTGGGATGCCATGAAGAGGAGACGAGACGATTCAGAGCGTCCAGGGTCATTATTCAGTCGAGATAACGCAACTTGCAATAGGATATAGCTGCATTCCCCGCAGATCCCAGTGAAAAGAGTTGAAGAACTCGCCTAGTACCAGCGACGAAGCGTTTCTTTCTGCGCGCAGTTCAGACGCGCGTATACTATGACTTGTATGTAATTATTTTTCTTGGCCAAAAACAGGACGATGACACCCAGATCATACATCATTTTTGTTCTCTTCCGTGTACTTTTGCCCCGATCAATGCAGGTGATCTCGAAACGAATCTGCAGCGTGTCTCGTGTAGAACAAAGGAAGGAGTGCGATATGTTCTGCGAACCAATTCACCCGCGGAGATCGGTTAGGTCGATATATAATTAATGGGAGGGGCGTAAGAGCAGACCAATTTACGCGGGAAACCGAATGCCCTTTAAATCGAATCCATGCGATTATATTTTGTGTGCAAAAATTCATGATCGCTCTATAGTGAAGGGGTCGTAGGAGAGTAACAGACTGTTGAGATTCGGAATAGATAATTATAGTTTTATCAGAGAAACTCGCCGTACACTGTCAGTTATTTCGTACAATATACAATACTTAGAATTCCACTGATCTCATCATCGTTGGCATTGTCAAATTTACGTCCCAGATGAAAAGTCTTGTATATCTGGTACAAACATTATGTCAACAACCACGTAATTTCTATATACTCTTCCTTGAATTTTTAATAAATGCGGAATTTTTTCTTTTCTTTGTTCTCGCTTTACATACAACGAAGCGTTCGTAAATAATCGAGCGCGTATTTTAAATGTGCGAAGTTATTTTTACTCCTTATAAATAACCGGCGAAATTGACACACTGATCGAAAGAGTGCTTTCAATGTATTGTTTCGACACGCAAGATCCGGGTTCTCCGATGATTTTGATGATAGTGAAAATATTAAGGTGAAAGGTTTTAATTTGAAAAAAAACTATCCGGTGGAATGCTCGAAAAACATCGACCTATTTCGCCGGAGAAAAAAGAGGTTAGGTAATTTAGGAAAAGTTGCAATATGAATGCATCTTATCGTCAATCAATATTACCAATATATTTTCCGGCTTCATAATAATGGAAACGAAATCATGTGATGATAGGCTAACGCAGAAGTTCCGCCAATTTTCTCAGAGAGGTTTTCGGAAGGTGAACATATTTCACAGGAGGAGCGGAGCAGTTATACTCCTTTGATGAACAATATCGTATCCTTTCGATTCGATTCATTGTCAGTTATGAAGAAAAAAATCCATCGCTCAACCCTCAACCAATTTCAAAATTTATAGTTTTCAATTGTTCTTGAGAAAAATCCCTATCAAATGATCGGACAACTTCTTGATGTATTGAAAATTTTTCAACACATCTGGTTTTCAGTTCAAAATTTTTAGAATTATGCCTTTGCCTGATTTTTGTTTTTGTTCAAACGAACATGTCAAAAAGTTGTCAGCTCATCCAACAGAAAAGGTTCTCACGAACAAGTGAAAGCCAAAACCTTGGAATAGATTTCTCGATGAATTTGTTATTCACGACAACTGGATCGATGTGATATTTTTCATTGAACGAGCATATAACTACTTTACTTCTCGAGTAATGGATGATACATGGCACACAGATTGCAGAGCGGGTGACTCCAGGCCTTTTGAAACTGTTCCTAAATTCATAAGATTCTACCAAAATCCTAAACTCTGAAGAACATTTTTTCTTTTCAAATGTTAGCTCAGGCCGTTTTCAATTTAGTTAAATGAGGCAATTTGTTTCCTTTTTTTTTACTGATCAACGAGCATGTTTAGGTCGATTGACTGCGGCAAATTATTTAACAGCTCATTAATAATTAATCTCATTGGGCGGAGATTATCCTTTATTAATGATGACCTCCGGACATAGGTGAGGATAATTACTGAATAGTTTATTTTATTGTTGCGTGATACAACGTTAGATCCTAACTAGTATAACACGATCGATTCTTTGGATACAGGAGATCGCATTGTTCCGCGCGTTATATCGTATGATGTTTTATCCATCCTAATCGATCGCCGCATATCATCTTCGTCTATAGATTGATTCTTGTATGTACTCTCGTAGATTTGCCGATACTTGGACTTTATACATCAATCAACAAAATTATTACAAATATATGAAATTGCTGAGGCAATGAATTTTGCTACCCAGAGATCGTCCACGTTGAGCGTGGTCCTTTTTTTTTTCCTATTTATTGGGCATAATGTCAATTTTCGACAACCTCCTAGTTAATGACAATTTTCCAACCATTGAACTACCGCACTTGATACCGGTAAATTTGTCTTTCTCTGGAACTGCAATTTTTTAATCAAAGATTCAGCGGTTTATAAACCGACTATTCTCATATACATACCATGTATCGAATTTCAGTGATAAACAGCGAAGAGAAACCACAAAGGTTTAAACGCAGTCAACCAAATAAGATACTCGACAATTTCCAACCAGCGTATTCGCGGTTTCATATCCTTCGTCGCTGGTTCATCTTTCTCTGCTAAGCTCACAATCAGATTCATCGTAGAAAAAATTCTCCGGCAATACAGAATTAAAATTTCATACTATGTTATTCCGGACCTACTCTATACATACATCGTTACATTACACAGTATGACCATTTTGGGTCGAACTCTCTCGCGATTCACGGTGACTCAATACGTGGCCATGTGTCTTTGTGAATTGACTTATGCACAGTATATCTACCTATACTATATATTGTAAGAGCATGGTAAAGACGGGATGGGCGTCACGAGTCCGCACGCTTAATTCAACTTTTGAGAGATAACTTAAAAAAAAAAACGTTGCTCTAGGAAAATATTTATTTTGCCAAAATACGGCATCGTCCTTCTCATAATATATAGTCACGATCTAACTGCCCGCTGCTCTACCGTTCGCGGACAGGTGTCTTATCCTTATTCTATGTAGGTTCTAGTATTCGCGAAATATATGTATACTGTAATATATAATGATGCTTCATAGGCATAGGTGATCAGTCGGCTAGAATATAATACACTATCATAGTTGACGGGTACTTGAGACGAAAATCAAAAATGGAATGGCATTTTTCGGAGACATGATTTATGTTTGAATGAAAATTTTTAAACATCTCATGAACCTACTGCAGCTGCGGAGTTTCTTTCGAAAGTCACATTATTCACTTCCATTTTAATTCCAGGGGATTTGTGAAATATTATTATATTAGTCATTGACTCGCGGTGTTGGGATCAGGTATGTTAATAGTTTTGTAAAATAATAACATGCGGGATACACCTTGTACTTTTACTTCTTCGTCATATTATACCGCTAACCGCAAACGGCGTGTACCGCAAGTTTTGTTCCATGTACCTGCATGCAGTTCAGTGTAGATAAATGTATTGACAAATATGCGTAGACAAATGATAGGCAAAAGGTGAAATGTGAGCTCGAGTTACGGCTGTTATCTAGTTTTCCTGACCATGGGGTAATCCGACGCGCCAGTCAATTCCAGAGGACAATATTTTGAACGCTGTATTTTCACATCGTTAAAAAAGAGGAATGAATATCAATCGTCCGCGATGTCGTCAATGATAAAAATCCAAAATCGCAAAAAGTAGAGGTCAAGTTCGCGGGGCTGCAGGATATTTCCCATGGAGATGTAATATAATCCGACCGACGCATAAAACCGTATTACTCGTACCGTGCACGTCCCATTATACTAGTAGTATAGCGTCAGTATTTGATGTGAGTGAAAAACTCTCTTCAATTGGATTATTTTGAAATCGTCATGCATATTTTACTCGCAACCCTAAGATACATCGATTGTAATTACTATCTGTAGCTGCACACGTACGATTTCTGTCGGTCAACTTATGTGCAACTTACAATCACGTGTGCAAGTACACACGTGCAGAGTTCAGTTTAGTGCGGGCGAGATAGGCTTATATCACAGTAGGTAGATTCGAGAATGTTTTATCTACGGACGATTACCGTAGTTTGGGTAGAGTCAACGAAAGTTGCCTGTGAATATATGCATATGAAATTAAAACCGGGTTCTTATTACAACGACACTGAAATGAAACTCAAGTTCAAGACCACGAATCGCCTGCACACAACCTTCTTACCGATGTTCGTCGCGAGGAGACGTATTCATTCCACGTTTTTTTGCCGGAAACTTGGAGCTTGAAACAATCGAATCTCAGATCATATTGCTTTTTCTATTCAATAAGCCGCGGTCGATGATGATAAAGATCCGGATTTTCGCCATCCGAATCGCCGATCGCCGATCGCCTATATAATGTACTGACTTCTTGTTCTTAATTGAAATGACAATGCCGAAAATTGTCGTGATTCTGCCAATGATTTCAAAGACGACGAATACGAGCGTACGATTATGTGCATGCGTATGTAGGTATATCCATAACATCGTATGGGACGCTCACATTGTCTCTGTATAAGTACATGTCCCTTTTCTCATTGTCCGTAGCGATATAATAATCAATTGGAAAACCAAAAGACAAACTCAATAAGCCGCAAAAGCATGAGGTTTATATAATCACGTATAATTGAGATAGTGAAACTCCGCAATACCGATGCCAGTCGTTCTACTCGTCGGATTTAACAAAGAAAAGAAGTGAGCAAAGATAATCGGGTGACATTGGCTCGGATGATTCGCTGAATCGCATCGCGTTTGCCGTTTCCTGTTGCTGTACTGCAACTACTTAACGTCCTCGTCATCTCGTATTTCAAATTTCGCACAAGGGGGTCCAAAGTCTGATCACCCGAGGGTCGTGACGCGGCCCCTGGGATACCAAGGATATTTTTCTCCAGAGGCAACGACCTTTCTGCCCTCTGATGAACCGGACTGGTCTTTGCTATTGAAATAGGAGGTGCAACTGAACCATTGACGGCAACTCGCTTCGCTAAGTCACGTGAGCTTTGGTTGAAAAATTTCGAGATGCAAGTGATCCGACAGCAGCCACAGCAGCAGCTACTCGTACGCGAAGAACTCGATTTACCAATACACTCAGAGCTAGGAAGTAAGTCAGAGAGTTGATCGCGAGTCGCGTGAATCATCGTGCTGTTGAAACGATAAAAACTACCGTCCAGTTCTACCTCCTGTAGCATTGAAGTAAGCAATATCTCGGGGGGCCGTTTTTTAGTATGAGAAAGACGGATGTAACCCACTCTTACACACTCATACCTATAATATCGGCCTGGCAAGTGCAGGCGTACTCGGATATCACTAATTAAATAATATTTTCTATAATCTGCACCAAACAAAGACTTTAGAACTTTGCTCGTGACCAACGTAGATGCTCACGTGTGTGGCTGTACTTTGAGATTGCGTAGCGTTGATAGACTCGTAATTACAATTTCCTTAAAGCGAATTCTCCACGTAATCGATGTACCTTTACCGACGGACAGATTTTTCTTTACCTTTTTTGTTTCATTTTAATTATTATCGTTTTCTTTTTTCCTCCATCGAAACAAAGACTTCTCCGAATGGGTCATAATTGGATTTTTTTTTGTTCCCTAAATTAATTCCGTTTCATTTTTAGATCAATTGTTATTGACAAAAAGTATTTTTACAGAATCGGCGGATGCGTCATTCGGTGAATATATATCAAGTTTGTCTCGGAACGACAACGGCGATCGATTTTTATACGTATGTTTGAAATGTCCTCCTGTTCTAAATAATTGATGTCCAATCGAAACTCAAGATACGAGAAAATGCGAGTTTTGCCACCAATCTCTGTATTCACGCAGCGTGGGGCATTCGCTTGCCGATTATTGGCAATGTCACCTTTTCGTTTAAGTTTCGATTGGTCGTTGCGAGGTATCATATAGCATATATGCGTGATGAGTTGCGTGGCTTTGTATTCGTGTTTTGATTGGCTCCGCTGAAAAAATTACGAAATGCTAAATGATAGATTTGTCGGTTACACATTGTGAGACAGAATAACAAACAGATATCCTTTGCGGAATATATTTTCGGCGATTGAGGATAATAAAAAATGCGGATTTGTGGAGGGAAACTATAGCATATAGGTAATGGAGTGCGGAAATATACATTTTTTTTTCAACACGAAGGCGGAAATCGTATCAACGTCTAAAGCGTATACCTGCTAGGTACGTCAGTTTCGAATCGCATTCTATTATAGTACGTCGAGGAATTATTCTTACGATGACGTAGCTGCAACAGAATCCACATCGATTATTGAATGCTGCTGCAGTCGGATTCATACAAGTTTCCAACTTCATGACTCATGTTAGTCTGTGATAATTTATTGCACTCGAATAACGTAAATCAACTTTAACTCATCACCGGATAGCCGTTGCTGATCAAATAGCGAATCAATCGCATATTCGGCACTCCCTATAACCCAACGCATTTTTAAAAATATCCCCTGGAAATAACTATTGTTCCTAATTTCTCGGTGATTGGCAGGTTAGAAAAAAAGGAATCGAGCTACACGGATTTATTCATTTGCATATTAGTCACGTAACGCCTGCGTTCATTTGTCGTATTACCTACATGCTACGCACGGTACGGATAACAATGAAAAGAGTTGCAGCTGATCGTAACTAATACGTCACATTCCAGCCTTGATGATATTATACCGATGATCTTGTGTGCCGCAGCTACAATTCATGACACGCACAACTTTGGTCTTGAACCGCTATGATCCGACAGCAAGCGAGTAGGTACTTCGGTGGAATTTAGTCTATTTTTAAATTCAAAAGTGTTCAAGAATCTATAGCGACTGTAGTGTAAATGATGAACTCTACAGAAGCGGTTTCCATGATCAAGCAAACGCCATATTCTATTTTGGGTTCAAACACCACGCGATAACAACCCTTGCAGATGCATTTGGTAGAGCAATTCAAAATGAAAATGGCTTATTTTGATTTTGTCGTCAAGAATGACAGATGTTCAAGGAGCGGGCAATTGAATTTCAATGTTTTTTATACCGTGTATTCGCGAGGAAGCTTTCCACAGGAGAATCGATGAGTTGGAGTGAGAACACCTTTGGCCGTTTGAATAGCATCGGTCTGAATTCGTTGCCTGGTACGCCTAGCGGCCAATATCGGTATTTTAGTGATTGTTATCCTTACCATGTGAAATCGGATTCATTCCAAAATCAATAGGGGGCAAGGGTTCCGTGGAGAAAATTCATATTTAAAATCCGAAGTCAATCCGTGCACTCCTTCGACAGATATCGTGCGTCATGTCTGCGAAGGAGAAAAAGAAGAATGCCGAAATCAACTAACTTTGATCATTAACAACTTCGGATCCCGTCGATCGATTTCGCTCAGATGTTTCCTATATAACAATTTATAAGAACGCAGAATACGGGATTTTAACTGGTGTAAATGCAAAGTCGACTCATCCGTTCACACTCGCATGCTCTCAACGTTCAGGTGAATGGCAATTTTGACACCCTGTACAGGTACCATATAACAGCCTTGAGATATTTGTGAGCTGCTATGATCCCTGTTTTATTTAAACAGAATGCAATGAAATTAAACATTCTGTTCGTGTTTATGTTTCAAAAGAGGCGTTCGAGAGTAGCGGTTGAAGATGGCCGATTTGAAGAACCTCACGCTAGGAGGAGGGATCAAATATAATGGTGATGAACAGGTTCAGTTCATTGCCAGCGGAAGTCATCAGGTGACAATAAGATCGCCACCGCCGGCTCTGCACCTCGAAAACCTCAACAACGCTGTCACGGGGTAAGTTTGAAAAGTCACTTCAATTCAACCAGATTCAAAATATACCTTGATTTTATATGACATTCATGATTGCCTACGTTATGTCCAACATTGAGTTTATTTCCCGAAAGCAGATCTGCTGAAATTAACAAATATTACCATGCGCCAGCTCGCCGCAATGGAGAATTCCCTTTCCTTCTTTAGATGGGGTCGATATCAACCTTGGTCATTGCGTATCAGCGGTTATTTCTTTCTACACAGTGCTTTTTTCTGCCCACAAAAGAATACCAGAACCAAGCTTTTATCATTCCCTGATGAAACTGCACACCCCCCACAATACGTATAGCGTGGTTGATAATTTTTCTACACACTATTCAATATGGCGTTTGGATGACTAAAGAGTTTTCAATACACGGACACGTGCTTCTGACATATTTGCTCGTCGTGATGCTAACAATAAACGATGAGTGGCTGCATTCAGAACCTCCGACGATACAACCAAGACGCACGAGTTGAATAATGCGTGAGAGAAATGACGGAGTTTCACTTGAACAACAAAATAAAATAATCACTGCAAAAACTGCAGCGGTTTCCAGTATTTTTTACGCGAGATGATTAAAAAAGTGACGGCTGCCACAGACTCTAAGTACCTAAAGTAATCGTGAAATTATTTACTCGATCATTTTATTATCTGTTTACGCGACGTGCATCGTAAGCCTCGCATGGGGCTATTCCAGCGTTACCGTATATGCTGGCGCGTTTAACGTTGTGCGACATCAGCTACGGTTAGTTGCAATGTTAAATTTACAAGGAAATCCAACTGCGTAGAAATGTCACAACAACCGATGTTATAATAACCATGGTTATAGTTTCATGCATCATGCGACTGGCTGTGGCCTGTTTCCATATGCAAGTATACGCGGTATAAAAAAATGTTTGGTAACTGTAACAGAGAATATGTCGCCAAATTTTGAACTTTCATTCGCTCTTCTCTTCGTTCCTTATTGGTCACATGTTCGCGGACGAATAAAAAAAAAAATCTATGCCGGACGTAAACGAATGAAGAAAAAGTTATGCAAAGGTTTCGCATCGAGTCCAATTATGCATGCAAAAAACTGTCGGCTTTATTTTCGTCTATACTGCACTGCACTGAAACAAAACTGTAAGCGGAATGGTCCGAGTACAGCTGGATATTTAAATGATGGTTTGGTATTCCTTACAATTAGTGAATTATAAACGCGAGAGTAATTCGACGTAGCAACTTTGTGCATATGTATGTCCTGAGTTATTGAACCTGGATAATATTTATCACGATGACTTTGACCATCGCGGAACCGAAGTTGACATACGAAAGAACTCTCAACGTTGTAATATTCTCTCATCGTTAGAAAAACTTACAAAGTCATGTCGTCGTAGTATAAGTTACGAGTAGCATCATCAACCCTGATTAGGTTTATGGCCTAGGTACTTAACTCACTTTATTTTTTGATTCACCACTTTTAATTTTACAGCTACACATGGTCAAAATATTAAATCGCTAACCGAGACTTGCTCTATACCGAACACCATGCTTACATTACGGCTAACATAAAAATCCGAAAAGGTTCGGTGTTATCCTTGTCACCAATCCCGGATGAAAACGTGTAACAAAGGTGTGTCTTTTTTATTTTGACTTCCGGGCAACTCGAGCACTGGATAATTAGGGTGCCCAGGATTCGCATTTACATTTGAGCGCAGAGATCAAAGAAAATCAAACTCGAGAAAATCGGGAAACAAAAGCACGTGAATAACAAAGCTGTACAAGAGTTTACAAACGGTTCATTGCAAATGTCTTTCCTGATAAAGATATTTACAATTCGAGCAGGACAAGGTATAGCTCATAGAACAAACGATCGTCCAAGGTGGAAGGTGGAAAATTCGGTCGACCCTTTCCAGACTTTTGAACACCAGATTCTGTAGCGGCGAAAGACAACAGCTAAATGGCATAGATTGCATGCCTGCACCTTTGCATGCGAAACTCATGGAAGAAATACTTTGAAAAACAATGAAAATAAATGAATTGCAATGAAACAGAAAGAAAGCTAAGAAAGCTCTGACGCAAGAAACATTTTTCGAAAAACCTTCCTCATCGACCAGTTTCACGTTACCTGACTCGAATCCTGGCGCTCGAGAACAAAGTTTACCAACTTTATCGGTGCTGCATCAAAATCTTGTTCGATTCAATAACTTACGCATTACTCGCGTATAGGAGGTACACTACGGTGTACATTGGTTATATTTTTCAAGAATACAGCGAATATTAAAACTCGCGAAATTTAAGAGCAGGTATTAATCTATTCCCTTATCGAAAATCTTTCAATCATGTCGAATCCCACGTGTATGATAAAAATTTAGATCAAAGACCATTCCCTGGAACAGGTGGGTACGATTACTCACAGCTGGGAAGGTGTTTGACGTTCGGAGCAACACGTGTGCTCATTTTACCCTGTTACCTGAAATCGAATTGCGTCGCGTACAAATTTAAAACGTCAATCACGTCAACTGCGAGAGTAGGAAAACGAGGATGAAAAGCTTGTCATTAGAGATACTTCGGGATATATCGATGGTATTGATCAATAACGTCTTAACCAACATTTTTGAAAAAGTCGTGGAATCTATGTATTTTTATGATGTGAGTCGCGCTTCACGACCTCGCAATAGTTTGAAAAGCAAATTTTTTGTTGGTTAAAACGTTATTGCTCATTACCGTCCATGTATATTTTTTTCTCCAATAGACAAAATAAAAGCGTTTCCAGCAGTCACTTTGCACTTGCATATCTGAACCGCGATCTTCTCCCAGTTTATGATAGAGTCAATTGTTTCTTTTGTATTAATCCCCGTAAATAACAGCTACACGTCGTCACGATAGCCTCTCTACAAGGTTTCCCAATGTTATACCATCAATGAGCCAGAAATAAACGACTGGAATTTTCTTAAACATAAGTGAGTTTTTTCGTTCAGCTCCACAGTTTTGGAAGTGTGACATTAATTGTTAAGAGATAAGGCATCAGCTGTGTACCTACTGCAAATAAGACAGGGATTATTCGTGATTTTGAGAGGTAATACGAGCAAGATGGGAAGGATGCTATAGCATCGGAAAAACCCTTCTTTATCTAATTTTCCGAAGCCGAGTAATATCCAGGTGTTCACGGGTATGCGAGATGACGATAACGATTATTATAGCAACAATCTTACCGAATCTGGATTATCGAGGTGTTCAAAGTCACTCACTGACAAAAAATTAATAGATTTTAAGATCTTTAGTCGCATCAGTAGGCTAATCAATTGATATCCGATAATTTTAAACGACGTGAGCTCACGAGGGGAGTTACGTTTCTCCGATAATCAGTATACTTCAGACCGAGAGTGCCTGACGAAGTTCGGTTGTCAATGTTGCCGCTTATTTTATAAGCAGCTGGAAAAACATGGGCCACGATGAGGTCGAGTATAAGGAAAATGTGCCGGTCATTAACACCAAGTGAGTATCCCCATTATCGAAATTTAAACGACAGAAATAATTTTTTGATTGCGTCACAGAATCTTTTGCATTTTTCAATTTTTCAATTTTCCTAGTGTGTGGTGCCCCGAAGCAGAAAATAATGTAGGATAAGTACTCGAAATTCGGTACTTTGGCTAGATAAAAAGAATCACACGACAAGGTAGTCACGGAGAGAAATGATTTTTATTCGGTCTCATGGGCGCAAAGTATTTCGTTCCTTTTTTTTTTTCATCATTTCCTTTCGGGTGAAGCTGGTTAATGAAAAACTGCTGTGTTGATGGATTGCCTTTTCCACGACTTTAAAATTCGAGAAAATTATCTCGGTGGCAACAAGTCGTCTTTATATCTTGGATAAGTTAGATATAAATTTCCTGAAAGCTTCAGCGACTCGCATTTTCACACCAGTTACCGGAATACGATTGTTATTCTGCGAAGAGTGGAAATATCGTTGCATAAATTATGATAACAAGATTCCAAAGAGCAATGGAAAAGAATGTGCAGCTTCTTTACCAAGGTGCAGACATCAATTATAAATCCCGGTTCAAAAACGTCGTATAAGTCGTTGGAATGAAACCATATCGTTATGACATCCGATGATACGGTGAGAAAAAAAACGAAATGAAAATCTTTTAAACACAAATATTATAATGTAAAAAAATCCAGTGTCATTTTTCAAGCTTTCAGGTGAATTAAGCGCTGTATTTCAAACCTCGGGAACATAATAACTTTGAAGTAATTTCGACGGAAATATTTTACAGAATACCAAAGATAACGTAAAGTTTGACGGATAAAATCACGATATTCAATCTCTATGCGATTGTATACTTGTAGCGATCGCGGAATACCTAGGTAGGTTAACCTTCCAAAAGGCGTCGACCCAGAAACTTCGACAATGTCTATAACTTATCGGACATCAGCTGATTACTATAATAAGCATAATCTTGATATCCTACTCTTCTATAACACAATAATTGTTGCAGAATTTCACAACTCGTTTTGTAATTGCAGCGAACCTCATTTTCGATTTATTTTGATCACCAATCTTCTTCTATGTGGTCGAAAAAGATGAATTTTTTTTTTGTTAATCCAAATGTCAGATCAGTGCGCGAAAAAAGATACTTCTGGACGGAAGCTGCTTGGATACATGTATAGCGACGACGTACATTTCCAAACGATCATCTTTTCAGTGAGCACGTTTTTCACTGGAGAAATTGACGTGTCCCGAGGCCGTCGATATGCATTATTATACATACATCCATACTACTTGTCATTCCGGAACGACGACACATAGGCGAATCTCGTTGCGGGTTTTAAAGTGAAGTATGAAATTCTAAATTCAAACCAGAACAGTACGACTTCATCGTGCATTTACGTGCACATTTTTTGGAAGCAGGACTTTTCGGCGCCACCGTTTTGGCGCCAAGATATTTTGATGCGATCGCTGTGGCGATATTGTCTTTGTGATAATGGCTTCAGGTGAGAGTCTAGTTTCGTAATTATATAGATCTGGGGCTCGCGCTACAAATGATTAATAATTAATCATGAAAAACAAGTGTCAGAAACCAATAATAAAGAAGTTACGGGTGCAGTTCCAAAAAGCCCATACCTCCGATTGATCAGAAAGTACATATGTATATTGTGTCAAGTTTTGGGACATGTACCTCTAGTTACAGTACTACGACCTGCTGCCCAAATTCTACTGCGTCCTGGCTACTCTGCGTGTAGGATGATTTTCGTTCCAGGGTTGCCCGGCGCTAAAGCGGTATCACCCCTAGTCGCTCATGGAGTTGGATAATAGCTTACGGTAGACCTGTATCTAGGCGCCCAAAAGTGGGGTATCCTCAAAGTATCCGTAAAATATGATTATATGTACCTGTAGCGCCTAGTAATATCTATATGCCATACAAACAAAACTTTTGATCGTTTCTTCCCAATTGTTTCCTTCACATTCCCTGCAATTATGCTGCATGGTCGCGGCATCTGAGGAGTGTGACAGGCTGTGGCGGGGTGGAGGGAAGGTGGCCAGGGAGCGGGCCCTCCGCTTGGACGATCACCAGCCTGTCTACTAAAGTTCAAAAATACAACTTTATGCATTCTTTTTAGCACTTTTTT
Source organism: Athalia circularis (assembly GCA_963978495.1). NCBI lineage: Eukaryota > Metazoa > Arthropoda > Insecta > Hymenoptera > Athaliidae > Athalia > Athalia circularis. The sequence continues at coordinate 30,415,611 of OZ021700.1, read as the reverse complement.
CTCGGCATTCCAAAAAAAGTTGAAAAAATTGAAAATTCCGTTTTGCCGACCTGATTTTTATCGATAATCCAATTTTATGCCCGCAGTTGTATCGATTTAGGAGAAAAAAATCTAGAATTTTTGAAAATAATAGTATGTGATCTTTGGCGGGCTTGGCATAGGAGGACAAAATCTTGGATGAGTTACAAATCTTCACTCAACGTCTTGATAAGGAGGAAACGTATGTTTGTATGTTCGTAAACATCTCAAAGACTACTCGACCAATCTTCACAATATTCAAGCATAATATTCAAGCTTTATTACGTATTCCGGAGTGTCATAGAGCATAAAATGATGAAAAATTATTTATCGAAATTCGTTGAAATGTGCGGTAAATAAGTAAATAATATTTGGTTCCTGCAGTGCAGTTCTCATTCAAGTCACGGTGTGAATCGATCGCGAGATTGAGCGCATAAGAATTGACGACTAGTACGATGGTTTCGAAATATATAGGTAGTACGCCTGTAAGGACCAAAGTTAAACAAATAGCGAGACGTCGGTTAGAGTGTATGGGTCTACTCGCCACTAAAAAGATCTCGTATTTCGTCATGTAACTTATGTGTTACATGAGACTAGAACCAAAGATAATAAACGCTCTTCACGAGCCATTTGCATTTATTTCAATCTGTTCGATCAATCCCCAGCGGAGTCACAGATGTTTCATATCTATATTCGAAGATAAATTTCTGGCGATCACGTGGCCTATTTGATTATTTATCTTATCGTTAGTCACTTTGGCATTGTCCTGCCTGTAACAGTGATGGCTCGATACGATATTCGCGCCAATCACGAAAAGATGGGACAAAAAATCAATATTTTCTTTCAAATATAACTCTCTGACAACCTTGTGATAAATCTTGTGCTGTGTTTTTTCCGTTATCTTCTTTGTCTCTGAGCAACAAAATATTGTACGGATGAATCAATTTTTACACGAGTTTCATGCGATTAAGATAAGATTTTTAAGATAAAATATCGTTTCATTCTAATCTTTGTAATTTCACACAAGAGAATTTTTCAATTTATGAAAACGAATAACCGTGACGACTAATCTCCTGCAAACTCTAAACAGAATTCAGATTAAAGGTTTTTTCGGAAAATGAGTTCAGTCTCTAAATCCAAACTCGCAATCCCGTAAAAGCTGTGATATAACATCGATGATGGATACCGGCCGCCGGCTGCCGGCTGCCTTCTGCCATATCGGTATCTACCCACAAGTCCTACCTTCCGTCCACCCGATGTCAGACTGCAAACAATTCTTTTGTAGGTCAAGAAAATCGATAGCTCTTGTCTTACTGACTTACTGTAATAATAGTCGCGTACAATCGACGGCTCATACTTTAATTTGCAGGCGAATCCCTTCGTAACGTACCGGGGCCACATACAGTTATGCAATTAGTGCTGAAATGCGGCAGAGGTCGTGAAAACTCCACGTTTGCTGTTTACCATTTTTTTTTTTTCACGATTGATTGTGAGTCGCGATTCAAATTCAAACCACAGGCTGCAACCGATCACTAACCGTATGATTTCTTTTATTTTAGGGGATCGCAAAACAATATCCACTGCAGCTGTAACGGAGCGACGTCTAATGGGTCAGCGGTATCCGCCGCAGCAGCCGGAGTCCTCGCACGAAAAATCCCAAATCACAGTGGGGCGAGCCCTGGAGGACAAGGAAATGGAAAACGTCCTGCGGTATCGCTCACGCATCTCCCTAAGCGGCCACCCGTTGACATAGAATTCAAGAATTTGGCCTACAGTGTTTCTGAGGGCAGAAAAAGAGGTGAGAAAAGAAAATTGAATAATTTTTTCAAACTTGCGAACTAGAATGCAAGAATTTCAGCAACTCTCTCGCGTTTATTATTATACCGCATCAGCAACTTAATATTAATCAGCAACTGTTCATAAAAACCAGCTGCAGGTGCAAATGTAGGCGAAAAGTTATCATCGCTGCAGAAAACCGAATCATTTAGCGATAAGTCGCGTGTGCTTTCTGCAAGAGCTGCAGGTTTGCAAAGTATTATCAAAGAGCCGAGGATTTTGCTGGGTTAAAGCGATGATTTCAATCGGCAAATATTATTCATACGATCCGTTCTCTCCCTGTACAACTACGCGGGGAAAAAACAATAAGCAGAAAATAAATAAAGGATTAGAAATACAAGATGAGCGTTCGGTGAATAAAATAAATTTCTATTTCCATGGAACGTTATATTCTTCCGCAGGTTATAAGAATTTGATCCGTTCATCATTCATTTGAATACATACATATCTTATGTTAGTTATCTATTCGTGATTTATATCTATACACGATATGTACAGTCGTTCATCCGTTGCCATAGCCTCAGTTACGTAGGTTCGTCAGATTATATCGAAGATCAATTTAAATCGACCTATTTCGTATGCATAATCCATATGCATGTTCTGGATGAGATTCATATGGATCGATACGACCGCATGTAGAGAAAAAAGATGAACCATCTGCAGAGTTTGCAGAGTTCACTCGCGGTATAAAATAGATGCGGGAAACGCTTCATTTGTTCATTCATTTTACTCTGAACGAATAATTAGCAACTTTCAGTTAATTCATTCACACACCTCATATAGAGAGAAAAAAGAAAATACAAACTAACGTCGATTTCGCTCATTAAATATAATGGCCAAAAGTGTCATCGGTTTGGGTGGCTGACTCGGATATAATCTTTTCGGAATTAGGTATCCGAAGATCCGAATTCTTCTTTCATAGCAGCATCGAGCGGTCTGAAAATTGGCGTAGACGAGACTGGTCCGACCCAGTTGGCAGGGGGAGAAGGTTTCCGGTGAGAACGGTCGTGGTAGTTGGATTTATAGCCGGAGTTGCGCGAAGGAACATTGAAAAAAATAATAGCAAATTTTTACAAAACTTGATACGTATACACGTGTCGCACGATCGTGTAGTGGGATCCTCCGTCGCTTCCCCCGCGCACAGAGACAGTCGATGATATTAATCATCGTGATACCGAAGCCCAAAAATATTCGGGGTCAAGGTGCAGCTAACCTTTGCAAGAGCGACAGCCGCGAGAAGTTATATAAAGAGAATTTATTCCGTGCAGGTTTCACGAGTTCCTCGACAATCCCTAGCAATCGATACCTTTTTTCGTACCCCTCTCGATCGATTTTACACGGCGGTCTTCTAACTCCGGGGTTTAGCAATCGGAAACCAAAGACTAAATCGATTGATATGTTAGGTAAAGTCAGGAGAAAATGTCCACGGAAAAAAGTTCGATTTAACCATCGTTTTAGCGGAGTTAATAAGGGAAATTCAATAATTAATCAATGCTGTATGTATATAGAACGAAACTGCTGAACTTGCGGGATAAATAATAGGAAAACCTTTTCCGATAAGATTTCTTGCTATGGGAATTGGTAATGGAATATTGGACAATCAGTCGAATCGTATCGTTGAAAAAAAATACCCAACAATGAATGTGCTAATACAAAAAAAAAAAATATATATATATATATATATATTATTGTCGCTATGGTAAATATATCTATCGTTTGTGGAGTTACACCAGGATATTCGTTCGTAGGGCACGTGCTAGGGTAGATCGAGAGGCATCGAGAGGCATCGAGAGGGCTTCTTTTGCGGTAGTCGAGGTCTGTATACGGTGTGAATGACCCGCGTGTAAGAATCGATATAAATGTACGCGGAGTAGAAGCTGCCACCCTCCATATCGGGTACATACCGTGTACTTATAGATATAGGTATGAACCGTTTTACGAGAAGCGTGCGATGCGCAGATGCACACGATGAGACCGACGATTGCGCCTGCACCTTTTCGTTCCCCTGATTCCGTGATCCATAACTTTATATCCCAAGGTGTTTCGCGTTGCGATCGGCAAACTACATCCTGATATATAATGTATATATGGAGTGGCTATTTTCAACTTGGAAAAAACAGGTAGCGAATATCTTCGCAAGAGGGGTCAAACATCCCATCGTCAATTTCCCTCTTTGCAAACTATTTTTGATCAGCAACTTCTCTATTGTCTAATCAATAGTTTTTTTGTTGAATATTCGATGTACGTACGTGTAGTGCAAATCAGTCACTCCGTATATTACCGACTCAACGGTCCACCCGATGTGGCACACAAATTTTGCGAATTTCATCGATCACCACAAATCATTCGTAATGCCTGACCCACCACTGGGACGGTGGCCAGGTTTTGTTTTATATCTCGAATTACATAGTCGCCCTATTTCTCCGTTGCCGCTCTAATTTGTTCAATTTTTTTTCTTACTAAATTATTTTTTCATTTTATATTCTTCGTTCCACCATAGGTGGGAGGTCTCTCTCGGCATGTGCCGTGTACCGCAATTACCGACACAACCCTTGTAAAGTTATAGGAGTAATAAAAATGCTTTACTACTTTATAATACCAGAGTATACAAGTTCAATGAAAACTGGAGTGTAGACGAGAACTTTGCCAATCAAGAAGGCGCATGCCTTCAATTGTAGGGTAAAATAATGAAACCACTCTTAAGTTAATGTTATGGAACGTCTCGCGGATGTAAGCTGCGTCTTAGTTCGATAATCTCGAATAAAAACCATCTCGGTACCGATTGATGCCGGATATTATTGATATACTTTATTTTATTCGTTTGTAGGCGTCAATGAGGTGAGGATTCATATTTCAAGTTTAATTTCAAGTTTGCAGACCATGGTATTGACACGCGATGCTGACAGCGACGAACTCAAGCATTTGGCGTTTTAGTCAAAGACACGTCTATACCTATACGTATACAGACCTGTATATGCGCGAAACACCGACTTCTGTAATATATATACCCAGAACCATTGAAGTTGTGAGGCGGTTGTGTGTGTGCGTGGAAGAAGTTGAATTTCAAAACAGGAAAAGATAAAAATTCATCAAACTCTACCACCCTGCTGTAGAGTGGAATTCAAAATGTGTCAGATCGAATGATGAAGAAATTTTATTCTCTGTTCCAGGATACAAGACTATTCTAAAATGTGTGAACGGAAAGTTCAGATCCGGAGAATTGACAGCAATAATGGGACCCTCTGGCGCAGGGAAAAGCACCCTGATGAACGTCCTAGCTGGATACAAGTGAGTCTCGAATTTCTTCCGACCGTAAAATTGGCCGTTGATCCTGAATCTTTCCGTGACGAATTTACGCTACTCTGATACCAAAGATAAATCATGTCCACTATTTCAGGACTTCCCACCTAAGCGGTTCGGTTTTAATAAACGGAAAGGATAGAAATCTTCGCCGATTTCGTAAAATGTCATGCTACATCATGCAGGATGACCGTCTACTACCTCACCTAACAGTTTACGAGGCTATGACAGTTTCGGCGAATTTAAAATTAGAAAAGGACATTAGTTCCGCCTCGAAAAAAGTTGTGGTGAGTTATCGAGAAATTTGACGAGGCATTCTATTGCCGCAGAATTAATTATTACACTTTTAACGAATCAATCATGTCCGAGTATTTTTGTCTTTTAGATCGAGGAAATCATCGACACTCTGGGCCTTAGCGATGCGAGTAATACCCAAACCCACAGCCTCAGTGGAGGTCAGCGAAAAAGACTGTCAATTGCTTTGGAACTAGTAAACAACCCCCCTGTGATGTTCTTTGACGAGCCAACTTCCGGTCTGGACAGTTCGTCTTGCTTCCAGTGTCTCAGTTTACTCAAATCACTCAGCAGAGGAGGTAAAAAAGTTATTTCAACATTGACCTGTTTTCTACAACTTGCCGGTACGCCTCTGCATTGCTTTTTCATCTTTTTTCTCTCAATATTCATAGGTAGAACGATAATCTGCACGATTCATCAGCCGAGTGCAAGATTGTTCGAGATGTTCGATCACTTGTACCTGCTGGCCGAGGGTCAGTGTATCTATAAAGGTAACGTGGGTGGACTCGTACCTTTTCTCTCTTCGATGTGCCTCGACTGTCCTAGTTATCACAATCCAGCGGATTACGGTAAGCCGCGTACAGTGCAGCTGACAAAATAGTAGCTAGCATTCATTTGTTTTTCCTAATACATACTCCTCGATTCTAAAAGAGGGATAATCGTCTGCAGACTGAAAGAAAAAAAATTCACTAACTAATAATCGAGCCATTTGAATAAAGTATCTGCATAGTCAGCAATGATCATGGCGTCCGGCTGTAGACGGTCGTAATGCACAAGTACAAACAAAAAGTAAAAAAGAAAAAAACAGCGGTAGCACACGGTAAATTTTTGTCGAAGGATACGTGTATATTTGAATCGGCAAAGTTTCATTTGGAGTTTTACGAACTAGTTTTTTTTTCGCTTTATTCATTTTTATTCAATTTTATTTCTTTGTTTCCGAACTGTAGCATAGGCTCGCCATCTGGTCAGGATAGAATTGATTAGCGAACGATCAGTTTTTGTTTGACTTTTCGCTGCATAAATTTTTACTGAGTGTTCTTTTTCTCCTCAGTGATGGAGGTGGCTTGCGGGGAACACGGGGAGTGCGTTCATAAATTAGTGATGGCGGTGAATAACGGCAAATGCAACAACTATCAGCATCATCAAGCAGCTCTCGCTGCTGCTCAAACGGTGTCGAATGATATAGCGAAGAAATCACCACCTCAGGATCCAACTAAACCGGAAGCATCGGCGTTGATTCCAAATGGGGTAGCCAAAACACCAGGAGGTGCTACTGTGATAAACGTACCGGTTTCCTGTACAACATCGCTGCTGGACAGTGCGGAAAGTATAGAGCAAAAAGTCGGCTTTCCAACGAACGGTTGGACACAATTTTGGATACTTTTGAAAAGGACGTTTTTATCACAGATAAGAGACATGGTTTGTACTCGCTTTCGTACAAGTTACATTTATTCAGTCAACTCGTGATTCTATGACACCCTTTTGAAAATCGTTTATAAAGTTACGTTGCAAGTACCATTTAACAATTGTTAATACAATTAAACGTTCGTTCCGATGTATACGTCCACGTAACATCGTTATGTGAGTTCAATGTGCTTTGTGATCTGTGTGAAAGGTCATGCCTTCATCTCGACTGAACACGTTTAATTTATTTCGTTTAAGCTTCAAATCATGGGAACAGACATTGACTGATTAAGTCAATGAATTGCCTATGAACTCAAGGTTCTGATATATCTCATGGATCTTTTTATTTCTATTTTTTTTCAGACTTTAACAAGAGTAAGGCTGATTTCACACATAATCGTCGGATTTTTAATCGGCGCTATCTACTACGACATAGGAAACGAGGCTTCTAAAGTGATGAGTAACGCAGGTTGCGTTTTTTTCACAGTTATGTTCCTTATGTTCACTGCTATGATGCCCACTATCCTTACTTGTGAGTAATAGCTACCTACGTCATCGATTAGAATAATATAACGTGCTCGATCCATTACCGCCGAGGCGAATTCGTTCTTGGTAATTATTAAACAATCATAAAAAAAATTCTTCAATTATTTTTACAGTCCCTGTGGAAATGGCGGTCTTCGTCAGGGAACATCTTAACTACTGGTACTCCCTCAAGTCATTTTACTTTGCAAGATCGCTTGCTGATTTACCATTTCAAGTGAGTAAAATCAACTGCCATTATTACCTAGTTTCATCATCATCACTTTCTGGGATAAAATTTCCATGACGATCACACTGTGTGAAGAATTTTCATCCGCTTCGTGCTTCTTTGTAAGCACTACGCGCACAGTGCAAACCAACAAAAAATCATTATTGCTGACACGTGCGGTATAATTTTATGTTAAAGCCACAGTTCATCTGTAATATGCACATGAGTACAAAGTGACCCGGTTGGTCCTGCGGTCAATTATTTATTAACCATATATTATACAATTTTTTTCTGTTCACAGATTCTCTATTCAATAGCTTACGTAATGATTGTATACTTCATGACCTCCCAGCCATTGGAAACCGAGAGGTTTTTAATGTACCTTGCAATTTGCATATTAACGTCGTTGGTATCACAATCAATCGGTTTATTAATTGGAGCTGCCATGAGTGTGGAGGTAAGTTTTTGTTTCCCCAATATTTATCTTGTTTTAGCGAAAAAAATCAGCCTTAAAGTCTTTCAACATTTTTGTTCGTTTTTGGTATTTTTTTATTTTTTTGTATTTCAGAGCGGAGTATTCATCGGCCCGGTAACATCTGTACCGATAATTTTATTCTCCGGTTTCTTCGTCAACTTCGACGCAATTCCAAGTTATCTGAAATTCCTATCGTACGTTAGTTACATCCGTTATGGATTCGAAGGTGCCATGATATCTGTGTACGGTAACAAACGTGCGAAATTAACGTGTTCGGTTGATTACTGTCACTTTAGAAGTCCCAAGAAGTTTTTAGAAGAAATGTCAATTCAGAACGGAGTCTATTGGATAGACGTAGTAGCGCTATTAGGATTTGTCATTGGTCTTAGAGTCATGGCGTATTTTGTTCTAAGGCTGAAACTAAGATCTTTGCGTTGACCGACCAACACTCTCTTCAAACTTCTGAGGGATTCTGCAAGATTAGCAAAATTTTTTTTCACGCTTATAAATATGTAGTATTCCCACCGTCCGTAAGTCAATCGCATCATAACGATTTACTGGCGAATGATGACAGGGTGAAGAAATTTGATAATTAATCTTCAAGGTATTTGCTCGTAGCCGAATCAACGAAACAAGAAAAAAAAGAATGGCTCTGGTCTTTTTTTCTACCAAAAATTCACCTTTCATTCAGTTAAGTCATGTATTTAAGTTTTGTTCCTTGTATTGTTTTTTCTTTCGAATCGCTAACTTTGTGCCCTCGGGACGAAGAAAGAGAAGAAAACCAAATTACTCAACTTTTCAATTGCGTGTGCGAATTTGATGAAATATGAATAGGATGATTAACCATCCAGTCGGTGATAATTAAAAGGGTGAGTTCATGGTCGTGGAAGTAGATTAAAAACGACAAAGAGAAAAAAGTCATGAAGTTGTTTATGTTAATTGGAGTGAGAATGATAATAAGCGGTAGCAGCAGCCGTAGCAGCAAAATGAAAAATAAAAATAGCAAATAGGTAATACAAAAAAATTATACAAATCACGAAACTTAATAATTAAATCCTTTAACCATTAAAAATATTCTGCGTTTATATGGTCATTACAAATAAATGCAGTGTACTACATTTTGTCACTGCCTGGTAATAAAGAGGTGTGTATATGTATACCGCGATCATAGCTATTATTGCGGTATTCAACTATTATATATCTACGTACGGTATATGCTATACAAATCCGTTTATTCGATAATGTCGTACGTGACGGCTGACCCGGTAAATGAGACGCTGTATCTGCCGACCATAATTTAGGTATAGACAGTTAAAATCTGTACTCATTGTATATTTAGCATAGAATTTTTTAACTCAATTATAATTCTCATCTTCGAGTTATAGTTAGAAGCCTGAATTGTCACATACATACCGGATGGCCTGAGGAGCCGTGTTCTTATATAAAATATAAGTATATGATATAATACTTAAAATGAAAAATATAAATGTATATATATGCAGCAAAAGTTACGAGACTATTGGGAACAATGATAATACAATGTGATCAACTAATTTGAGCACCATAAGAGGGATGACGAGTGTTTTGAATACGAATTAAAGAGAAATAAATGAATAAATAAAACCAAGAAAAGAGAAGATATTCTACCGGTGATTATTGTAACTGGGTCTTTAGATTTTTGCTTCGAAGTTTAAATCCCCAGACAGTAGTTATGATTTTATTGTCAGTGATAAAGAGCGTCGCGAAAGTTTTGTCATTTGCTTTTACTCTCCACTTTCCTTTTTTTCATCACTCTGTTCGTATACTATAGTTTGTATCAAACAAGATTTTAATGAAGATTCCGTAGGTCATCGATTTTAGGTATAAGATTACAGGTATGAATAGGTATAATATGTATTTCGGCGAAAAGTTTAGTTATCACCTATAATAACAATGTCGATATGGCCGAAGTAACTGGCCAGGAATTTAGATTCAGTTAAAATTGTATCCCGCTTTAATTACGTACATATTAAACTAGGGAGAATTTTTCCTGTCTTTTCGAAATCTTGTTGATTTAATTTTCTATCAAACTAACCCGATTGTTCGGTCTAGGTGTACCCGAGTAGTACCGTTGTAACGCGTAATTAACAGTAGAAGGAATTGAATTAGATGCATGACGAAGAGAAAAGAAGATAGGTAAAGAAAAGAAAAATAAATTAAAATGAAATGTACGCGGAAACCTGAGGAACCGACAAGAGGTTCACACATTAAACTCGAGATTAAACTAGTTCGTTCATATCTTTCGAAATATCTTTATAGACTGTACGTTATATACTGTACACTCAAGATTATTCAGTATTACGCATACCTATATTTGAAATCCCTGTAAAATATTGATGAGAAAAAAGAACAACAGATCAATTCATCAATTCGACCAAAATGATAATCATGACTGTCGATCGAGCGTATATACACCACATATACATATATCATCATAGCTTTGAGCGGAAGCCAGAGCAGCGGCAGCTTTAAATCGTAACAATATCTATACACGTCATAGACTAACATTTTCAAAAAAACTATTCGCAGAGCCTACATCTGTGTTTCGTTTCATTTATTCAATTATAAAATTATCTGAAAACCGCATCTCTCTCTCTCTGCCTCTCTCTTTCTTTCCCTTTCTAACAATAAGTCACTCGCTATTATGTATAGGTGTAATTGTGTGTACGCAGTCGTATTTTCTTTTCTCAATCTCTTCGATTTTTCTATCAGTGTTTCTGATGAATTTTTCTTTTTACAGTAAATGCTCCAATAATAACGGCTCATTGTTTTGTAAACCTGCAACATTACACAAACAGGAACGAGTTTGTTTATTAATTATCATCCCGATATATGATTGTGGTAATTATTGAATTATGGTTGAAATGATTTTCATTGTTATATCATAACATCGGTATTGCGGCTAATTATCATGTAAATAGACAACGATGTAAAGTATGTACGTAGATGTGACGTATGATCGCGTATATATATATACATTCGTGTAATGTATACTATTATACTATACATACGTATACAGTATACGTACGGAGTTATACAGTGATGTGGTGTATCATACGTACGTATATACCTATGTATGTATTGTTGTACATAACGCATATACCAAGTATCAGACTTGTCAGTACAATTCGGCCAAAACTATAAAAAAAAAAGAGTTCACACGCTATTCATTTGAAAATATGTGGAAAGCTATGCTATTGGTGAATATTTAATTGTTGCCATTTATAGAATAGTCAACTCAAACGGATAGAAAAAAAAAAACCATTAGCCTACCATGTGCAGCATTGAGATATCGTTGTTTCAAATTGATTTCAATTTTATTTTCATGATGTTGCGATGAGTACTAATTATGTTTTGTTCCTGGCTGCAAATTTTCGTTTATACAGAAAGCGAAGAGGCCTACTAATACAGGTATAATAAGCATAGAAAATTTGCAGAACAAACAAACTGAATCGTAACTGATTCGTATATTGTTTGCCATCCCGTATTAGCAAAAATGAGAAAAAGGACAATTGTCTTTTCAAAATGGCAATTGCTTTGCCTCGTTAGTTGCAAAGAACAATGAAAAAAAAAAAAAATAGGATTGTGATCATTAGGGCCGGGGGGTGGGGGATATCTTGTAAAAAGTTATAAAATTTACGGGATAAGAATAAGAATAATAATTACCTATGTATGATAATTAAAACGATAATGTAGCTAGATAGATTTTCCATATTTTTAGACTCGCAAAATCGTTAAAATTCATGCAGGTGTGTGTACGTACGGACGTGTCTGGTGAAAAAAAAGAAAAAAAATTATGAGCGGATTCAAAAGTATCGCGACCTGCGAATGAATTACGACAGTAATATAACAATATCCTTGGTATATAATGTCACGATATAATTTCACACTAATTATGGCGATGTTGAGTTCGCTGTATTTTTATCATATGTATACACTACACATATTATTATATCCTTGTTATATCCAAATCGGTAATTGAGACGGGGTAGAATTACTTATTGAATCCGCCATAAGATATTAATAGTCGAGAAACAATCGTTACGATATAGTAGGTATAGGTAGGTATGTAATATCAAATTTCTTCTCAATCAATCGTTACACGCGTTTATTGCATAGCAGCTGGTTGGATCATAGATTTTTTTTTTTTCATTAGTTCAAAGAGAAAAAAAGGTTCAAATTAAACTAACTTCAGCTGGAATTCATATGGTAGTCTCCTCTGAAATTTACTTTTTAAATCCTACAGGGCAAATATTTATTCAATATGATCTGTTGAAAATAAAACAAAATAAAAAGATAAGAAACTGAAAGAAATAATGATAATGATAAAGATATTTGTTAATAAATAAATAATACACTGTCAAGCTTGCGGAACAAATAGAAATCGAATCAGAGGCGACTCGTTGCAAGTCCCGTTTTTCTCGATAATAAGTGATTGATGATTATAATAATATGCTTGAACATATATCATGTCAAATACAATATTTAATAGTAATCGCGTACGGTCTAGAAAGTAAAATTAAAACTATCAAATAAACGTGAATAACTTACATACATATAGGTAGATGTATGGATAATATACCTACCATTTTGTATGCATATGTGGTTATGAATAAGTAATAATGCAACAACGCAAACATTTTGTACACGAGTTTGTAATGGTTAACTGTCTCACACATGTATAAATATTATCCAACATTCTACCATTCTCGATCCATACATCTTATAAGCATATAATATTAGTTATGAAAAATATTGTTTGCAAATGTGAAACGGGGTGTACGTACGTCATTATCGGATCCCGTTGCATCAACTTTGTTCATAACACATGATTCTCGAATGTGAATCCTTATTTTAGGGAGTATTATTATTATTATCTACTAGGTCATAATTGCATACCAAATACACCTGTACCATTTTTCATCTAATGTAATTTTATATAAAACAAACAATAAAGATACGTAGAAACACGAATCAATCAAGGTCGCGCGATTGGACGAACGGCTACAAAACACAATCTCATACTATTTGCCAATTGTTCAACCAATCATCTGGTTCCAAACCTCCTTTTACCTTTTGACGTAACTCACAATCAAATCAGACCCTAGAACCCAAGTTTGGCGCTCTGCCTTTACCTGCCATCTGTTGCTCGTTGCAAAAGAAATGCCACCATCCACCATGTTTGTTAGCTGCCGTCATTGCTCACAATCAGACCAGCTCACAATCAGACCATAATGTGGCAGCACTGCGCAGAGGCAGGAAACACCAAATAGCGATGCACTGTATAAGCTTAGAGCACACTATATGCTCTAAGTGTATAAGCAAGTCTCGATCTTGTCAGACAGGTTAGGTAGTTCGTAGTTACCGAGTTAAAGATGCAGAGTGTTTATTTTGAAAAACAATCGTTCGCACAGTAGTAGAAAGTAGGCGCTCAAAAAGTGTCTGATATACATAGTGCAGTTAAAGTTGAATAAAAAAAGGACTCATTGAATTCGACATCAAATATATGCATACTAAATAGCCCACAGTCTGCTGCCACTACGCTGCAGGTAGTAAAAACTTGAAACTAGAATAATGTACAGTTAACAACAAACTGAAAGAACATCGCATCGATGCGATAATAAAACACTGCAAGGTTTTTACTTCGGAGCATGTGACTGGCTCTGACGTTTTTTTTTCTTGGCAATATTCAACGCTTATCTATTATGTCTCGTTAGTTGCTCGGTGCTCTTTTTCCAAGCATTACGACAACTCGACAACTGATATGAGTTTTGTATTCATAACTATATCGCTAACTTTTACTCGTTGCGGATACTTGTTGCGGAATTGAGAATTTAGAAATCAATCTTCAAACAAGTGCAAACAGTTTAAATAGCGTATACTGACCTAGTCTCGGTCGAGCACAATAACAACGGAAGAGCATCGTCATGTTCATCAACATCGTAAATACGTCTTATTCATTCGTTCGGTAAGTAGACGACCCCGACAAATAATATACCCGTAACTATGTATTCAGCTATCTCCAACTCGTTCGTAAGCTGAGACTTGGTCACTTGGCAATTAGTTTTCCAAACTACTCCCATCGATTGAAATATTCAATCAAACGTGCATCGTGATAGCGTTTCACTTTCTTCAGCATTGCACTTTTGTGTCTTTGCCTTTTCTTTGTGTTTGTCGATGTAATTCTGCGAAGCACGTGTGTAATTGCCAACGAACAGATCAGACGCTGATCTGTAGTATATCGTCGATGCTTAGTGCCAGTTCGTTATCGTGTTATATCGTTATTTCCTATCATAATCAAACATCTCGGTATAAGTACAAATGCACAAATATATTTTAAAACGTGTTACGATCTACGGTCGAATGGAATTTTTTCTACACACGATTCTATCCATACGTGTGCGCGTGGTGAACGAGCGCGTCCGCTCTGTATACATGTACTATACATATACCCGTTAACACTCTGTTGAATTTCTCTGATAAACACATAGGTACTCGACATACACCGATGCACGTGTTTTATGCATGTTTTCATCCAACTCCACGTACATACACGATCGATAAATTAATCGAGGTCGTAGACTTTCTTTTTCCATAGACTTCTCGGAGTTCTCAATATGCAACGACAACCCCTTGGGAGCCGTCTAAAAATTCTAAACAATATCCTCAATTCTTAATATCGTATCCTTCTATCCACTCTACGGCAAAACATACTCGTTCGCTAACCCGAATCATTGAAAATTCATCCCAATCGAACAAATATAGACAAAGTTGATTACCGATCGTCTAAAATTATCCGTACTCGTCTTTCTCGTTTTCTGTCTCGAATGACTCCGGAGAACTCATCAAGTGGGTCATCTTGGACGATTTTGAAAATATTTTCGCGCATCAAATTATACCTGCATTTCGCTAATGGGAAAGAAACGAGGGATCTACCAAACAAATTAATTTAAAGTCGCGAGTCTACGGAGTAAATGAACCAAACAATATGCCGGATTGTTTGTGTGTAGCGCACAGCGTGATCGGGTTTAATTTGTTCATCGCTAGTAGTTTCCCAATAATATTTTCGGAATTTTTCATCAAACCGTGGTAAATCATCGTTACGATATAATTGTGTGTATTTTCAGGCCGTCAATGAGTTATTAACAATGTATAGTCTGCGGCACCATTGCAATTCTATGATCGTCATTGTTATTATGGCACATCTATTGGGATGTAAGATGCGAACATTTCGTTCCTCGTCATACGATGCCTGATTAACACAAATATCAAAGCCGATTGAAGCGGATCGGTCATCGAGTTGTTAGATTAGGTATGCTGACAGCGGCAGTCGCTCGTAATCGTATCTTTACTGCAATGTTTGTCATTAATCGAACCTTTGAAATCAAGTAGGTACATAGTCTGAAAACATTCACATTTTTTAATTCCTCTTTCAAGATTCAAGATAATACGCAACAATAATAACGTTATACCAGAATAATGCCAGTAATCGAGATTAGCGGCTATTAAAATATGAGTACGATTAGTTTATACTTACAATTAGATCATTGATTACGTATCGTTATTATTATTATTATTGTTATTATTATTGTCATCATCCTCATCATCATTGTTGTTGTTGTTGTTTTTCTTTCCGCTGTTATTGTCGCTGGTATCGGTACCGCAAATATTATATCTATAAGACTGATGTTCCTGACCCTGCGGCAATAGCAGCTAATCGTAAGAAATACGCGCGAAACTATAAATTATATTTCGCCGAAATGACGATCACTTATTCTTGAACACCTTGCAGTTTCCATACCGTAATGGGTTGATCTGAAATATATGGTTTTTCCATGACCGATAACTGGGTAGTCGAAGATGCTAAGATGTTTGCATCACGTTCTTCTAATTTTCTGTTAATTTTAAAACTTATACCCGATTTGACTTGAAAAATTAAAAGCACGTCCGTGAAAGAAACTTGAATCTATGTCTAGTGAATTTATATACATCTTAGCAGCATGCGTAAACAAATTTTCTAGTCCTTGACCTTTGTTAGAACTATTTTGAGAATAAAAATAATCTTTTTGGTTCATTAGACGTGTGTAATTCTGCTGCGATGGACGTGACGGTAAAACAGGTTATCGACAAATTTGCATACTACAAAGATTGATAATTCGTACGGCTGATTGCGAGATGATAGATATACGCTGTAATGATCTTGATGCTAATCAGGCGACTATCATCGTTGGGCAAATCGCGTGATGCCATGTGTAAAGATAATGTGCGTGATTTCGTCGTTATGTTCGAGGATGACCTTATCTATTCTATAACTATAGCCGCTCATTGACATTTGATTTTCACGTAGAACTGGACTTTGCGTGCATCGATACTCCTGCGTATACGTATAATATAGGTATATTGTACAGGGAGTGATGTCGAAGAGGCTCCGATGTACACACGTATGAATCCTAATACATGGTATAATGTCAACTCAATCATGACTGGAGCAGTGAGAAATCGACGAGACCTATTAACATATCTGATTAATTGAAATCATTATGCAAAATTTCTTGTGCGGAAGTTCGGAAATTAATAACTCTTACATACCTACCTCTATAGCAATTCATAGGAGAAATATGAGGATACATACGTTCTCTTACATACTCGCGTCGAATTTAAATTTTAAATAAATCTAACTGTATAACACACTACACAGAAAAGGAACGCATCTATCTTCGTGTGCTTTCGGCGAGAGCGGTGAATTTATGCAAAATTAAGAAAAAACTTAATTCCCAAGCAAAAATATCGAGGACGTCTACTTGACTACAAAAAGTGGAGTCTTAAGCTAGTTCCCAAAAAAAAAAAAGAAAAACAGCGACCAAACTACTAATTACGAATTACCGGACACGAGGGGACAACCGATAACTGCACTTGTAATTGAACGAATTTAGAATCGAGCGCAAAAGGGAGCGAAGATCGATGAATATGTGAAGTATGAAGTAAAAAACAAAGTCGAGAAAAAAATTCGTTCATCTACATAAGTGGGTATAATAGGTATACGCTTTTTAGACCCTGCACGGTTACACCTATGGCGAGGGCTTCGTTCGAGTTTCTCTGATAAGATAAACCAATTAACGCATGTAGGGATAAGATAATCATAGCATGTTTTACGTACACGAATTTAATTGCATGTACATACTCGTACTTTGGAATTATTACGTATACGTGTATAAATAGATGGACGAAACAATCAAAAAATATGTATTGGACAAAGGAAGGAAAGAAATTGTTGAAGATAAACTAGAAAAAATAGTCTCGGAATTTCCACTTTGTTTTTTACAGAAACTAATTATATTTTTCGAAATTTATGCTTTTTTTCTCGTTTTTCCTTCTTCATCGCAAGCGTTTTGTCGATTCCACTAACTATCTGAATAATCGTTCGATCACAGCGCACTGCGGTCAGATGTTTAATGTCAGCAATATGGGTAAAAAAAAACTAAATAAATAATAATGGATAAAATTTCGATCAACGAACGCTAATTATATACCGTATACAATTAATATGTATGATTCGGATAGTTGAATGAATATTTATTACATCGGCAATATAGCATCCCGTGTAGTGTGCAGTGATCATAAAAACTTGAATCGGGAATTATGTTAGCGATACAATTCATTGTACGCACAATGTATCTTTTGTTTAAAAAATGGATAATTGTTCCTATGGTTTTTTCCCCCAAATCTACAGATTTCATGAGATGTTTCTAAAAAACAGCGACTTTATCGAAAAATAAACTCCGATCGTCCTGCGACAAGTGTTCTTTTTATTTGAGAAAAAAAAATTCCTCTTATTTTTCACCAAAGAGAGGCTTTTTATGGGGCGTCTGCGACAATTTTATTTTTAACGACCAGTCTAATTTTCACTTTATACGTGACGTATCGAAGGATTGTAGACAGCAAAGACGCGATGGTCACGGTCACATTCATACTTATAGATTCTTTTTCTATCAATTATTTCGTCCATTTTTTTTGTCCCGTGGTTGTTTTTGAATATTCTAATTTTTCTTGCCGACATTTACGCGATCAAGGCCGAACGATCGGTTCGGCGGGCCGTCGATGATTTTCGTGGTTTTATACGAGTCTTCCGGGTGTAATGATCGATATTACATACGACGCGCTTCAAACAGTTTCTGGAATGTCAGACATACGGGTACACCTGTACACCTGTTTATGCCGAAATATATTCACCGAAATAATACAAACCAAGATATGAGAGTATATTCTGCATACCTAGAGCTACCACGTGTTCGGTATTCTCCCGGACAGTTCGTTTTTTCACGCGGTCAAAACACTTAAAAACCAAACTGTCCGGGTGAATACCGGCTACCCGGTAACCCTGTGCATACCTGTACAGGTGTCAAGAATCAGACGATGTTAATAACGTTTAAAATTTTCAACGTACTCGTGTATGGCGTATAGCATAATAACAGTATCGATAGTATACGTATGTATTAGCTCTGCATACACCGTATAGGTAGGTACTCGATGAATCCCAACTTTTTACACCGATGTGTACATTTCAAGGCTTGTCTGATACGTTATAATATATGCTGCAGCATTTGATTATCTGCAATTTTTAAAAGATATTTGGAGTGAATAATAATCGAATCCACTGTATTTATTATTTTTCTCTGTACGATTAATTGTAAATTTTGTGCAAAATTCCAATTTTTACAAAACTAATCGATACGTCGGTTGATGTAATTCCGGAAAGTTTGTTCGACGATCGGATTGATTTCTTTTCTGCCGAAAGAAACGGTACTTTTTATTTTTATATTTTTCCAAAAATATAATTGTAAGAAATGATGATAATTTTCGTTCATGTGTGAATTTAACTTATATACCGCGGTCTGCATATATAAATTAGGTTTAAATTCCTTCAACGATGAGGAACCAGTTATCGCTCGCGATGGTCAACATTCCAGCTGCTGCCAACCGACAGATGATATTATTCCGGACTTTGCACTTCGTCGTGGACGAACGACCTTTACTCTGATAAGAACACAAAGATGCGTGCGTTCAAACATATGACGTACAGCTCAACACTCATCATTTTCATTAATTTACAACGCTGTAATCTATCCATTAATACATGGCTGGCAACAAAGTCAGTTTATTTAATCTGATTTTATTTTTGTTATTTAATCCAATATTTCAACTTTTGGGTATTCTTCGTATCAAATTTCTAAGTCAGAAACTTGAAAATTATCCCACCAACCTTCGTTCAAATGTATCATCATTGCTCGCTGCAGTTGCATGTACGTGCATCTGACCGCGACATATGCGTGAAAACCTCCAAAACCCGAATCCGTGAACTAGATCAGGCCAGACATCTCAATTTTTGCACTCCGACGAGCGAAACATTGGCGATAACTCGATCGTTTCAATAGATATAAGTCAATTTAGTTAGCAGATCCGAGAAGTTCCTGAAAACATGTATAACTGATAACAAACGAAGCCAAAGTATAACGCGACGCTAAGTGCAGCGCGCACGAAGCACGGACGTGCGCGTCTATAATGCTGGTACTTTTGAAAAGTCTGTAAAAATCCGACGACAGTTTAACCTGTACGTGTAAAAAGGATGGAAAAGCCGAGTGAACGAAAAAGTGATGCAATCTGTACCGCGTAAGAATGAAGTCCTATATTAGGTGTATACATGTACGTACGTACCTACCTATAACATACCACATATACTGCACAGGCAATTAGCTTGCAAATTTCGTCATATTACATTAAGTATAGGATGTACCTGTAATATGGCGAATGGTATAAACGTGCACGCGGGTAAAATCTCTTGAATTGAGAAACCGCATTATCTAACCGTCAATTATGTTAGAGACTTGCTCCTTCTATTATATTCATCCTTCCGAAATGATAAATTGTGTAAGAAAATTTCGTCCCAGATGACGATGCGCTGATCGTGATTATGATCGATGTGCCATTTAGAATTATAAAAGTCTTGTTGTTTAAGAAAATATCAGCATGACAACTGTGATGTATTAAAAATTATATAGGTGGCTGACACTTTCTGTACGCACCGTTTTTTAGTCATATCGCATTGCAGCAAGAACGAGCGGAGAACGTTGACACTGAACTATTCGTGTATTTATTGCACCGCGCTATATTTGGGAGGGAGGGAGGGCAGGAGAGTACTACGTATAAAAGATCATCGGAGTCAAAGCTACAATTTTTCGAACGTGTATCGTATCTTATTCCTTACCCAACGGACAAGCGCGCGGTACGAAATTCATCGAAGCCCTCCACAGCCGTTGGGATGAATTTCCGACCATAAGTATCTTAGCTTGAAGTGCTCGTCTCGGCGCACCCTATCACACCCCAGAAGTTTGGCCAAAGTTAACATAAACACCCTGTATACCTAAACCTACATGTATTCATTATCGGACTAGATTTCAGCGCGTGCGTATCGAGTAGAACGAGATATGTATAAGTTATTGTAAAAATTCTGCCATTTAACTCCTCGGACTCGAACAAACATTTTTTAGCTGTGCAGTTATGCTGCGTTGCAGCAGCGCAATCGTTGCATAAGAGAAATGATTATTACAGCGGTTCAGTGATTACTTCTTCCGTTTGTCTTTTTCTTTTCTCTGTCGTTTTTATTGCTACAAATCTTTAGTTTCCTCACGTATAATGTCATGTGTGTCATACAAACGTATACCCTGTTCAGCGAGAGAACGACGCAACGCCGTGCAGCTTTGAGCACCACCAAAGTCGGGCAGGGGTAGTGGGGCTCGCTCCTTACAGTTAGTATCGTAACTATAGTAAAATTGTCGTAAACTCGGGCCCTGGCCCATAATATACAAAGAATAATCGGCGAAGTGTCCGGGTCACGGTCCGGGTCCCCTAGTCGGATGTAGCGCGCTATGGGCAGGATCTGACCGAACCGGACGAACTTTGGTTCGGAGCTTTGTCGTTCTCTCGTTGAACAGGGTATGCCTGTATTCTGTTTTTTCTCTGTAGCCCTTCTCATACCATACACGACGTAATACTATACGCGTGCGCGAAATTATTGTTGAAAATTATAGCGATATTGCGATGTCGTTCGGTACATATGCTTCATGTATTGCGTGTATCATACGTAGGTACCTACGTGCCTCGATTATTACATCAGTGGAGATTTCAAAACTCACAATCAGCATCTTGTACGCATGTCTATAACATCATGCATCTTCTTATTAAATTTATACCTACGTACGCCTCGCAAAGTAGATTCTGACTCGTTTCTCCGCACAAAACGGTCGGACTTTTCGTTGAAATTGAAGGAATTATGAGAGGAACCAAATGAAACTCATTGTTAGAATCCACGTATGCTTCGCTGCCGATATAACCTCGCGTATATTTCCTATCAATGTATCGAACTATGCCTGTGAGGTTGAGGACGGCAAAAAAAAATTAAAGCTACATAAATATATCCTAATCAATGTTCCGGTCGTTCCAGAGAGAGGGAGAGAGAGAGAGAACGTTAACATCGATACGTCATGTAACATTGTGCAAATTTTTAATCTGTTTATAATTTGCATTAGCGAAATATTTTAAATAGCCCCTCGGAAGCGGATGTGAAAATCATGGTCGGCAGTGAATACCTGTTATTCCGCCTGTTCTATAACTCTATACTATTAATTCGCGGCATATTAACATATATATGTATATGTTGACATAATTCCATCTCCACAATTTTATAAAATCAAACTGACGTAAGTAATTTATTTTTCTTCAATTTCGTGGTATTCGATTACCTATACTCGTGTCATGTAGCGAATATCATTTTAATTATTCCGAACACGTCCTAATTATTATGAGCATGAGAACCCGCACCTTTTCGCCGAGACTGCAATGCATAGGAACGTAATGCAAATTGTATGGGAAAATTGTCATTCGTGACGATAGTCGAAGTGCACGTTACGTACGCACGTAGTATTCGTACAGTTCGTCCGGCATATGCTTTGTGACCTACGACTATAGTCATCGCATTTGTGTCGACTAATTCGTTTAGGTATGTTATCGATAACCGATCGCTCTGCGAATCGACTTATAAGTTATACATACGTGTACTTACATAACAGAAATTGAGACAAAGTAAAATACAGTTACATCAATGGATATTTATCAATTGTCACTTGCAGCTAAAAATTTTTGCCATAATCTGCAGGTGCTCGGTATTATGAATCATCATTTCGCAGAGCGTATCGACCTAGACTACGCTCTGATAATTATCGATTTCCGATATCGATACAGGTGTATACCTGCTAGATTGAAACCAAAAAAAAATCGCTTATTGTTAGTCTTCGATTTTTTTCTCATATATTTTTATCGCCGGATGATATATTGTTATTAACCTTTCGATCCGCTAATTATAAGACACCTCCGTAGCGAATCTTAGAGTGCACACCGAGTCGACCCCCGGACAATATTCAGATTTGTGTTGCGGAGAGTTTCAGATAATCAGTGTACATGAAAATATTGAATAGTTGAAGCGTTTCGAAAAAAAGCTGCGATTGGTTCGGTGTTTTTTTTCCTCCACCTCATGCACACGCGCGTCGATTTATTATCTCAACTGTAATCCCAAAGAGTAAAAAAGGGACGATTGAAGTCGTGTTGAAATTTGATGTGTTCATCTTTTCAACACTTGTGATAACACATACATATGCATTGAAAGTTTCACCGCGAATGAATCATTACATGATTATTGAAATGACGACGTTACTTCAATGCGTTAAATGGCAAAATTAGTCAATTGCCTCACGATAATGTCTATTCGATGAACGAAAAGAAAAATTGTTAATCACGTCATTTACATCTTATAGTTTAACGTGTGAATTCCGATTTTAACCAGACATAGCTGTATAGGATAACTAGAATTTCGATTATCAGTTACACGTATGCCTTCCTCCAGAATTTTGTTTATCGTATGTGATCCATGAAATTGCATAGTAGCCCTAAATGAGTTTGTTGAGGAAAAATGAGGGAGGGAAGGGGAGAGGTCGCGTATAGGGTGATACGTGTACCTCGGCTGACAATGAAACGACATGGGATCGAGAAGGACCCCCTTTTAGTCCACACGACCACCGTCAAAGCGTACGTCTCGTGTGTACGTCCGAGCTGTCCAGCGCTGTGTGCGGCATAAGTCGGATCAAGCGGTAAGATGGCGGTATAAAAGTCACGTGCGTGTATACGGCACATTGGCATAGCGTTTCTGTACGCTAGTAGATGCTCGGTCCGTGTAAAATCTAATGTTAGTCTATTTCCCGATTTTTCAGCCAATCAACTGGTTTCAAAATCTTTGACATAAGTTATAGAATCAGGCTCCACCCGATTTTTCAACAATAGAAGCGACGAGATTGGACGATTGGACAAAGTGTCTGTTTTGTGTACCTATAACTATCGGGTGACCAGCGCTACGTGTGGCAGAGATCGAACCAAGCGGTAGGAAAGCTGTAAGAAAGTCGCGTGCGTGAATACGACAACACAAGCTTGGCGATTCTTTGCGCTAGAAGACGCTCGGTCCCCATAGCATATGCGTTAAAATCGATCTGGGTCAAGAGAACGTATACATCGAATGGGTTACCTCACAAATATAGCGTCAATCATTTTATTAAATTGTGACATTACATAGTTTGGCTTTCGTAACTGATTTCGCATAACATACATATTTTATTTCTTTTTTTCTCTCTTTTCCCTAATTTCTTTAAATTTTTACCCGTTCCTTCGTCACGCCATTTATATATGTATACTACATTGCCGACGATCGCGCGATTCCATACGGTTACATTGCAGCAGCGGGTATATATATTCAGGTCGTATTTCGATATTCACAGCTGTGATAATTTGTCAGCTTCAGTTCTAGCTTTATCAACAAACTCGATAGAGTCGTGCGTCGAGTACATTTAAAAGAACGAGACGACACCGAGTATACAGGAAATATTCCTGTATACTGGCCACTCGGACATGCGCGTGCGCCACTACAGGCAAATTCGTTCGTGTCCGTGAGGTACCCCGAGATGTCGACCATCTGCTTGCAGCTTGGGGCTCCGCGCCATTTCGTTCACCGTTCGCTTTCATTGTCAGACTTCGAAGTTTGGGTTACTTTGGGTTTGAGTTATAAAAATTAAATTACCTTGTTCGAGTCGTTTTACAATTCTAGTTCCAAACACAAAATTAACCTTTCACTTGAAATGGGACACCCTGTAAATGAAAATTTATAAGATTAATGGAACGGTGAACCTCTAACCCTCTCCCATCTCGGCATTGGGTCGTGGGTCGGGATCGAAGAACTTTGTAGTTTGATACTCAGCTGTTCTCCTCATTTCCGGTACAAAAATATTCACGCGTTGCTCACCTTTTATTGGATGAACGTGAAAAAAAATATCACTTCCCGATATTCCGATTCCTGATCGGCGAAAGAGAAAAAAGAAGGATTCGATGCAACAATTCTCATCATTTCCGTTTTTCGGTCAATATATTCACACAAATAAGACATATAATTATTATTGGAGGAAATGTATATAGATATCGTATATGTATAATACAATATAATCTATGTATAATATGCCACATTATGATTGAATCTGCACCGCATATTATGTTATATGCCTAGCCGGGAAGCGGAAGCTTGTAATGTCAGTGTCAACTACTTTGCACGGAACGATCTTAGAACCGGCTATAGAATATATACGTCATGTAGGTACGTTACACAAATCTACGATCGAGTCTGCTCTCCGGCCTCTCGTTACAATATACGATGTTTAGATCATAGGATATAGCATTTTCAGCAATTTTTATCAATTCAATTGTTGTTCTTTTTTTTTCATTTTTGCCTCAATAAAATTATTATTTGATAAATTTGTTCCAATGAGATATCTGTTTGGCGATCATGTTTTATTTTGACCTGTTGATTGCACACATGTAGTCACGACTAGAAATTATTAGGAATAAATATTTTTCGAATATATTTTCATACCAAATATCGAACATAATAATTATAAGACAACTCGGTGTTTACGAATTTTACCGTGCTGTAGCGGGTTTGAGTGTCGGTATTCTTGGCCTCGGGTTTGTTAAATTAAGTGGCCCATTAACGGTGCATGGTTGCAATCCGCCACACTATAAGTATACGGGTGATACTCTCTACACCGAGCCGTCTTCCGAATGAATCAGGCAAACGGTTTAATTTGGAGTGTCATTTCAGGAGAGATAAAGAGAAAAGTAAGAAATGTTCTTCGAATTCTCACTGAAAATTGAGACTGTTCTCTTTCATTAATAATTTCAACTCACTATTTACTTCGTCTTCAATCCTCGTACAATTCGATCGAAAAACTATCTTCTGACAATCCGTAATGTTGCGATCATCTGAAACTAGCTATAAAGTGATTAAGAAATTCACGTCCGCATAGGTTTCTGACCCCGAAAATCCACTCGTATATAAATTCTGGGCGGTTTACTTCCAGCTTCAAAAAATAAATCTATAGCTAGGTATGTTTCGACGCCGATTCAAAAAATCAAACACCGTAAAGATGATATAATATCGGATCCTCTGTAATGCGACTGGTGAGAAGTGCATACTTTGATTTCATAGATCGATGAGGGCAAATATCCCATGAGTCACCGTCGCGAGGTCGGTTTGTCATAGAATTTAGCTAAACAATCGTTTGTTACGAAATGGTCCAACATTGCACAGTACTTATAGGTACCCAGAGATAACCGTGAAGTTGCCGCGCGCAATCGCGACTATGCCTAATTTTACGCATAGTTATAGTTTCGTCATTTTTCCAAAAAAGTTTACCTGCTTTTATCAATGAGACGAGGTGATATACGCGAGTACGCTTGCGACCCGTGCCCCCGTCTATCGTAGTATACGTACTTCGGACTGTGATAACATTTATTTAACCTCGATTAAAACTTCACATCCATAACTGGAAATTATTGAAGAACCAAATAAGTAATCCCGATCACCGTGTCGACGTATTTCATGAAAGTCGTAGCTATATACCTATACCTATACCAATTTTTCACACATTTAATGTTCAATCATATTCTGTCCGAACGGAATTTATGCAAAAAAAATAGAATTATCTCGGTGCGTAATATTATAGATATATTTTTTTCAAGTCAACTTTGTGTTTTCTAGTTCGATCGGAAAGCAAATGAATAACCTCAACGCGTATCCGATCTCTTATAACATGTATATTTATTATTGGAATGTAAATTTTTTTAACACGCGGTGCTGTTGTAAAGACGCGACGAGGATTAGATTGGAATTAAATTCAGGTAGAACAGGTACGTAGGTATAGAGCATAAAATAAAATACACATCGTACAACCTACCTAATAAATGTGGGTATTCAGGGCATTCCATGCCAAATTATCGGATACCATTTGACTTTTGTACCTCCGATATTTTTGAAAAATTTTTATGTTTTAATACTGGTCGAGACTAGCCTCTATGATTTTTTCAGTTCAGGATATAAATTATAGATTTTAATTTTTGAAAATTAACATTTTTTTTGTCAATGTCCAAACGAAAAACGAGATAAAAAGAATATGAAAATAACAAAAAAAATATATAAAAATTGAAAAAACTCATGGAGGCTTATCTCGCCCAGTACTCAAACATAGAAAATTTTCAAAAAAATCTAAGATGCAAAAGTTAAATGGTATCCGATTTGGCGTGGAATGCCCCATGTATAAATGCATGCGGAATAACACACGCGAAGAAACTGGAATACCTCCATCCATTTGATGGCCAATAGCCGGCATGGCTTCATAACTAATTATTATCAATCGGGTTTCGCGAGTAGAAAAACGACACTAGTCTGATGAACGGTGACTCGGTGGGTTGGTGGTATGGCAACGCAACGTAAGTATGTAAGTCGATTTGGTGGTGATCGCGTATAACGCGATTGCAGAGGAGAAACGAGGCGACCACAGTCCGGAGTGCCGAGGCACAGAATTTACAGTCAGTCCGGTTCGAGAGGCGCTTCGTTGAGGAGCCGCGATAATAAGGCTCGGAAATTTTTATTCATTCCGCTACTTCGAGCTGTTATCATATTATATTTTAATTATCCTACCACGGTATTTGAGTGTTCGAACTATTTGATCGTGTTGAATTGAGTGCAGACGTTAAAATTGGAGAAAACTATTATCACCAATTAACATTTCATTTTATTTTATTTTATTTATTTTGTACGTAGACTAAATTCTGAACAGACTGTCTTCGATCGATGCATCGAAAATAAAATATAAATAATCAAGGAAATGCTGTCAAGAGTGTCGGAGTTTTGTGAAGTTTTTTAACCCTGGGATTTTTTATGAGAGCCAGCCAATAATTTTCGAATTATTTTTAACATTCTATTCGAAAATTATCAGAATGTAAGAACCTGATCGTTTCGTATTTGTCACAAATTTTTTTTTCTCACACCATGCGGATCTCTGAATGGGGGAAATTTTTTATTGGAAATATCGATGAGAGATTTTCATTGAATAATTGTACCGAACACGCGATCATTGTTTCGTTTCGCCATGAAATTCGTTTTTCATTCTATATCGATATAATTATATACGAGGAGTGCCTTGAGCTGAACAAAATGCGAATAGATTATAAAATTGAAAGTGGAAGGAGAAAAAAGGAGTGGGAAAAAGTCTTAAGCTTGCGATAAAAACGAGTTATTTTATGTCTCTTTTTTCTTAAATTGGAAATCTTTCATTTTCAGGCTGTGAAATCCTCGAGCACGTGAGAAAAGAAGAGAAGAGGAATTGCTGCAATCTACAGTGACGAAATATAAAATTGTGGATACGGAGGGGGGAATCGCGAATTGCGAAATATATAATAATATAACAACAAAGTTGGCAAATTTAGTGTTCGTGCCACCGGTCACGAGGAGATTGAAAAAAAGTTGTTAGTTTTCATCGGGTATAAAAAATCTAGGAACATTGAGATTCCGCATCAATCATGAAGCTCGAAGGAAATAGTTCGAAGGATGACGACTCGAACGGTATTTTAATGCAACCGAGGAAAGGGTCGGTTCGTCTTCAAATCGTACCAGCACAGCCAAAGACGATAACTCATCTGCCAAAGAGACCACCTGTTGATCTGGCGTTCACTGACCTTACTTACCGAGTACGCGAAGGACGGAGAAACAGTGAGTACTTTTTATACGAGGATAATCCATATCCGCCTACCCACGTATCATCCAGCGATATTTTGTTATTCAATCGAAAAATCCAGGTTTCTCAGCTCTCAACCTATATGTGTACAAAATCCCTTGCATATCGTTTCAAATATCACGATTAGCAAATGATGCATTCGACGGGACGTATAGGTCTACATATTCTCTATGGCTGGTGGATCATTTCTCATTGCGTCGTTTATGCCTACGTATATTCAACATCATTTACGAACTTGAACTCCTTTGCCGCCATATCGACTACTTGAGCATACCTACTTCTCATGTCATTCCGTGTGCGGAATGAATAAAATTCACGTTCTTTTAATTTCGCAATAGAATGAAGATGAAAATAAGAAGGCAAAAACTCTGATCCACGCGCGTGTAAATGTAATTTGAACACGACTTTCATCATTTCAAGAATTACCCTTACGTAGGGTTGTTCAAATCTGAGACACTCGTGCGATGACGCGCATTCGGTGTGTAAATTAGAAAAAAAACCGTCTTCATTTTATTCTTTTCGCCAGACGTAATTCCATTAATTAGTTTGATTTTAGATACGCGTATATATCGGTGATCGTTAAATATTTAAAAAATGTTCAGATTCGATGAATTTTGGAGAGATCTCGAATAAGATGCGGTAGTTATTATCATAATACGTATTACGTAGATATATATCTTGATAACATCTTTCGCCATTTTTAGTTTTTATTCAATTTTTTTCCTTTTGATATATTCCGGTTGTTGGTCGTCGCTTTCCATAGCTGTTCAGCCATCACAATTCTCTAATCGATTATACAAATCCTGCCGATGACTGCCAAGTCTAAAATCGCAGTTTTTTGTTCTTGATTCGCAGGTTTGGTTTTTTTTGTTCCATAGACGCGTATCGACCACGACTAATCAGCTGTGGACGTATATAACAACTCGTCCACGCGTATGCGGCTCCTTTTTTTTCTCCTAATTATATGTATGTTATATATTATCGCCTAACATAAACCATATAACGTCAAATGAAAATAAACATGTGTCTGTATCGTCATGCACATAAGATGACAGATACACGGGTATACGCGTAAGTGCTCGTATGAAACGGAACATCCATATACACGTACGTACATTAACAGGTGGTATACCTGGATATACGGAGCGAGAGAGAGAGCTCGATGAAATTTTAATGACCGCTTCAAATCACGTCTAATTATACTATCGGATTTGTCGATGACTCTTTATCTGCGTGTGAAGAGTTTTTTTTTAATTTCCCGCGTTCGTTTTTTTCCTTTTCTTCTTATAACTCGTTGTTACACGTGATGAACGTATGATAAAATTTGTAGTCATGTGTTCCTAGTCTCAGAAAAGTTGGAAGTCGACGTAATTCCTAATTTTCTGCGTATCGTATCGCCCGTACATACGAAGTGAAATTCACCGCGGAACACGGAGACATTCCATGCCGAATCCGCACCTGACCTGTGACCCTGGTCTCCTTGAATTGAGAAAGAAAAGAACAAATTCTCGACAGGGATAAATTTTATGCGTTATATGACAGTCTTTATTTCAGAAATCATGCAAACGTACATTGCATCGTAGTTTTTTTCACAAATATTTCTTATAAAAATACATTTGTTTATCTTTCGCCACTTATTTGCTCGGAATTTCTCGAAAATGAACAATGATTCACGCGACAGGTATTCTGGAGTACGATTTCTTGCGCACATCAAAAAACGTCAATTCCTTCAAACCCCCCTTTCCGTAATTTATCCCAGTGGAGACAAAGGCAAATACAAGAAATTAATTCCCCTCTCGTTTTGGTTCTAATTTAAAATCATCGTACTTTTTTAAAAGTACAATACAGAATTCGTACGAACTACAACTGAATGACAAAGAATTTGCGATTCAATTTTAAAACAAAAAATGCCATATTTACAAATTGTATTGCTATATATTTGGAAAAAAAAAAAAAAAAAAAAAAGAGAGAATAGAAATGTAGTGAATTATCTATTACACATGCACGTATGATACATTAAGTTTACTACATCTCATGTATAAAACCATACAAAACATCAAAACATTTGAGAACGTGGTGGAAACGAGTTTAACAAAATGACATTGACCACGAAGTGAAAGTGGGCTATTGTAACTATGCACGTTAATATACACTACTCAACTTCTAGGCTTATTACTATAGACTCTAGACATGTGTAGTTATATTATGGAGCAAGTAAACTGTAGAACAATTTGGTCTAAAGTTTGGAAGACTAGGTACAATATAGACTCACGATGTATTAGCGAATATAACATACGTATACACGCGGAGGGAACGTTGATTGGAATTCCATGCATGAAGGTGTATTCCTAATCCGGGATAATCGGTGAAATACGCATCTTCGTAGCATCTGATTCATATTTTGAGGCTTCCCGTCAGCGGAGATCTGCAAATTATTCATTTTCATCAGTGTTATCGGAATACGTCTAGAATCTAGATCAAGCACGTCCTTGATCGATGTCTTGGCCGCAGCGTGGTCGCACAGGCGAACGCCAACACGTACATACATACACTTATTTTGCGTATTCCAGAGATAAATCATTTGATTTGATATTCCTTTTCATGATTCGAACAACGTGATATGAACACTCAAACAACAACTTGCCTGCATACCGTGACACAATTTACGATCGCGATCTGCTGCACGGCAGCTAATATTCCCGCGTAAATTTGGAATAACGTAGATTACAACTTGTCGGAATATATTTTTTACGTGCAATTTTTCTCCAAAGCATTATGTGTTTTAGTAATCATAGGATAACATCGAATAGCAACGGCAACATGTCAGTGATTCATGTTGCGCATATTCTATGACTCGTATGCAGTATAATAAAACCTGGAGTTTCCAAGAATTTTTCCCAAGAGTTTCTCTCACTAGATATGCGTATAAATTATGTACCATATTTTTCCTCGAGTTATTTCTGCTATATTTGACAATATGCACACAAGAATACCTATATGTAATTCATACGTCAGATGCAGCCAAATATAGAAATTGTGATGGCCGGCGTTATTATAATCGAGAATTCCGGGTAAAAGTTTTCCGTCTGTGATTTGATGTATTTTAAGGATATCAGCGGAATATCCTGCTAAGATATAATTCAACAGAAAAACCCTGTCCATCTCGGTTCAAATTTACGTAAATACAGGCAAATTTAATCCGACGTTCGCCGCTGATCGATTTACGCGATTAAATTCTTCCGCAAATATATGTTACCTATAATCTCACAACTCCTTTGTTCGTAGAGATGTTTAATTGTCATTACCTATATATGTAGATATATCGGGTAAATTTCCACGGACGGTCGCAGGTTCCTTATTATCGCATACCTAATTAGTCTGCCTAACGTTGCGGTATAGCTTACACGACACAAATTGGGTGCCAAATGATGACCATGACGGGGGAGGGGGGATGTAAACCAACGACAACTGTTAAGATTTATTTCTCCAACAACGATGAGAATCTTAATTTCTTTTTTAACACGATTCCAGAGAGGAAATGGAATTAACATTTTCCCTGGATCGTGTGTTCGGATAAATATCTAATCGACGACAGAACTTGCGATAATTCGTCCCACTCGTATGACCATGTGCACCTGATATACGCACACGTATAACATATAAATGCATGTACAATAATTTGCCTAGTCGAACAATGAGCGGGAATCAACACTCGATCATGGTGCATATAATACATCAGCTGTGCAGGTTATATTAACCCGATAATTGCGATGTGACTCGCACCTTGAAACAGTCTCGTGCATTCTATACTATTTACCTACTATACGTGATGTAATCGTGAAATGAAGCTGCAGTAGAACATCAATGATTTTTGGTCGCACCGCGCCCTCTGGCTTTTCATCGACATGAGACACGTGGGCTTGCCGATATCCGTATCGGAGTTTCTTCTCCTTCGTTTATCTCTGCAGTCGTTGGAATAATAGAGGACGTGATGTTTGTAATAATACGCGACTGCGGTTGAAAATCATAAACGGTCAAGTCCCCCTTAACTCGAATCGCGTTCACCGATGCCGCGTAATCATTGCCTCTTTATGTTGTATATATAGGTAGATATTGTATACGATGTGTCTTCCAAGATCAGAACGGAGATTTTATTCTGTTTCATGACGTCATTTACGACCGAGTGGAGTCACAGATCATGTACTTGTCAATTTTCATCGAATCGAAACAAATCCAACAGGTCCAACATAACAGGTGTTTAAATTACGAAGATTGTTCGACTGTATAATTATCTCTGTGTGTGTAGAATGTAAGAGAAGCAATTTCTTGTTTCATCTTATGTCAATTGCCGGATATAAGGAAGCGTGAAGATTTATTCAGTTCAGAGAAAGCAACTTTTTGTCCACCGTCTACTCCGCATACAGTGTTAAATATACATAGCTGCGATGTATTATATTACTTGTACCGCGATATTCGCGAGATTATAATTAAACAGCGCTAATTTGCACATTTTACAAAAATTCCGCCGTGCAAATATCGCTAACCCGGCAAAGCGATCTCAAAATTTCGAGATATCAGGCTAAAAACGGATTTTCACGGACTGCAGCTTCTTCCGCCATTCTTCTTTTTTCTCACGACGCTCGCTTTTTACCGATGTGTGTAAAATCATCTCCTCGATATAACAAGTCCTTGCGAATTCTGATGGGATAGGAAGGAGGAGGCGGTCTCAGAACGAATCAGTGACACGTGCGAAGGTGACCATGAATTTGATTTTTTAAAGCAGATGTCAGGTATAAATCGTGCGCTTTAGCTTATAAGCCAAGTATAGAGACGCTGCACAGTTTTACCGCTGGATGACAAACAGGACGAAATATCAGACGTGATATTGTATATTAGCTATAGACGCAATTATAATAATCATTCGAAATTGCAATCTCTGTTATCGGTTCGTTTTGATTTGTTTCGGGTTGGGATGTGCGTTGGCCGCATAAATTATACGTCCATGCGATACGATATGTGTATTTATCGGTATTTATAATGTATAATATCAGTTTAATTTCCTGATGCGATGACGAAGTATCCCAAGGCACGTATGCAACGCATGCATGTATATAATTTACATGCATAGTCAATGAATGCTCTTCGTATTTCTTTCACCAAAAAAAAAGGAAAAATATATAACCGGAATCGTTTCTACTTCTTCACCAGCTATTATATGTGAATATTTGAATATCGACCATTCATTACAATGATTCCATATCGTCCATATCGCTTGAACGCAGTTTTCAGAGAACGGCTGGTATGCATCTTTTGTATTCTTCGTATACATATACATAACATTCGTTAATTCTCTCTCGGACGCTCAATTATACGTTACGTGTAGTCGTTAACGCTAAAATAACAAGTCGGATACCAACGCGTACGATATATACAGGGTTTGAAATTTTTTCCTAATTTCACGAAATTCTGGGAATAGTGGAATTATTTCCCCGACCTTGTGGCCGGCCGCAGATGTTCTGGATATTCATTCAGCGGGGAAATCTTCCGGTATAAAATACGGACTCGTCCTCTGTAATCGATTATCCACAGGCGATAAATTTTACCGTGAGAGTTAATATCATAACCTGAGTCCGCCGAAGTTCGATTTCCTTATTTTTTCTCTATTCGCGATATAATCACAAGTCTGTATTAAAATTCGTTTTTGTTTTTATTCGGTGCATAATCATCGAGGTCGGGTGAATTTTAGTTGAGAATCATCGCTTTATTTATTTATTCCAATAAACATTTTCGGGAACCGGACTTGAGAATTAGCAAAATAAAATACTGTCCAGGCTTTTGAACGATGCAATCGATCATTATACCTGCGAGAACGAATGCGATTAAAATAATGTGAGCATATACAACGCCTGGCTCTCCTTAATAGGGGTGACTTGGAATTTCCATGCTCCCAAGGGCTCGAACGCTTGGAATGAATGAATTAAGAAACGAAGGATATTATAGGCGAAACTTTTTTTTTTAATTTATAAGTTGTCAACGAATATACTCATGACAATGACAAAGATATGTATTTTTGTTTCATCAAATTAAACGTTCTGCATAAAAGCTCCGCGATGCACAAAATTGGTAAATGCAACTGTTCGTACATCGATGATTTTCGAGAGAATGGTAATTTTATAGAAATTAAAATTTGCACGCTAATTGACGAATTATAAAATCAGAATTTTATTTTCGATCTCGGCGATCAACTCCGCTCGTTAAAATCGCATAAAATTTGACCCGTCCAGGATATCATCGCGATAAGCAAAAGCAGACACGTATTTGTACGATGACTTTTAAATGCCTTCTCATCTGTAATTCACCTGTTATTCGCCATTGCTATATTCCAGATCTCATTTTGGCACGACAATCTTTATCGATTATATATCGACGATAAAGCACGTTTTTATCAAAAGACATCTTCGCACGGTGTGCCGCAGCTAATGAGTTAATCTTTCTGAGAATATATTTGTATAAATGATTTATACGTGTAATTACTCTTCAGATAAGCTTCCTATACACACGTGATAATTTTTGTGTTCTTCTCACGTCCGTATTATTCTCCATAAGTTTTTCGAATAGAGTAGGAATAATGCACGTGTAATACGCGACAATTATAACGTCTTAGGTATGCACTATAATGATATACGTGCCTTGTGTATATGTATATTTGACGAGAGAACACCCCAACTTCCGGCGCCATAATCAATTGAAATGGGAATATATCGAAAAATTGCTCACGTTCGTAGCCTATTTACGACAAGAGTTACGGTTCTTCAGGGCCATACACAGATCACCGTAGGTTTTGATTATTGTTTTCAAAAATATACGTGAATTATATCACATTATCTGATTCTGTTTAGACAGTTATTGAAAATAAGCAAAAAATACCTCAATTAAATAACGAAATATATGCTAATATATGTATGTAGATACAGAGCTGACAAAATTCCCCAAATACGAATTAAGATTATTATTGCTCGTTCTTTTTTTTCAACCATGCTCCACGCATTTTACGTTACGACATCAATTAATTTCCTACAAGTTAGTTTATTTATTTATTTTTAATTTTTTTTTTGCACATTTCAATTACTTTTCAAAATTGCGGAAGGTTCTGTAGCGCGGCAGCTGCGTGGATGTATAAAGATTGTAAAAGTATTCGGATTAATTATTTCTGATGGCCATTCCATATTATTTTTATAGCGTATATAACCTACGTATACGTATGTATGTATCTACATACACCCGGTGCAACTCGTTCTTGCGGAGATACATCGCGTGCGGAATAAATTGTCCGATTTGGCCGTGGCCGCGAGGAGATTCAGAACCAGCCTGATCGGGTGTAGGTACCTAGAATCGCGGTTGCATCGGTGTGTATATTTTATGCACCTATACATGGAATTGGAGCGAATACGATCAAAGACGATTTCATCTCAACATCCGGTATGGTATAACTGTGAGTCAAATAATGATAATCAGTCGATTGAAACTACCATAGCTGTACGAAAATAAAGCTGTGTAAATCATATACGTGAACATGTATGCGCGATCGTTGTCCAGACGATTCGTTGTTGCTAGTTTTATAAGCTGCATGCTACTGCTTCGATCGCGATGATAAGCAGTTTAATTTACGATTTCACATTGTTACACACTCCGCACTACACCGATCGAACGATATTGGCAATTATACGGTCATAATGATCGTAACGACAATCCTAATAGGTTAACGTACCGTCGAACTATCGGACTACGTTAACAACGACTATCATCACTTCGCATGCGATCACATTCAAACTCTTGACTATAATCTATCGATTCATCGCACGAGTCGTGTATTTATCATCGATTCATCGCTCACCACATTGTCTATTATTGTTTCAGCGCATGCGATCGCTTTTTGATCCATTTTGATCCATTTTGATCCATTCGCTCAACATAATTTGGCACTGGGTAGCGTATCATATGTATGTGGGTATATATTTTCATGTATGTGCAATACATCATGGCCGAGCTGTATATGTGCTACAAATGTTTCAACAACTTTCGGATATGATATACCTGCGAGTACCTAAAACTATCTTGTGACGTCTTTGGAGAAAAATCATGTTCGTGATTTTGAATTTCAATCTAAAGGTCGTTTCGCATGTGATATTTGGGCATATGCGGGCGTATGTGTGCGAACTATCTGTATCTGTATAATACGAGTATGTTAATAGCTATGACGTAGTTACGTTTTTTATATAAATATTCAATAAACCAGATTTTTTGAAACTACGGACAAAAAATTATGGGGAAACTCGACGTCTCCTATTTTATTATTCATCCATTCGCTCGGAATAATTGTTCTAATTTTTTCGACCATCTTTCTATACGGGAAAATTCATCGTACGGCCAACAGCGATACCACGTTTACGATGATATATCTATGCACGGCAGATTTATGAAACTTGATGTTACCATCGCGTCTCAACGATCATATTTTCGAGATCGTAACTCTGGAATCTCAGGATTTTTACGATTCGGCTGCAAAGGCTCATCCATGTCATGGTGACTCATTAATACGCTTTCACTACGGGCCAAAAAGTTTCGAATTTTTGCTTCCTCGGTTCATATTTTTTTCATTTCTTAAAGTCTCGAAGCAATTAGAGTGCATGCGGTAGAGTTTTTCTTTTTCAGACAAAAAATGATAAAAGCAAAAACGAAAAAGTAAACTGCCGCTCTGTGCACGGTCGTATGTTTGTTGACGGTAATTCTTGAAAGTTTAAATTTACAACATACGTATAACTACCTTATATACATGCAATAATCTAGGAATTGATTCGCAGCCACTTTCGAATTAATTCAATCCACGCCTGTACCATAAGTAGAATAGTTTTTTTTCGCACGTAACATTCGCCAACGTCAGATTTTTATGCAGGTTTTATTTATTAGCAATTTTTGATTCCTCATTTTTTCTTTTTTTTTCTTCGTTTTTTTGTTTCGTCTCGTCGTATAAATTGAGATAATAATTCTATACTCAGCTATAGCTGATCTGATCTATTTTTTTTCTTTTTTTTTTTCAATTCAATGGGTAATTTAATAATTCCTTCTCTACATACGTATAAGCTACCTATACGTATACATAAAATATGAATCCTGTTTACGGTAAAAACCAAATGACGTTGGATGAGAACGAATGTTGCGAACAATGGAGGCTATAGTATTCGATTATCATATGAATGATATATTATTGCTTATCGGAGTTGAGTTTGTTTTTTGTTCCTTTCCTTTACTGCACCGAACAGCGTGTGCATGGATATCGCAATGACCTTATTTATTTTTTTTTTGTTCGTTCTTTATACAGATAATTGTGCGCGTAGCGTGTAGTGTGGCGTGTTAATGCTTTGTAAAAATATCGTCCCTACATCTAAAAAATGGTACAACCAAGTTTCGATAATTGTTAATTTCGGCAAAATTTTAGACCGATTATTGGAATCGTAGAATGATAATTTTTTAATTCTCAGTTAATCACAACATTAGTTACCGTTGTTGCCGTTCTTATATCGATTCGATTTATAGTTGTACACTACAGATAATATATACCATCGAATATATTACATATATACCGCATATGCGTTTGCGTGTAATGCATATGTATGAATACGGCCAATAATTTTCGAATTATTATCGGACGGACTTTGGCTGAGAGACGCGGGAGCATCGGTACGCGGCGATATGCGTGAACCGGTATTATACTTACCGTACCGCTGCTACGGTCGCCGAGGCTGCCCGTGCGATCAATTTTTTTTGTCATTAAAATCCATTCTTTGTCTAGTGGATTTCCGATGCATACAGCATGTATATAACATATCAATGGCCGTTATTAGGAGTACATTATAGGTATACGTATATCACGCGTGTCGTACGTATAGTACGTATAGAGTAAAATGAGAACGGAATACATGTCGCCGCATAATGATATATCGTATATTTTGTGCGCACCTATATGATTATCGCAATTAGAGCGGCCCACCACGGACTCGTGTGTGTAACAGACACCGCGCGGTTGCACGCCTCATGAATCGAGCGGCTGTGAAATTTTGAGAAAAAAAAATACGAAAAATCATATAGCTCTCCGATGCCTTATAGAGTACGACGTCATCTCAAAATGATCTTCGACCTCTGATCTCTCCGTGTGGAGATTACATATATAGACCGCACGTATGGTATAAGATGCGTTAGTACCGATACGAAGAACTTGCACGCGATCGTGCATTTGATGACACATAATATGCTGCCGCTCGTCGTGTGCGTATATCAACATGTCATATCGTATTTTTACGCTTCCGGAGTGAAATAATAACAGACACGTGCATTATGCGCGGCAATCATTTCCAGTATATAATTCGCGTGTGAAAAATTTAATTACATTCAGAAATACGCTCTGTATCATTTGAAGCTTTGGTTTTTCCTTTTCTTTGTACGAATAAGGCGTAATCCCATTTTTCCGATGTTACATGACGATATACTATTAGCTAAGAAATAATACCTACCCG
The DNA here is from genome assembly GCA_963978495.1 of Athalia circularis. Lineage (NCBI taxonomy): Eukaryota > Metazoa > Arthropoda > Insecta > Hymenoptera > Athaliidae > Athalia > Athalia circularis. The sequence continues at coordinate 30,376,704 of OZ021700.1, read as the reverse complement.
CACACGCACCTTATATATTTTCATTGTTTTTCTTTTTGTGTAATTTCAGATTTGAAAACTATATTAAAATCCGTGAGTGGACGGCTGCGGTCCGGGGAACTCACCGCTATAATGGGTCCTTCCGGTGCAGGAAAATCTACACTCCTCAACATCCTCACTGGATACAAGTGAGTTCAAATATTGCACGTCCACTTACCTTTAATTATATCGAACTTCTGATGCAACGACGATTTTAGAGATTTCGTATATTTTGGGATCTCCGTTCAAACCTTTATCTCGAATGAGAAAAAGTTAATTGCGAACGCGATGTAATCGTGATCCGTATAACAGATTATTGAAACCACTTGCATAAATCGATTCAAGTATAAGCTTGCCAGGTCTGATATCTAATCAATTTTTATCCGTACATCGATTCTTTTCATGGCAAGGTCAAAACGGTAGCTGTTCATAGGTATACTTGAATTGCGTCAAAATTGGATCAGTACCGCGATAATGGGTGGGAATTTCCGGTTAGAACACTTGGAAACTTGTTAGAACAAATGTTGAGGGGAAAAAATGCAAATTTTCGTTCCATTTCTACCGATGTAGTATTAAACTTTTTTTTTTACACATACGTTCATACGTAACGACGCAAGTCTGCGAACGATTACTGCACAGGTGTGAAATGTACGTACACATATATAATTGTCAAGCTATTTATGATCGGTTATCCTCACGTTGCTATAGTTAAATTATTAAGAAATTTGCATAAAACTGTAAAGATATCATTTCATATTCTACAGGTACATCGGTAGGTATATTTTTATTACACAACGTTGACGCGTACCTCGTACTACATTTCATATACATATATATGCTCGATCATGTACCTGAAATATATTTCCAACATTTGAGGTCGATTCGTCGCTGCATCGGGCAAAGCCCCTGCATACATAATATTAATAATAATAGCAATCCTAATAATATTAATGATAATAAGAATAATAATGAGTTTGATACGAAGCCGAGATATATCGTCGTAGTGCATTTCACTCTGCGCAATTTTACCAACTAAATGCTCGATATATACCTACTATAACGAATTTCTCAATCACTTTCGCGACTGGCGCACGGCGCAGTCCCATACCTGGATATCTCATACGCGTATATTATACTTATGAAATTGGTAGGTGTAGGTGCAAGTATACATATAGATATGTATGCACATAAGCACCGTGTCGTACGGTATATAATTATCACAGCGAGGATATTAACAATGGAAAGTTTTTAAACTTATTTTATATATAAATATTTTATTATACCCGTATGAGAAATTAAGAAATATTACCTTAAATATTTACGGCTGCTTATCCGCCTAAGGGCGGCTAAGTTTCCACGTCGGTACGAATGGAATGGAAATGTTTTAAAATCGTATTTGAGCATTTTTATTTATCACTATCGTTTCCTCAGTTGTATCTGTGATAGGGAAGTATAGATTGCAGGGTATTTTGGATCATTGTACAACTTGGATCGGTTTATTCTAGAAATGTTGCTTCGAAAAAGGGTTGAAATTTCGATTGATCTGATTCAGATGTCGATCCAACTACTATTTTATTTTTTGAGATTCCGCTCTCATACTTGCACGAAAATGTCACGATATCTTAATTGTGTCAATTCATGGAACGCGGTTTCCCTTTTACGCTATTTGGCTATGGCGAGGTCTACGACTTTACATTTGTATTCGGTCCTTGACCGATGCAAAAATTTAAACTTCAACTGTCATTGTATCAAAATTAATACGCGATTTCAATATTTCATACGTTAGACCTCGCGTTAGACATACGTATAGATTATACATCTAACATCGTATTTGGTAATTAGTAATCGTCATCGATGTCATTTTTTTTTTCTATGTATATATAAACTTTCGCGTATACCTATGTAGTCTGCTGTATTAAAAATAATATATGGTCGATAACTTTTTAATCAAAATTTGATGTGCGCGCTTTACGAGAACATAATTAATAATAATATAATCTATATCATGTGGCGAGTAATACCTACACAGACACGAATTGTACGCTACAATAGCGCAGGTATATGTAGGTATATACGCATGTCGCGCTTATATAAAAGGATTATCACCAGAAAAACTGGTCCATCCATGATCCGGGGGTCACCGATTGGCGATTATATCGTAATTCATAAGTATAGATTACCGTACCCATAGCTAAATAGGTATATGTGCAGGTATGAAGAAATGTTAACGATTCGTACGCCCGTAGGTAGGTTCGTATTTTGAGTATTATTAGGTAATATCTGTGATCGAATGACTTATTGTTCACCGCTCATCGTATACGTGCACCATCTCTAGTTTGATTCCACCATTTTAATTTAATTTCATCCATCCTTGCATTCATTTTTTTTTGTATTGCATCATGTTTTTGTTAAAATTACCTTCGACTGTTAGATTCTTCGGTTGATCGAGCATGGAGCGGAGAGCACGGTATAAGTATTGTATATCTGTACATTGCGAACTATTGGCAGCGCATATTTTTAAGAACACCTCTTATTATTATTCTACACGAGTCGGACAGTTGTATTACTTTTTACCACCTGATGACGTGTAATAGTTGATAGATCGTTTATACGATTGTCCATTACAGGTTTTTTTTTCCTTTTTTTTAGTCGCACATTTCTGTACGTTCGGAACGTATGGGTGATTTTCGATAAATCCAATGTACAATTTTTTTTCTTGAACCGTAAATAACTTTCATGTATACTATGAAAAATGACTAATGGAGGTAAATTTTGAGATTTCAATTCAAGTAAACGCTTCTTCGCGCTGTGACGTCTTTGAGTTAACCGAAATTTCCGAGAAATTTCCATATCGTATACGCTTGTGATAATATCGATGGAAAAATATTTTTATAAACAGATGTTCCAATCGAATGATTTCCGCTATTTCAATCGAGTTTCTGATAACCTTCGTGATTTTTTTAACAACTAAAAGGAAAACATTGCGAGTCAACACCCGAACTTAATAGCGATTGTGAGAATAAATATACCTATTATCTATATATATTTTGTGGCTGCCAACGGCTTCGAATGGAAATTTTTCGAACTTACACAGCTAAAATATTTCAAGAGCCACTTCAACGGAACTCGTGAACAAAAATCGTAGGAACTCCAAAAAAATAGAGGAGAAATGTTCGATTGCCGAATCATGTTTAAAAATATATTTTCTTCCAAACATATAAGACTTCGGTGCATCGTAGAATTATTTAAAATATTTAATATTTGTGAGATTTCTTGCGATCTGCAATAAAAATTTCAGCAGGCTCTCAGGTTCATCGATTCCAACATTTCCCTGTACGAAAATTTTCTGATAGTTACAGAAAATATACATATTGATAAGAAAAAAAACAAAAACAAAACAAGGTTTAGAAAAAATGACCCATGTATAAATTTTGCTGTTTAATGGGACAATTAATATTCAACACTCGGCTCTTAAGAAGCGTATATTGTCAGTTACATCAATTAGTGTAATACATGAGGTATAATGACGTACAAAACAGTAGAATAATAAAATCAATGCAAATCTGTTTCATACAGGTATGAGATCTGGATTTTACTATAAAGTCTTTTTCTCCCTTGCTTATTTTTTCGTAAAATTAGAGTAGATCTCTACTATATCTCGTAGTTTTCGATTTAAAAAAACTATATGATTATTTTATAACAGCACAAAGATCTCGTATTCATGAATCTTTCGAAAATATATTCCGTTGGGCAATTATTAGTCTGAAAGTTTTTTTTATGCTTTTTTTCTTCCGAGGTATTTACAAACAGTATATGTAATCATCGATACAAATGAATTTCACAAAATGGTAAGTAAGGATAATATACAGCGCCATACATCTATATACATGTGATTGACGATGAAACTACAATTGTATGAATTTGAAAAAAAAGTGTACCTACCTATGTTATATTCCTGAAAAAATCTCTGCGTTTTATTAGACGGAAATTTACGGTAAAATTATGATGATTTGTTGAACTATATCGATTGCAATGAAGCAAGTCACGTGATTGATTTTAGAATATAATCTAGGTATCAAATGCGGTAGCTATATGTTTTCTATGTTTACGAGAAAGACGGAAAATTACAGGTATATCTACCTTCCGATCGTAATACAAGTTCTTTCTCGTTGTAATTAATGGTTATCAAACTTTCACTTGTGCAGTATGTTCATTACAAATCCAATATATATAATATATTTAATATGTATTCAGTATATCCTTGATTTCCTGTATATCCGGCTGATGTGTAATTATGTGTGAGGTGCGAGCTAATTCAATCTGCGGATAGGTATATATATATATATGTACTGTAATAATCAAGCGTGTAGGTATATTTATACGTATATTTTATCCTCGAGTGTAGTTTACATAAAAGTTTATTATACGGATTAAATTATTCAAGGATCTTTCTTTGTTTTGCGCTGCACAGAGGAAGACCGAACTGTTGTTAATATCTTCATCGTGAGTTATATCTCACATACGTATGCATATACCTATACGTAATAATCTTCGGGATTTATACAAAAAGCAACGGTTCAAATTTATGACGAAGAAGTTTTAACTTTTTCCATTTTCTTTTTTCAATAGCTGTATAGTTTGAGTCTATATATATATAAATATTGTAAGACGAACGAAAATGGTTTTTATGACCGTCATTATTTCTTGTTTTTTTTTTTGTTCTCTTCTGTACAACGAGAAATAATTACGATACAGCGATGCGATAAATATACATACGTATGGATTCATGAACTTGTTCATATGTGGTTGTTATCATGTATATTCACACGTGAACGGGGGTCACAAATGAGGTCAAAACAACAATCGATCATTGACTTATATAGCTTTACATCTACTTAATTAACCCGAATTCGAAGCGTAACTGCGTCTGATACGTCAAAAATTTGATGAGATTAAACCCGAATTTGTGCGGAACTCAAAAGTTACATCGTTGAACATATACTCAAAAAAATGAGCATTTCTTAATAAGCTTCGAAGACTTTATATGTATAAAATAAGGTCGGCAAAAAGTTTCATTATCACTGTACGTACGTTCATAGCTGCATATGTCGTTGCGGTACATATGATTAAAATTGCGATTTTGATAGGAAAATTTGTAGAAGTTTAGGTGGCGTTATTTGGATACTTATTTTTGAGAGATCATTCTGCGTTCGCATGATTTCCGTACCTTCCGCAGCTTCTGATAATTTAAGCCGTGTTTAGACGCAAATTACGTTAGCCACGGTCCGATTTATTTTCATTATCAACGTCGATATGCGGATACAATTCACGACTGACTTGTGAGGCAAATTTGCACGATCATTTAGGTAAAGGTTCGATATGTATGCAATGGAATTGTTGAATGTATTTTATACCGAAGGTAAACTGTAATATTTGATCATTCCGCAATATTCCAATCGTATGACGACGGGCGACTGACTCCCGAAGAATGCCGGACGTACGATGCGAAGGTCTTCGATTTCAATTTATATATCCGCACGCTATGCATGCGCACCGACCATAAATTACAATTATTTTTGAATACTTTTACCAAATAATACTATACCAGCTGCGTATAGTTTATTTATTACACGGTGGAAATGGTGGAACGAATCTTAGTTGTATTCAAATGTTTAACGCTACCGATGTATTATGCCTCATCGTTATATTGTTCGGTTCGAACGAAGGTACTTTGACCTTCGCGCTTTGTTGGATCTAGAAGAATATAACGATATGCTTTCTGTCTTTGAAAGCTGTTTAAATGAAAGAAAGCTGAACCGGTACCAATGGCTGTCGCGTGTGAGAAGCGAGAGTGACACTCGCTTTCTTTAAACTTTAACTTGTATATTTATATATTACCTACGTTTTGCGTTGGTTTTCATACCGGGCAGCAGCTGGGAGAGAAACTTTTTCGACGAATTATTCGTTCATCTTTTCTACTCTTTCTTCGATCTCTTTATTCAGCCGATCACTCGAATATCATCTATATTCGTTTAGTAAAAAGTAAAATACAAAGTCGTGCGATAAATCGATCGTATTATTATGCGAGAATCAAATTTAACTCCGTCGACGTACCGCGATTTGATTTAGGAATCAGCCGGAAATGTGCGTATAATACGTCTGCGCGAATCACTTTTCGAGTTGCCGATCCGGACAAACGATCGTATAACGAGTGCAAAAAACATCGTGCGAAATTTCCGCGCACCGCACACTATGATGGATCTGGTTCTTGCTATTTGAACCTCGTTCGTTTGATTACGCCTTTTTTGGCCTAGATACGACTTCTTTTCGGGATCGGTAACGATGTCGAGAAGTGATCAGTGGCCGTCTATAATCAACCCATTTTTCAAACACTATCTTGTATTCTCACATAGTTTTTTTTCGTTTCTTGCGCCTCGTGCGTGTGGGGAAAACAATAAATTGGTAAATGACTGCATACAACGATATGAAAACAATACAATCATTTGTTGTATACGCTGCACGTCTTCCAGATAAGCTTGCTTTCATCTGTTTATCGTATATGTATTTAACACTGTGATCCTCGGAATTATGTATATATCCCTGTCACGCGGGTCATGACACGATGCGGTGCAGAGATTGAGAAACTAAATATTCTTATAAAGCGGGCTTAAATTAGCATTCACGTATACGTATACCTATATGCGTAACCCAACATTATATGAAAGTAGTACAATATCGTATATAGGGTCAGATCGGAGTCAAGGGAATTGTTTTATTTAAATGTTTTTCCCCCCACGTCATCATCGTCCTCCACAGTAAAGCGACTCTTTGTAATTTGGAACGCGATTGTCATTATTATTCAGTTTTTTTCAGGTCATTCCTCCAAATCATCACCTTATTAGTGAATCAAAAAAAGAACGTATACAAACGGCGATAAAGTCAAACCAAATTAGACAGATGCCGCCAGCGCTTTATGCGTGAATTATGGAATCTTGTCATGAGGACACTTTTTGTTTATTTTTTACAGGACGACCGGTATGGAGGGAAGCATCACGATGAACGGTCACGAGCGAAATATCAGTGCGTTTAGAAAATTATCCTGTTATATCATGCAGGATAACCAATTGCACGGAAATCTTACTGTCCAGGAGGCGATGAAGGTTGCTTCGAATTTGAAACTTGGTCGTGATGTGAACAAGGCGCAAAAGGAGGAAGTGGTGAGTGCGATGTAGCCTGTAGTATAACGTACAACGATCGAATCGAGCTTCACGCGCTGTTTCACCTTTCGCTAATTCGTCACCGCGTACTCGCGCTTTAATTCTTCCTCATTTTGTCCAATCCATCCAGACTACTATCTGTGAATTCATTCGAAGCGTGCATGTGAAATTTATACGCGTATACCTATAGCACATATTCATTTCTGCAGCAATTTAATTTATGCGTCTGCGACAAGAAAATGCAGCAAGCAAAATGCGAGGGAAAATGTTGCCTCGTATTATGCGTTTTGGAGTTGTAGATCCAAGAGATGTAACTAGAGCATTCTTAGTCATCGTGTTTCCCTGCAACTTCGCCAGATTATTTTCTTTTTCATTCTCTTCCACTTATAATTGAATCTACACGGCTGACATGAATAATTGCATAATGCGATGGCACGCGTTGCTTTCTTCGAGTATTCGAACGGTGTTTTTGCAACATGCACGTCTTTCTTATCTGGTCATTCATCTCTACTTTGTGCAGTTTTTGGAAAAGTACGCGCAGCTCTTTTTATTATATTCAACTATACAAATCGAGACGTAATTTTTCAGCTTACCCCATATGTATCGTGATGCGTGCACCAAATATATATGAATCATGACTTCTGAGAATCACCGCCGCTGCGCCTACATTATTTCTGCGTTATTCGTATTTTAAAATGATTTATCATTTCAATTTCAGATACAAGAAATTTTGGAGACACTGGGCCTTGCGGAACACCGACGTACTATGACCTCGAACTTGAGCGGTGGTCAGAAAAAAAGACTTTCCATTGCACTCGAACTGGTCAATAACCCACCGATTATGTTTTTCGACGAACCTACCAGGTAAGATATCGTACATAATTTATCTGAATTTATTGCAGCTTGTAATGTTATTGAATAACTCAATCGACACAACAGCCGGACGATGAGATTATTAATAACTCGAAAACTTGCCATTTTTTTCATCTTTTCATACGTCATACCTGATTTCTTTCGTCACGCGGTATTTCCTCACATACTTTTTTATCCGGGATGTAAAATTTGGGAAGAGATATATGTTTTATACGCATACTGCAACCCGAACACGGTTCGCGGTTCAATCGATCAATTGTCCAATTTCTTTATGTCGTATGCAAATATTCATTCGCGGTTTTGATACGCTAATTTTAGTATACGTGCGATTCAGGATAAACAAAATAAAAGTACGCATGCGTATGCTCGGACGTGGGTTGAAAATAATGTAAATCGAGTACCTACAATATACTTTGAAAATCGTTGGCTCTCTCCTCTTTTGGCGTACCAATTTGCAATTGGTTTCATTAAACTGTTCATACTATTATCACTGCACAACGAGGCTTTCAGCTTTGAGCCAGACATATCCTCCTTCTCCTCGCCTCCCGAGGGGGAGAAGTCAGACAGGTTTCTCTCTTATTCCGACCACCATCAAGGTTGGCCAGATGATTTTATTTTCTCTTTAACTTGGGGTTGAAAGCCTGGTCCACGACCTAATGTTCCTCAAGGCCAAAAAGTACCTGCAGTGCCTCACTGCCTTACCGCACGTACACCTTATTTAATATTCCCTCGATTTTATCACAATATCCTTGCCAAATAGCTGTCTTCTCTTATGTTACGTAATTCACTTCAACCTGACGGTGAGAATAGCGCTTTGTTATATTTTAACAAAAAAATTTTGTATCCGTAAAATTATTCGCGCTGTCATCGTTTATATTCTATATCATCAATATTCAACGTCTATACCTATAATCATTATGTATAAGTACTCCACCGCATAAAATACTTGTTTGCACGGAGCGCGCCATGATGGTACGTACATTTTAATGGCATCTCCAGATATAAAACGGTGATTAAAATCTGACGACGGCGAGATGAACAAAAAAAAGAAAAATATTAAGAACGTTCCAACCGGTCATCGAAGATCGGCCAATCCTTGAATAGTTCATGAAAATACTGTGTATGCTGCTCATCTCGAAACGTCTTTCGGTAAAAACCATATGAGATTTTACGATATCGTTGTAATGTTGAGAAAAAAATACAAAAAATAAAACTAGTCGCAAAAAAACTATGTTTTTAGTTTTTTTTTTTGGTTTATCCATAGATTTTTACTTTGAATGGAATGTTTAGGCTATCGCAAATGTTTTTCTAAGTTTTAAAAATTTGGTCATTTCCATGAAAAATTATACAAACATATAGGAAACAAAAATAATAATCGAATAAACAGAAGTCGTGACCTTGAAATGAGCTCTTGAAATATTCATGATTCCGGCATTTCTCAATGTTGATATTAATTTTGACTTTTTCTTGCAAATTTACAGTGGACTTGACTCTTCTTCTTGCTTTCAATGCATCTCATTACTGAAGACGCTTGCAAGAGGTGGTAGAACAATTATTTGTACAATTCATCAGCCCAGTGCTCGTTTATTCGAAATGTTTGACGCACTCTACACCCTTGCCGAAGGACAATGCGTGTATCAAGGATCAACCTCGCAGCTCGTTCCATTCCTAGGGACTCTCGGGCTTAATTGTCCGAGTTATCACAATCCAGCTTCGTTCAGTAAGTATAATTGAAATAACATTGGCTCTTCAGTTGTTTTTGCAACAGAGAATATTTGAACGATAATTGCGGTCCGTGATTTCTCGTTTTTCAACGGCATGATATTCAAACCTGGTGCCGATAGATTGATCGTTAGAAATGTACATGCACGGCCTTTGAAACCTCCTTTGATTCCACATTGACCTTTCAATTATTTACATATGATCCCCGTGCCGATTTCCGGCTTTGGACTTTCTTGGAAGGCTCAAGAAATAATTTTTGATGTACATATTCCGATAGACGTGGTGTACGGTGCATCTAAAATTTTTCTTTCAACAGTCATCGAGGTTTCGTGTGGAGAATATGGAGACAATATCAGAAACTTGGTGAACGCAATAGATAATGGAAAACGGGATATCAGAGCCGGACACCAATTTCCAGTGGGAAAACCGGGAACCTTGAACAACGGAGGAATACCTAAGGACAACGTTGAAAAAAAAAACAGCGTTGATGTCAGGGATAAAAATGACGCAAACAATGCAGAGGAAAAGTTTAGGGATGCCAAAAACAACGGTACCGTCGGATACGTCATACCAGGCTACGCGACCAACGACATTACCAAACAAAGTCAGTGAGCAACTTCAGTAAAATTCGTATGTTAAATTAGAGAACTTGTTTTGTCATGGCACATTGTTTCGTTCCAGACGAAGTATCAATCCCCGTCACCCTTGAGAAAAAAGAAAACGTCACCACTGCTCTACTTGACGAAACGCTCATCGTTACCCCTGGAAGATATCCGACCTCGGAGCTGACACAGTTCTGGATAATATTGAAGCGAACGTTGCTGTTCAGCAGAAGAGACTGGGTGAGTAACGACATTTCATTTTAATCCGCACTGTTTTTTTACACAGAGATAGTCGTTCGTTGTAACAGCGCGATATTTAAAAGAGAAAAAAGATCAAAATCAGCAGACATTATTCTTGTTTCATTTCACTTGCCTTTGCAAGTTGAAAAGAAATTGCAAGTCGAATCATATCAACTGAAATGAACAGAAAGCTGCTATAATTTTCCGCTGATAATTATTCGCGAGAAACTCTTGTTATGTCTTTTTTTGTTTTATCTTACTTGCCCGATACATGCCGATATCTTATCCCTCTCTTCACAATCGACTGAGAGAAGTCAATTATTACAATCCAATTACTCTGTTTCAGACTCTGATGTACCTCCGACTTTTCGCACATATATTGGTAGGATTTCTAATTGGTGCGTTGTACTGGGATATCGGCAACGATGGAGCAAAAGTACTCAGTAATCTTGGTTTCCTCTTCTTCAACATGTTGTTCCTCATGTATACCTCCATGACGATCACCATTTTATCATGTATGTATACAACAAAAGTCGTTCGGCAAATACTACTCGACTGAAATTTTAGGAAAATAACTAAATCAAAATTGAATTCTCTCCAGTTCCTCTAGAAATGCCTGTGCTGCTAAAAGAAAATTTCAACAGGTGGTACTCCTTGAAGTCATATTATCTGGCAATCACGGTTTCCGACTTACCTTTCCAGGTAGGAAAATCAGAAATTGTCATATTTTATTTTTACGTATTTTACGAAACGGACGACGTATTTGTGTTTCCGTAGTCAAACTACCATAGGAATCAGTCGCTTTAACGTTCTAAAAAACATTTCATTCTATCGCACAACGTGCAATCGACACACCTATCATTTTACGTTTGGTAAATTCTTACTGTATTCAACTTCGCATCGCTCAATGATTTTCATACAAATTGCGAGTTGTGCGAGTCTTGCGAGTTTCGAGTGAACATCTCTTTGTCAGTATAAGAAGATTGAACGAAGACAATTCTGTTATCTTTTTTCAGACTGTATTCTGCGTGACGTATGTTAGCATCGTATACTTTCTAACAAATCAACCAGCAGAAGTAATGAGGTTCAGCATGTTCCTTGGTACGTGCCTACTGATTTCATTTGTCGCCCAATCAGTTGGTCTCGTGGTTGGAGCTGCAATGAATGTCCAAAACGGAGTATTCTTGGCACCTGTGATGTCGGTGCCGTTCCTTCTATTTTCTGGCTTCTTTGTCAGCTTTGATGCAATTCCAGTTTACCTGAGATGGATCACGTATCTCAGTTATATCCGCTACGGTTTTGAAGGCACAGCTCTGGCAACTTATTCCTTCGCTCGACAGAAACTTGCGTGTTCAATCGTAAGTAAAAGAGTCTTTATCTCTACATTAAATACACATGTTTTATATCTTGAGTTCTTCAATTTATTTAATACGACCGTTTAGAAAACTAATTATTTCGAGTTGATGATGCAGATTATAAAAATTCAGTTTTTTCCAGTGAATTAACAACAAACAAATAAAATATATTCCGAGTTCTTAGTCATTGGTTATGAATCTACGAAGATCATAAAATGCATTTAAAAATTTTTGTTTGTTTCAGCAACATTGTCACTTCAAGCACCCGAAAACGACTTTGGAAGAATTAGATATGCTCGACGCTGATTTTACACTCGATATTCTTGCCTTGCTGTTGATATTTGTTCTTCTGCGTATCGCTGCCTTTGTATTCTTACGTTGGAAGTTGAAAACCGCCCGATAGATAAAAGTTTAGGATGTGTGAAAGCCATCAAACGAGAATAATAGACGGTAAACTTTTTGAGAGTCAATAATAATGATTTGTGCTCTCACATGCTGACGAGATGAAAAATGGTAAACAGCCCATCATTAGAGCTGATTCTGTAATAATAATCTAAATGAGAAAGCATCTACTCTATTGTTATCGGTTTCCGTTTTGATCCGTAGCACAGCTTATGTAAGGATAAAGAAAAGAACAAAAAGAAAAAAACACTAACATAATTTATTTATCTTGACACTGAAGTTATATCGATAATAGCTTTCGTAAAGCATTCGCTATTCAGGGTATATTTTATTTCCTTAATTTTCCTCTTGTTATTCATTAGCTTTTTGTTTATATGCTTAGACTCGTTTGCGTGCATCGATTACATGAAAGAAATATTATTTCCCCGTCAGTTTTACTTGGCGTTTGTTGTCACAGACTTCTTACACTATCTATTTTGCTATTTCATAGTCAGCGTTGTTGAGTACCTGACTATCAAATACCACTGTTACGTGGCGTGTAGAAAAACAATAATCGATTAGTTCACCGATAAACAGATCAAAAAACTTCTAGAGTGATATATAATACGTAATAAAACCAAAAATGGTCTGATAAACGTCTTACACTTTGAAAAACTTCGTACCAATGATGAAAAAACGAAATTTGGATTTAGTATTACGCGGAAAGGAAATGTACCCGATATACCTAGCACCGAAAAATTTGTTGTAAGTAGCGTAAAACGCGAAACAGTGGCCTTAAAATAAAATATAAATGAAATGGAATTAAAATAAAACTCAAAGAACATTTGCTATCCAATTTTTGTAATGTTTGATATAGAAATTTCAGACAACGCTACTATCCGCCAACGGCTGTGAGTGTAAAATTGAAGTGACAATTCATGAAAATGAATTATACGTGTCATGCGAAATGTAATTATACCAATCAGCTATTTTCGAGACACAATAAATTAAATCTAACTATCGGTGAGATGCTCACAGAAAATGAGTGTCTTATAAAATTATCTTGCCAGATCAATTAACTTTAATGACCAAATATTATTAATTTGTATGCGTTCGAATCAATTTGTAAATTAAATAACCGTAGTAAGATCATGGATGATCGATAAGTTACACAAAACTCATCGTATCGGCGATTTAACAAGCGCGTAGGATATTTTAAAGTTTGAATGAAGATCTCGATTACAAGCAATAATCTCGATCGTAATTTGATCGGGAAAGGAAGAGAAACTTTGTATGTGAAGGGTTACCACAATCAACTCTATGGACAAGTGGATACGCGTATATGATTTGTCCGAACAAATTCACATAGCAACGCACCTTACAATTAAACCTATAAATAAATTATACACGTTTTATATATTGTAAACATTTATATATATGTACCTACCTATTTACCTACCATTATTTGTGTATGCTAAATTGGCGTAATATCTTATCATTAAATTTTATAATACATTTATTTGTTACAAACAAAAATTCGTCCGTTATTCCTTTAAATTTATTCTTTTCCCTATTTTTATTTTGTCTAACTATTTCCGTCTTTTTCCTAATAAAAACGCTGGGCCAGTCGCAATTGTTTGGCAACTGAAGTCATCAACGAGTATTACGATATCGGCTTGTTGATCCGATTCACTTCACATATTCAAATGTACAGCTGGCCTGTGTACCCCATAATACGACCGGAATGGCAATTGATCATGATTCAGATTTCCGAAATTTGCATTAATTCACGTCAGTGTATCAACAATGACCTTTGCACATTACCTACACACGGTACTATACTCATTTGACGTGCGGACTTTGATAATTTGATATTCATGTGATGCGAACCGATTGCTGTATAAATGATAACGAGTTCAGCAGCTATGTACACTGCCGACGATATCTCAAATGCCCGCGCGCGGTGTTCTAAAGTCTACTATGGTAAAAAAATTAATACACTATTATACATATGATTACGCGAAGAAGCTTCGCATGCTGAAACGAATAGTTTGACGATTAAAAATATGCCAGTGATTCGAACTTGATTACGTAGGCCATACAAAATGATATTTTATTCATTCATTTAGCTCGAGATAACGCGATACATGTGTTTTGTTTTCTGCGCCTTCTAGAGCGATGCGTGATCTGTAGTTCTGCATTGTATCGTTTTCGAGATCATTTTGCAATGAGGTCATATGTCCGTTTCTATTCCGTCGCAATTAGATATCACTTGTACTGTCGTAGTTATAGTTTATCAGAAAAATTGATTTGTGAACTAACGCATATGTTCTGAAAAATGAAGATTCGTACCATTCGTAACAAAGAAAGATTTGTCGAAAGAATGATGTTCGTAATGCAAATATCATAGTCTGTTTGCTAGACATATAATTAAAATATTCCATATTCGCATTCGCACGTTGATTGCCATCGCGGTCGTATTACCTATTCGGTGTCCAGAAGCTTGCAATCGATTCCTTTGCGTGCGCCACATTCTGTAATGAAAAACAAGAAGCAAAAAAAAAAGATAAATATCTTGTACAAAAAACTGGAATAACTGATTCGATGCGTAGGGAATCGAAAGTAAAAGCACGCTACGTACTGCGAAATATCATTCGACAAACAATGGCCGAGTACGATCTTTAAATATTCCACCATCGGGTAGAAAATGCACAGATGCAAACGTAAATTTTACGCATACATCCACATTGTTTTTGAACGGTTTGGAAAGACGATGAAAATGCTGCTAATATTAAACAGGCAATCTTCCAAGTCGCTTTTACAAAGTTAGAGTAATTTGAATTTGCGCATCACAATATGAAGTTTCATGCAAAACCCAATAAATCGTTGAAGTTGTCAGTTATCTTGTGTACACCCCAGTCGGATTATCAACGGAACTCTACTCCTCAAATTCGTTGCGCGATGTGCTATCTTTCTACCCTTCAGAACCATTTGTACTTTGTTCTATAGAAGTCATATCAGATGGTGAATTTCCCGTGGACAAGGTAAGTCACGGCACAAATTGGATCACTGTAAAACGTGAGCGGATCATACTTATAACCGGCGCAGAGGTTACTGCGATCATCACAGCTGCAGATCCTCCAAGCACTTCCATTGTGCACTTGGGTAGAACTGGACCTTGCAAATACGCCTAATATGGGTATCTTTGTGCGTAATATTTTTGTTAGCCGGGACTTGCGTTCACGCTGTACTGTTTAATTTAATAGAATAAAAAACATATAAGCGGTATTTGTTACAATAGGTAATACAGCAAATTCGAGAATTCTGAACTTCGAAATTCGAGACATTACCCAGATGTGCACGCTCAGTGGTTGGCAAAAACACTTGTAACACATATCGATTGATTTATTATTCAATATTCTAGGCGTGATCTACACATACTCGTTATCTGCCACCCTGTAGCTTGCAACGTGCGAAAACGAACAAGGCCAAAGTCTCGTTATCTCTCGACGGTTATTGTCCGTGACTTACTAATGCCGACTCAACTTTCCCCCGATGACTAGAGTAGAGCTCGATCAATGAATCATTTTGCATGGCCTTTGTTTTATGAGAAGCTCAGAGAGTGTGAAGAATATCTGTCTAGAACACAACGGGTATAATTCGCAGCGAATTCGCTGCCACGAATCCTAATTGACTGGCGAAAAGTCGGCCACAACGATCGTGCAGGGATTTTAGTGACAAGGAAAAACAACTGCAATTTAATATTACAAATTTTCCAAGAAGAAAAAACTGGTCCCTGCGGTAGGTGCAGTCTGGTGTGCTGCGTCATAACTCTAGTATGATAGTGTAGAGCAAAAATGCAAAAGTATCCAAAGGCCACATAACTTCTCATACGACGGAAACTTATTTACTTGGAGTGATTTCTGCAAATGTGATGATTATAAATAAATTTTTTTCTAGTTCTCGTAATACCAAACATGCGGAATGTACATTTGCAATGGATAACTCATGAACATCTTACTAACTTTGTAAACGAGTCTCGGCGATATAATCTGAGTCCAATTTTTTCCCTGACAAATGGTAATTTCGCCGTCGGCAAGCGGTTTAACACAGCATCTCTCGTTGTCGTTGGGCTACTGTTAATAATAATTCACCCGATCCGAAACGATATAGTTGACTTAAAATGATGCAATAACAAGTCGCCGATAAAACTGCTTGTCGTTTATTTCATTTAATTTCCGACCACACGACGTCAGGAAAAAACTGCCAACTTGGTGTTATAACGTCCACGCGGACTGAAAATGAGTAGAGTTTTATTTTTGAAAAATTCAAGTCCACGATCCGCAGAGCACGGATCATCCTGATCTCTACTCAACTTTTTGTAATCGGTGGTTTATGGATTTATATATTGGTTTTCTTATTCTACTATAATTATAGCCGTTGAAGTTGTCGAATCATTTGCATATACATCTGAGTCGTATCACTCTTCCAATCGCCGTAAGCCGAGTTTACTCACAGATTCTTACAAACGGCAATCAGATGAATATTTCAGAAGTCTCATAAATTTCATATGACTTGGCTCTTATGTCAGGCTTACACAAAAATATCGTGAACTTGGAGCGTTTTGTACAAATTTGCAAACTCCAGTCAACGGTTCACTACGAATGTATAATATTCTTTATCCATAGAATCTTCACTTTTACAAATAGATCACTCTTATTTTCGCGACACAAGCGATGTGTTCTGTAACCGGCTTGATTCATCGAGACCTTTGACTCACTACTAATGGATATACCTGTTCCGAAAGATGAAACTTTCAGATTTAATTTTTTGTGCTTAACGCATTAATTGATTCGAGCTATATAAACACGTGTGTTTTAAAATGAATATACTTCCACGTTTCAACTTGACGATTCGATAAAATTCACTAACTATTTAATTTTACCTCGCCCATGGTCGATAACCTTCAGATTTCAACCTTGAGTAGCAAGGAACGAAAAACGAATGAGATTAACAATAAGTTGTATACGAAATGTCGGTATGGGACACCAGTTTCATATTTCATGCGAACGACTTAATGCTCGTTGAATTGGCTATTTCTGGTTCGTACTTGACATTCTGAAACCTTCAAAATACCAAAAATTCAAAGATTAAATATTTTTGCTCAATGAATCCCCGCGGATTAGAAATCACCGCGTTGCGATCCGTAACATCCATTTTGAAATGTTTCTATTTGTCGGGCAGCCCGTGAAGTCCGACTTTTGTCCGAGGCGTTTGAATTGAATCAGTAGCCCCCTAATCAAATCGGGTTTAAGAACAGCGTATATACGACATGGCATGACACGAGCTTGGCGGAGGCCCTTGGTGACGCTATTATTCGAAGCTTCGTGCGCCCGGCATTTCTATTGCGTCAGTTCAACGCGAACTGTGATCGTAGCCGGGTGGAGTTCCGTTGTTGTTGTTGTCAACCTGAGCCCCGATCGTTATCAGGCCAACCAAATTCACGTCATCCGAAAACTTCCGGCATACCACCGCGTTTCGATACCCAGCCAATAAATGACAGTGAAAATTAGACTCACATTCAAAGATTAAGGTTCGATCGAATGATTGCGGGAAATTTTGAACGCGATCAACGTATAATCGGCGTCGCTGTTATACCGCTCCACTGGTTTGAATAAATACCGCATAGATCGTTAAGAGAAACGGAAATGCGGCATAGCGGAAGTGGCACGAGTGTATTGTTTTCGCGCGCGTGGAAATGTTGATGAATATTTTTTATAACACTGTATAACTGACTCGATAACGTATTATCGTTGTCTGCAAAAGGAAAAAAGAAGTGGAATACGACAAACGTATTTTTTATTTGTTGACTTTTCTTTTATCAGTCCAGTTATCAACGAGCGAGTTGGTTCGTCGGTCGGGTCTGAATGAAAAGTAAGTACACAACGTATCGTGGTGAAATGCGGATGGGTAGCGACATTGTCGACGTTGAATTTTCTATATTAAAAACGGCTGCAGTTAGCTTCGGTATAAATATAGACATAGCCACCTTATAGGACACATCGTGATGGCAAATGGGGACTGCAACTTGCAGTGTCCAAGAGATAAAGCCAAGGGGACTGCGAACTCGTGATGCAGCGGGATTTTAGTATGCTGTACCTAGATGCGGTTGGTCAACGTATTACCATTTACCAGTAGCGTACGAAGCGGCTTTATTTATAAAGGCTCATTCGCACTGTCATCATAAGGTTTCTTTCCGCAACACCAATATTTAAGAAAAAATTCTCCATGCCTTTCATATACCGCTGACCCAAAAACTGTGCCGTGTAGTTTCGAATGTACTTCGTTATTTTAATTATTCAATAAAATACAATTACGAAACAACGCGATTGCCGATCATATCCGATTATTGGTGCATGTACAGCAAAATTCTTCCTATACGATTTTGAATGCCGAATTTTTCCTGCGCAATAATCGCTGTTCTTTTTTCTCCCCGATCGTCAATTTGTAAAATCTTTGTTGTTCCCGCATTAATTTTATGCACGCGATTCACTCGGATATGTCTGGATTTTTTCTCTTCTTTTTATTGCAGTTAATTGTAAGAGTACCACTCACGGTTAGCAATCTACAGAAATTATTGGAGGAAACACTCGAAATTGGTTGAGACGTTAATTGCGATGGAGAATAAATATTCTATCCCGTCTGTGCAATTTTTTTTTTCTCCCTTCGCTTCCTATTTTAATTGGTATAAGGAGGCATCTCGATGAAATGACCAAGTCTCGACGTTTATTCCAGAGCCTACAACTACAGCTTCAAAGAAGCAATTCACATTCTGCTGCACCAGTCAACGAATACTTACCATCGATCAGAGATCATTGTCAATGCGATGAGATCGAACAACGTGGATACGAGACGGTCGGATTTCGCATGTCACCAAAGCGTTACAAAATTATAAGAAAAAATAACCATAACAAAAAACGAAAAACGAAAAACGAAAGACACAGATCAGGAAATTATTACGCTGCGCAGTGAAAATGGACTCCAAATCAAACGATGTGATCGACGTTTTGCACGTACCCTGCAGCGGTCTGCATGAAATTGAAAATGGGGATGAAGTCAGAAGCAGGTCGGAATCGGCACCATTCGATCACCTTGAAAAACGGCCATGTATCGACATCGAGTTCTCGGATTTGACTTACACCGTTCCTACAGGGAGAAAAGGTATAGACAATTGTTGAAATTTTCTTTAAATGACATCCGGTAAAGTTGAGTGCGGCAGCTCATTCTCTCTGCATAGTTACAAGAATTATTTTTCTAACGTTTTGAACTGAGAAGGCGCTGACAATCATCACGATATACATAATTACATATTTATAAGTCTTGCACGGTATATTTTATTGTAACATCATGTGACTTTCGCAATTACATGTGAACGTAATTATTTCCAGCTCTATAGTGTTGGTAGGTATACGCAATTATGTTCACCGCCTGATTAAAATGACTCGGAAAATTCTAGTGCGGAAATATTCGGATATTGTTTGATTCACGTCGATTGTAGCATTACTGCGTCATCGCGTCTTGCAATAAGTCTAATTTAAGCGATACATGCAATGATGATCGACGGTTGAAAATTTTACACAGCACACCCAGTTCGCCGATATATGTATTAGAAAAGATCTTCGAAAATTGTCTGGAATTTCTAGTTGGCCAGCTGTATGAAACCTTTAATATTAGTTCCTAAGAATAATTCCTAAGATTATTTCCTGATATTATGACTAATTCGCCCACTGCTTCGAAAATATAAAACACGAATGAATGCTGCACGTACCTCCGAGTTAAACGAACTGTCTGCGAAGAATATTACCTAAGCAATAAATTTCTAACTCCTGTTAACCGAAAGGATTATAAATCTCAATGTGCAAAATACATACCTATGCGTATACAGCTGATTGTGAGAAAGAATCATCTCGGACAAGGGGTGAAATAAAAAAAATTGAGCGGACGTCCTCGCGACCAACTGCAAACCATTCGCGGCCATCGAGTGAATTTTTAAATACAACAGGGCGACCTTTCTCTCCACAATAATCATCGTCGGTTGGGTTAGGTTAGGGACCTGATCGCGTGCATCCAGTTCCCCAACCACACCGCGCTCAATGTCCGATCCAGCTAAAAATAAACCCACCAAGTAATGGGGGTAGGAAACGGATTATTTTCCGATTCCCATATTTTTTAATTCTTATTTTACGTTAGAGCTAATCCTTTTTTATTTTATGTCGTGAAGATTATTCGCATGTTTTTGCTGATGCCAGGTATGCAGAGTCAAAATTTTCATAAATTATTTTCTTTGTCATGAAGATTCATGTTATCGCAATAAACTTCAGAATTATCATGCGATATGCATATACATTAGACCCAGTTTAATATGTACTATGTACTATATATATTTTTATGTACTATATACTTTATGTTACGCTGTTTGCGTATTTCATTATACTATATAGGACTAAACTACGTCAAACACAATACGAGTTATAAAAGTTTCTAAAAGATTAATTCAGAGAATCTAAGATTTTAGTTAATGATGAAGTAGTGGCAATGGCGGCGACTTAGAGGGCGGATCGTATCACGCGTCATGTAGCCCAGAGTACCTCAAAATAACGACGTGCGGGCTGTTGAATAAAATATATATTTTTTTGAATTTGGGAATTAGCTATACGGAAATCGTTGGTCCTCATTAGCTTAAAAAATTACCTGTCAGCGGCACTCGTAATTTAATAATAAATTCGAGACGGTAAATTCTAAGGTAAAATGAAATCCTGCTGGTACAAATTGCTCGTAATGTCATGCGCATAATAATAAGAAACGAACACGCGTCATTTCATCGATGAATACTCGTTATAATATTGTTCAATTTCATCAATTTTGTGTAGATATAAGTTACTTTAAATTGCCGGAACAGCATAAATTAAACAAGTTGACAGACGCGGTGTTAGATTTTATTTTTTATACGGAAATAATACTACAGATTGCAGTTCTGAGGAACTCCGAACGAACTTTCTGTTGGAGTACGTTATTCCAGAATCCACCGCATCGATTTTCATCCATACACGCGTTGTATTCCCATATCCGCTAACGACAGCTGCGGGAAAAGGGTAAAAAAAAATTATGCTCACACGTAGCTCGATCACTGTCCTGTTAAATATACAAAAACACGCTTCGAGCTATTTTCAGCTTTTTGTTTATCGAATTTTGTAATTTGCATTCATATTATATGGATTTAGTGACCTTGTACGCGATATCATTATGATTATTCCGTTTGACATAAGACATCTATAAGAGATTGAAAATTTCAAACTTTTTTTTTTTTACACAGGATCGAAGCTGATCCTGAGGGGTATTAGCGGTCAATTTCAATCGGGACAATTGACTGCCATCATGGGACCCTCTGGAGCAGGAAAATCAACATTGTTAAACGTTCTTGCGGGATACAAGTAAGTCAATGCGAGCTGTAATGAATACAAGTTTTTCGTTACCATTGAGGGAAAAAATAATAATGTCCAGTGTGGGAAGAAACTTATATACTCATGTATATACTTACATCGATTTTATCATCCAACAACCTATCGGACAACGGGTTTAACAGAATTCAGGATAAAAAATTACCGAGTCTATTCTCATACAAAATTTGACGGTCTCTTGTCCAAGTTATTTTTGACTGCGACTGTGAGTTAAATATTTCAATGAAACTTTGGTAAAATCCTAATGTATTGATCGCCTCTATACAAATAGTTTTTCACCGTACAATCGTGATACAATCGTTTCTCGATAGGCTGCAACTGAATAAGCGGAAGCTGAATAATACAACAATTTAATACGGTTCAATGTGTCGTTTTATTGTTAATTCCTAATAATTGAACGCATCAAACCGGCAGTTTGATTAGAGACTCACGTAATGAGCGTGCATGCCCTTTCCTGTGCGAAGGCAATACTAACGTAATTGAAAACCAAAGAATATTCAGGTATAGTGGTCGCGTCAGATTTTCGCGCGCTATCGACGCCCGACCTGACTTACCTAAAACTTACTACGATTTATACAACATACCTGCAGGCAAATCATACGTGTTTCCCACCTCTCGCTGCGCGCTGCGAACCAATTTTAATATAATCAAGTTATATGTATACATACGATTGGTTTTATGCGAGTTTCTGGAAGTTCCTTGACCTCGTATTGACCCTTGACACGGGAAGTGAGGTGGCGACTGCTGGCAATTGTGTATACTATGCCACATACATATAATCAAACGTCACGCGTCGACGCGCCGCTTCGACATGTGTACTTCCAACAGCACGAGCGTTTTTTGTTCTCCGATAACGAACCGCGTTCTTTTTTTTTTTTTTTTTTTGGGTATCCATGAACCTCAATTGAGAAAGCAAAACAAATTAAAAAAAGAATGAAAAAAACCAGATACAAGCAAGAAATGCTTGTATACGGATTACGTTATAGACTGCGATTTGTTCTAATCAGAATATTCATTATCTGACTAACGCTTATATGTTCTTTTTTATTGTACGAATTTTGCGCAATCGATGTAACAAGCCAAGAGAAAACAAAACAAATGAATAAAAAACCTCTGAATTCCAGGTATACCGGAGCCAACGGCCTCATCACCGTCAATGGTCAACCAAGAGATATTAGTGAGTTTAAAAAATTGTCTTGCTACATTATGCAGGATGATTTATCCCAGCCTCAAATAACGGTACATGAAGCAATGTGCTTCGCATCTGATCTGAAACTTGGAAACCGAAAAACGCGACAGGAAAAACTTTCCGCTGTAAGTTATTGACCTTAAGTAATGATGAAAAAATAACGTGGTATATAATATTTACTGACTCCCAATCAGTTTCTCGTGTGATATAGGGCCCATGCGTAAATTAGCACAAGAAATTCTTTTTATAACCCTGCAGATAAAAGAAATTGAAGAATTGTCCGCATAGCGTTGTTCTTCGAATGTTAAAGAATGACACGGATTGAAACGGGTCTTCATATTAACTGGTTTGACTTCGTTGTAGTCACCCGGATATCATCATTTTCCGCGAAAAAGTAAAAACGGAATTTCATCGATAAACTGGCCGAATGATTTGATATTCCGATTTAGAGTTCTCATAATACAAGGAAAAAAAATATTACGCTAGAAGGAAGAAAGAGTCGAGGGCTTAAACCGATACGTTATGGCCGTTCACTACTCCTTTCAGATCGACGAAATTCTGGAGACGCTGAGACTGTCGGGAGCGAAAAATACTGTTACGGAAAGGTTGTCGGGGGGCGAAAGGAAGAGGCTTTCCATCGCCCTCGAACTCGTAAATAATCCACCGGTAATTTTCCTGGATGAACCAACTACGTAAGAATTGCGATTAAGATACAAAAAGTTATGAGTGTCTTCATTTCTTAACACGCGTCCAAAGTACCCCTATTATTATTTTTCTTATTAGTGATTATGGTTTTCTTTTCCTAGGGGACTAGATGACATGTCGACCGTTCAGTGCATAGACCTTCTACGGAGAGTGGCTTCTGGAGGAAGAACAGTAATTTGTTCTATTCACACTCCAAGTGCGAGCATTTTTGCCAAATTCCATCACGTCTACGTGGTGGCAGCTGGTCAGTGCGTTTATCGGGGTCCGGTTAACCACGTCGTACCTTTTCTGGAACGCATGGGAGCTGATTGCCCGAAGCATTATAATCCGGCAGATTTTAGTAAGCTAACGAGATCGGGTTTCTCATTCTTGTTTGTTGTAAGACTCGCATCTCTACGAAAGTACAAATTTTATTTACCATAAATTTGTTTTTCTTTCAGTTATCGAAGTTGCCGCTGGAGAATACGGAATGGAGTACGTCGAGCGAATGGTAAATTGTACAGAATCACAGATGCCGATAATTCCAACCGTGCATGCCCCAGTACTTAAAGAAAATCATAAGAGTGAAAATGACCACGGTGCATCTTGGTGTCAACAGTTTAAGGTCCTTCTGAGTAGAATGATGCTACAATTTTATAGAAACCGGGTTGGTATTTTCATAGAACAGGAATTTAAAGCATTGATTCTTTTTTCGGCAGATATCGCGATAACCAGAAATCTGTTCGTTTTATTCCAGAATTATATGTACTTGAAAATATCACTCCATATCTTTCTTGGATTCATAATAGGCGGCCTATTTCTGGGTATTGGAAATGATGGATCGAAGACTTTATTCAATTTCGGATTTTGTTTCACGTGTCTCATCGTATTTCTCTACGTTCCTATGCTGCCGGTTCTCCTACACTGTAATTAAAAAGAATTCTATCTGAAAAATAATCAAGATGTTCCGAGTAATTACCTAACTGAGCTCAATATTTTTCTCCACCAGTTCCGATGGAGGTGCAGCTAGTCAAACGCGAACACTTCAACCGCTGGTACGACTTAGGCCCTTATTTCTGTGCCATGACAGTGTCGACTATTCCACCTCAAGTAGGTCCTAAAAAATATATATCTTTTTTCTAATTGCTGCCAAAAACACTGAATGGAAGACTGGACAAAAAGCATTTCAGTACCTGATGCAGATACTTCATTTCGATTTCTTTACTTATCGCAGTTGATTCTGGGAACAATTTACCTGAGTATGGTATATTTCTTTACCGGACAACCGTTGGAAGTCTCAAGGTGTTTGATGTTCTTCAGTGTGTGCTACATATGCTCCCTAATCGGTGAGAGTATGGGATTCGCCATTGGCACGACTTTGAACATTGTGGTGAGTTGTAGTTCGTTCCTTTTTTCCGTCGCGTGATAGATGAACCTTTCACGATTGTATTTTGGAATCAAAAAATAGTAAAGAGAATCGCGTCTTAGAAAATAACTATGTTGTTATTTCAGAACGGAATGTTCGTCGGTCCTGCAATAACGGTTCCGCTAATGCTGGTTGCGATACAGGGTATGGGAAGCACCGAACCATTGCCGTTTTACAGACTTCTGGTAATGTACTCGAGTTACATACGGTACGGACTCGAGGGTCTGATAGTCGCGACATACGGCAATGGCAGAGAGAAATTGCCCTGTCCACCAGAGGAAGCTTACTGTCACTACAGAGTTCCGAGGGAACTAATCAGAGTCATGGGTGAGAAGGGGGTTCACTATTTCTTGCAATACCTACCATAATAGTCCTGGAATTGCAAACCTTACACCGCGATCCGAGAATGACCATCAGGAATTCCAGAAACACTTTTTTCACACCGCACATTGTCGGCTATGCAGTAATTTGTGAAGTCTTGCCAGCAGATTGTTTATTTATGGGATAGAATTATTCTTATTTTCTCGTCAACGAATTGTATCCACGATTAAATCTAATTTCGTACAGTGATATGCGGTATACATTCAGTGATGACTGTGTGCATTTTTCACCTGCACCAGAAATCAGCGCCCCTTCGCTGAGGTCTTGTAACGAAGAATAGAATAAAAAATCGAATAAACACAAACAAATAGTTATAAAACATACGCGGAACACGTGATTGTTGAGCAACTTATGCAACACGATTATACCGGAATGAAACTTGAAGCCGATAATCAAGTTGTTTTCATCCGTCATTATTATCTTATCAAGATTCGTAAATTTTGAGACTTTTTATGGTCCCACAAGCTTAGATAGGCTGAAGTCCCAAAAACAAAGAAAAATGATTACTGTATCAGTAATTCGATTATAGGTATAGAGAGTGTTTTCATTCGTTCTAATGCCCACCTATTAATTATTGCTATCTCAATTTTCAGGTATGGAGCATGTCGTCTTTTGGGTAGACATCCTGGCGTTGATGGTAATATTGATTTTGTTCAAAGCGTTGATATTTTACCTACTGAGACAGAGGCTTCAACCGAATAAAACGTTTCGAGCACTTCATCTTATCGGTAGACTGGTTAAGAGCTACATCAGCATAAAATGAATAAAGAAATTGATCCAAGCTGTGTACGATGTAGCTACAGTGCAAGAATTATGAAGAAGTCAAAGTCCAGGACACGAGCGACTTACTACGTTCGAGTAGGAGATGAAAGTACTGCATTTCCTACTACACACGGTATTGCTGATGCTGCAGATGCTCAGTTGACGATCGAACTGACATGTTATTGCGAGTCATCTGTCAAATAATATGTGAACGACTGATGGTGTGTATAAATAATAATATTTGAACGACGAGCTTCAAAATGGATTGATTTTTTTTTTTCACGACTCGACAAATACGTTCCGTTCTATCAATAGTAAATTAGTCAAATATTGTGATATACCGTTGTGTAATAAATATTTTTCAAAATACTATCTCGATTAAAAATTTCAAGATTTCGGAATGGTGAAGGGTCTCAGAAATTATTGTCTAATGAATAATTTAAGCGTTCAGAAACTAATTTGGAGTGAAAATCACGTTCCATAATACAACTGGGCTCTGAATACGTCGAACTAATCAAAAATTAAAAAGGAGCAAAAGAGGATGGCTGATGAAAATAAAAACATGCGCGAAGCTATAATTGGGAATTCCGATAAAGCGAGCTTTTTAAGAAATTGTCGCAACTACCGTTATTCTTTTTAGATGCCCGCAGTAACGCCAGATATCGAACTGCTGTCGTTTTGAATTTGTTTCAAGCGCTCCGAAATACACTCGTTGATCCACATTTTTAATAGTGTTATAGACCCTAATAAAATGTTATTGCTCTTATCAACGTTGGAGAAGATCTTTATCAGACACTTATAGACCAGGTCTTCAAACCAGCGGGTATCAGTTGCCGCTGGTCGAACG
The DNA here is from genome assembly GCA_963978495.1 of Athalia circularis. Classification (NCBI taxonomy): domain Eukaryota; kingdom Metazoa; phylum Arthropoda; class Insecta; order Hymenoptera; family Athaliidae; genus Athalia; species Athalia circularis. The sequence goes on along the minus strand of OZ021700.1, from coordinate 30,349,489 downwards.
GGCGAACCACTGATAGCGCTTTCAAATGATTCTTAGTAGTCAGCGCGAAACGATGGTAAAATGAATCAATTCAGATTCCTTTCAATAATTCATCGTTACTTGAAGATCGGTCCCGACTGGATATCGCTGCTCACTATAAACTATTGAATTACGCTTTTATCGGTGGATATTCAGTATCGCTTCTTGTTTTATTCCGTCTTCATCATATATGTCCAGTGAAAATGAGGAGTTGAGTGGAATCATGAGGATATTCGCAAGTGAAAGTGAAAATGACTGCAGCAACGATGCTGAAAGTAATTCGAAAAATGGTGCGTAATCGAATAAGATCAATAATATTACGCGAAAGTGGTCATAAAATAAACGTGATCCCACCAATGCAGATATAGTACATTCCCAAAGTTTTACTAATCACATCTCTTTTTCGCCTGTTTTTACACGCGTAAAGACATTGAGGAAGCTGTGTCTTTGGCGCGAGAACAGCGACGATAAGAAGATATCTAATTTCGATATTATAACCATATATTTATGACCATGTATACACTCCAAATCCACGCTTCGTGAATTTTTCTTTATTTCTTTAAATTTTACACACTTTATACGTACGTTATTATAATTGCGTTTAATATATAGGCTGAGCATGATCATTATAATTGATATTACAATTTCATGCAAAAATTGTCGACAATTTCCCGCAGAAAATATATTCTAATTACGTAACCAGCTATCCATGGGAATGGAAATTCACCAGAGGGTGGAATAATCTGATGAAAAATTTCGAAATTGATAATCTATTTGAACGATGCTGTTTCCGGAGTAGCTGTTTACCTTAGTTCTATAATTGTACGATAAAAAATTTGATCCAAAAATCAAGAAATTGTATGAGAATTTTGATTTTTCGGCCGGCGACGAATGTTAAGTCAGTGCTTCCTTATTCAGGATGTATAAAGTTGTAACAAATTTTATTATTTCAAAATATTCTAAGCCCAAGTGGGGACATCGTCTACTTACAAATTTCTCTTATACATTTTACAGCGTACATATAAGCTGGACTTATCGCCGAATTCATTTCTGTTATTGCCTCACGTTGTTATACTCGCGCGTCGTTAGCTCGGTCGAACATGATATAGTATGCGTACGCGAATATTGATAGGGGATAATAGTTTCTGTACAGAATGATATGCAATGATTAGTTGGCAGTGTACTCGTAATAAAATTGTTTCATCAACTACACTGAATACGCCATGGTATGTACGTGTATCTTATGCATACCGTGTAATATACTCATATACCTATAGCATTGGTACTCATCGAGGTTTTTATAGAAGTATACTTATATATGATCATCAACGTAATTCTATTATGTGTCATAACGTAGCGAGATCTATCGGCGACTCTATTTCTGCAGATTTCAATAATATTATCATGTATTATGTTTATAACGTAGGAAATGAGAACGTAAGTAGCTTCATTCCGTTAACAGCATCTGCGAGTATCGCTTCTTAGTTTGCTTCTTGTTTTCTTCGCAAGACGCACTGCTGAAGAAAAGAATAATCAAATAAAATTGCTCGTGCGTTTATACCGAACAGTCGAGGATTTGGTTGGAACATCGACGAATGACATTCTCGGAAGCTCGCTTCATAGATTCCGACGATTCGATGTGAGTTCATTAACAATATTGAGTCATATTCACGGTATATCGAACATTTGCACATATTCCTACGAAGAATTCCAAAGGAATCTAGTCGCAATATTCCGTGTCAACGTCTGTCACTTCTATTTTCCTTTACTTTTCATTCAGCTTCTATTCATTTTTTTATATCACCACTATCATTGTCTATCAAAAAATTTTCCACTCCACGTCTGCGCGGTGGAAGTCTAGATTACCTGTTTCGTAGTATACTACGTGTGCCCAAGGATGATGATTTTCCGAGGTCTTAACAAGATAACGCTCGCGTAACGAGATCAAAGATAAATTTTTCATAATTATGTTAGTATATGCAATGTATCTTATATACCTAGGTATAAACGTGCAGGTTCTAAATTTAGATTAGATTCAATCAGAAAAAAATCATCCCAATTCGGGATAAGCATTCTCATGAATTCCAAACTCCAAAGTACAAAAAAATACAAAATATACCCGTCGATAATTTTGTCGATAATCTTCGACTTCGTGATAACAACCGTAAAACTTTCTTTTCCTTCCATGTCGATACGCTCCAGCAAAAAGTATTTCCTTTCTTGTTTTTTTTCCACCGAATCGGTACGTTTATACTTATGCACATACCTATGGGTATTTACGAAATAGTTGTTGATACAAGCTTTCGGCGGGGTATACGCTTCGGTAACAATATCGTGTTGAAACAATGGCAAATGCGACGATTTTGAGTGTTATTGTGGTTGATTATTAATCACAAAGATATTTCGAGATTGGACAAATTTATTAATCTTCGTATCGCAACGTTCGACCAAAGAGACAAAAATGTAACAAAATTCGGATTTGATTATTCATTCATTTTCTTATTTAATCGAATGGTTTTTCTATTTTTCATTTTTCGGTTTTAGAAGAGACTGAGGAAAACCGTGAACCGCAAGCGTGGAAAATTCAAATATGGAAACTTTTCGGGGAAGAAAAATCAAAATGGATCCTATGCCTTATAGGGTACAACTCAGCTATGGTCTACGAACTCAGCACCTGGACCACGTCGACAAATAGTTTAGGTTAGTCGTACGTATAACGTTATTCATATATATTAGTGATAAAATGATTAACGCTACGCGCGGTTTAGCGTCTGATGTTTTCATGACTAATTCACGAATCGAACCACCCGATTCCGTAGATGTACGCAGTTCTGTACAAAAAAAATAAAAAAAAAACATGGTTCTTGAGCAAGTATTGAGAGGATTTTTCTTTATTTTGCTTTTCCGGGCCTTCATCGATAGCGTATCGATAGTATATAAGCCTTGATATAAAATCTCATGACGTAAAAAAATTCCAAAAATATACAAACCTTCATGGTGAAGTCCTTTTTTTCTCATCCTTTAGCAATATCGCTAGGTTGAGATTGCAAATATTTTCCGGAGCTCGAAACCTGCCTCTAAAAAGGGTATAGATGTACGTGAATCTCGAAAAACACTCCGCATCGAATGTAATAATCGATCAACATCAAACGAAAAGTTTTCGAAACAACGAGAATTTGATTAAGAATTTTTTTCTTTATTTTTACGGTTATGCGAGGATATTATAGATGGTCCAGACGTTCATCAAACTATTCGATCGTTACGTCGCACAAAATTTTGTTATCACGATTACAATATGAGTTTTTTTTTATCGTAGGTGGGTGGAATTTTCTGTCTCATCACATTAAATTGTGAGCTCTAGATAATATAAATGGTATAATATTCCTCGAGGCAACTTTACTCCCGCGATTAGAGTACACGCAGCGATCGCCTTAAAAACGGGGTTTTTCGTCTGAGATCATCCAGCAGCTGGAAAATTATATATTATGTTATGTATAGTCGCGAAATCTACGGGGAAGTTTTACCGCGTACAAGGAGGGAGCTGCTGCTTCGTAAACGTAGGGAACAATTGCTCGTCGGCGGATAACCTGCATACCTACCTCAACCAAAAGTGCTTGAGGTGCTTTTGGAATATCAATATGATTTGTGCTTCGCGCTTCTGTTGCTGCGGGGCGGCAATTTGGAACGATAAACTCTCTCGGAATTAGGGCGCGTCAAGGAACATTTACCTTTTTCTTTCTCGTTTCTCTTGAATTTTTCCGATTCTTTACCCCGCAATTGATTAAGAACGTAGTCATTCGAGAGAAGTCGATCGTTTCAAGATGAACCAATGAAAAAAAATAATTTGCATCAACAGCAATTAGGTATACATCAATTGATATTTTATTCACCGATGTATCTATATACAAGACTGATCTTCAATTATTTAAGTTACGCATCCAAATTTGAAAGAATGGACGTGCTGTCGATGTATAGATACACATGTGCAGGGTTGAAAAATTTTCTTGAGAAATGTCTTTCTTGCGATTATTTTGAATCATTATTTTTCAAATTTTCAGCTCTGAGGGCGTATGTGAACACCATAATCTTCAACACATTTGCCCTTTTCGTGTGTCTGGTCTCCATTTGGGTTAGTCAGAATCTTCCGGATCGTCTCCCGAAGGATGATGAGAAGCACGTAAAAAAGCCAGCCTCAAATCACTCAAGATCGTATTCCGCGTCGGGTTATCCACAATACCAGAAGAACTTCACCTCGCATTTTCCTAGGCACTCGATATCCGGCCCCTGTTTATTCAAGGACGAGACGAACGCCCAACAGCTGCAGGAAAATGTATCAAAAGTCGCCTCCCTATCCATCCTTGGACTCGAGAAGTACGAAGTTCTTGCCTTGCTCGTTTCTTCCTGCCTCGCCATCGCAGCCGCATCCTTGATCGCCCTCGAAGCCCTCTCGAGAATCAAGGACCAGCCAATAATTCACACGTGAGCAAATTCTCAGGCCATTTTATTGTTATTTCGTTATTATCATTATTCTTACCGATCCTCTCATTATTTTGTGCCTTTTTTTGTACCAACCGATCGCAAGACTCAATTTCCAACTAGGATTCGTATCACATAATTTTTGTATTATTCTTTGCAACTTTAAACGCATTATTCATTGTATCGCATCGTTGCCTCGGGTGCCCATGCGGCGGTCCCTCGCCAGTGACTCGCGCGCGGTTCGTCCAGCTAATATTGGAGACAATGATTCAGTGTATAGATTAGATTGTACAAAATATTCCGAGGCCTCTCTCTTGTGTTGGAACTCTGAGCGTGCGATGCAATCTTTCATAAAATGATACGAATCGAATCAGCTTTGTTGTCGGCGGATTATCATAGCTCAATTGTTAGCTCAAAACAGAGCTTTTGATCCAAATAAATTGTAATGTCAGCGAAGTATCGATCCTTGGATGATTTTTTTTCTTTTTTGCGCCAACATATTCGTCATTTATTCATTTTCTGTCGTATTGGTATAGCATTATATTGCAGTGTAAAAAAATATTCGATCCATTGAGCTCGGGATCAAAAGTTCGACACAATGACCCGCGATGAAATCGATGATTGTTAAGAGATGAGAACATTTGAACGATTAAACCTGATAACTACATAACTATATAGAGTGAATGAAGTTGTTACGAAACTTATTCGTCAACGTACGTCATATCGTCGCCAAGCTTGTTTATTGATTCATTTGTTTTTTTTCAACAGGGGTCAAAGTCTATAGCGCGAGAAACTCTCTAATATATTCAAAATCATCTGATTTCTACGCAAGGGGTTGACGTTTGTTTTGCCTTCTGCTATTTCCCTTCGCTCTTTTGACATTACACTCTATACTCGAGTGAAAATTCTTTTGACGTTTCTGCCATTTCTCGGCGAACCTCAGGTATCACGTATGCGAGTAAGTTTTGTGCGAGATCTCCAAGGTCTGCGCGTATAATACCCATCTATATAGAATGAGATGGACGATGACCTCGAAGCACTACGAGTTAGCCTGCAGCCGTACGGACGAAGAACTTCGGATATACTCTTAATGAAATATACAAGAGATACGCGAACGCTATATGTTTGGGGTCAGAGGTCGGCCCACTTCCTTCACTTTCAGTCCACGCACCGCTGAAACGCAGCGCGCGCGCACGGTTATCGCCCGCCTCAGGTTATAGTTCGCCAAATATTTACTCCACTCGCTCCGAGAGTACAAGGATTTCTACTCCAACTTCTCACACAACTATATACATATACCTATATATATTAAGTATAGGTATACTATACAGTACGGACATACATAAGTTTCTCGAGATTAGAGAGCACGTTATAACCGTTGAGAATAGAACGTATCTACTCTCAATATTATATCTAAAGCTGAGGAACGCGGGAAACAGACGTCATATCGAATGAACCGCGGTGGAGAATCGGAATTCCAGCCCTGCGGAATAAAATCGGTAACTTTTAGCAAGAAATTATGACACTAATTTTCTCGAATGAGAGTATTAACAACGGGTAACAATTCGTTAGCATTTCGTGGCCACAAAAATATTCGTATAATATAATTATTTTATAATTATTACATATTGGTCCGAGAGTGAAAGAGAACGCTCGTATGTACACGGGAAAAAGCTCCGCGACTACCGTGGTTCGAAAAGGCTGCAAGTTCCGATCCTTTCTAGGAAATGAGTCAATGAATCGGCTTCATGAATCCACCGTCGCAGAATCCACCCGCTCCGCAGAGTCTTGTACAGGACTTGGGAAATCTCAAGACATCCTCTTCAATTTCCGGTGCTGCCATTTATCTATAGGTATACCTACGTATACCTATAGATTAGGTATGTACCGCCATCACAAAACTTCGAATCAATTGCGGAAACGGATGAAAATGTACGGAAAATCTGTGATAAAAGAAACAAGAAAATATAGAAACACAAAAGCGAATCGAAACGGAAAGTGAGAAGGAAATTCGAATTTGGAAATATGTGAAGAGATTAAAATATCAATCGAGAAACGTCGAATGACAAGTAATCGGCATGCAGTTTCGCAACCCCGAATACATACAGTCGGTTTATCGATGTCGAATCAGCGAGGTCATATGATACGAGGATAGTAGATTGTAATTGATAATACAATTGCAGGTTATACTAGGAAATATTTAAGTTCAGAACGGTGATGTGTCGGCAATGATGGTAACCTGCATTTACATAATTATCACCTCGATAATCAGTCTGGCGATAATATCTCCCGTATACAAATATAAATAGTGTTTCGGATTCGGAATCTTTGCGACCAAAATGTTATGTAAAAGACGTATATAAAAGCTGCTTCATTATGACGATGAGCGAGATCACGATATTTTATGTGAAAAAATAATTGCACATTATAATCGCAAGTCACGGTAGCGAAAATAAAACAGAAAAAAATCAACACGACAATTCCTACAATTATAAGGGTTATCAATAATAGTCGTTGCAAACTTGCAATACGCCTACGAATAATTTCCCCAATATCACGTCACTCGATCGTTTTGATAGCAATTTCGAGTGTTGAGTAATCATCGGTATACATGATGAAAAGTTGTAAAATTTCCGATGACGAACATTTTATCACGTATAATAGTTTCTTCGGTACGATTCTAATTGTATGTGAAATGAAAAATTGGATGCTTCGAAAATGTAATAAATAATTGTCATTATTTTTGACAGCGGACGCCTGGGTCTCGGTGCACTCCTCGGTTTGGCGACACACGTTATCACCGTTTTCAGTCACCGTGATGCTGCGTTAGATCACGTCGTCTGTAGGGCTCTGCCCTGCCCTACGCTCAGAGACTACAATCCTATTTTTGGTGGAAACGTTCTCGGAGCTGCCATTTTATGCGGAACTCACCTTCTCATCCATTACTGGTAAGACTCACGTCTGTCGTAAACACGGATATTTGTCAGGAAGACCTCGGATATCAGGATAGCTGGTATATGCCTACATCCTTATCCACTCACATCTTTGCTTCTCGATGCGCTGCGCTCCGCGAAAAATATAGGAAAATCCAAAACCTGAACCTGTGTTGCGCCCTGCGCCGATGTTCATTTTATGTCCACCTATATTTTTGTTTCCGTCTCCTCGTATACTTCGAGTGACATTCTTCCATCTAGAAATTTTTACTCATATATTTCCCATTTTTCTTTCTTTCTTTTTCACAATAGCGACACTCATGTAGCTGACACCGCGGCCGCCCTCGCTCTCGTTGGTCTCGTAACCACGTCGATGTTGCCCCTGGCTTTTTACACGGCCAGCATAATACTGCAGGTACGTTCACTGGTTCGGAGAACTAGAAATCAGAAGTGCGTAAACCACATTTCTGGGCTGGGAGCATCGGGCATTTGTACAAATTTTTTATGGATTATACGCTCTTTTGACAGAAAGGATTACCCGGTAGTTTTAGAAAATGCGAACTGAACTTTTCGCCAAAGATATGTTCCTAAGTCGAAATTTTCGTTTTCCATTTGTTAAATGTTTCAGAAACTGCCACATTACATGGGAGAACAGCTGGACAAGTGTCTCCGAGAAGCTCTGAACATCGACGGTGTTCTCGAATTTAGGAACGAAAGATTTTGGACTCAATCTTTCGGGAAACTCGTAAGTACATAACGTATAGTGAATAAATCAGTTGTGTCACGAAATTGAAAATGCCAACAGCTATAATACGTCTGTAGCCACCCTCGCGACAAAATGGCTGTAATATTTTTTCAAGGACTACAACAGATTTCGTTGTAGAATATATACGTACATAAAGTCCAAAGAGCATAAAAGACGATTTCGGGCAATCCTTACGGCGCGGGCGGGCGATCTTCCGGTTCGTGGGGTAAAGGTGTATATCTGTAATACCTTATATACACGAATCCGTATAGTCGTGGAGTTGAAACCATAATACATATAAAATAGATCGCCGCGGTGTCCTACGGGGGCACACCTGGCAAATCGCAATCCTCCCAGTAGTGCGAACATTAGTCTGAAATTACGAAACAATTTCACGGACCGTCGCGTCTCGGAGGCACCACCTCCCCTCTCCTCCCTGCCCTCCGCAACGTAAACTCAACCAAAGCAAAGCTATAGATATCCATTCGCTATATGTATAGGTAGGCAGGAAGGGCGCCGCCAATATTCCCGTTGCACGTCGTACCGGATGCTGGACGCATCACAATATCCATCTCACGCGTCCGTTAATGCTGTTAATGTTCACGTTAATCCAGACGGGGTTTGATTGTATCAAATTCTCCCACGCTGTCCGCGTCACGAAATTCTCTCCGCGTATACATGGATGATCTCGTACAGAGCTCGTGATAGCGCATTCGGCAATCGTGCGTCGTATGAAGATGATGCCGATAGGGCACATATATCGAAAAAAAATGGAAATAACAACTGATCGATTCGAGTCAAATGAATCAACGTAGCTTGCCCTCAGTCTTCGGTATACTTCGAAATAAAACTTTTTCCTTTTTATAAAAGACAGCTCATCAAACGACTGTTGTTCATTAGAATTATCATTACCTGGCTTGGTCGAATTCATCGCTGTGGGGAGTTTTTTGCATCGGTTGGTTCTCCCGCTCTAGCTCGTCGTTGATTGAATTAGATAGTGAGATCTGCATAAGCGGGAGTGAAAGTCAATTTGATTCTCCGAGAGCATGTTTTTTTTTGGTTTCCTTGTAGCGGTGTTTCGTCTTCACGCGATAAGTCGTGTATCACCAGCTCCCGTTGCTGCTGCTACTACCGTTAAAGTTCATTTTCGATTGCTTATATAAAAATTCAATATATTGGTTCGATTTTCAGAGTGCACCGCTGATGTTAGATCTCAGCAGTTTTTATTTCGGAAAAGTGAATAAGATCCCCCCAAAAGGCACCTGCGGTGCAAAAAAGTTCGCCAAGTACATTAAATAAATGTTTCAGAATAACTACTACCCAAATATCTTTAATGAAAAACACCAACAAAAATTCAATTAAAAAAGGGTCGAAACAATTATTGTGCCAAGTACACGTAACTTTGCATCATGTAAGAATATAGATTTGGAAAGTAAATCCATGAGAATCAATTCAAAGAATCAAAAAAAATTAAAGAAATAAATTGGAGGTAGTGGGGCTTGGTGGGCTTTTTCGGAAAAAAAATCTTGAACTCTTGTATGGAAATATAACATTAGCCCGCCGAGCGGATTTTCGGCCCACCCTAATATATATGCAGAAAATGATGAAGTTTCAATATAGTACGAAAACAGAGTTGCTACAACGTTATGACGTCTAACGCAATCGCTACACGCGCAAGTGAGCGAAATTATATTTTTAGTACATTATGACGAGGAGAATATAATTATTTTTAAACGGAGTAATCTACTATAAGTTATCGCTACGAGTTGCAAAAATAAATATACATGTACACACACATCCTTATCTCGCCGCTGAATGAACCTCCTTCTGAAAAGGCGTCCACCACCCACATTCGAGAGAGAGAGAGAAAAAGAGAAACATAAAAAAATCGATCCTATGACTTCTGATTTCAGGCAGGAACAGTGCAAGTTCGAATCCGAAGAGATGCGAATGAAAGTCACGTCCTGGAGCGAGTGATGGCCGGGTTGTCGCAAATAGTCACGACCCTAACAGTCCAGGAGTTTCGAGAAACTCCCCGAGCTAACTTAGGGTCTCAACATTGCACGGAGTATTACATCAACGAGTTATTGCCAAATGCACGCGAGAACAAAGCAGCTAGAGTGCCAAGAAGCAACGTGGACGAGGTCGAGACTGTTTCCATCGACGATATTCTAGGGGTTGAAAAGACCCCGGTCTCGACATTCTCATTGGCTCCGAATAAATCGGAATGTAAAAGTTTTACTTCGTATTCGAATCCAGCGGTTAACGTCGACAAACAATTCAAGACGCTCACGATATATCATAACGAAAATTTAGATCTAAAACATTATATTTTTAACCCCCAGAAAGCCATGAACGAAAACGCTCTGTTTTTGAGGTCAAATTTTGACGAGGAGAAATTTACCAGCTGCGCTTTTGGTAGGGGGGGAAATTGGAGAGCAGGATTAACATGAGACTAATGAGAAAAAATTTTGTCCTCCGGTACAGAAATTGGAAAATTGCGTTACAATTTTCAATTGCATTTTCAGCCGAAAACACTATTTATACTGGGATCAAATGTCTGAGCACTACCATCGATAACAGCGATAGCAGAATCTGAAAAAAACTACGTTAGAGTTATTATTAAATATTTCTGTTGTTTCTTTTTTTAATTAAATTAAGTTGACGTTGTAGATTGTAAATATTTATTCCTATTATTTTATTGATAAGAACGACGACGATGCAGAAGTAATCAGATTACTTGGGGTATTCGGGGAGTTGTGAAAAATATAAAAATTTAAATTATTTTGACCGAAGCATATGTGATTTATTAAGTGCCGGTGACGGTGGAATCGAAATCCTGATCGCCTTTTTAATGAATAAAGTATTTTTGCTGCATGATATGATTTTCATCTCGTGGTAAAACTATACATACAGATTTCGCCGAAAGTATAGTCTTTACTCTTCGAAAAAAACAGCAGCTTTAATAGGAACACGATTCATTGATTTCATAATTGCTTATTTGGAGCGCACTTAATTGCGGTAACATCCGCATAATACCTACAATCGATGATCGATTTTACCGTCTGATAATATGATAAAATAATATTTAGTCGAATGAATCGAAAACATGGTATAATACTGCCGTGTAAATTCAGGTAAATTATTCTTCTGCCGTAAAATGAATTCAAAAAAAAAAACTAAATAAATACAAGAAGTACCAGGTCATCGGATTGAAGCATGCATATAGGTATACTGCATGGTGTTGAATAATCAACTGGAATCAGTTATAACCGAGAGTAAAATCTTTAATTTTCGCCTAATCGAGCGAGAGAATGGTTCCGAACAAGAAAAAACTAAGTGAACGCGTGAAATAGGAATGAATAAACAATTGAAAATTAAAAGGAATACAATTCGCCCATTATCGAGTCTCCGAGACTCCGTTAGTTTATGAAAATATTTATCCGAAGATGGGAGACATTGATATAAAAAAAACACTTGCGCAATGTTTGAGTTGAATTAACCAGGTTGAGGCTATGCTAGGGTGTCATTACTCGACGCATGTTTTGCCGATATCAAACGCAGAACTCGTTCCTTCTTTTGATAAGGCGTTTATTATACCTGTATATACATACGTGTATCATGTACACCCGGTGAGATTGATTCTGGCTCATTTTTCTTTACAAAACAGAAGGACTTTGAGTCAGAATCAACCTCGCCAGGCGTACATATACCTTCATACGCGTATTAGAGAATACAACATAAAATGAACGATGCGTGATTGTATCAGGTCATTCGTCAAATTCCTCTTCATTAAACAAGCCATTGTACATTTGCCAGGTATAATAACAGGTTTGTCGTTGCGTGTTCAATGCACGTTTTCCAACTATATAAATAATAATACGTAATTTCAGAATAACACCAGAGCACAATGATGAATTGACTTTAATTCGACGCATTATAAAATTCGTCTTACGATTAGCCCAATATTTATTAGTTTTAATTATATTTTTGCTTTCGATCTAAATAAAAGATGTCAATAATGTCTAGGAATATTGCACCACTTATCGCTCAAGTAGAAAGAAAAAAAAACATGAACTAGCAATTATGACGTCAGTGTCAAACACTCGATGTTTGCTTTGCGATGATTCATACTTTCCATCCGTCCCTGTTAAACTTATCGAGTACAAACGTAGATAATTTAAAAATTTGACTTACAATTATGACAAGTAATGTATAATTATCAGTGGAGTAGTTACGTTTTGAAAAAAAAGAAACACTTGAAGAGGAAAAGAAACAAGATAAATTTCACGCCCATTCAATCCATGGCATAATTAAATTTTAATCACCAATTTTCTGCCATTCCATTGCAGGTGTTTATCGAATACGGCGCCCAACTATTCAACCGAAATTCACGCTCTTTATAGCGACAATGAATAATTGGGACTCTAAGTTCTTCGGATAACAAAAATTTTATATTTTAACGCAGCAGAAACTCCAAACAGTTCGGCGTCGCGTGCTCGACGCATGTGTAAGGTATAATTTATGTATATTGCAAATATACCGTTTCTACCTCCCACGAGGTCTCTTCATGCACTCGAATGGTATATAAACGTAGGTGATCCTCATCGAACAACTTCAGTCGTTAGACAAACTTCAATAAGACTTCCGTTACTGCAGCAAAGTGAGATACACATTAGTAATAAACAATTATCAAAAGAACTTGACCCCAGCGATGCGTTTCGCCGTAGTTATGGTGATTCTCGTTTGTTTAATCGTAACCGGCCCCCGCAACGTGGAAGGAGAAGAACATGAAAGATGCGGAAGAGTTATCTGCGAACTTGGCCAGATGTGCGTTGTAACGCAAGCTCCATGCGACGGTTATCAAGACTGCAATCTCAAAGCAGAGTGCGTTTATCCCCAAGAATGATCGATTAATTTTTTCAACGAATCTTATCACATGTGCAAAAAAAATTTCACCATGGACTATCGGAGGCTCGTGAAAACATGTGTCCGTGATTTCAACAAATAATATCCATCTCATCGAAGGACACGATTAAATATGTGTCTAAAGTTACGATTGACGCGAAATGATTTTTTTGTCTCTCGCGTTTTGAAAATATAAGTATATACATGTATTGTGATCTGGCTATTCTCTATTTCTCTGTTTTTTTTTTTCTGGTGTACAAGTTTTGACATCCTGATTGTGTTTTATGTACCCTAAGCAGGATGGTATATTACATGCGGGGTAATCACGTGCTCTTTTGACCGAAGAAGGGTCACTGGCAAACCAAACCAGATCTGAGATACGCGTGCAGGAATCAGTATAATGTAGTCGAATCCATATCGTATGCATCACTAATCTGCACGTAACTATAATTCTGGATCGCGTTATGTGCAATCCAGAATTTTATTCAAGAGTTCGGAAAACTTCTATCAACGGAAGGTATATAACGCAATTCGCTTGGAAGATACCTCAACTAATACCTTGGAGAAACTCGATTCTGTACATTTTTATCACCATGTACGAGAAATAATTGTGTCTCGAGTCCCAAAATTGAAATCCTGCATGGATTGGGGGTGCTTGAGGGCGAAAAATGGAAGTGCGAGGAGATTAAAGTGTTGCGGTGGAAAGGAAAATAAGGACCTTGGTCTACGGAAGTCGTAGGGATACCAAAGCGACGCACTTGAAAAAACAAAATATTCACCGTGTATTCGCGTATGGGTGTGATGTATATACCTATGGACGCATTGTACCGTTGTGATTGTTGCTCGGGATGTGTGATAATAGTCGAAAGTAGTATTCGAAACGAAAGTGTACGACGAAAGCCGCTAATCATTTCACCGAGAATGTATACCATATAAAAGAATCTGGAGTTCCAACAGCAGAGCAAAGCAATACTATCCTTATAATCTCCAGTGCTATATACAAATATGACATTACCTATCCGTTTATTGAACGGAACGAAATTCTAATATATTATGTAGAAAGTGAAGCGTCATTATTTTTTTCAATCACGCCATTCAACGGTCGCAGGTTTTTTGATGCGTGCAATTTGGTTTTTAATAAAGTAACAAATCTGTTAATAATCATGTAGCGAAAAAACAACAAAAAAAAATCGTTGGTTTTAGGGGGAACCCCAACGTGTTGTAATGATTTCATGAAGCCAATCTTCAGAGATCCGCTTCACGAAGCGGATTCATTTTTTCTGTTCCGCTATAGACAGATCTACGTGCTGCATAATAAAATGTATGTAAGAAACGCCGTCTATATACTCGTTCGTTGCTCCCGTTTTAATCCACTATATACACACAAAGTGATTCCTCTAACCGCTAAACATTTCCCCTCGGACTCAGAGGTCTGTAATAATTATTGCAACTTATATCGTTATATCATTAAATATTACGTACTCGACGACTTCAGAGCCCACCTCTCCATCCTCGTTTCTTATACGAGTATAATTTCTTGACAATTTTTTATTCCTTATCGAAGATTCTCCTCTTGAGATTGACAAATTGTTTTATTTTTTAATTTTTTCAGTGTCGGAAATAAAATCAGTGCTCCTATATCGGTGTAGAGCTACCAGCTGGGGGGAAGAAGTGTCGAATGATGAGTTTTATACGGGCGCCACCATGAGGATCGCAGCACCAGACTGGTGCACGGTGACAACTTAAACGTTTTTATGGTCGACTGGCCAAAGGGTATACGGAAGAAAGATCCAATCAGAATGTGTAGTGGTGGGAAACGGCGCGTAACACAGTCAACAAATTAAGTCGCGAGCTTAACGAGGTTTGGTATATCGGCGATGAGACAAACCAAGTGTCGATCTTTTTCTGTTTAGCGATGCCGCTGCACCGTTGCTTCCGTATAAGGGCCTCGGGTCACGAGAGATAAACTCTTGGAACGAGAGAACAACAAAAGAAGATGAGAACGAGAGAACGGTTTTTTCAAGCGGCAGATCCGATGACTCAATTATAATTAATTTCTCCTGCGGCGAATATCCGACCGAGGAAAAAGCACGGAAGAAAAACGTCCTTGGCAATTCGAGTCTATTTACATTTTGGTGGACTAAGATTTTAATTTTTACCGGCAAGGACGAAGGACTTTGATCCGGCGGTACAGGGATCAAAGGACGGATCGCGGATCTCAAAATTGATGAAACAGACATCTTCGGCTAGCCTCCCCTATAAATGTCCTGCACCCTTTACTACAAATATAGCGAATAGATTATTTCTCCATTACACTGTGATATGTACTGCGATAAATTTTCGCGTCCAATCAACAACCCTTCCATATCAAAATATTACTGCCAAATTCCATCCGACCCACGATTAGGTATTTGCGGCAGGAATAAAATCTGCACAGGCCTGCACGGACAGACGAACATGGGCATTACGATTCATGCAATGTATATAGGTATACTTATAGTTGAGTATACGAAAGAGAGAATTTAAGCAACGAACGAATCCGGTTTTTGAATCCTTTATTGCGCGGCTCGAAGTTAAATAGCGAGAAAGGGAAGAAATGAAGGAGTTTTAAGAGTAAATGCAGAGAACCTCGAGAATATTGTCGCTCTTTACCTTTTATATGATTTATTTACTCTTTGTATGCTCTTTACCTATTATATGAATTAAGGAATAAGAAGGAAGGAAAAAGGAAGTTTCTTTATAAATATGAAAGAGAATTGAACTACTTTCTCAATTATCCTTTACCTCGGATGTTGATTTATGTTTACACACAGGTGCAGAATATACATGTATATACGTATAAGTATGAAAATTCCCAAGAGTCTGTCGGATGTTCCGAAGACGTGAGGTTACTTACTTCCAGGATCGCATAAATAAGCCATTCGTTCGTTCTTTGTAGAATGTATATAATGCACGGGGACCAGCTCTCGGAGCTATGGTATTCTCATGGCAAGACTGTCGGACGAACAGAGTGTGCGAGCAGGTATGTAGATATATTATATATAATAATATACGGCGATAGGTTGTCTAGCTATACCCATATGACCTCACACTTTTACACCCCGTGCACCTGTACTATATTTTTTAGGAAACGCGCGGTATTTTTTCCGCTCTTCCCTTTACTCTGTGTTTTTGGCATTTTTCTATTCCGCCCTCTCCCCTACTTTTCTCGCTACTTTTTCATCCCATCTTATCGTTAGTCCATTTCGGCGCGCGTTCAGAAACAACAGCATGTCGTGCTGCGGGTGAAGATTTTATGAGGATTCAGACACAGCGAACACGCTCATTATGATCTCATTCCCATGTAACCGCTGTGTTTGCTCTGCAGTGTTAAAGCGACGTGTGGGTATATAAACAATAATCAAGACGGCGATTACCACGAATGCCTTCGTCTTATCGATACTAATAAACGTAACGAGGGCTTATTATATTCGCACAAACCTCCGACTCCACGGGTTTCACGAATATATATATGTATATCTTATAATACGCGGTTCGTTGATCAGATTGCACTCACCGCAGTGTTCCGGTTTTAAGTATTCATCGTGTGGAATTTATTGTACGTCCACGGATCGTTATTCCTTCAGCATTACCATATACCTGATATACCTGTACAAAGCTTCTATGCATCGCGATTCCTGGGTTGCGAAATTCGATAGGCGAATTAACGTAAATTAATACGAATGGTACGAATGGCAGCTAAAAATATGAAAACAAATATTTATAACTCTGTTAACAGGAGCAACAGAAGAGACAGAAACAAGTTGGGGAAGAATGAAATTTCATTGAATGTATGCGATGTACGTACATACACAGCAGGGGTATATATCGTATCGTAGTTAGATGGGTAGCTACCTTCAATGCGTACTCCGCGATCCACCGTTCAACCGTTTTACATATTTATCGATGTATCGAAGGACTTGAATTACTTACCTGTATACTTTCACTTGATTATTCCACGATTCGCGCAGTGCTCCCGTATCATTGGATCGAGACCCTGCACTTGATTGCGAACGAATAAATTTTCTGTTCTCTTTGCCAAATTTCGCATGTATACGATCTTGTGCGACGTCGGCGATCGATGAGAATATTCTTACAAAAATGTCGATTTGAATTTCGAATTTTCGGTGTCTCTGAAAATGAAATTCTCATTTCTCGGTAGGTATATGGTAACCTCGTACGCTCTTCGTGGATTTAATCCAACGAAATATACCTACGCTTACGCCTAGTCTCGCGCTTGGTTTATTAGTCGGAAACGTCGTCGCGCCTTTGCCAGCCTGAACGGCGTCCAGGGCGGAATGGAGGAGAGGCTCTGGGGAGCGAGAGAATCCAATCGATGACCTTGCGCGTCGCGACGCCGAAAATCTCGCGCCCTTTCACATTCACCGCACAGCGTAGCTTCGGTATCAGCATCTGCAGCGCCCGCTGAACGAAAAAGCAGAGAAAGAAGAAGAGGAAGAGGAATAGCGAGAGAAGAGGAATAAAAGTAGAGGCATCACCACTGGCAGCACAGATAGCACGTTGTCCGTGTTATCTCTCGCGTCGCGACGCCGACGCCGACGCCGTGGGTCATGTCGAGACCTCTCGCCTCCTGGCGTTGAATTTCCGTACTAAGTTGTGGCAAGCGAGCGGCGAGGTGAGGAGGACCAACCGAGAAGTGGGTAGGTGTGTATCGGGCGTCGGGACGCCGTGGCCACTGGTAGTTGGGTTCACGGACTTCAGTATGGCTTCAGCTTTTGACAGGGGCGGGCGCACGGCTTCGATAGCGTTGCACGGATGTATCGGTTCTTCATTTTGACGTGAATGAATTTCGGTAATATTCAGTGTCGTAATCGAAGAATATTACGTGTCCAACTATCCGAGGGTTCTAAAATTCGATACAAACGAACCCCGAGGGTGGTGCGGTGACAAAACAACCCCCTGACGATCGGCATCGCGATTTCACCCGCTGTCACAGTGCACCAAGCTTCCCTCTTCATTCCAATTTTTCTCGTCTTTATTCCTCTGTTTATATCCGTTTTTACTAAACTGACAGCCAAGGAGCAAATTCACGCCGGAGACATGAGGCGTAATGTGAAAATAGTGCTTCTCCTGTCATGCGCCTGGATGTCCGTCTTTGTTTACTACTATCACACCACCAAAGATTCAAAGGTCAGTCGATTTATATGAATGGCAGTGGTTTTTTTCTTCTACTCCACACCTTGCACTTTACTCATCCCGTCGCAGATTCCAATCCTTGGTAATTCCGATCGTATCGCCCTCCTGGAATGTTCACCGCATCCGGATTGTCATTTTGTTGCCACATTTTCCGTTTCATCAGGTTCTGATATCTTGAAACTAAACGCACAACTCACGCTAAGGACCCCCACGTGGTCACAACTACGTGTATTGGACATACGCGTGCATCTATACCTACACGCCCATTTACTCGAGTAGTAAAAGAGGGAAGGGCGGCACTCATTGTCAGCGTTAACTCTCGTCCCGCTGTCCAACTTTTGTTTACAGTCACCATTTACTTGTCCATTTCTTTTTACGATGGAATAAAAGTATGCGATGAATATGATCGAAGGGATCGAAGAACAGGATCGATAGCGATCCGATAACGATCAATTTGATCCTTCTGTTTTTCGAATCTGACAAAAGCCACGACGTTGACACCGTGTCAAAAGTCAGAGTCGTCAAAATCGCACATGGCTCTTATTCTCCGCTTCTATTTACTATGGATGGCAAAAAGCAAGGTGAAAACTTTTTAATACCCTTACTCACAACGATAATCACCACGTTTTTATTAAGTCGACGCTCTCTCGAACGTACGTGGACGGAATATTGCGTGCTGCGTTTCCCTGCAGAGTGAAGAAAAGCTGGCAGCAAAAAACAATAGAAATATATTCCGCTCTTCGTTTTCGTACATCGTTTTCATCTCTCTGCCCGATGTTCCATCCAAGTTTCTTCTGTAATATTTTTTCGTTCCACGCGTGATTTGAAAAGTTGTTCGTTTCGACTACATCGAAAGCGAGATGAATCGACGCGAAATTCCGACTAGTGGAATGTTTAAAGAGATTCTACCGATCCGTATGCATGTACGTACGTCTACCCGTGAGTCATGTGGTGAGACGCCTCCGTCGACCAACCACGTTGCGGTTCGCTAGGTCAAGTATCCGAGGTGAAGTTTAAAGCTACATTAATTATTCCGAAGATCGTCGTAATGCGTAAATCGTTCTTGCTCCGTGTGGAGATGCACGTGCGACAAATTATGAAATTACGACAAATGACAACGAACGGAGTAAAGATCGACGCCGGACACCTTTATATAGCTGGGAATGCTGAGTCTCCATCATTTCATTCCTCTTTCGGAGATGTAAATGAAACGAATAACTTTACGTGAAACTCATTCGCTGCACGTTGTAATTTTCTGTGAAATTCCATATCTCAACATGAAAATGGTTTATGCATCGCCATTCACCCTGAAACGTCAGTCGTAGGTGCAGACGACGAGTGCGCGGTGCTTTTTGACGTTGTTAAAATTTATCTGAAAATCCTATTCAATTCTTTCTCTTTTTCTAGTTCGAGCATCGGGTGGCTTCTTCTTTATGAACGCGATACCACCTATAGGTATTTGTATTTTTTTATCTCGAGGGGTGCAGATAAAGGAGACCCCTCGGGGGCTTCGAACCCTTTTTATCGTTCCACGTGGTCGGGCGTCTCCGCGTCGCGTGGACCGCCGCGACCTTGTTCTAGCGAAGGGTTCGAACCGCTTCCGAGTCAGCGCTACTTGTCCTCCCACAATTTACTTTCGAATCCCACCGAAAATAAGGTTACCCATCTCATCAGCTCGCCCGTATTTCGTAGTCTATGTTTGGCACCGATTTCTTGAATTTTATTCAACACTACGAGTACTCTGCTAATTCGATGTATCGGTTGATGGAGGAGCAATTAAGCCTTAATTAGCACAACGCTGCTGGTACGACTCGACGCTCAAATTAAATTATATATATCCTCACTGCACAGGTAATTTATACAACTTAATTTTTCTTCCTCTCTCCGCTGTACATACTTAATCTTTGATATAAAGGAAACCGTAACAACAATTTTAACTCGATATTTTCGTCTCAACGCGCCGTGAATATTAACATTGCTGTTTTTCTTTATTTATTTTTTTTATTTTTTTTTTTCGATTACGTCGCTACGTGTAATATGTAGACCGGAAGCGAGTACGCCGCCCGAAATTGCAGTCTGTTATTAATAGATATCAGACGTATATGTCGCGCCTTTTAATCTGAAACGAGATTCCGCAACACGCAGATTAATTTCTATATTTACATATATACTATACCAGTAGATGAGGAGAAACGAAACCGTTTTGAATTCGCACACAAAATAAGTCGCCGATAGCACGCTTGGCACCGCGGAGTATCGCAGATTAACCGAAAATTGAATTTCAAAAAAAGATGCATATTTCAACTGTGGTTCACGGTGTGAATTCCACGGACTCTATTTAATTTTATATGCTACAGTATGCATGGCTGAAAAAAACTACCAACTCGGTCCGTATATATATATATATTAATATCTAATTACTTGCAGGGAAAGCAGCGACAATTATTGCACCGATATACGCGTGTATTACATGTAGGCAGATAGCTCCAGTGAATAGTTGGAAATATCATGCATGGGATTTTGTTATAGAACGCGCGAAAGGTTCATCGGCCGTTGATCGATATTTGGAGAATTGCCACGCATAATATATATATATATATATATATGTGTTATATATTCGCATCAGGTGCAACTGAGCTTTCCTATAATAAGGGTATTTATAGTATGTATACGACCGATACATATTCATCTGGAATATACATTATTATTAATTATTGAATATCTATACGTGTAAATATATATTTGTTACCGTGATACCGGTAAATTGAGCTCACTTCCTCGATAGGGATTATATGCATCATCTTTTTCTCTTCTCCTTCGTCTCTCCGCTTTCCGCTGCAGGACAATCGATCACGTGATGATCGCCGTTCTGATAAACCGAGTGTCCGACGGAAAGTGAAAAGGACGCGATGATTTCGTAATGAATAATTTCATCAGGCGGTAAAACGTCAGCGACGTTTCGCGCGTATCGCGAGCGTAGATGTATGACATTCGTGTGATTTATATTGTACTTACGTACACGCATCGTAGGTGTCGAACGATTTGTCACCCCACTTTACGCGTATACGGTGTAAACTATTAATATAATACCTGATCTTTGAGTATAACGGTGCAATAAAAATATTATTTCATTATAGTTGCCGGAGCGTGATATGCGGGACATTTTATTTAACTGCTGCGGAACTTGGACTCGATGCAATGGTTACTGTATCGTAGTCGTTGATCGCTTACGATGTCACATAAACACTATAATTGCATATTATACACACTGCACTTAACTGCGTCTCGCCGTTTGCATACTTACATACGTCTACGATCTTATTGTTAAATGCAGGTGCATCGTATAGCAGAACCTGACGACTTGGCTATACGATCTGGAGATAACTTCATAATTCACCGCCAGTAGTTCGCACGTCTCGTACGAGTTCTTCTTTGATTGTCAAAGTACGATGACCTACATCGGCGAGTTAATCGATGTCGTATTGATATATTTTTAATCACTTTTTATAAGAGCTTTACACGTGCGTGCGTGGCTTCTGGATCGCGATAACTCCCCCCCCCCCCCCCCCCCGCGCCTCCGATATATTTATAAATCTGTATCAAATACCTAATGTATACAGGTATACGCATATCTATGCAGCGGACATGATCAACGGCGAATCGAGTGTAATTTACATAGCGCCATCATCACCGCTTGATACGTACAATACATGTACAATACATGTGTGTGTAAAATGTACAATTTACGAAATGAGTACGATTGAAAAGTTGTCGCTATGTGTTCTCGCGGTGATGTATGTGATTTCACGGCGATGATTCAACAGCGCCGTTGAATTCGCATAAATTATACGACGGGAGAATGTCCTCATTGGTATATAGGCGAATGTACGTGTCATTATATCGCAGAATATTTCGCACGCTTGATTGTACTCCACTGGAGTATTTCCAACAAGGCTTTAGTTCTCGCACGTTTCTATATCCGCGCAACGGATCTAATTAATGAAAGTTTTCAGTGTAGGTGATACGACTGACACATTTCATCCTATGTAGTACGTATACATCCGCTAGCATGCCGCTGACGTGCGGGCGAAATTAAGATTTAGAGACGGTAGTGGTATTTAATTGATATGGAGAGTTTATCTTTTAATTAAGTCCGGCTACAACGTGCAGCTGTGACACTTTTATTTTCTCCTTTGTTCTTTGCTCTGGCACTCCTATTCTTTATCGCAGCTATCTCGATCTCATCGTAATTCATATCCCATAGAAGAGCTCTGTTGGCATACGATAATGATAAGATGACGATCAAGGTAGAAGTATAATAAAACGACAGTGGCAGCACCAGCTGAGACGCGGAAAAATAAGCGGCGAGGAATATTCATTTCGAATAGAAAAATATATAATATCGTAGAAATGACAAGTACTTTCATTCGAGGCTGGAGACCGGAAAGTCACGACCCACAAAAAAAGTGGATGGATGTGAGACTGATAAAACGTGGAAGTTGCACGGTACTTGAAATTTGAACTTGTGTTGTAAAATCAATTTATCGGGTCGGTATCAATTTCCTGGGAGAGGACCTTCGGACGAGCAGTTTTGCAAAATTTTGCAGAATGATTCGCTTTGTTCAGTCTCGCGAGATAGGACCTTGATAACGGCAGGTCGAAAAATGGTTCCCGTCATTCTGGTTTTTAGCTGAACCAAATTCACAAATATACCCTACCCCACTCATTTTTCTTGCTCCAGATGTCGTTTCTTTCTTACACCGTAAAGAATGAAGTCGCTCGTCCCGTTTTTATACCCTCGAGACCCTTTATAGACATTCTCTGCAGAGTCCTTTCTTCAAACTAAACATCGTGAACCTATACGTACAGTGTCGGTAGTTCTATATACTTCTGTTGCCGCACGTACGACACGCCACCGGTTATATATCTACGCGTAATCTTATTATCTACACCCGCGTTTTCTGGAAAAACTCGACTATAGTTTCCCCCGCGTCTCTCTCTCTCTCTCTTCCTCGTCCCGCCATCTCCTCATAGCTATAGCTTCTATCGCTTTGACCCGCGCCAAGCAGCTACAACCGTTATCCTGAGGGTTCTTCTCCTCCCATGGAGTTATCTACGGTCACCCACGATTACCCACGACAGTATTACCTTCCAGGCTGCACCCCTAGGGTCTCGACTAGCCGGAGACCGAAGCTTTCGGGGCACCTTGGTCAAGCGCTTATCGCGGAAACAGGCACGGGCACTGCCGCCAACGCCCCACAGCTCGGTCGCTGCAATCATTTGGCTATTATTTCAGCAGCTCCTCTTCATTTATATACAAAATAACACACTGCAACTTATTCCGTAGGTGCCCGTAGTCGTCAGAATTTGGTGCAGCACTTCGTTTCGATGAATAAAATGACCAAGTCAGCTTATATCGAAGATGGAAATGGCTTCAAATGCCTCTGAATATTCAGCCGCGCATCCTCCACTCGGCGATAGTCTTTGAAGAGCGATCGCTCCGTATAGATAACGGATACAATCGGAGATTAATCTGTTTCGTTGATGTCTTCAGCTTCGGCTCTAGCTTCGGGTTTGTTGGCGTTGGCGTTGGTTCTTGGCTGCTGCGGCGTCATATATCTTCAGTCGAGTAGAATAAAAGGAGAGAATGTGCTATACTATACGAAGCTGACTTGACTCAATGGGAATTGAAAAGTGGGCCAATGGAAGAAGGAAAGACGCCTTGGATTTGAAATGCAAAGGGATCGGAAGAAGCTCCTCGTACCTTGAGTTTTGGAGTTACATAGTTTGTTACAGAGTTCGGATAGATCTCTCTGCATACTCATCGTACTCATCATTCCTATCAGCTTACCGTCTCTTACTCACTTTCTTCGAGATCTATTTCCAAATGCGATTCCGGCTCTTCTAACGACCACCGCGTATCCAAAGAACGTCCAACTTTTCGGGAGACGCGAAATAAATTGGAACAAAAAAGCACATAATCGAAACACACCGCACGACGGAGGACCAGAATTCCGCTTAAATATCTTTCTTTGCGGAAGTAACACGGATGACTTGGGGGAAAAAAATAACACACATCCTTTCTCGTCTCGAACAAACGCGTTTTACTCGTCACGGTGCATTTTTCTGTCAAGAATTGGATGAAAAAGAATTCGGTGTATAACGTCAACGATGGTCGAACGCAAGTTAAGGTGGGAATCCAAAATTGAGATATTCGCGCTTTACCGGTCCGGCTGAGGCGTTGGTGGCATCGTGTAAACTACGTGACTAAGATTTTCGCAGAAACTGTCGGACGACCCGTCGTTGTCTCGCCGGTGGTACGTGGGCCGCTACAAAAGATGCTCGTTCGTAATCCCCGAGGAAAGCAAAGCACACCGCTACGTCGCTGATCATTCCTTCCCCGCGTAACGTCGACCAACTCTGATAACGCCTGCGACCTGCTCGTAAAAAGATAGTATCTGTTCGTCTTGGACGTTACATGGAACCAGGGCTACTTCCTGCTTTGTGTTCCGCTTGTCCGCAACGGAAATGGGACTCGATTCTCCTTGCCTTTCCTCCCCTTCATCGCCGCTATTCAACCCGCGTGTTATAACCCCGTACAATGTGACCCTTAGCAACGTAGATCGTCGAGTAAGCACGACTTCTGATGCTACCGATACTACCTTTTATGCTATACCAGAGAGAACGATTAGGTATACGTATATGTGTATCTCGCTTCCGGAGGACTTTCGACAAGTCCAAGTTTTCATATATCTATGACACAGATTCTATACGCCTACGAGGACTTATATTCAGAGGTCATTTGGACCACCGAATTTCCCGATTAACCTCCGGCGCACTCTGTCTACCAAATGATCGACCTTTGTCGTAACCTTGATCTTGACGGATTTCCATTCAAAAAATTTGTCTCAAATGTGTCGACGCATTATACTTCCAAAGAATTTTTTCTCCGCTTCATCAAGCACCAGTCAACGTCCGAACTGCACTCACACACGCGTAGCTATACTATAATCAAACAATTGCGGTTGAAAAACGAACTGCTCTTGCACTTTGTTTCCGAGACAAAAAAGTAAAATGTATACATCTGGTGAGAAGAAAAACAAATTTTTTTTAAATCTTTTTTTTTCATCCAGTTACCTGCCCTTTTATCTTCAGCGCTTCTGCCGTACCTATGTATGTACATACCTCATAGATACCTGTAACACCTATACCGAGAACAGCAGCGCTGAGCACCGGCGGAGGTGTGAGGGCGGCGCGAAGGGGGTGTTCGCGATCACGCGGGATCATTGAACCCGTGAACGTGACTGCGATGCAAAACGAACGTAGCATATAGTGACGATTTTAATCCCCGATCTCATCGGTAGCGTCACGCTTTTCAGTCGCTCTTCTTCACCCCTTTTCTTTCATTCTATTATATTATCCTCCCTGGAGACGCTTTGTTCCGCCGCAGTTTCCGACGCTCGTGAAAACGCTTCTTGTGATCCGCAAGCGCAGTCTTTATTCCGCCTACGCAGCGTCGTCGCTGCTCGAAAACGATGGGAAAATAATAATCATAATAAAAATCGAACCGCGACGGTTTGGATATCTAATTGAGTGCGGATCTGAAAATGTTAATCTTGGTTTCACAATTATACTCGCCCCGATAGATAATTAATCGGTGGGCGGGAGGATTTCACGTTCTGTATACAGATCAGGATGAAAAGGATATCGGTGAATGTTCGTGGAACACTTTGACGATTTCAATCTGCAGGTTAAAATTATTTGGGTTTTTGCGCCCACCTCATATGAAAGCCTCTGTTTGGCACACCCCTTTACGTCGAGTCTTCTGATCCGTCTTGCGAGGCTGCGTGGCGAGGCCCGTTGCTGCAGAAATGGGGGGGCAGTATTTGCCGTCTGAAAAGGGGTGGTAGCGAAAGAGAGAGAAGAGAAGAACGAGGGAAGAGAAAGAGAAAGAGAAAGAGACAGCGACAAAGAGATGGAGAGACGGTTGCTTTCCGTGTAGCTGGAAACTCTAGCAGTGCGCTAAGTCGTAGTATTTAAAAAGATTATCTCACAGCCGAGGTTCAGCCGTTGAGAACAAATTGGTCTTTATTTAACGCTTTGCCAGCAAAAACCACCGACCCTTAATTAAAGATGGCCAGTAGTAACGTGTATCCGCCACTAGCACCATCAAGGAACCAGATATATTATCTTTTCTCTTTTCTTTCCTTGATCAGTTTCCCTCCCTTTCTTCCTTCATTCCTTCCTTCCTTCCTTTCCCTACTGACTTACTTTTGCCTTTTTATAATCATTTTTATTCGCTTTTGAACGTTCAAGTTTTCTTTTTTTATCTCAAGAACAAAATCCCTGATTAGTATCAATCGTTCCATTCTCTGTGCACCATACATGACAGGTAGAATGTTTCTCGAACAAAAAACGGAAAGCATGCGGCTGTTATTCCTCCGGGGATATTCGTTGGTCTAGTTTAGGGGTGCAAAAGGGTCGTCGACGTCCCCAAGGGATTTGTGACTTACGAGACACCCTAGAAATTCTAATGGCAAGACTGTTTGTCCACACATAGTAATTCAATACCATCAGCACCCTGCTGTCGCACCGACGTCTATGACGGTCGCAGGCCATACAAGTGATGCTAAAAAATATGTGAGAACGCGGGGTTGTCGGTAGGAGAATTACAGGGTGAATTTCTTTCGGTAATTTGTAAGCTCCTGTTACTAAATTACACGTTTTTTCTTCACTTCTTTTTTTCATTCAACGTACCATTGTGGGCTCCGGATCGAATCGAAGCTTCGAAAATCGGTAGATGTATTCGTAGCAAAACCGAAATCGACGAAAAAAAATCATTAAATAGAATAATTGATCGTGGTACGGAGAAGGATGGATCTATCCTCGTCGTCAGGGGTCGAAATACGGGGTTGACGATCGGTGGCATGGTGTATATATATACGCAATACTGTGGGGGCTGCATACGCGTTTTGTAAGGCACAGAGCGAATAAATCAGCCTTCAGGGGTCCGTGGAGGTCGAAGAGGTCACAGGGCAGGGGTTCAAAGAAACATGTGATCTGGGCCGGCCGCCGGTATTTCTCAGGTTTAGATACGCCCATTTCTCTTGGAAAAAACGATGGAGGAATAGAAATACCGTAGACAAAAAATCTATATATAGTGATAATAATTTATAGTCCGCGTTGTCCGACAGCGATATATATATATATAATGTACTCACATACATCAAAAAAAAAAAAAAAAAGAAGAAAAAAAAACTGAAAAAATGTATCAGCGATCCGCAGGTAGCACGCGCGATGTTGGAATGCTATTCAAACATTCTAAAAGTTATGAACAGGAAATTGGAAAGAAGACAAAAGTTTTTTGTATTCGTTTTTTCGAATCCCGATGTACCATGGTGTTCGATTCAAACAGACTCAAGGACCTACCGTCTTGTATATTATTCTAATTTTGTTTTTAATTTTGTTCTTCGTTCAGTTCTTTCATCCTTTCGATTCGGAGGGGGAAAAATTGCAATTGAAAAGTCGTTAAATACCTCTGGGTATAGCACACGTGTCATGGGAATTCTCTTGCGCACGGTGCGATGGATGTACCCATATAGGTAGGTATGGGAGACCACTCGCACCGCGCGCCGGGTGATGTGGGTGAAAATCTCAATTTCTGTCACTCAAGGCTAAGCACGACGCGACGTGTGCACGTATATAGGGAGGTTGACGTAACGTGTGCGCGGGCACATGGACAATTATGATACGGGAAACATGTTGTTTTTAAAAAGAGAATTAATGTAACGAAAATGATGAAAGAGGACAAGATTTATGTGTACACAAAAACAAAAATAAAAATTTGGTGACGTTAATATAAACGCGCTCGATTGCGCCTGTGACAGACTTCGGTTGAGTTCTGCAGTAGGGATTCGTTCATATCTAATCTGGTACCTAATTTAACGCGTGAACCATGCATGCACGTAAAATTGTACGCGTAAAAATAGTACATCGAGATAGTGTCGAGTAATTTGTTCATTTTTCTGAAAGTTAAGATTGAGGTTTTGCGGAGAAGGATAAAAATGAATTGAAATTCGGTGGCGCGTGAATCGGACCCTGGTAGGAATTTATATACATGCTCTAGGAGTCTTCGACTCCATTAGGTAATTCAGTTCGACCCTCGTGCATTCTTATTCGCAAATATAACCCTTTAAACATCGTCACCACCGACCCGAGAGGATTTTTTAGGGTCTAAGGAACAAAAGGGATAACATCCCAGTCATCCTTGCGATGTAGGTGTACGTAGACCTCCAAAAAGCACCGTTGGTACAAAAATATTCGCCAAGTACATTGAATGTTCAAGGATAACTATGCTACCCAAAAATCGTTGAAGTAAAAAAACAAAGAATTCGAATCAACTAGACTGTGCCCAGTTCACGTAACTTCGCATCATGTCTAGACGTACCGGAGAAAACTGGAATAAAAATTCGACGAATCAGTTTGATCAACGGTTGGAAAAAATAGGAAATTGAATAATAAACCGAAAAATTGAAAAAAAAATTTGAAAAACAATTGAGTATACGTGGTCTTTGGCGGGCTAATGTTGTATAGCCGTATAGGAATGACACTCTGACCTTTTTTCTCCGAAAAAGCCCGCCACTATACCTCCGATTCTCTTTCAATATTTTTTCAAATAAATTCTTAAAATCAATTTTTAACGTATACTCGTGATAACGTTGTACATAGGCTGTCGAAGATCGACCGTCCTCTTGAAATTAGCTGACAAGCTTTCTTTTCCCCCCTTTCCCTCTATATAATATATATTTTTTGCCTTTCTTCTCCTCTATTGTCTCTTGGGTTGACGCGTTACTCTCGTTAAGTGGGCACAGGGCTGAGAAGGATTTCGCTTACCTTCGTGACCCGGGCGTGGGCCGGTCTCTTATTGGGTAGGCCGCACATCCAGCTGTGTGACTGTGTATACGTAGGTAGATATATTTGTCAGAATTTTCGTGTATCTAACCTGGTTAAGCGGAAAATATACACTATACATATCCCTTAGCTTATGAAAATGTCGCCGGTATCCAGTTTACCGAAAGAGGACGTTCAGCCGGAGAAACATAACCGGGGGAGGGTAAAACCGCGAGATTTGTCGTAGAATAATAATTTTTTTTTTACGTGCGCCTTCACCTGTTATCGGGTGTACAAGTATAATAGAGAAGGGTTCCGGGAACTGCGGGAAAGGAAGAGAGAAGTTGCAGTGAAAGAAAAAAAATCAGAAAAATCCCCGCGGAGATACTCAAAGCCTGCACATAATATGAAGTTGACTCTTTTTATCGACCGTCAGAAAATGCGGGAAGACATAATTTTGGAAACAATAGTAGGTAATCCGTTCAAATGAAGAAAGTCTATGAAATTTAGACATTTTGTCACAAATTCTTTGCACAAGCAAAGAAATCATCTGCGCATGCACTTCATTTTGTGTACCGTTGTGTTATCACTATGTGGATAACTAACCCACTTATAGTATTCCTGATGAAATCGGAGCTGTTGATCCCCTGAAGGCTACATTTTTTTTCCTTCGACTGTTCTCTGTTCTTTTTCCATCGCGACACATACTCGTGATATAATATGTACGTCGTGCGAGAGCCGCGGTCGAGCGGCTCAGGATCAAACCTCGGATCAAACTGCAGAGAGAAAGTGAGCGAAGTAGAGTATAGCAGCAAAAAGAAGGTGGAAAATTCTCTGGGAAAGAAGATGAAAGTAGAAAACGTAATCAGTCTCGTCGTCGCCTTCCTCTAACAGATCTCTCGCCTGCATGTTTTATTCTACCGTCTCTCGCAATCAGTTTCGTTCTCCCTTGTCCATTCCGGCTCCGTGTCATTCAACCCTATATAAGCCGCGCTTCCTCCGGTAGGGTATAAGATATGACATAAAGTACCAAAATCCCTGAAATATAATTATGCGGACATATACGTGTGAATGTTCCTATCTACACCGCGAAGTACAAAGGCATCGCGATATGTATACCAAGTCATACATTATATATATGTATATGCCTATAAATAGGTAACTAACAAGAATCAAAGAACAAACGCAAGAAAAAATGAAATTGAACCATGATTCTTCATAAATTATACCATCAATTGGATCACGAATTTTTAACTAGCCATAATCATTTATGATTGACAATTAATCGCTTCAATTTCGTGTGATTATTCCTATAGCTGGTAGTACAACATTACGCGGGTTGGAAATTATCAAACGCTTAAAACGTTTATACTACACGACTAGCTCTGCCGGGCTTCATCGTTTATATATACGAATCCTGATAATCCTGGAAACAATTATGCTGAAAAATTGGACTCAAGAAATTACCTGTAGTTCCTGGAATATTTACGCCGAGGAGAAAAAAATGGGCGAATGTACATGTAGATTAATCGCGAATAATCCTTTCCTGAAGAGTGGACGGCTTAATCGAATCCCGAAGCGCGAGGTAAAAACTCGAAAAGCGAGATGCGATGAGTGTTATTTTATTAGTTTGCTGATTGGCTCAATTGTACGTGCATCTGACAGGGATGTATGCATGAATGAGCTACGTGCTTTTTTATTCGTATGTTGACTAACTGATGAGATGTCAAATTTAAAATGCTGAGAAAATAAATCAACCAAAAATTACAAAATCTGAAATGACAGATGAGGATCGGTCGTGCGATGTGCGACAAAATATGACAGATTTCAGGCTGTGCGAAATTCATTTTCTGTTATTGAGGGTTAAAATAAAAATAAATCAACTTCGCTGGATTTTCTCGATTTTCGGGCCAAGAATCAACATTTTTTTTCGCAAAATTCGGATGTATTCGCGTAAGTATTTTGATATGTGAAACACGAATCCGGCAACCACGTAATGCAAAAAATCAGCGATAACTCGATCATTTCGACATCGGTATAGATCGACTTACAAACTTACAAAATACGTAGGAATACACCGAAAAAACCTATCTCGATTTTTGGCCTCTCGTGAAAATAGGTTTCAATTATGAATTTTCCTTTAATCTTTTTTTCTTCTTTGTTTCTTCGTATAGAATTTCATTTAGTTCCATTACCAGCTATATTGAATTTGTTTGATGAGAGGAAATTTCGGTTGGCTCGAATCCCCTTCTATATGATCATTTTGGGCACAATTCCGA
This sequence comes from Athalia circularis, assembly GCA_963978495.1. Taxonomy (NCBI): domain Eukaryota; kingdom Metazoa; phylum Arthropoda; class Insecta; order Hymenoptera; family Athaliidae; genus Athalia; species Athalia circularis. Next base: position 30,318,044 of record OZ021700.1, on the reverse strand, counting down.
GCGCTGAGTTAAAGGACCAAGGGGAAAAAGTCCGTAAGATTGGGTCGTAGACGCGACCCTTGAGTCTTGGTTCCAGTGTGTATAGATATATATATTTATATACCCATGTATAAATGGTACCGTATTGAGATAAAAGGAAAAGAGAAGCGCGCAAAGGAATTGAATTCGGAAGCATGGCGAAAAACTCAACCGCGCGTGTGAACAGTTTATATTTATGTACACTTATTTACTAGAAAATTAAATTTTTTGATTTTTAGTCTGTCCGAATTTCTTTTTCTTAAAAGGTACCCGTATTCCGTTCTTGTTCATAATGGGTTTACTTTTCTTTTTTTTTTTCTCGTTCTTATTTTCTTTTTTCAACTTTTGCGACGAATTTTGGAGTAAACGACTTCATTTTTCTTTTTTGAGGAAAACTTCTTACCGAATTCTCTTCTTTTGCCTCAATTCTTTTTTCAAATGACTTTGACGATCCGTATAAAGGGTGGTGCATTAATTTTCGCAAGTGTACAGAGTACGAGTAACTTTTTCTCGTAGATGAGAAATTAAAAAGTATACGTAAATTTAGAAAATCTAGAATCGTAATATATTCGTCGACATTCGTATCGATGAAGACGATCAACTTTTCTTCCGTTGATATAACTACGAAACTTTGACGAACATATAATAATGTACCTGATAACGATATATTTTCGCCGATTTATATTTTTTTCAATCTCACAATATTCCATCACCCCATTAATTTGTACACTCGCTCGGATTAATATTAGAATAGATTTTCAATCGATCGTTATTATCGCATTTCATGTGCTTTAATTTTATTCTGAATTTATTCGGACAATTAAAGCTAAACGATGAATCGACTCGGTAAGTTCATTTATATAACGGGGTATTATGTATCATACATCAAGTACGTTCTATGAGTCCTGCTCCTGTTGGTCAGAGTCATTCGAAACAATGAAACGAGAGACGAGAAGAATTAGGCAAAAAATAACTCCGCAACTTGGTGAATAAATATCACGTGATTTTTCAAGATGAGCGTCCAACAGGGGAAGTAAAATCTTAACACCTTTGTGCGATAGCTTGTATTACATGTTTGCACCACCGCATATTTTACCGATAACCACCAAACTCTATTAAATGGATATTGCCAATTATTGTTTCAGCGGTATAACTTTTATAAACGATTAATCTAAAATTTACAACTTCATTAGTACGCGTACATAATTGGCTACGGGTTGGTTGTAAATTGGTGAATAACGAATAGCGATTCGTCGAAGCGGATGACCGGTAGCTGCAACAGCATATAAGTTGTATAAAAAAAAAAAAAAAAAACTTAATTAATAAAATGTCCGTGCAACAGGTGTTTCTTAATTTTGATTATAAGTGCAGTGTTTCCTATAGCTCGTTGAACTCTTTTTTGCATATCAGTTCTTCGGCAACTCTAGAAATATGAACAGAAATTACGTTGCAGGTGAAATATGAAGAAGGACCGGAAAGAGGTAGCTAGAGGGCGAAAGAGAGGTAAAAATCCCGAGGGTTACGAAGGTGACGATCACTATTGAGTGGGAGGATTAATTTGGCCAATTTGGTCGTCTCCTGCGACGACGACGTTAGAGGTTTCTCTCGATCCCGAGAACTGGGCTATGTTATGGCGTCCCGGAGTATTTATGATCCCCAGGGTTCGTCTCGGCTTTCGCGCGCGTCTTCCCTTTCGCCGACCCTGGGCGCACTACCGGGTATACGTATTCGACCCAATTAAGACTCGGGGGAATAGGAAACGTTCACGTTTTCAATCATCCTCGGATAATTTAGGCACCTCGTAGAAATATATCCACCTGCATTCGACGCACAGCTCTAAAACCCTCGGAAACCATGGATTCAACCGGTGCATGCAGTTTCAGCGTTGCAGACTTTATTCTTTTTCCTTTTGAATTTCTGTTTCATCGCGATGCGGAGCTGCCGCGATGAAAAGCTTTTGAGTTCATCTCCTTCGCGGTCGCGCTTGTCAAATATTATTATTCTCCCTTTGTTTGTCCACCGTGGCTTTGACTCGCTGCACAATTTGGTCAAACTAGAATACCGCATGTTCCGTTGGAACAGTTTTCAACTGCAAACAGTAATAGATAGTATTACGTGTACACGTAAGCTACGTGCGATGTTACCTCGAAATTCCACTAGGTATATGATCCTTTGCGTTCTGACACAAATGACGAGCGGTGACCGAACGTAGAATAATCGACGTGCGTAATATAGATGAAGAATCGATATTGGCGAATACGCGACTATCACGATGGAATTATTGCCCGCCGCGCGTATGCCAATGCCCGAGGGATCCCGATCATTATATAGTTGACGTCGGAGCGCAAAGGGCTTCTGCTAGAAATTTAGTACGATTTTGAACCATTACCGCATCACACAACCTAGGGAGAGAGGAGATATGTGTGGATTGTATGTATATTCCACGCGCACGTGGAAACAGACAGTCGGGACAGATATGCGATATCGTATACGACCAGCGGAACTCGTCAACGTTTCAACTGATGCGCACCCGTTAATTGCGACAACGCGCCTGATGATCTTTACCTGAATCGATGGACCGATTGAATTCCACAGAATTTCGGGAACATCCATTCTCAAATACCTGTAGATACCATCTCCGGCGTAGAGTTCAAATCTGCGCACAGTTCTTCAGGAAATCACGGATCAAAAGAATTATAATACTGACACTTCCTTCTCGTATCTGTAAGACTACGTACAACGCCGATTAATCAAAAAAAAGCGCTACTTGCCATTCGCAGGTCAGAATGTTACTCTTCGAAAGCGACGAGTTCGAAAGTATCCAATCTTCAATGCTGAAGTTTTTTTTTTGGTTCGTAGTTTATCAATGTCGCGTGTACGGTTGAAGCGTAGAGTCGGCCTGCGGCGTTATCTTCGAACGCAATCGGACGTATCGTGAACCATTTTATTTATTTGTTTCCTTCAAGTTGCGGAGTAATACCATTCGCCGAATATAAGATTCAAAATATCGAAACACCAGCCATAGCCGGGTCTACTCCACATGAAATGCCCCATGATATGCAAAATTCGGGTACGTATGGTGTGCAGTGGGATGAAATATTATATTTCACGAACGGCAAGTAGCGGTGTAAATGACAAAATATACCAGCCCGCAGATATCTGGAGTTTCTGTTGCAGCTTCAGCATATAGTTACTATATGTACATGTAGCCTGTGCCGGTGCAGGCTTGATTCCGTTGTTTTTTCTGGCTCGGCAGAGCCTGGGAACGTATGCCACTGCAGCATTGTGGCGTGTCGTAGTAGCCGGGGAAATTATATTTTATTTGAAATGTCTTTTTTCCCCGCGAATATATAATGTTATTCATACTCGCGTTGCTCCCCCTGGATCTTTTTTCCTACCTCGGGAGAAAATTGCATAGAAAAAGTGTAATGTTACATATTCCGGACTCCACTGTGCGGATAGCATTATTAGATACCCACTAAAGCTCTGCAGCACACTGCAGAGTTTGTGGTTATGACGATAAGAAGCCGTGGCGCCTCTATAAACTAGTTAGAGGATCCTAAACCCTGCTGCTGCTGCAGGACTTTGATCCCCTACTCGGGTATTCTTACTAATTGGGAATTACCACTGGCGCTGTAGTAAATTGCAAATTTATACCACCTCAGCTCCGTGCTCATTTTGGCAATCGTCCTTCCGGGCAGACAGGAAGTTCTCCTATAATACCAATTCTGTTTGTATGCTCTATTCGTCCTCCTATTTTGCAGTCCATCTGTTTCGACCTTGCCAATGCACTATGATTTATATTTTGTAGTCGATGCTGTTCCAATACGGATATTGGCAGTTGTACGAACTCCTGAACAATTGACTCGCCACGATCGAATATCATTCACCAATGTCTTACACGCATCCAACCCCTACAACATTTAGAGAAGAGTATTCGAGGGTTAGTGAATCAAAATACATCCACACATCCGCATAGAGCGAGAAAATTTTTCAATATAGGAGAATTATAGGTCGAGCATCGTAGTTCACTGCAGTTTATACTTCAATCGGTAATCACCGATGCAAGAAAAAAGAAAAGCGGAAGAAGAGGGAAGAAAAGAGAACGTGATCATGACATATATGATTACCTTGCAATGTCGAACCCTTGCACGATGTCTCTTTATGCAGCTTCTACCTACTTACATCGTATCCATCGATAGATATGTCCGTAGGAATTTCCAAACAAATGACCATTGTTGCAGAGTCGTCATTTCTCTGCAGCCTGCATTCGCATTGGCTCATAATAGAAATAGCTACCGGTATCACTATATCTCTGTGTTATTCTTGGGAATGTTTATCCTGCTAACAATGACTGACGTTGGTATTTCGTTAAACGCGTAAACATTGTAGACCTAGGTATTGGGTATTGGGTATCGGGTATCGGGTATTGGGTATCGTACGTGTAGTCACTAACGTGGTTATAATTGCTGAATACCTTCCCGAGTATATAACTTCGACCGATGCTTCCGTTTCAGCTGTGTGACTCAAGCTCCCCAAGTGTCGACATGTTCATATTTCTACCCCGGATTTTCGTCTGCGCCATTTTTTAACGGCCGTATATACGCCCAACATTATCCGCAAAAAAAATAATCATTATTTAGCCTCATTATTATCACCTGACAGATATTTAATGAAAATAAATTGATATAAAAGTATGTCCAATGTCTAATGAAAATGAGCCAGCTTTTCATGAATTTAAACTCAGCAGAAATCTTTCAACAGCGACGATTTACGTCGAGTGCTTTGATATTTATCAACCGTCTTCATATTTTACTTTTCACTAACTTTTTCTCCGAATGAACTCGCTGTTCCGACTTCTTTCGAACGATTGGGCGAGTCGGATGCTTGATTTTGTTACTTGAACATCATTTCCATACGCGTTGAGCTAGGCCATCCTGGCTTTGGGTTCATTTCGAGGATATTTCAAAAGTATTTCGATAAATTTGGGGAGTAGTTTCGTTGAAAAATCTGATAATCTGTCGGACATTCCTTCATTTTCCACGTATACAGGCATTGCGGTAGGTACTTAGAAAGTTGTTACGCGTTTGGCCTTTGGCCAAAGTAATGCTGTTGCTCTTCTTTTTTTTTTATCCGATGTTTGTTCAGGCGAACCATCGTAGCACCTATGAGTTTACTATACCGGTAAGCGCATTTTGCGATCCGAAGATCAGTATTTTTATTTGTATGTAAAAATATATAAAATTATCTTCGTTTTTTTAACGCTCAAAATTGGACATGACATTTCTCACGGAAGTAACCTTCAAAGGCGTACGATAATGCATCGTAGCAACAATAAAATTGCGATGGGAAAGTTCTTGCTACGGCGTATACTGTACACTTTATCGAATACTATAAGATGCAGCGCCATACAGAAACGACTCGGGTGCTACTGGTGTTGCGCCTGCAAAAGTTTCTTTCAGCGTTCTCTTAATTAATAATTGGCCAACCGAGCCAGACTAGAAACGCGTGTAATAGCCACGGAGAAAATTGTATTTGATTAATAAAAGCTCCGCGAGTTATCGATATGCGGTACTTGTGGTTGCGTTCTAGTTTAATAGATTAAATTAAAGCAATTTGGATCACGTACGCGAGTGGATAGATAATTTTTTTTTGTGTCGTCTTTGATTAAATAGTTTTGTTTAATTACGCTTATTCCGAGAATAATGCGATTAGATAAAATTATTCCTACGGCTGATCTTGATAAGTTGAAATTTTTTCTTTCCACATTTGCCAAACTTTCGAAGTTCTCTCAAATTCCGTACAGTGAACGCATGGGAGAAGCGAAGGGTACACTCGCATACAGGTTAAAAAAGTTCATCTCGTTCATCCCAGTTTGATCCCGTTTATTCTTCTTTATCCCGCAGCTGCGTACCCGCAACACGAAACAAAGCGGAGCAACGCAACGGAAAGTAATGTAACGTAACGTTGCAAAACGGTATATAGACACTATCAGAATGAAGACATTCATCACTTTCTCCGTCCTTGATGGGAAGGGAAGAAGCGAGCATTGTTTATCCAAAAAAGCAATTTATTCGTAGAGTCAATATTTATACCGGGGTATCCGGCCGCGCTATGTTGATAGGTCATTTATAACGGGCTTCGCGTAAAATAATGATAAACGCATATACCTAACGGATATACTCTCATCTCCTCCAAAAATCGGCGCGAGCGGCTTTATAAACTTTGCTTATCTCTCACAACTCTACATGTATACAGTGTTGGGCGTTTTTTCAACTAATTACATTCAAATTACAAATTACAATTGTAATTAGTATTTAGGATTTTTCCTAAATACAAATTAAAAGTATTTAGTATTTAGAATTTTTTCTAATTACAAATTACAAATGTAATTTGTATTTAATATTTTTCCTAATTACAAATTACAAGTATTTAGTATTTAGATTTTTTTCTAATTACAAAATACAAATGTAATTTGTATTTAATATTTTTCCTAAATACAAATTAAAAGTATTTAGTATTTAGAATTTTTCCTAAATACAAAATACAAATGTATTTAGTATTTAATATTTTTCCTAAATACAAATTGAAAGTATTTAGTATTTAGAATTTTTCCTAAATACAAAATACAAATGTATTTAGTATTTAATATTTTTCCTAAATACAAATTAAAAGTATTTAGTATTTAGAATTTTTCCTAAATACAAAATACAAATGTATTTAGTATTTAATATTTTTCCTAAATACAAATTAAAAGTATTTAGTATTTAGAAGTTTTCCTAAATACAAAATACAAATGTATTTAGTATTTAATATTTTTCCTAAATACAAATTAAAAGTATTTAGTATTTAGAACTTTTCCTAAATACAAAATACAAATGTAATTAGTATTTAATATTTTTCCTAAATACAAATTAAAAGTATTTAGTATTTCGAATTCTTTCTAATTACAAATAACAAATGTAATTAGTAACGGTATTATTTCTAATTAAAAATTAAAATTGTAATTGGCATCGGATTTTGACTCGAATTACAATTTCCAAAGTAATTGACAACATTTATCGAGCTAATTACAATTATTTCGAATGTAATTAAATATTTTTGCTGAGCTAATTACAATCCGTGAATTTAATTGATCCAATCAATCGGGTATTTTTAAGTATGTATGGGTGATTTCGAATAAATATGTATATACGCGAGTATATAAGGTTGATTACTGGTATATATAGGTGATTTCGGATAAATATGTATATACGCGAGTATATAAGGTTGATTACTGGTATATATAGGTGATTTCGAATAAATATGTATATACGCGAGTATATAAGGTTGATTACTGGTATATATAGGTGATTTCGAATAAATATGTATATACGCGAGTATATAAGGTTGATTACTGGTATATATAGGTGATTTCGAATAAATATGTATATACGCGAGTATATATGGTTGATTTATAGTATGGTATATAGTATATAGCATATAGTATATATGATTGATTTATAGTATAGCGATTGGTATATAGTATATAGTATATAGTATAAATCAACCATATATACTCGTGTATATACATATTTATTCGAAATCACCTATATATACCAGTAATCAACCTTATATACTCGCGTATATACATATTTATTCGAAATCACCTATATATACCAGTAATCAACCTTATATACTCGCGTATATACATATTTATCCGAAATCACCTATATATACCAGTAATCAACCTTATATACTCGCGTATATACATATTTATTCGAAATCACCCATACATACTTAAAAATACCCGATTGATTGGATCAATTAAATTCACGGATTGTAATTAGCTCAGCAAAAATATTTAATTACATTCGAAATAATTGTAATTAGCTCGATAAATGTTGTCAATTACTTTGGAAATTGTAATTCGAGTCAAAATCCGATGCCAATTACAATTTTAATTTTTAATTAGAAATAATACCGTTACTAATTACATTTGTTATTTGTAATTAGAAAGAATTCGAAATACTAAATACTTTTAATTTGTATTTAGGAAAAATATTAAATACTAATTACATTTGTATTTTGTATTTAGGAAAAGTTCTAAATACTAAATACTTTTAATTTGTATTTAGGAAAAATATTAAATACTAAATACATTTGTATTTTGTATTTAGGAAAACTTCTAAATACTAAATACTTTTAATTTGTATTTAGGAAAAATATTAAATACTAAATACATTTGTATTTTGTATTTAGGAAAAATTCTAAATACTAAATACTTTTAATTTGTATTTAGGAAAAATATTAAATACTAAATACATTTGTATTTTGTATTTAGGAAAAATTCTAAATACTAAATACTTTCAATTTGTATTTAGGAAAAATATTAAATACTAAATACATTTGTATTTTGTATTTAGGAAAAATTCTAAATACTAAATACTTTTAATTTGTATTTAGGAAAAATATTAAATACAAATTACATTTGTATTTTGTAATTAGAAAAAAATCTAAATACTAAATACTTGTAATTTGTAATTAGGAAAAATATTAAATACAAATTACATTTGTAATTTGTAATTAGAAAAAATTCTAAATACTAAATACTTTTAATTTGTATTTAGGAAAAATCCTAAATACTAATTACAATTGTAATTTGTAATTTGAATGTAATTAATTACAGAAAGTAATTAATTACGCCCAACTCTGCATGTATACCTATGTATGTAACCGCGGATTTGTTGACCTACAGACCTTGGCTGAACTTGGTATATTTTCTTACTATTTCGGCTGACTAAAACCGATATAATATTACCAACATTCCTAAAATAAATAAATTTCTACATTGTAATTTGTGCAAATCTTTACATACGTTATAACATTTTTTCGAACTCTATATATTTAATTAATTCGAGTTTCTATTTTTATGTTTCAGGTATTTGAATTTATATTTTTGCGTATTCTACTTGGTATAACTTGAGAAACCGTTTAACCGATCCAAGAGCTGGCTATGCTGTGTTAGCTTCACACGTATGCAAACCCCCAGGTAAGACACAATAGAATTAACATAATTGAATATAGTTTCAATTCAAATTTGCGAAAGTAGTATGGCTGAGTGAGAAGAATTTCTCGGTCGAGTCTTCCGGTCCGGCACATACCCATGGAATAATGGGGGGAAAATGAAAATAAAAATACCATTGTAGAAGTAGCAGCGGCAAGATTTTAACAACTTTCCCTTGCACCGGGAAAAAATACTCTTCAATAACTCTAAGCTTGTAGAAATGAAATTCCGATATCGATTATCCATCTTAAAAAGTTGTCGACCAATCGAAAATCGAAATACGAGATGACACGTCGGCGTGCTATCTATAAAATTGATCGAGGTATCGCCAATTTATTGCTCCAAAAAGTAATAAAATAAGGATATCTCGATGAGATTTATTTCTAGCTTAATTTACTCGACGGTTTCGTGTTCCTGAGCTCAAAATACGCTAGAAAAGTGTGCGGCGGTCGATTTTAAAAATACTTCATTTTTCACCTCAAAATCGACAAAAATCTAAGGTATACCCCTTTGGATTTTTTCGATTTTTGGGCCAAAAATGAAGTATTTTTTAAATCGACCGTAAGACGCTTTTCCGACGCATTTTGAGCTGAGAAACACGAATCCGTTGGGTAAATTGAGCTACGAATTAATCCCATCGAGATATCGCAATTTTTCTGCTCCGAAAAACGAAAAATTAGCGATAACTCGATCAATTTTATAGGTAGACCAATTTGGCTTGCAGATTCGAATTCCTGAGATCAAAACACATAAGAATATCATAGCAAACTCGAGAAAAAAAAATGTTGATTTTTGACCTCAAAATCGACAAAAATCTAAGGTATACCCCTTTGGATTTTTTCGATTTTTGGGCCAAAAATGAAGTATTTTTAAAATCGATCGTATGACGCTTTTCCGACGTATTTTGACCTGAGAAACACGAATCCGTTGGATAAATTGAGCTACGAATTAATCCCATCGAGATATCGCAATTTTTCTGCTCCGAAAAACGAAAAATTAGCGATAACTCGATCAATTTTATAGGTAGACCAATTTGGCTTGCAGATTCGAATTTCTGAGATCAAAACACATAAGAATATCACAGCAAACTCGAGAAAAAAAAATGTTGATTTTTGACCCCAAAATCGACGAAAAAACCTAAGGTTTGGACCCAACGTCCAATCCTATACCCTGAACATAAAATTCACATTGCGATAACAATAATGCAGATTGATGAAAAAAAAACTCTCAACATATGATACGTCTGAAATGTAATGATATGAAATTGAAAAAAATAGTATTATAGGGATAATCGATGTACAGGCCGTTTGAAATAACTGAACAAACTTCATATCTACGTCAATTATTTGTATCGCCTTAAGCGTTGGAGGTAGCGAACGAAGGGAGAGGAATTGCAATTTTGAATTCCGTGCTCGATCGAGCACGTTATACTTGTCTGTCATCCTTTTTTTAGGCGAATTTGGAGATACGGACGGTAGAGATCCGTCTTCGCGGTGACAGACAGACAACGTAATAAAAATGAATCTTCGATGTTCAGGGTTACACGATATGTCACTGCGATCGAGGGTATAAATGGCGTCGAAATAATCGTGACGTTTCAATTCCATGGTACCTACAGTTGGGGGAAAAAACAAAACTTCGGTGACGTATGCACGATTTTGAAGTATAGGTTTGTTTTGTTCATTTATTTTTGATTTTTTTTCCGTATGTTTGAAATCGCGTATGAACACCGACATCCGCTACAACCAACTACCGTAATAATTGTAAGCAAATTTACAATTAATTATATGACCGAGCCAGACGGTAATTCATTAACTGACGAGCAACCACCTCGATCCACTCACTCTATAATCGTGATCCAGTATATTAAATTTACCCAATATCATGGTCGAAATTTCAATCAACTGCAGGATGGATTGCAGACTCGTTCGAATGGTCAATCATGTTGAAATGGCGAAACAAAATCGAGACAAGGTGAAAGATAATGAGAAATATTCGGCGAACTCGATTCATTGGAAGGAGTGGAAATAAAAACTTGCATTTTTAAAGCGGAGTGAATCCCATCTCCATCCCTCTATTGCATCCGTAAGGTGAGAGTTGATTTGTGTCACGTGACTTATCGCTTTTTATACGAAGCCGAGTGAAACAATTTTATGGGTCTTGATACAACGATAACAGGGGTATTAAGAAATGATGTATACGACATAAATACACCTATTTTCATCCCCAATAAGTGGACCTATGGATGACCCTCCAGTTTGGCGCGGTGAGCGAGTTGTAAATCGCTGGGGAAAAACGTCATGGGTTAATTTTTAACTCCCCTGGTAAACCAAAAGATTTATACGCGCAGCCTTTGTAAGCTACGCTATATATATTCTATATTTATGTCGACCTGTCAGACGACCGAAGGTAGCTACCGGTTCTCATGTTGCTGCTGCTGCCGCTACCGTTGTTAGTGCTACTCCTGCTTCTCCTGTTGTGACTGCTTCTGCCCCAGTGGCCCGGAAAATGATTAACTAATGCCCGGGAAAGCGCCGGGACAAACGAGGCTTGGACCACAACCTTGTGGATCCAGGCGGACGAAAAGGATACGCCCTGCACCGCGTTCGGTGTCATGTCAACGCTCTTCCTATTTGTTCGTATTCCTCGCATGCTACCTGGGTTATGACGTCGTCAGCCCCCGGGCTACTCGTACATGTAGGTCTAGGGTCTTTTAAAGTCACGATCATCGGAGTCTATCTACCTTTTGCGTTAAAAAAAAATCAGGCTCAACCGAGGAGGAGTAAGTTTCAGTTTATCTCGACGATGCTGCCGCGGCTGCATGTCGTTTCTATTATACATAGACCCTTCGCATAGAGCTAAGTCATTTATGCACCCGTAGATGTTTATTCATCCGTCTACACACACGTCATACGCTTATAAATCGCTCGAATATCGAACCCGCGATTGATTACCAAGCAACTCGCAATCAGTTTCACAAATAGGCGGTGTACTCGGTGGCGCACCGCCGACTGCGATATAATTGATTGTTTTATAAACTCAATTACACTGTGCGCGACGGTAAATTGAGTGATTTATTTTAAATAGGCGTAGAAAAACAATCCGTTAAACAGACTTTTCTGGTTTATATTACACCGCTGATATAATCTTGTTCGTTTTTTATTTTATCGCCGTCATCATCGCTGTCGTCGTTGTCGTCATTGTATATGTAGTTGAGTTTTCACATTATGGTACCGCGATGTATGCCAGGTAGGTACATTTGAGGGGGCTGTGGTCCGTTTATTTATCGTTGGGTTTCCCAGATGCATTTTTCGAATTTTACTATCAAGCTGTCGGTCCACAGAGATGATGACGTGTGGCGTTTATAGTTCATCAGCGGTATACAGGTATATCCGTACCATACGCGTACAGACCCGTATACAGAGTGTACGCGGTATAATATGACTGCAACTGCAGCGGGTGCTGCAGCAATACTGACAGTGAATTTTGGAAGGCTTTCGTGCTGCGCTCGGCCGTTCGCGGGCCGCTGATGCATCGCGCGTTATCTAATGGCTATTGAAAACGCCGACAATGCTCTCGGAATGAATAGCGGATAGGTACCTACATACCCTCCACCACTGTTCCGTGGAGAGAAAATTGGTAAACGGGATGCTGCTGCACCGCTGCTATACCGGTGAAGCGATGCTTCTGTTGCTGTTGCCCCTGCCGGAACTCCAACAACGACGCGGGGGAGGCATAAGTACGTGAATTGTTGCTCCTAGGGCGATACGATAATTGCAAAATATAAATTATGTAACTATCTAGCGTATTCCCACCCCGTAACTACACGATTTCATCCACATAGTTCGTGGGATTTCGGGATAATTCGATTTTCAACGATCCTGAAAACCTCGCCAATGAAATATCGTTGCCTGAAACCAATTCTGCATCCCTAATATCGTCGAATTGATTCCCATACCCGCTCTTTGGTGTTGCGTTTATTTATTTCTCATGAAATTTTCGAAGTTAACGAGAGACTATCTCACCATTGCAAGGGTTCTGTCCGACTTCCGTCCATCTACGAAATAGTTTCGTTAAGTTTCAGCCTCCGTGCCATGTTGCGGTACGTCGTGTCGTACGTACACTGCGTTGTTATTCGATGGTCGTAAAATTTTCTCAGGCTCAATAAAATTCATCCAGACAATTAGTGAGACTAGACTTTTATTACGTCCTCCACGTTCCTGCGCGGTTGTAAAAGCTCTTCTCTAAATTTAATACTTTTTCCCCCCCCCCGTTACCACATGCATCTTGGAAACCACATTCTTTTATGTGCACAGGTGTCAGATGGTAGTTTTTTCTCAATATCGCGAAAAATAAGAGAAGTAAATTTCTGGTAAAAATAAAGGCAAAAAGGTAGCTGAACTACAGACGGCGTAAAAACCATATCATTTTACTAACGATCTCATATGCCGATTCTTGGCTGGAAATTATAATGATTGTTCAGATTTAAAGTGAATTATCATGCTCCGCAATCACTTCGTGGTTATCCTCGCGTGTAATATTCAGTTTCCGAGATATCGCAATGATTACCCATTGACCTAGCTTCCCTTCAACTCTGCGTAAAGCTCGTGGTATCGAGCTTTGAAAGTCATGAGGGCTGTGTACCTCCAGTTTCATATCGTATATAATATATATCTTTTTTTGTGGATGTAAACACACCCACCGTGTATTACACGCGTGCTTTGTCCACGGTTAATTATAAATAAACAAGAGATTCGCAGGGCAGCGATAAAGATCAGATATATATCGAGGTATGTATAATATTTGGTTAATTTCACTGATGAACAAAGCCACACGCGGGTAATTTTAGAGGTATTTCGCATTTCTGTTAGGTTATATGTATGGTATGTATACATATAATATCGCACAGGTTGAGGTACCATGTATCTACCGGCGTGTAATTACAACCCTCAGTGGGTTTGTTGGTTGGTTGGCTCGGTTCGTTCATTCGTTTGGTTTGGTCTGGTTCGGTGTATTATCATGGCTCTGAAAGAGTACGAACACAGACGGAGATTCTTGATGCCCCCAATTGAGATAACCCTGTAGCAGGCATTGGGTGTTATTTCATGCCTGGTACACGTCTGCCTCTTTCCTAGCTTTTCCGCGCCACAATCAGCATCACCGGCATTATCGTGTATCTACCGCCAAATAACGGAGCAAGGGCAACTCTGAAACTATAGACGTATCGACATTCGGTATTTCTCTCTCTTTCTCTCTCCCATCCCCCATCCCGCTCCCCCTGCCTCTTCCATTGTTAACGGCAAACCACAGAATTATCAGCAGCAGCCACGTATTGTTGTGTCATTGACGGTATGAAAGCACTGCGACCCAGTTAATGGCGGTTAGCCTTACACCTTGCCTGTAATACTACGCAGCGATGTAGGCAATATCCACAGGAGAAAGAGGACGAAGTGGATATTCGTTCGGAATAGAGGTAGAGGCAGAGGTATGGTCGTGACCTTGACACCATTTCATGATCGATGTACATGGGATGATCGTGCGTGGAGAATGATTTGCCGGTCCACGTAATTTGAGATTTATCCTTCGGAGCAAAACGATATAAATGTCATCAGTTCTTGAACTCATGGCTCTTACCAAAGCTACGACTGATTCTGATTGTCAGCGGTGTAGCTTCAGTACTTCGGAATTGGAGACCGCAACGTTGCACTGTCTGCTATGAGGAAGGGTAAAATACACGAGTCACGTACTATACGACCAGTTTGTATAACAAGCTTGCTAATTTTCACCCTTTGACGTTATTTCCATTCGCTGTTATACATAAATTTACATTCCTTTCGTACAATTTTCTGCGACAGGGGTACTGGATGTGAAACAATGTTGCGTGGTGTCGCACTTATTGGGGGGGGGGGGTCCACATCTTTGAATACCACTTCGGTTGCTGACCAATGTCTACGAGAAATGTTCGCGTATTGCAAAATCTTTGCAACTTACCCACTGAAACTGGAAACCCTTAAATGTCCCCTCGAATTGTTTTATCACTCGCCACGAAGGCTTCATCGCCAGGTTGGTATATGTATGGTAATGAAATTAATCTTCAACAACCTCTGTGGTTACTTAAACGAAAGAACCCAGATGTATAATGCAATTATATTAGCTGGTGATATGTTGATGCTTAGAATGTGAAATTTAGATGAATATAAAGCATTCGAGGGTAAGAAACGCGCTTTTCTATGGAATCGAGGGAAATTTCATAAAAACTTTTCCCAATCAGCTTCATCAAAGACAGTATAAATAAAATTAAGAACTCGGTGAGACTGAATACTTTGGCAATAACGAACTTTCGAATGCTGTAGTGCCGTGCTTTTTTTTCGTTGCTATAGCGAAGGAATCATTAGGGACACGATCTGTCTCATGGTCTGAGATGAGTGGAAATTTCGGCATAGGGATGTAGACCGATATTTCGAAGTTGTAGTCGCTCGGTGCAGGTTTATCCGGTATCTCCGAAAACATTCAATTGTAATCTGAAAAAGTAGTGCAAATCAGAATTAATATCCTTTGAAAATTTGTAGATTGATAGAGTTTCTTGTATGTAGTTTCAATTTCAGGGGTTTAATTAAACGAAACATTCGAGTAGACTAACTGATTTCAAGTCAAATGTTCGCGAGGACTGAGGATTTGCGTATCTCGCTTATGGATTGGCGGTCTCTGCGACGACAACGTCGTAACACTGGTTCTGGATAGAAATGTGTTTGGGTAAGGGTCAACTAGACTGAACTCGACCTCAGAATTCTAGCAGCTCGAGCTTCTGGGTCGCAACTTTTAGGTTTTGGGTTCTGGGTCTTTGAGAGCAATCCGACCACGTGAATGTCAATTAGTTTCGTGACAGAAACGCTTTCGTCCTTCTCTCTTCAAGCTTTCATTTTTGCTACGCCGAAATTCACATCACTTTTACCATTAATAGAACAATGAAAATGTGGACGGAAAAAGACTCGGATAGTCGAAATAAAATCTTCTTCGGTCGCATCAGTCACATTTGTGGAAAAGATAATTTTCGAGTTGATGTATAAGCTGCAGAGCTGCGGGAGAAATAAAACGCGGATATTATAAATATCATATACGTATATTCATCCGTACACCAATGGCATAGTGCTGCTCGGTCTGCAGATATTCTTCATTTTTGAGTCTGATAGCGGTTTTAATGGCCATCGTATAACATCCGGTATAATTTTCCGACGGCCATTATATTTCCGTCGGGGGTAGGAAGTCGGTAGGTATAAGTAGGTATAGATAGGTAGTAGGAAATAAAACTCTACTTACACTTGAGTGAAGGAAACCCCGTTATACGTACTCCCGTATAAAGCACTGTGACTGCGCGAGTGTATGGACACGGTTAACCAAAGTTTCATCTCTTTTCTCTTTTCTAACTCAACGAAAATCCCATCCTCCTATCGTATATAAACTCTTCTCCGAGGATCCTCCGCTGAAGTAATTAGTAGAGCAAATTCTGAAACAATTTTTTTGCTTTCACCACGAGACGAAAATTTGTTTGGAATTTGGGAAAGTTGAGATCGAAAACGTGATCACTGAGGTTGAAATCCAATGGATTTTGCCGCTTGGTGTGTGTGTTTTTTTCTGCCCACCTTTGTACCGTGTATCTCACCTCTTCGGTAAGTACGTACAAGTACATACATCGCTGGATAAAATTTACATCATATGTGTAGAATCCGAACTACCTGCGTACGTATTCATGGGAGAACTCGAGGTTACCAGCACGCGAGACTGGCTGAATAAATTGCTTCTGGTCTCTCGGGCAATAGCAGTAGCAGCGGTGGGACACGTATAACATCATACCTATCCATATATCTATACGTCGTAGAAGTGCTACCGTTACATACGAATTGTATATGTACACACTACGTACGTCACGTGGGTGTTCGGTAGGGTTTGACGTAACGGTTCACTTTCGCTCTCAGTTCCGGTTACCCACTTACACGGAGGAGGAGCACCGCAGCCAAGAGCACCGAACCAGCTTAACTCGAGTCATGTAACAAGTAGTAGCGGCAGCGGCTGGGTGTATTCCTCTTTCGAAAATCGACGTTTACGAAAGTGACTGACGATTAGCAATTGTTACACCGTTTGTGAGTCTGTATGTAAGTTTGCACCTCGATCGGCGCGGGAGCAAAGTGGATCACAGTTCCTGATCTATATGTGGGTATATCGAAATCCGGCTTAACCAGAGCTGGGCTAGAAATTTCAGAACTTCCAATACCGAATCTAGATTGTAAATATACTTCAACAAGGACAAATTGCCTTTCGAAACGCTGTACACGTTGTGTCCATAGCCAATGAACGATATCAAATATGGGCGATCACGATTCTATACGGATGACCACTGAAACTAAATTTCACTGGTTAGGTAGCTTTTACTAACTAACCGAACGGTATAACACTTTTAACTTTCTTAGGTGAATGTTGGCTATGTGAGAATGTGTGAATATACCGAATTCCAAATATGCTAACGGTAATGCGCTACTGACCTTTCCTCTATAGTGGTCAGCTACATAAATAGCCGTGCACGTATATTTCCTAAAATATACCTCTACCATCGCGATCGATCCACAGTCGATTCGCGGGAAAAGTTTTTTCCGAATTGTGAGATATTTTCTATCTGTCTCAATTCCGCAATTAATCTTCTCTCGTTGAGACAAAAATTATGTACAGCTCATCGAATGTGAACAAATGAACTTACGCCAGTTGTTGGCTTAGTTTTGTAAATTGAATCCTCTGGAACATAATTTGGTCCGATGCGATATTCCAGTAATTCGCCCCCGTTCGCCCCTCTCGCACTATTACCAACGAACGTGATATCGCAGCGTTTCCCTCTCGTCCTGGTTAAATTACCCTCGCGCATGCCGCTAGTTCGATTCTACTACGATCAATTAACATCCTATGAATGTAACTTGCCGTTAATTAATCGAACATATAGGCTATACCGCAAACGCACTCGTACGTAGGTATGTAACCATTATACACTTTTGCCAAAAAGTCGGACATTTGGGTACACTGGTAGGATTTGTTCATTCATGGGACAAAATAAAAATGTTTTTGCGGATACGTTTGAATCGTTCAATTGGTGCGGTTTTCGGTACATTCGAGAGAAAAAAAAAATTAAAGAAAAAAAACGAAATGGAATTTCGGTGGTCGATTTGGCGGTCGTATTGCCATCGACACGACTAATTAACGACTTCGGGAATCTAAATTGGGTCGCGTACTGCTTCGCGGGGATTTGTCCCACATCGAGCGGTGACGGTAAAACAAATGCGAGAGAAAATACCGAAACAGCTTCTTGCAGATTGTGCGAGCGAGAGGGCGGGACGGGTAAAAAGTTGCTTTGATACGAGAGTGCTGGGCAGAGAAGTTCGGTGTGCTATCCATGCTTCGACGGCGTTCTCCATCCCCGAACTTCTTATATCCCATCCCATCATCTCCTTTCTCCGGAGTAGTCTGATGTCCCTTTTGAATACTAAGGGATCGAGGGGGAGGAGACACCCGTCGGGATAGTCAGCGAGTATATGAGGAGGAGTCCGAGAGTCTCCGTTTCGAAGGAATCCAGAATCGAGGTTAGTCCTCTTTGACTCCCAACTTTCCACCCCTAAAGTTCCTTCCTCTGTATCCTCGACGGGACTACAGAGAGCATCGAGGATGGAAGATAATACAAGAAGTAATATGGAGAACCGCGCGGTGGCAGTTTAGCCGCGAAACGGGGCCATACGTATTCCGATTTTGCCTTATACCAACTCCCACCCTCCCCTTTCCTTTGCATCCCGTAGGATTTCACCCCGTCCTTCCCTGCTGTGTCCACGAGAACTTTATTTCCCGCTTCGAGGTAAATGTTGCGTGGCCAACCAAAGATACGTATGCAGATGCGGTCGAACCATCCGCCGTCTTGCGACTCTGACAACGTTGCTCGCGTTATCCTTTTTGGAATGGAGGAAAAGGGCCTCCGTTTCTAGACCAAGGGAAAGTGTATGCGCGGAACGGGGAAGGCTGAGGAAGAAGAAAAAAAGGAAGGATCACGAATGGAGAAAAATAAAAAGACAAAAGGAGATTCGGAGAGATTCAACAGCGAGGTGGAACAAGTCGAGCGAACGCTGATCGCACTCTCCCTCTCTCCGTCTAGTGTATGTATTCGCATTTCCGCTCGTATCCTACGAACCGGCTAAAATCACGCCCTACTCCCCCAATTCCGGTGCCCCTTCGTCCCGATCTCTTGAATCAGCGGCACACAAAAATGAGCGGCGAAAATTCGGTACTCGTGTACCGTGAAATTAGCTCGCTCTTCGCTTTTGGTTTTTGTTCCTTATACTACCTGGCTCAAGTTTTCACCACCAGGACTCGCAATGCCTCCGTATGTAAAAACTAGCTGGTATTCCGATCTGAAGGATATAATCGAAGATCGGAAGATGAACGGCACTGGGGCTACTTCTGATCTTTACATAAAGCGCCGATCAG
Organism: Athalia circularis; assembly: GCA_963978495.1. Taxonomy (NCBI): domain Eukaryota; kingdom Metazoa; phylum Arthropoda; class Insecta; order Hymenoptera; family Athaliidae; genus Athalia; species Athalia circularis. Next base: position 30,298,468 of record OZ021700.1, on the reverse strand, counting down.
TTCTGCTTCGAATTCAAAGACTTCTGATACGCAGATCCGCAAATGCACATTTTTGTCGTACGTACGTTTATACTCATAGGTATACCCCGACGAATTCTTTGAACATCTAACTCGGCTGATGAATTATTCATTAAAGCAATGCGGTGTATTTTTTTGTGCATTATATATCGGGTGAAAGATATGAAAAATGCAGCGGAAACTTGACCGACTGACTAACTTGGATGTATCTTGTTTATTTATTTTTTTTTCAATGAAATACTCCAAAGGCCATTCGATTCTTTCTTTATTCGAATCTTCGTACAGTAAATATAGATATATGTATGTACGGATCGTGAGATCGTGTTGAAAAATTTATTCGACATCAACCACCACTCGACGAATATTCAAACAACTTGCATATTAAAATATAACTCAACATTTTTACTGCATCCGAAAGTGATGTACGAGATGAAGATAATATCGTGCTGATATTTACTCTACACCGTATAGCTGCAAGTCATCAAATGTGAGGTTGAATATCATTCAACCGAATCAAAAATGGAATATAAATTACGCAGCCCAAAGTTTTCGTCAAAAGCGTTTATCATTGGTCCATCACCCGCGGCAACATCGATCGACAGTGAGAGGTAGTTGTGAATTATTTGCCTCCGTGATAATTCCAATCTCTCAGAATCAGTATCGATTAGAGAATATTTGGTTCGATCGATTAACACAACGCCGCCGCCCGCTCTGCATTACGTAAACGAGCTAATTATTGATTTCAATCATCCTCCAGCTGCAGCTTCTACGCGTATTCGAAACCTCTGTATGGGTTCGTGGGTTATTCAACGCGCCGAATCTCACCCACATGTAGTTGCAGCATTGCAGACATAACAATGAGAATATGGCATCATCGCGTAAAAGGCAATAATATCTCTGAACTGACTAAATGATACGCGGCTATTCGGAACGGGAAAAAACTCCACCTAGTAACTATACGTATTACATTTTACCTCATTCTCGAATATTGTCAATTGGTTGTCCGAATTGCTTTGGAACTTTCACGATCGATATGAAAAAAGTTTGTCCGGTCTCTTTTTGGCGTTCAATTTTCAGGTACGGTTTAAAAGAGGCCGGATTTTTTTCCAAGCCATCCTGCATAATGTGACTTGTGTTACAAACATCTTGACAAGGTGCGCGTGTTTCTCATGAAATTAACAACGTCGTAGTGGCCATCATAATTTCGAGAGAAACTCGTACGTACACCCATGCATTATACGCCTACCTTCGCAATGATCGAGATGATTTGTGGATATTATGGAAACACGCGAGACCATATAATATAATATAAGTTGGCGATGCAGCAATAGCGGTGTAGCACTATTACACATGGGCACTCGTGTTGTATGAAATAGAAAAAAAAAAAAAATGAAAAATGAAAAAGGAGAGGAATGAGGAAATTGATCGAGCTAAGAATGAAAAAGTGTCAAGCGAGACGTCGCGAAGCGCAGGCTCGTTGCCATTTGTTGTCTTCTTTTTCATTCTCGTTTTTTCGTCTCTTTACTTCTTTCTCCCCTTCTTTGTAGTATTGTCGTGCCTTTTTCGAGGCTCGCAGAGATAGCGGTAGAAAAAGAAAATACAAGGTCGGAAACGCCCACGTGTCCCATCCATCCATTATTCCCATGTTTCAATCAATTTAGATCGGTTTGTACAGATTTCATCCCGACGAACCATTTCGCACTTCTTTCCTTTTCTCGCTTGCTTTTTTGGCATGAAAAAAACACGCATGTACATCTATCTCTATACGCCATACTTAATACAGTTACACAAATAAAAAGAAATAGTACACAATATACGTATATATGTAATTGGATTCCCAACTCAAGAACGTCGCGCGCAAGAAACGTAACCTCGTATCAGATATGTCGATGGGCAAGTAACTCTGTTAATTTTTTTTCGGGCCGATATTGGAATCTTACGCACATAGAAGTAATATGCATAGCGATCGTCTTGTATTTTTCAGTTCCATGGGTGTCGTTGATATTCCCGAGCCATGTGACATCGATATTTATTTTCTCCGCATTTTTCACCGTGAAATCGAACTTTATATTACCGTAGGTACAGCGGTCATCTGACCTCATATCTGGGGTATGGCTATATCGGTATCCGGAAAACCGTGGGCATATCTGTTTTCGATACGATTTTACCCTCCCTTACTTCCAACCCATATTTTCATGACCGGTGACCCGCACGGTCTTCGTTGTTTCTGTATTTCAATTGCCCAGTCCCCCTCGACGTACCTTATTTTTAGTATACACATGTGGGATGATCCACGTCGTATGGTTTTTTCAGCTGAAAAGTTCTCGGATCTTTGATGTATCGCTTGAGTAAAAACAATGAGATTTTAGTCTTATTTTTTTTTTGCTCTTTTTCGCGCTACTTTTTTCGCTTTTTCTTCTCCTTCGTTTTCTTTATCTCGTTCCGATCGGCTCGACGGATCAAAACCAACTTGCCTGGGCACAAAGTATAGGTTCCATACAGTCGTACACGGCAGTGTTAAAAATTCATGAGGCAAAGGGATGGAAAATCTCTCGCTAACGAGAAATGAAAAGCCCTCCACCTGATACAGGCGAACGTGAAGTTTATTCATTTCAATCGTAAGAAAAATAAAAATGAGATCATGAAAAATATCATAAAATCGTAAAATAATTTTACGGCGAACCAAAAATAGATCCCTGCGCATTCATCGACGGATACGCAATTTATTCAATTCCCAAAATATAATCTGATGATTGAAATGCAATACAATATGTTCTCTGCGGTTGTATTATTCGAAAGGTTGATTCCGTTTTCAAGATTTTAATCTCGGTGAGTTGAATGAAAATTGACATACCGCAGAGTGGCGTATCGACCTACAATTTCATCATTTCATTAGGATTATCAATAAAGTAGTATCTTTTGAAGAAGAGAGTTTATAGGATTAAAAAAGAGAAAACAGATAATTAGTTTGTGAGGTGAAAGGATTCTCGTTCTTGCGGTATTGGAAAAATTGAAGAATATTCCGGCCTCGGGGGAAGGGTTATAAGATGAGATTTTATTACATGATGTGAACAATAATATATGGGGGCTGTTAGTGGTAAGAATCACGTTTCGTCGGGTCAATTTTGACGGCGGAACTTGGATCGTTTGGTCGTTCACCAACCATGATCTAATCTGGCTACGACGAGTTTTAAATTTCCCTTGTCGTTCCACGATCGGGTATCAGATGGGGCCATAATGTTGGGAAAAATCCAATATCATATTCAATAAGCCAGCTCTCCCGTAGAAATTCGCAAGGACCATACCACGCGACACACCCCCAAGACACACGAAGAGGGTTCTGCACAGGGTTCGTCTCCTTCTTTTCCCACACTATACGCACACGTACAGGTAGATATGCACACACACGTATATCATTAGATATATACTTATACACTTGCACGCCGCCGCGGCACTCGGAATTTTTCCCGCGCAATACCGCAGCCCAGATACCGAGAGATGATCTTTGTCATTCCTGCCTCCCTCTTTCCCCCCTTTGCACGGCTTTATTAACCTTCCCACTGTACCCCAATGGCCCTACTTTTCCCTCGTCCCCTCCGTGACGACTTATTGCGACCGTTTGGTTATTGGAAATCACTTAGCGCAAATGAAGTCCTCTTCGCCGAGGCAAATGAGAGGCGTATTATATGGAGGAGGATGGGCGTCGTCGAGGCGAATTCTCTACGTGCCTATATCTACGGGTAGATATGTATATATTTATGCAGCGTGTATACAAGTATATGATTTGATATCTGTATCCTTTTCCTCGCGGTGATCGAAGAGCGAGCGTCCGCGCGTTAGGACATTACCGTGGAACGACAGGACATCAGCGTCAACGGAGAAAACGGATATCGAATAAGGCACGCAACGTTCTCGACACCGCGACCGCCCGCGCCGACGAGCCCATAATATTACGCCATTCACAAGCCCTGCAAACTTGTTGCGCCAAACATTTGATGGAAAAACATTGAATCTTTTTTCAACTTTTGTTTTTCTATCTTTCTCTCGTTGAATGTGGAATTATTCCGATCGACTTCATTAGTTCCGAATTCTCGTTCGCGCTTTTTTAGATCCCATCCCTCTTTTTTTGCATTTATTTCTTTCCTCTCTCAAGATGATGTTCTCTAGATTTAATCGTTCCATCTTTATGTTGAATATAAATTTTATTTTTCGCGTTGAAATAATTACGTAGCAAATTATATACGTCGGTATATCGTATACCGTAGGTATGTCGTTGATGCGCGCGGGTGAAGGAGAATCGATATTTAATCCTCGAATATTACACGTCCTCAATATATTCCATGGAGTGACGAAGATCAGCAAACATAATTTTCATCTCGCACGTTCGCTGATATACCTTATATTTGTTTTAGCGATTCGTCGACGCTACACATATACTCGCGTAATGCGACAGCATAAAATAAGGGAGGTCGACGAAGGCGACGTTTGCCATCTTGCAGCGTTCGGCAGTTTATTAATAATATATTTTGACACATTTGCGGGCTTTCTTGATTGATAGCAGTGGGTGTTGTTCTCTCGTCGTTCGTCGTCGTTCGTCGTCGTTGGGTCGGCAACGCAACCGTGGAGGCATACAAAGGCGGTACGTGTATCGTGGCGGTTCCCTGCAGAAAGATATGGGGTGCTGCCTGAGGACGGTGCCAAACTGCCGGAGCTCGAAGAGGTGAGACGAAGAATTATTGTCTCTCGTCTCGTCCTCAACAGCCACTGGCGTCCCGACGCGGAAACGTTGAATGCATAATCAAGTGACGTAACCACCAAACCCCTCTACACAACCCCCCAACTTCCCCACCTTCTCTACCTTCTCTACCTACATACTCTACCAGGCTGGTTGGATATCCCAAGTTCCATGTAGGTACTCGGTATACGCGGGCATTACCGAGCATGCGAGCTGACGAAGTGCTAAATATTTACACTGGAATTTTGTAATATACATGTACATATATTATACCCACTCGTTATACACTGCGACTGAGCAAACGTGATGCCTTTGTTGTACAATTATTTTACGTTTTTTCACTTGCAGGAAAAACGAGAAACCTGATTGAAACAGTTACTACCCGTCGAAAAATTGAACAACCTGATTCTATAATGATGTATAGTTTCACGAGAGACTGACGATGAGAGAAGAAGGCGAGAAAAAGTGGTACCTATATCCAGAGGGAGTTGTCGACTGAAATTTTATGTTTGCCACATTTTCGCAGTACGAGAAGAGTATACATCAGGGTACAATCTTTGACGTCTATCATCGGTTAGGGGGTTTTCATAGTCGTAAAAAACCGCCTGCTGATCATCAATGCTATCTATCTTTTGACGTAGTTCTGGCGGTAAAGAGGTCTGAGAAAAAAGAAGACTACGTGTGATCATTGCGAATTGAGAAGTGAGAAGGAAGAGAAGAAGGTGAGGGAGGGAGGATAGCTTCTTCTTATCTTCAGACCTGCAGCAATGGAGAGATTGGATTTCACATCAAACTCGTAGAAAATCCACCTGTGCAACTGTAACGGAGAGTAGTAAAAGCGTATAATTTTCGGTTTTAAGGAGACGGACTTTTTTTCACCTTTCCTCTAGAATTTGTTTGCTCGCCAAGTATAAATAATAAACTTATGAGAGAAGTATTATTATACCATACCTATCCAACCGGCATCTAATTTCAATTCTATGGAAAGTCTGTGGTGGATCTGTGTACCGGAACGCGTGTATAATACCATGTAGCTGGTATAACGATACGATCGAGAAGTTCTCGTTACCGAGTTACTTTCAATGGAAATAGAATAAATACAAAAATAAAGTAACCGCTTAATTACGCGAGGCGCAGCTTTCGTTGATCTATTTAATCCATTCACCGTAGTTCGCAAAGATTTTCTTCACGAATATTAGTTGCGGCATTTTTTTCCTTCAGGTGGAAACGAGGTGGATAATAAAATCCCTGCGATCATAAAAGCGCACTAAATCTGACGAAAATTTCGATTCAATCGTCTTTTAGCCGGCGATACAGTGTATGTATACGAGACCTGCTGATCGGTTCTCGGGGGACACCGCGTAGTGTCGATTTGAATATCAGTCTTCCTCGTAAAATTCTTCACGCGGTGAGTGATGAAAAGCCATAAAGAAGACTCGGTGCAATATTCAACCTAGATCACGTATTCCCGAACGAACGGTCGAACGCGCCGGTTAAACCTTCCCGCCCTCTTCTTCTTCTTCTGCTTCTTCTTCTTCTTCTTCTTCTTCTTCATTTTCTTCGTCTGCTCACGAGACTGAAGATTCGACGAACGATGAAACCGAGTCAGCAATTGATCACGCGATGCAGCGGGGTATTGACGAGACTCGAGTCTTCCACATAACCGAACCGTCACCGTGGCCACAGAAATTCTTTACCTCACTTTTTCCATTTTACATACACAATTTTTCGTCGTCTTCCATTTATACACCATGGTCGTGCAATATTTTCCTAACTTCCTTCACCTTACATACCCGTTCTATTATACCTTCTCAGCTTTTATATGCCTATCCCATGCTTTCCTTCAGATGCCACGCAATTTACTCATTGCACTATACCGGTAGAGCGCGTTAGTCCCCCATCGGCCGATCCTCTTCGCTCATCTTCCCTTTTTTTCTTCTTCTTTTTGCTTCTTCGACGCGGATCCAGCTATCTCCCCTTGAACTCCTCAACTACCAACACCGCAAGTCCTTTGGAGCTTTCGATATCCCCTTAATTGAAGTGCGAGAAATTCTATTCGCATCGCATATTACGATTCCTCATCCACGTAAAGTTTAATATAGAATTCCAAGTTTTTCTCTTCCGTTTTTCGGTGAGCGCTTTGATTCTGAAAGTAAATGAAATTCGCGTCGGTCGATTACATTTTTGAAGGAAGTATAGGGATCGTTTGCCTCTTTTTTTACTATTTTAATTATTCCTATCATTTTTTAATTTCTCCGTCAATTTAATTTTCACAATTCGACTGTGTTAATAATTATTTCCTCACAGAACCTTTCTTATAATGCAGTCAACGCCGCAGTTCTCTTTTTTTCTCCTTCATACGGTCTTCGCTCGTCCGACCCCGTGAGGCGAAGAGCGACGCCTTCGTTTTCCTGCAACGGAGATCCTTCCTGCACCTGTAGTTTCCGGACTTGGTCTTCGCACAACGCTCCTACCTTTTTAATTTTGCATAAACGGAATAACCCGACAACGAGAAATAGGGACCAAGTTATTAATTTAATTCGTAATTAACTTCATAATTGCATCGTATTAGTTTATACCAGCAGAGAAAAGTGTGAGGGGATGATGGTATGGGTTTGATGTACATACAGGTATATACGGGTTGCATATATAGATATAGCGCAACATCCAGAATAGATACCCACGCTAGTATGTCCTTTGTGTCTGAATACGTGAGTGATTTTGGGAGGAAATTGTAACAGTTAAATTTCTTTGAGAGTGACCACTCTAGTCTTTCTGAAAAAAACTTGAGGGTTGGTACTGTGCGACGTGGAGAACAACTATAACCCCGGCAGCTACATCCGGTAGACGCGAATTACTGCTTCAGGTCGGTCGGTCGGTTGGTTGGTTGGTTGGCCAGTAAAAGGAAATGGTCTTGCTTGCTTTTACCCAACATCTGCTACGCCTATTATGACATTATAACACGCGTTATACCTACGCGCGGGACATAAGATTGTCATAGAACCCGAAGAGCTAGCGTAATCCTCTCTCGTTCTTTGCCGACACCGCGTGCATCCAGTTTCCAGATATCCTTCTTCCGAATGGAGAGATAATTTTACCATGCGAAGATACGTTAACCGCCCTTATTAGTACGCTTACTTAAATCTTTTTGCCTCTTTCACAGCTGCCGTTGTTTTTCGCGTCACTTTAATTAGTGATAAAAGAAAACGAATGGAATCGATTCAAACGAATGAAAAATAAAAAATCACACGTAGCAGTCTAGCCGTTTTTTGCTAACTGACACGAACCTATACGTGCAGCGACTCACAGCTGATTCAATTGTGAATAATCATTTGTTATTATTGTTAATTATTATTTTATGTAAATTATATTGAAAAAATTATTTTTATCCTTCTCGACACGGCAAGTAGTAAATTGAGTCATTGACTCTCAATCGAACTCGGTTCTGGTTCGGCGATAGTCTAGGATTGAATTACGTGAAACGACATCTAAAAAGTGTTTTTTTTTTCGCCTTCGCTGGGGTATATAAAAATATAGGTTAATGCGAGATGGCGAAAATGCGAGCGTAATATGTTGTATCTGCGGAACGCCAAGGACTCTTCTGACAATTTACGAGAATCGTATGTAGGGGGTGAATTCGTCTATTTATCCAGTATATGCGGATATAGAGGAAGCATTTTATTACGGGCATTGTGAAATTGTAACAATGTAGCTATCCGTACTGGACGGCTTTTATCGCTTTTGGCGTTGTTTTGCTTTTGAAGATGAACTTTTACGGCTTTACAGTCTACCCGCAGTCGTCGACCACCGTCCTAATATACAAGTAGGTATGAGTTCATAAGTACAGCTGGTATAATAATGGAATGGCCTCAAAATCTGCAAATTTGAAATCATATACTTCAAACTAGATCTATTTTCTGCTGAAATATTTGTACATATTTTAATATCACATGATTCTCAAAGTCAAAAACCGAAATCGATGAAAAATAAGATATACTTTTTATTTCGACTGGCAGCTGCAGAGTGATCGCGGTACGTGATGATAATGTGTATATTTTGCATTGAAAAAAAGATGAAAATTATCATAGAAATCTTCGGAATGACAGTTGGATTTCCGTTTTCTCCAAACATCCGTCAAGCTTTGCATATAAACCGGAATAATCTATGCAGGACAGCGATACAAGGACTTATTTTTTTTCTTCCCCCTCATACTTTTTCGCTACCTTGTACACTATATCTAGGACCTTTCTGTATTTTTGTTTTATTTTATACGTACGTATAATATAAACCGTTGCTATCTTCGGGATAAAAAAATTTCCCTCTGGGAATACATCATCCCTTGAAAATCCGCCAAGGATTTGCGATGGCGGGACCATCCCGGAAAATTTCTCACTCGCTTATTTATTTGAAAATTTCAAATTAGCGAAGATTATTCAATATTAATTTTTTTTTGTTCCCCTTTTTTTTCTGCCGATGAATAAGATGGAATAGTTATTCGGAGAATTCAAAGGCGTGCGCGTCGCGATTTATTTTTCGAATTTTCAGAAGAGTTATAGCTGGTCAAAAAATATTTGAAAGGTCCGAAAAATTGGTTGAAAAATTGCCTTTTTTAATGTAAAATTTGGTTCGCGTAATTTGTCTTTGAAGTTTATGTTAACGAGAAGAAATCTTGTTACGACAAACCATTTGATCCGACTTGAAAATATAAAAACGAAGAAAATTTTTTGTCGGAAAGTTTCTTTGTGCAGTACTATACAGTGCGTCGCAACGTCGCATCGTTTGCGGTTTGACGAAGAGGATAGTGTATAGGGGTAGAATGAAAGGTTTTGCGGGTACGAAAAATGTGAAAACAACGAGAAAGGTGTGAACTTTGAATGCCAACGGAAAACCACCAGCACCCCCTCTGTACCCTGTAGCAGTTCTGGGAGTTTAAAAGCACGTATATACAGCTTCCACCCTGTAGTAGGTGCGGGACGTACTATACATACTATACTTCCGACTTTAAAACTTCCGGACCTTGCTCCTCGCTCCCCCTGTTGCAGAGGCAGAGTTTAAAACATTATACTGTTTACCATTTACCATTACTCTCGCGGCTCGTACAACGTGTAATGTACCGCAACTGCAGCACGCGTCATTTAACTTCCGTTACACTACAATACAGATGGTTTTTTTTCGCTTTCAACTGATTTTTAACAAAACTACATTCACTGATTTCTGCACACGCTTTGATCACATATAATATGTATATTTTGTTTTTTGCTCCCAACAGTCTATCTGAACTTCTATCAATTATTATTCGAAAAAAAGTTGATAAAATAACTTCACAGCATATGTCATTGTTCGTCAAATTTTTGGATATATTTGAAAGATCCTTGCGATACAGAATCACGGCTTGTGCGAAAATAATTGCATATTTCCAACTATACTATAACAGCGAAATAACGGCTTCATGGGAAGTCGTTCGAATTGAACGTTTGATGACGATAAAAAAGAAATTTGCTGTTTGTATCCTTTTTGAAGCAAAGGTCCGGCACGATAGATTGCATAGAACTTTCCGCCCTCGTTACAAGAGCGTAAGACCCTCAGCGGCTATCCGCCCATCCATCCATCCATCCATCCATCCATCCATCCATCCATCCATCTGCTTTTGGTTTGCGGGGGTGTAAATTGTCCAGCCGTTCAAAGGCGAGGCGAGGCGAGGTGAACCGTTTCAATCATCGGATCGGAGGGGTTCGTTGGCATATCCCGGGCAGCTCGGGCCGGAGATCCGTCTAATCAATGAGAGGCGAGCGGCATAGGTATGTATAATATAGTGAAAGCAGCAAAGCGTCCGCTCGGTAGCCGCTTAACGGGAAGGAACCCCAATTTAACTAAAATCAGCGACTGTCGCTTATAACGTGTATAGAATAGCGGAGCTTGTAAGGGTCGTAGATATAGCTTTGAACAAGGGAGAATTGCCCCGGAGGTATTAACTGTTATTAGCCGAATTAGCCGAGTAATTGCGGACGCGGTTTCTTCTTTTAGAGGTAAAAGCTCAGCTGCCTGCAACCGCGCGAACCCGCTGCAAGTATCATGCTACGAATAAGGAACGTAAATACAATAAACGGAAATTCAACGTTTCTACCCTACGCCGTACTTGAGGACGACGACAACGACGACGATGACGTGACTTTCTACTTCTCAACAGGAATCGTCAAGTTTTTAAGGAACTTATAACAATACGGAACAAAATGTCCTCTTCCGTTTTCTTCATAAACTAACTACCCGCTCTCTACTATTACCCGCGTTATTATATTCCGACACTCCCCTAAAATACATAACCAAGCCATGAATGAAAGAGGAAACTCGGTTTCCCTCCCGCTTCCATGCACATACCTATAATAGTATATGCTTCGCTGCCTTTGCTCTTTTTATTTCTTCTCTCACTTCCTCCTTTATATTCTTGTTTGGTAAGGTTTTTAATGAAGCCCTCTCCTTCCCTTTTCTTTCGACGTAATCGTCGTCGTCGTCGTCGTCCTCGTCGTCATCGTCGGAAACGTGAACTCAGCCGTAGTTCACAGATCGTTGAAAAGCTCAGGTAGGTCTTTCGCCACGAATTTATTACGCCTCGTATCGACACAGAGAGTTCCGCATGTACAACGGAAACCGTGGACGACACGGTATTATGTACGTTATACAATGAAAACAATAAAGCTGCTGCGGGCTAACTTCGATCTCGTGGAGATGATGAATCAGTGGGATGATCATTGTGGTTCTTCTTCGTTGTCCGAGGACCTCGTCGGATCGGCTCGTCTCACCTCGAAAAGAAACTCCTAATATAAAAAAGATAAAAAGAAAAGAACAAGAATGAGAAAGAAGGACGACTGTAAAAGCTATGTGGGCTATATAAGACGCAGAAGGTTATAACTTTGGTATAACTTCTTAGCTTAGATCCTCTAAGAAGAGGAAAGAAATAAATAATGAAGAAGCCAGGCGGAAGGATATGGAAGGAGAAACAGATCTTAGGACGCGTTTATCCAACGCAAAACTTATATCCGGATATTATCAGCCGGTATATAAATCATAATGAAAGATCCTGAGCTCTATTCAGCTGGATCCCATCTAGTCTTATTTTCTTTATTTCTTTATTTTTTCCCCTTATCTTTATTTCGCTTCAAATTATCCCCACTTACCCATGTCCTTCTATCCACCCTTTCAAATATATCGTGAAATTCAGATTCCCAATTTTTCTGACCATAAGTTACGGATTGTTTTTGCTCTTCGAGATCCGGGTACTTTGCTACAAGTAGAAGAAGGCCGAAGGTAAAGCCTGCGGAATTTTATTTTATCAGTATCCCGAAAAGGATAGATTATCGGGACAAGACAAGATCATCTTCGGAATTCCGCATCAACTCCGGATGTACCGCAGCGAACCGACGATGCATCCCCAACAATGTTTTTTTTTTTTGTTTTTTTTTTCTAATCTCAATCTCTGTGAAAAAGTCGCGTAAATTCTCTCTTCAGGCCTATGAATTTTATTGTAAGAAGGTATCAACCGGTTTCACGAGGATTTTTGGGTGTTCCTCGGAGCACGCGTTGAATGTCCTTCTAACGTGAGAAGCATGCACCTTTTTCAGACCCACCAAGTTCGGTCGGCCGCGCCGCAGCGTGTCTCCCCGGGGCAATACACGCGTTGTGTATCTGGTCGTCCTCCAGCGGACGGACCTGTGTGCGGAGCTGTTGGATGTATGGGGTGGCTGGGTAAACTCAGATTTACCTGGGGGAATTCTAATTCGTGTATACCGCACAGCTATCCAACCAGCAGGTGAAACCGAGGCGTCTCTTTGCCACTTGGTGGGGTATGAACTTGAGTCACGTACCGTACGTATCGCCATGGTAACGACGTCGAAGTGACACTTACACCGTCAACGACCATCTTCTCGTTCGGTAACCCTCCACCAACGGATACCTGTACCCACGCTTTTAGTTGTAGCTACGGTTTTTAGCGCAAGCGTCGCGACGCCTAATGTCTTCGTAACACGCGCTGTTCACGCGTTATATATGGGCCCAAGACCTAACCCTCTGTAAAACTGCTACAAAACTCAAATTTCAACACGAAACTTCAACCTAATGCCACCTGCGCTTTCTTTGTGCTAAATTTGTTCTCGACTATAGCCTGCTACTCTGCTCTGCAACGCGCTCGTTCGTTCGGCACCCAACACGCTGAGTAACTTTCTTTACTCTAATTGAATTTCACGCGCGTCTGCAGTATAGGAGGTACGTTAGTTGAGTGGCTGTCTAACTGACTCAATGACTGACTTACTATACCGACTCTTACAACTTTCCCGAGAAATAAAGACAAACTTCTCTTATTTATTTAAAAGACGACTCAATGCTCCGTCCTAATTTTACCGTACACGGATATAAATTCTTACTCGATCTGATAACGTATGTACATACCCATAATTATATCGACGTCGAATCCCGATTATTAGTACAATTCATCGAGGTCACACGTATTCATTTATATCTTGAAAGCGCACAGTATTATGTCTATATAGTTATGCCCGAATCGGGCTATCCAATACTCGATATAGTAACATATATATTTTAAAACCAGTTTGGCAAGGTATTATTTTTAAACTTGCTCACCCGACCACCACGCGATATTTTATCGGTCCATTTTTTTTTCATTTCCGATCCTTGATTTTTGGTTTTAGTTTTGTTTTTATAATTCTTTGTTTGACTGCAGTTTCATAAACGTGAAATTGATCCAAGTTTTGATAATCGGGGCGTTGTTCGAGCATAAAGAACAAACAATTTTTCACTCTTTAAGCAATTACCGAAAAATACAAACCATAGGTATCGATATGGTATACCTAGATATACACTGGCAGGATGATTCGGTCGTTCACGCGTTGTTTACCCGGCATCGCCATGTAATGGAGCTAATTGTCTTCCCAAAATTATCTGAACGTATAAATAAATTGTAATTTACCGTTTTTATAAACTAATTATTATGAACTATTCATTAGTAAACCTTTCAGAATCCCTCACAACTCTTGCAGCCACTTTTTCCCATCTTTTATTTGTTACCGTTATGTCATTTCTTTTTTTTTTTTACCGCTAACTCGCCGCAAACTACAGTCGCATGGGTAAGTGGAGCCATCGAGCGCCGTGTATAAAGTTTGTGCGCCAAGGAATTAATTGTGGAAAACTTTCATTATTGTTATAGATGCCTACGTTTGAATCCCCCCCCCCCCCCCCCCGTGCCAAAATCGAAATACACAGGTATATATTCGAGTACCGTAATACGTATGAGAGAATTTCAGGTCAAGTCAAACGCAATTGGTTGACTCGGTAATCTGGTTCGTTAGTACCGCTGCAAACCAGCTCTCAAGTAATTCCTGATTTTTATATCCGACAGAATGTATTGTGCCGATGGCATAGGACGGGTAAGGCGTTCGATTCTAAATTCTTTGCCATTTTCGGTGTCTACAATCACCTGAAAGCACGAAAATTCGCAAAAAGATTACATCATGTTCATGCACTCTCTGAATTTTTTCGGAACGCAAGAAACATGCACCGCTCAAAGTGGAAAGTTGAAAAATTGAACTCCAAAAAATGAATGACAGAAGCAGCTCACCTGAAAATTGGTTAATATTCCCGTTGCAGATCCTATTCTCGATCATCCAAACACCTGAAACATATAATATTTTTTTCTTTTCTAATTTGCATCCACTTTTTCACGATAAGAGTTAGAAATTACAGCATTTTCGGCGAAAAAAGTTTGTATCTTTTTCGCTGGTCCACGGTATTTGCATACTGAACGAATATTAAACTGGAGTAACTCGATGACCGGTTGAACGGAGCGGAAGTCTGGCAAATGTTCTGCGGTAGAGAGTTGCAGGGGTTCACGTAGACGAGTTAGCGTAGTGTTTTGTGCCGTTTCTACCGCACGGAATACGGGGCTTCAGTTGAACTTGCAATTTCAAACAGAAAGTCTGAATCTGATCAAGATGTTTCTATGCATCACATCTCGCATCGGTCGAACCAGATGTCTGCAAACTATAGTATGTAATATCGGACTCCTGCCACAAACCATTCGCTACAGAATTTCTCTTATAGGTACTCGCTTCGAGTCAAAATTCATCGATCATATTCATCCGAGGACGTACGTCTTTTCCGAATACCTATTCAGCTACATGAGATAGTCGTTTTTAACGAACCCCGAGAAATTAAGATAATCTTCCGTCCTGCATTTCCTTGTAGTATACAGCTAGTACCTGTTCGAATCGACTTATACCGGATCGCCGGTCTCCCACTCACAATCGGTATCGGAACTTCCTGTAACAACTTTTCCAATTCAAGTAAAACTACGATAAACGATTGAACGTCGCAAGACCGCGTTTGAACTTGAAACCTTTAAGAAGACTAAGTGACCGTCGGGAACACGAATTTGACGAAGCTTCTTTTTTCAAATATTTTATTGTACAATACTCTTCCCATACAGAGATTATAACGTGTCTGTTGATAAATTTATAGCTTTTGCGAATGACTCATTATTTTTCTCGTACGCGAGAGACAAGGTTATCAGGATTAATCTGATCTACGGAGCGAAGATTTTTTTTAGATAATTCCCTCGATCGCTCTCTACCTGCACATCCGTCACAAGCCGCCCTGCACGTGCAAAGTATAATGCGAATTGGGGGTGCTAGTCGAGTAAACGTGGGGAATGATTGACTAATTTGCTTGGTTGGAACTTCTATATCGCTCAAATTAAGCGCACCGGGTTTAAACGCAAATAGGCGTTCACCATAATGGCGAAAACTATGGTATAATTTTAGTTGAAACTACACCGCAGCGCAACGTTATATGTGCCGTAAATCGCATTGCACGCAATAGTCGTTACGGCTTCGCAAATACCTACATTATTTCACCCCCACCTAAAGTTACGTTTATAATTCTGGTTGAAACTATTAATTTACGAATCCCATGTAACTTATTATATCTCGTATCATTTGCTCACTACCTATATGCTCAACGAACTCAGAATCAGATTCTTAGATTTGAATTGTCACGCCTGATAAATTGAAAGTACCTATACGTGCGAGAAGATAGAAAAAATCTTGTTTATTGATTTAACCAAGAATCGTTACTTTCTTTTTGTTTTTGGTATTACTTTTCTGCGTTCCCCTGCACAGCCGTATAGTGTATATTTACAGGCGCAGTAGCGAAATGCGTATAAATATTCGTTGGTGGAACTTGTAAAAAATATTTACCCGAACAAAAGTTTAAATTTGTTGGACTACTCGACGTAGAAGTGGAAGTTGAGGTTTTAGGTTTAGGAAGAAGGAGAAACTGGTGGAACAGAATGGAATGAATGACTCGCGATTTTACGGGGGTAGGTAAGTTTGTTGAAAGTTTATACCACACGAAGAAAAACGAAGAAAAAGTTTGAAGTAAAAGAAGTACCAACCTCAGCTTCTCTCTGTAGTAAGGAAAGAGAGGAACCAAAAAACCTCCCGAGATTCCCATTTTCAGAACCCATATGTAACAACCAGGACTCTTTAGTACAGAATACGATTTGTAATCATATTTAAAGTTCCGTAACGAGTAACCGTATACTATATTCCATGTATAATCCGGATTTGCGTCGTAACTCTACAATGGCTTGTTAAAAGCATTCAGCTAATTTGCTCTCAATGAACTCCGACCAACTCTTACCAACTTTTCTATCGTACAACACGTGCACAGTCGTTGATTTCAAACCGTGCATTGCGATGATGAATTCTCATTCGATTGTGACGTGCGATTTTTGTGCAATGTGTGTCCATGGATGATCTGGTAAATTCACCGTGTGCGAACGTGGATAATCTAGAGGATAATTTAGAGGATAGTATCACCTGTACGTACGTCTACCTCTATCTCTATAAGTGTGTATTCGATAGTGTAGCGAAGTCATGGTTGTTCCGGACGTAGAGTAACTAGCATTCTAGCATTCCCCGTCGCAGCTTTGCCCGCACTATTTTTGTGCCGCGCTTTGTTATTTTTTTTTTAAAGAACTTGTCGTATAAGAACTTGTTCCGTTCCTATCCGTTCCTTTTGCCCCACACTCTCCTACTTATAAGATCCTCCATAGTTTCTCTTCTCAAGACCATTTCAAGTTCAAGGCCGCATTTGCCGCGCTGTTTTTTGCCGAATTGTTGAGACTCGCGGTGAATTCACAGCTATGCCTAATGTCCTTTGGCCGGCCAATGCACTCGATCGTTTTTTACAGCGGGTAGCAGGACTTTTTTTTTTCTCATACCTTCTTCTGCAAAGTCCTGTTGAATAATGCGAACACCTCTGCATTGCAGTCGATTTTATCACAGTTTTGTTGAACACAGAGTTTAAGAGTTGACTTTATGGTATACCTAATACCTATTCGCACGTAATGCGATTGTATTACATTTAATTTTAGCTTATCGTATCTGAATGAACAACTTACGAAATTAACGTGGGATGTTATACAGCGATATGCACGAAATGAATTTAATTTTGACGATATCGTTTGCACGCGAGTCATAAGTCGGGAAATATTTTTAATTCTTGACCCGATTTATATCAATTAACTGGGACGACGTTTGGCTAGGTATTTTCTAATTCAATTTCATTTCATTAGTTGCATAGGAGGAGAATGAAAGCAGTCGTGATTTAGCCATCAGAGATGGATTTCTCTTCCATTTTACGCACGAAATAATATGTATAAGTCTATCCTGTATCTATATTTTCTTAATTTTTAATATTTTCGATGCGACTCTTCATTATCAACGCAGTTGACGTTTTGACCTACTGAGTTGAAATATTACGTGTGGCAAACTTTTTCATACGAATACGCGGCGCTCTTACTATTAGTATAAACGTTCTAGGTGTGCATATAGTATATTTATGCAAATCACATCGCGAAGATAACGAATCATTACACAAATGGGCGCCTCAAAAACGGTTCCACATATTTTCTGTTACTTCACTGTCGCTTCAATAATTTTTATGACATTTCGAACGGGCCTGAGCTCGGTTCATTCATACTCTCATTTTCAAATTTTCATTAATTTCTCGTCGTGGAAAGCGGAAGAATAAAAGAAGAATCACTTCATCTTTATATCGCTCCATGCATATACATCTCAATACGTTATACATCTACTTTCCATTTTTAGAATGCTTTATAATAATCACGTGACCGCGGTTACACCGCGTGGAATATATAGAGTATAAATATGCTAAATCTTTGGTACAAATGCGCGGCTCTACCTAATGACCCAACAATTTCCCGCTGTATGCATAGTATTGTACAGTATTAGGTAGAGAATAAGTTATGCAAAAAATATTTATAGCATTTTTAAGTTTTATCGTGAACAAGCACTCCCAACTCTTGAAATTGTCTTTGAAAAATCTCGATTATGAACCAAAAATTAAAAAATTTTTTTTTCGCTGTAGTTTAACGTGATTTCACGAACTTTGATCTCACAGTGAAAAACACGGAACCGCGTTGACTCAATTAGACTACGGCTAAAACCAATGATAAAAAAATAAGACAAACCCAAGTGCTTTCGAAAGTCGACCATAAAAATTCGCAGAGGCCCACGAAGGGATCGAGGGTGATACATAAACAAATTAGATTCGAAATTTGATAAAAGATCTGACAGGAACGTATTTGACGGGGGATTTCCTGGGACAACTTTTTATACATGTATACAACATACATATGTGTGCCATATATTTGTAATATGTATTCGCGAGCTGTAGTGTCGGGGACCGTAACGATATCGTCACGGCGTGTTTTATTACTTTTGGTATTGCGAAGAAAAAAGAAGTATAGGTACCTATCGTGTATAGGATGAAGGAAACTGTAAACTGTGAGGACGAACGCGCCATGTGCAAAATCTGTAATTCAACAGTTATAGTACGTGTTTTATTTATACTTCCTGCAGACTACAATTCTTACTACACTCGTAAAGATTCGTAGTAACCCCCTCAATTCCTACAGCACATGTATGTATGTATGTATTCATACCGACAGATTTGTACTCCCTATACACCATGAAAGACAATTGCAGCACGCATTTTTTTTCTCGATATATTTGTCTTCCGCAAACATAGAATCGCGCGAAGATCAGTGCAGACGTCGATACGATGGGTACATCTTTTTATTCATAGGAACAGATTCTAATAAAACGGAAGCCAAAAGTACTTCGATAGACGAAAGTAAGAGTGCGCCATATTTTTACGGTCTCGGAGCCAGGGCTCTGAAATTTTCTTCGGCTTACATACCGGACACAAACATGTACAGAAACATACACACGCACGTAGTAACAAGAATATATGGCCATACCCTTAGCGAAAAAGCATTTATGATGTCCAGAGAAATTCAATCGCCATATCGTCGGTATATCGCAGGTGTAATACTCAGATTTAATACACAACTGTGCAAACCGTTAAAACTTTTGCTAGGTCAACGCGTCGCGGATCGGTGTTGAAAGATCATACAATATGGTTCGACTTCCTTACTTTCCCACTGCACGTGAAACGTACACCGAGAATGACGGGGGAAAAGGATACCGTAAAAACTTACTGCAGTTTTTCGTTTTTCATTACAATATCGTCGATAGTATGTGTGGTACTCGAGCAGTGGAAAAAAATCATCACTTTCCTCGATCCTCGATCGATCACCACAGATATGAGTGACGAAAAGCGAACAGCATATGTGTCTGCAACGACGAGCTCGAGCGTAAGAGGTGAAATGAGAAAGTGATCCGAACGTCAGTGGCGCGCGAATTATATATTTGGGTATTCGGAGTACAATTTGTTTCACGCCAAGTGCGCCGCCGCTGTTGGCGAAGACGAATCGAAAGTGCGTCAGATTTAACAAAATTATTATCACTTCACATCCTCACCTCCGCCCTCTACACTGGTTTAAATCGTGGTTTGAGAGAGAATGAATTTCGTTACATTCGTGCGCTGATATTTCCATATACGAGTGTTCGTTATATTCTGATACGGATTCCATTTTTTGTTCTATCCAAAAACAAATTTCACCACCAATTTGTACAGTCAGATGCAGCTGATACGTACAATCGTGAACGTGTGTGATCAGAAAATGAATGTAGGTCTGCACGTGAAATAACAAAAGTGAAATAAAAGATATGTCCTACTGTATCGAAGTGTACAGGGACACGAATAATAAAAGCTGCATCTGAAACCATACGTATAGAAACATAATACCTTATTTTATATTGGAAATATATTCGAGCCAAGTTATATTACAGTATAAATGTTACACGGTCGCTCACGATATTTACGTGTCTTTTAAAATCAAAACGGACAAGGAATGAAGAAAGTTTAAACGTGTTACACGATTACACGATTACACGGTTGCATCGTGAAAAAAAAAATTATTCGTTTTTCTATTTTCCTTCCTTCCTTTTTTCTGAAATAGAATTAAAGACGCGTCGTTGAGCATGAGTTCGTACATCGAACGCTATCGTGTCGGTAGATTCGGTGTTGAGAATAAGAAAAAGAAAAGAAAAATGATAATAAAAAAACTCCTCTGAATTCGAACTGAATTTCAGTCTGGCCCGAAGGCTCTGGAGTTCCGTTTAGTTCCGTTGGTGCAGGAGCGGGAAAAGGGAAGAGAAAAAAAAAGGCGGTAAACTTTCTGGATTAAATTTAATTACCGACTCTATACTCTAGTACCGTGCAGCGTATATACATCTACCTGGCGTTAGTTATAATCCCAAACGTCCCATATAACAATCGTTATATCTATATACACACAGATCCGCGGGGTAGGTAATGGTTGTTCGGTGAAAATGAAACTCGAATAATTTTTATCATTATACGAGTTTGTTTTTTCAATAACAATTTTACACGAGTTTTTTCACCAAAAACGCTGAAGACCAGTGGTGCGCCATCCATGTTTGCCACTGAAGAGTTAACGGAATAAAATTAGATGCATGGAAATTAAGTCAGTTTGTGAAAACGTCAGAAGTGCTGCTGGAATTCTGTCTTTCAGACTCTCGTTTTCAGTATTTTAAGAGACTGCACGCCAATTCCTGTATGCGTAGGATTGTCATTATTTTCATCTCTAACCAAGTTTCATACGCCTATTACACCAAATGATTAGGTCGAGAGTACAACATAATAGAATTCGAAGTTATACCATTGGACGGTGGTTTTGGACACTGGGAGGATGCACGTTATACAATTATCTTGAATATAATGCGCGTTAATGGTAATTGTATATCCTGGTCCTGCTCACCATCACCGCTGTACAGCCATTATACATATTACCCCTCGACAGTTCAGTTAGAAGCTGAAACGTTTTCAACGCCGTCGTCGCCATCGTTGATGCTGTTGTTGTAATTATCGTTATTATTATCATGATTATGATCATCGTCACGAAACGAGGTGGTGTAGCCCGAGTTTACAAGTAGCTAAGAGCGATCTATGTACATACGTAGGTAGACTATTCAGCTGCACGTGGCGAAGTACATATTAACGTCAAGACGACGAGCTTCTAGAATACGACAGAGAACGGGATGGAGAGAAGGACGTTAAGGATATCGCCGAGGTCCTTATCTGCGGAACAGAGTCCTAATGGAGTCCCACTGGGATATCCACCCACGTATAAACGTCGCGTAAACGTGCCAGGTGTCTTCCTTATGTAACCTCTTCTTTTTCTCTCCACTCCCCCCCCCCCCCCCCCCTTCTGCCCTCTCTCTTTGGCTTCACTTTACCGCAATTAGATTCTCTAGACATTCGCAATTCCTTAATTTTCGGTATCGGAACGTATAATATTATACCTTCGTCTAACTCGATTGGGCGGAAATCCCGTCTATAAGTTCTCTTTCTCATGCCCTCCAGCTATTCGACCCGTGTTATAATCTAATAACAATTTTGTTTCATGGTCTTTGAATCTATTTTAGCTAGAGCTTTTCTCAAAGATATTCTCCTGCAGCTGTACCCACGCCGCCGCCGCCACCGCCGCTGCTGCCGCCGCTGCTGCTGCCGCTGCAGATACATATAGCTTTCTTTCGAATAGTTAAACTTTCTCAAACTTTATTTGATTCTTCAATAAAGATTTCTTCACTTCGCGTGCTGCAGATCTCGTTAGAAGAGAATCTCAAACATTTCTACGAGTGTACCGTCTACCTAAATCTTATCGTATCCACTCTTCGGGAATGTTTGAAATTAAATATACCTACTCTACTAAAAAAAAAATCCGCAACCTTTTCATCGATTTTCAAAATCATTCCGATGGCTGATGAATTAAAAAAAAAAATAATACGACGATATGAGAACCGATTTATAGCGTTTCATTTTTCTCATACATTAGCTCTCGAATACGATATCGTATTACCTATACGATACCCATCGCGACTTTTGGCATAAAGAAGAGTTACCTTCTATTTGTCGTGTCTCCAATTTTTGGAGTAACCGGAAACCGAAGTGGCGCCTCACATCGCTAAAGGGAAAGGAAAAGTAAATAAGGGTCGTCGGAGGAGCTGGGAGATGAGGATGGGGACCTGGGGGTAAATGGTCAACGTCCTTGTCAGGAATAGGGATACGTGCCCAGGGTTAAAAAAAAAGTCGTCCGAGTTATTGGAACCGTACTTTGTACGTGAATGGAGTGAAATGCGCGGAACGAACACCCCATAGCAGGTGCTGTTGTCTCGTGTCACGCGGGTTTCCTATGTATTCCGTCCACTGTAGAATACATACCCCATAAACAAGTCGAAGATTATGCGACATACGTTATCGCGCATCATTACGTCGATGAAATACAAATTAATTGTTCAGTTATTTTAAATAATTATTTACTTATTTATCGTAATATTATTCAATGAGTCGATCACGTATTTACATTAATAAAGTCGCACCATATCGAAATTACTTATACAGACATTTACTTTCCACGCCGTCGCGACGTGAGATCGTCGACCGATTTGAAAATTTTTGTGCCACTTTCTTTTCCTACGGTGGAATCCGAGACGATTTAACCGATCGGTATAAGAGCAACCGACGCCGACGCTCCGGTAGTCCGGTACGATATTATCTGGAAAGAAAGAAAGCAGCTACCGCGGTATCTCTGATCCAAAACTCCAATTCGATCAGAAACCAGTTCAATTATGTGCGAGCGGCGAGGCGAAACCTTCGTAAAAATCTTCTGGAGGTTTCAAATGTTGCGATATATTCATACTCATAATTTTGAAATTTATTAACGAACGAATCTGAACGGATGTGGGGACGAAGAAAATAGCGTGGGAGTTTCCGGGAGGTGTGGCGTGAAATACGTCAAAAGTAATTTCAATTGGGTGGTAGATAAGACAAGCGGAAAGTGCTTCGCGTCCGGACTAGGGAGCAACCCTCGCCGTGTGGACCTTGCAATCTCAAAACTTAGCATGGATTCGAACCTGAAACCAGCTACAGTGACTGAAACTTTGGCTCTAACTCGAAAAGCCAGCGATATACTTGGGTAGGTATACCTATATGTATACATGTACCATATTCATAACAACCGCGTTGTAACTTTTCACAAAGCATGAATTCACCAGAAATAGATCATTCCATCCCGTCGCTCGTACTCGTCTACCGATCAAAGGTAGATTAATAAATACGAGTTGATCTGCGAGTCACATTAATTCTATTACCAAATTGAATTACCTAACGAAGACATTTTACCGTGTATTCAGACGCAACTGTATTACATGCGGTGAATGGCGTGTAATACGCGTGTGCGCAATTCCGCGTCTCATGTCATCTTTTGTCTAGCGTCTCAAATCCATCTCCATTCTCTCGAGACCGGAATTCCGCAAGTAGGACGTATACCTATAGAATTATATTCAATCCCTCAAATGTAATTCGGACAAATAGGATTATCGCATTCAAGGCTTTTATCGTGACATTCGTATGACTATATTCCTATCTCAATACATGAACATTTATTTCTCATTATACCGTCGATTGAGCTGAATCCGTGGTAAGTGCAGCACAATATTAACGAGATTAGCGCATGTATAAATTATGCAAAATCCATGCACGTACGTTGCGTTTCTCCAAAATTCTAAAGTAAACTCCTCTAACCTTAATGCTTTCGGAGCTAAGTGCTCATCCCGCTCAAGTCCGCGTAGACTTCTCGTGCATGAAAATCCAACCACCGCGGAAACGAGGGATCATCCTGTTCTCGTACTATAAGTAATTCATGTTTGACTGCCAATGAGAACCGGAACACGTTAGACATCTGAACAGACAAATAAAGGTGAAATTTCACCGCGGATTTGCTAAATCCACCCATAACTTGTAGAGTCGACAACTTAGTTTATAGAGTTGCTAACCTTTTGCCTAGCTCTTTTGCGAATCCCGTTCGAACCATAAGTGGATCTTTCAACGAATGTATCACATTAGATCAGGTATATTGCATATTTTCATTGGCACTCCGCAGTCCGTCTTCGTGGTGTGTAGAATAAATATTTAAAAGTTACTTGAATAAACAAAAGAGCTCGCGAACTTTCTTTTCATACAGGTAATTGGAAGAAGCTCGAACACCGATTGATCTTTTTCTTTTCTTTATTCATTCGATGTGAACTGTTTGCTGCAGACGTGCCGAAGACCTGCAGCCTCAATGTAGCTACGATGACGTATCTTTTTTCTTTTTTTTCCCCCTGTCATGATAACGTTTGCGCCTGCTGTAGTCCCCCATCTGAACAAATACATTTAAAATTTCTATGTCATTTCTGTCGGTACGTGAGAGAGAGCAGAAATATTTTTAAATATGAAGATAATGGCAGGTTATCGCCGGTAACCAGCAGTGCCTTTTCTAGAAATCAATGAAATGTAAAGCTGGAGAAAAACGAAAAAGAGATGATAAAAAGAAGATGAATTAGGACATACACCTTTATACGCATAGTATTTCATCAACGTTTACCGACAGCCCGCAGCAGCACGCCTGCGACATATCTTGTAACGTGTCACTTTTTCTTGTCTTTCGTCCTTTTTCGCCCTTCTTCTTTATCTTCTCTTATGTTTTCCAAATTTTACTTACATAGCCTCGTATGTTTCTACTATTCTAGACTTTTTTATACGAGACTGCAAACCGCTCACTGCGAAGTAACCTGGAGTGAGCGATTAATAAAACGTGTTACAAAATGTTATAATATTTTTCATTTACTTATTTGGACCGGGGACAAAGATTCTTTTACCCGTCTAGTTTTTTTTTTTTTTTTTTTCAAACACCTTTTTTCTAAAGGATGTCACTTGTAGGCGGAACAAATTGAGTGACGTTTCAATATTCGGTTAGCCCAGGAGTTGATCTCATTTGAGTTGAATATCGAAGCTTTATAGGTTATAAATATATGTCTTGAATACCGTATCGAGGAGATGCAGCTAACGTTCGAATGGGGGTTAAATCGACGCG
Source organism: Athalia circularis (assembly GCA_963978495.1). Classification (NCBI taxonomy): domain Eukaryota; kingdom Metazoa; phylum Arthropoda; class Insecta; order Hymenoptera; family Athaliidae; genus Athalia; species Athalia circularis. Next base: position 30,273,281 of record OZ021700.1, on the reverse strand, counting down.
TTCAAGGTCGAAATAAGGGTCGAACATCAGTTTGTATCGACGTAACCAACGGGATCACCGGTTGAATTCTTTAAAATTGTTAAGACAGGGAGCGCGATGCAATGCCTACAGATTAGGCCACCTAACCGCCGCTCCATGGCGATGGTGTCCAAAACCTCTCGTCCAAAATAGAAGCCACAGTCGCACCCAAGGGTGTTGGAAACCTTTCAAACCCTCGCGATTCTTTTTTCAGCTCCATACAAATTGTTTTTTTTACTTTTATTTTTTTTACTTCTTTTCCTCCATTCGGCGTTTTTTTTTTTTTTTTATCACCGCACGCGTAGATATACCTATATATAAATATGTATATATATATAGCTTATATACCCTGCAGGACTATTTTTGCGAGCGCTGATTCTACAAATTCACGGGAGAATTTTCTCTTCAGATCACTTTAATATTATTGCGCGACGAAAATTTGATGGCTGAAAAAACGTTTGAAAATGAATGTTCGAGCGAAAAATAAAACCCTCCTCGCGCGATGTTATCTCGTCGTGGGAATTTTCGTATTCGAAATAATTAGAATTCCTCGGAGGTATAGTCGATTGGCAGGCGTCTTGAAGAAAAAAAATAGGAAGGAAAAAAAACGGAAATTGAACTTCCCTCTCGACAACTTTTGGTGACCTTGATGTGGGGCGAGAAAATCAGAGCGCACGGTAAAAAAAATCAAAAACGCGAGCTTTTCACCGAAAAACACCCTCAAATTTCAATCGATCGACACGGAAATACGTCATATTATATATTATTGCGTTGATATAATTTATTCAATTTATTTCGATACCGCGTGACTAGAACTGTTACAGGAACGAAAGATATCATAAATCTAATGATCAAAAATTGTCATCGCTTCACAAGTTCTGTATCATACACCACATACGTTTCTTCATAAGGTCATCGGCGATCCGCAGCATTCTTTCCTTGACCCGAATTTTTTTCTTTCTTCGCCGGACGCTGCACTTACGGCTGAAGGAAGATAATTTTATGGACATGTTATTACGACTGTAAAAGGTGCTGCCTATACAGAATGAATGATTTTCCGAGTTCCCACCATAGCACGTGGCTCATAGTTCGCTCTTTTTTCTCCTCTTTCTTTACCTTCGTCTTGAAACACCCGGAGTCGTTGCGTTCATCGCAGGATGCATATTTATGGTTCAGTTTGGCTCACACTCGCTCATTTTCGATCCGACGTCAAAGCTGGTATACTAGGTCTTTGATGGCGGTCGTTTGTCGGGTAGAAATCCTGATAGCCTAAATTCAACGGGTGGTTTTATAGGGGAATTTGGAGCAGATTCGAAACAGCTTGGTCCGGAGTTTCCGTTCACGTCCTTATCCTGCAGTGAGGGTCGAAGGTTCAAGGGTTCAAAGGTCAACGTTAATCAGAGAGAAAAAAAGAATCTCTCGAGTTACCTCTATCATTCGTCGCGTCCAGTTCGAGTTGCCCCGCCGATCTCTGTATTTGTTCCTTAATTTTTTTGTTCACATTTTTCTTCCACCGTCCTGCACATTGATTTTGTTCTTCCGGCGTGCACCTTTGAGCGACGGTGAAATTTTTCGCGAGTTAATAGTAACATGAAAGAGAACTGTACAAAGTGAAAAAAGAAAATACATATACACGACGAAAATGATGTCGTAGTGAGATATGCATTTAGGAAAAAAGAAGGTATTTAAAAAGGTAGAAGGTAAAAAGGACAACATTCTTTAGGACCGCCTTATGCTGCAATGTGGCACGCGATGTGCCCGTATTATGAGATTTTTATACAATATATATTTTGCTGATAAGCGAATTGCTCCAGCGATTTTATTACTCACCACTGTAATTACCCGGCGGCGAGTCAGCGTCCTTGGCATCACGGCGATTATTATATACACCTTATATACCCTAGCAAGGACTCTCTATTATTTGTAACGCTAAGATTACGTTGACCTAAAGAGAAATTCTAATAAACCCGTAACCGCGCGCGTCACATGCAATTATTATAACGAATGCCTTCGAATTTATACGTAGTTTGACAGATCGCCTTGTAAACGCTGCTGATGTTGAAGCTTCTTCACCCTCTTCATACTATACCTTTCTACTTATGTAAACGTAGAGATAAATACATTCCATGTGGATATGTATGAATAATAAACGATCCTTGATTATTATCGACGATATATACGCAATCGCTCAAACTCGGGGGGTAAGAAAAGAAAAGAAGAAAAAAAGAAAAAGAAAAATGATTATTATACTCGATCGTTTTACGAAAATATACGTTACCGAAGCTGTCACCGTGATGAATGTCTTATACTTTCATCTGACGAAGATTCTCTTTCTCCCTATAAATGATCACTGTAATATACGCGATGCTCAAACACTCGAATGTAAATCACATGTTTCCGATCAATATTAAATCTGTTTCTTTTTTGCCTGTTACAGGTAAGACCTCCACTACGGAATGATGAATGTCTTTTGTCATTGGTGAATCACGTCTCTATTGGCGACAGGATTATAACATGGTTTTGACCCATCTCCAATTAGAATCTGAGGTACGTTACGCTACGTAAATGTAGGATGCGGATATTACATTAATTAAGCAGACTTGGTCACGATTATAGGCTATAGTATATAATTAGCGAAATATAATTAAACACTTGTATGGAGGTCTTGTAAACAAGGATAACAATATTTTTCCTTCGAATGTGTTTCGTATCCATGAGTTCGAATTATTCTAGTGGAATTTTATTTATTATATCTATTCCGCGAAAATATATCGTGGCATAAAATAGGCGGTTTCTACCGTCCCGCGAAAAGTCGGCGAAGATCGCAATATTTCGCATTTTTATCTCCCTCGACTCTCTCTCTCTCTCTCTCTCTCTCTCTATCTTTCTCCCTATTTTCTTTTTTATCTGTTTTATCTCTCCTGCTATAGCTGTAGAGAATTATTTGTACTTTCCGCAAGATTAATTTTTAGAGACAAGAGACAAAAAGCAACTACGTTCGAGTCCGGATTATAATCACGGATGGAATTTATTGTTGTATCGTTAAATAATTCTATTGGAATAATGGAAGATTTGAATCGTATACTTGAATAATGTATGAAAATTACGTGTTGCAAGTAGGTTATACGTTTTATATGCTCGAATTGCCGAAACTTGGATTGTGTCGGTATAAAGTTTGATGTACGAGAATTGCGTCGCTACAGGCGTAGAAATGATTGGTTCAAGTATAGACTCAACGAAATAGCTTTTCCGTCATATTTTACCAAGCTTTCAATTTTCCGGTCACAATAGTTGGTAGTGGTTGAAAAGGCGAAAAGCTTCGCGAAGCGAAACTGCATGTCCTCCCACTCTATCCGCGTTCGTCGTTCCTTTCTTTCCCTCTACCCCATTTCTATATTACCTCGTTTTTCCTCCTCATCCCACAGAACGTGGTAACGCGAGGGAAGAGCATCTGTTGCAAGATGTAACTTTCAGCCATCTTGTTGTCCTCCCCATCACCGAAGCTACATACCATCTACGGACACGCAACATTTTCTCGGAGTCATTTACTTCCGGTCGAATTCCTTCGGTGCTCTTTCTCTTTCTTTTTCTCTCACCCTCTTCCGGTTCCCCACTTCGCTCACAGTCAGTCACTCTACGATTGGCAAGGTTCGGTGTCTATACGGAGTCGCGAGTCTTTCCCCCAACCGCCGTGCTGCTGTGCGAATGCATATCGTACATTCGACAAAGAGAAGCCTTCGTTAACTAATTGTAAACTGAAACTGTGGAATGTAGGCAGGTAGACGGATCGAGAAGCCTACCATTATTATCAAGCTTTAGAGAGACAGTAGCTTTCCATGATTTTCCAGTTGACTTTCCATTTCCATAATCCTCACTATTTCTTCGCGCTCTATTTACCCGGTGTTCCGTCCTTCTATAGACCTCGTTTAAAATCAACCGTAATCACCCGACCCCAAACCTACACTCGCCGCGCTTGGCCCACGATTTTCAAAGAAATTCCACAGGACGGTAGATATGTAAGCGTTGAAATGTATGCATGCGCATCTACATACGTATATCGACCGCTGCTTTCTTTGTCATTCATTGGAACAGGTGCTTAATCCTTATCCATGATTTCGCAGCTGCAGGGATATAACCGTTTCTTTGCCATTTCTATTCCTGCATAAACATTATCAGATATATGAATCGCGTATGTATACTTCTGGCTGTCACGATAATATTATTACCATGCCACCAAAGCAGAGTACAGCTGACTGTGTCACGTACATTGATAATGATTCCTGTACAAAGATAAAAAAAATTGTATTATTTCTGAAATATTTCTATCCAAATAGCCTAGGCGCCTCTTTTAGAGCGATACGTAGGTAGTATTTCATATTTTACAGAACAAAAGAAAATTTTCCCCCCTTCCATTTTGGTTCTCGTTTCATCATCTCTGCATGCAGCATGTTACGGTTATCTCTCAGGCTGTCTTCGCGGTGTCTTTCTCTCCTTTGAATCATTAATCATCAATTTTAGCTGAGCAGAAACCAGCGCGCACTTTGCTACACGCTCCAAAAAAATGAATGCATTAATTCCCGCTCAGATATCTTGTTGCGATTTTTTTTTTCGTTCTTCGTCTTTTTCATTCGCAGGTAATACCCCCAATATAGCTCGGGGGTATTCCGATGATGCATTAATTATAGATTACTGTAATTGTAAGGTTACACGAGGTAGGCTGCAAGTAGGATATACGTACGGGCACTACACATTATGTATTCCACTTTTCTTGCCCCTTCGGCTCTGCAGATGAAACGATACGTGCGACGAATGATGAGCGATTGCCCAACGTCATTTTTCGTGTCATTAGATGTTTATTCGAATTGGGTAAACGCTTAAAATGTTACGTTATACGACGAACGTACGATGTAATTTCGCCAAGTATTAATACGTTGTATTTTGTAATGGATAAGAAACGGCCATACCGGAGACAGCTTTGCTGCAGCAATTTTAATGATTAATTTGCACGAATTAACCTTAACTACAGCTCGATCTCGCTATGTAACCATATCTCTGTAGGTAACAAAATATTATATTCGATAAAATTGCGAAACACAAATTCAAATAAATTTCGTATAACAAACGCTACAGAAAATTTCCATGTGTGTATCAATAGTATATACACAGCGTAGCAAAGATCGTTGAAAAAAATATACCTGTACGATCGATAAAATATAGGGGTTAATCATACCTGTAATAATATCGTGAAAAAAATGCACCCCCTTCCAACATGATGTACGTTCGTGTTGAGAGGATTCGACATCAGCAATTACGATTTTCTTCATGGCTTATAAAACAGGCCACTTCATTTTGGAAATTTCGGTATACATCCTGCTTTTTAATAATCAAGAAAAAAAACCTAAATCACCTCAAATGGGATTTGCTTCGCTGAATTCCTTTCCATTTGATACGGTTTCTTCAACATCATCGCAAACAGATGTAAGCTATTTTTTTTTGTCTTACGAACATATAGTTACGTTTGCTAGGAGTACGCTCCGTGAATCCAAGCTGTTTTCAAGTCTAGGTCTAAATTTAATTAATGAGCGTGTTCAAATCTTTCATCGCTGTACGATATTCATAAAGCAGACGAGGAGGTGAAGACTCTTGTCGTATACGTAGCTCTTATTTCATATTTCATCTTCCAACTTTCTTATCTCAAGAGATCAAATCGGCTTCGAATGAATAGGTATACCGTTATCCGGTATATTAGGTTGTACTCGACGCAGCCATTTAAAGATGCGGAGAATCGAATCAGAGGAAAAAGTTTTCACGAAAATTTTCAAGATTCTGAATGTGAGTTCGTATTCGGGGGGTTTCTCAAATCGAATTCTCCAGAAAAATCATACAACTTTTTCTCCAAGCGCCCCGCTATCAAGATTTGCAGATGAATATGGATATATATAATGTAGGTATATTACTCGGTATATTATCCAGATCTGAGAAATGACACAAAGATCAATCCGTTTTCTCTTAATTTTATGCAGCTAGCTCCGAGGATGCGTAAAAGACGTGTGTATTCGTACATTACTTGCACATCGAGTATAATTTCTTATACGCCAGTACGTGACCGAGCACGTGATGATCGTCATGGGTGAAAGGATCGCGTGACCTGATACGGCTGAATAAAATCGCAAATAAAATTAGTGAGTATAACCGGCGGTAAGAAGTTTCTTTTTATTTCGTTTACCTTGATTGCCCTCGGAGAAAACCCTCGTTATATCACATGTACGATTCCATACGAGGTTCACGTTATACTACCCACCTAGAAGTAATGGGACAATAATTTTATAATACGCGATGAAATTGTAATGTACAAAATTCTGTGAATATAAAATCTATACGTTCTCCGAATATCTTTCCTATACCTAGATATATGGTCTTATTGCCAGCGGCACTAGTAGAAAAAAAATATTATATTACGTTAATATACAAAAGTATACATTTAACGCGGGTCTTGGAAGCATTTTCTTACAATTAGATGCAATTAGTAATACTTTTCGGAAATTCGTGTGTAATTCGACTGGATTTAGCTTCAATTTTAGGTATAATAATCAGGTAATTGGTTTTCGGTCTGACGCGATAAAGAGTCATTGACCGCGTGCGTAACGATGAAGCCGATCGTAGAATTGGTGTATGAATAAAAGCAGACGAGCATCTATACGTCAACGGAGAATTTTTGTAGTTTCTCAAGACCCGCGAGTCTATACCTAATAGGGATGTGATAATAACGCATGAAATATCGATCGACGTGGCGAAGCAGCGAGATTTATTCTGGAGCAGAGAAACATTAAGTTTCACAACGATTCGATCTCGCAACAAAAATGTTACGACTCCGTCTCTGATACGCCTGATCATTTTCTGAGCGTCGATCTGAAAAAGTACCTACTTGTCAAACCTTCGCGAGTATCATTTTCAAAGACATTGAATAAGGATAGTAATAAACGCTGTTTCATAACGTCGTTTTTTGGGTGTACGATGAAAGAAGAAGAAAAAAAGAGAAAATCGACTCTTGTCATGATTTCTGATATCCGACCGATTGTATACTCGGTCGAAAGTCTGACTTCTGATGGCGGTAGGTAGGTATAACAGTGAGATCGAGAATCGATCAATATGAGAATAAAAGTGAGATTTGACACCTTAACCTCCAGCTGTCGGGAGGTTATCGGATTTTTCCTCAACAAGAAGTCGCCGTCCGGAAGTCGCAGGGGAGACACTTGCCGCGTCGCGAACAGAACGTTCTGATCTACACTTATCATATAGCTATGTGTATGTGCTATACATACAGGGTGGCTGGTTTTAAGTGAAATACCTCGATTATCTAGAAAACTTTGAGTGGCACGGGAAATCGCTCCCTACAAAATTTGTAGGGTTTGAAAGGAGAAGAAACTTGATGCTATTGGAACTTTTTTGCAATTACCTTATGAAGATCAAATTGAGGTCAACTTGGTTTTTTTCAAATGGAACACTATCTTTGGTACAAGTGTCGATGCATCGAGCGACTATCGCTTCGATACGTGGACTTTTCTTGGATTCGATGTCGACATTTTTTTTGTTTCGAATGGTGAGATGACAACGAAACAACAACAACGGTAATATAAATGATAACGACGAAATAAGATAAGAAATTATTGTTAGCGTTATACTAATTGTTGTTGGCTAATGAAATAGAAATTGTTGTCGTTGGCATCTTCCCTGATACATACATACATGAATTATATTCTACGATATTTCGTCATTCGATAAGTGATCTCACTTATAGCGACCCGTCATAGATTGCGTCATCTCCACGCGTCGAATTACTCAAAAAAATAAAGGGTGAAAAAATAGTTTTTAAACAACTCAAAGGAGATGCCGATTAAATCAGAAATACGCAAGCGCCTATCGCATAGACCGGAATCGAGAATGGTGATCGTTGCACTTTGCATAAGAAAATGATGATGATGATGATAACGATGATGATGATTGCACGAGTTAGTTCACGTATATATACCGATGACCGTTCGCTCGTTAAATTCCTCTGCAGTTCCCGCAGCAGAAAGGACCATTACCGTAAGTAGCTTAGAGCCCGACTCGATCAGGTTCTGCGACCTGCAGATTTTTTTTCATCAATCAGTTCTCATTTCTTTATTATTCGAAAACTTCGAAGATACAATAAGATTCTTATTGTTAGTATTGTTACAAAGTTTCCAAGTGACTATTCTAATATGAAGATCTCGAAGAATAGAACGGAAAAATTTTGTACCGGAATTTCGAGGCGTTGAGATTCACCATCGGAATGACCTCGTCGAGTCGACATGGCGTGTTCCGCGATCACGCGAGTACATAGGTAATTTGTTCGAACCAGAGCTAGAAGTGGCACTTTGGATATACCTGTATCGATAGATCGGTGAACTGGGACGTGAATGGAGGTTCGAAACAACTGTAATATACGGAGCTGTTGATTTCTCGAGAAAGACTCCGGGCATATCATATCGGAACGGAGAAGCGCTCCGGTCACTGCCGTTGCGATGAACGTTATACATGTGCAGGAGATATACAGAATAAAGTGACGAGTGGTAAGCGGCGGGAACCGCGGCCGAGTAACCAAGCGAGAGGAAGGAATGGTCCAGATCTCGCGGCTGCAGATGCGTGCTACTCTCATCTCAAGACGTTAGTGAAAGGCCGCCGCCGCCGCCGCAGTTCTGTCCTCTTTTCTTCCACGCTCCTCTTTTAATTACCTTGAAACCATCCGAGTGGTACAGAATTTCATCACTCTAAGGGCCATTATTATTATCGTTAACATTATCAAGTTTTTTTTTCCTCAGCTACCTCGCGTTTCATTCAATTGTAAATGGTAATTGATCTTCGAATCGATCGGTTTCACTTTTATTTTCGGGATAACAACTTATATTGTGTACGGGACAAAAAAAGGATTGAACGGAGATCGTAACACGATCACGGGGCAGCTGGCAGCTCGGAGTAGGCGAAAGCGAAAGTGAGGCTTCTAGATATTACGGAGTCGCGCATTTTTTTTTTTTCTCCAAGCCAACATATCGGAGCGTCTTCAGCCGATAATAAATTCGCGAATGAACCAACGATATTTCACGACATATCCTTGACTCGTTAATTTTTGATTCATTTATGAATTGGAAACCGCACGAAGGTTTCTGTCGCCCATAATTTAGATAGAGGGGGTTTTCATAAGACTGACAGAATTTGATCTTTTTTTGATATTTTACGCGGTTCGAAATTCCGCTTTTAGGAAGTCGGCAGAAGACGATGAACCTAATTCAAAAACCATTAGCACGATGAATTTCCGCAGCTCAACTTTATAGCATCATATGCCTACATTATACCCACGTTCATCGAGTCAACGAACGTTCGTTGCCATTTCTAAATCGATCGAACTCCGCATTATGCTATAGGAATTCCGGCGCCGTTGCGGTAGGTAACGCATAACCCCATTGACACTTATTACATAATGTACAGGTATAAAACGCCGTAGTTAAGAAGCTGGCAAAATTGTTGGGAAAATGGGAAAATCACAATAAATCTAGGATCTAGTGTAACCTGAACTTTTCATTCTGGGGATGATCGTATTAATTTCCTCCGTTGTTGGCGGGAAGTTTGAAAAAAAAAGAATGAAAAACTGCTGGTGAAATTGTATAATAAGAGGCGTACGATATAACCGACCTACGGTCGTTAGATGTGCACATTTCGGAAAGTAAACAGCTCTTCGTCATGTAGCTATTACTTTCTTGCACGCGAATATTAAAGTAGAAAAGTATTATACCTATAAGCGTGCCGCTGCTGCAGTCGCATTATTTGCCTACTAATACGTATAATACATGCCCTATACCGCTACTCTCGCAGCACTGCAACGAGCTCCGGCATAACGAACGATACTAATTTTCTACTTTCCTACTACCTACTGCTATAGTGCACCCGCCGGAGAACGCGATGTCACGAACGTGCGGAGTTCGCCGCGCGTACACATAGGTATAGGTATACGTTATACCAGCATCAGGATATAGGTATAGGTGCATGTATATAATTCTATAGAATATGCCCGCTAGGTATCCGCCGGAGAGATACGATTGGAATAAATAGGAGCGTGCGGATTCATCCTCTACATTATATCCACTTTATTGAACGTTTCAAGTTTCTCCGCGTGCTGCAGCAATGAGCTCTGGCTCTGGCTCAGCTTTGAGCACCGACTTTATGTACGTACATAGCCATAGAAATTCATGCAACTGCCTCGTATATGGATTTGCAATTAGATACGTACTTATAAAGTACTTCACGGTTTAAATAAATACATAAATAATTCGATGCGTCCTAACGATGCGGATCCGAATCGAATGATCGATCATCTCCCTCACTTACCTTTACGTTAGATCAAAACAATCTTCGAATGTTGTGGGAAAATCGCATTTTATCCTTTTCCATTCTTCTTGTCTTCTGTAGTTGATTACGAGATTAATTCATTATTGAGATCGATTGCGTTTTTATTCAGCGATGCGAATCGATTGATCGAAAGACTTCGCCCAACGAGGATCTATATATAAATGCCGTCCGCGACGTCGTAGTGTAGCGTAATTGCCGTATATAGTAACGTGGAAGTTGGTTCAAAACGTACGACATACACCATCAATCATCTGGCAAGGATAATCAGTTGGATCTCGTAATTATGTTTCGGGTAATACTGGGAAATCCACGTAGCTTATGAAATGTGTGCATATCGTCAAATCTTACAAGTATTCCTGCTATTATATATCGGAAGTTATATGGATTGTTCGATCAGCTCGTATATTCGAAGTTTCCGACAAACGTTGCAAGATAACATTGCACTATTTCTAGTCACATGTACAAGGCGAGCCGCAAGGATCCCCCAATTTTGAAACATTCGAAAGGCCTTCATACATGTTCGAAAATTATTGGTTTGTAAAACAAAGATTACCTCCGTTACATTGCAGACCGTACTACGGAATTCGTGACAACATTTTTTATGTTTTCAGTACTCATTATTTACCTATCCGGATTCAGTTGTAACGCGACTTACAGCGCGTGGGTGAAATTCGGAAACAATAAAACCTCGAGCCAGCGATCGCGTATTTCTTTATTGCATCGTTAACCCTACGAGACGTATCTGGAATGCACAATGTCGTCGTCTTTCTGGAACTGAACTAAGCAAATCCGAGATAAACTGATATCATCGAAGTGGAAAGTAGTTGCTGCTGCCGCGACTAACCTGAGTCCTGCGAACTAAATGAGTCTCGGTGAGTCTCGAGGGGGTGATTTTCGAGTCCCCGCAGATATAGTAGGTATATACGGAACGAAGAAAGTACGGGAAAATGGATTGGGGTGGAGGTAAAGGTAAACACCCTGAAAATCTTTCAAACGCCTCTTAACTCCTTCCTCTGACTTCCGTTACACCTCCGGTACAGATACCGGCGGCATTCTTGGTCTTAAGTTTGCACTCAGCCAAATAATTTGGTTAAACCGGATAACCGTCGGTAATGACCTTCGTCTTAATTAGTAACCAGAAGTTTAAAACGTTCGCGTCCTGCCTAATCCCGAATCCAAATCCTCACCCCTTATTTCTCTCCACAGGAATATTGCAGCGATTCTAAATTCGTATCGGATGAAAACTTTGTTTGTTTGCTTAAAGGATCAAAATTATATCCCTTCTACCTGAATTCAAAAATTAGCACAGCTTGTTAAACAGGTATTTGAAAAGCAATCGTGCTGTCGGAACAAAAATTGTGCAACGTTGCAGCGGATCGATTTTCCTGATGAAAAATTGAAATAAAAGTTTATAAGAGGAACAATCGGTATAGTCAAAGAGTTTTGGTGCTGCGTAGGTTTACTTCGTTATCGCAAAGTTTTCTCCTTCGACAAAGCTACTTCACATACCTCGTACGTACGCATACATTACAGCCCAAAGCCTTACCCCCTTACTTTCCTAAAACCAAGAAGCTTTTAGCGTAACGACTTTGGGAAAACTATACCGTTATGGAACGGTATGTTTTGTTTAAAGTTTAAACGGCAGCTATAACATTTACGTATTTACAATTCTATTACATAATCTGCGCAAGTATATCAAACGTATATACCCACATAATGTATGTATAAATATATGTATCCAATGTATGAACTTTTCGACTAGTAAAATGATACATCATTTAATTCTTTCTATGATTGATATTTATGCAAACTCGATGTACCAGAATCGGATGAACTCCGTACACGCCGTTGAACTTGGATGAATTCTCGCATGAAAATAAATATAAATATCGTACGTACAAAACTACCGTTACTTGACCAAAACAAATGTTCCTATTTACTCGATCCCGAGTAATAAAACAAAAGAAGCTTTTATATGTGTTTGACTCGATGTGAATTACGGGGATTACCTCTCTTCAGGTACGCGAATGTGGGTTAAAATTATTATCATTATGTCGTTTGTTTTATTTTCACCTTATTATTCCGACAGGAGCTACGCTGCGCTAAGCCGGACAATAAGTGAATAAAATAATTTCCGAATACACAGTTTAAACTGTGAAAATTCACAATTCTTTTCACTTACAGCGTTGAAGTAAATACAAATTTAAATATGCGGGGGTAGTAGGTGGGTAGGTACAGTGAAAGAGGAAGGAGAGGGGCTGTCGACGGCTGTACGAATTTATTTATCTTCTTCCGCCTAAACTGGTTACTCTTCGTCGAAAGAGTCAAAGTTCAGGTAAAAGTTTTTCTCTGCGTGGAAAGCAACTGCTGCTAAAAAGAGGGAGTTGAAACGGAAAATTAAACGACGATCAACCGTGTGGCATGTATCGACAAAAATTGTATCGCGAAGCGTATCAAGTTTAAACTTGAGCATATATTACGTGATTAACTGCAAAATCAGTGGCAAATTTTCGCCTCTTTCCACCTTTCCTGCATCTCATTAGATCACTTGAATTCGCTTCGCTTTCCTTATATGGAAACTGAGTCTCTCGGTGGAACATATCGGCGATACTACCACTAAGAAATATCCCGTGGGATAATCCAGGATCAAGGAGCCGCTATCGTATACGAAGAGGATGAGGGCGGATACGCGTGTCGCAATCCGCTCCTGGACAAATACAAGGATACTTTGGTAGTTCCCTCAAAAGCAAAGCGGTGGTTGTACAGTCGGCGGGAGGGAGTGAAACGGGGAACGGTCGAAACAGATCTCAGGGACAATATCCCAAGTTTCCTTGGAGTGTGTTGGTCTAGGACGTCTTCTTAAACGGCATATAGGAGGTTCTTAGCTACGCGCGTATTGTATATAAAGAGAGAGGAGGAGGGTTGCTTCGCAAAGGTCACAAGGGAGAGAGTCCTCAGAGTTCTCCTCGATGTAAAATGCCTACTTCGGTGTAGCCAGTCAGTCGAGAGAAAGGCAATTCCAATCACTTGTTTAAACGCAACCCTGAATCCCGGTGAATGGCGAACGCGAACGTAAAGGATCGGGGAAAAGGAGGAACGACGCGCCGGCGAAGAGGTCGTCGCAAAATTTACGCTCCCCCTATATACACTGGCGCTTTGAAAGTAAATTAAAGGATTAGAGACTCCTTTCTCGTAACGAAGTTTCCGTCTGTTGTACTTTCAATTGAATCAAAGCCCGATTTTATTACCGCAGCACATCCATCGCACTTAACATTCCACCGGTAGTGGATTCCACAGAAAATCTTTCATCGCTCAATGATTATAGACGTACCACGTACGATGCGTGCGAATGCGAATCCAACTCTGTATTCATTCGTCAACTGTAATTGATATGTTTAATTTCTACGTGATTGTTGATTTTTGAGATCGAACGACACGTGATCGGAAGACCGCTGTACGTAGCGAGCAATTTGATCGACACAATTCGGAAGTCGATGGAATGGATATGAATAGTCAAATGCAGTAGAGTAACATGACAAGTCTATTACAGCTGAAAATACAAATACAAAGGCCCGTGTGGTAACAATTTTTTTTATTTCTATTTCGTTATCCTTATTTTTTATTTTTTTGTCAAATGATTACAGCATATTCGACGAGGGAAAAACATTGTGCATCTGTAGTTTTACGCATGACTGCCGCCATCATCGCCCTCTTTTTCCCCCGCTGTAAGTTAAAAAGTAGGGAAATGTAAAATTGAAAACAAACGAAGTAACGAGTCTCCATCTGTTAGCACTTTGTCACTCCGACTGCTTTTGGGTCCATTGTCTCGGAATGAAGGCAAACAAACGAGACACGAGTGCAAACGAAATTATGCGCAGAGTCAACCGAAACGAATAAAACGAGTGCCAAATCTCACGGCCAACAACATGCACCACGGCAGAGAAGTCGAACAGCCAAATTTTTCTACTATCGTATTCATTCTTCCAACATATCATCATTATTCGTCGTCATCCTCGAATTTAGTTTAACATTTCTACTCGGAAGACACGATTCACGGTTGCGATTTATGTTCTCGATGACCTGTCGAAACGAGGCTGGTGTAAGTAAAACGAAAAAATAGTCCACAGTCCGTAGACCTTCGGCTATACCTATACCTAAGGACCTAAGTAAGTATCTCCATCGACCTACGGGAGGTGAACCGTTGAAAGTAATAATTGTCAGCAAAGGGTCCATTTATCTACTCCCGGAAGCCGTTCGTCTGAAGTATCGATTAATTGTAGGTGATTACAGTTTCCTGCGGTTCTATAACCACCTTCCTACCTGCGCACCGATCTGCGCTCAGGGGTGTTTGATAACATGTGCAACGCCGGCAAACTTTGTACCCGCCAAACCGTACTTACGATGTTTATAGTTTCATGTTCTTGAAAACAATCTGCCACGATAACTTGATACGGTAACGAAGAGGAGATTCAAAACAAGCGATAACTGCGCAAAAAGACGACGATTCCAATTTATCATCCAATCGATATTCTTCGTTTCCTTTTTTTATTACTTTTCCTTGAAAGTTGTGAGACGGATCGCTCTTTTGGTGACAACGATCACGCAAAATATTAGTAAAATCAAATCGCAAGTTCCAGAGGGACCATAACGGATGACTGGTTTAGAACGCAGCCTTGTCTGCGCTAGAGGATGTCGCAGCTCACGAGATACCGCTGCCGCTGTACCTCTGTCATGGTAGGGGTTCTGGATTCGGGTTGTGTACCTTGGCGGGTGGTAGGATGTATGTACCAATCAATTTGACGACCCGAACCCGTCTATCAAATTGTCCGTAGGTCACTGTTTGCCATTTTGTCCACATCGTCGGTTACCACGTCGTGATTCTGATACAGACCAGATATAGCGCAAGGTAATACACGTACGGCTAGCTTTTTTAAGTAAATGGAGAAAAATATCACAGATAAAAAAACAGTGCAAAATAACTATGGTTGGTGAGAGTGTTAAAAGGATATTTTCAGCGTCAACTAATTGACTATTCCAAAATGGAACTCTGTCATTTTTATTACCGATAAAATGCTACGATATCGATTTGAACATTTTTCTCCGTCTGTAATAGTCCAATGCTTCGCTGGTGATTTTATACTCTGGTATTTGCGGTTTGTGTAAGAAAATTAACTACAATAGCGAAGGTCATTCTTGGAAATTATAATGGGCTCTATTATCTTTATCAATGTAGTCAGATACAGCGGTTCGAGGCTTTTTGTGCGTCCGTTCCACACAGCGACGGGTCACTGAATCAAGGAAAGAACAAAGAAGAAAGGAAATAAAATGAAGAACTCAAGTACCCCGCATCGTACCCGTAGAATTAATTAAAAGCTGTCGATTGCCGTGCCCCGAACGTAGTTATGGGTACAGACCTGTATATGAGAAAATTATAAAATGCTTGAAAATATCTCGGTGTACTGCTTTCGCGGCTGCAGCTTATAAAGACTGAAAAAGACAGCTAGGCGATCCATAATACACCATAGATTCCGGCGATATTCGGAATCGCAGATATATTGTAATACACCTATATTCTACGAAGTAATCCGCTCTTCAGAGACCAAAGGATTTACTCGAGCCCACACTGTGTTTAAATTACGACGCTGATATATGGCTGAATAATTATCTAGACATTAAAGCGCCTATGCACACATAAAACATTGGACAACGGTATGAGAAAATTTGATTAGGATCTTCGATCGAGTTCCGACACATCTACGGTTCACTGATTTCCAATTCGAGACTTTTGATAGCTGCTAATTTTTGATCACCGATTCAAGATTCAGGGTCGACTAAACGCCCCGGCATTCCAACGATCGACCACTTTCAAGAGTTCCGAGTTCACCGGCTCGGTATAACCGAGAGGACTAGGGTGTATCGATCACTCCGTAGCAGAAGAGTGATTGAAAGGGACGTAGAAATGCCCGACTAGCTGCCCGTTTCCTGCAACAGAATTAGAACCCAAGGTCAACCTTTTTGCTTGATATTCTCGAAAGCAGCTTTCCGAGAAAACCACCATTTTCTAGTAAAGCAAAATTTCCCACTTTCCTACTTTTTGAACTCTCCGTTTTTTTCGTCCGCCCACTCGGCTCATAGCTCTGCACGGAGTACGCACATCGCGTACAATAAAGACCAGAAACCATCCGTCTCTTTTAACGCCCATTTCGCGACACCTTATATCCGCTTATTGTGTATGTGTTTTTGCATTTGCTTCGATGTTTTTATTATTTTTTATCGAACATGCCTCCGCTCTCGAACCGGCAGTCATAATTTGTTGAAACAATGGACTGTCCTACTCCGCCCCATCGGCACCGGAATAACTTCCGCACCCCTAAAATTACCCATTCAATGAGGTTTGTCGGGCAATCAAAAGGGGCGCCAGCGCTAGCGCGAGGTCATCCTCTGTATGCACGGTAGTTAAAAAAGTCAGGTGCTCCAACTAAAGATTGCGTAATTCTATCATTTCGACAGTTTTGAGTGCCGAACAGATGTAATCCATTCCACCACCTTTGAACAGAATTGAGTCTTTAGTATCTTTTGTGGAAAGATGCGATGTAAACTTCTGTCGAGATAAAAAAAAATATATTACGTAATACAATATCGGCTGCTTTGGAAGTTTAAAAATTGAAGTAAGCAAAGTCCCTACAAAGTAATTTCATGGTTAGTTGAACTTGATGAGAATGAGATGAAAAAAGTAGTTTTCTGATTATTTTATACATCTTGGCAATAAAAGATTGCAGTAGTATACTCGAAGAGTTATCGTCCTTACAGCCGTGACGACAATAACCGTTGGGGCTGCGGCCGTGGTGAAGGAAAAGAGCTGGCCAATTTAAATTACGCCGTTCGATTTCTATCTGAATTATTACTGCGAAGCTAGTTTTCGTTACGAATGGAATGGAAAGCAGATGGCATAGAACCAACCCGTACTACTCTACTCCTAGTTCTTGGGTGTAAAAGAAGAGAGATCTCAACTTGTTACATAAGAATCAGGTTTTACGCGACGACGTTCAATTGCATTCTGCAAGATACGCGTTTATAGTTTCAATCGACTCTCGGCGACTCCTCTCCTCTCTCTCTCGCAGTCCCGATGCACTTGCAAGCTTCAAGGCTCTCGGTGTATAACGGCTCAAGTGGAATCCTTCTTTTTCTTTTTTTTCTTTTTCACTTTTTGTGTTCCCCTTTTTTTTCTCGTTTTGCTACACTTTTACAGAGCGAAACTCTTTCACCGTACTCCCTCAAGTTTAGCAAAAACAACCTGCAACTACTGCACAGCTAGGTATTTTTCGAGGTTTCTTTCGTTTGTACCGCATCGACCGAAATATACGCGGATCTTTTCATCAAGTTTCCGACACCACGGTTGATACCGGGCTAGACTGCAATTCTAAGAAGATAGAAACAGAAGATGGAAGAGGAAGAGAAAGGGCCAGAGAGAGAGAGAGAGACGAAGGCAGCCACCCGAGGCCTTGTGCCGCGTACTACAATGCACGTCGTGTACGTAAATGTGTATATTACGAGTATATACAATATGCATATATGTATATACCTAGCAAAGTGGAACCTCTAGATTGAGGCATCTGAATCCATTCAGTCGCTCGTGCTTTGTCTATAACTACAATTTGCATCTGAGAGTGCACTATACCTACAGAGGTTCGCTTGTCTTATTTTCTCAGGTGTCTCATCGTCACCTCGTTCCATACAATTGAAGTGTCGAGATCGAATCTAGCTAAGGAGAAATTTCGCGCAAGATTTCTTCTTGTTTACTGACTCGGGTGGATAATTTGCCTACCTTATGCGAGCTACCGCTTATACCAATCAAGTCGATGCATCTCAGCAGCCGTGTTAATCAATTTTGAGCTCGAGCTACTCAGTTTCGTACAGATTCTGTCTGGTTTAAGAGACATAGCTCGGAAATTCCCCTCCGGACGTCTCCAACAAGCTCAAAGTACCAACTGCCAAGATTTACTGCCGTGTCCCGGGCGGGTCATATGCTTAAAATCCAATTATCCCTCTCCTCTCTTTTCTTCTCTTATCCGTTCGTCCCCACCCCCTTTCTGTCTGCCGTTTCGACAAAATTCAGGATATTAAGGTGCTCACAGAGACGCGCGGAATGTATCTAACCATCTTCACACCACCGAGGTACTCTCTCTCTCTCTCTCTCGCTCTCTCTGAATCGTTGCGGAGCTTGGGGTAGTGCTTTTCTCGGAAAACACAATAAAATGAACTCTCCACTATAACCAGAAGAAGAGAATTTGACAGTGTTTCCTGTCTAAATTGGCATTTCGGAGGTGCTTGTCGCCGGGCTGTTTTGAGATCCGGGTAAGGTAATCGAGACTTTGAAGGTATATTGAAACGGATTCTCTTCGAGGACAGCGTTGGATTCGGAAGAATTCTTCCATTCTTATTGTAAGTCACAAGAGGACTACTTCGCTATTTTACACTCCAAGTCTCGTATGTAGATCCTCAAACCTTACTGTAAACATCCGTTGAGGGGTGAGTTTGATTTCGTATAATACGTATAAATTAGTTTCAGATCTCATTGTGGCCGTCTGGTGTGCCCACGTTATACGTGTACCAAAGCAACGATAAATTTTGATCATGATCGTACAAAGAAAATGGTTCATGTTTACCATATTCACAATCAATTTCTACATCGACACGCCGTGCTTAAAAATAACAATGATCTAATCGCTCTTATATGAGGTGAATTAACCAACTCGGCGACAGTCCACCTCTTTCCCTGAACATGGAAATGTCCCTTTCGCGTGACCAAAAAAAAAAGAAACGGTAACTGAATAACTTGAGATTCGCGTTTGCACGTGTAAAATTCTCTGACGAATCGCATACTAAATCGCATTATATATATTACCGGTTATTCTTAACGTAATATCATTTTGCTGAAGTAACAGCGCTTTTTTCTAGTTCGCTGGAACGAGAATACTGGTTTCACCGGAAACTGGTTTTTGGTGTCATTTCTGACAAAGACATACGACGAACGTGCTAATGGAATTTCCGTAAACACTGATTGTGAATTTGCTCGCTGTTAATTAATTCATAATTGATTGATGAATCTCAACTTGGTAGAATTAAAAGTTGCGATCGGGTAGGACAGTTCCGTCATCCGGGCTTATAACATGTTTGCAATCCGAACTTCGTTTCGCTTGGATCATTCGTGCAATCGATCGATCGATCGTGTAGCTTTTCAGATGTTTGGATAATGATATCCTTCGGAGAATATTCCTTTCGACGCTTTGGTATATATATATACCCGGCTTTTAAAAGCTTAGGTTTCGCCTCATCCACCGCCGTCATCTGATCCTATACCTCATATCTACCCACCGTCAAAAACCACACGGATTGCTCTTCCTTAGCCGGCAAGGATTTGTCCGGTTTTTAAAAGGTTCCGGTTCCACCTCCTGGTCGTGTTATATCTAAGGGCATCTCACCAATATTTCAAAATATATAAAATTTCAACTTGATCCTCCTATGTGCAAAAATATCGTACCTCTGCGTAGATTTGCGCATTTGTTGGTGGCCCGCGAAAGGACTTCATTTCCATGGAATATCTCATCTTTTTTAGGGTCAAGAGTAAGTCGTAGAACTGTTTTGTTTCTGGGCGAAGGGTTCGTTTCGCATAAAATTTAAAAGTAGGAAACATGTGATTTTTTTTCCTTGCTTCCCTACAAGTACTTCTCTCCAAACCCAGTCGAAGGTCGAAGCACACGCGTTTGTTCCGTTCGGTCTGGATGCTAATTCTCTGCAAGTCTTTCACGTGATTTCTTTTTGTGATCCTTACGTGCTTTTTATTATTATTTTTTTTCTCCTTTTGGTAAAACAAAAATCCATCACCTCTTTATGCACAGATTGATGGTTTAAGTGGGGGGGTAATTTCCGTTGGTTTACTCGAATGAAAAAGATCAATAACCAAATATCCATCCGCAGTTCGCAGGGCCATAATGAAAACAGTTTGGATATTAACATAGGAAAAAAGTTCGACTTACTTTCTGAACAAAGTTTAGAGAGAAAAAAAGAAGCCAGCTGTATAGGCGCATGAACTTTTGATCAATATTTCTATTATGACACAAGATTGAAAGTGTAGGGAAGTATCATCTTCACGGCCATTGTTTAGAAGATAGTGCTCGATCATGTCTGGATTCTTTGATTTGTAACGTAGATGAGAAAAAAAAAAGATAAATTGGTATGAAATTAAAATTTTTGCTCGAATGAACGCATACCTAAAAGGAGCGACGTAGATTGGATTAACCGGTTTCAAATAGGATGTCATTTTAAAAGACAAGGACGCATCTATTAAGTGTCCCGTCTGTTTCAAGCCTCGCTTTTCATTGGCTCTACTGCAGGAAGTAACAGCAGTAGCACCATCACCCGCTGCAAACTTTTAGCAAAGTGACTTGCCAAGCGATTAAGCGGTATTGATAGACCCTCTCCTAAGTGATAAACTTCCGTTCTGGATATCTTTAAGTGATTATGCGCCTGCTGAAGAAGGAAGGTTTGGTAATTTAGGAAGTTAAGCTTATAGTCGCGCGAAGTTAACGCTACACAACCAACCGGGCGGATAGTTACGGATGTTTTTTACTCGCCCAAGAAACCTGCGGATCACCAAATATCTTTTCTTTTTTGGATATGCACTGTGGTTACTTAACGATTGGGTAATGATGTTTGTCTTTCACTTTTTTCAAAATTCTATGAACGGATGAAGCGCAAAATGACGCAACATCTGACGCGGTATGATCTTATACCGATATTATTATCTTACCCACCCGTGCAGGTATGGTATAATACGGATGCCAGTCGCTTCGAACCGCGTAAAAATTTTATGATCGCAAACTTTTGCGGACTGTATTTTTGTTCCGTTCTCGTTCTTTCTCATTTTCTTTTCTCTCGACTTTATTTTTATTCCACTTTATTATTTTCACTACTACAGGCTCGGAATTCAGCGCACGCTTATAGAACCTCTGTTACAGCGAACAAAATTTTTATCGATTCTTCGATCAGGTAGTTTATTCGTTAACTGACCGTGGGAGGAATACATTCAATAATAGAAAATAAATATTTCAATGATTGTAACCTGGTGTACAAGTTGATATCCCTCCATCATTGTTACGTTATTTGCAAAAAGGAAATGATAAAAATGGTATAAGATAAAGAGAACGAGTGTGTGAGAAAGTCTTCTCACATATATCAGACTCTGGGGGACGTATGGATGAAAAACTTTTTTCTTATATATTTTATCATTTTTTTAAGAATGCGAAAGTAGAAAAGTTTATTTTTTCGTCGCAGAATGCGAATAGAAGAAAAGAAATGTAATAAAATAAAAGAAAAAATATCTGACGATGGAAAGTTTGAAATAGAAAAAGAAATCCAAAAAAACAGACGAAGGTTTGACACTCGATTTTTATCTCGATAAGATTCTTTGGCATTTTGTCGTAGTTGCCGGCGTCGTCGTCCGTTGAATTGCGCAACGTAAAGAGATGTCACGTCTGGTATTGCTGAGCTGCTCTTACTGCGCTAACTTCAGGTACCTGCACAGGGTGAGCCTTCCCAAAATCGCAAGACGGGAGAGGGGTGACTTGACAGATGCTCGACTACCCTATTCATTTAATACGCTATTCGCGACTCGGCCGCCCCACTTCTATCATTTCTTTTAAGCCTATAACGTGATGAATGGATAAGAAAGTCCGAATTAAGCACCCTCCATTCTTGGAGCTCGTACCTATAGTGACTCACCCGGTATATATATAGTCACGTGAGAAAAATCTAATTGTAAGTACTCATTCAGCTCCGAAAACCTCAAAATATTACAGTTTGCCCCAGGGACTTTTATCTTCTAGTTTGACATGGTGCAGCTTTGCGATAAATTTCTTCCTCAAATTCTCTGTATCTTTATCTCTATGTCTTCCTTTCTCTCGTCCGTTACTGTGTCTGCATGGCAATGTATAGACATGCGTTGGATATATATTTTTTTCTTGCAAATTGATCGACCCGGACAACTCCGACTGGTATGTAAAATTTTTAGCACAGATAGACCTCTGGCACTCGTTGTAAGAGTTCAAAGCGATCGAATGCCGTAGAGCAAAGCTGGTCTTGCGAGTAAAGGGCCGATCACAGCCTAGGAGAGTTCGAAGGTAGTGCGCATTCGAAATGAAGTAAAAGTAGAGGAATGAAAGAGGAAAGATAACGAGAAGAAACGAGTGTAGAAGTGAACCGAACTGAGGCTTAATCCGTCTGCTTAAGAAACTCTCAGTTCAGCAGTTTATTAATGGGTCCAGGTGCTTTCCTTCTTTATGGGTACATGAATATATAGATATATATCGCTTTCCGTCCTTTCTTTTTCTCTTTCGTTTCCTTCATTTTTTCTTTCGCTTTTCTGCTTTTCCCTCTAGAAACGAGAGAACCAAGAAAACTTAAAGGTGGCATGAGCACAACTGCGGGGAAAACGGCTTCTTCTTCTTCATTTTCTTCTGTTTTTTTTTTTTTTCGGTATAAGTCGTTTCCCGGTTACCACCCGGGCTAATTACGCCCCGGTGATGATGCAGTCATCGGGGCGCGGATGCGACGACTTCGATCTTTCCACCCTTCTTCATACCATTCAAATGGTGACGCGGCGACTTCCTCTCAATCGATTCTGTCATATTGTTTTTTTTTTTTTCAATCTTTTTTCTTTCCATTTTTGTTCAATAACCCTCGAACCGCAATTCTTCCTCGGTATTCTTTTATTTCCCTCCTTCTCCGACCCGGCTAATGAGATCCACAAACTATTATCCCCTGGATTAAAAGGATCCCAGAATTACTATCGTCAGGGTTAATTATTTCATCGCAGAAAAAATAATAGGTACTATAAATATATAATTTGCGACTAATTGAAACTCTGTAGTCAAATCAAGACTGTCACCTGTACATTTTGGGGGTTGGTACATGATATAGGCATTTTTTTTATTTCATTAACAAGTATCAACCATCAATTTTTTATATTTTGTTTCAGGTAAGCGATTGCAGTAAATTCGCGCACAACGTAATCACAGTACCGCAGTCAACAGCTGAGCTGCATTATGGCAAGGTATCAATTTTGAATTTTAATACATACAACGAGTCATTTCAGTCACCGAAATGGAAAATAAGAATTTTCAAGTCGCTTCGAAATAATAACAAAGAAGTATAACAAAAATAAATTCTCCAAATAATATGTATACTGTACCTATATTTATTATATGTATGTTGTTAGGGCATTTGTTCCAGATCTCGCATAATGCTTTCAGCGAGTTGATATGTCACGGTCATTAGGAACCTTTCTTAGTTTCTCGGATACCACGCCTATGAATGTAATAGACGTGTTTGAAAAATTCCAAGTAACGTCCGCTAAGTTGCGTACGTCGAGTGGACAGTATTGAAAGATTTATAAATCCAGTTGTTGAATTTGTTTTCATTTTTTCTTTTATCTTCGAAATTATCGTGAGCCTATTAAAGAAGCGTCGACGGATAAAATGGACGCCAAAATGTGCCTATAACTCGAAGAATAAATTAGGAAGCCATACAATTGTACGTGCGCGCATTCTAAAAATAACAAATATTATACAGGTAATGTACAGGTTCCAGAAAGCGAGAGGTGAATTTTCTTTTTGTTCGTCTAATTGTTTCCTGTATTCAGCTTAGAGTGGAAAAAAAAAGATATGAAATTTGAATGTTCAGCGAGTCGACGAATAAACTCAACAGGCGAGACCAAGTCGGGGTCGACTGTTACACGCCGTTTAAGATTTTTAATTAAATCTGAAAATATGTAATTTATTAGACCCCGGTAGACAGCTGGTGGTGGATATCTCAGCTCTCATACCCATTTGAAAGCGTTTCACGAACACGCCGTTCAAAAAAAAGAAAGTTTTCAGCATCTATATTTTGTCCGATGCACCGTTATCCTCGATGTTTCCGGTCTGAAGATTTTTCAGAAGTCAGTGGCTAAAACGTAGGTTTTATACGTATAGCGAATCTGCCGCTAATTTTTATTCTTATTGTTTTTCCTCTTAACCACATTAAGAGACGGAAAAAAAGAAATCCTTTCTACTAACACCGGTGCTCATGGGTTCCCATCGCCCCTCAAGATCCTTGAGGTGATATTATAGATCTGAAAGCATCCTACTTGCCTAATGTAAAGGTATGTTGATTGATTATAATTTTATCTCCGTAAATTAAAATAAAAAACCTCAATGGCTCCAATGCCGCAATGTCTTCTCCACGATTCCTCGCTTGAAAATCATTTCAACCCTTAAATATGCCGAAAACGTCTTTTTACTTCATCGCGGTAATGTTAGCCGAATTTTAACCGCAATATCGTTTCTGTAAGTTGAAACGATGACTTATGCATAGTACCGCTTTCTCTGCAGGTTCTACGTCGATTCGAAAATGGATAGGTACTAATCGGAATACCATACAGTATAAGGGTTATCATTTCTAGTCTAGCAATCGTTTCGCTTTTCGTATCTATTTTAATTCTATTCTCATATAGAGTATTGTACAAATAAGTCGAAGCTGATGTAAACGCGGGCGTAATTCCTATCGAATATATTGGGGAGCGGAAATGAATTTGAGAAAAAGAAGAAAATATTTGAGGCTTGCAGGAAGAGCCGTGATGTGTGCTGCGGAGTTGGTATAGGTGCTCAGTTGGTGGTTGGAGCTCTACGTACGTACGCATATTGCATACCTGACATATTATATACGTATACCCGTACTTACAACGAACATCCATCCACTCCGCGATATTAAATTTGAACGTTTGATCTGGAAAGTTCAAACCTTGACATCCAACTTTCGGCATACGTGCATTCAACGTACGTACATTCGCGTACATACGTATTTATATATTCCCAAGCTTTTATCGGTAAACATCGGTACAACAGGCCCAGCGTATAATCAAGTACTTTGAGTTATCGATCCTATCTCTGACTGCGGGACACCTGATCGAATCATGAACAGATGTTATTATTCATCTGCTTTTTTTCTTTGGAAATACATATATTCGAAATAAGTAAAAATAATTAGACTCATACCTGGACTCATAACAAGACGGTTCCACACAGCGTAATGCGGTGCCCGTACAAAATGACTCACATTCAGTACCAAATCTTCATAATATCCGAAGTGCACGAGCTTTCCAATTTTATTCTCGAACTAGAATTTCAGGAATCGCTTTCTACGGAATACCTATGCCTCCACCCTCTACCGCAAGTAATTCACTCTCGGAATGCCATACGCGCTACCACATTAACTTTAGGTACCTGCTACGATGTCACGCCGCAAATTTGAACCGATCGTTTTTGTATTAGAAAAGTTTTAACTTCGAATTACTTTTACACACGTATCTCTGAAATCCTTCGATAATTCTTTCTTCTATACAGTATTAAAAATGTGTAATTTTTCAAAAAATCCTCACAAACGCAATCTATGTTTTTTATCAGGAGAAACAAAATTTATCACACTTTAACGCAAAGGCTACAGAATAAAGATCACGACATCTGCAGTCCCACGCAATTTATAGATTGGATTTGTCGTTTCTTATATATTTGAAAGTCTTTTCTGGTTCTTGGTGTTTTTCCGACACTGACCGACGCCCACACATCGTTTTTGAACCTTATACCTACGATACTGTACCTTATACACAACTACCAACCTTGCTAGTGCTAGCGCAGCTCTGCGGCGGACGGGATCTTTTTTTTGCACTCAACCTTTACGATGTCGCAAGAAAGGGTTGTCAAATGAGAAGGGGTAGGTGATCCCCGCTGTCGCAGACTGTAGTATATAGCTATAATAATTTAATATACACGACGTCGATAGCTGAATACATGGAAAAACGTTAAAAAAATTAACTGTATTAGGTGGACATTCTTTTCTCTCTTCATTCATTCGTTACATCCATCTATGAAATCGATTCCTCGCCATTTTTTGTATGATAAATTACAGGGAGATTATCGAGTGTCTTCACAGATATACCTATACGTGTTCCTTTTTCTTTCGAATCACCGCCCGTTTCTCGGTCTCTCGTTATCACCCGACTTACAACGAGAGGAAGACCTTCGTCTGTTTGATTTGACATGAAACAAGTGTTCACCGGTATCCATCTTTAGCCGGGCAAACCACGATGCTGATCGATGCCAGATTAAATTACAGAGGACCCTCATGCTCTTTGGACCCTTTGCATTCGCGCGCGAGCTATCCAGATCTCAGTTGCCTCTTGTACTCCTGCTTTAATAATACCTACTCACGTGAATAAATCAATGATATGTTTTACAAATGATCAAGATCACCGTGATGATAACCTTTTTTTTAATTTTTTTATCATGTAGATATCATATTTCTCGGTATGAAAAAATCATTAGTAAACCCAGCTACCACCGATATTGATTTTTAAATTATTCTTTGTCCTTTGTATTTCCAAAATCAATCGTACTTAGATACGGAACTCTTGGAATTTTGTACAGACTTTTGAGAATTCCCATATTTGAGATATATTTAACGCTCACTCTAGCAAAAAACAATACAGTGGCTAAAAATCAACAGGCTATGTCTACCCACAAAAATGAAGAGTTGATCACCGTCGTCGCATTATGTGCATGGCATATAGACACATATGTACAGGATTCTGTTTATCTAGGCTAGTATACATAGGATTTTGTACATGCGGTCACCTGCCTCAACGAAATGTGCGTAGGAAGCATAAAGAGCATACTGCGGACGTTGGGGTTGGTGGTGTCGGAGAAGAGGGTGAATGTTCAAAATAATTACGCTTGCTTAGGGCTGGTTCGCTCGTGTTATCCTCTCAATAATTCCTGGAATGCCGAAAACATATAAACTATAGCAATCCCGTCCGCGTACCGATATAAGGTATCCTACGTGTCTACTTACATATCGTGTAATACCATCTCTATACGTTTCCCCAGCTATCTTTTGTCTCTTTGTTTGACTTACACACGAGATGTGGACAGACGAAACAAATAGCTAAGTTCATCTTACACATGCTCCTAGACAAAGTGAAACTTTTGGTGGCCTTCTTTTGTTTTTTCTTGGTGTACTTTTCGGTTTTGATAATACTAACATTGCACGCGCGCGCCGCATTTCATTTCATTTTTTTTTCAAATTTTTGAGCTCAAAATACATCAGAATAGCCTATAAACGCCTATTGAACCATATCAAAATCAAAAGTTGATTTTTGACCCTGAAATCAAAAAATATCTGAAATATACTCCTTTGGATTTTTTCGATTTTGGGGTCAAAAATGAAGTATTGCCAAAATTGATTGCAGGACACTTTTCCAACGTATTTTGACCCCAGGAATACGAATCCGTCAATTAAATTAAGCTAGGAATAAATCTCATCGAGATATCCTAATTTTTTCACTTTTTGAAGCGATAAATCGGTGATACCTCGATCAATTTTATAGATAGATCCATTTAGCTGGTGGATTCGTGTTCCTGAGGTCAAAAAATATCGAAAAAGTGTCCTACGATCGATTTAAAAAATACTTCATTTTTGGCCCAAAAATCGAAAAAATCCAAAGGGGTATACCTAAGATTTTCGTCGATTTTGGGGTCAAAAATCAACATTTTTTTTTCTCGAGTTTGCTATGATATCCTTATGTGTTTTGATCTCAGGAATTCGAATCTGCAAGCCAAATTGGTCTACCTATAAAATTGATCGAGTTATCGCTAATTTTTCGTTTTTCGGAGCAGAAAAATTGCGATATCTCGATGGGATTAATTCGTAGCTCAATTTACCCAACGGATTCGTGTTTCTGAGGTCAAAATACGTCGGAAAAGCGTCATACGATCGATTTAAAAAATACTTTATTTTTGGCCCAAAAATCGAAAGAATCCAAACTTCAGATTTTTGTCGAATTTGAAGTATTTTTAAAATCGATCGCCGCACACTTTTCCAACGTATTTTGACCTCAGAAACACGAAACTGTCGAGTAAATTAAGCTAGAAATAAATCCCTCATCGAGATATCCTTATTTTATTACTTTTTGGAGCAATAAATTGACGATACCTCGATCAATTTTATAGATTGCATGACGCCGACGTGTGTGTCATTTTGTAAATCAAATGTGAATTGATAATCTGAAAAAACATACAAATTAAATCAATTATAGTATGGAACTCCAGAGTGGTATTTGTTCTTTCTGGAAACGTGGAAACTCAACTATCCTAAGCGCGTTGATTCGTTTTCCTAAATCGAGGGACGATATCGTCTACCGTCGTTTGTTTCGTATGATAAAAAACCGACTAAATGAGACACCGTGATTTTTAACACGTTATCTTTAGTATAGCTGGATCCTCAAAATGAAATATGCGATAGGTATAATTTCATAGTAGATTTTATTATTTGGTGTCACTTTTCAGTGCCAATCTCGAGAAACTATATTTATAACCCGCAGATGATATCAGTTTCCATATGCTAAAATTTTATATACCTCTCTAGATTCTTTCCATTAATTTTTTTTTTCTTCGGATGCATATTACTTGTTTCGCGAATGTTTCGAAGTTCGCATATTAACGACGTTCGGTTCTGAGCGTCCGGAAAAAAGCGTGAAATCGACCTTTAAACTTGATGTGACGCCCTAGAAACGCGGGTGAAATGTATATTGAAACGTAATCTAATTTACGCTTTTCAGCTTACAGCCTAAATCCCTCTGGACGTATTTTGGTCACGCATTTTGCCCTATATAAACCTGATAAAAATCTATCAACCCCCGCGGCTATATACATGTACAGTTATATATGTACCTCTGCACAGTATAGATGTATTGCATACATAATCGCGCCGCATATATAGAGATTCGTAATTTTATTTTCGCGTCAAAATTAATCTCAGCCCACCGTAAGAAAATCTTCGATTAAAATTGGTATCCCACGCTCCGCAATTTTCATTTCGTTGATAATTTTATCCCCATTCAACGTAATTCTATCGCATAATATCACATGAAATATATTATATGATACTGGAATATGCCTAATAAATATACGACCCAAAAGAGATGAATACCAAATTTTTTACGCCTCATTCCTTTTGCCGTTTCCATTTATTATTTATTTTCTCTTCCTTTTCGCATCATGTTATGCCATATCTTACAATTATTTCTCACTCTCGGGGTTGAGGCGGGACGCCGGGGGGCCAAACCCCTCTGCGTCCGCCCCCCTCATCTTTCGTAGAATACAATACGTCACGTATGGCCTGTATTAAGAAATGCCACCGCGTCCGTCGACACGCGAATTGTGCGCGGAATGAAACGAACTCAAGATGGAATTGGCTCTTGTTCCGCCCGTTGCCTCGTGAGAAATTTATCTTCCGAACGAAATTAGAAAAAGCATCCTTTGCAGCCTGTTTTCTTATATTTTTTTTACACCGATTCACGTGCCCTGCACCCCCCCTTTTCTAGGTATTCCCACACAACCCTCTCGACTCGACTAAAAACCATATATCAAACCGGCTGTAAAAACGTAACATAGTTGAATTTCTCGGAATACAAATTTGCAAAATTGTGCAATGCTGCAGCTTTAGGCTTTGACATTCGAGTGTCACGTACGTACTCTGCAGCAGCTGCACCCGCAGTTATCTGATACCAAAATGCTCTGAAATTTGCACGAACGGCAGGTTATCTGCTTATATGCTGCTTGCGGGTGGGAGCGAAAATCCGGTTAGAGGCTTCGATAATTTGGATTGTTGAGAGTTGAAAATTCCGATTATATTATGTGATATCCTCGGAAAAGTTTGACATCAAATTATAAGATCTTTAAACTCGCTTCACGGTTTTCCTTGGATTTGTGAAACTAATTTGTCAGATTTGAAATAATCGTGGCTCCATATATTCGGATCGGGCCGCGTATATGAGTTTCGAAGCAAGCTGTGTAAATATACATTTAGACAAGACTCATTGTGGATGCTGAATAAGTTGATTCGCGTTTCGAATTGGTGCAGAAAGTTTGCTCGAGAATTCATCCGCACCGGTGCCCTCGACACCCGCGACGCCCCTTACGCCCAAGGTGAAGGTACGACTGTACGACGCTTGACGCCTTCTACCTATATTCCATTCTGTTCACTTCCTCTTCCCTGCAGCGGTTCATCTCCTTTTACTATCTGCAAAATTCATCTCTCTCTTTTCATCTTCAGAAAACGAATATTCGATATAGCGCAGTAACTACAGTACGAATCTGAGCAAACCTAGATGGGAGAAAACGAGAGCGTCAAAGAGACAACTGCTGCAATCTGCGTTACTCACTTTGCTTCTTTTTCTCCTGCTAACAGCGGCACCAGCAGCAACGAAATTGTCGTATCTTATATTTTCTCCTACCTGCAGTTTCCGGGGCGGAACTAGCCGTCTCACGAGTATGTCTTAATAAAGTCTCTACTTGCCTGTCGCCTAACAGCCACCTAAGAAGACGATGCGAGAATCTCTTTTCGCTCTATTTCTTTCAAATTTCCCATTCATGTTATGGAAAGAATTCTTTCACATCCATCGATTCGGATTCCTCCCGTGCGCTTATTTTTCGTATAGAAAAGTCTTACGATGAGATGACGGTTTATACGAAAACGACTCTCACTCGGCAGTTGGAAAAAGAAAAAATAATATCGTTCACGTTGGTCCACAATCATTCCAACCATGTAAAGAGAGTGACTGTAATACGTGACAAAAATATCATCATCGAAAGAAAGTGTACAATCAAAACCTTCTCGCTTTTAATAACTATGATTTAGCTCGCGCGGATCTTGATACGCTACCTAACTGCACTTCCGTGCGCTATATACTGTACATCATATAATATTATAATAGTGCGTTGCGGTAGTTAGCATCTTATGTCGTTATATTTTAATTGCTGATTACGAAACCGCTCGTTAGTTAGTATAACCATCGTAGCACGCACCATCGTCATCGCATTGTCTCGAGCTATCGGACTAAACGTTCTTCGTCGAGTGAGTCGAGGAGCGTAACAGGAAACGAAAGTAACTTGGAAAATCTCTGCAAGTTAGTTGCTAGCTGAAAAGACAATACAACGGTTTTCTCATTCTCATCATTCTCCCTTATATTTTACTCCTCGTACCGTATCAGAATTTTAACGCGCGTGGCTGAGTCGCTGCATATTTGATAACTTCATGTTCCAGCATCCCTAATGCCCTTCTCTCGACAGCCAACGAGACGCCTCACATCGTAATATAACAAGAAAATTTTAGACAAGGTATTTCGGCCGAAAACAAATTTCACGTCTCACATCGACCTAAATCTTATCTTTTACACGTTTAATCAGAATTTCCAAAAAAATTATGTATACGATATAGAGTGGTGTATTTTTTTTTAAAGATTAATTCTCACCGATACCGATCGTTTTGATAGTTCCGTGGATCTAATCGCGAGGCTATATATTTTTGTACATTATCCGCAGTCTACGATCACTTGAAAGGGTTGAGAAATATTAGCTTTGTATGCTATGGGGTTTGAAAAAATTGAGAGGAAGGACGGACAATGAGCAAAAAAATCGGGTAAAGAAAATCCAACATAATGGTTCTGGGGGTGGAACGAGAAGGTGAGTACGTGTTATCCCCTACCTGAAAACACTTTCAACCCTCTCTCTCTCTCTCTCTCTCTCTCTCTCTCATCGATGACGACGTAGCGGTGGTTGTGGTGGTCCGAGTTAGGGAACAAAAGTGCATCGAGCCAACCAGGTATATCGCAAGAGAACTAGAAGCAGCAGCTGCGGGATATAGTCGAGTAGTGAGCCGTGGGCAGGAATTTGTAAGTGGAAATTGCAGTTCGATAAAACATCCAGAGTTATTTTAAGCTCTCTAAGAGCCAGGAAATAGTTTTCCCTCCGTGCAGAGAACAGCAGCAGCAGCGGCAACGGTGCAGGTAGTGCCCTTCCGTATAGCTGGTGGTATAAACACCCCTATTAGTTATCACCTTCGCTTTGCCTTCCAGCACCCGTTTTATACGTTGCGGCAGGGAGGACGTTTTCCTCCCTCTCAGCCACTCTCACACTTCCTTTTTGCACCCCTTTATCTTCTACCTCATTTTTTTTTCTTTTGTCGCCCAGCGATAGGGGGAACCTGAGGTACAGGTTAAGACCCTACCTTACCTTACCTTCCCTCGCATTCTCTTCTCTTTTTTTCTCTCTCCTTTTCTTCCCTTTTCTCTCGCGGAGAGCCCGAAGGCACGCCGAAATCTTAGCACGCCGTTGCCTTCCCTTTACCTACGAAAGGGATGAGTTCTCGATCGATATACACACGCATTATATTATATCTACCCCCGACTAAGGGTGCATCGAGGCCAGTTTTACCCCCGCACTCTTTTTCTTTTATTTTTCTCTCCCTCGCCTCGTCGTTAACCCCGTTTCATACCGTGGCTGGTACTTCGATGTTCGACTTGAAACGCCCAAATACGCTAACCAACCACAGCCAAAGTAGATCATACAAGTTTAATATCGAACTTCGTAGAAACTTGCAGACTGCGAGACAAAACACTCTAGTTTAACCTGGGCAAGATATTTACACCGACTCCAACTAGAAAATGATCTAATAATGATTTAAGTCCCGTGAATTCTCTCATCCCTCTTCTTTTCTGACCGAATAATGCGGCGGTTTTGCCGGAGCGATATATGAGAATTAATATAACGTGAGGTATTTCGGTTCACGTAGGTCTTAATCTAGGATCGAGATCATTTATACGATCACCTAGAACGTTCGAGGGGATGTGCTGATTGAGAATTATGGTCTTGAGTAGCCGTTGGAGGTCGCAACCTCCCATTTATATCAGTTATCGTTCTCATCCAAAGCTGGCAGGGGGAAAGGAAAAATCTCAACGATGGGTTGTCGACCCTCAATAATGCCGCGCTAAATTTTGATACCCTTTTGATAGTGGCTGAACTGATAACTCTTGACAACTATTCAAACGTGAAAAACATGTACAATTTGTAAAGAATAAATGGTGCGTTGAACGGCAACAGATATAAAAAATTATAGACGAAACCGTATACGACGTTGTAATCATGTAAAATAGTACCTATTTTTTGACAGCAAAAATGGAGTTTTTCTGCAGTCACATATTACGAATAATAAGCTGGGAAGGAAAAACATCTGTTGAAGTAAGCGAATACGTCGGAGCAAAGCTGCAGCAGCGGGAGAAGCACTCGTCATTTTCAAACGTTTATTACACTTTAACATACGTTTAATTCTTGTGTAATGTCAACCAGCTCGTTCATCGCGGGAAAACGTTTCCTTTGCCTTTGCGCTTTTCACTACCTCCCATCCCTTTTTGTTTTATTTGTTAGAGATCGTCGTGTTAGGGGCTACAGATGTTTTTTCTTTTTTTATGTGTCCGTTTTTTTTCTCACCGTCGGCGTTTTTTAACGACGCACTTCGCGACTCTCTGCGCTGCACAGTTTTGCGAACAAGCTGACGATAATAATAATGAAAATTAAAAAAAAACAGTCGCGAATCTGGAATCGGATTTTCAGAAACTACAACGAAACTCCATTTTATTGTTAAAAATAATTTTTGCAACAGAAAATTTTTTATCTGCATGTATTCCATGGCGGTCGTTTTCGCTGCAGCGTGGTGGCCCTCGTGTTACGCTCTATTTTCTCGGCATACTTTTTCCAAGGTGATGTATAGTTATGCCACCCTTATAGTTTTTGCGAAAGAACTTTTATCGCTAGTGCATAATATATTTATGTATATGCATGTATATATGTATGAGAAGTTCTCTCTTTCCAAGTTCTCCGTTATCAGTATCTTTTAGTAAGAGCGCGTGATACTGCAATGGAGAAGGAAGTCTTGCGTGTATTCGTAGTCTGGCTCTTCTCCAAGGCCCATTTTCGAGGGTCGGTGGTCTGGTGAACGGTTTGCCGGTTTGCCGTTAGCTATATCCTGAAGCCACCCGGTTGACGACGATAAGCCGTGAGCCACGTGGAAATAAATTTCTAAACTTCACAACCCAATAATCATGGAATCTCGCGGCCACAAACGAATGAGGGTAATTTGATCAGCCACTCACCATCTCTATTTTTGATTGAAATCATTAGTGTACCGCATCGATTTTTTCACTTGGTATATCAACTCCGTTGGTGGACGTTTTGGAAATTGTACATTTGCATTTGTGTATCCCAATTAGGCGAGAAAAGCTTGCGATTCTCACAGAGATGCGAATTATATTAATCAAAATCGGAGTTGCGCAAGAACCTCGTCTTGACGTTAATTATCGGGAAAATATACCCACTCGTACGTGTATCATTAATTTTAATTAATCAATGACATTCCATACTTGTTGTTAATTAAACATCGTAACACGAGTAGAAGTGAGATTTGCGCGGGTCGATTGTTAAACCTTGAACACCCCATATGTTCTACACGACAGGACGCGTGTGGAAATATCAATAACTATTGGAGTAACGTATTGGTCTACGCTTTGTCGGGGACACAAAATTAAACGCAAAACTGTCCGCGGAGCATTCGTCAAATCGTAAACCGAAGTAGGGAAGATAAACCACTTTGTAATCCCGTCACTCCGATGCAGACCACCATCCGCACCACCACTCTCCATATATACCAACTATAAACTTATCATTGGAGGATTTAATTTGGATTACAGGTAATGCGCCCTCACTCATTATTTATCACTGCCAACTGCAGCGGTAGACCTCGTGCACTACTGCAGCGCCGTCTATCATAATAATAATAATTTACAATTTATTCCCACTACAATTAGAGTGATTACATAATCGAAGTTGCGTCATTCTGATAGTGAAAGAGAATTTCTCTCTTTTCCCTAAGTTTGCGTGAATTATATTCAGTGTGAAATGGAAGGTTGACGGCTGCGGAAAGTGCGAAAGCAAGCTAGTATACCTGAGTACATGGTGAGTGACGAATCTGTTACTAATTGGAAAATAATTAAGCAGTGTAATTTCGCGTATCCTTAATTAGCGAAATTTGTAATTACGGTACGTACTCGAAAGTTGGTATCAGCTAGAAGTACCGTTGGAAAGGAAAGGATATGAGGAGCCCAACCAGCCAGCAGCGGTAGCACAGTAGTAAGCGGAGTAAAGTAGGCATGGTGGGAAGCCACGAGAAGAGACAAGGTCTTGATTTGTAACTTCTATCTGATCCAAAGTTGGGAGTACTTAATCTGGCATCGTCTTTCCTTGCTACTTCCACCACCAACCATTTCCAACCCCTCCTTCTTCATCCTTCTCCACACTTCGAAATCTCCAGACTTCGGAACCTGGACAGATATATCCCGAAGTCTAGATGGTAATGTCTGCGATAATGAGCTAAAGTAACCAGTTTCTGCAGTTTCTCGGAGACTTGAGTAACTCACCCGTAAATCCCTTTTCCACCTACCCACCTTCAATACCTCGACGCAGCCAATCCCTGATGAAATTTCGACAGCTAAGAACCAAGAGCAACCAACTACTACTAGACTGCATCAGGGGATTGATTTCGATTAACAATCGACAGAGATCAAGTGCGTGCGGTGTTACAGAGCCAATCGCCTTGGTTTGAGTCAGACGTGGATTACCTTGCGATTGCTCCCGACATTATCGCGCTGGTGTTTTCCTCCTTTTCTTCCGCAGTATCCTCTTTCTTATTGTTAGCTATACCTACACGTGACAGATTCGCACGTATAGACTGTATCAGATTGGTTGGCACCTTCAAACGCATGTAATACTATCCACGCTGATAACCACGCTCTATCACCCTGCTCAAAGTGAAGCGCATGGCCCTATCCACAGAGTGTTCATTCTACTGAAGTCATTCTTTTAAAAATTTCCGTCTTATCGAACCCTCGGATGTGTTTTGAAATCTATTTTTATCTCTACCTTGCATCAATTCTACTCCTTCTTGCTACTCTGATTTCAGAGAATATTGGAAAAGAAAAACAGATCCCAGTTACTAAAATTGCTATTGCGGAGCACCATGTAGACGTCGAAGGCTCGTCGGTGGGCGTCGATACATGTCTCGTATTGTAGTGACATATGTACCGACCTAAACGTTAGGGTAGTAGTCAGAGTTAAATGTCAATAGACAGAGGATCTCCGTACATCTTGTACTCCCAAGTAATCGAGATAGTTTCTGGTGTGCAGGTAGGTAACGACCAATTGTGTCAGTAAATGGATCACGAGTATCCTTTACTGTTAGAACAGAGTCCTGATGCTCGAGCTGCGAGCTCTCAGAGATCTCTGACTTTGAGGAACCCGGCATCAAAACATGTCCGTATTCTGTTGCGAATTTAATACAGGGTAGCCCGATGCTGCCGCAACTAATTGTCGATAGCCTTTAGATGAATGTTATGCGGTAACTCCAACACTTTTGGTATGTACTGTTCACCTTTCATACCCTGCAATTTTTACCATGGTGAAAATTTATTTAACGATATGCAAACTGTTCACGTTCAGCAAAGCATAGGCATAAGTCTGTTGGTAGTTTCGATCGCGGTACGATTTTCATAGTCCTCTTTGACAGTGATGTTCTCCAGATGTTCTCCAATTTCCACAATTACCTCGAATCAACATCGCCTCTTCTCCATCACATCCGTTTGAGCTAATCAATGACCCTTCTGATACATCCCACTGTAATCATTATTATATAATATATGGTGACGAATGTTGTATCTTGTTTCTGATGCCCACGCCCAATAACAAAGAAGTTTAGCCAGCATATGGAACAGATTATAAACGATATTGCCAATAAGTTAACTTTAGTTTCGTAGTTATATACTCTACTTTTTGCGAACACATGATTCAATCCTCCATCAGTTTCACGCTCAATATGCTATTGTTATCAAAATTGCACGTGTACGCATTACCGCTCGCGCTTTTTTTTGTTGATCCCACCACCGACCACACCGATTTTTCGCGATGGGCTCGGGCTTTTTTGTACCACCGAATTGACGTCGTGCAAATCCTTTGGTGAAATGGCCAAACCCAGATAGTCTATCTCTTTGAAGAAGAGAGAGACCCACATTACCATCGTCCAAAATTCTCTTTACATACAGCAGCTGCAAAACCACGGACCAAGGTTTACCAGAGCTAACCAAACCGCACCGTGTACATCCCGAAACGTCGTGTACTGGAGTCACTGCTTCGCACTTCGTGCCCTTTCGTAGCTAGTTCGTACTTATACTATATCCATCCATTTCTACACCTTGGGATGTAGGTATGTATAAGCAGTACTTGCACATAGTATCTGCTATATGTAAAGATACGGATAGGCAAAACTTTACCAATAGAGTTTGCAAACGCCTAGGCCACTCGTGATATTATCTCACTCGTAGCTTACCAGTTTCCGTCAGACGGAACGTTCCCGTATACGTTTGCATATCAGTGGTGCGGCGAAATATGCTATATCTACGTGCCTACAGCGTATTTTTCTATCCCCGAATAATGCGAAGTTTGACCTTTGTTCGCACTGAAACGTAAAGTGGAAACGTGTGATTACGGAAGTTTGGAAGCGAGTTGGGCAATAAGCAACGTGCGATGAGTTTAGTTTGAAAAGATGAGAAGAATAAGCGGGTGAAAATTGGAATTTTCTGTTCAGTCTATCATTAGCATCAGCATCATGACGGCGAATGAATTATTACAAATTTGCTCTTGATAGTAGTTGATTTCTATAGGAAGACGTCTACGAGGGCAGCAGACAGGTTATTTGAATCGCAACGACATTGGCTTTGGCTAAGTGCACTTTCCAGCTAGATTGATTTTGATAGATGGAGATTGGAAGGAAGTGCATTGCATAGCATAGACTGTCGTCGTCGTAGTCGAGAAGCTGTTAAGATTCTGCGGGATATCGAGTTACGACGAAGACGGTGAACTGATGGATTGGCGAAAGTCATTTCGAAGTATCAGAACTCCAGAAAGATTCAAGATTCAAATTACCGGAATTTATAAACAATCATTCGTCAGGTACTTGCCAGAAATACTTTTCGGCAAGTTAATTCAAAAATGAAACAATATCACTTACGAGCTCTGACTAACGTCTGGAAAAAAATTAATCGAGAAACAAATTTACTATCAGGGAACCAACTGAAGTACTGCCTTCGATAAAGATCTCAGTATAAAGGTTTAATTTCAGACGTGGACATAAAGCGAACGAAAATTGAATTTCGTGTCTATATAACGCTGGGTCAGTTTCTAAGAAAAGTTACTTTATTACTCGGAGAAATGAATTTGACATTGAAAATAAATTCAACACTCTCTGCAAAAATCGCCTCAATTATTTCCATCAGGCCCGAAATTATACTAAATACAGTGTCGCTCAGGGCGGATGAGCTTGAAGCAATAATCACTCAGTTGCGATATTTTCCCTGTCTGATGTATTCGGTTTAAAAATGACCCGCGCGTGCGCTTAAGCGGAAAATAACAGCAAGGATTGGTATGATATTACATAGTATGTCGGGTACTCGAATAATTATTCCAAAACTTTCACGATCTAATGAACGAGAAAAGGAGTGTCCGCGTTTCGTTGATTCTTTTGCTTAACCCTCAACTCCTCTTCTGATCCCGTATAGTTCAGAATGATTTGAAGCTTCTCGAACCAATTTACTTCCCCTTCCGACTGCAATGACATTGCTCGTAAATCTCTCCCTGCCCCACCAGGTCTCACCGACTTCTGAGTTTCCTCCCTTACAGAGCACTGTCTTTCTTTCATATTCTCGATCAAAACCCACTGGGTCAAAGTATCTGGTCGGTGTTCAACCTCTTACAGTTTAATGCCCTGATAAAAGAAAAATAAGAAAAAAGAGTTGAAGAAATGGTATCGACGAAATTCTTCCACCGTGGTATGATTCTACAAAAGCGGAAGTAGTACAGTAGTACCAGGGTTTTGGAGACACCATTCGTTGATTTATGATTTAATCATAAAACCAATTTATCGTATCAAGCCTGGTAATAAAATTTAAGAGGTAATTTGCGAATTACTTGGTAATAGCCAACGTGGGCATTTTCGATCGGAAACGACACACTTTTTCGCTGCAGTGTTCATGTATGGGAACAAAATAGCGAGACGTGTAGGTGTGGTCGAGGCGAAGGTTAACGGGTGATAACCACCGACTAAACCGACGCTCAGCTAGCGTCCAGCTAAGTAGATTACTGCTGCATTAAATTAGCAGCAGCGGTTTCAGCCAGTAGCTTGGACCCGGCCAAATGCAATTGCCGCATGGTCGACCGCAACGTCGTAGTGTCTTCCCGATTGACCACGACATTTTCCTCTTGTGGTCCTTTCATTTTATCGCTACACCGAGGTATCTTGTTTCAATCAAAAGCGTGCATCAGAATCGAAGTGAACGAAGACGGGGGCGTTGTGACTGAGAACAGTTCAAACGGAGGGATGAGAGTTGGTAGAGATAACGGCCAACGACCCGCATGTAGTCTCCGCTGCAGTGATAATCTGTGTGCATAAATGTAGGTATAGGTACGTATGCCAATGTAAAGAAGTGTACGTCTCCCGTGTTCGGTCAGAATCCATTCGGGTATATTCAGGCGTATTCAGAGATATTTGGGAAGGCATGGCAACGAGCAGTCAGATCTAATCGAGTGCCACCAGCATACCAAAGTCGAATACAGAATTAGCAAGGGGCGCCATATGGGTGGACAAGTTCCAAAACCGGCTATCCTATCCGCTTGCTAAAATTTTGCGTATAAAGCCTCCGGTATAAACGTGCCCGCTCCCTAAACCAGGTTCCGGGACTCGGGTAGGCCTAGGTTTACAAAAAGTAACGAGCTAGCATCGGAAACCTTGGGGAAAATTGACGTTTGGGCAACAAAAAATAATCACGACATCGTGCAAAAAGCATGTATCGAGTGAACTATGATTTTTTTCAGATTCTTTATTTGGTATCTTTTTCGTGCTCGAATACCACAGTCTGTAAGCGAAATAATTTGAGCGTCGTCTTTTCCAGCATATCCTCTCAGTCGGTTAAATACGTCTTTAATATGTGTAGCTAACAGAGCACGGAGGTTCCCCGTTCATATATTATGGAGATGATATCTCAAACAGTGTTTGATAGTGTTAGTGTGGTAGGATAGAGCGGGGAAAATAGGTAAGGTAATTTTGGTGTTCTCTATCCTGCGGACACTTGATAAACTCGCCTTGCCATTGAACCACGTCTCAGAAACACTCTTCCTCGCTACTACTCCACTACGTAGCTGCCATATTCGAAGAAAGCGAAAAAGAAGACGATTCTATACATAATACCCACATTGAAACAGAGGAACGTATTTTGAGATGACGGACACGCCCTGCAACTTCTGCGTGGAGTTTCTTTTCCATTTCATACATTTCCTATCCCGTTACCCAGCAATGCTTTCTCTCTCGCCAATGTATTCTCGTGAGTTATGAGTACATTTGCATAGAAACCATCCCTGCGGTTAGAGGACTGCTCCTGGCCTCGGTTCTGACCCCGCCATGGTTTGGCCACGTCTACGTATGTATATGGTAACCCGGATAAGTGGGTGGCAGGGTGGTTTTGGAGTGGGGCGGTGGAGGGTGCAGGGCTTAGTTAGGAAAGGACTGTAGACAGCTGACATTCAGACACGGTGTGTCGGTCGCTTTCGTATTAAATCTGTGGTTCACTCACGGAAATATCTGGGCCAGTCTTCCCTTCCCAACCACCGGTAGAGGAGGACAAATGCCCGATCGGTGCTGTGTAAGACTTTGTATTAAAAAATACTTCCCACACATGCAGCGTTATTTCATCTTGTAATTCATTTGTCGAAATAAATTCAATCAATTGGTCAGAGTCAAGTCACTCAATCGAGCGACCTTAGAAAAACAAACAATTGTCCTTCGAAGGGTATGAAATGTAACAGAATTCTTCCGATGGAAAGTGACCTCTTAAATCTAAATAGAATCGTCGACTGGTGGTATTTTTTTCTACTACGCTTACAATTAGAATTTTAACCGAGGAGCTGAGGTTAATATTCGCAGAACAAAATAACTCCGGTGATACATTTGGCGTGAACTCCAGTTGATCTTCGTACCGACTAATTACACGTTCATCGTTTATTTTCCTACGTTTAGGTCGTTTTATTATACATTATGGCGAACTTGAAACTTTCCTGCCGATATACACATATAATATCCAACCCCACGAATAATCGTTTTTCCTGTTGCTGCCACAGTGAAAAAATTAATGGAAAAAAAGAACAGGATCCTGCAGGCGATAATTTTTCCGCCCGACCTCGCTTTATCATCACCCGCAATATATCGTGCCTCACGTAAATAATATCATTATATACGTAGAGGCCTCTCTGTTTTCCGGGAGATCTGCTTCGATAATTCCGTGATATCGTTATAGAGTAATTGTTTCAAGCTGATTTTGTACCGGCCACGTTATGATCCTTTAATCGAAACACGCACGCTACCACATTTGTGATACTAAATCACCGTTTAACGAATAAATATGTAATAATATACGTGTCTACGTTTGGAAAATTATTGTATAATATACCAATGGATATATCCAGTTCCATCAATCGTCTAAAATAATTATTCGCTGGTAAAATAATTTTTCTTTCCGACTTTATCATTTGATTAGCGCGCGCGTAGGTGATCCGTGTATTCTAAAATTTCACAGCCGGGTAACTCTGAGTCGACATAAGCGGTGGAATCCTACGGAAAACGTGAACCAGCGGTTTGACTATTTAATGACCCCCTCTCTGCACCTCATACGCAGGAGTCTGAATCGACAAAATTTCTTGCTTTCACAAATCACGCTGAGTTCAAATTATTATACAACGGCAATGCTGCAGGTCGACGGTTTCAACAGAGCGAATCCGATTCTTCGGACCGGATGCAACAGCTTGCCGCATCTCCCAGCCAGCGTCATTTCAACTGGACTTCCGGCTTCATATGCGCCCCAACGGTCTGCGAATATTAATCCCCGAATGCAATACTATACTAGCATCTTTCCGCATATTACACTAAATATAGTATACACATGTGCAGCGGTTACAGCAAATTACGCAACCCCAACGTTATATCTATAGCTATGCACTTGCCCAATAATTCAACTCGTCTCACAATATTTTCAGTCCGTGAAATTAAACCGTACGCCATGCAAAAAAATAATTTTCGGTACCTCATGATATTCAACAGCTCATTCATTGTTTCGAAAAAAAATAATCATCCAACGCATTACCATATCTGATGTCGATTAGTTTTTTCCCCTGTGAAACTGACAAGGACTATAATCACGGCTGATTACTACACAATTTCAATCATCTGCAGACTCTTCATTATCTTGATAGGAAACAATCAGTTGAAGTAAATTTTTCACGTCACCAGAGCACACTTCGTCTATCGGATGACCGTGAAAACCTTCGGGAACGCTATGCGTTGCCTTGAAAATTAGCCCCGGGGTTTAGTAGATGAAAATTTGGCTCCGTGCCCTTTATGCGGAGTAGAAATTCCGAGGCCCGAGGGAAAGGTCTACGACACCACCACTTAACCTGTACACCCACAGAGTTTACCCGAGCTTGGCGCTCTTTCGATGCGATGCGGTGAAGACAATCTCCATATCTTTATCCTCCCATATCTACGGATGAAAATTAAAGGCAGCAAACCGGATAGCAAGTGCTGACCCATCTAAACGCATCGTTAAATCTGGAGTCGAAACGAGCTGAGACTTTATTTGTAACTAATTGAACCCGGGAATGGAATGTCCTTGTCCCGATGAGGAAAAAAGAAATCCGCTTGTTCGGTGAAATGTAAAAATTTCATCTTGGGTAAATATGCGGGGGCAAAATGGAGTGCAGTATCAGCTAAGCAGTAGAGTGATTTGAGTTACAGTTAAAGCACAATGGAACTCGAGTGAAATAGAGTTAAGTCGGTCTTAGTTCATTCAAACAAGCCAAACTTCTCGCATAACAAATTGAATACACTTTATCCACTGAACAAACATACCATATACCCTTGCCACTCGCTTTTACTGCACACCTTCACACATATATGACGTTATAAGCCCAGCATTTGTCGAGTTGAAGGGGAGGTGGATAGAAAACAGCTTACAGGGATCGTAATAATTGTTCATCTTTCAATGCGAAAGGCCTGGTAGAAATATAGGTAGAAGTATAGGTTCGATACATCGGTTCGTTCGGAATCAAGACGAACAATAAATTCAATAGTTTCTAAACGACAATGAACTGCTACAATTGAAGTCGGAGAGAAGGTAGTATCTAGTAGAGACGACTGACTGAG
Source organism: Athalia circularis (assembly GCA_963978495.1). NCBI lineage: Eukaryota > Metazoa > Arthropoda > Insecta > Hymenoptera > Athaliidae > Athalia > Athalia circularis. The sequence continues at coordinate 30,229,562 of OZ021700.1, read as the reverse complement.
TCTGGATAGATACCGAAGCTGATGGGTAGAAATCGTGGAATAGGAGTGCCGACGTCTTGGAAAGTCAGGGCAAACAATCGAACCCGATATTTCCGATGATATACAATGTATAGGTATATATTCGATTTTCTGTTGTGTTGTATAAGGACAACGTTCAATTGGTACATCGCGATGTGCTGCTGCGAAACTCGCTGCAGTTTCATTCCGAATAGAACCTATAAGTAACCTTCTGGAAACGTGAATCGGAAGCTGATAACTATAGAAATTGAGAATCACGCGATGATAAACAATGGCAGGTCGAAAGCCACGCCTTCGAGGAATAGAGAAAATCGAAACTTGCAGAGAATCACTTTTTTTCATGCGTTTGATTTATTTTTTTCAAATTCATTACTCGATCTTCACTCATGCCGGCAACAATCATAGGGACGGGCTTCTGTCGGTGATTTCCGATGGGGAAAAATAAGTATAACAGTAGATAGCTTGTTCAGAAGACAATCCATCAAAATTTGAACAAGATAATGAAACAACGTGGCTGTCTATCGAATCGGTATTATAGGAGAGTAGAAGACTAACGGGAAATTTTTATCCTGCAGAATTGGCTTGCCAATAACGAAGACAAATAGATCCCCAGGATCAAAATGCCACGATTCTGAAATCTTCACCTTCCAAAATTCGAAGAGTTCACCGTAGGTCTGTCAAGCGTACAATAAGCGAAGAAGTAGGATTATAAGCATTAAATGTCGTTCCGCTAATATCGACTTTCATTCTTTAATTGTAAGTCAATTTAATGTCCTTTTTTATTTTTTAGAATGAGAACAGAGCGTTACGCCTGAAGGACCCGTCGTCAGTTGCGGTGCTTTCAGGTGTACCAAATTCAGCGGCATACGTAGATCCAGTTGGTACAGCAATTGTCCTGTCCTCAGAGCTACTTCCTGCACCGACCCCAGACCCCCGGGTAACCTGGAATTACTTCGACGAGCAAGGGTGAGTAACGTCCTTCTCTCTAGTTAAGTCCTCCATCTTTGTCTTTGACAGTCAGTTCCCTTTGCAATTTGTGATAATTAACTCCCCCAACGTGCAACGTGATTCAATTTAACGTTTAATCCTGCACTTCCTTTTTTCTCCCCGTACCGTTGGTTCGATGAAAAGAAATAAAAGTGTAGTCTTATCAAAACGTAAAAGCAAAGGGATGGAAAAAAAAAAACCAAAAACGAATCAACGAGTGCGATTAGCACAACTGATTGCGAATTACTACGTATGTTTAAACGTTCAGGTATGTGTCGAGGGGCGGACTCAGAGCGGGTGAGGATCCCTACGCGAGAAATAAATTCAACCAGGAAGCATCCGATGGATTACCGAGTAACAGGGACATTCCCGATACGAGGAGTGCGATGTGAGTATAAAATTAAAATCATTGGTGTTATTGTTATTATTTTAGCTCGTTGACGGGGCTCGCTATACGAATGAGGAGGGTACGACGGTGGACTTTAAAAGATAGGGAATGGGAATGATATTAATAATAAAAGTTTAAACTTGGTCGACTGTGCAAAGATATCTCTCTGCAGTGATGAAGAGATGAGTATAGCGTGGAGGTCCAATTAAGTCGGTGAAACTCAATTAAGGTTTGATGATTGCGCGACTCTTGGGATCCTTGAAACCCAACTGTCTCAATTTTCCACAATCCTGATGCCGTTGTAAATAGTATATTCAGTAGCTGCTACTGCTGCTACCGTTGGTTCTGAATAATTCTTCGCATACGTTTATATCGGCGGAGATAAAATTCACGAATAAACGGAACGTAACAGCTCATGTACGGGATGATACAAAATTTTGTGTCATCACTTTGCCAGGTAATTCTTCAAATCGGAATTGGTAAATATCTTCAAAAATAAGCTTGACATTACTGAAACTAAAATTCGAATTGAATCAGAAAATTCTACTCATCAAGCGGTCTTATGATAACCATGACCAAGATCAAATGTACGGCTAATCTAAAGTTGCGGCACATCATTTTTTGATGCCCTTCACATTACACAGCTGTACAGAAAACCACGATATCATAATATAGTAGCCTAACTACCGGAAGGCGCCGATTTCTCGTGTGAGAAATTATAACCGAAAAGAATAAATAACACGGTTTCTCTGAAGAGTTACCAAGTCGCTTTCCATAAGCAGAGAGGAAACAAAGAACAAATTATCCTATCTGATGCGGCAGGAAACCGATGCTCGTGCGTTCTTTCTTTCATTCATCACAGATATGAAAGAGAAATGATTCATTGATTAACGCGATGATCGAACGAGATATGATGATCCGTGCACATTCAGCCTCGGCAGCTCGACAACCTGCCGCGGTATTCTTGATTAACCGATAATTACCAATCCGCGGTAAGCCTATGGAACAACCGGTTGTGTTGCTGGAGTAGCAACAGTCCGTGGTCGAATCACGTTTCGCGACGGGTTATCTGCGGCGGATGACCGAGAAAAGAGATTGCGTAGTGCGTTTAGTCGATGTTAAAACACGTGACCCATCAACTTGGTCGTTCCGCACGTGGTTATTGGGGCGAGATGGTTTAGGAAATACATAAAGTAGGGGTGGGTCACCAACTAGTTGACTGTACGGGCGATAAATCATAGCCGTTGTTGAACTCGTGACATGCGTCCTGGGACGAGCCGTGAGCTAAGAGCTTTTTTTTATAATTGCACTACCGGCTCCCCCGTTGTGTATATAAGTGCGAAATCGTGAATCCCCGAATCCCGGAAAATCCGAATACCCGCCAAACACCAACGTGCGCTAGAATGAGAGTCGAACGTTTTTTACGGTTCGTTGCAGCTCCGAAAGCTCTTTTGTTCAATTCGTTTTAATCGAATCCGGATTGAAACTTACCTTGCGGAGAGAGTAAAAAAATGAATCGGTGGAAGAAAAATCCCATTATACCACCCCTTGGTAACCCTCCAATATATATATATATAGAAATTCGAAGATATTCGAAGCCAAGAACAATGAAGTGGCTATCGTTAATTAAGCGCGAGGGTAAAATTGAACCTCTTTTCTGAATGAAAACTCCTCCGATAATGTTGAGACCCGGAAGTATCAATATTCAGAAGCTTCTGCAACACTTCCGGCGTTCAAACTTTCACGTTCATGTAACGAGGTACTATAAAAACCATCGAGTCGAAACGTACAAAAACAACGAAAATCTAAAGAATTATTCACGTGTAGTTTTGAATAATCACATGCGAAAGAGATAAACCCGCGCAATTTTCACAGCACAGATCTCCTTTTCCTCTAGTCTGTTATCATCACCTTTCCTCAAAATAAACCCCCCGCTCTATTTTCTGCTCACCAGCTCTAGCATTCGCTTCTCTTCTTCCCTATATAACATAGTGACAAACAAATGGAGATCGGTGTCTCCCCTGCAGCAGACACGTGGGGTGCGATATTTGACAGGTGACATATCGGCATACGCGTTATTGTGTATACTTATGCCTATCGCTATCCTCAATGCTACGAAAGAACGAGAGACGGATTTTCCCATGCAAATATGTCATTGTATTCTCTTAGAATTCCAGATTGCGTCGACTACACCTAGATCAGCAAAGACACGCGCGGGAAGGATTAGAAGGGATTTGAATTTAAGAAAAAATGGCGAATGTCAGGAGTTGAAGTCGAAATTTATTTTCCTTATTTTTTTTGTTCAATTCGACTGTCTATTTTATGATTTTTTCACTTTTTTTTTATACGTGAGAAGATCGATCAATGTTGTTTTCGAGTCAGTTTGTTGTTGCTAAAGTGGACGCTGCCAAGTAGGTAAAAGTGTTAACCCGGTTGACTCTTTGGAATTTCTCGCTATCTGTGATATCCGATTTCTATACAAACTATTGAGAATAAACGACCGGAAGCTGTTCGTAGTTACGGTATATGCTTTGGGAAGCTGGTACGAGGTGAAGGGTTTCGTTGAATTTCCTGTTGGTAAAAGAAATTCCCACGAAAACCACCTCCTTTCTACCCACCCTCTCTTTTTTCACTTCTTTATCACTGTGTGTGTAAGTTCTGAAAAAACCCCTATGTGCCTCCCAGTCCGCACCATGACAGAAATTCAAAATAATCTACGATCAAATTAGTCCCAGAAACATGAATACACTCTATCAGGAAGGAATGATGTTCCTAAATTATTTTTTTTTAAACGCATAACCTCCCGGATCAACGATTTTGCATTCTGGAATTCCTCATCTTTCGTAATTCCTCACCCTGATATGATCGCAAAGAAATTAAAGGTGGGCAATACCATTAGGCACGGTTTCTCTAAATTTCGAATGCCCAATCTCGTTGCTCCCAGTATAACAATTTCCGGTCCCCGCGGCCACCTACATCATCGCCGCTGTACCCGCGACCTACATCCATATATAGATACATTGTTAGAGTTTTAGTTTAACTTTTCGCGGAGGATTTCAAACGGATGTCGATGTAAATGTGAATGTGAACGTGAGCTTCGATTCGTTACCCTCCACTAGTTCGGATTATACCGTGACAAATGTAACGTGCCCTTCCGAAAATTCAATTCCGTGGGAAAGTAAGAAAAACTTTTTGTGTAACTATACCGGTATTCCCTTTTTATGGCAAGGGGCATTTATTTGAAGGGGTGTTTTTTCAGGATGATAGAAATCCCGTAAAAAGTTATTGTTCTCGTCGAACCCCTCCCTATTCAAATACCCTTAATCAACAAGTGACGAAGAAGAAAATAAATATCGAAGCCAAAGAAAGAATATATAGAAGAATAAAAATGATCGAAATGGCGTATGTCAACTTGCGTATTTTCAACAATTTTGATTTTATTATCCTCATTTATTTTCTCATCCTTTGTTACACGAGTCCTTGCGGTATTACCTGAACGTTTCATTTCGCGACATACCGACTAGCAGTTGGGATGAAACGCGAAATTGAAGCCTACGACTGACGTGTCATACCACCTATATAGATATACCCACCTGGATAGACAAACTGTCGTAAGATAGAATAAACACAAACCACCAGCACTACCCCTCAAGCCCATCACAAATCGTCCATCGCCCATCAGGAGGCGGATCGTCCGGAAATTGCTCAGCGAGAGGAAATGAAGTTGTTTAGCTATACGGTTATCCTTTTACGAAGGACAGACTAGAAGGTAGTCGCAAGTTTTTCGTCCGATGTCGAAGTATAAATACAATGGAATATTTCTTATTTATTTCATTTTCTCTTTGTGCGGAGCAGGGCGTACGGTACTACGAATTTCCGCAAACTTCATGTCGGTTCACTCGATACGCGATTGTCTCGTTTTGTTTTTTCGTCACATATACGTTTCCTTTTGTTTTTTGTCGTGGTCTCTTTCCGCATCTCGTTACCCAGATTCGTTAATCGAAAATGACCATATTTTATATCGCGTATATTGCGAATTCGGTAGTGAGATTTTGTTGAACATCCGAGACCTCTCAGCGTTCACAGTTCTTTGGATCGTTAGATCGCTTCGTGTAATTTCGAAAATTTCAAATGCATTCCAGAAAAAGCACTTGAAACAAAAATCGATAAAGTTCCTCAACCACATCTTGCTCCAACTGGCGTTTATTTTTAAATTTTCATCTTCCATTCATGTCGCACCGTCGAACATATTTCACAATCATCATTCGGATTTAGGAATCGATTTAGTTATCGTCCGCCGTATAGATCGTTGATAATCCCGAACTAATAGCAACTCGTTGAAACACCCTTGGGAGTTCTTTGTTCGTTGGAGCAGCATCGAGAGGATACGACGAGTTAGCTTCTCTACGTATACGCTCGCAAAGTTCCACCGATGCAGCAGCGGCAGCGGTTATAAGGGATATCAGGTGCACCTCTGCATTTAGGAGTTCATGTATGTATAATGGGCTACTAGGTGCATTATACTGTGTGTATGTATTATGTCGATGCAGTCCGCTACTCCGGGGAATAATTGATCGGTAGAACGGTGGAGACCAACGACTATAACCATAAAGCAGTAACGATGCGTTTCCGACCATGCTGCTAATACTCTACATCGATCATCAAATGCGCAATCGTATAACCGAACAGCAACTGGTCGGAAAATTATCGCACATAAATTTAAAAACGAAACAGTCACCGATTCAGCTTAACATTTATTTCCATCAATTGCATTATACGTTGGAGAATACTACGTTCGATTCTCCTTAAATATACGCGCAAGTCGAGCACCTACACAGCTGTTATTAGGGTGTAGATGTATAATATGAGTAGAAACAGATAGGTACGTACATGAAAAATGCATCAGCTGGATAGCCTTTTACCTTTAGTATTCCTGCGCAATCAAAAGTTGCTGCATGGTAACGTGTAGTGGTGGTAGAGTGCAACTCGTTTACCGTACACGTACATCTACGTATCTATAGCATAGTTAGGAGTGGAAGGAAATCTTATTACGAATTCACGAATGTAATCAAATATTCAAATATCCGCTGACGTAGTGACCGTCGTGAAACTGAAAAAATAAAGTCACCGGTGGCGGCGAGGGAGGGAATTTTAAAAATAAACTACCCACATCGCTATATGTATATAATATGCGAAATGCGTAATGAAAAACACGTATAACTATAGGAGAGATGGGTGAGCTGCGCCGTAACAGAACCAATTTGAGCGGCGAGATCGTTGCGCTGCAATTTTGCTCTATATTGTTATTATCATTTCTTCTTTCATTCTTTATGTAATGTTGTGACAGCGACTGAAACTCTTCGACACCGCATGGATGAAGGTATGTACTACTAAGTACGGTAGTACGCACGTACGTCTTTCATCTGGCGGCTGAAAACTGGTTCGAGGATACGAAAAGGAGCACTTAGTTTGTGGAAGAAGATTTCGTGTTCGCTGACAGTTTGCGGGTGATGTAAGTGGATGATTGTCGGCTATTACTGTGTCAGACATATATGTCTATACATGTAATACACACCCGTTATACACACGCTTACCTAGACTTATTCTCTCACTCGGTGTGCGATCGTGTAGCAGTTTGAAATCAGATAAAGCTTGAGTAAGTGTACATCGAATCTTTGAGCATTTCAAAGATACCGTCGAGTAAAACTCGACGTCGCGTGCAGACCTTCCTGCGCTTCTCGAAGATCCTATACACACGAAAATTAGCCGACAATCAGTCGCTATCGTTTACTCCGATAGTAAATCTGATTTTAGTGGTCTCTTCTCTCCGTTTCGAGTCGTTATTATATATCCGCTGTTTTTGTGCTTTGTAAGTACGATGCGACTTGGGGAGGATTGCAAGAAGGATGAATTGTTTTTTTCTTGCCTCTTTTTACCGTCTATGAATTGCTCCTGATAAGGAACGTTGCGTGTAGATGATTCGTTCGAGGTCTTTGTTAGCGTACAGTCCCGCGCTTTCTTTGAATTTCTCTCTTCGCGTAGGTATGTACACGATACAAAGAAAACGATTTCTGATTACTCTCCGAGACTGTTACATCTATATACAACTGTTGCGAGAAAAAACCATAAAAAAAATATTTATCAAATGGTCCGCCATTCGTACCTTGTTACACCTGTCTCCAGATTTTCTTTCTCTTTTTTTTCACCAACCGGTGCTTTCGTCGAACGAGTCCCATTTCATTCAATTTCCGTTCATCTACCTAACATATATTAGGTCTGTTAGTATCATTGGTTCGTCTACGAAATTGAGTGAAAAGAAGGAGAGAAAATTACTCAACAAACGCGCAATTTCTGGAGGGTGGGTAATGGATCTCTGGCGGCGAAAGGTCGTAAAGGTTATCACCGGTAAACCGGTGAAACAGATCTCAGACCGAACAGTTTTTATTGGTAGACCCGCTGTCGCCGACATCTTTGGCGGACCGTAGAAACGTCTCGGACTCATACATAGAACCATCCCACGGCCGCCGTCCAGCTGCATGAAAATCTACCCTCAATTTTCAATCATCCGCAGCAAGAGTCATATCACCGCAGCGCTGATTTTTTTTCACGTCTGAAAAACTGCGAGAGATGATCGTCGATGACGAATCGTTTGTCCCGGGTCTTTGGAGTAATTGGGGCACGCTATAAAATAGAATTTCGATTAATTGGAGCGCGAAAATACACTTGAACGGGATCGAAATCGCGAGGAAGGAGTTTGAAGCCTTTCCATTTGACGTCCCCTTTGGGCGGTACCTAGTTTGTACAGTCGAAGTTGATAAAATTTATGTGAAATCGAAGAAATTAGGGAATAAATTCCGGGCAATTAGTCGACCGCCGGGGAGTGACGGTAACTTTGGAAGAGAAATGGCTCCCTTCAATTTATGTCAGAAGCGTTCGGTGATAACTTGTGCGAACCGGTACTGCAGACCCGCCCGTTACGTATACTTATACGTAGGAGCTTCGAGCAGCGGTAAAACACGTTACTCTTGGATAAAATCGCTTCTTCTCTTACCCTGCAGGTTCTCAGAAACTCCGTTCTTCTCTTTCTTCCTTCCCCAGTTTCTTGATTCCTCTTCTCTCCGGGATATCTTTACAGAGTCACGTATCGGCAATCGTACGTGTTGTCTTTACGACTACGGTGAACAACCGCCACCCGCGCACATAAGCGATCTACATGTATGCGTATAGGATATAAATTGCACATGCAGATAACGTCGGAAATTCCTTTAGCGAAAGTCTTCTAAATAACAAAGTGTTACGGGAAGAAAAAACACGAAGATAAATACTGAAAGGCGTGAATTGCTTTTCGTCGATACGAATCGCTCCGTATGAGTTGCTCTCCCTAATTTCGGCTCAAGAAATCCTCAGCCCTGAAAGATTCGCTCAGTAGCGTGTTTTTCTGAGCATTAGCAGCGAAACACGCGTCGAGGCTACAACGAAAGGAGACAAGGTTTAAAGAAATTCCAACAGAAGAGTTGAGCAAAGCTCGCCACGAACTGGCCACGGCGATAGGATGCTTGCCAGATCCCGGAGGTCCAAGGATTCAAGGATTTGTGCCATGAAAAGAGAGAGAAGAGAGGGTTGGAGATGCAAGAGTCGAAAGAGTAACTAAAGCTGCAAGATGGAGAAAGAAAAAGAAGCTCTGCATATATATATAACACAAGACGATCCTATTGTGAGGATTTCCACGGAAGGATCTTTCTGACGATATCGACGTCGCAAATGCGATGCCACGAACCCGGTCATTTCTTTCTTCTCTCCCACGCCCTCTTTTTTTCGTCTATCTTTTTCCTCCGATTACTTTTTAGTCGCTCGACTACACCGCTATATATCTCAGTTTTGATATCGAATCCCGTTACGCAACACAACTATACTCTCACATCACATGTACGTACGAACCGATACATCCACAGACCATTCTGAAACTGGGGTAGTATCCCCATCCAGTATTCCCATTTTACTTTGCGGCATAGAAAATTCAAATCCGCCTTACGTTCTCCCTCTGAATCTGGCTGAGATATACGCAATTATCTGTTTGGAAAAATTCTGTGTAACAAAAATATTCTACTATAGACGAAATTTTGTCTATCAAATGCTTCCGATCTCAGAGCAATCCCGGCCTTCTCCTCGCCACTAAAACCTCCCCTGGTCGTGCAGTACTAGTTTTTTTTTTGTTCTATAATGTACAGTTTTTATTACGTAGACTGCGTTGCAACAGATCGCGGGGTAATCCGGTTGACTTCATGAAAGTAATTGCTTTTGTTTTCTATTCAAGTTGTTTGCGTCTCTATTTGCATCCCCCACGAATTGCGTGGTCTCTTTTAAACCGCCAGTGAACATTTCCCTGCGGGTTCTTCCTCTCTTGTGGACTTTTCTCTATCCGCACATTCATTACGTGAGTAGATGGTATGTACCTCACCTACAGCGGTAGCGGTGTAACTTACTTCATAGCGAGCTTGCCTTTCGTTCTTCCTACTCGGAAATCTCCAAAGCCCGTGTTTAATTGAAACACACACACCACCAACGCCACCATTCAGACAAATGAGCTAACGTAAAATTAACATCTACCCAGTTGCTCCGCTATATTTGTAGGTTTGCGGTTCTATAAATTCCCAATTACTGGTTCTATATTTCTGGCTTTATACGCTGACCAGCTGCATCGGCCATGTACTTCCATTTCAGCGAAATTATCCTTTGATTAAAAACTACCGCATAGGACCTATTGCTAATATATCGTATCAACTGATAATCGATTTTATACTCTTACTAACAATCAGTAGCCGGAGGAATCGCACTGATCGTGAGATTTGGAAAATTAATGAAATGGACGTATACAAAACGGCAGGAGCGAATATTCTGTGGATTGAGGCATATAATAATAAGATCGCATCTATTGAAAAATTCGAAATTCGAAATTCGAAATATTCTTGAATCGAGAAGAGTGCGTGGTATTTTCACGTGTTGTTCTTCGGCGATATTCCAGAGGTGTGTATAAGAGAAAATAGCCTGACAATCCTTGAGAGATAAATGGAATAAAGACGGAGGAGTTCGAGAAGATTGAAAAAGAGCTGGCGAAAATATAAATAAAGGAGCGGGATCTGTGAAGCTGTACAATTTGAAATGAAATAATTTCTTTCAGGCAGAGTAATATTATTTACACCTCTCGAAATGGGGATATGCGATGGAAAACTGTCATATCTGCAACCTGCACATACGCTAAGCGATAGCCTCATACCACAAAACCCTGACTTGTATCATTTCGATTCGAATCCTGTAGGATCTCTGGAGAGCAAAAGAGAAAACAAAAGAAGAAAATAACATAAAAAGAATCAAGAGCGAGCTAGAGGCACTCGACTGTGATATTATTCAAACAAATATCTCCGGATTCGGCCCGCCGTGAAACTGAACGCTTCCGTCGACCACCGAGAGTTGTTACATTTTTCTGCAAAACGCTGACTGAACGAGCAAGCGAGCATCCCTTAGCTAGGCTGCTCCCGCTACTGCTGCTGCTAGGAAAAAGACATCTGCTGCTGCGGAGGCTGCGTGGATACAAAAATCTGTATATACTATAGCAAAGTGGAAAGTAGAAAGCTGTTGGTGCGGAGACGGAGATGCTGCAGGGGGGGAAGAAACGGGGATGAAATATATAAATAAAATGTTGCTCAACCGTGAATAATATATCCGTAACTCAAATAATACGATACATTTTCGTAGTGCAATACATAGAGCGAAAAATGTAACATGTATCTATACGAATAGCTACGCGGATCTACGGATAAGATCTTAAAGCTCTGTGCGATGTATAACTACCTCAGAGAATATGAATCAACGTCGCAAAGTAAAAAACTCATATTTAGTCGGATCGAGTATACTTCCAATAGAGCAGACATCGGTTATTCGTCACCTGCGAACGTACTCGTACGCCTGATATCGCGGGATTCTACGAATAAAGGATATAGAGGGATGAAATATCGGAGAAATGAGGTAAATCGATTGATTCGATTACACTTAACTTGTACATACGACGGTGATTTCTTTGCCGTTTATTTTTATTCCTAATTGAACCGTAATAATTTTTCCAAATTTTGAAACTCGAATTCTCACAAATCAGGTTAATTTTCTGCTTTTACCAAACGAACGATTCGATCGGTATTTCGAAGATGATTATGAATTATCAAACTTCGCAAGAATTCCGTACATTATACGAACTCTCTTTCATTTGAATGAATCATCTCGTTGTAATAATGCTATTTTTACTCTAAATCACGAGGATCCGTGACGAACTGTAGAAATGTGAGATCATTCGACCTGTACATTGCGGCGAATGGACTTTCGATTTTGCAATCACAATAACGAAAGTGCCCGAAGCGTTACAATAATCGGGCTTCGGATCAGAAGTTGGTTTCTGCACGAATCTGCGATATAAAAACCTTACAAATAGAATTTTTATAAAGCTAGACGCAAGATCTATCAGCGATCATATTTTCTCCCATAAAATCTCTAAATCGAATATTCGGGATTTTTATTCGAGTAATATTCAACTCACCAGTGTATTTCTGACAGATGCGGGTGTGATTTACAAGAGCTTGTGTGTGTGTATAAAAAATTCTAAGCCCGGAATATATTTTTTTTATGATTTTATCTCGTGAATTATGAACGATTATTGCAATTCTCAACTGACGCCACAAAATAAACGATGCACTCTGCGGCTATGAAGATAAAATAAATCCAATTCTTCGTCTCACCGATATGAATTATCGCTTTTCGCGCTGCACCCCCTTCGATGAGGCGTTGCTTTAGCTTCATTTATAGTCAATTATGTTACAATAGGTATATAATTACAATCTTTCAGATTTGTTGACCAAATCGATCTCTGTCGAAATGATCGAGTTATCGGAAATTTTTATCAGACAAATTGATTTACCTCGATTGGTTTTAGTCGTAGCCTAATTTATCTGTCGTATTCGTGTTTTTGAGATCAAACATGTCGGAATACACCAAAATACTGCCGAAAAAAAAATGTTAATTTTTGCCCCAATAATGTGGAGGAGTGTATCTTCGAGTTCTTCCGATTCTGGGGTGAAAAATTTTCATCCTGATGTTTAGATCGTCATCTTTCGTACGCATTATTTGTGAACATTTATCCACTCGTTCGTTCCATACCTTCGTCCATCAGTTGCACGACTATTATATAATTAAAAATTCCGCAATTCTTAGATCTGCGCTCCCCACAGTACTATGTATAATGCAACGTAACCGTGACTTAAAATAGCAACAAATCTAAGGATGAAGTTAATGCTTAAACTTGTCAAACTTCCACCATTCTAACAGCAGAATATTCTCCATATTATACATTATATCTAGCGCAAATCTGCTGCAACCACTTTGAAATACGCCCTTATTATTTATTGTTAAACACCTTACGGCGCAATTATACTTTACTACGTATATAGATACCTATGCGAACCAAACAACCAAAAGCGAATGAATATATTTAAAGTCGCGACCCGGGCGTAACACGTGCCTTGCAAAAATTTATACCTCCCCCGCCGTCTCCCGAGTCTCTCAGTCCTTTACGTTGAACGTACAATTCGCAACGTGGAATTTAATCGCGACCAACCCTGTACAATAATAATCTACGTTGTATTTCGTCTCAACGTTTGCAGATAATTAGTCTCGAATCGAGCACGCTCGGGGAAAAAAAAGAAGAAAAGAAATGACTATTTTTGTAATTTTTGCAGTCTTACATAATTTTATAATCAGAAATAACGTCCGACATCCAATATATGTTATATTCCTGACCTGAATACTTTCTTGGCGCTCAAAAACAACCTTGAAGCGTAGAATCCTCTCCTAAATATCATTCAGTAAAAAAATACGAACGAAAAAAAGAACGGCGATTGAACGAAAATAGATCAAGACGAAAAAAAAATGTACCTACGATTTTAATGGTAATTGGGCGACGCCCGGGGGGTTCGCGAGCTTAGGTATAGAGTTAACAGCGTGGCGATCATTAAGCGTGGAGATCGAGTGTATATACCTATGTATGTAACTGCAGCAGCAGCAATCAGAATCAACTGACGATGGGAGAAGAAAAGGAGAAAACTAAATGAAGTATTAATAGCTTTATCCTGAATTCATTACCTCTAAATGTGTGCAGTACATAATACCGGTATATACAATATATATACATTATATGTATATAAATATCTGTGCGTATATCCTAAAATTGGCAATTGGAATATTGATCCTTCGGTAATTCAATTGGCTTGCAACCCGCTTCACACTTTCGTCTGTGTATACCAACGCATGTATACCTACCTATGTACATATTTCACTATCTCTCCTCTCTCTCTCTTTCTCTCACCGTGGTACAACCGAACACGCGAATGATCAGGTGTTCATCGTAGATAATCTCCGTGATGATGATGATGATGATAATGATGATGATGATGATATTAATTATAAGTGATATTTCGGGAATTACGCGATAATATTACATCGGTATACGACAGTAGCTGGGTATATGTAGATTGAAGATTTCAAAATATTCAAGCTACATAACATGATCGAAAAACAACGTTTTTATCTATATACAGGTGTATCAATTATCCGCGATAACGTGATCGATATTATATGCAGTTGTAAACTCATTTTTCTAATTTTCGTATATCCGAATCCGATGAATCAGTATAGCATATATACAACTGCAGATATTTTCGTTCAGTTCCACAAACTGAAATTTTCAAAATAAAAATCGTCTACCCATTCGTCTACGTATTACATCCGATAATCTTATTCAACGGTTTTCTACATATCCATAGAAATACGCTTCATTATAGATCTGAATATCCACATCGCAAGTATCCGCGCATGAATCATACGAGTTAATGGACGCGGAATGAGATACCTAAATTCGTATATAAATGTATGTAGGTGTGTACGTACTACGTACACCAGGGTATAGGATTTACCGGCTTATTGTTAGTTTTCACTGAATAAAACATAAGGCGCGTTAAAAATCAAAAACTTTTTGGAGGGTCGGCCGTGTGAATATGTAACAACCACAGCTGGTAATACGACGCCCTTTGCAAGCCAGTGTTTGCGCGCCGTATAGTATAAGTGAAGGAATAAAAAATAAAAAAAAAACAAAAACATGGAAAATGAAAAATGGAAAAACTAAAAAATTGTTCAGCTCATTTTTATACTTTGTCGCGCACCATCTGCCGTTTTTATACGCCTATACCTGAAATTACCATACACACACACGTCGGATGCGACGGAACCTAAACGCAAACACGACGAGTGCGGGCGGGAAAATCGCTCGAAAAATTTCAAGCCGCAAAACTTTTCAATCGTTATTTACCCTGCCGGTCAAGCTGAATTCAAATACTTTTTTTTCACCATCAAGTGCATTATCTCTTACATATTATTAGGTAGCCACGTATAATTTCTTGAGAAAGGAAGACGTTACACACCGGGATGTAAAATTCTCGAGGTACGTATGAATGTAATTCCATCACGTTCGCATTCATCGGATGGAAACCTGAAAGTTATACGCGCTTTTTATCGTGTATAGGTATATACACCGTTTGAAACATAGAGAATACCTCTGATGATATTACTTTCGAGATTGTACATTTATAATTCTGCATATATACGTAGAAGTAAACCAGATTTTCACTCCAGACCTGGAGGTCACGATCCTCCAGCTTAGCGCGCCATATTTAGCGGAGATCGTATAATATACATGTAGCCATATATCGACTTATGTATTTACACGCACCAATATTGATTCAGGTACGGCTCTCTGCACACGTTTCCCACATGGATCAAGCAAACTGGATAGCAATAATCTTCGCCGATCAGTTCGTGTGTAGATACATGGATGTCTGTTTGTCACAAAAGCAGCTAATATTATAATACACCTGCATGATCGAATTACGATTGATTGTACACACCTGTATACATATTGTATATATTTCACTAGCGATCCGAAATGGCATTGTTTTTAGAAAATTTTTGATGCTGGAAAAACATTTATTATAACTTTTATTTTTTCTCTACATCAATACGCGATGATTAATGGACTTGGAAAACTGCAGATATATATATTTATATACGCGGAGATCAGGTTACTGAAAAAGAAATAAATAAATAGACCGTGATCCGAGACGTGGCCGTGGCAATAGTTTTAGTAGGATATGGAGTAAAATATTCTTTTCATTTGATTCGAATATGCAAAAATAGAAATAAAAAATACAAAAGTATAAAAATTAAAATATTGGCTGAATCATTCGAATCGAAGTTGTCCTATATGGATGTAGCAGTGTTATTCCCATGCTACATGAGCGCCCAATATTTTCGGTGATTTACAGCGAACGTTGAAAATATATTTTCTGGTGCATCGATGCATCACCAAATTCTTGATTCTCCCTATTTGTCGCGCTATCAATTGCAAATGCAATAATTCACGGTTGGGTTATTGAAATGACATTTATTGTTGATTACCACGCATTGTTCGAATCGGTATTATCGCGCGACAGCATTTAGTTTGCAATTATATTTGCATATGAAATAAATATTTATGTAAAGGAAACAAAAAAAAAAAAAATGATTATGAAACAAAAATTCAAATAGCATGAAATACGAGCACCAATAATTTGCGTTGATATAGCGTTGAATAGAAAAAAACGCCGTTGAAAAGCACAACGAAAAACATAAAATGCGTTTGAAAAAATTAATATCCATACCGAGCAATCTGATTCAGTAGAGAATGTAATTTACAAAGGAACAATTGACTTTATGTATTTAACGATCCGATTTAACTCCGATTTGTGCAAATCGAAGAGGCTCGCTGCACACTCAACTTTCCTTTTGACCGATTGATTGATCGATCGACTGATCTTCTGCAGTTGACCTATACTGTACCATACGCATCGCGAAGAACGCTCAGCGACGCTTGCAGATTCTATTGCTCAAAAGTACACATACATATATCGAACTTTTCACTTCCTGTAACCGTAACTTTCTAAGCGCCGTATAAAGACCACTTTTTATTCAATACTACGTTAAAATCGCGATGTACGCAATGCGCTTGTAAATTTTTTTAATAAATCAGAAAGAATTTGTATCTTTAACAAAAGATGAAATTAATGAGCAAATTATTATAGATGTTTGCAGCTCACACTGATGATTTTGGATTTGTTTGATTATTATACTTTTTTTCGAGATCATTTAGGTTTACAGCAGCAGCTGAAACAAAAACCAAATGCGGCAGCAGAAGATGCGACGATGGCGGTAGAATCAGTAGTTACATAATACAGCTTCCGCAGGGGTAGTATGAAAATTATGATGTCGTTACGCAGAAAATGTCGCGGTTACTTCGCCATTCTTTCAAACTTTAGCTAAAATTAGATTTTAAATTCCATTACCCACCTGTCCTCGCACTCTGTTTCCTTTTTTCGAGACGCGAGCCGTGGATGGTTTCAGATTCTGCCCAGAATGGAAATGCATGTGACAACTATTAGAACATACGCGAACTCTTCCCAGCATTCAAGGGGATGCGATTTCTCCTCTTTTACTCGTGCGGTCTAACGATATACAGCGAGCGAGGCATGACGTCGACTAGTCTCCGCCTATTCGGACACCTCTGGTGACTCACCCTGTATACGGGAGAGGACTCCGAAAATTATATTATATCGCTCGTCTCCATAAACTTGGTTTGGTCTGTTTTCTTGTTTCCCATTTAATTTCATGTTTCTTTTTTCTACTCATAATACAGCTATGTCATGGGATGTTGCATTTTATTCGACGCTAGGTGTATGTACAGAAAACATATCTGCGTTCACATTTTAAAATTGGGCCATCTTGTACACATCACTGGGTCTAAAAATTCACCGCATCGAATATTCCGGTCACATTTTAACTTCAGCTGCGGGAGTAAAAATAGCGGAGATGTAATTGAGTTATTAAACGTCAGTTGTCTGATCAGATAATCCTGATCCCTGGATATCATATTGTGTAATTTATAAATTATTCGAGGTTTTTCCTGAAGGTATAACATGAATAACGAAAACTAGTCGCACACACACGCTTGGTATACATATAGCGAGTCCTTTTCATCATTAAAAATAAAAGCGATACAGTTATAACGTATCCCTTTCATGAATATTCCCATTAGCGAAATATGTACGTTATAGATATACCTATGCTCCCTCATGCCAGAACCCGTTATAGAAAAAATTGTAATAACAAGTATACATATATAAGTTATGTATACATAATCATCGCAAGGTTGACTTTGAGGTTGCGATACGCATACTGCGGCTCTGCGGACGGCCAGAATGCATTCCAGATATCCGTCAAATAACGATCAGTCGATCGATCGATTACATCAAAGGATTATTTATACTTACCGATATTTAGAAAAAAAATATGAGCTTGCATCGCGATCACGTGAGTATTAGATAACGAACGTATAACCCCCTGGGGCTTATTTTCTATAATTTTTATTTGTTTATTGTCACCTGAGGTCTACACCGCGCACCGTCATAACAATCGCACGTCTCTTGATTAAAAACTAAACATGAAATGATCAGCTCAAGTTTCAATTTCAAAACAGTTTTCAATGCGATGTGGTACCTCATAAGCTGCGATCAGCCTGGACTGCAGGAAAGTAATAACGGTGGATTATCGGATGATCGATATACTTGCCAATTGAATATTTCCAGTCCCTGCAACTATGATACTCTTGCATATGCAGACGACCTAAATCGGGCAAAAAAAATCTGTACATTAAATTGAAAATTGCAGAACACGCGTGTTTTATAAATATGGACACCTGTAATATAGCAGGAGATCTTGCTTCTGACAATCTTATTTATATGTGAATTGCCACGAGGAAATTGTGTGAGGACATCTGTGCAAGTAAATTTTGCATATTTGGTGGCGACGTGACTGTTGTACAAATTCTGCAAATTGTACAGAATCCGGTAGCAATAATGTGCGTTACGCGATATTCTGTCAGGCAATGTTCCCTTGACGCGGATAATTTCAAATTTCACTTCCCTTCTCTCTCCTCCGACCCCATTTGATATTTTTGCAGCTGCAGTGGTCTGAATGGAATTATACACCTTCATCCAAAACCACGTCCGACAATAACGATCGACAACCATTTTAAAAACCGCTAATATATTCGCTCGTTCTAAACCATATACCTACATACCCATGTATAATGATCGACATTCGATACATAAATTACACCTCGTTTCGCACCTAATGTTTGCGGTTCTTTTTTTCACATATTCTGTGGAAAAAAAATCTCCGCACAATTTGATTTTTTTTCAACTTGCGCTTTTTTTTCTTCTGCAAAAAGTTATATCGCGTGAAGATATACCAATTTGAGTCCTGTAATAGTGATGCCGAAAAAAATTGGAAGTTAACTATCTTTCGCATATACTCCATAAGTACATTATACATATATAAGGTATACGCCGATGGTAAAGTTAACTACCTTATCTCAGAACTCGTTCAACTTTGTAAAACTACGATAAACAGTTGGCCGCTTGGGGGGGAATACGGCGCCGGACAGAGCTAAAGTTTTTCCTCCTTCTCCGGAATATTTTTTGACCAAAAATCGGATCTAGGCATCATTTCTTACCCAATCCGTGTATATTTGAGAGAAGAAAAAAATTATTATTCCGCATTGCACGTTCCCACAGCCCTCTATCTTGCGGAGTTTAAATTTGTGCAGGAAGCATTCGATGGGTGCGTGACGATGCGCAGCAGCATATAATCATATAATAAAACTGAAATCAACTGAACCGTGTAGAAATTGAACGGTACATGTTATAACGATATGTATTACATCTATACTCTATTTATTTACACTGAGAAAAGAGTTTTGTTACAACAAATGAATACATAATTCATTAGTTGTTTTAAAACACAATTTGTTAACCGTTAACAAATGTATTAATTGAATCAATCAAAGTAGGAATTTATTCAACCATTGAAAAAATGAAAAATGAGAAATCCTCGTAATATTTGAGGTAACGCCGCGATCATCGAATAGTACCAACTCCATTTTACGACGACTCTTACGCCATTTTGTAACGGAGCTCGTTTGTTCGTGCATCGAGTCGGTCTTGTCGCAAATCAAACGATAAAAAAGTGAAAGTTTCGACACTGAGAATTCAGAATACAACGTGCGTGTCTGGCTTGTTAGATACTTAGGAATTCGATTTCATTATTAAAACCCAAAATACCCAATTCATGGAACAAATTATTCCCGTATCGTCTCGCGTGTAATCAATTTATCCGCGAGCAATCAACTGATTATGTGAGTTTCAGCTGTATTATATATCATGTATATGCTAAAGAATCGCGAGTCGTTTCGCCAGTTTCCCATCGCGTGTATAATATAATTGATTGCTGAATCCAGGCCGTTGCTGCAGCATCCTTTTCTCTATTCATAATCGGCATATAGGGGAGAGTGAAACAAGACGGACCCCCGGGCAATAAGTCGAAGATTCTTTAGGAAGCTCCACATCGGACATCTATATGTAATATAAATCGATGTGAAATGGATGTGATTTCATATGAGATATACATTTATGAAAAACTTTCTCATCGATTATTCTCATTAATCAGTAGAAACTGAAAATATAATCTTACACGACGTAACAGGGTATAATACTTATTCATGTATTTTATACGCGTACGCCGTTAGCATTTACATATATCGTGATTATAAGTATGTGTACATTATATATCTGCATGAAATGCGGATTCCATACATCGTGTATAGGTTGTTGTATCGATAATGACACACTTTTAGAAGTTGTTTTACAAGATTCCTTTCAAGGTGAACTGGTATTCGTTTAATGTTTTACCTACTTTCAAACCCTTTCGTTAATATACTTGCTCATCATCGAACTGTCGTCTGCTGCATTCGCTGTATTTAGTATTTCCTAGGCCTTTGAACACATGTCATTATAAAATTACACGTGTAAACCTAGCCTACGTCTATGTAACTCATCGATTCCCCAAACGTGTTTCATGGACAACCTACTGTACAAGGTGTCTGATTTAGATGAAAGTTCAATTATTTCAAAAAGGAATGATTCGTTTTGAAGAGATCACCTCGTACATGTATCAAACATTTCTGTACATATTTTCTCATTCATTTTTTATGTATCTTCCGTCATCCTTGTAATTATTATTTCTTACAATAGAGGAGTCGGAAATTTCACTTGTCTCCGACTCACGACTTACGAGACCGCCAAGAATTACTCCTTGATATCGTTCGCCAACAACTTGGACGTAGGTGTAATTATGTATGTAATTTTCTGTGAGCATAATGTTGAGGAAAGTAATAAAAATGTCGTTGTTCTCGAATATTAAAGCGCGGGAGCACAATCTCCGGCAGCTTCGCGGTCTCACACATTTTAAACTCAAATTTACCTTTACTGCGGTTTGATTGAGAATACGACACGCGTCAGCCTTCGACGTTTCATTCTATATTAACATAATTACGTAGCATGGCAAACGAAAGTGTCAATTTCATGAATAGCAGATAACTGAGAATTTTGGCGTGCAACTAAACTGTTAGCACACATATACCCGTACCGGTTTCGAAGTAGGTGTATGAAAACGTGATAGCTTAAAATTACGTGACGTGTTTTTATTTAGCTGGTTCTAGTAATCGACGATATCATCGTGAAAATATGAAATTACGTCATGTGACCCGTTTTTGGGGTGTCATAGCTAGTTAAACTGATAGCGAAAAAAAATGTTTTATATAGGAACAACCGGAACATTGGTGATCTTATACTTTTGTTGAGGAAAAATTGTTCTAATTTAGAATACCGGGATTTAACCCTTCGAGTCTAAAACCCAACTTTGTTAATGGGGAAAAAATCATCCGCTAAAAAAGCGCTGTAGATATAATTTGAAAAAATCATATTTCGCGTTCTATATTTCAATATGATGAACAACGCTGTTAAAAATTCTGCAAAATTAAATTCTGTGAATTTTATGCACACGAGAAGGTATAAATTTACGCGGTCTGCATCTTCTACCTCCACCTTTCAGGCCCTTGGTGGTCTTTGCCTTTCGCCTTCTACTATATTCTCCATATTTTCCATATATCAAGGAGTGGCCAACACTGCACAGGACGTTCTTTTGTTTAAACTACAACCCGTCCACAACCGCCCAGCATTAGTTTCGCGTACACATACACCACCAACTCGTAGATGATAATCCTGGATGGAATCATTTTTTGTTTTATTCATTTTCATCGTTTTCTTTTCCGTCACCTGAAAAAAGGGCAGAATTTTTCGTAAATAAAAAATTCTGAATATAATACCACGGTGTACGTCGTATAATACAATCCCCCTGCAAATTGCGTGGTGGGGTGTAACCCGATGAAATTTATTGGTTTTATACAATTGATATGAGTTTGTACAGCCTTGAAGAATTATAATTGTGAAGGCAACTAATACACCTGAAGACTGGTCATATATGAGATCATGGAAGAGGAATGTTAGAAAGGTCGATTACATACGTCATTATATTTTATACAAGTGCACAGCAAAATTGGCAGAAAAAAATTTTGTTCTCCAAACTCTACTCTATATGTATCGATTGTCAGAATTTCTTACTTTTTTTCTTCATCACTACTCTATATGTATCGATTGTCAGAATTTCTTACTTTTTTTCTTCATCACTACTCTATATGTATCGATTGTCAGAATTTCTTACTTTTTTTCTTCATCACTCTACATATCCCAACTTTGTTGTTTGGTAGGTTTCCGCAAGCGTCGCGTATGGGGCTAGTGCACTTATTGTTAGTTCTCGTTTTATATAATGCACATATAAGTATACTATATAGATCTTTTTTTTGTTGGTTTTATTTCGTTTCGTGTTTCACCTTTTCTCGCAGGAACGGACGCGTCGCCCATATACTGCAGCGGTGTCGTACATGTATGTACATCGTTGTGCGCCACGTACATCTTCCTTTTACTCAACACTAAAACTTTCAAGCCATAAAATA
This sequence comes from Athalia circularis, assembly GCA_963978495.1. Taxonomy (NCBI): domain Eukaryota; kingdom Metazoa; phylum Arthropoda; class Insecta; order Hymenoptera; family Athaliidae; genus Athalia; species Athalia circularis. The sequence continues at coordinate 30,207,072 of OZ021700.1, read as the reverse complement.
TAGTGTTTTCATGTAAATGTCGAAATAAGCTACGCTTGTCTGAAAAGTTACGCATGTATAATGTAGCATAGGTATAGGTAAGCACTGAAAAGCGCAGAAATAGTCGCGAGCCAGTTGAAACAAATTATAACATAAGCCCTTTTTCACGCTATTACGCCGATATCAAACGTACGAATTACCTAATTGATAGGGATAATCCGACGAGGGCATCCTCTATGCTTATTTCCATGTGTAATCAGTGCCTGTACGTACGCACATGTAACTCAATACTCCCCATGATGTTCTACTCTGTGATTACAACGCGATATGTAAGCTCAACGGATTTTATTTATCATTGTGCATTTTATTTCACGTATCATATAATGCGTACAGCGCAACTCGGCAATACGGTTATAGGAGGAAAAGATTATATGGCTTTGGTAATACGTACCGAGACAATTGAAACATAATCGAACGATGAACATATCCATTTAACATCTGTAAAAATTTCCCCGCCCCCAAAAACATAGAAACAAAAACATGAAGATCAATCAACAGGTACATATAACGTCTAATTGCACAAAACGTACGAATTCATTCACACCCATATATCGAGAGATCGATATAATCTTAATAAACAATTGTAAATTAATTCACTCGATTCACAATTTGCAATTTAAAGCGAGCCAGTTCGTGTATATTTTGTCGCATACATGAAATTTATAAAATTCATGAAATCTATTCGAATCCCGAAACTCAGTTTGCCGTATTATTTTTTGCCCCACATTTTCGTGCCGCGTATAGGGGGATATCACGCACTGCAGGATATTACCGTCATAGTTTTAGTATTCCATTTTTCACCGCGTTCGCGTTTTAATTTTCTCTGCCAGTTTTCCAATCACTCGCCAATGTCCGCCCGATATATATATTTTTTTTTTTCCCCCGCAACCTCCGATTTCCTGCAAACATACGTATGCGCTCACATAACATAACCGACTTTTCAAATATCATGTCTGCTATACGTAATTGATATTCAATAATTCTTCACAAAATGGTTCACATATGTCGTGTATAGCATACTTCAAGTTTCATCCCTTCCATCCCTTCATGCTTTTCACTTCCATACGTAGAAATATATGGTTGTAGCGACAAACAATAATTCGTTCAGCATTAAATCTTGGGAATAAAAATTCCGTATAGAGAATTTCAGTGTGCATGCAAGAGAGCAGTTAGTATAAGTAGTGAAGCGCATTACCTTTCGAAAACCGCAAAGCCGGTCAGTCACTCCATTATAATGGTCGAGAGTTGGGCCAGATTCCAAAGTTCAGGATCACGTATACCTATGTGTATATAGCGCTTCGTAACGAAGCTTATTGAATAATGATTCTCTGCTGCAGCACTCCAGGCGGTATATACGATATACGTGGTATACGTGGTACACAGTGCCGCGAACAGTATGAGCTTCAAGATGAAAGTTTGGAAGGCATCGGATACAGCTGCATATCAGCTGGAAATGGCGATCGCGATTCCGCGAACCGCACGAAGATGCGCCGATTCTGCAATTCTATTTCCCGTGGATATGTGTACATACAGTGAACGGTAGACTGCTGGAGTAGACGGACCGTAAGCCAGCTGAAGGGAAATTCGAACGGAGTAACGAACCGCATCATCAGCTGGCATGTATAGAAACTGGATTCCCTGCGGTCATCTCTATATAAATACTCCGACTATACGGACGGATCGTTGCATCCGATGCGACGCGCGCGTCGAATAAGCACATCAACCCCTGCAAATGCTCCATTAACCGTTGCCGAACGCCCTCTTTCTTCTGCACCCACCCCTTCGCAGAAAGCTTAATTAGTCATCCTATCCAATAGCTGTTTTAACCGCACGATACGACGGCTATCACGGTCCATAGAAAAACCCTGACTTTATCTTCCAAGCTCCACACGTTAAACCGAACTCCACACGCGCGACCCTCATTATTCTGCACGTGCTGCAGAAATGGTCGCGCTGATTAGAATTTTTCGCTACCCCATTTTTTATTATCTCATACCCACTAGTCAAACCTATTTTGCGATTACCCCTTGGCTATATGAATATTGATTTTGGTTACCGATTCAAAATTGCAATCCTTTTCCACATTGCATATACCTACCTATAAACATACCTTCTGTTATACCTCCATATACTTCAATGCACGCCTACGTACTTGGTGTATAAATCAAAATAATTCGCAGGCCTATATGTTGCATCATTATATAGGTGCACTTGATTTCAGCGAGATCGAACTGTATATAACTCGTTGATACGTCTGGCGCACTTCGACGCCTAATGAAATTCAATTGGCAAATTATATCCAAGAAGTGCAAAATGCGAGCGTGATTTGGTTGAAAACAAGTTAACAATCGTCTCTTCTATCCTCTCTGCAAAATTGTACCGTACTTTTTGTAGCACAAAAAAGAATGCAGTGAGCGCGGTAAAGTATAAGGTAAAATTTATGTGGTTGATCGGCAAGGCGGGGGGGGGGGAGGGACTAATTATCGGTAATTACAAGGCGCAAATGAACGGTGGTGAAGTTTCTACCGCTACAACTTATTCGTACCTATGTTTTCAATGCAACATTCTCAGCGGAAACTCTTGGCATTGTCTTGTTGTTCCAACAGCGTAGACCACAATGCATTGTTAGCCACGCCGCGAGCTCGGAGAGAACCTCCTCATGCCCTTCACCCCGTCAGCTTTTGAAAAGCTCGGTCAAAGTTTGGTCGAGTTTCATGTTCCTCCTACCCCCCGAGTAATAGTCACGTCCGGGTCGTTAGTCGTTAAACTATTTTCACAACACCTCTAACTGACAATTCTTCCCCGGTCTGGTAGACGCTGAAGAAGGTGAAGATGAACAAAAAAAAAAAACAAGTAATGTACTTAACTTGTTCTCTGCGAGATCCAAAAACCAAAATCCGAAGTTGAATTTTACACACACATTGTACTTTTACCTCGTCAGATATTAAAGTATCATGATTTATTGTCTCGTTTCTCTGGAATCTTACGGATTTGAGTAACCATTAAAAAAAAAAGAAAAAACGAGAGGAAAAAGTAGATGATTAGCGAATTATGAACTTCAGTACGTTCCAATTGGAGTCGCGGAAGTTTTATCGAATTTTGTCCTTGTTCGTACGAATCTCTATCCCTATGTATAGCGTGAAAGTTTTGGACGTGCCGTCATTTGTTATACGGAAACTCGAGGTATTCTTCGTTGTTAGATATCAAAATCGTTCACTAATTAAAAGACTCTCGTTGTTTTAATTCTGCCTGTTCGAGAAATCTCATGGAAAATTATAGAGAGACTCGCGAACAAATCACAAGCTGATTCTGCAGGACTTTAATTTTCTCTATTATTATAATAATCACGGAATCTCGAGGTGATTGCAAACTTCTGACTGAATTCAAATCGTAGCTATAACGAATCCTCATTTTTTTTTTCTTCCTAGTATTTGATTTTTCATTGAATTGAACAATCAAATTAAATAGTCTGTTTCACTTTAAAGAAAGACTTGTAAAATTATTTTCTATTTGGAACCAACTATAAAATTGCCGAGAAGGCAATTAGGTATACATGAACTTTTTATTTAAAAAATTGTGACGATAATAAATTATTCCGGCATCATTCGATTTTTTTACGATTCAATATGCTTTATTCGCACACATACAACTTTTCAACATAGTATCTGTGCGTGAAAAAAATTCTTCAGCCCTCTGAAGAAAATCGCGTTTATGTTGCTCACCGATTCTTTTTGTTCTCGCTGGTTTTTTCTTCCAAATTGGAAAATGTATAATACGTTGGGTGTATTGACTGTTTAAACGATGTTTAGTATACTATACGTTAAACCAATCTTCTGAAGATTTACAGCATCGATTAATTACCCACATGTGTAAAGGTAGGGTGAGGATATTTTATGGGTAATTTAAACAAACCGCACAATAGTCGCCAAATTTGTATACATCTGTACTTTATCTCGATATACATACCTGTCGATCAATTTAATTCCACGCTGCGTGTAATAGGTCTTTGTGAAAAAATTCTCGACACGAGGTATCAGTTTAGCGGCGCGCTGAATCGCGAAGCAGGGTAAAAAAAAAAGAAGATCTTCAGCGGAGATTTTCCGCAATCGGTCAGTTGAGCTACAATCGTGTGCTCGTTGGCGATGTTATTTCTATTTCGTATACGTGTAGCACTTGGCGGTGCGTGTAATTCATGGATTCGTCAGCAATCCACTCAACGGCGTTTAAGGTCTCGTTGATGTCGTCGTTCGGATAGACAACGAGTGGGCGTTAACCGTGCAACGCGCCCCCCACGCGGTAGAATATACGTAATACATAGAGCCTCGACGATCAGCAGCCCAGCTACAATTTACACAGAGAAACAATGCGGATTGTATAGTTTTAAGCGATACTCCAAAAATTCGAACATTTATAACGATTTTCCACGTATACGTAGAATGGGTTCAATTCGCGCTTAAATCCATCGTGCGAGTGAGTGCGTTTTCATGTGCACTTCTCGATACACAGCTGAGTACCTATGGGCTATCCAGGTGATGATCGCTAGAGGATTAAACTGTGTACCGGTGCACGCTACTCCCAATAAAGCTGTATATCCCCCAACCCCAATTGCGATTCAACCCAGGCTCAGCTGGTCCCACAGGGTCGGTCGATCGCAGGATATCTGCGTGTGATCTACAGTCGTCCGTTTGTCGAAGCCGGAGCTTTAAGCCGAAATCAAATTGAAGTTTCGAATTAAACCACGCGGATCAGCGCCGCCCAGCTACTCTTCTTTTTAAAACCTTCATTTTCCGCATCTTTCTTTTTTCTTCATCTCTCACTCTCTCGCTCTCTTTCTTTTATTTTTATCCATCGATTCCTATCCCATCTGGAATGAAAATCCTCGTGCCAACGTACACTTAAACAAACTGAACTCGCAGCATCCCACTGATTGTGAGCGTATAAAGACATAGCCCCCAGAAGGCATCGGGGGGCAGCGGAAGACGCGTGATCAAATACGACCTCTATTAAGGCCCAATAAGCCCTCCTCTTATCCTCTGCTGCTTCGGTAAAGGTGCGAATCCTGACCACGGAAGCTGTTATATAGCAGCGCGAATTCCATCCGCGTTTACAGGGCGGGCATACCCCGAACTTTGACCCAGAAGGAGCGAACCGAGACGAAAGAGGAATAGGATAAGCGAAGGGAAGCGAGTGAAAAAAAATAGATGAAACAAAATACGAATGTAGAAGGAGAGAGAGGACAATTGTTTTGACGCATGGGGATCGTTCCTAACAATAAGTCTAGGCAATAGCTGACTCTCAGGGTTTTTCCGCGAATGCGACCGCTCAGACGCACATCGATATTACATCGTTCTTTATAGAGAGACGGAAAGAAAGCGTGGGGAAGGGAAAATAGAGACATCGCACCTCTTCTCGAAGAAACTTTGTTCGGCTGTACAAATGAAAAATATACGACGAAAGGCTGTTAGGAAATTGTTTCAGAGAATATATCCTGCCGCTATTACACCAATGTCTATACGCATAATGAAGACACTTCGATTAAAAGTCGAAGAAAAAATCTTACGAGAAAATGTCAGGTAGGACGATTTTGCGAATGAAAAATTACACCGGCAAAAATTTTAAATCAACACAAGCAACGAACGAGTGAATAATACACAAATTTATTCATGCATGGAACGAGGATAATATGTGCTGCAGAGAGGAAAGTTTGTTCAATTCCCTGGAAATACAGCTGTGAATCTTTTTGGAGAAACAACGATCGATGCTAGTCCGAATCGGTGATCGAATGCTTTCTCAAGTTTTCGTGATTAGAACTAATAGAACGAGGAGATTCTATTTGGTAGATTGGTCACTCTTGTTTGATTCAAAGAGGCTTTGACTGGATTGTCGATATACGGCCAATTCGGCTAGACGATATCGACTCTTTGACCTTTATCGAATTAGCCTGCCTAATAATCAAGCATGCACGCTTTGTTAACTTCGACATTCGTAAACCGAGGTTGTCGCTTTGCGCTTTCATTTTTTTCTGTTTTCCAGAGAAATTATCCAACAATCGGCGAACCCTATTAATACCTGCACGTAGTCATTTGCCAATTTACGTGTATCAACGAAGAGGTCTCGAAATTTTTTATCCATATAATATAATAACTTTTTCAACAGATTTGATATATTATAATAAATAACAATGAAAGGTTGGATCTTTTAACGAGACAACTGAAAGCTTCGGATTTACAGGTGAAGTATGAGACAGGTAGCAGCGCTGTTGCAGAGGGAGCAGTTTCGTTGATGTATATCATTTGCCCTCATCCACTCAACTAGCGTCCAATTTTTATTATTATTATTGTTCTTTTTCCCGTCTCGCTACCACGGATCCCTTTTTTTCCTGATAAAACGATATTTATGTCTTCGCATTTATACATCTGAAATGTTCCGGCCAAAATTATTATATCCAACCGCGTATAATACAATAGAAACTTCTGCTCCCTGGAAATTGAGATCGTTGGACTCGAATATTCTCCGCTTTCGGTCCTGAATCGTATCCTAATTAGAAAAAATTACGTTTGATAATTCGCTTAGATTTCTTCCGACGCGATCATCAGTCAAATTGCCGGTTAGCTGATCACCCTAATTGAAGAGAAAAAAAAATAATCCGAGATTAAGATGTTAAAAGAAATAAAAGAAAACATTTTCTATCCGGTATACATAACTTATTCGGAAATTTCACCTCACATTGATCGATCAAAGTAACCCTCTATCATAATCCCCAATTTGAGCTAATGAACAATTAAGGTTAAATGAAAACGAAGATAACGACGTGTCGTGTCTCCGCGTGATCGCAGCATGTCATATAATTATTCTGTACATATTCGAACAGACTAAATACGTATGTTTGCTACAGGGAAGTTATACGCATAATAGTATGGACCGGGAAGAAAAGAGCCCTTCGGCTCTTTGCTGTGATACGCGAAGCGTAAATTACCACAGAAATAATGAATGGTAACCCTTTAAGTCGAGCTCGTGCGTGCGTGTTCGTATGCTACGTGCATACATCTCTCTTTGGCGTAGCTAATTACTCAAATAGAGTATAGCCATGTAATACCTATGTATATGCACCGCGTACGTATAATGTATACGGTATAGGTTTACGTTTACTACGTACACATACATGTGTATACGAGAAAAATCAACAAACAGACAGTCGACCGTGACATTTCGAGATAGGCGGACGTCATGTTATAACTGAAGTCATTGTACACCTGCATCTACCTATGTGTCCCCGCTGCGGGTATCACCCGCGGTGTGATTCCGTAAGTCACACTCCTTCGCTTGGTATGAATGTTACCGCACACCTGGTAACGAGGGAATTGTCTAGCGGAAACAAGCGTTTTCATAAGTATAGTTAGTTCCGCGAGTTAGAATTGAGCGGCGATGTGTCTATATACCCCGTTTCGTTCCATTCAATTTCTATCTTACAATCGGTGGATCTGACTCGTTCCAAGCGGAATAATCAGTTTATGATTAGCCACTCATATACCTGATCATTTGATTAACCAGTCTCGTAATCGGCGACGACTACCCATACTACGTAAACTACCTATCCCTACTTGAAAGGAGAAAGAAAATTGCCTGCGTGATATCAGGGCGGATACTAGGATCGTATAATACCGAGAACATCCTGGTATTTCTCAATTTTGATACGTGAGGATTTCAGTCGAATTCAGCTTTAATGAGATGACAGAAACCGCGATGGGTACATACATACATAAAAGAAACTTTTTTCCCTCTCGGCACAGCTCTTTATATCGTGCTGAGGAGAATATTTGCCGTACTGAATTGGAATCGTTACACATTTTATATTGTACTTTGCGCAGAAGCGCCTTAAAATAATTCTGTTCGCATATTTGTACGTGTTAGATTTTTTACCGTTATTATTATTTTTTTTTTTAATTCAACGGTCGACGGATATATGCAAGAAATACGGTCCATCGTGTGATTTGAAAAATTTTCACAAATCTCATGCTATGATGTATTGTAAAAATGCCACGCATTGATAATTGTAGGTGAACGATTGTTCCAAAATTATCGTTCTATCGGTATTTCTTAATTTCTATAAGCGTCCCATTCAAACTCGATTACCAGCAACTTGATAGTATTATAAAGTATATGTATGTAATAAGAACCAAATGACGAGGTTTAGATGATGGTATATAACGGTACTTGTAATGCAACGGAGGCGGCAGCAGGCAACAAAATCGCTTTGACGTCATATGATCCGATTATATTTGTAATCACATCGTTGTCTTTGTTGCAGGTGTCGAATGAAACAATGGAGACGCGATCTACCGCCAACATCGGTGATTATAACATTTCACAACGAAGCGCGTTCTACCCTCCTCAGAACGGTAGTAAGGTAAGTTCGTTCGAGCTGCTATTATTAAAATTTCAACCAACAACCCAACAAGTATATAACAAGTTCAACTTGAGAGCCAAGTCAATTCAAAACATCAGAGTCGAGTTTTACCTTCCATTTACTTGCATACAGGTACACAACTTCCGGGGATAACTAGTCGCCCGCTTGATAACTTTCCTTTATAACTTCCGGTTCTATAAGTAGACATAGTTTTCATATAAAAGCAAATTAAACGTACGTTTCCAAAGTACGAGGGCATAAGTTTTCTACGAAGGTTATTGCGGACGTCACTATCCTGCAGATGCAATCAACCCCCCTTCAGTAAAAGAAGATAAATTCAGAGGTGTTTTTTTTTTTCTTATTTAATAAAAGAAAGAAGAAAGAAAAAAAATTGAACCGTTGAAAATCGGGTCCCAATGTCGTCGGGGAACGCCTTTCGATGGAATTTTCTAATCACCATTCCTTCGTGCTCTCCCTGGTCTCGTTTTCCAGTTAGCAGCGATCTCCTCCTACTTCTCTTTTTCCTTCCTTACGAGGAAACCCCTTCACCCATCTTTTTCTTTCTCCATATCTATAGATATAGAAGGTATATAAAGCGTAGGGGAGGACCAATGATCGCCCGGCCACAAAGACGGCATAAATCAGAGATTTTTCATAAGCGGCGAATTAATTAAGACATTTTTCTTCCGTTGGGTATACGCCACACCATCGCCGTTTTTATAAAAATAATTTTAATGCCCGCAATTTTTGGAGAGAAAAAAAAATTCCTCTTCCGCTAATGCTCATAGCTAGTGCATGCTTCTTCAGCTCGGTGATATCCGAGAATTGTCGCTTTTGAAATATGTGGCCACTTAATCGTAAACGATATTTTTACTTGGTTTTCAGCGTGCTCAACAGAAGCCCGGAACATCTTATTAAGGAGATTATTTTGGTTGATGACTTTAGTGACCATCGTGAGTATTATCAAAACCGAATTCAAGAAATTCTTACCTTATTCAGCCAACGACTATCATTATAAGATTCAATCTTTAACCATTCATTAAATTCTTAGCTGAAGATGGGGAAGAGTTATCGAGGATTCACAAGGTGCGAGTCATCAGAAACGAGAAACGGGAGGGTCTTATGAGGTCAAGGGTCAGAGGGGCTGATGCTGCTACCGCAAGTGTTCTTACATTCCTCGATTCCCATTGCGAGTGCAACGCCGATTGGTTGGAACCCCTTTTGGAAAGGGTTGCCGAAGATCCTACCAGGGTCGTCTGCCCAGTCATCGACGTCATCAGCATGGACACCTTCCAATACATCGGTAGGTCCAATGATTCTTCGACACATCATCGGAATGAAAAGGATCCTTCGATCCTAATTCGTTTTTTGTCAATTCCAAATCATTAGGCGCATCGGCGGACCTCAGAGGCGGTTTCGATTGGAGTTTGGTATTCAAGTGGGAGTACTTGAGTCAAGTTGAGCGTCAAGCGAGGCTAAAGGATCCAACATCTTCTATCAGGACACCGATGATAGCGGGAGGTCTCTTTGTCATCAACAAAGCGTACTTCGAAACTCTTGGAAAGTACGATACGCAAATGGACGTATGGGGGGGTGAAAATCTCGGTGAGTTTTCATAATTTTTTTTCTACTGAATAATGATTTTTCTTTCGATTCCACCCACGAGAATCCTCAATAATTCAATCGTCTATCCTGCAGAAATATCATTTCGTGTATGGCAATGTGGTGGTAGTTTGGAAATAATTCCATGCTCAAGAGTCGGACACGTATTTCGTAAACGACATCCTTATTCCTTCCCTGGAGGAAGCGGAAATGTTTTTGCAAGAAATACGCGACGTGCTGCCGAAGTTTGGATGGATGACTACAAGCAATATTACTACAATGCGGTCCCATTGGCGAGGAACATACCCTACGGAAAGTGAGTATTTCAATAATCAATCTCTAATTATTTTACTCCAGTTTCGAATTTTGAGACCGTAGTTAAAACGTTTATTGAATTTCCAGCATTCAAGACCGCCTGGATCTGAAAAGAAATCTTCACTGCAAGCCATTCAGCTGGTATTTGAAGAATGTTTATCCAGAATTAGCTATTCCCACCAGCGAAGGGGGGCCTGGAGGTTCTTTGAAACAGGGATCAACGTGTATGGATAGCATGGGACATCTACTAGACGGAAATGTTGGACTTTACCCGTGTCACGACACGGGCGGTAATCAGGTACGCACCAAGAATAGTCTGATTTCGTTGATTCGTTTGACTTTCGTTGAGACGTACCGTTTGCTGATTTTTGGAAGTTTCATTCCAGGAATGGGGCTTGACGAAAGATGGATTGATAAAGCATCACGATCTTTGCCTAACATTGCCGGTTTACGCCAAGGGAACTACACTTTTGATGCAAATATGTGATGGGAGTGAGAATCAGAAATGGCGTCACTTGGAAGGCGGTCTTATACGGCATACTCGGATACCGGTTTGCGTTGACTCCAGACACCATGCACAAAGGGGTATTACAGCTGAAAAATGCGATTCTAGTGCAGAAACGCAGAGATGGCATCTCTACAATCACAATCACTAACCTGGACTGGAATCTTAATAATAATTTATTAGTTGATTATCTGTGTAATAAGATAATTGAGGGACGGAGTGAGCAACGAACGTCCGATTACGAAATTATATTAATTCGCGTATGGCACTAAAGAATTATTATTACTATCGTTGATACTGTATTATCATAGGTGAAGAAGTTTTTGTGATCATATGGAAAGAGTTATGCGTAAAAGACAAAGAAAAGAACGAATCATGGTGAATGGAAAAATTTTCTTCGACTGGTTTTTTTCCTATGGGTTACGCAAAATGACACGTTTCATTAAAGTTTCACGTTTAGGGCAGCCTTGTTCCACGATCAGAGAAATTGTATAAAATTTTTTTTTAAATACCCCAATTTTAGAATTAGCTTATAAATACCCACAAAGGATTGGAAGAGAGGAAGGCTGAGATAGTATTCGAGGAAGAAACACTAAAAGCCAAACCTGAGATTCGAGCAAATGAAAAATGCATATTGTTATCGTCGGTATCTTGGGTTTGTCCATGACAAAGTGATACATACATGTATCATATATCATCACGTTCGTTATATTTTTTCGTTACATCATCAATGTATTAAAAAAAAAAAATTACATTCCTATTGACATTGTTCGGATTTGTTTCAGCAATTTGTATTCCACGAATGATTACGAACTGCTAATAATTGAACTATTAATCGATGATCATTTAATCTTATTGCTAGTCTGAAATTGTTAGCGATTCAGAAGTATCCTTTCTGACGTCACGTCGTACTGCGATGTCGACAATTGTCACATCCCAATAATTTGTAATTTAGAAAAATTAGTTGACTTCAAATATTGTTACTACTACTATTATTATCACTATTACTTTCCAATTTGGTTAAATTTCAATTACTCACGCCCGACGATCAATAAGTGCTTTTTGAATTTCGGATTAATGTCGTACTGTATAAATGAATCATGACGAGTTAAGTGGAATCGGGCGGGATACATATTACTACTAAATGCATATATAGTGGTATATAGCTGAAGTGAAAATACATTAATCAAGCGTATGATTATGAGAGTGTACAGTTAATTACATTACACTTAATATTCTCCGTGAGAGAAACAGCTACAAAATAGCTACAAAATACAAAATTAGATAGCCTGTTAGATCTGGAAGAAGTTAAATCTATTGTTCAATAAACTATAGTTAATCATAATATTCAAGGAGTTGTGCTAGGGTTAAGTATGACGAAACGTTGAGCGTGCCAAAAAAAAGTTTAAAAATGAAACACAAACGAGAAAGGAACATCTGTTGGGCGTAGATAATAAGATACGAAAATATAATCGATTATACAAATCTTCCACAGCAAATAAATCTAGATAAAATGATAAGGATTCATGTCTTCGAAATGATCGGAGTATCAAATATGTAAATATCTTCAAAGAATGTAGTCGTTACCATCATAATGACATTGCTTACTTATTTTAATGATAAGATTATAATTTTAGGACTGTGATTATTATTAAGAGATTAAAAGTGAGTTATAATAATTCGTTTGTCAAGAACTTGTGAAGAGAAGAATGGTTCAAATTTATATTTCCTATTCTTCGACGATGTATCATCAACGAAGGATTTTTCTTTTTTTTTGTTCCATTTTATTTTTATTTTTTGTTGCGTTAGGTCTATTCAAACATTAACATCACAAATATATCTTGTGTGCCGATAAATCGCAATCGGCTTATGACGAATAGTCAATTATAATAAGTTTCATAATAAGTCTGTGTTATCTAATTTAATCAGATGTTCCCATAGTTAAATTCTTGATTCAGTTCAACTATATGCAATAACTCCAATAGTGGAAACGGTTGTAGATTATTTTATAGGGCCAATGGAGACACAATTTATTAGCACAGAGACAGTGCTATCTTTATTTTTATAATAAATTATATTTTTATTTGGTTGTGTGAATGGAAAATATAGGCTAATCAGAAAAAATTAATAACAACAATATTTAAGCGGTAAGCGAACCCATAATATATTAATTGACGAAAAGAAACCTATAACCTGATAATCTTTTGTAATAATATTTCGACCGCTGAGCTGGTGAGGGTCTATCGAGCTAGGCTTTTGTATTATAAACTCATCTCTTTTGCACTTGAATCCTACGATTGATTGGAGCTACGATCTAGTTATTTATTTGACAATTCTCCCGACAATTAACATAATCCAACTTAGGCTTTGCATATGAAAAAAACTTGTTACATATTCGTAAATAAACCCGATATATACGTACGTAATGGACAAAAATACGACAGTAATTCTAAGATCCTCGATATTTAAGATAATCTGACTCTCGTTTTGCTTAGGTTTAATTTATGTTATAGGTATCATATAAAATCTTGAAAGCTCGATTGTGTTTCTGTACAGACACAGACGCAATGAAAATATACATATAAATAAATTATAAATCAATATCGTAATCAACTGCTGTACATAATAGTTATATTATTATTCACGTTATATGAATACATTACACGAAGAATAAAGCAAAAATAAAACCTCGTACTTCCGCAACTTTAGAATGTAAGATAAAAAAATGTGACAAGAAATAATCTTGTAATAGGAAGTTAACAGTCAATGATAAAGTTCATGTAACCAGTCCATCTGAATGGCTATCTATTTAATCTCAAGTAAAGAAATGATAAAGATGGACTGTAAGTGAAAGATCACACCGGTAAAAACTGAATAGAAAATCACTCAATAAATTAAGCAGCCGAGTAGAAAATTTAAACACAATAAATCAAAAAGCGAATGATTAGATGGACAATAATAAAACGGGATTTCAAGTGAATCATCCGCTTCAATTTTTGAGAAAAATTGGAAGGCCAAGTATCCAACAAACGGCCGGTGTTATCATTCAGTTGTGAATTTCTACCCAACAAATAAATCATACGCTAGTGTTTTATGTATTACTCCACACTTTGTATTGTATTATAATGATGAATGTATATTGAGGAAAACAAAAAATATGCTAATTATTATATAGAAAAAATTTTTTCTAATAAAATCAGGATTTTTTCCAACAACGATTTCTTTTATTATTGCCATTGAATCTCAGTTATTCATTTTCTTACAAAGCACATTATCAAACAATATGGAACTAGAAAAACTGCAGTCATGCCAAATAAAAATGTACACTGTATTACTTCCTAGTAAACATTGGTAAGGTTCAATGTTTAATTTTAACAATAGTTAGACAAAAATCATATATTGGTTAAGAAGCAGCTTCACGTTTTTTGAATCCTTTTTTAACTTTTCGTTTAAACTCCTCGATATTGATATCATTCTTCTGGCCGGTCTTTTCAAGTTGTGATTTTTCCTCGGGAGCAACAAATGCCTGTGCTCTTTTTTCAACTCTCTTCTTTGCTGCCTCCTCATGTCTTGTTTCTTGCTCTTTGCGTTTCTTAGCCTGTTTTTGTTCTTCTTTGAGAAAGAATTCTCCAGAAGCAAGCTGCTTGTCGATTTTGCTCTCTGTCTGCGCAGGTGGAAAGGGAGTATATTCCTTCTTAATTTTTTTGTTTTTTGGCTGTTTTCTCTTGCTGACATTTTTGCTATTGAATTTAGGTAAAAACCTCTCCCAATTTTCATTTTTCAATTTCGGGTCCTTAGCCAGTTCTCTTTTAATCATCAAAGCCTTGATATTATAAATAGGATGAATGTTTTTCATTGTATCTTCACAAATCCGACGAACTTGTTGCAATCCTTTGAAGGGTCCTAAAGCTGCGACCGTTTGCCCTTGAACCAATACATAGCAATTTGTCAACAACTCGATCGACTTCAATGTACATCCATTTGGCCCAATCAGCCGTTGTCTGCGCTTAACAAACTTCTCTTTATTTCTAACCAGAGAGGAGATTTTAATTATATCTGCACCGATCTCATCTTGTAATACTCTGACTGCCTGTTCGAAGGGCACTGATCTAGACATCAGTTTTATCATATCTCTTGCTTTGATGATGATGTAGGGATCCCAGGTCGCACGTGTCGTCTTAACAGTCATGCTACCTTCAATGAGATCTAATTCCGCCTTGATTCCATGTTCAGTCAGGGCCTTTTGCACCAGCGGCCAGCATTGTTTCAAGTACTGTTCTCTATACTTTGGAAACAACGTCGCAAATGAACTCTCTTCTAAAAGACGATGTGGATTATCCTGTTGTTTGAAATCGGGGACTTTCAAAGACCACGCGTCGTCTACTGGACCCATACGTGATGGTAATCCATGTTCATTGTCTGAGTCACTCATTGTCATTGCCTCGAGATGAATTTAGATGTATGTAGAACAAGATGGATACTTTTTTTCACTGAAATACTCACGCTATTAGTGTAAGTATTAACACGTGGGTAGCAAGCACATTAAAGCTAAAATATTTTGAGGTTATTCAATTCGGTTAGCCCATGGCCCCCTAATCTCTGTCCCAACGCTTTGGTTGTTAATTTGACGTATAGTGGCAGCACCTCTTTTCGTATTTCAGTCTAGCGTTGACTGAAGGTAGGTATCAGTCAACGAGTGTAGTGCCACAACCGAACAGCTGATATTGACGCGCGTCCGTGTGTTACTTTCAAGACGGCAAGTTCAGCTCCAGTGTTGATCTACGACAGGTTGAGTGAGGATAATGAGTAGATACAGTCTTCTTTAATAACGTAAAGAAAAATTACCATATGAATAAAAGAGAATACAGAAATGGCAGAAAATAGCTCGCTATTCCAGTTATCTGATAACCTCTCTGCGCTCTCCGATGACTCAAAATCCTCGGACACTGGCTTGGGACGTTACTTCAGTAATACAACCCACACAATATTTGACGAAATTGTCCCACCTGCAAAGCAAGATGCGATTCAAAAATCTTCGGTATCTGCCAGTCCTCGGCCTGTGTTTGACTCATTTCTTACCTGTACTTCAGCGAACAACTTTCACGATGACAGTATATTGGAAACCTCAGAACAAGTATCAGACCATGTCACAGCTAGCGACGTTCACAGAGATGCCTGGATTCCATCAGACCAAACAAGAAAGGTCTTGGCTTCAATAGCGACGGCAACACCTGGAAGTCATTTTCCAGATCGAGAAAATCTAACCATGCCTGGTTTGACACTACAAGGAGATTTGACTGATGCAACTAAAGAAGCCTCAATTCACTTTCTTGGTGAGGAGGAAAATATTCACCGAAATGTTTTGACCGTGTCTGATGTAACTCAGGATGAACGTGGTTTGAGAAATTTGATTCAGGCTGGGTGCTATCGAGCAGCTATCAACCTGACTGGAAGATTGCTTGGTATTTATGGTCAAGGATTTGGGAAGATTAATTATCCCAGTAAACACACACCCCATTCCCTGCAGCTATGGTTTACAAGGCTTGCACTTTTGGCCAAGTTAAAGCACGTAGAAGTTTTGGAAAATGAGTCTAAGCCTTTTGGAAATTTAGATAAACCTGATATGTTCTTTACATTCTACCCGGAACTCTATGGAACTAGACCTGGATCCATGGCCTGTTTTGCATTCAGATTACTTCTGGCAGAAATACCAGCATACTGCAACAAGCCAAAAACAGCTTTAGACAATTTATACAAGGTCCTAGCAACTGTTAGGCAGATTATAAAAAATTTGAAGATGGGATTGGGAGAGGATGGTGGGCGCTTCAAATTTACAGCTACGGAGAGGGATGACGCTACTAGATTGTGGATTGGTAGACAATCCAGAGTGCTGATTTCCATCGTCAACTGTGCTTTAACTCTAAAAAATTATATTTTGGCAGTGGATATCCTGGAAGCCTTGAGTGAGAACAAAGATTGGAGTCTTGAACAAAAGCAAATACTGAAGTCTGCTATCGGAAGAGTGCTTCTTCTGCTTGGGGATGTCTCTGCTGCAGAAAAACAATTTGCAGTTGGCAAAGACAATATTCAAACTGTTTCAACTGCCAGAGAATTAACTGACAGAGGCCTGATGGCTGTTGCTCAAAACGCATTTCAAGAAGCTTATAGTTGCTTCAAAAAGGCATCTGCTTCAGAACCAGCGAATGTTATGTTAATTAATAATATGGCTGTGTGTCTGCTATACAACGGGCAACTTGAAGCAGCTGTTCATCTGCTGGAAAGTGCTGTAGTTAGAAATCCATCGAAAGGATTACAAGAGGCATTGCTATTGAACATTTGTACTTTATACGAATTACATACCACACATAGTATGCAGCCCAAATTACACTTATTGAGACAATTAAATAAATACAAAGGAGATGCTACAGCTGTGCAATGTTTAAAATTAACGCTCTAAATTTGAGTAATTGACTATAATCGAATTGGTGTACATGAACATTCTCAGTATCATAACCCAGTCTGGAATAATTTATTGTAGGTAATGTGGAATTTAATAAATATACTGGAACCACATTCAAATTCAATTGATTCAAGTAATTATTAGAGCTATTAGCATTTCGATATATGTTGTTGCTTCAGATTGTTCTCTTGTCATGGATAGAAGTAGTGGCCCTGAAAAGGGCCGAAGGTTGAAAGAGTCCAGTGCTCACTTAGAGCTGGTGTATTTTGTGACGGCTTTGGTGCCTTCACTGACAGCGTGCTTGGCCAATTCTCCAGGAAGTAAGAGCCTGACAGCAGTTTGGATTTCCCGGGAAGTGATGGTCGATCTCTTGTTGTAATGTGCAAGTCTTGACGATTCGGCGGCAATACGTTCGAAAATATCGTTAACAAAGCTATTCATGATACTCATAGCTTTACTTGAAATGCCAGTATCAGGGTGCACTTGCTTCAACACTTTGTAGATGTAGATAGCGTAGCTTTCCTTCCTTTTACGCTTCTTCTTCTTATCCCCTTTAGATATATTCTTCTGGGCTTTCCCAGCTTTTTTGGCAGCTTTCCCGCTAGTTTTCGGAGGCATCGTTAGGATTAACTTAAAAAAGCAGTGAGCCTGACGCACAAGCAGGAGAAGTGATAATAACACTTTCACTCCGAATATATATACAGTGGGAAATCTCTAGCGCCGAACCAATCAGAGAAGCCCACACTTAGTATAGGGTGGGCTCAATGCGCGTAGTGCGATGCGCTCATTGAATTGCAGTGCGAGTATAAATACGTAGCTCTAGCGCCCCTGATCATTCACGCCATAGGCACAGAAGTGGATTGTTCGATTAAAGTTAGTTTAACTCTTCACCGATTAATATGTCTGGCCGCGGTAAAGGAGGTAAAGTAAAGGGTAAGTCCAAGTCCCGGTCAAGCCGAGCAGGTCTACAATTTCCTGTTGGTCGTATTCATCGTCTTTTGCGTAAGGGCAATTATGCAGAACGGGTTGGAGCAGGAGCTCCAGTCTATCTAGCCGCTGTTATGGAATACTTGGCTGCTGAAGTATTGGAATTGGCAGGGAATGCTGCCCGTGACAACAAAAAAACCAGAATTATTCCACGACATTTGCAATTGGCTATACGTAATGACGAAGAGTTGAACAAATTACTCTCTGGAGTCACTATTGCTCAAGGTGGTGTCCTTCCAAATATTCAGGCTGTACTCCTACCCAAGAAGACCGAGAAGAAAGCCTAAATCTTACGCGTCGAAATTTGTATAATCGGCCCTTTTCAGGGCCACCAATTTATCTTGCCTATTGATCGAATCAATCCGAGCACCAATCCTGTGTGTAACCGTTATAAATTTAGGGTAGTAGCCAGGGTAGCAGCATACTGTTAAAATGTCATCTATAGCTTCATGAGTGCACTATGTACCACCAGCTGTAACCATTTGAAACGCCCGACCTAAGAATGTATTGAACAGACTAGAAGCTGAATTTACTTTGTCCATGATGCTGACACCAATCTAGCAATGCTGAAAAGAAAATAACACTATGAATGCATACAGGTGTCGATGCTGTGAACTCCATCATGCGAACCCAATAATCGACTTTCCTCTTGGTCTAACGATTAAAGAGATTTGTCTGGTTTTGAAGCAATCGCGTCGCGTAAAGTACGCTGACGAGATGTTCTCGCTATTTGATTGGTTTTTGAGAATTTAATCAATTTTAAATCTATCAGTCGTATCAAATCCTTGCGTCGCGTTTGCGCACACGTTTCTGCATTTAATCGTGGCACAGGCCGTGAAACGTTGAATTTTAACAGCTCACAATTGACCGATGCGCATGCGCTCGGCTTCAAAGTCGTTGAACTTTCAGAATAAATTAAAAAATATCGTTCTGGTTACTTTTTTTTCATCCTATGAAGTTTTTCAACGCGTTTTATCAAGTCGCAGAAGTAATAAATCAAGCTGATTTTCTGAAGTAGAGCCAAATTAAGTACGGACTTGAAGATTCAATTCGCAATGAGTCATGGAGAAATCAATATTCTTGAAACCGTTCTAACCATTTGCTTCAGGACACCGTTATCGTAAGAACGATGTGCGTAGTACATGTATGGTAATCACAATGTAGAATAAAAAATGACAATTTCGCCTGAAAATTCTCTGATTGTGAAATGAGGGAAGGAGAAATTTATCTGCAAATAAATAACATGGTCGTACGAGCGCCTATTTGTTCTCTGTTGGAATTGGTTCGTGGCCCTGAAAAGGGCCGATTTAGTGAAGTTGTTGCTGGTGTTGTTGGACTGCTGTTGCTGATCAGTGGGTCGCTTAACCTCCGAATCCGTAGAGAGTGCGGCCTTGACGCTTCAGGGCGTAGACGACGTCCATTGCAGTTACAGTCTTCCTCTTGGCGTGTTCGGTGTAGGTAACAGCGTCCCTGATGACGTTTTCCAGGAATACCTGTAAGAATTTTCCCATGTCAGCGAGTCGACAAATACGTATCAACTAATTCGAAATTATAAAATGCTAGCACTGCAATGCGAGAAAATACAGATATTGCAGAAAAAGAGAATCATGTGCGGTTAGAATTTAAGGCATTAAAAGTCACAATTTTCCAAGTCTGGATCATGAAAGTTAAAACGTACCTTCAAAACTCCACGAGTTTCTTCGTATATCAATCCGGAAATACGCTTAACTCCACCACGACGGGCCAAACGACGGATAGCTGGCTTGGTAATACCCTGAATATTATCACGTAACACCTTCCTGTGCCTCTTGGCTCCTCCTTTTCCCAATCCCTTTCCTCCCTTACCGCGACCAGTCATGGTTGCCGAAAAATAGGCTTGATATTAAACAGTAGATAATACGTTACGTTACACGCAGTTGCGGCGTCTGGGTAGCGTGGCGGACGCGTTAAGGGTTTATATACTGCTTGAAGATGAGCTCCCCTCCATAATTTCGTGAACCAATCGACGTACTGCATCGGCACAGCTGGTGCTTATAAGCCGAAGCGTCGTCGAAGGCATGCATTCGTGCACGGAAGTAGCATCTGATCACTCACCGTTACGCTACGTCAATTCTATTATTAACCATGGCTCGTACCAAGCAAACTGCTCGTAAATCCACTGGTGGCAAAGCTCCGCGTAAGCAACTAGCCACTAAGGCTGCCAGAAAAAGTGCTCCGGCAACGGGAGGTGTGAAAAAACCTCATCGTTATCGTCCTGGAACCGTTGCTCTCCGTGAAATCCGTCGTTATCAAAAGAGCACTGAATTACTTATCCGGAAATTGCCCTTCCAACGTCTTGTTCGTGAAATAGCTCAGGATTTCAAGACAGATTTACGGTTCCAAAGTTCGGCAGTTATGGCTCTTCAGGAAGCTAGCGAAGCATACTTGGTTGGTCTTTTTGAAGACACCAATTTGTGTGCAATTCACGCCAAACGTGTTACCATCATGCCCAAGGACATTCAGCTAGCTCGTCGCATTCGAGGAGAACGTGCTTGATTCGCTTTATCCAACATCTACACCAGCAAACGGCCCTTTTCAGGGCCACAAATTGAATCCATTGCAAAGAATTTACTCGTATCGCTACGATAGTGCAATGGTTGCCATTCATGTGAAACTTTTAATATATCAAGTAGATGTGAGGTATACCTAAGTCACATTATTCGTTATTGTAGAAAACCAGTCTGTTCTCCTCCCCTTATAATACCACCCCTAAACAAATGTGCAGTTGGGCCCTTTGATAGACAAACATGAAAAGATGTGCCACCACATCCTCTGAAGGATGTATCGTCCCACCAACCATTTGCCCCTGGCTATACCTGTATCGCATTAGTAATTTTGTGCTGCAATGAGAACGATAGCTGGATAACTGAAATTTCTTTCCACTGTGATTCATTGTAAGATACGTGAACAAAACTGATAGAATTGGTCAGACGTATGTACATACTGTTGCGAACTGGATATTCGTGAATGAGAAGAATGATTAAATGGGTAGAGTTGCTTTACACGGTCAATTCTTTGGCATTGAAAACAATTGATGGCCCTGATAAGGGCCGTTTGTGATTTTTCCTGTTTTATTGTTGTGGGTCGGTACCGATTATTTACTTCTTTCTTGGTGATGCAGTTTTCTTGGGTGCTGGTTTTGCGGCTTTCGAAGCTACAGCTGCCTTTTTCGGTTTGGGTGCTTTGGGCTTGCGAGTTGGTGTTTTGGCAGCCTTCTTCGCCTTGGAGGGTGCCTTTACTTTGGGTGATTTTACGGCCGTAGTTTTGACAGGTTTGCGTTTCTCCACAGCAGAGGCGGGCTTCTTCACGACGGCTATTTTTTTGGTGGCTGCAATAGGCTTTTTTGGACTCTTTGCAACTGCTACAGTTTTTGTTGGCGCAGCAGGTTTCGCAGCGGCACGTTGTACTTTCGGTTGTGGTTGTGTGCTGCTGGCATTTTTTCCATTGGCGATTTTGAACGAACCTGAAGCTCCTTTGCCCTTGGTCTGGACTAGGAGACCATTGGTGACCGCGGTTTTCAAGTACTTCTTTATAAATGGAGCCTGCCTCTCCGCGTCTATTTTGTACGTGGCAGCAACGTACTTCTTGATGGCCTGAAGAGAAGATCCACCACGTTCCTTCAAACTTGCTATAGCTGCGTTCACCATTTCCGATGTACGAGGGTGAGCTGGCTTGACACGAGGTTTCTTTGACTTTGGCGATGCTGCAGTTTTTTTCGCTGGAACGGCCTGAACAGTTGGACTGTTCGCCGTTGGGCTGGCTGAGGCTGCAGGCAAAGCAACTTTGTCGCCCATTTTCGCAGTTACAGATGGAAAATGATACAATTTCGGAGATTTTATAATAATTTAATTCGACAAATCGATAGAAACTGATTTCACAAGTACAATGTATCCTGTTAAAAGTCCAGTGTACACAGTCTCAACATTTGTTTATTACTCAAGAAAAATCTGAGCAACACTTTGCTAGTATAGGAAAGCGCGGACCATGGAGAGAGACCTCGCGCGCGTTTCACGCATTGCGCTCACCGCCGTTCGCGCACACGACACTGACTGAACGGTATTCTGTCAGGAATTCTGCAATTTGAAATAAACATTCATTGACCTCAGGTGGTCACTAAGTACTACAGACTATGATCTATCTGATTCATGAACTTTCCGAAGGATTAAGTCGGCGGGTATCCCGAAAAAAACAGACTCCGCGAAGCGTGCACTTGACACCGTAGACGCTCTGAGTGACGGTCATCCCGATCCTGACCTGGGGAAGCATAGTAAGGATGATTTCGATAAATATTGTTAAAGTCAAAGCTTCGCTGTATACCTGAACAAAAGATTACCCCTCTAGAATCACTCAGAGCTCTAATAATGCCCCTCAAAGTTCGCGCGGTCGCGACCAAGTTTACGAGCTTCGCTTTCTGCAGACGGATTCCGACTCCCGACCCGGTTGCAGCATCGACTGACGTCGACCTTCTCACTGAGGTTAAAAAATTATAGATTATTTTTAAATAATTTAACTCGTTGACGGATATCTGTTGAGCCAGGAGCGGTCACGGTCCCTTTAAAATCCACGCTTCGATAGGATTTCGACGCATGTTCAGAATGTCAAGAATGTTTGTAGTAGAAAACGACATGAGTAGGGTTTTACAATGGACTACACGAATCGGTCTAGCGAAAATACGTATTTGATTTGCCACAATCAGGGTAGCTAAGATGTCGACTTTTTGGATTTTTATCGATATTGCGGAAAACGTAATCCGAGTTTAGCAGCGAAGCGTTACTAATCCGAATTCCGAGCAGTATACGTCGCAAGATTTGTCAATATATATAGGGTGCGCGCATTACGTATCAATGATCATGCGGCCACAAATTGTTGGAAATGAATTTGAGGAATTATGGAATACAAATTGCCTGACCTCGTAACATCATTGGTTTTGCAAAAAAACGTCTGAAATTATTTTCATGAATCGACGCCTCCACTAAGAAAACATATGAAACTAAAATAAAAGTCAACGTCTATAAGTAATATATCCTTACGACTGTCGGATTCGTATCCTCCACTTATATCACACTTTTTTATCCGGTATATACATCGAAAGACCGGATATGCTAGATAATTCCGCATGACCTGAATTCTGAAGCTGCAGCTAGCCCTTCAATTTCATTGAAATGAGACCTTCATAATCTGAGGTATGCCGATACCGTCTTTGACCTTGGGCTAGAATTTTTTTCTCGTCTCGCAATTAAATACATATTAGTGGTTAACATTCCATTTTCACCAATCATGAATTTTCTAAACCTCGGATATTGGTTCATGAATAACATACGGTCGTGCTGTTCGAGCGAAGACAATTGTAACCCATATGATAATGCGCGGGGTATAATAATGCGCGTAATAAACGCTCGAGCGTGCAATCACTCTTCAACTCATCTTCGTCATGAATTTTAAAAAAAGGATATGTCCTCACATGGAGGGTTGTATAATTTAACAATTAGAACAGACTGTTCAGTGACCGGAGATGCTAAATATTCCCAAAGAGTCTTGGAAAACTTTTGCAGTTCTTGACAAATGAAGGAATATTAATAAATACTATACAGGCGGGTAGAACTTATCTATAAGATGATTGTCAGAGTGGCATAAATCCATCCGATAATAATTGCGACTACAAAAACTTATATGCCTTACTTATACATACCTAGAGGTCATAACATAATATATAACATATGTCAAAATGGCCGCTTGCAAAAATGATACACATTGTCTTTAAATTATAAATATTCATTTCTACATTATCTTTCTATGAAATAGTGTCTTTTTAAAGTCAGATTATCAACAGTGTGATGTATGTGTCACTGTCTAACTGGATGAATTTTACCGGTGTGAATTCAAATCTACCGGAAGTTTGTCTCAATATGGTGGAACCAATCTGTGGAAAGAACTACTATTCGCCTGACACCGTGCTGACACCGGTTATGTTGGGGTTAAGTGCGGGGTCGCCGATTGTTTATTATTTATAAAGTTTTATAGTATAGATATTATTTTTTGTAAAACAAATGGATCTTAATGAATTGTTGAGTAAATGTGCATTAGCAAACAAACGTAATGTATTTCACTTTATACTTTGCCGAGAAATGGGAAAAATTATTATAGCAACAATATCCACGTCTTCATATTAATCGTGTGCTAATTTTGACATTTTTCGACTATACAGCTGACGAGAAAAAGGCGGAAGAACTTGAGAAAAAAGAAGATCAATTGTTCCAAAAAATTTATAAAGAGTGGAAGGGTACTAAGGCAGAGGATAAGGATCTAACTTACAAAGTTATACCTAAATTCTATTTCAAAGTAAGTTGTTTTGTCGACCAGCAATTCTCTTAATTCTCTTCTAGTACTCATAAAAGTTCTTGTCAAAAAGCATTGAATTACCAATCATTTCAGCTCCCAAAAGAAGATGAAATACTGCCACAAAAGTTACGGGAAGAGACGCGTGCCTTATTCCTACAGAAAAGATCTCGCCAACTCCTTGATAATAATGAATTGAAGGCACTTTGGGTCCTCTTGGACAAACATCACAGTCCTCCTCTCTCTGGAGAAGAACAATTAATAAATTATGAAGATTTCAAGAAAGTTGGTGCTTTAGCTGGACTTAAGTGTGCTCCGTATTTTACTGCGGTTGTTTTTGCTAAATTGCAACAAGGAGATCCACATGGGCGTATCAGCATCATGGCACTGTTCAACTATGTCATGAGGAAAGTCTGGTTGCATCAAACACGAATTGGTCTTTCATTATATGATGTTACCGGTCAAGGATACCTGAGAGAATCCGTATGATTCAGAACTAAATTTTTATAATCTATCAGATAATTTCTGAGCTTGTCAATTATGAGCATCAATCTTTTTTCCAGGATCTAGAGAACTATATTTTAGAGTTGATTCCAACATTACCACAGCTTGAAGGACTGGAAAAGTCATTCCATTCTTTCTATGTTTGTACAGCGGTGCGAAAGTTCCTATTCTTTTTGGATCCTCTCAGAACTGGCAGGGTACGAATACAAGATATTTTAGCATGTAGTTTTCTAGATGATCTGTTGGAGTTGCGTGATGAGGACTTGCCTAAAGATTTGCAAGAAGCAAACTGGTTTTCTGCGCCATCAGCCTTGAAAGTCTATGGCCAATATCTCAACCTTGATCGTGATCATAATGGCATGCTCAATAAAGAGGAACTTTCCGGGTAATCATGGAAAATACTAATTAAAAAAACTTAAAAAAATGTTTGGCGCATGCTCACTACAGTTGTTTTTGACCTTTTATTCATTGAAGGTATGGCACAGGGACACTCACTGGAGTCTTTCTGGAGAGAGTTTTTCAAGAGTGTTTGACATACGAGGGCGAGATGGACTACAAAACCTACCTGGACTTCGTTCTTGCTTTGGAAAATCGTCATGAGCCACAAAGTTTACACTATCTTTTCCGTATTCTCGATATCAACAATCGTGGATATCTTGACACATTTTGTCTTAACTACTTTTTTCGGGTGAGTTGTTGATTGCAAAACACGAGAAGATTTGAGAAGAGAATATTTTCCGATGAGTTCCGTGATGTGTAATACTTTAATGTCTCCATTTTCTCTTCAAGGCGATCCAGGAGCAGATGACAATGCACGGGCAAGAACCTGTCAGTTTCGAGGATGTGAAGGATGAAATATTTGACATGGTTAAACCACTGGATCCCTGCAGAATAACTTTACAAGATCTTTTATCCTGGTAACCTATTCAATTATTGCGTTCATTAATTACAATTTCATTTCATCATTAATTCTTTAATCTATTCTGGTTATAGCGGTCAAGGTGATACAATGGTCAGCATTCTAATCGAATTTCATGGTTTCTGGGCTTACGAGAATCGAGAAGCTATGGCGGCGGACAATGGGGATGAATCTTCGCACGTTTGACAACTTCTTGGATGGAAACTGCGGATCTCTGATCACACTTGTATAAATTCTCCTTAATCCCTAACGTGTCATTTTTGAGACTGAAATATATGTGATTGATAAAATTTTGAAGTTTTACTCAAATACAACTCACGCTTTTTACGAGCGATGCTGATATTCTGCACGAAGAAACTAGATGAAATTCCAATAGCAGAGAAGCAAAATTTCATTTTCTTCAATTATGCCTGGAAGATTTAATTCTGGTCAAAATTAGCATGTGACACCTTTTGTCAGAAAGTTATACGATTTAAGGCTAGTTTGACCTGGTTTAGAATCCGCGATAGGTCTTCAATTTTAATCGATGAATCTTCTTTAATTCTTTAGCCCACATTTTGGATGGCCAGATTTTTGGTTTCTGTATGGGATGGTATTATTGAAATAACTGCATTTATAATTTTGTTACAAAATTCATTTATTAATCCCACAATAGTGGAGTTTCACTTGAAAGGTTTGTACAGGAAGGGAAGAATATTTATACAAAATTCAATATGCAGACGGTAGGAAAAGGGTGGGAGGGTGATATCTTAGTTTTTGCGTCTTGTAATTTGGTGGAATGGCAATGTGCGTTGTTACTCATTTCACAGAAAAATAATTCGATAATTTGCGTCTACTATAGCCTGCGTTTGTATGATACAGAAAAAAAAGGCCCACGATTCAAATTAGTTCGGTCGTGGTTTAAAAATACGTCACAGGACGGTTCCTCTATGTTCAATAATTTAACTTATACCTTTGTTAAGCTACAAAACATTACGAATTTCTAATTTATTAACAGTGTTTCGAATCGTCTTATTTCTTTCCTTTTCTCGTTATACCCGAACGATGGTTGAAAGAAAACATAGTGAAACCAGACCAGCTAATAAAGTTGCAGTCTATTTTTGATTATAACGAAATTTAATTGTATATATACAAGGCTACCTAAGCTCGGAGGTATTTCTAATATTTTTCATACAACTTTAGTACGTCAGTAAGGCTACAGCGTTGGTTCTTCTCAACAACTTCTCCATAATCCCGACTTGTTTTACAAAATTATTATTATATTTACATTTTTATAAATCTGCTCAATCTTATTTTCTTTCTACTCATCAAAAGCTCAGCAGCACAACGCTTCGTCGTCGTATACAATTATATTCTGAAATAATACATACCATAATAATATTACACTTTGCACCTTTACACTTAAACGCTATACATATAATCTAATACTCTAATATAATAGTTACATACTGTACAAAAGTAGTGGCTACTGCAGTAAACCGGAAATATTGAAATGTACTCACACTGAAATTCGCCTGTTTATTATTATTTTACAAAAAAAAAAAAAGGTAGTGCGCAGTATATTTGGATGGGATTTGACCCTCACCCGGCGTTCTATAGCCACTTTTAATTTCTATAAGCTTTACAAAATACTGAGTATATGAACTTTCGAGTCGACGGACTCAGATCACAATGTACGTATTCGATACTAAATTTAGTCTTCAGTCGGTTTATTATTATTTACACAGAATTCCTTATAATATTACAATCAGTTACTGAAAACTACGACATGCATCATTCAGGGTAAGGAAAACGCTCCACAGTCTTTATCCACCCTGCGTGCCGTGACACCTCGATAGGAAGTATCATCACATTCACACGTCTTAAGTTCATCTCCACACCTTCGCATCCAACGAAGGTGTCTGGAGATAAGGAAGACAAATTTAAAACTTTATCCTATTAACCTAGTTCACTTCCGATATTTTCTCCATTAAATCCTCAGCTCCGAATCTGCGACGGGTATACCTCTAGGTGGACCTTGATTCGACCTTTGTGCCCCAGCAGGTACGAGAGGGCTTATACTAGGACTCCTCGTTGCGAGGGGTGAAAGTGATGGTGAAAAACTAGGGCTCAGGGCTGCTGAAGGGAAAGTAGAGCCATCGTGACTAATCGGTGACCTTGGTACAATTCCTCTTGCCAAGGCAGGGGCAGCGAGTGACCTTGGTGCGACAGAAGTTAACAGCGGCGGCGGTGGTGCTTTGTGCACTGGCTTGCCTTTACTACTGCTAGAGTTTCCGCTCTGAACGCTCGCAGCATCATCTTTGAGCCTTGCTATCTCTCCAAAGACATGAGCTAGTGGTTGGTACTGGGGCCCCCAGTCAAGTAGATAGTCCCAGTTGTAGGAACCGGTCAGTTCTTCTTCCGAGTGGACGATAGAACTCAGAGAACCGTTCATAGAGGGCTGGGGAGCTTCTAGGCCGGAAGTGGGTCTCCCGGCTTCACTAATCTTCCCATAAATTAACGTAGCTATATCAGCCTCTGTGGAAGTCTCGTCCTCAAAGAGATGCAAGCTGTCCAAAGGTAAGGCTTCTGGTGGTCTTCTTGGAGTACCGGTTGGTGGATCAACTATACCGAGTCTAGCAAGATATTCTTGAGTATTGTGAACCGAGAGATCACTTGCCGAGTCTCCGGTCTGCTGTCCTTCGTTTATCATCCTAATTTCCTCGTCTTCCCCATCATCTTCGGCGGATCCTCTGCCAGACGATCCTGACTGGTCACTTCCCGACAGTTCTGAAGTTGCTTGTTGTTGAGCGGATTGTCCTGACGTTCCGTACGGTGGAATTTCATCGTATTTTGGGGGCGCGAATTGGCTAGACGTGCCGCCGCTGCGGATCGGTATCGTGTCAAACGCACTCGGATCAACGTAGCTGTTAGAAGTTGTCACGGTGCTCTCTCCATTCAAACCCGGTTTCGTCCCCTTCTTGTGTCGGCGATTACGTACGTGAAGAAATAGAAATATTCCCCCGAATGCGACTACCACCAACAGCAAGGCTATTAGGAGTCCTAATGCCCAATCTGCCAGCCCTCCGGTAGCTGCTACTGCCATGTTAGATCCTATATCTGCTGCGGATTCGTCCACGGATATTTCAACGACAGTCATGTTTGATAGGGAGCCCTGTCTTCCGGAACTTGCAGAAACCACGAGCCGCGACTCTTCTGCGACGTTTACGAGCTTTTGCTTCACTATAAGAGCGCCGGTGGTCCTGTTCAATTTAAAATAAGGGTGTTGCGACGTCAGTTGGTACACAACGCGTCCATCAGGTCCTTTGTCGCGATCTGTGGCGGTAACATGGCCGATGACAGTTCCAGGTAAAATGAGGGTGTTCCGTATCGCAAATTTGTACATTCGCTCGGTAAACTGCGGGTAAAATTCATCCCTGGAGTCTATTTCCACGCGGACACGAACAGCCGCGGTTCTACCGCCCGTATCAGTAGCCCAGAGTGTAAAGGCGTAGCGATTTCTTTGCTCATAGTCAAATACACCCCTCGTTGAAACTAGTCCAGATTTTGAGTCAACGGCAAAAAGTCGCCAGGAATCGTCGATGTCAGAGAATCCGGATGCCGCAGCTGACACTATTGAGTAGTTCAACGCCCCGAAGATACCACGGTCCAAGTCCGTTGCTCTTGCGGTAAAGATTCGCGTACCAGCCGGCTCATTTTCACCAACGAATTCGAGGTATTCCGATACTGGGAAACGCGGAGAATTGTCGTTTACGTCTTCCAGGTGGATTCTAAGTCTCGTCAATGCACAGAGTGGAGTTGAGGGGTCAAGATCACAGGCCATGACCACTAGGACGTGTACTTCCGGTCCAAGGTCACAGTCTAGAGTCGCGTTGACCAAAACTACTCCAGAGGCTTTATCCACGCGGAAGAGACCCGCGTCGTTTCCGGAAGTGATGTCATAGGTAATGGTGGCTGCCGGAGTGCCAGGTCGATCGTCGTCCTTCGCTCTTAAGACGGCAACAGTGCTTCCCTTATCAGCGTCTTCTTTGATAGCGACTTCATAAAGTTTTTGATCGAACTCTGGATAGTTGTCGTTTACGTCTTCAACGTTCACGATCACAACCGAGGCCGAAGAATTTTCATTCCTTGAACCGAGTCGCAATCTAAAATGGTCTTCACTTTCTCTATCAAGATTTTTCGCAAGGATTAACTTTCCTCGAGAAACCTCGAAAACCCCGTTATCATCACCGGAGATAACGTTCCCGTCTATAAGGTCGATGTCTGATAACCTCATCAGCGTCGAACCGCGTTCTGCATTTTCCTTAACGTTTATTCTGAACTCTTTTCCAGGCTGAGAGCTCTTCAAAGTATTGAGCCGCACCACCACCGTGCAGACCGACGATCTCGATGGCTTGCCCGAATCCTGAGCGATGACAGCAAGCACTACATCCTTCAAAAGCGGCCTCGGAAGCGCCGTTCTGTTCACCGAAACGACCCCCGTTTCGGAATGAACGCTGAAGCCCTTCACTGGATACACTAGGCTGTACCGGATGCAGGAATTTTCCTCTAAGAGGTCTTTGTCCGTTGCGTTTACTGCCACGACTTCTTGTATCTCACCACGGCCGTCTGAAAT
Source organism: Athalia circularis (assembly GCA_963978495.1). Lineage (NCBI taxonomy): Eukaryota > Metazoa > Arthropoda > Insecta > Hymenoptera > Athaliidae > Athalia > Athalia circularis. The sequence goes on along the minus strand of OZ021700.1, from coordinate 30,176,344 downwards.
AACATGAAAGGAAAAAGAAATTAACATCCATATCGATTTATACACGCTTCAGGATGACGTTTTTTTCCAAGTTGGATATTTTCAGCAAATGTTTTAGTAAGAAGTCGCTCAGGCATAAGTAGAGATACATTGAATCATTGAGCTTTTTTTGGATGATTCGAGCATATAATATTATATACGAGATTAAACAATAAATATGCTACAATAGTGTTACAGTGACTCGGTGATGTGGCTCGTGAAGGCGTTCGAGTTAATTAATCTCATCTCCGTGTATGAGTTGGCGGTAATATATTTTGCTAGCTTTGCAATTGGCTTTTTATACGTCTTTGTACGATGCCTGACAGGCTTGCATACATATAGGTATGCAGCAGAGATATACAATAATGGCGAAGTTCTTTCAAACGGATAAAGAAACTGCAGCGACTACATCGCAAGGTGACTGTAGTTTGTAGTAGTAGTAATATGCTGAAGATTCGAACGGTCGAGAGCGAGGTCGCTTCTACTAATTAACGCTACCCGCAGTGTCAAGCGACCGTGTTACGGAAATTAATATGCCAATACGTAAAGTACGCGGCATAAGTATAAAGAACTAATAATACGACGTACTACTATATACTATATGAATATGTGTATACCTGCAATATCCATGCACACGCGATGCACCATAGAAAAAACAAAAATAGAGAAAAAAATTACATCGAAATAAAAATCGGTGACGACAAAAAAATTAACTCGCATAAAATGAAAAAAAATGTTACTTGATCGAAAATTATCCATTGGATGAAAATATCACCAGCCGTACACGATCATCGATTATTTATTCGGGATATCAATTTCCCGTATATTTATTATACATAGTATATTATATGCCTATAAGCATATTAATTATTCGTTGAACGATAATCTACTGCACATCGGAATGGACCACCCTGTGCAGCATCACTACTTTGCACACATACGTTTGAGATGTAGATACAGGGAACCGAGCTGCAGCATCATCTGAGAGCTAAAGCGTATTTTTCGATTATGTACATGTATTTTTTTCCATCAATTCTTTTTGCTCAAACGCATAGTCGTTTCGGGGTGAGGTTTGGTCTCCCTGTATAGCATCAGGACAAACAGGGCCTGCGGAGGATAAGCTGTCCTGACACGAACTGAACGGAAGTATGAAATAATAACCAGTTGTATAAATCGCGTCGTGCGCGGCAGCATCGCGCGGCGCGTTGGCGCACAAAAATCATTCCGATGCGTTTCAAATCGTTGGATAACTCCGCATTAATGTGCCAAACCCGTTGCCAGACACCAACGAAGAAAGGCCGCGTATAGTACGAAAAATACGTATACGTATATGCACAGAATTATAAATTGACGGAAATATTCATTTCGCACCCCGACAGATATCCCTGCAGAATGGCGAACTCCTGCGCTCTATCAATTTCGTTTTGTTTGTGTCTGCTCTTCCTCCTGCATTTGTTGTCGCTGTGCTTTGCTTGATCGATTTCTATAGTTACTTTTACATAATATGCTACTGGGTACCTCGAATATAAAGATACTATTATTCTGTTAAATTGATTTTTTTTTTCTCCATTCCGAAATCGGGGAAAAATTACTTCGCTTAATGTACAGTGAACAAGGAATTAGATGGGCAACGAATGGGTAATGCATGGAAAATAAATCGGTATATTACGTGGAGCTTTTCGGTCCGTTCAGTGGTCGAAGTATATGTATTACGGTGGGGAGAGCGACCCCGGAACATTTTCCATAAATTATCGATGCATAACGCCATTCGTTGTCGGGTCGCGAACGATTTGTGATCCTCGTACGCGCGATCGGGCGCCGCGCTGTGCTTTGCAACGGGGATCGCTGACTCGTGCGCAACTGTGGTATTACATATATAATATGCATTTATATATATATAGATGCGCAATACACATATGAAAAACGACCACCAATGCGGGTATGTATACACGTACATAGTACATGAATTACACGTAACATACATACTATATATGTTTTATACACTCTATACATCTGCACGTTACCGCGAGCGCGCGCTTGTGCAGTTCATTAAAGTGCACTTCTTAGAGCATAAACATTTAATTCGCCGTAAAAGGACGAATTATTATAATACTACAGCACCCGGCGCAACTTGGGTCGTGATTCCCCAATGACTAAATTTTTCACAATCCGTTCCCATATAGACGAGCTGATGTGAAGCAACGCGTTTTCAAAACACATCGTATAATAACCGATACGCGGTGTAATTGATTTCAGTTTACCGCAAAGTTATCATGTGGAAAAATAAAAATTCTAATTATTGAACTATATAGGTTAAATGATGGCCTATGATCCTAATAAATTTAAAACAATCGGGAGTATGTTGTAACCCGCGTATAGTGTCTTACTTTTTGCGGCTAAGGCGGCTCTAGGGGAACTCTACAGACGCGGTTGGTGTCGCAGGATTTATTTATGTGCGATGGGTCCCGCTCCGGTTAGAAAGATTGCCCCGTTTATGCTCGCCCTCTCGCTTTTGCTACAACGGCACTCACGCGCGTGGGCCTTTAAATCACAAACGCGCCAATATACTTTTTGTTTCTTTTCTTATTCTTTTTTTCCGTTTTCTCTTTGTCTCGATTGCTCATCTTCAATGTAGTATACCATTTTTTTTCTTCAAATCTCAAATTTCGGATCTCAAATTTGTTCCTCACTTACATCATAGGACAGGAAAGAAATTCTATTTCACAAATTCGAGTGTTGGTATGTTTTGTAATCAGAGAATTGATATGAGCTGTGGATTTTAACTTCCGAAATCTTCAGTCGCGGGCAGGAGAACTGTATACGTACATAACTGCGGGGAGCCGCGCGCGGTGAATCGAGAAAGGAATTGCTGAAGAAGAAAACCGGCCAGTCGTACGTCCGCGGCTGAGACGGAGTGAGATATATAGCGCGTGACACCGATTATTGTGAAATTGCATCTCCCCTTGGTTGTATGGCAAAAAATCAAATCGTCTGACAGGTTGGTGCGACACAACGGCAGCCCACCGCCGAGCAACGGTGCTGCACAATAACGTAATCCCGTCCACATAATTGAGCTTATAGCCGGATCGAAGGCTCCGCAAATCTTTGGGCGTCGAGTGCCCACCGTCGTCGGATGTATTGTAAAACGCGACTTTCTAGCAGTAGGTATATAATGTCGTGAAGATCGATTGAGATTATACACAACAGTTTGAGAATGATGCAAAATAAAAATAAACAATTATAATCTGAAAAACAAACCTGGAAGCGATGCGGAGTAGGCGGCCTGTTGGAATTCCGGCGCATTATCGTTCAAGTCGGTTACCCTGATGGTGAGTTCTGTCGACGCTTCGTGGATTCCGTCAGTTGCCAGAACGCGGAGATTGTATTCCGCCTGCGTTTCCGCGTCCAGCTTTCTCCGTAGAATGACTTTGCCACTGTATCGATCTATGCTGAATGGACCGGGGCGGGTCGTGTTGCCGAATTGGTAAATCAAGGCTGGCGAACTGTCGACGTCGTTTGCAGTTATCGTTGTAAGAACGGTGCCCACTTCCGTACCTGAAATCAACACCAAACCTTCGATTATAAAAAAAAGGACTTGGGTATCGAAAGGACAAAAGGTCTGAAGGATCGTAAGTGTTGATGTGCCGATAGAAGAGAACCTATTGTCTGGTTAGAATTCAAATGTAATCCGCTGCACGTTTCTCGGAGTAAAAGGTACTATTTGCCTTCCCTTGTCCGTAGATCGGGATTAATTCGTGCGATTTCCGTGGAATCATTACCCTTGCCCTGTGCCAGTAGTATACCGTGCGGTATGTCGTATCGTGACTCTTTCGCGAATTTAAATCCCCGTTTGTTATTCATGAGTCCATTGCCGCAGCCGCATGAGTTTCAGTGTGGGTATCAGGCGTATAAGAAGCTATAAATGACTACAGGTTGCGTTATCCGTAACCACTTTGCAGGTATTGTCAGCGGTTGATTGTTTCCGACATCTCGGTTACGGAATTCCGCTATAGAGAGAGCGAACACGCCTTTGAATCGCAACTTGCAAATGAAACGAAATACACCTTTCGCGCAGAGGTTATGGCTACAAGAGGTATACCATCACGTTGTCGTTGGTTCTTGAATGCGAAAGTTACTTAACATGCATTAAAGTTGTCCTATCATGTCCTTCCATCTTTCAATCTCGCACTGCACCTCGCAGAGAACCTTCGCTGCTGTTTCGCGGAGCATATCATGCGGGAAAACCATACTGGCGGTAGTCTATATAAGTACCGATATGTAATAACGTTGTATAGTAAAAATAAGTCAAAATTTTTATCTCATGTGTGAGCGTAAAAAAATTATTCCATTGCTAGGAGTGAGCAACATGAAGTTCTTCGTATCACAACATCCGCATCACATTGCATCGCAGCTCGTGTCTTTGTTTTTCGAAAAGTTAGAGCTGCGCGACGTGATGTGCAACGAGGTATATAAGATATAAGAATTTAAGAACCTCGATGGAAAGATGCAGACAACGACAGACCGCATACAGGTACATATGCAACGGCAACAGCAGCAACAGCAGCCATGCGAGGGGGAGGGGGGGGCATATTCCAAAATCGATTTGGACATTAACAGCCGTTTATAATATATGGGCAATGTTACCGCGTGCCACTTCCCCCTTCCAAAACTGCAACAGTGCAGTTCAGTTTCGGCCCAGGTATATCTCTGTGTTTTTTCTTCCTCTCTCTTTAAAAGAAGCACGTTGTTCGATCGTTGGATCGCTGTATAATATCGAAATCGAATATGAACCCGCAGCAGTTCTTCTTGATACAGCACGATATCTTGACTAACGTATCTTTTATTACATACTCTAACGTATATGTTTTATTCCTTACGCGAACGCGCATGTTACCCCCTCAAAAATGATCAGGCGGTTGCTGATGTCGTACCGTAATAATATCATGCGGCTCGCTCGAGTTCCATATAGCCAGAGAATCGGCATATCCTGCACCATATGAATTGCGCGGGAGCCGCAAAACTTTTCAACTCTTAACGGAAGCCGCTCTCCGTTGCTTCGACGCTGGTATTGCTGCTGTATCAACGAAAAGATATTTCTGCTCCCACGACTCGTTCCAGGGAGTCTCCCTACAGTACTGCGCTAACGTATTATAAGAACTACCGAGAGCCGGCATACGCCAAGACTAGATTCGCAACATGTACCCACTCCGTATAATAGGCTAGTTAATTTTCCGTATAAAGGAGCCACCGCTACAGCTCGCGTTTTATACTACGAGTATAAGTTAATAGTGAAATAGAAAGAAAAGACATAGGATATAACGTAATTCTGAGTTCGCTCTTCGAGCATTCGGTGTATATTTCTAAAACTAAGCCATACGTTACAGTCGAGCATAATTGATACTAACACCAAATCGTGGGTATTGTAATTGTCCTTGCGGCTGCCGGGTGTCTTTCGACCTGTAACACTGGTCGTTCAGGACTGTAACAACGTACGAATATTATGCTGTATCGGTGGAGCGAATGTAGAGAGTAACGTGTGGAATAAATTGGCGAGGTACCGGGCCCCTATATTATATGTACTATTAATAATCGCTCCCGAAATATTGGACGCTAAACGGGAGGATATACTTGGGGCCCGGGGGGGCAAAGAGCGCTCGGAATTTGCCGTGGTAAAAATGAATGAAAAACAAAAGAGAAGAAGGAAAATAAAAAAATGTATCGTTATAATTAATTTCAACGCGTTTAATTTACATTAATAAATAAAGCAGTCGAAAGGCGAGCAACGAGCCTCGCGGAGCTTGAGAATTCGATGTTCTTATATACGTGCATCGGGAGCTGGAGGTGAACTGCAGTCTGTACCGCAGGACCCGAGTCGTTCAGGAATGAAAAATATGCGTTGAGTCGGTTCTGCATTTAACCTGAATCGCGATTTGATCAGCAGCAACGGAGGAGCAGTGGTAGCGGAGTAAGCTGAGCGCGAATTCGACTTTAGCGTAATTCGAGCTCATTTCTCGCAAATATATATATCGAAGCTTCGCCAGCTCGCAACCGCGCAAGAACTCCGAGGTACGAAATTACCCGCGACTTTAATTACGCCATGATTGCAAGGCGTGATTGTTGCGCTTATATATACATGTATACGTATACATAGCCATAAAGGTGGATGCATGGGGCGTATGATGGCGAAAGCGACACACGCCGCTCAGTCTGATTTTTCATTCGCGCTTCGTCCTACGATTTTTATTTCCTTTCCAACGGTACCCGCGTATACTCTATACAGATATACATTTTCGTAACATAACCCGAAAGAATTGGGTGGAGTTTTAAAGTGATTTACGAATATACGAAACACCTCGCATCGAGGGGCAACGGCTCCCTGCAATATATTTTTCTTCGACAGTCCTCGTAGATTCTTTCTTTTGTCTGCGTTAGATTTTGCAGAAAAATTCTAAGAAATACTTTTCGTTCTCATCAGAATTTTAATCAGTAACTATTGAACATGAATGTACGATTTCACAGAGGAAGTTGAGTCAAAAAGAAACGTCGTATCAAGTGGTCCGTTAAGTCGTAACCAACGCGGGTCCAAAGAGGGACGTTTTGTGGGCCCATTGAATTCTATTTGTCAATGGAGAACAATATCGGTGGCCGAAGAGACGGAAGACAAAGAGAGAGGGTTCGAAGTCGCCATGGATAGAGGAGGATAGATGCAGAGGAGCGAAAGACCTGGACCGAAGGAGATGAAGGGAGAAGGGAAGAAAGAGACGGCACCACCTTGCACCGTATAGCGGCCGGAGCAGCAGCTAAGTTATGCAGATTGTTCCCAACAGTTGGACTTTAATGTCGGCATAAATCCTTTACCACTTAACTTTATATTTCAAGAGCAGTATACTCCTAACTCTTTCTATACGTCGCGGTGCTCTTTCTTTCACTGTCGCAAAGAGCATCCGCCTTCCGCGCTCAGTAGGAACTTGAGGAGTCCCACTCCCGTAGCTCGACGCGCGGATCTCTTTATAACTCCTCCACATTTAATTCAGTACACAAGAGAATTTTATCGCTATAATTTTCGCTGAGAAAGACTCACCTTCGGATACGGAGATGATACGATGCTCTGGAAATGTGGGCTGGTTGTCATTTACATCGATTATTCGAACACTGAGTGCTGCGGTACCGGTTAACTGCGGATTTCCTTGATCAGTTGCGATTATGGTGAGCCGATATTTTTCCCGGATCTCTCTGTCAAGGACGATGTTCGTCCTTACGATACCGCTGTACGGTGGACTGATGGTAAACGCGTTGTCGGGGTTGCCATCTACTATATGATACAAAATACGACTGTTCAAACCCTGGTCAGCGTCGCTAGCAGAAACCTGAAGAAAAAAATTGTTTCAAGATTAATCAAAACTGTTCTTAGAAATATTTTCTACCGGGATTAAATTCTCAATAAACGCAACATACCTTGACGACGAAATTCCCTTTCGTGTTTCCTTCAAGCACCGTAGCCGAATACTGCATTTGCGTGAATATCGGAGGATTATCGTTAACGTCCGAGATTCTGACCACGAGTCTTGTGTAGGCAAGGAGAGGTTCTGGCCCAATGGTCCTCGCAACCAGGATTAGAGTGTGGGTGGCAGAATCTCTTGGCTCTTCCTTGATCGGTTGACCTTCGAGTGACCTTCGCCAGGTGGTTCTTCCATCGTCATCGACGTCCTTGGGTTGAGCGTTGTTCCACAATTCAGCGTCGAGTCTTCTGGGGTCGTTGACTCTAACGAGTCCGGAATCTTCGTCGATGGAAAAGGTGTCGTGATCGTCACCCGACCCGATGGAGTACGAAATGTGCTGTCTTCTCCCGTCGGATCGGACTGCTGTGACTTGAACGACCTCTGTTCCCGATGGCGAGTTCTCCGTGATGACAACGTCGTACGTATCGTTTTGAAATTTCAGGACTGGCGAAAGATCGGAAATTTCACCAACTCGGAGTTCTATCAATCCAGTGGCACTTTGGTGCGGATTTCCTTTATCCCTGGCCAACACTTCCAGGTGAAAGATCTTGCCGTTGTCCTGCGCGAGAGACGAGGGCGCCGTGACGATTCCTGAGCTCGGGTGAATTCTGAACTTTGGTTTTTCTTGCTCCTGGAGGAATGAGTATACGATCTCGCCGTTCAGACCCAAATCTGCGTCGGTGGCTTTCACCTGCAGAATATTACGTCCTGGCTGCGAACCGATAGCTACGTGACCGAGGAATGGATACTCTGCGAATACCGGCCGGTTGTCATTCACGTCAGTGAGGGTGATTTGCACGGGTACTGAAGTAGTTTTTGCATCATATCTTCCTCCGTCAGTCGCCACCACCAGGAAGTTGTAGACGCTTTGATACTCGCGATCGAGAGGGCTGCAAAGAGAGTTTTGTTTATTCATATTTTCTTTCTATTCTATTAGTCGCGGTTCAAAAAGAGTCTCGCATTGTGCGGAAAGCTCAAAAGATGCGCCGATCCGCGGGTGGCTAGTGCGTCGTCCATTTAATTCCGCTCTCTTATAAGCTTATAATGTGTGATGCGATTTTGAATGGAGATTCCATGAGAGGGGAGCGATCGCGATACACACACGGATGTATATGCGGACTCTATATACACTGCACGACGGTGGCGCGAACAGCACGCAAAAAGGACGCCGCACTTCGCTGTTACTCGATTTTTACTCGGGTGCAGCAGAACAAGCCGCCGCTTTAGGACGTGGTGAGACACTCGTAGATCTACCTATAAGAGCTGTTCTATGGGACTGCGGAAACCATTTGATCGTGTGTATTGCGACGGTGCGTAAAATTGATGAAAAAAATTGGCGAACATTGCGCCGACTTTCTGGAATTTATATTCGAGCCAGTGTATTTTAGATGCCGGAATTTTGAATGATAAAAAATCAATATACGTGGGCGCGCTTGTTGAACGCGAGCGGGTGATGGGAGTTGAAATCGCAAATAGCGATCAGAAATCCGCGCGCTAGCCATTACCATAAGTTTGCTGGTTTTCTGACTCTCCAGCAGAAGCTCGATTCTTGCGCTGAGCAGCTGACCGTTGACTCTACGTGTACTGCAATGTTCCATCTTAAATCCCGAATAAGGCAATGAACGCGAAGCCTAAAACTGTGCGTCGAATAAACTCTTCCCCGTACGAAATCACTATCAGAGATTCGGTCGCGCGAGGGGGTTCGGTCCTCTCGAAGAATTATATGCAAATAATAAATATAACTCAACGAGTCGCTGGGACGAAGAGACTCGACTGTAGATCTTCTTTCCGCTAGATTCCTCCAGTCAGATCTCGCGTGGACCATTCGGGCTTAAGATTTGGTCAGGATAGGCCGACGTAGAGATCCTCGAGAGAAGAGGGACCGCGAACGGCGATGTAGAAAAGAGAAGAGACGAATAAGAGAAAGGAAGAAGAAGGGGACGTGAGAGCAGCGATGGCTGGGTAGCCGAGCAACCGACTGATTTAAAACCACTTCTTCTATTTGGCTTGTATGACAGCCGAACAATGCTACCGTGGCTTAGCGAGGGCCTGCCGCCAACCCCTTTTGCAAACCGCGCGTTCAAAAACCTAGAAACTGAGACTCATTGACCGGCTAGGTAGTGCAGTGTACGCGTATTACAGGAGGCGAATAAAAAATTGAATTAAATAGACATCATGGATCGTCAAACCGTGAGAACTTTTATTCACGGCCAGTGGTACTGAGGTGGTACACCGAAAACCGAATATTCACTTTCAGGGTACGGCGGAATAATTTTATTTCTTGTTCATTGTTTTGGCAAATGGGAATCCATGGACAGTTTTGCATATCAGCTGGGATTCCACCGTCTTAAATAATGCATTGAAATGCCACACGTTGTCACAGTCAAATGACACACGGTTCTTCTTTTGGTAAAAAAGAATCGCCTGCATTCGTAGTTGGCGCGCAAACCATACATCTCCACCACCCGCGCCTTCGGGTTGTATATGCACGAGAGGGGCAGGGGGGATAAAAGGAACGAACTAACGAAAGAAGATCTGATAAAAAAAAATAAAAAAAAAAAAACAAGAAAAGAACCCGGAGAACCGCGGAGACGACCGAGAAATGCAGATTAATAAACAAAGATCCACCGCTGCAAGGGCGCCGCTGTCACATCCGCGACAACCGTTTCGGCCTTAATCTCTAAGCCCTCTTTTTACAAAGATGAACTCGTTAAACAACGATAGTAGCCAGATATGCAATATTTTATCGTCCTCCGTGCGTGCAGACGAACGAATTCCTTCTTTCCTCGCCAGTTACAATGTACGGTAAACCTTCTCTGCAGTGAGATTTGCCGAGAAAGTTGAGGTACAATATTTATTCATTTTACTCTCGAAATTTGTTATTTACAGAGAAGAACAGTCTATTAACCTTGAGCTATTGAGTCACAGGTTGATGATAATTTATCGTATCACGTTTGGCTCGACGGAAATACAGAGATCGTACAGACGTAGGTAGATATACATACGCGTATCGATGGACTCTATAATTTTATTACCAACAATCATACTTTTCACTATCCTCTTACGCTATTTCATCTTGTACAGTGGAACTCCTTTCCATTTTATTACTTTACTCGCCACTATGGCGTCATAATATCTGGGCTGCTATTGCCCGCAATAAACTAGCGTAATCAAATTAATATACACATCTGTGTGCATTGCATATGATGAAAAATTCACACCAATAAATAGATAGTATAACTAAAAGAATTAGGTACGAGAAACAAAGAGGGCACTCACCCCGCCGTTGTTATCACTCCGGTCAAATTATCCACTTTGAATAACCACGTGCTTTCTTCGGCCATAGTGTAAGTGATTTTTCCATTATTCGCCTGATCGGGATCGGTGGCCTTAACGCTCATAACGCTCGATTCTGGAGCCGCATCCTCTGAAATGGTTGCCGCATACCTGATGGGCATGTAGCTAGGCTGGTAGTTTTGTCCGTACTGTCCAAAAGATTGTACTCCGAAATTCGAGAAATCGTTATTCTGGTTATTAAGGGGCGCCGGGCGTGGTCTCGTATCGGTGTATTGGTTCTGAATGAATACAGGAGCGTTGTCGTTCAGGTCGATAACGACGATGGTAATATTGCAACGCGCTTCGAGACTCGGGCGACCCTTATCTTTGGCAGAAATAGTTAAAATGTATTTGGAAATCGTTTCTCTATCGAGATTTGCGCAGGATAACGCGCCCGTCGACGGGTCCAGGTTGAACTTTGACCCGATGTTGCCACCTGTAACAGTGATGTGTATGTAGAAAAACGTCGATCTGCACAAAATTCAATTACCGTGAAAGTACTCACCGACTATGCTGTAGTAAATCTCCCCATTTTTACCCTCGTCAGCATCCCCAGCCACGATTGTGTGAACGACGGATAATTCCTGGTTTTCTGGAATCGCAAGGTTGTAGCATGAACCAGACCTGAAAACTGGAGCATTGTCGTTCTCGTCTAGGACCATGATTTCCAAGGTTGTCAAGTCCAAAAGTTTGGCTGACCTCGCCAGGATCGGAACCGAATAATGATCAGTTATTTCGCGGTCCAGAGGACCACGAAGAGTGATGAGGCCCATCGGGGAAATGGAAAACTTGTCAGCGGCGAGCCCTGCGGGAATAACGAAGGATACGTTGCCTGGAAAATAAATTGAAAAAAAAATGCATCATGTATATACGTATAGCATAAAATAAAATGTACACGGATAACGGAAGAACGAGGATTGGGGCTCGCGCAATGCTAGGTCATAAACTCAGCTCAACTTTACCACCGAAGAAACGTTTCGCGGCATACACAATTTAGTGAATACGTTTTTGGATAAATTATGGTAATGCGGCGAGTAACGCTCGCGCCGAAATCCGATCCGGCGCATCTTCCCGGTGCAACCTTGTAGCCAGTGATGGCCAGGTCGTTGTCGTCGCCAACGACGCGAGTCCCAACATTGCCGCCGCCTCTGGGCCCACGAAACTCGCGAAAGGAAATTTCTGAGCAAAACCAAATTGCTACGGGGCCTCTCCCTTCACCACACCTTTTGTAAATACTCGCAGATCTTTTCTCTCTTGTACCCTTTTTTTTCTCTTTTTTTCTCATTCTCTATCACCTTTGAGCTCTGGATAAAATAAGAATACCGGTCAGGAGTCTAAATTATTGATCGTAGAGCTCTCGGAGGCCCTTAGTACGCGAGTTCCAAAATAGTGAGTGAAACGAAGTGGAGAGACTCTGAGCAGAACACGCCGCCATGCGATTCTGTGTCGATCGAGGCCCTGTCATGTGTAAGCGGAAAATATTCCTAAAAAATACATACCGATGAAAACTACAAGCACGATCAACAAGATTAAACGATAATCTCTGCAACAAAGTCTTCGCAAATTTATATCAGTTATATCGCAAGTGTTTTTTTACCTCCGTATTTTTTTTTTTTACACGGTGTGATACCGATCTTTATTCAACTCTGCGAAATATCAAACGGCTGACTGTTGTCGCAATTATGTATGTAACGGGTTGGCATATTAACCATATGAGTGCGCTTTGTATGAAAACATTCGTCGATATCTCCTGGATCCGAATTATTCAGAAAAATCTGAGAACGAAATACTCATTCAGGTATATCAAACGGCAAAGTTAGAAAAATTATTTAAAAAAATCTGGATAGTTTTATAACGCGGGTCTTTTTTCGCAACATTTCGGACACCGCGTATACATATGATGGAGAATACTGCGTTGCTCTGAGCATATAATACGTGGGTTCTCTTTCCCTGCAGCGTGTTTTAATGCATTCGATTCTCAAATTCCAGGGGAGACGTTTAGCTGTTGTGATTTTTTAGCGGGCTTAGACAAAGCGAGACTCTTCAGTGGTGTTGGTAAGGTTGACATCAAGGCTGGTCGTAGTGGTGCCGGTGGATGTAGGGTGGTGATTTGCCTACGCGTACAGCGGCGACCGGTGGCACGATGATATACGCGGCCATTGTTCGTCGGGTTTACCGGCAGCCCTGCAGCAGCAGAAGCAGCAGCACCGGCCCCTGGCTCCATCGCGCCAAAGACTACCGCGGGAGTAAAATCCCAAAGAGCACCTCTCATTGGTGGTGCTGCAGAAACCTCTCCGAGTAAAGATCTGAGACCGTATGAAGGAACCCAGTGCAACAGCTAACGTGTCTCGCGTTTCGTATATCTTATAGCGTAACTAATGTAAGTAAACTGGCCGCAGCAACTATTCCGTCAGCGATAACTCCTGGTTTTATTCATTCCTAACTTATCGCACGAACTGTGAACCAAGGGCAACCCTTTTACCGCATCAGATATTCGTACCGGAAGTCAAGGACTGTCGGGATTTCAGGAATGTCGGTTTTCCCCTTGCCAGTTCAGATACTGCCGTAAAAAGTAGATCACGTAACCTGAATAATAATTAGCGGTGACTCAAATATTCTATATAAAATCTACGACAATTGCTCTTGTCCAGTCGCATATAAGGTATAAAAATTTTCTCTGGGACCGTCTAAGCGGCGTGAATCCCTGACGATGAAGACAAATACGTCGATGAAGCTAGCTGGTCGCGTGTGCTGCGAGCAGACGACAAAGCTTGGGAGACGACGGGCATTCATTTTGCTAGATTTACTATAATGCCTACCCCCGTCTAGAGACTGAACGCAATTATTCGAGGTATTTTTGAAGCAGAACTTCCTATTAACTAGCTAAGCATCTGCCGCGCACCCTGATTATCCCGCGCATATATAGGTAGAGGCGCGGTTTACCTACCCTGCAGAGTTCTGAAAGCGGCGTATAACGCGCTATGCCGGAGAGGTGAAGCTATATCGACTATAATTTCAGTCTCACGGGGCCCAAGCCGCAGCTACCCCAACTCCTAAGTCCGAGTCGAAAGTCTCTGGATACCTTGTGCCCGGCTAAATTGACATTCCCTAGTCCCCTCTGAGCGCAGTTTATGCGCAAGCCCACCGAAACAATAACCGTACAAGCACGGGGACAAAGGATCCTGAGCTAAGCCATTGAACGTACGCGTTATACGCGGTCATGTCGCCCCACGACTTTAGTTTAGCTGCTGTTCCTTCGTTTTCTCCGCTTGTGTTGTTGTCGTCGTGTTATACGACTACTGGAGGAGCTGAAGTTGCGCTACTATACGTTGAAACGCTTCAGTTACGCGTTCTTACGGCTGTCCCCTCATCCTTCACTTCGTTTCCATATCTTTTTATCGTGACTTAACTCGGTGTAATTTGCTCTTGACTTACCTTGATCGGATATAGCCTGACCAGCAACTGTAGCTAGAGATGCGCCGATTTGTGCGTCTTCCGAAATCCTAGCTACTGGATTCTGGATCAGAAGTCTTGGTGGTCCAACAGCGTGACCAGCGGCCGTCAGAAACAATTTGAAGGAAGCTTTTCTCGGTGGAGTACCGTGATCGTTAGCGGTCACTTCGACCTCCGCGGTACCAGTCATTGGACGCGTCAATGTCACGATTCCCGAATCGTAACCTACGGAAAATTGACCCCCTTCATTGCCAGATGTTATTATGTAAGACACTCGACCATTGTCGCCGCTGTCTTTGTCCACCGCAACTACTCTCATCAAAGGAGCCCCTGGAAATCGTTGTATTTTTATAAGTATAACGAACTGCTCGCGCGAGGAAATAATCGATCATTATTCATCAGAATCGAAGCTCACCTGGTTGAAGATCGTCGGTAACAGCAAGGCGGGGGTTATCGGGAGCTACGAAAACTGGGTCATTATCATTTTCATCGAGCACTATTATCCTGGCGGTAACCGTAGCGGCGAGTTGTTCGGCTGGAGGTGCACGATCGGCGGCTTTGAGAACGACGGTGTATTCCGCTCTTTCCTCTCTGTCAACGGGTCGCGCCAGGGTGAGAGCGCCTGTGAGAGAATCGACAGCAAAGTTTCCCGCAGCTGGCAATTCGGCCACCAAACTGTACCGAAGATCTCCATTCACCCCGTTGTCCAAGTCTGTCGCTGTAAGGTTGTAGATTGTTGAACCGATCACAGATCTTTCCGAAACTCTGACCGTTATCGGGTCCAAAGGCCATCGCGGAGCGTTGTCGTTTGCATCTTCAACGATTATTTTTACCGAAACAGCTATGCTTTGCGGATTTCCAATCGAGGTCGTGTCCAACGCACGGATTTCCAAGTGGTACTCGCTTATGTTTTCTCTGTCCAGGGAGTGTGCGACGACTAATTGACCAGATCCTCGGTCGACATCAAAAGCTGGAAACTGACTGATTGGTGTTAACGAATCCAAAGTATAAGCTACTCTCCCACTCGGACCAGCACCGGAAACTGAACCCACCGCGTGACCAATAGTCGCGTCTTCTCTGACCTGGATGTAATGAAAATTCGGTTTCTTATAGCTGTTGTGTTTTTCAACAGGAAGGAGAAAAAGATCTCAGCTGGATTTATACATTACCGTGAAAGTCAGACTACTGCTGGTAAACGTTGGCCTGTTATCCGCCAGGGCTAAAACTTCTACGCGAAGCGCCCTGACGCTGTGACGTGGTGGTCGACCAGCATCGCTGGCTTTTATAGAGACTCTGTAGACGTTGCGTTCTTCGTGGTCAAGGACTGCTTTGGTCCTAATCATCCCGGTGTTAGGGTCAATGGTGAAGACGTTATAACCGTCGGAGTCACGGTCTGCAATCAAAGACGGGTTTAACTGAAATCGAGCCGAATCAATCAAAGTCTTCGACTTTGAGCAACGCAATATCTAGGTAATTTTGAACTAAGCATTCGAACGATAGATACTAAAGGTGATGTATCGAAGAATTGATGTACCCCGATCAGCCGCGTCTGGCTACGATCGAATAATACGACTCTGTCACAAATCTGGCCACGGTGTAAATACATCGGTAATTTTATTTCCTCATCGAACGTCGCTTCGCGGACTGCTTTTCAATTTTTCACCGGTTTGAAATGAGAAGAAAATAAGAAGCCATAGGCCTTTCACAATTATCGTTTGATCTAAATAGTTTTTGCATAGCGCATCAACGTCGCGACGAATCGAAGCAAACGTATATTGCTCTCGTTCGTTTCGAAGGATCGTAAGCTGTTACCGGCAATTGACGATCTGTTCGTTACACGAGGCCATCTCGTGGGTTCGTTACGGTTCATCAAAGGGGTAAGATGTAGTGTTGAAAGTTCAATTGAAAAGACTATCGTAAATTAACAATTTAAGGTCGTAATATTGGTGCCGGTTTCGAAGTGACAGCTGTGACTAACTTACCTTTCAGGATACTGTAGGTGACCGAGGCGTTCTCCCCGCGATCCGTGTCCAATGCTCGGACCCTGGCTACTTCGGTCCCGGGTGGCTGCTCTTCGCGAACGCTCACAACATCCCCCTGAGGATCAACGATTTCCGGAGAGTTATCGTTCACGTCTAGTACCGTCACACGCAAAGGAACCCGCGCAGCTTTCGACGGCATTCCCTGATCCCGAGCCTCCAGGACAAGTTCGTGAACCGCCCGAAGTTCTCGGTCCAGTGGTTCGTGGGTCGTGATTTCCCCTGGAACATAAAACACGAATATTATAATCATAATTTTCTTTTTGTTCGAGAGTACTTTCCAACGTTGAAAAACATGAAATTTGAGGTGAAAATTCCAGTCGGAACACGAGATGAAACAGTACGAACAATGAATCGAACAATGAGGCTTTGATGTAATGATCGGTTCACACCTGGTCCAACATCAGCAGGAGATCTGGACACCAACGGCGTAACATCGCGAGGCTAACCCCCGAACCCGTCAACCTGGGCAGCGCAACAAATTATCCTAATCGTTCCCCGAATCGTGCCTCCTAGCATTTAATTATTTATTAATCCCCCCCAAGTCTCCATACCAGGATCGAGTCCTGCTGCACTAGCTGCTGCGGTAGAGCCTCGAGCATATACAGTCTCGGTTATTTCGTTTCTCTGACTCTTACTTTATCGCCGTAATTACTCGGGGCTCGTTACTCCTAGTAAACTCATGTATGTGTGTACCTGCATTTCGTATGTATTCGAGTTTACGTACAGAAAAAAGAGTGGGCAGGGGAAAGAAGCTGCTTATTCTAGTACGCGGAGCACGCGGCTCCAGCGGTTAGAGTACAGGTAGAAAAAGACGCTAGCAATTATTATAATGCGAAGGGTGAAATAGGCTAGCGAGCCAGAGCACTTTTCGGTGTTCGTCGAGACTTTTTACGCCAAATCACCACTAATTATCCAATTTTCGCTTCCAAGAAGGCGACGACGTCGTCGACGCCAATCATTGCCTCGATTTCGGCCCTGGATCTTATCCCAACGTTCATAAAAACCATTCAAAACGTTTTGAATTTTTTTTTCTATACCATTTGGCTGGTGGACAAGAATCCAAAGAAAACAAGAGAAATAAACACAGAATGGACGAGAACGAGATGAACGGTACTTGTTTTAATATTGGTAGAAGAAAATTTTGTTTAACATAAGTTATGTTTAACCACGAAAATCCGTTGCTCGAATATTTCTTATATTTACAATAAGTTGTTCACTTGTCTTTCTAACATAATGGATATTATTTGACTAATAATTTGGTAAATAGGAAGGCTCTATTGATCTTTTCATCGGTTCGGCATTGCTTGCTCTCTTGAAATATCTTGAGGATTTTCAGGTTCGTATAGCTAGTATTTGCAATTGACTTTTTCCGTGAGATTTTTAATGGAGAATCAAAAAAGAGAAATATTTGATCGGTCTTTAAATCTGCGGCGTTTATAACAGGTATCCACCACGGAATCGAATTGCGAATTCGATTCCAAAGGACCCGCGCCCCGTAAAAGCGGCGGTGACTTTAAGACGATCAATGGTAGTAGATAAAATCTGGACTTTGTTTCTGGTTAAAACAGAGAAAAAAAAAGAAAAAGAAATAATGCAGGAGACACCCGAGCATGTGGTTTCGGCACAGGTATACATATAAATCTGAACAAACATTGAGAGCCTCGTGGTACACATTGAGTTGAAAGGCTAATGCATTTTCCCTGTCCGTCAACTTGGCGGCATATCCCAAACCTGCAGATCGTTCGTCGCCACATGAGGGCTAATATTTGAAAATACGTGTCAACGAAAAGTTGGATAAACTGTGTAAGTTGGATGGGGTATTTCGTGAATTTGAGGGGCTCGGACACATTCTCTTCCTCATCCGAGAACGGGAGAAAAGATAATAAGAAAATTCAGAGCTGACAGAGAAAGAGGAGTCTGATGATTTTCCGTCGATGCGACACGTGAAAATGAAAGAAATGAACTCACACATGAGGGCGCATCGAGTTCTGTTATGCCAGTACCTATGGTATACGAATTGATTTTGTCCAACACTGATTTACTTCAGTATCGTGTGCGCGGTGGGTCCTGGGGAAGCTGTAAAGTGTGTTCGATCCGTATTACGAAGCGGTTGATCCCGCGGATCAGCTCAAGGTTGGCTTCTACCTCGAAGGCGTCGGTGCCCCGAAATGCCTGAGGAACTTACGGAGCTCATTCGGTGCACGTGGACTCGCTTCGGAAGACGGGCTCGGTGCTTGAAAAGCTCTTTGCGGGTTTGAGCTCGAACCAACCTCGGAACTCGACGAGCGAAAAGAATGAAATCAGAGGAGGCAGATAGCAGAGATGATGCCACGTCGGAACAATAGAATTACGGGCGGCAACAAACTCGAGCCGGGGTGGTCACGGATTGTTGACTCCGCCGCTGGCCACGTACCTTAGCATCCTTTTCTCCGCCGTACCGTGTATTCCGATCCTCTTCGTCAGATCGCGTTATGCCTTCCTTTGCATTACTCCGCGATATAGTTGCACTTATAGGTATATACCTTCAGCTCTTCTCCCTTTCAACTACGCCTGATTTTTCGCTATTACCTCAATGTAATCGGAGGACCTTCGCGACTATCGGGTCGAAGAGTTGTTCGAACAGAATTCGTGAATAGTTGGATAAAACAAACGTATGAAATTTGTTCAGATTTTATCACTTAGGATTCGGAGCCCCGGAGAGACCGTGACTTATCGTCAGTGTAGCATTGCTTTGGTAGAAAGACGACGGATGCCGGGAAGCTACGAAGAAACGATTGAAATGTATGAGGCAGCGATGGATTCTCCGCACGTGCAGGCAAGGCGCCTCGCGCATCCAAAGCGCAGCAATGGAATGCTTTTAAAATTCCCAACCGAACAATAATATCGCATTCAATTTGGTTTTTTTAATTTTACACGGGTGGGCTTACCTATTATCCGTCTAGCCCCCGACGCTTTTGTCTACCACTTAGTTTCGCGGCTTTTTGCGTTAGGTAGTTTTCCACCTACCGCGTATTCGCCTGTTGCGTAACGCAAGTCAAATGACCGACTCGATGTATCTATGATACCTACAACCTCTTTCTTAGAAATATTTTGTTATTTCTAAGACCAAAGTTCCGAATGACGCGCGTCCATGGATCGGTCGAGTTAAAAGTTTTAAACGTCCATATAATACGTCACACATAACGCAGATACATACCGCAGAGCGCATTACTTTTTTCGGGAGGATATATATACATACATATACCCATATACCAGAGAAGAGCTTTCGAGGGACAACTACTTCGCATTCCGTAGAGCGTGGACCGTGTACGTATATACATAGGTATATTTTATACGTACAGGTATGGGTATAGGTATATACGATGCCGGTGAAGGTATGGGAATGGAAAGGGAAGGGAAAGGAAAGGGGGAAGGGGGAAGCCGAAGAAAGGAATTTTAGTAGGTGACAACACACGGCGGCCGTAGTTAACTGAGAGTCGGGGCCATTTAAAAATTAGTATTTGACAGAGCCGGTGCGTCGGGTATCAGAGGACGAGGTTTGAATCCGTTTTATCACTTCGGGTCTTCACTTCGCTTCGTTCCCTTCGCTCTTCATTCCTTTAGCTAAATGACAAAATCATGCGCATACATGTACCGCCATTTCTCGGTGCTAACAATGACGAATGCGTGGGCAATATTCATGTTTGTCTTTGTTTAATATCTCTCTTGCGATACGAACTCCGCGGAATACGGATTAGGCACGAGGATAACGGAGTCGAAGGAATGCATGCGTTTATGTCTACGACTACAGCTATTCTCCTCGATTCGCGTTTTGCAAGTATATGGTATAATTGTTTTGCCCGCAAGGGAAAAATTCGCGCCTATGTCAGACGTCACGATTATCCACTCTTGGAATTATACATTCTTTTACATTACGCGATCGCACGCAGTCTTGACGAGGCTTTCAGGGCTAGACATCTGACGATTAAAAATTGAAGAGAAAGCGAGCGAAAAGTGAACCGCTGCACAATGGAAGTAGGTATATACGGGAGTTTGTTTTTTTTATTCTTTCTTCATTTTTGTCCTCTATAGGTAGCGAGAAACTAGTTAAGATCAATCAAGGCTTCTTTAAGGTGAATAATTAATTTCCTAAATAGCTATTAGCTGTCGACACGCGTAATTTACGTTTTGGCCCCATGTATAAAGGAATGTGTTTTATATTCCTCATTGTTCTCAGTCAGCTGCGATGTCGCAACCGCAACACACTTGCCTCGATGGTAAACACCCGTCTGGCTATAGTGGCTATAGAACGCCAAACACTGTACAACACAGCGTATATGGTATTCGGGTGCGTTACCAATTATCGACTTCACTTTTCGAAGATATGTAACGGCGACCATCACGCGGCATATAATACATATATTAGTATCCTTGCGTCGATAATCTTGTACATACTCGAGTTGCTCGAAGCTCGGAACGCCGAGTCCTTTTTATTTGAAAAAGGCATTTCCACTTTCTCCTCTTCATAATTACGCGGGGTCGTACTACGGCTCACCGAAGTTTCGGACGTACTTACACACGCTCGGCACTTACATATTTTGACTCGCTAGGCGATGCAGCATCTCTCTTTCAGGCCCTTCAACTTCCTTCGTTTGATTGGCATACAACACGAGAGCGTTTGTATACACAACCAGCACGCTGAACCCACTAAACTCGGCGACTCCACTTCTCAAGCTCAAGGCCTCCTGAAGAAGTAAAACGAGGAGAATGCACGAGGAGCGAGAATTAGCCAACTTCGAGGCCTTTTCAGAAATTTCTCAATACACTGCAAACGGATCGGATCGTTCCAACGTCAGTGTTTTTGACGACCGGAAAATAGTGACCTTGAAAAGTGGGGCTACTTTGACCGGGACGAGATTTGGCGAGTACTTGCAACGTGCTCGCATCGATGTCCGTCCTGATAATCCTGGGGGTGTGTATTGAGAGCCACTGAGGTCAGCGGTGCCGCAAGCAAAAGAGAGAGAAAGGCTGTGAGGTATGCGGTGAGAGAAGAAGAGAAAAAGAGTGGTTGAGGGCCTTCCACGATGCCCGATGGGTGCACGCGAGTGAGGAGCGCATTCGTATCTTTCCGTACCGTAATTCCTTGCACACCGGCTCGTCCGGAGCCCGGTTATAGACATGTGTGGTACAACCGAAGAGCACATACGTGTGTCTGTACGGTTTCACGTGGGGCTCCGTTGCACCACCGGGGTTATCCGCAACGGAGCAACCAACCGATCGCGAAGGAAAGGAATCATTGACTACACTGACCGCACCGAGCACTGACCACACACTGCCCACATTGTAACCCTTCCGATTCATTGACTGGCAGCAACCAACAGTCTCGACAATCCACCTTGATCAGAGAAAGCAAATGTATTGTTGAGTGTTATGACGTTAAGTATGTGAGAATCCATCGAACTCCGATGATTATTATTATCATGATGATGACGATGACGATGATGCTCGTGTCGAATAGACAACCGAAAATTCAAAAGACGTACGCGAGGAGACTCACGCGGACTCGGTGTGGTCCTGTAGCTTATTTTCTTAAGACTCGTGTTCGTAAACACTCGACTATGACGGGCACCTCGTGACGGAGGTTTGAATAAGAGAACCTCAATGAGTGAATTCGTTGCGCCAAACAGATGTAATTCGGGATATCGTTTTCGATGACTTTTCAATCGGATTTATTTCGAAAGCCTTTGACGGTTCATGATCTGACTTCTTTTCTTCGAACCATATAGTTAGTCCAAACTATTCATTATACTAACAGGAGACTCTGGATACTCCGCCACCGACTACTATGAATTCTTAACAAAAGTATTGAAGCAAAATTGAAAACTCACCGGTATCTGGATCGACGACAAAGCTGCTGTTTGGCTGGATCACAGCGTACCTGAGGAGTGCGTTCTTCCCGATATCCGCATCCGATGCACTAACGGTACCAACTAAGGTACCAGCGGGTAAATTTTCGAGCATTTCAAAGCTGTAGGATTCCTTTTCGAAACGTGGTTCGTTGTCGTTATCGTCGAGAACCGTCACCAGCACCGAAGCACTCGCTGTTGCTGCCGGCGAACCGTTGTCAGTTGCCAGGACAGTTAGCGCGTAGCGATCTGCCGTTTCTCGATCGAGGGACTGGGCGAGGTAAATCCACCCTGTGTTCGGACTGATGCGAAACGAAGGTGATCCTTGAAGACGATAACTCAAACGCGCGTTGTTACCCGTGTCCAGGTCGACGGCAGTCACTTGCAGTATCTGTAAGGTAAGGTTTGACATTATTTTTTTATTTTCATTATTCGACGATGAAAATTTTTGAGCAGGTTTGAGAAACTCGCTCGATGATCGGGGGGTCGTAACGGTCCGTTACAATATCGGGGTGTCTAAACGATCCAAACAATCTAAACGATCGCGGTTCACTGTTCTCCATTCCGAAACGTCATACCTGAAAAAATTCTCAGGCTGGGACGTGCACGGTGAAAATAAAAGGAGGGAGCAAAGAGAAGAGAGTAAGACGAGCACCTCGTCCTATGGTTACATCGTCCGTTCGTCTGTCCGTGTGTATTAATTAAATCACACCGCGCGCGGTCCCTAAACACAAACCCATCCATCCGGCCCACCAAACTTTCTACTCCGAAGGATAGAAGAAAAAGATGAAAAGAGGAAAAACAAAAGGTATTATAGGAAGGAAGGTTATCTGGCTGGTCGAAACTAGCCTCATCCAACGCATCGGACTACGGCCGGAGAGTCCGCAGCATCCGAAGCTGAGTTCGGAATGATGGATGAAGAGAGCGAGAGCGAGACTGAAAGAGGCATAGCCCCGATGGAGGGCAGAGAGTACTGGATGAACGATCATTAGAACAGTGCCTAACATGGGAGCCACCGGTAATGTGTCTAACTGTATGCTATTAGTTCGCGGCGGGTGAAGGGTTACGGTTATACGGCAGCCATGCTACCCCGATACATTCTCGTGGCCAAGATATTGTCCAACTACGCCACATCATCGGCGCTATTCGGTAACACCGATAGCGGTCGGCGGTAGCATCAGATTCTACCAGGAGCAGATTTTGCTATTTTCGTAGAAGAGATTAGAAATGTATTAGGTTGGAGTGGGGATAATTTTTCTTTGATTTCTAAAGACTGAGATATTGTTTGGTGATTATTAAAAATGAAAATAAATCTGACTGACAAATTAAACTTATGAGATTCGTCTTGGTATAGTCAAAACTTGCGCGTTCTAAAACGTAGTTAAATTAATAGTCATATTACACACTCGAGAGCGTCGTAATCGTGGGGTTTCTAAAATTAATTACTTTTCCAACTTCCAGGTTAACATGCGTCCAAGTTGTGGAGATTAAATGTTGGTCGGTTGGGTTACTCTTTGGCTCTTTGCAGGTTCATCTTTTAAACACGCCTGGGTCAAAGTTCATTTTTAGCAACCGGTATAGATATATATGTATAAGTTGTATGACGCGAAATAACTTCCTCCTCTGCATCTCCTTCTACATTATACACAAGATGAATCTCAGATGCCACGAACGGCAACCGTATACCCAGCCGTTCGCGACGGGCGTGTAATGAAGATTTTTCTCACCTGTAAGTCCGGCCTGGCGCTTTCAAGAACGTCCACGTGGTACTCGTTTCTCTCGAACACCGGGGGGTTGTCATTCACGTCCTGTACTTCCACGCTGAGACTGAAATTTGTAGAAAATCCAGCACCGTCCCCCGCGCTGATTAGAAGACTGTGCCTCTGCTGGGTTTCGTAGTCGAGTCTTCTGACCAAGTAAACTTCACCGAGTCTCGCATCGATTCCAAAGAGATCGTTACTGTTCTGCGTTAGCTGATATCGGATCGGTGCCGGTGGAGTAATGTCCGGGTCAGTGGCATGAGCAACGTAAAGAGGCGCGTGAATCGGGTGAGATTCCGGTACCGATATCCTTACTGACGCGCTCGGAAAAGAGGGTGGATTATCGTTTACGTCCTTGACATCGATCTCGACCTGAAGAAGAAAGAGGTCAGGGTTCACTCCGGTAAACACGGTCTGTCGAAGTTTCCATAGCTCGTAACACTCACCTGGCAATATCCAACAGGAATTCCACTTCGAACAGCTATGCTGAGGATGTATCTGGCCTTGGTTTCCCTGTCCAAAGGTAGACGGGTCCGCAGGAGTCCGGTGGTTACGTCGATCGATAAATTTGACTCTTCATTGGCCAGGTAAAATCGCACGACTCCTGTACCTGAAATCAGATATGGCAAATGGTCAGTGATTTGTGACAGTGCAACACCGCTTCGTACGAGCTTGTAAATTTCGATACATAGAAATGATATCCGTGGACCTGGAAGTCCTCGCATCGGAAATAAGATCGATACTTTGATCGCCTCCGTTTGGGAGTCGGAAGAAGAACTTGGAGGGATTTTAGCTCTCGACAGGTAGGTATAGATGTTGTGGGAATAGGTATTGGTTGGAATTGGCCTTCGTTTGGATATTGTTCGACCGATGACTGGCGCCTAAGAGAGCATTTATCTATTTGTTCGTAGCGGCTGGGCGGAGCGGCTCGCCCCCGCCTTGGGCAGCGGGGTACCCAGGTCTGATTGAGGACATTGTTTACAAATATATTCTCCGAGTGTTGGTTGCGCAGTCCTCCGTAGCGTACACGTGATACGTATCGGTTAAGAAATAGGTAACCCAGCGCGGGATATGGAATGACGTAGTGAAGAGGAAAAAAGGAAGGAAGGAAGAAAGGGAGAGCGTGGCACAGGCGAAGATAAGATTTATACGATCTTCCATTAAAGATTCCTGCGTCTGAACGATACTGATGTTCGCTGCAGGAATCTGCCTGCATCACGCTTATGGATACTTTGCGTTGTACGTTGCGGGTAGAAAATGTTATACAGAGGTGTCTGGAGGATTGCGCAGTCGGTCAGTGGGATGCTCAAGCCTCTTGGTGTGTAACAGCCCTAGAGGTTATATACCGCTATTTATATCCTTTATTTCTTCTGACGCCCATCTCGAACCGGCGACGAAGGATACGACGACCACTCGCTTGTTTCTCCCAAGACATTTTTATCCCGATAATAGTCCCCGCTGCAGCTACCCTCTCCAGAAACTAGTAGATAGATACGTAACTTATACCCATTTCTCTACCTTACTGCTGTTAACGTTTTACTTTTTGCGCCGTTAAACGCGATGGCAATCGTTTTAATTCAAGGCACTATATTTCATTCCTCTCTACACGGAAGAAGTTCATTTCATGCGATATGCCCACATCTGTGTGTACGTACGGGGTGGTCCCCAAGCTTTTCTCACGCATTTTCCAAGAACTTGAAGAAATTTATCGAAATCAAGACTTTTAATTGGAAGGTAAATTTTTTTTTTACACATATAGCAGCTGTCGATAGAAATGGCTGTTAAGCGACATGAACGGATGGAAAAATAGTAACATTTTTTACATCGGAGAGTATAAATTAGTGATCTCGGTGCGTTTATTCGGTGAGTGCCAGTAACTCGATGACAGAATGTTATGGCATTGGCGGTGAACGGGGATAAACGGCGAGCCTCCGCTGTGCATAATTAGGCTTTTTGTTAGCACGTTCGAGACCAAAGAGTGGTTTGGAGAAGACCGGCGACTACTTGCGGGGCGGGGTGGTCCAAAAGAAGCTTGAAGTGCCTTCGTTTCTGGGCGTTCATGAGTATCTCATACATGTGGCGCGGTGTAATATATACCTATACATCTACACACACTCTGGGCGCTGTAACTGGTAAGATCTCGAGGTAGAACGAAACGGCAAAACTATGGTGGTTTATTAACGTGGTAACCCGCAGCAAGGCTCTCCGCTTTTAATTATTTTTTCATCTGTTTCCAATTTTAAGTTGGCTCCCGTAGCGATCGCTAAAAATACCCAAATCCTTTCCGAATCCTCATAATTTATGGAATTACCGAAGTTGGTCCGGTGCAGTCGGCTCCAAAATTCGATGCCCGTTGGGTACGCGTGGTGGTCGTGAGCTCTTATTATTCTTTCCGCACACGGATATTCCTGTGCCTTTAGATGCACTTTTCTGTCGGTGAACTCCGACCACCATCGTATATTCGCATCCAGGAGAAGAGAAAGGGTAATTGAGACACCGAAATTCCCGGACGGGTGTCCAAACTTAGCTGGGCGCTTCTTTTGTCGCGCGACAGCCGGCACGACGGATTTCTCTTCAGGTGCTGCTCCTTTGGTGTAGGAGAAGTTGCACCAGCAGCACAACCAGAGGACAAAAGAAGCACAAGCCACTTTTGCATTTCAGGCTTTATGTACTCTTTTTTTTAGGGTATGAACAGAACCCACGCTTACATTATTCGGTGTTTTGATTGCCGCTTCATTCGGGTTGGGCCTCACAAACGTTATAATATGGTTTACTATTTCTGGTCTTCGCTGACTTTGAATGTTGATATATCAACTGTGCGCGGGTCTTTGAATTATTGGTGGGACTCTCCCCCGGTTATCCGGTTCCTCTTTGATCGATAAAGCCTCTGTATTTGATTGATACATCCTCGTGTTATAAGTACACAACCTAGATACGAAAAAACATGAAATATCTTCATCGCGCCCGACGCAGTATGACGACACGATGTTCACTAGGAGTTCATTGCTCGATCGCCATGGGCAGCCATCATCGTCTCGTGATTGATGGTCGATAGCCGTTTCGTCGACCCCGTGACCCGGTTGAGGCAAGTAGAGGAAAATAAAATGATATTAAAATGAAGTCAAAACCCAGGAAGAATTTTTAATATGTGTAGGTGTCGGAACAACTACGATAAGAAACTATCTCCTACATTGTACTAATAAAATCAATTAATAGGCAAATTGGCCGGGTATCGCCATTGTGGCATATGTAATTTAGTGATGAATGACTCGACGCGCGGAGAGATGGGCAATTGTCCGTCTCCTGGATATTACCAGAGTTGTGCCCTATCCACCTACGTCGTTACCTAGCCCGGACAACAAACGACTCGCTTAGCCCACGAAATTCTTATGGGATGCTGTCGCAGCATCAACGGCATCAGTTCAGACTCCCGAAAATACCTTTCAGACTACGTACGACGATCATCTCGGAATGAAAAACAAAAAAAATCAAGGGGAAAATGGCGGTGTTTGAAACCTGCACGGATAATATGATATTCCATTCTCTTATTATGGTCCGCGGTTATTCCGTACGCCGACACCCTTTACAGATTCCGACGCCAGTTAGGCGACGATGATTTGTCAATGTTGAAATAAATTTCACGGGTTTATAGAAGAAATAGAGAAAGAATGATGTAATGAAGAGAAAGAAAAAAAAACCGAGAAGTCTAAGGACAAAATAAAATTAAATAAATAAAATAAAAATAAAATCGTAAGCAGCAAAAATTCTTTTACCTACCCGTCATCAAAAGAATAATTTTCTGTAACGAATTCCTTTACTACCTTCGCTTCCAGCGGGCGTGAGGCAAAAGAGCTACCGTTACACGGCGTTATGTTATGAAAATCTCATGTTTATTCTTCAGTTATACGTATTTCTGCCTTCAATGGAGAGTCGAATGTCTCGTGCATTTTGCGGAGAGATATAGGCCAAGGTAGAAATGTTCTCTTTCTCTACGATGATTATTATTGCGATAATTAATATCATGATTAATTTATAGATAGGTAATTAAAATTACGAAACGCGTTCCAGCGCGGGTTACCGTTCTGGATGACCCTGGAACCCTGGAGCTAGCCAAGTTTTTCATTCAAAGTGAAAAACTGGAGCAGGCGAAGCTCCGCGGATTATATATGTCCAGACAGGGGACACCCGGGCCTCGATGAAGGACGGTTGTTATTTCCATTTCTATGATCCCCTGCATGGAATCGTTCCTCGATGACATTGGTGTCGTCTTAAAAATAAACTTGAACGAAACCTTCGACGATTTGATTCACGGTTAATTTGACTTATCCTTTGTATCTGTTTATTTCCTCTCTAGTCTTTTCATATGAATCGTTCGTTGTTAAAATCACCTCGGTAATTCTTATTCGCTTTTTGTACATTTTCATACCGTTCAACGTTTCGCGATTCGAATTTCACGTTTGGCGAGGGTGAAAACGGATTTCGCACCTCGCCCGACGCTTTCGGGTTTAAGGAGAATATTTTTTTGTTTTTTTTAACCTTATCTTATTTTGGTTTTGGGGCGGCTCAGCTGCGGGGCTGACTCGGAAGAGAGGCAATTCTTCGTTTGAGTAACGACAATATCCAAATCCTGTTTAAATCAACATCTTGACAACAGCTTTGCGGGCGGCTACAACTCATTATAAGATTACCTTGAGAGCGTATCTCGCCCTGGCTGCACCGGGTCGAGTATTTATTGACTAAATAAATTACAATTGCAAGACGTAAGCGTTTTTCCATCTCTCTACGCTCCAACGATCTCCGAACAAGAGGCCCTACCCTCTACCACCTTATCCCTGCTTCTCTCTTTCTCTCTTTCTTCAACGACTTTGCTGATATTTTATTTTATTCTTTTCCGAGCTCGATCTTCGCGCTGTTCTCTTAGTTCCGAGACCCCAAGACTCGTACCTTGTGGGTGTAACGAAGACAAATAGGTTAGCGAATTTTATACATTAATTCGAGAAATTGTCTCACGTGTGGGAAACTGTCCCGTGCGCCATCTCCTTATTGCGGGATACTTGAATCGGTATTATATGGAGATAAATCCGAGAGACACAGAAGAGCCAACCACGTCAAGTGTATAATATATAGAAAAGTAAAAGAAAGAAGAAGAAGAGAGGAAGGAAAAGGAAAAAAATGGGAGGCGATAGCTGCCAAATTTGTCATTCTCTCAATTACTTCGCCTCGAGTGAGATCTCCGGGACCGTGCGCACGGGTATTCGTTCCGTTGCGTTTTATCTTTCAGTTATACGTGATTCAAGATTGTAGAATCGCGTACCTTATTAAATGTTCAATCCACGTGCGCCGGAGGTTTTGAATGCGCGTTTTGCCTGTCGCCTACATCGAGTCTCTTGCTTTTTATATCTTTCTATCGCCCAACCAGCGGAATTCATTTCTAGTTCCTTGACTCCTCGGGCTCAACGGCATGGCATGGGATGGCACAGTCGCAGTCGGCGCGATCGGAGCTCTCACCGCGCGACTCTTATATCGCCTTCGAGCTCTTCCAGGACTCGCGCGAAGGAGGGGGGGGGGGGGGGGGGGGGGGGGCGTACATTTGCCTGTCAACAAACTCAGGCTACAGCTATCGAGCTATATACGTATATGGTATATGCTTTTGCTCGTGGTCATCGTTCGTGGATACGCGATAGGCACGCCACGCCAGGCCAGGCCGCGCGTCAGGTGCACCCAAACGTGCCCCGAGGACTCCTGCAGACGCTGCTGCACCACCACGAGGATAACACCTTCGTGGGCGTCTGTCTCGGTCAGTTTCAGCCTTCTCCTTCACTTCGTTTCTTCAATCCATGCTTCGACTCACAAGTTACACTCGGACGCTGAAGGTCGTACGAGTAGGGATTGCATGCCGTCCGATGATTTCAATACCTGCGTAAAAGTCCGATGCACAGCTAGCCAACGTCCAAATAAGATCGTTATTTGACGTATCACTTAGGAGCACCAGTACTCGATGATCGAGAAGAATCGCACTCGCGGTCTCGATTCGCTCTTCCCAGTTCAATTGTTTTTCTTTTTTTTTTTTGCCCTCCGCAAAGCGAGGAGATGGGAATGACGGACTCTGAGATTATGGTAATGATCGATGACTCGATCGATTGCAGGGTTTCTATCCCTATCTTTTAGCGTTAAACGTATATCTCATGACTTTTGACCTTACCGTGAGTGTTTCCTTTTTTTCCTTTTTTTTTTTCCAAGTTTGTAGCGAGACGGGTTTTAAACCAATGAATGTGTGGCTGTTAATCGGGTTTTAGGGTAGGGCCATAGGCGTTTAGAATTTTTTGGGCAGTGGTCAACACCTATTCGGATGTGTACAGCGATCGTTTGAATTTCCAGAATGTATGGGAGACGAACCTCGGGCGACAAGATGGGATTCTCATTTGGATTCCTCGCGGACAACAACAGCGGCAGCAACGGCATCAGTTATATGCCTACGCGGGTATAATATTATGTTTCCTATTCGGCAATGCTGCGGGAAATAAAAATTCCATTTGCATAATTCTAGCGATTTTAATTGGCTACACGAGAGACCTGCAGCGCAAGGCCGGTTGTTCTTATGTTTTGCCATACATTTCACCGCTCTGATCTCATTGTGACTTGTGATTTGATTTGCTCAACGAAACGTCCGTCGTCCCGTTGTGCTCTGAACAAATATGAATAGTCGTTTGAGCCTGACACTTGGACTAAAAACGATCTTGTAATTAAAGAATGATGATTAGCCGGTTAAGCCCACGTCCAACGATCCCACGAATGCGATGAAGAAGCGATACGACGGGAACCGCGCGCTGTCGCACGAGGGTCCCGACTCCCAGCTCTCCCGGTTCTCGCTCCCTCTAAGGATAAACATACAGACTCTCGAGACGGACGTTTGGCAGTATGAGACGGGCTTAGTTTACCGATCAGCTGCAACTCCCAGCTCCCTGTAGCGGTCAGGTGTTCTCGAATCTCTCGAAAGTAACCTTCCATAAATTTGAGATTTACAATTTTCTTGCACCTCCAAATGATTATCTAAAAATGTTCGTCACACACGTTGCAAAAATATTTTTGCAGTGAACTTTGAATGATTTTTCTTTTCTGCAACGATCCCTGTTGATCTACAGATGCGAATGCAAAGCTGGGCCATCGGAGGGTTCACAAATCGAAGTTGGGGTCCTGTCAATTACCCTCGCTGTAGGACCGACTCGAAGAGATTGGATTCGTCGGTGATTCTCGCGTTTGATCAAAAAATGTCTCGTTATAAGTTGTACACAATGGGTCGAGTTTGGTAGCGTCCGTAAGTCTTTCGCTGCACCACCGTTCTAGACCATATTACCGACATACGCCCATATAATGGTAACGCTCCACCTTTCCTCGGGTCTAAACCACTCGCGCAGTAGGTATTATTTTGATTTTCATTTATTTTCGAGTCTGAGCGAAGAGCTACCGCTGCCCTTCCTGAGTCTTATTGTCACCATCCTATTGTCTTGTCCTTCTACCGCATTACCGCCTTCCAACTTCCAGCCGCCCTTTCTCGATATTCTTGCGTGCGAACGTTTTTTTCTCTTCCTCCGCTGCTAGCAGGATTTTCTGTTTTTTCTTTCAACTTCTTTTCGCTAATTTTTCTTCGAATATTCATCTTTGGCTTCGAAAGCAAGGTCCATGTTTTCTTCAACCTCAAATGTATAACATTCTCATTAACTGTACTTTCGCGAAATGTTCAAGACTTAAAACCGGCGTAACGCGTTCCTTCCGACTGTTAATTTAAAGGCGGCATACTTATACTGCAAACTACGCTGTAAACCGATTCCGTTATTACGACGGCGAAAGCTTACACGAGTGCAACGTGCGTTCCAAATTTTTTCAATACTTTGAACCGATTTTGCCGCTCGAGAGTAGTTACGTGAATATTATTCAGATTTTGATTGTGGTCAAATAGATGTTCGAAGAGTTTATAGGTATTCGATTTTTTATCGATACCTCGGCGTACTCTAAAATTTTACAGGGTAACACGTAAAAACAAGAGAGGGAGCACGGTTGTCTAGTACCGCGTTTGAGCGAATGTCAGAACAAGTTAAAGCGGAGAAAAAATCTGCAGATAGATGGCGGATGTACGAGGTATTCGGAGGAGAGAAAGAGAGAGAGAGAGTTGCAGCAGAGAAAGAAAAAAAGGAGAAATATCCACTGCTGCTCAATCGATCGAACGTGATATTTACACGGTTTGTTCGGTTCATGTACATACATCACAACGATAGAAGAGGGATACCGATTCGCATACACGCGCGCGTCTATGTCGTTCCGATAACCCTCCTACGTCTTAATAGAAAAAATCAATATATATGAAAATAAAAGAACTACTCCATCTAGGCTCAGAAGATCGCACGTTAGAGCTCAGAGTTCCTCTCGCGGTATGCAGTAAAGCATGTATGAATAAGAATAAAGTACAAGGGAAGACCTCTTTCTCCCGAGATTCAATGTTCCTTATCTTTGGCGTCGCACTATCTTGTCGGTGTAAAGTGCGATCTCACCTTCACAAACAAAAGAGGCTCAACTCTGCACGCGGCAAATATTTTTTTATCGAAGCAATTTTCTTGGAGAGGAATTCAAGATGAATCGAATTATTTTACTACCTGCACTCGGCATAAATGAGCGCACGGAATTGCGATCACAGAGAAATTTGTTCGGTCTATCTCGGAATTCGGGTATTATTTGATTGCGCGTTGCGGGATGACTAATCAAATGGAATCACGTCTCCTCCTGCATGCGTAATGAGATGCGAAAATTCATCTCGGTCGCTCCCAGCTTCTGGGTGTTAATCCGGCGACTGTACACGTCGCATCGTCCGGTACAACGGGTACAACTTCTTGTACAAGTACTCGTCTTACCTTGGGTTGATCTTGAGTTTCAATTTACCTAATCGAGAAAGTAAGAGGAATGAAAATATATTTTTGAGGAATTGCTTCGATCGGGTAAGTGAAAATTTATTCGTTTTGAAAATACTTATATCGCTACCTCCAGCTGCTACCGGTGGGTAATACGACCGAGTTATGCCGAAACGTGCGCACTGCAGCATCTCACGGGCGTTCTTGGCTTTCCGAACGTACGGCGGCAACAGAACTTGCGGGCGCGGGAGCGAAAGAAATATGCGGCGCGTGTTCCGCTGCGGTGGCACCCATGCAGCCGGGCATTTGCATCTGGCAATAAACAGTCGCGTCGAAAATGATATAAACAGAAGAGGAGGGCCACAAGAGCTGATGCCGCTGTTGCTGCTGCTGATGCTGTTGAACTTCGAGAAGCAAAAGCCTCGTGAGTCCACCTGGGATTATCATAACCCCCGCACTCTCGAATCCCCTCGATCGCCGCCCACCGCCTAACTTCTGTTGGAGAATGCTAATGCCATGCTTGCAGAAAATGATTCCTTTACCGCAATATATGACGAGATTCGCGCGCTGGGTTCGCGAATCCTTTCGCCTCGCTGTAACACAGCACAGCGCCGGTTGAATTAAAATTATGGCGGTGGTAATTACACACGACGTTGTTACTATGTAGGTGTAATAAGCGCCGACTGAGTTTCGCAAAATGTGAGGAAATACGAGAAAACAAATGGAAAGATGTAGGAAGAAAAATCCGTTTTAAAAATGGAGAGAATTCTGGGAAACGGTAACGCGTTCTACACCGCGCGAGTTACGCAAATCAGAACGGTAGGATTTCTTTCGCCAAGAGTTTGCAGCTCTGGGTCTCAACGGGGACACCGTGGATACAGCGGGAAGGAGACAGCCTGCGCTATCTCGAGCGCATCTTTGGTACGGTGAAGTTGGGTCGGCGTCGGTTGGTCGGAGTTGGAGTTGGAGTTGGAGTTGGAGTTGGAGACTTGGAGGTTCGGTGGCAGCGGTACCACGAGTTGGAGGATTGAAATTTGCAAGTCTGGCGAAAGCGACGGGGGCCCTGAGTGCACGGTAGCTGCTGCACCAGGACTGCAGTGCTGCTGCGGGGAATATAACCTGCAGGGAAACCCAGAAGCAGAAGGCGTCACGACGTCGAACGGTTTGTATTGTTTCGCCTAAGAACCGTCGACCCTCATCTGATTTATGATCCCCCTCAAAGAATGACGTCTTTTCACGAGGACTTCGCCAGAAGTGGATAGGTATATACCATTCAAAAAATAAAAACAAATATATAAAAACAAAGCGTTCCACCTCTCGCGATATGTCGCGCTAATATATCCGAACGATGCAGCTTCGGTGCGGAATAACATTTGAACGCCGAAAGAGGAAACTATAAAATTCCTGAAACAACATTGATGAAGAAGGAGTGCAGAATATCGCTGAAGAAGCGAGGAGCGCCGAGTCCCGTCCGACTGGTCCTCCGGTTATACATTGCTGGGTTACAGCTGCTACGGTTCGATAAATAAATTAAACGACTGTGTACCACAATTAAAATAATCTCGGAATATAAAACGACGCTAATACAATCAGCCCGAGGGACACGGTGAAATAATTACCTCAGAGTTCGCACCACCAATTAGAGATTCGAAGAGGTACACGCATTTGTTATTATCGCAAACTCTATATGTATGCAGAAACTCTAATATCACCTGTGCTTCGGGTATGACCGTACTACGTACCGCGGAATCAAACTCGGAATGTGTTCCGAGATTAAGGTATCTGTAGCAAGAAAAAAATGAGGATTTAATATCCTTCTTTTTAAACATTTTTTCTCTTTCATTCAGTGTCACAATCTGGTTGAGGAACTCTGACGCCGATATGAGGGGGGACCTGCGGTCTGATAAAATTTTCGTACATGAAAAGATGCAGACACGTATAAACTGAGAATATACAATATATAGGTATAGCGTTTGGTACACCTTGCGGCGCTGAAAGCGGTCGCGAGCGGTGATATTTAAAGCGTATGTAAAGAGTGGAGCGGTGCAAAAAGGCGCGGACAATGGCGGCTTGCATTCGGCTGCTCGGAATCCGCCCGCGACGATTTATGCGGGCGGACGATGTCTTTCTCCTTCTCTTTCTCTCCCCGGTTTTTCCTTCTCTCTCTTTCTCGTTCTTCGGTCGTACCGACCCTTCGTCTCATCACACCCTTTCTTTCTCTTCTTTTCGCTTCCTCTCGCTCTACTGCACCGTGCAACTCCCCTTTGGATATCGTATTTCTCGACTTCGCTTCGCCTTTCCTTCTAACCAACAAAGTATGCCCTGAACAGCTAGCCGTACGAATCCCCAAAAGTCTGCCAATTTTCACCAGATTTAATCCCGGACGCTGAGATATGCTTCGAACGATCCCCGAAATCGAATGATATCGCGCAATTAAAATCACGTTCTATCGAGACATTCGCCGGGACATCTTCAAGGGCATTAAATAATGGAATCAGGATTGCGGAGGGTCTTAAACAAAATCGCTCGATTGACCGACGAACGCCGGTTGGCTTAATCTGATAATCTGATTGGCTGCTGTGTGTCAAATATTACAAGCAAAGGCCACGATCATCGGCAAAGCCACTTCTTCTGGAGGAACAGGTTTTCCTCGTATATTCGAGAGAATGCAGAATGCAGCAACAGCAGCGGCAGCGGCAGCAGCAGCAGCAGCAGCAGCAGCAGCGGCAACCCGTGCGGTTCCGTTCCGTTCGCCGCTGACATCATCGCAGTCGCCTCGTCTTTCGCGCCTATAATATTCTATCGTGACCCCACGTCCATGGGGTGTACGCTGCGCAGTCGTCGACGGTAAGTACGAAACTAATTGAAGTATTGAGAATTTATTACGCGGCGAAGTAGAATCATGACTTCACGCCGCTGAAACTATCAACTCGAACCTCGACTCGCATACCCTGTATGGGTGCCGCGGTATGCGTGCCGCACGCGTAACAAACGATGTATAACCTCTGTTGGTATGATCGATGCGTACGACACCCAGAGTTGTTTTAAAAAATCGATATTCTTGATATTTCAGAACCCCGTGAATATATATATGATATCCTTTGTATTTCATGCTTCATACGCTTGGCTAGAAGTGACGAGATTTTGCAACGCGTCGTGTTTACCTTTCCCGGGGTTCAAACGAAGAAACGAAAAATTCACAACGATTCTCACGGCTGCGGTACAGCTAGTGTATATTCAGACTTCCACAGCATTATATACCGCACGATGACGAAAACACATAATCCGAAGCTAAAATTATTCAACGCGAGGGAACGAATCTGTTGACTGCTTCAAGAATCGGGATCGTTGAGAGATATCCGCGCGAATTAGGGTCGTTTAAAACAAGGTCATAGAGTTCTGACCCCAGATAGTAGCCGCTACCGAGTCCTAGAGACCAAATCGTTGAACATTGATGTGTTTCGTATTCCACACGTAAACGTGTACGGCGTAGCGAAGGAAGATATGGCATAATGTGGACCTATGCCCAATGAAAATATCCGTGTGTGGTCATGCGAACACATACTCGTACACCTTGGTCAAACAATGCGACCGCACGACGACGCAGAGTTACCACGAAGAGCCGGAGGTGGCTCGTATAACGTTACCCGTTGCCGGTCTCCTTCGAGTTCTCTACTCGGGAGTTGGCTCACCAGTTTCTGCTCTTTGGACCGCAGACTCTGGACTCTGCGGAGAGAAATCCCGGTCCCTACCCCCGGGGGAGTGGATTCCGTATACATCGTACGCTACGTTGGATCGAGTACAGCAGCATTGAAGAGAGCGCGCGGGTCGTGACGCGGCCTATCTTGCATCGGATGTACCACCAGTGTGGAAACACGGATACGAGTGCCCCTCTTCCTTCTCCGAGAGCACCGGGGCACCCTACCCCGCTGCTTCACCGTGAAACATACGAAGTTCGCCTCCTTTACGTACGTGCCGGACAAACTTCTCGGTGTTGTGCCCGCGTTGGCCAGCGATCGCGCGCGCGTTCCGTATCCCATTTCTGCGTCTCTTTTATTCAAATTTATTTATTTCAAGCGAGAGAACTCGCTGAACTGCAGCGCGGGTCCGAGCCAGAAGAGCTCCGCGAAAGCTTAGAGGGCTTCGATAAGCAGCTCACCTGTAGCACCAGCGCCGTTGAATATCGTTCTCCCACCCCCCACCCTCCTCCCTCCTCCCTCCTCCCTGCCGAACTCCGTGCTGCTTTTAAAAGCTCGTGCTAAAACCACATAAGAGAGACGGCGCCGTGCCCCGTGACCTCCCGACAACGATATCGCTATCCACGGACAATTCCTTTCCCGGTTATATTCCATGCGCATTGAAACTATTCTCCCGGTCCATTGCTACGGCAGCTCGTACTCCCGCGGTAGGTTGACGGGAGGCTCTGCACTCGGGCGCGCGCCCGTGATTCCCGCTCGTGCGGAATAGAAGATTCACTCGTATGATTTACATGGCATCAGTTCTTACAGAGGTTCGTGACATCGCTTCGTAGGTATATGTGAGCCGGACCATGACCACGGTCAAGACTGTACGCGGGCGTGGAATATTTGGTCAACGATTGCTCCCATCTTCCGGGATGAAATTTCCCGCAGGGTGGAATGATTCGCTTCGATAGAAGAAAGTAAAATCAAACTCACCGGAATCAACAGCCGGCTTGATATTCCCAATGATAGAATTCTGCGGAACGTTCTCCTCTACGCTGATGGAGTATCTCGGCTTTTCGCATGCCGCGAGTCTATTACCAGCTGATGAAACCGAGATCTTGACCTCTGCGTCCTTGATGCTCTTCAGACCCGCCGCATCCGTAGCCGTTACGTTGAGGTGGTGCATTTGAGATCTGGTCAGAAGACTGTGTCTGGCCACATGAAGTTCGCCGGAACTTCTGTCTATCCTGAAAACACCGGCTTCATTTCCACCGGATATCCTGTACGCCACCTGCCCGAAGAGACCAACGTCCTTATCCGTAGCCAAAAGACGGAGGATCGGACCGTTCGCCGCGTTGTCACTTCTCAAGGTCACGTTGTACTGCCAGGGTGAAAATATCGGACGGTTATCGTTGACGTCCGTCACCTGAACGAGGACGATAGCCGTAGTACTGAGACCACCTGGAGAAAATTACAGAAAAGGAAATTATAATACCGAGGATCATTCGAATCGATCGCATAGGTGAACATTATTCTATGGGGTCTACAGTGGAGTGCGTGCAGCGAGGAGATAAAATTCCTTCGACTAACAAAGATTTGGATCCGAAATCCCTTCAGGAATCCCCCCTTATTGAATTGAATCACGCCTCTGAAATTAGCTTCATTTACTGCGTATACATGTAACCTAGAGAATGAAACCGGCGTTGGTTAAAAAAAACCGACGAGAGACGAGCGAGAGCGAGCCAACGGACTGCTACGCATAAATCATAAAGACTACGTTCGATGGGATTTTTTTTAAAGCCAATCAACCGCTCTTGCCAGTTGCAACACTCTCGCTCAACCGAGATCGGGATGTACCCGGTGTCTGTTAAAAATAAAAGTTAAAAAGGAAGAAAAAAATTAACAAAACACGTGCGGGATAAAAATCTGCGGGGAATATTCCGTATGCAAAATAATTCTACACATTTGATATATGTTTGTTGTATATTATATATGGTTATAGTAGAAATTCTACGTTCCGTCAGCGTTTAGTGTCATTCTCACGCGTTGGTACCAATTAAGTTGTAGCCACCAACTCATTATTCATCTTAGTTGCGAGTATGGAAGCTATACTTGTGGGCTTTTTGAACGAAGATTTTCCTAAACGGGCGTCGGAGTAGGTACAACTTTGTTTTCTGGGTTCACGCTCGTATCTACCCGGTACGAAATGTGAGCTCCCGGCTCTTTCTCAGCCTGCAGCATGAGCGGTAGTAACATCGGCAGCAGTTGTAGGGTCAGACCGGTGTACGTAATTTCGTTAGAAACAGAGACGCGCCCGTGTAGCCGCCTTCGGCTGTGATTGCACAAGAGCTAATAAGTAGCCCATAGTCAAGGGAGCTACTCTATACCGAGAGCACGCGTGTTAAGTTAGTTTTTATTACCCCCATCTATATCGGGCGTTCCTTTGCCTCGGAACTCACGAGAGTACAATGAAAGAAGTGATGATGACAGTGTGGCAACCGGTGGTTAAAGAAAGAATTTCTGATCGACTGCACGGGTGTGTTGCGGGCAGCTTACGTAATGGGGAAATACTGGACCATGGCGATCACAGAAGAGGTTGAAATCACGCAAATTAAGGATTACACGCGGGTCGCCCAGCACTGCGGGTTACTACACTTTTACGTTTTCGAACTCGTTCGCTCTTTTTATACCCATGCCGAACGGTTGTCGGCATATCAGCCGTAACCATTGACTGTTCGATCTTCTAGCGGTATGACGTAACCGGGTATACCACATCGCCCAATGGAACCATGTTCGACGGTCGTCTTTCCGCGGAGCAGCTCTTCGTGATCGCTGTGCTAACGTTACAACGACGCATATCCGACTGCGGGGTGACTCGGTAGGGCTTAACGCAAGTGTTAATATTAAAGACAGTATGTAAAACTGGTAATCCGCTGTTTAAACGCTTCACAACCGTAACTCATAGTAATGTATGGACTCGGCCCGGCACAGCTCCGAGCGTCTGGAGATTTATGGCCATGGGTGTCATTGGAGTCATGCGTCAAGCCTCCCTCCTCGCTCCTCTTTCTCTTCTCGATCTTCGGGGCTCCGTTCGTTGCTTCTTCATTGTCCCTATCCTCCCGCTTTTTCACCCCTCGACGCATTCAATCGCGCTCGCAATATCGCGTCCCGCAGTCCCGGTTAATATCCGAAACTTGGACGATGACGGGAAGGCGGAATGTGGAATTTGACACTGTCGGAGGAGGTCCTTCTCCTCGGGTCGAGGTGCATACCGTGTGGGTTAGCGAATGTGTACGTCCATGTGTGTGGAAGTCTCGCGGCGTTTCCGATCAGTGCGAAAGCTGCAAACCTATAGATGGCGGAAGGGGGGGGGGCGACGGGATCGCGGAGGCTCGAGCTCCGTACCGGTGCACCATCTCGAAGGATGCGAGAGACCCGGAGAGATTTATAGGGCTGGTTCCTCTATCCTCACGGAGGGTGTCCGTGGCTCTCAACCATTCCGCGCATATCACCGTGTCGGAGAAATCTTCACAGGAATGGAATATAGGCTCGCATTTATTTTTTATTGCTCTCCGATCCAATGAGGTCATCGGTCCTGTCGGTGGAAAGTAAAAAATGTAAAACAAAAGCTATTACCCGATCACTGATTCACGGTGCCCCGATCTCTGAAACTTTAGACTCTTCGTTTTATCGATGATTCATCCACCGCTGGATTCGCGCATGGAATTTCTGCGACCCGTCGCAGTGGGCCTGGAGTTGATAGACAAAATTTTAGAGGGTCAACGCCGGTTGAACTGTTTGTTTTAAATGCCTTATTATACTCCGAAGAGAGTGGAGTGTGGGTAACATATCTATTTAAAATATACCGCCGAGCGCCGCGTCGCTGCGGCTGCCGCTGTTGCTACGGACCGTCGTGAACGTGCAGCGGTCACTGTGCAGCAGCATTCGCGGTCCATCCGAGTCCACCGAGCTGTCGGTAGGAGTTAGTTCCAAGATTTATGACGTCGGTGTCAATAAAGTCACCCCGAGTACAATCCTAGTCTTCTTCGACCGCGTCCTATTACTCAGTCTCCCCTCCTCTTATCGTTTCTCGCTATATCTTATTCTCCTTACAGAGTTTTTCCCGTTGCAGCTGTGCAGGAATTCGAACCACCTAAAATTGACCGGTGGAATTATTAATCGACATCGGAGTCAATTTTCATCCGTCGATCCGCGGTGTGGTACCAGCAGCTGGATCCTCGTGTATACCTGCATAGAACAATACGCACGTACGCAAGGTTTGCGTAGTATTTTATCGCACGTATGTGCACGTATATCGTCGGTATAAATCAGCTGGTAAGGTATATGTTTTTAAACAAACAAGGGACAATACGTCATATCCGTGAGTCCGTAAGTCACAATGGGAGCAGCGAGACAATCGTGTCGCGATAAAGAGGAACAATTATAAGGTATACGGTTTGCTGGCTGCTGGTTGCTGCTTGCAAAACAGCATAAAACCAACTACAGCAACAATGCCGTCGTCGTTGTCGTGTTGTCGTTGCGGTTGTCGTTGTCGTTGTCGTTGTTGGTCCACCAGGTAGCGTCGCGACGCCTATACGACGCCGCCACCGACGCCGCTAGATCTTGGTATAGCCTGCACATTCGTACGGGGCTAAATAAGTGGAGGTATAGAGGCATGTATTTGTGAGGCGGTTAGCTACTAGCTACCGCAGACTTTGGCTCACGGCTACCTGCATCGCGCGGCGGTAAAAGGTGAGCTGCGGCTCGCACAATGCACCGACGCGATGGACTTTACCCATTGTCCTTACATATGGGCAACGTGGAGCCAGTTTGAAAATGGGCACGGAATACTGGCAACATAAATCATACAGCCTATTATAGAACTACTAGATTCTGCCACGCCGATAGCCACCTCGCTTCTCTCTCAAACTACTTCGCCACTTTACTACCACTGTATATATCGCACCCGATATATATAAGAACGAGATCGAACTGCCTCTTTAACGGCTACCCATCTCGGCAAAACTACTCCAACTAAATACCTACTAACCATAAGGGCCGGAGCGAATAAACGGTTCACACGCACCCCCGTCCCCGCCATTTTTCGTAAAAAGTTATCCACTTGGAATATAATGTGAGGCGATAAGCCGATTCGTTGCGTCGCATGGATGCCATAGCTGGTGAAATTTCGAAGAGTAATTCTCACCTCTGTCCGTAGCGATCACTGGAAGTTCCAAATACGATGCGGTTTCTCTGTCCAAAGGGGCCCTAACGCATATTTCACCGGTATCACTTCTCACTAGGAGTTGCTCCGCGGCTATTCCACCGCCTCCGAGAGTGTAGTTCACCATCGCGTTCACTCCACAGTCTGGATCCGTTGCTTGGACCTGAAAACAAAAGGAACAGTGATCGTTAGGTAAAACGGTTCTCGAAACGTTTCTTGCATTTTTCATTCTCATTAATAAATGAATCGAGTTTGATCGAAGGTCGAGTGTTTCTGAGGTTGGAAGAATATGGAACAGGCGTTCGAACATTTTGAAAATTATTCAATTTCTAACCTCAGAGATTGCAAGATTCCAAAGGGGGGTGAATAATGGGTCGAAGTATCAGAAAACTAAAAAAAAATCGGATGACTAATTTGCGCGCTAGTGAAATAATAGCGCTGTGCCGCAGGTTTCGCGTCTAGAATCAAGATGAGCAGAATGAACGAACGAAGTTGAAACGGGACATGAGCGGAGAACGTGGGTATCCTGACTGTGACGGACGCCCGGAGCCTCAGAGGTTGTTATTTATGTGGCAGCGTATCGCCACCTCCTTTCTCGGGGACGACTAGTACAGGTGAGCCAGCTTTAAGGCGCCCAGTTTTGTTTTACCGCGGAGAGAAACCGATCGTCCAAATTCTCAGTAACCATATTCAACCCTCCGGGTCGAGTCTCCGCTACCCTTTCAGGAAGAGAAGTTTCTGCTGCATACGGTTGGTGCCGCAGGATGAACATCTTCGTGACGCAGGGCGACGTACCCTTTCCGAACCCCCTTCTCAGACTGCGTCGTCGTGTCCCAGAGGTTCACTGGTCACTTATCTCGATCTCCGAGGGGGTCACGTCGGAGGGGACAGTCCGCGGTACGAGCGTTAGGTCTTTCTCAAGACCCTGCTGGTAACGGGCTAAGAGGGCCCCACGAACCACGCTGTGATCGTCGCTCCCGCTTATTTTACAAGTTTCTTATTTCCGCAACCCGCGATCCGTACCGGAATACATGCACAGTTTACATCTCCGGATTTCTACGTGATTTCCAGGAGCTTCATCCAGTTATTCCGATCCGTCCAAACTTGTTACAAATTTCGATCCAAGCACGCGCAATTCAACGATAATGCCGCAAGCTTCGCAATGAGATTTGTTTGCCGCAGCGGTAACCCAACCTCCGAATTCGAAAAAAAAGCAGTGTGAAGTGAAGGAAGGTAAAGGACGGGAATGGAGAGCGGATAATAAAGCGGGAGTCCGGTCCACGAATGATTTAGTGGCGGTCGGTCGAATATCTTTCCCGCCACACTGTTGCCACCTCGTGTAGGTACGGTACGGGAACGCGCGGTAGGCTTCGGCACCGGTTCAGGGTGGCGAACTGCAAAGCGAGAAGGGTTTCTTCCTCGGGCGAAAGAAGGATGAAAGATTAAAGGACCGAACCCATTCCACTCCTGCGATCCACTCCACACTACTCCACCCCAACAATCATGTTAATGAATTACTGCAACGCGTTATCCGCGACGATCTGTTCGACTAATTCGGAACCTCTTCACAGCGCCATTCGTTACTCTTCAAGGTCCTCATATGCATCCCTTCCCCCCCACCTCATTTCTTTGCAACACGCGGGTTCGAAACCTCGTGGTTTTCAGATCCTTGAAATGAAAATAAAATAAACCCATGGGAACTCTCGGCGGACTGACACTCCGTATAATTATCCCGTTTGGTCTTCTCCGCAGCCCCCTTACCCCATGCACTCGCATACACCGAAGCGCACACACACCGCACCGTTTCAACATCCGCGTTTAATGTCACGAGAGGTTCCTTCGTTTCCCGGATGATAAGCAGCGGCATAAAACAGGTCCGACGTATGTTACACCGTCGACGACCGCCCCCCTGACCTTCACCCGTTTGTTCCCGCGCGTCCGCTATCCTCTACGCCCAGGGTGCTCCATCTTCTCTCTTTCTTTCCATACTCTTGCCCGTCTTTCTCCTCCTTTTTCATCTTCTTGTTGTTCTTCCTCTTCTTCGGCTTTATCTCCGGGTTTC
Source organism: Athalia circularis (assembly GCA_963978495.1). Lineage (NCBI taxonomy): Eukaryota > Metazoa > Arthropoda > Insecta > Hymenoptera > Athaliidae > Athalia > Athalia circularis. The sequence goes on along the minus strand of OZ021700.1, from coordinate 30,132,482 downwards.
TTAACAGGGACGCTCAGAGCAAAGCGCTATTAATTATAAAGGTTTTATCTCTTTGGAACTTGGGATCATAAGCAGCGGTAGTGGATGGCTCTGTTTCCCTATGGGTCTGTCGAATTATTCGTTTTTCTCTTCTCTTCTCGAGATTTTCTTCTTGTGATTTCTCGTTCTCTTTTCTAATTCACTGTATTTCTGATACAAGAGTTTTATCGTTCAGCTGAGCGCCAGTGGTTGGGCAGGTATTACGGGTGTATACCTGTATAGATTCGCACCGACCTCTACCTGCCATCCTTTATATATTTCTCACAGCAGTGCAGCGCCACGCAGATCGTATTGAACGCATTGTTCTATTGGTTTTGTTTTCTCCAGCCTTGAACGGAATATCGATTTCAATCGGAGCAACGAACACAATCCAATGTAATACCTACTCCAGACGTTCGCCAAAGCTCAGTGTCTACGCATTACGAGATCTTTCGCCTCTCCATTACAGTCATAATACAATTCTGCGAAACGATTTATCCTCACGTTTACACTTTACATATACACACCATGATTCGAATTCCACAAATGATTGGTAAAATTCCCCCTGCGAGGAAGTACATACCTACTGTAATATATCTGCGCGGAACGTGTTTTAAAATCTGATGAACTTCATGCAGATATCTAGAAAATCGAAGCCCGAACCTACCGCGTCGCGCCATGAATGTGGAGATCATTGAATAACAATTGATTCATGGTATATTTATGGGCCTGAAGTTGGAGGTGAATCGAAGGAACGCGACGACATCGCCTGCACCCGAAGTGTATCGAATCTGTTGGACGGATAGTCATTCGTCTTCGCGAATGTTAATTCAGCGGTGCGAAAAACCGTGAACTGCAGGCCGCACCTGTGCGAATCTCTCGGAGCACTCGCGTGCTCGGTGATAAATAATCGCGGTAATTGTTAGTCATATCGGCGGTCCGTCGGACAACGAGAGTCCAAAACTCATAGTTGAAACGGCAGTCGATACTCGGATCGTGTCCAGGAAGTCGTACACGACGAAAGATCTCGGCGCCTGCTTCGGGAGTAAATTACGTATTTAAGTTCTATTTGGGTGGGCCGAACGTTCCTGGGGCCGGCGTCGTTTTTCTATTCGTTCGTTTCCTCCCCCAGAAGGAAAACCCGAGTATATATAGGCGTATAGATACAGAGACGAGGGGTTACGAGATGAGGAATATTTTTCCGGATAGCGCGTTAATTACCTGCATCGTTGACTCGCGTATAATAATAACCCAGAGCTGCAACAGGTCTTTGATGGATTAACTCAGGGAATAATATTTCTCAGCACAGTCGAGATATGAGGGAAATGATGCGAGTCTCCCACGCCGGTGCAATAAAGGAGCGACCTTTGGTAGAAATATAAAAAGTAATAATGATAAAAAAATTTATCATACATTACTCAACTAACGTGCGATCCCATGTAATCGTACAAAAGCAGATATGCGATTCCGTCTGGTTCTCCACGTACATATACCGGTTGTAGAATAGGGAGACTTCTCCGCCCTCGCGAGCCGCTGGCTTTTCAAACACATTTTTCGCCAGCATCTGAGTACATCAAAGCTCTGGGTTTTTCAAGAATAATCAAACAATCTCGATCTATCGTTCCGTAAATATTGGTCAAATTTAGAAAATAGAATTCCTGTGACTCGCACAGCGGAATGAATACCCCTAATTTCTTCGTCACCCTTTACATGCAGACATATCGCGGTGGTGGGTATTATATCGATGTAGGTAAATCCTCGACACTATCGGGATGCTCAACCAAATGCAGCAGGAGCAGTAAGAGAAGAAGAAGGAGGAGGAGAAGAAGAAGAGGAGGATCAGCGAAGAAGTCTGGTTGGTTGCGTGGAGCCTTCGGTATAAGGTAACAGTTACAAATTGTCCCGGCGCAAAAGTTATCGCAGTAAATCGCGGATGACTCGGCGGGCCGAAGCTGGCGGGAGCGCATCTGGTATGTGGAGTTTTTCGCGAGGCTTTGGCGTTGCAGAAGTTGCACCGCTGCACGCGACAGTGCAGAAGAATATAAGAAGACGGGTGGGTACTTATATCCCGCGCGCTGCACCGGGCTTCAGTGGTGCATCGGACTTTTGTGCCGCTGCACCGAACTGTGCAGGGTGTCTGTGTCCCGCACGCGGATAATTACGCGGGAACGGGACGAACGACGCGGCGACGCGGCGACGCTCGGTGAGGGCCGTCGTCGGCGCCCTTTGCTTACCTCGAGGACGCCGAGCCGCGCAAGGTGGCACGCCGATGGGCTCATTTTTTAACTGCCATTCAGCTATCACCAGCTGCGACCGGGTGACCATTCATCCGCGTGCGAAGTGCGTATACAGGTATAGGTGCGTGTACATCTCCAGCTGAACATACAGGTATACAAGACCTACTCTCATATTGTACGCGCCGTGATAAATCCGCCATGTGTAAATCGTTGAGAAGGTATTAAAGGTATAATGTATAATAGATACGAACGGGGGGTTCCTTATGATTTATTGACGCAATATCATAATATCATGCGTGGCGCGAGGAATCTCTAGGCACCATGTTTCATTTATATCCGTCGTGGTATGAGATGCAATAAAATTCGAGAGTCGGAGGGCGGGCTGCTCTCGAGGTTTTTGAATGTGGTTTTGCAGGAATTATGACATAACCGGACCAGTGTTACGATCGTTGGACTTAACGAGCCGTCTTGCCGTTCGGCTGTCGCTGAAGAGGAAGATGAAGATGAAGCCGAAGAAACGCGTCGAGGAAACGAGGCGAGAGGATGCCACCGCCGCAGCGAACGGCGACGCGGCGATATAAACTTGAAGAGTAACTCGCCACTATTTGCCGAGCGCATGCTGTAAGAGAGTCGAGAGTGAGAGTAAGGTGTTGTACGTATGGTACGTAAGTATAGCGGAGATTGCTCTCGAGGAAAAGGGAGAGCGAGACGATGATCGCATGGTCCGTCAGTCCGTCAAGCCGCGCGCCTCGAATGCCTCGGATGGCTCCGCTCCGCGGCGAACAGCTCTATTTGTTCAGACCACTCCGCAAAAAGTGTGAGCGCGACCGCGTTGCCGCACACGGTTAATGCCTACGAATCACAGGCTCGTCTCATCGCCTCCGTACGGTTTCCGGTTTGGACATCGAATCCGCGATTATATCTTCCGATTTCCAAACGCGTTATAAGCTGATCGAATTTCGTACGCCACGGGATTTTCGATCGCGGTTGAGAGACCCGGCACTTTTTGTTTTCTTTAAATTAATCGACTTTTAAATTAACCGCAGCTCGTACGAATATTTCAGATAGCGATACCATCGCATACCTCAGATCCTTAAATCATCGCCCGTGCAATGGAAATGCGCGCTGCAGCCTACGACGTCCGTATTTTCAAGCGGGTGAAGCAAGTTGACGTATTATGTTTTCAGCGGAGGAAAAAACGCCGAAGATTAAGTAGGACTAATACGTCGTGACATATGTAAATGTCAATTAACATACCCATTAATACAAAAGCCCATAGGCAACGAGCTCAGGCTTAACTGTAATCTATCCTATCGTAGAACCTTTTATAACCAAAGCTCTTGCAGCAGCAAAGAATTCTAATCGAGATAATTCCGCGCGTTTTAAGTCTCATTTATATTAATTTCTTATCTCCTATGAATTCGATTATAAATATTTTTTTCTAATTTAACAAAATTGTGTATATGAGGAATTCTCGCGTTTAAATCGATTGCAAACTGGAGGAACGTGATGGAAAAGGGTTGAGTGTATCAGGTGTATATGAAAAAAGCTTTTCTTTAAGAAAGAAATTAATATTCAACGATGTCGCGCCGATGGTCGTAATGAGTCACCGGGTTACCTGGGGTTCGTAATTAGCTGCAACCGCGGTGGTATGTTTCTGCGTATAAACCGAATAATAACAAACAAACGGCGGCTTAGGCTCCTCAGAGAATTTCTAAGCCGGGTTCCGCAGCACTGCGATGAAATAATCAACCGTACGGCACGATACGCCAGTGTAAGGGTGAGTTCCGTCTAAATTTAATCTTCCTCGCTCCTCCCTAGTTCTTTTCTCCACTTGTTCTCCACTTGTTTTTCTCAACCGCAGGTTTGGTCGCACGGAGCGTCTCGGGGATCGGAACTTTCGTGCGATATACTTATAGGAAACCGCGGCGTGCATCCGACGACGACACGCGTGCTGGAGTGCAAAGTGAGCTACGAAAGAGCGAGGGAAGAAAGAAGTAGGATAGAGAAAAAGGAAGAGGTTCTGTTTACTCTCTGCACGCGGTGTGCCATGTTACGGACTATGGGGGGATATATCCGCACAATACGCGCTACCAGCACAACAAATGCAACGGACGCTATAGAGCTGTCACTCACTTGTTTCTTCGAGAATCGCGTGTAGCCTTATGCTGCCGGTGTGCGGAAGAGGTAACCAGTTCACGAAGACCTGCGCGGGATATACGCCGAAAAATCCGTAGATCTCCTTTACGGGGAGATCTCTCACAGGGTTGAATTTTGCCGAAATTTAAGTTTGTTCGATTTTTTTATATTCTCGACCTTTGACCGATGGCCGAATACCATACGTGCGCGGATTTCAGCCGCCGATCGGCAATCGTTGCTTTCGACCAACGCGGTGGTGGGTCGGTGTTGGTTAATTGCTGTGAAAAATCACGTCCACTTCTCATTAAAATAGTTTAATATATATTTGTCAGGTTATCGTCGTCGCGAGGCATGACCAACGATTTGTCAAGACGGTTCTTCGTAGTCGGGGTAGCCGTTTGTACGTACGAAAAGACGAGAGTGCGGGTATTTCGCTCCTCATTTTTCGAAAGGTTTCGTGACTGTTTTTTGATTTTTCTTCTTTTCATTTCCTCAATTCGGCGTTCGCTTAATGGCGCTTGTTTGTCTCGTTGTCACCATAGGACCCTCTCGCCGCGGCGTGGTGGCGGATTTACCTTTTGGAACGAGGATCAAGGATTTCTTTAAATTTATACCGTACATACGAAACGTACTACACGCGCTGCAGAACGCACCACCGCGTACGTCCGTCCTTACGATATGCCGCCCGAGTCGAACAATTATAAACTCTCCAGCCGACGTATATCGCGTCTTCGAACGAATCTGGTACCTGGTATATTACGTACTACGTTGGAAATTTGAAACTTCATGGGAGATCTTCTCTCGCTTATTCTCTTTCCTCCTTTCTCTTCCCTCCACGCCCTTTATCTTACCGGACCCTTTCGCCCGGCTCTCCACAGCTTCTCCTTCGGACTCCTTCTTCTTCTTCACGTTCTCCACCGCAGCCCAACCGCCCGGTTCAAAGCCTGGACAAGACTTTAACCAGTTTTCTTATTATTGGGCAACCGCCCACGCTTAGATTGATCTTACGTACCAACTCGCGCGAGCGAGTCAAGACCCAGCTGAATGGTAAGGAGAGAATAAGAGGGAGGAATATAAGGAAAAAAAAATTCAGAGAAAAGAAGAGGAAGGCTTAACCAACTCGTATAACCCATGCCGCAGAGCGGACTCCCCGCGACTTTGCACCGGGTTAACAGAGGTCGCCGATTAAGATACTTGTCCAACCTCCACGCGCTCCGCATGGTATACATATACATACGAACTTCTTCTCTTCGACTTCGTTCAAGAAATAAAAGGAGGCTTCGTCTATACTCCAAACTTTCAGGGAAACGCGTCGCTGCCGCGCGCAAAAATTTTTGACGACACGAAGGATGTCCGTCTACATGTGGGCGGAATATTCCAGATTATTACACCGGAAGAATCTTATACATACATCATCTTTTATTCATCCGTGCGGATAAAATATTCAAGAATTTTCATAACACCGATAAGTAACGGAAAAAAAAAATTTGAATTATTGTATTTTCTGGCAAGGCATATAAAATCTGTAGATATACACGTTTGCTATAAGAAGAATGTTTCTCAATTAAGATGGAACACCTCTAATCTACGTTAGAAATCACCTTCATGGGTTCGATTGCCTCTGAAGTTAAACCGATGATCAAAAGCTTCTGGCTCCCAACTACCTCTCATCACGAACATCATTTATTTTTTCAACCTCGTATGGCCGTTCTAATCGCGCAAATCTTTTTTTCTTTCTCACAGAACTTTTTTCGGAAGATTTGAGTAAATCTCATGCGCCAGCTACGATAGGCAATACATTTATTTTCCATCAAGAATTTATTTCTCCCAGTCGATAATACGGGTATAGGTATACTGCTTGAATCGAATCGTCCTTGAACGCCCGGTTAGTCATCGTCGCGACGCCGCGGTCCTGGCCGCATGCACGCGAGGTTTCCTCGTTACGATTATATTAATCGTTCCGATTTATAATTACGTCTGAATATATTTTTACGCCTGTCTATAAACGATAGCCGGAGATGTAAAAAGAGGGAGAGCGGGATGGAGGGCGGGGGAGGGAGAGAGAGAGACCGATCGTAGCTTCGAATAGCCCGACGACAAATTTATTACCACTAAGTGCCGGTTTTTATCTACAACCGTATCTTTGGCGCTCTCTCCTCGGTTATAATGTACGTTGACTCGATACCTTCCTTCGTCCCTCTTTTTCTCTTCCGCATGGGTATTATACCTCATCGAACCAAGTGTCAACGCCTATCTCGTTATTTGGTGACAAAAAGTTTTAATGGTATAGCTATATTTCGGGGAGGTCAAAAATCTCCCGCAATTTCAGTATACGTATATTAATATATACGTATATTTTATTCCACATCCCGTTTACATATAACGCTGCAGGGGAGGCTAAGTAATAATAATTTCCCGTTCGTTACGCCGCACAGTACATCGCGTGATTATAACTTATAGCCCCTATACATACCCTATAAAACATAAATAAATAAAGCAATTTCATATCGCTTAAGCGATTCGATATAAACGCTGGTCACAGCTATACGGTTATAGGTATATAGGTATGTAGGTATAGAAAATAAAATATATGTATAATTGCATTAAACCCTTTGAGGTATAACGTAGAGATGCGGTTGCGCACCGCGGTGATTTCAATAAATGTAAGCAATTAATCAATCGTAATTATTTCTCTGGGGCTCCATGAGACCGCCGTTCACGCCAATTACCGCTCGTAATTAACAGCTCTATTGTTGTGCGTAATTATGTGCAACTTGTATACCTTGTACCACGATCCATGATACAGCTTCGTTCGTTCGCTCTTCACCGCAGCTTCTCTTTACATTTTTAAATACCATTCCGCCGTTAATCCAATCGCGCGATTTAAAACAGAGCAAGCGGGAGGAGAGCTGGAGATACCGAAGGTAGAAAAAAGTATGAGACACAAAATATGGTCTTAATTATTTACCGATGAGACTAGCTGCGAAAATGGAAAAACATGAAGAAACCATTCTTTTTGTTTTTGTGGTTTTATCGCGGTACGGCGTGAAATCGCGTCTTATTTATTTGTTCGATTTAGGTGTCGGCGGTCCGATAAGGTAGATATAATATGTATTTATATTCGAGTCTCTTCAGATACAACCGGGTGATTACTGTGGGGTAATTAACGCCTTGGACGTCATTAGCCACGCGCCCAACAACGTTGTTAAACTCTTACCGAAACGATGACGATCATCGGAACGTCGTCGCCTGCTGCGAAAGGTTTTCTAAATTCGTGTCAAAACATTAACATAAGAATTATTAATAAGCCGTGAAAAATTAGGGGTCCCGTTCGCGTTCGCATGACCTTCAAATTTATGAATATTTATATATCTCTCTCTAGATATAACAGCGAGATAATATTCACTTGGTTTCGTTGATCGGAGCTTTTGACAATTTTTCTCATTCACTTGGTGTCTTTTTTTTTTCTTATATAAATAATGAATAACCGCGCTTTGCATATCATAAGTTAATGCTTTGAGGTGCAAATAAATATTGTAGCGAGTTCCCGAGTTCGCGCGGTACCCGATGACTTATCTTAATAGATTCCTTGCCATTTGGATACGAACTATAATTTATTGACTTCTGTTTTTGCTGCTGCTAATAGTGGAATATACATACGCGTCCGCGGCTCCTGAGGATGCTGCAGCTGATCGCGACGACACTGGCGATAACAAATATCTCCGAGGTTTTCATTTATTAATTGCGATTAGCGACGACTGTCATAAAATTTTTCTGCCAACGATTCGAGATATTTCGGACCGTACGTTACGTTGAGACGAGGATACGATAATCATTCAATTCCGACCCGTGAAAACGACCTCACTTTATATTCCGTTCGAAGTCTATAATTTTCGCTCGGTAAATAGATATGCATAATATAAATGACACCCACGCTGCTATGCCTGATTACTATCCTGTTTTATAGCTCTAGAAATGCAGGGGGGTATATCTAAATCGTTAAGTATTTTTTTTACTCCAATAGAAGCGATGCCTGGAGAAATGAGATCTAGTAAAGACCGTACGGAGTGGAGTAATTAGGTAATATCAAGTGAGTTTAACGCGTTTCCGCCCGTTAACAAGACCACCGATTTAGAATATAGCAGAAGACCTATGTGAGAGCGCTCATAATTCCCGTCCGTTATTTATTGTACTATAGCTATAACGTGTAACGGGTTGTATTTGTTTCCGGCATTGACAAAGGACCTTCGTAGAACGGTAGGACGTTATTAGTGTCTGCGATAACTTTTTCCAGTTTTCAGGGTAAAATCAAATATTACGTCTCTTACCGAAGACTTTACGAACTGCAGAATTTTTTTTTGTCGCAACGGAAATCAGGTATGAGTTTCAAGCATAGAGTTTTCCGTTCGAAATGGAATTTTTCTTTATCGAACGAGGGTGTCTCGGGGGGTGCGACTGCTTTATCGCGTCATGCTCGATTTCATACTTTCCTTGGGAAAGCGTAAGGTATCCATATGCTATCTGTTCTATTGAGTTATTGTAATCGAAAGTGTTATCAATTGGGTCGATTTAATAGACCGTGCAGCGTAGCTGATATAAGGCCACCTATATATTGGGCCGAGGTATACGCATCATAAGATTTGTTCGAAGATCTATTCGGGCTACACACTGTGTCCGTTAATTAACCTCGCGACTTAATAAGTATAGACCCATGGAATTACCATATTCTTCAAAGCCATGAATTACCTATAAATAATTAGAAGGTGTCTTTCAACACTCGGTTGACAGTCACTAATTATCTTCTTAATATCCCCACAAAGTGGTTAACCTCTTCAGTTTTTCCTTTATTGCTCTCTCTCTCTCTCTCTTTTACTTTTCAAACTTCAAATCATCCTATCGTATCAGAACGACTCTCCCTGTGTATTTTATTAATTTTTTCCTCTCATCTTGTTCATATATTATAAATAAAATATATAATATACAAGTGAAAATAATTAACGAGCAGTATATCCCTCTGTATGTAAAAATTCTGTCAATTAAATGAGTGCGATAATAACGATAGTAACGAATGACGTATATCTCTCCAAATCCACAGTTCGCAAAAGTTTTCAACGTCCCGGTCCGGTCTCCGACGACCCAGGTCCTTCGCTCTGTAGTTCCATGGTTTCTGCGGTCCAGGTCGTCAGCGATCTAAGCGTCTTTTTGTGGCTCATCTCTGTATCAAAATTCCAATAGATACGTTGTTCGATAAATAAATGTCTAAACCAGTGTGAAGTCTAAAATACACCGGGTGACGATTAAGTGCGCAGTCTCTTCTTTTCGATAAACCTTTTATACGTTTACAGTGGTCGCTGTCTATATCGCGTAGGCGGACGGCTTTCGCACCTTCTGCCATTTCTTTTCTTTCTACACAGACGCACATTACGTGTACGTACGCTTCGCGAGAAACCTGCGAAGGTTTGCAGCTCGTTCGCGTGCTTACGGTACCAACCTTACCTCACCCATACCCCGTGCAGTTACGTACGTATACACCCTTGATCTATAAACTTTGTAGTTTCAGCTAATGCACGTCGTATACAACCCCGATAAGACCGCCTCGAGGAACTCGAACTGTTTATGACGTAAGTTTGCGGTACCGCAAGATACATGCATACGTACCTCGGCATACAATATCTGCGGTGCTCGCATGTACAGTAGATGCGAGCAGGTATAGGTGCATGAACGTGCACCTCGTAATAAACGCACACGCGTGAACGAGCCGCGGAAGAATGACCGATCTTCTTGTACTCGAAGATAAATTATGAGAGTATATAATAAATTAAGAGCCGCACTTCCATTTTCCCAAGTGATTTGATCGATGCCCGCATTAATTCGACTCATTGCTCCACATATTATATCCTGTATCGCGGGCTCGACGGTCTCATAATACCGGATTCCAAGTCACGCCTTTGCACACATCGTATTTTATAATAATAGATTTAATGGGCAGAAATATTTGTTTCTATTACGATCGGCTTTTTTCATATTCCTGCGCGTGTATTATCATCCCGCAAGGATCTGGTCTATTTTTCTTCCTCTCGCATTTCATATTTCATCAATTCTTTCTTCCTCTCTTGAGGGTGGCGGCGGAAATTTTTCCGATAGCACAGATAAAACGCGTGTAGATCGCGAAGGAGCGAAAATCGGTGGTAGGTGGAACCAATACACCGCAGGTACGTATAATACGAGATGATGAGGAACGCTATACGTACGAATGGCTGACCGCCTCTTCGGGTATATTAGCATAATTACTGGTTGCTCGCTATCAGTGCCGGAGGGTCTGTGTTTGCCGATTTATGATTTCATCGCCATCTCTGAGGGAGACGCCCGACGATGCGTCGGGGCGCGGAACGGCGCCAACATCTATTGTCCTCTTGAAAAAGAGGCAGGGGCCGAAAATAAAACAAGAATCGAGGAGTAATAAAAAAAAAAAAAAAAAAAAGAATCAAGGCGAATAAAGGATCGATGACGTCGAAAAAAATAACGGCGACCAAGAAATTCGGCAAAATTTTATAGAAATTTCTAGTTTCGTTTTTTCCCGTTATCGAACTAAATGTAATACGTAACTCACCACGTGTGTGTTCGAATACCTCGAAGGTTTTTTTTTAGCGAGTCTAATTTTGACAGAGATTTAATAAGTGATAATTCTATAATTGTAAGTGATGCGAACTACCTATGGTTTTTATCTCGGTTTCTTGCCACACTCAATCAGCGCGTTAATCACGCATTTTACTGCTCGTAAGACTGTGATGGTTCAGCTACGATTCGAGCTACGATCATGCGGCAGCAGCAGGTAGAAACTCAACCACGTAGAATCCCATATACTCACGATTGTACGCATACTTGTGTATCCACATGGTGCGAGACAGACATTCGTAATGGTCTCTAGAAGCTGTTGAGGGCGTGCATTCGCGATCGTTGTTACCAATTAACACTCCGCGGAAGCAGCTACTACGAAGCTATTTGTTCGATTACCGTTCTCGCCCACCTTTCTCCCCTCACGCTTGCCTTCCGTTCCTTACCTTTCCATACCTTTCCATACCTTCCCCCCTTCCAATTTCAAGTCTTGCGTTGCTCCAAACACGTGTGATGGCAAGTTAAATCACGACGATTACATACCTACGTACCTCCTGGCCGGAGCTATCGCCCTGCACACTTTCTCGAATAAGTTGCTCTTTCAACGATGAGTGAAAAAATCAAATCAAATGAAATCAAATAAAAATTATACACGCATTCCCCATGCGTATACTAATTTCTTAAGATGGTGTGATCTTGAGAAGTGAAAAGTACGTAATATTACGTATGATGTATGAAAATAAAGGTATGCATATATTTAAACGATTATTTCCACAACCCCATGACCGTACGTACGCAAAACGTTTGTTTATACCTATGATGAACAAACCTATATGTGTGAGGTGGCTATTTTGCAGGGTCTGAATGGTGACTTTAAAAGCGCGTAGTTCGCCAGTAGCAGCAGCAGCAGCAACAGCTCTCCCAATTATTGTTGGTCCCGTTTTTCAACAACCCCGACGAGATTAGTTCTAGTCGTAACCCGAAGGTTTTTGTTAATCGCCGACAATCGTCAGAGTTAATTGGATGCGGTGAAAAACCTTCTATGGTTAGGTGCGCAGCTTCGAGCATAGAAACAATCCTCGGGAACCCACATCATCTCGTCACATTTTTCGCAAATGTTACACCCGCGTAAAATACAACGCCTTTATATATTCGTAATTTGCATACGAGAATCGTTCAATTATAATTAGATATTGAATATCTTTCGGCAAAAAAGAAACGCGAGAAAAAATGAACGTCCAGATACCAAGGATCGCACAATAATTGATGGAGGATTTCTTCTAACGGTTTATTATGCGACGGAAGGAAAAAAATAATCATTGTTTTGTTCTCGTCGTATTCACCGGATTAGGTTCGTCTCCGACGGGGTTCGTCATGCGTAGAATTCATCGTCGACGTTGGGGTATGGAAACATAATTCTTTACGAGATATAGCCGCTGACAGCAGAAAACTGCATCTGACCTAAAACTGTCGGGCCTTCTTGCGACAAGTGTACGTACACGTATTATGAAAGGGAGTTGAGAGAATATGCAGGGGGTAAGACACGATTTTAAAAGCTCGGGTTTCGCGTGTCTTCGAGATGTTCTCGGGATGAGACGTCCGAAGCTGAAACGGGACGACGAGTAGCTGCAGCAGCGGCCGTTGAAGCCGATGGAGTCAGTTGATCGGACCGATCAACCGCCTCATATACATCCTAACGTTTATAGTAGGTATATACCCCTCTCTTTATTATTATACATAGACGTATGTATGTATGTATGTGCACGTGTGGGATGAAGGAGCGCGAAGTACGGGTTGATATTGCGATAAATAACGGGAGATGCCCTTCGCCGCGACGCTCGGCGCCCCGGGCGACGCTACTGTGCGAAGCCGCGCAGCTAAGTTCTCCGCGAATGTTTCTTCTCGCTGTAGATATTCCGTAAGCGTTAAGCTCTTATAATTTCTGTTCCTACCGCACCTTGGCCGGAGCTACGGGATCCTCTTTGGCAGAGCGTCGCGTGCGCGGTGTGCGACACCGATGTCCGCGTTATACTTCGCGGTTCCATCGACTTCGTACACAGGTATGTACCAACCGGTGAGTCTTCGAGCTGTGAAGATGAAGGACGCGGCGTTAAGCGGTCCAATTCGTGCTCGAACCCCTTTCTGTCCGATTCTCTCTCTCGGGAATATGAATGAGAACAACTTCTTAATTAATGCCGATTGCCTGAACAATATTCCTCCGACTCACGATAATAGCCGCAGTTTACAGATAATGTTCCGTCGTATTGTCAGATTTGCAATTTTCAAATTGGAAAGTTGGTTTGATTTTTAAAAATTTATTCGCGTGTTCGTGTTCACATCCTGAAACTGTGGGAAAGATGCGAAAGGAAATCGATGAAATATAAGGGGATATATAAAAGGTCCGAGTGGTAACGTGAGGTTTTAATGGTTAGCTGAAGCAAAGGGACGTTGGACCCTGCGAAACTTGACTCGCCCACTCCCCCGCAATTCGGCGAATAATCAACTTTCTTTCTCTTTTTTTCTCTGTTTCTCTTCGTTCTCGCATTTGAGCTGTATACTTGTATGCTATGCGTACAAAACGAAGGAAATGACAGGATGAGGTGAAGGAATAAAAGGAACGCGGAGAAGAGCTGCGGGTATCCCGACTTGCGAAACATTAATCAAATTCTGTCGATAAACTTTAAACATTTTGGCGTCCGCTCCTATATCTATACCCAAGGTGTCGGAGACACGTGTGTATACTTTTACAGGCACCTGGTTCCTATCCGCGAGTGCAGATTGCGAAGGATTCACTGCACCACTAGGTGGCTCCGGATTAACTAATGTAAGTGCAAGAATTGTGTGACGGTGGATTGCCCAACGGGATGTTAAAATCCATGAGGGCGTTTACTTACAATTAGTAATTCCATTATTAAGCCCGGTACATCTCAAGTACTCAGAGTTGTAGTGCCGAAGAAGCAGAAAATGAGAAAAAGAAGAAGAAGGACATCGGGAGTAAGTATGTGAGCATTGTTGGACAGCTGAGCTGAGTGCTGGTGGAGTTCAGGTCGTGGAAAAATGCAAAAAAAAAAATTATCTTAAAATACTTGGCAGGCCGTGAAGAGCCGCTGCAACCTGGTACTACTGCTGCCGATGCTGGAGAAATTAGCATAAGTGGACCCCGTGCGAAAATAATAAAACAGAATTGCGGCCATGGAAAAAAATACATCAATAGGGCAGAGCTGGAGCGTTGATACCTAATTGAAGAAAATTACTTATCGATGTAAACATAAATTGCGCCCAAAGTTGTGCTAAATCAGAGCGAATATTGAATCGGATCTTAGATTTATTTGCGTAGCTTACACGGTTCATTCGGCAGGATTTTTCTTTTTGTGTGGTGCAAATTCTACAACGATGTTTCAATACACCCTCCCAAGAAAAATATTCACTCGCTTCGAAGAAACATAAACTTTTTTTTCAACAAATTTTAGGCATATATTATATGCACATAGTTAAACGAAGGACGGGCTTTAAAAGCTTACCGTGACAGACACTCGAACCGAGTTATGTATAATGCACCACTCCTTCAAAACGGGCCCACGCCGATGTTTTCTTCCTCCCAAGGATCATCCCGCCCATATGTTTACCCAAACCATGCCAAACATGTACCCGTGTGAAGTGCGTAATGTTGGGGAGGAAAAAAATCACGCGTATCGTATACTGTGCAGTCGTGTAGTAAACGAAAAAATAAGATTGGATTTCTGGAAAAATATTTTTTTTACTCCGATGGGGATGCTCGTTCGGTGCTAGTGGAGAGGGATTCCATTACCCCGATATGACGCAACGATTTGAATAGGTATCGGCGAGCGAATAACAAGCGCAAAAAGAACGAGAATGAAAAACGCTAATGTATCCCACGGAAGTTTATCACAGTTTCTGTTAGACGTCTATCGGTTCGGTTCTCTCGGCACGCCTGATTAGATTTGGATGTAGTTGTATACGGGAGGCGTTTGTAATTAACACTTGGCGAGATCAGTGCTCTGAAATTTCAGGGCTCTGGCGACAGTCTAGCACATCTATCTGCAGTTGCGTTCGGCCGGCTGACTGCGGAGTTTCACGTAATTAAATACTAAATTCAACTCTCGGGGCCCGAATCATTGATTGGATGTAATGACTCGCCTCGCCGTTGCAGAAGTACTGGCTTTGCACCTCCTCCTTTGCCGCTTCTTCTTTTTCGTCGTCTTTTTCTTCCTCAAGACTGCGGTAATATAATTGCAATTTATGGGTAATTAACAAGCCATCATTTCCGAAAGTACTCTGCTTCTATCGCGCGACCACGTATAGAGGAATTAACAAGTTTTAATTATTATTTATACGAAGAATATCAGCGGGAGGCTCTTTGCACCACCGCGGGTTAATCCGATTCGTGGAATTATCACGTTACACTCGTACGGCGGAAATCACAAAAAATAAGAGATAAACAGAAAGAACGATGATTCTTTCGTCCTTGCCTCCCGATGCAGGAAATCCTACGGGACTCGGGCAATATTCGTCGAGCCCTACAGCGGAATGGGCACTTCATCGCTCGCTGCCGCCGCCCGCACGTTCCCTCGAAAATAACTCGTTCGTTATTGATGCGTCCATTTGTTTATCGGTGGCGCGAGCGAGATGACTAATGTCGCTATTAGTCCTCGAAAACTTACATCTTAATATATCCGGGCATAAAGAGCTCAGAGTTTTGACCCTTTTTTTCTATTTAACGATTGACTCCTCGCGGCCAGCTCACCTGTGCAGCTGGCTTGGAAATGCAGCATTTCTTAATTTTTGCTCACGCCCCCTCCCCCGCATGCGGCTCGACGATCTTGCCACAGGCGCTTTTTTCGAAAGAAATCGTGTCTGCGGGGGATGAGGAAAAAATGTAGAAAGTATAATTTTCAGTTTGATTTACAAACGATACATCGGGAACTATAATACCCGACCGGTGAGTGTGAAAAAACATTATCAACGTTAGTTGCTGGTTATTAAACGCATTCCGAAGATGCCGACTTAGGGCTTATCGAGAGAGCTTTTGGGCCCCCAAAATATCTCGGTAAAATTCGAATACTCGGGGCATGTACCGGGGACCGCATGTATATAACCTGTATAGGTGTTTCATTCAGTTTAACGCTTGAATCGGTATAAAAATGAATGTATAAGATACAAGAGCGGTAATTAGGTCATAATATTTTTTTACCGTCACATTCACCTGATTGCCTAATGGTTTCCATGTACGGGGTGATTATGCGAGAGAAGCGTGATAAAACAGGTGAAAAATAAGACTTCTGTACCGTTCTAATCTCACGGGTAAATTGATTTGTGTTCGTTGTATTCGTTGTTCGTGAGAACTAACGGAGAAATAAATGTTATCTTCGAAATTTTGAAGGCAAAAAGTTAAGAGGTACCGATAATCTTTCAACCTTGAACGACGATTAGTCAGAGTTTCCTAAACAGTTGTTTGCGAAGCATAGAATTATATATTGGTTAGATCGTATACCGAGGAGTAGAAGCAAGCCCGAAGCATATTCCGCGTGATTTACATAAAGACTACTTTGGGGTGGGATAATTTTCATCTCATTACCAAGAGCTAGCGAGGGACAGCTGCTGTTTCATACTCAACCGCGCACGATACTCGTTCGCTTCCAACTTCTTCCTCCGACCACAAACGCCCGTATATCGATATCCTACTACCGGTGCCAGTGCTGCTCCATTACGGAGCACACACAAAATCCAGGAATGCTCGTTTCTCAAGGTCCTACGCGCGGATGGACAAGGTTGGTGGAGTAGTTATCGGCGGGTAAGTGCCCTCTCGTGTCGAGATAGGGACGACATTACCTCGACAACATCATCCTGTCGACCAATCTCCCTACGTACGTACGTCCTCGTCACGGCACGCGGCTGGTTGCTCCCCTGTGCCGATCTTCGACCGATCACCCCACTCTTCTTCGCAGGGCGTCGAAATCGGCCCCGTTCTCAGATGGATTTTCGCCCGATCCGCGATATACGCATCATCGGAATTACCACCTTTCGTACAAACTGAACATCACCGTCATCTACGATCTATTTCGATGATGTATTCGCGAATGATCTTTCCGATCACCGAATCTCCGAATTTTTTCCAATGATCGGTTATTATCGCGCGGCTATCGAGCCGATGTACCGAGGAAAAAAAAGGAATGAGACGAAATAAAAGTGATATAAAATAATACGAGCTGCTCGTTGAATGTGTGGGTGTCGGAGTGATTCCACGTGTGTGAAATTGGTTCGTGAACGTAGCCTTAGGAGATGACGGTGTTGGAGGGAACGAAGGAGGCGACGCGACGTTGCCTTGCGCGGTGTATCCCGGTATTGGCCGTTCCTCCGCTATCAATGGGACCCATCGCTTTCCGTTCGTTGGGCCTTGTCCCATGTCGGTCATTATCGGACCTCATTATATTGGGACCGATCAATCAACACGCGTCCAAATCTTTTCTAATGTTATATAGAAATGGTAAGAACGAATCACGTACGCTGCCGCATTGTAATGTGCCACGTACACGAGTATAATATAATAATTATGATCTTGGTCGAGCAAGGCCGTAAGTCCTTTTTCGAGGTTCACGTACTCCTTTTGGTATACCTACTTCTTGTACAGCTCTTCATTCTCTTTTTCTCTCAGACATCGGTGATGTCTCTCAGAGTTTCGATGTACAGGGTGAGGTTGTCACCGATACAAATCTGCGTTGACTGCAGCAGCAGCAGCACACGCGGATCGTACGACGGCAGAATTTCCTCCCTCTCCCCTGTAAAAGTTTCTTCCTTTCCTTCCTTTATCCATCGCGAACACCACAAGCAACAGCAACAGCAACAGCGGCAGCAGTGCCACAGCAGGAGTTCGGAGATCGTAGATAAAATTGTGGATAATTGCCGCCGATTGACGAATGATTAAAATTCCAACAAATTGACCGCGATCATGCGAAACCCGATAGCTGCACTGTCCCGGTGTACCCGTAACGTGTATAAGCGGCAATCCGTTCGCCAGTTATACCTACATTATTGGAGCGAGACGAAAAAGCCTTGGAAAACTATCCGACTTTACGTATAATTCAAATACAATTAGGTACGTTTGTAACTATGGAGATAATGTTGGAGAGGTGGAAGAATCGGTTGCTATGGTTGGTCGATGGTAAACCCTGACGCGCCAAAGGTATAGCGCAGGTGGTACTCTGACAACTGTCAAGAGTGTTGTTTCACGTCATGTCCAGTTGTCAAAACTTTTGAAGATACGAAGGCATAAGAAAATTAATGATGCCACTGACGTAATTATACTAGGCTAGTTCCTCGCACACGAATACACGCATACCTCTGTACACGCTGCGTTACAGTGCGCGGTTAAGATTCTCTTTTAATTATCTTTATAGGCATACGTACCCTAGGTACTGAAAACGTATACTTTTATAATACGTGTAGGTATAAAAATATTACAGGTATAATGCACCGGCACATCCAGTTATCCCACGATAATCGTGACTGTTAAACATTTTCACCGGCAAAGAGCATTAAACGTGTAATATCTAAATTCCCGGTGGATATTAAAGGGATATTAATACAGACGTGGACTTTGAATGAGTTTCCTCGAATAATAATCCGAGTATAGATATTATGGAAGCCATACGCGGTCGTAAAGGAGATTTTCGGGTGGTCGGTTATAGGGGGCCGGGACCCGCCAAAATTGATATTAAATTGTACAGGTCGCGAGAGTGCGCAAAATCTCACGCGCAAATAATAAGCCGAAGAGGATACCGCGTGAGTGAACGGGGCGGCGAGGGGGGACGGAGGGGGGAGGGGGTCGGATGGTGGCGGTTGATTAGCAATTTTGAAAGCGATAAAAACGATTTATAATTTGTTAGTAGAAAAACCGCCGCGTCGGAGCGCGCTAATGAGAAACTGCCGCAGACTCGTTACGGACTCGTAAACCTATACGTCGTGTACGTGGTACACATACGCACCTATGTATTCATATATCTACACATAGGCAACGTGCTCCCGTCGGACTACCGCTCCAATTTATTCCGTGTGAAGGATCATTGGAAAGATATTTGAAATTTTCGCTCATTTTTCAACTTCGATTCGTATCTGATCGAGTCTCCAATTCGATGATGTCTTTTTTTTCTCATTTTTTACCTCGGGTACGCGTTGGTTCCAAAAATGGGTGAGGGAGGGTTCAAGATAAGCTTAGCCAATCCACGTCTCTCGCTGTCTTCCAATCTGCAGTTCTTTCGGGTTTTTATCTGCATAATTAGTTACTTCGGCAGCTGGTAAGGAGTCGGGGTATCTCCCGAGCACCAGCAGCAGGAGCAGCGGCTGCGTTGGGCGACTCAATTCGTACGGTCTGTTTTATATACGTGTACGTATATGTATATGTGTGAGATATATATATATATATATATATATATATATATATATATGTATATGTATACGTAAAAGCCACGCCTGTAAGTCTCCACGTTTCTCAAAGGCTCGAGACTCGTGGTCTCCGCGTGTCGCGACTAAACGCAGATATTGCGGACGATCGACAATATTTCTTTGCCGGTCCCCTTGAGGACCCCTTTCCGCGCTATCGTTCATCTGGGTGTTTTAATTCCGTGCGGTTGGCAGTCTGTAAAGTTGTAGAAAAGGGGCACCGAGTGGATCCCCTCTCTCTATCGGGAGTTCGCGATTCAACGGGGAAAATAAAGGTACGCCACGAACTCCGGTCCAGAAGTTGGAATCAGCGTCATCGCGGACCTCTCGGAGGTGGCGGTGGGTGCGGTGCCGAATTCCCTACCGCGCCTCGTTACTCGCACCCCAGATCTTCCGCCGCGTCCTTCTGGCTAAAGGAAGCATCCCGAGATCCTCCTCAGGATCGCGTTCTCCCTCCGCTCCTTTTTGCAGCAACAGCAGCAGCGGTGCAGAAGCGGCGCGTCAACCCGAAGATTGGCATCGTCTGTAGGTTTTGGTCCCGCGCACTACCGAAGCTCTCTTCTTCAACTGTACAAGCCGGCGTCCCGATAAGCAAAGATCTCGGTGTTAAATTCTCGGTGTTAATTTCGAGTAACTATCCTTATCCCCTTCCATTTCCCCTTTATTTATTTACCTTTTTTTTCAAACTTTACCGGTTCAACTCCAGGTGGTTCGGGTTCAGGATCTACAAGACGACGACTACCCGGCAAATAAGACTGACTAACGTACCCGATAGCACCGCTAATTCATTGTCGATTTCAGCTTATCGCTTACAAATTCATCGTCCCGAAGAGACCCCGTGCTGCGGTATACACGAAATATTCCTGTTTTCCTTTTTGTTTTTTTGTTTTTTCTCCGTTTTCTGCTAAAGGTGGGAAACCTGCGTCTACTTACCGGTTCCGATGTTATTTCAACGTCTTTCGAAACGGGGTTATAATTGGTGAAACGTACCTGCAACAGAATAATAAGAACGAAATTAGATTGGAAAGAGTGCCAAGTTGGCGTTCGTTTGATAAGTAACTGTACAGAAATTTCTATCGAAGTATAGTATAATTGCGGGAGTTATTTAATTGGTGGAATTTGTTGACCGTTAATAACTTATATTTAATTGAGAACCAGCGCAAGATCGAGCCGATTGCGTATTTCATCATCAATAAAATTCATGCGCAGTGGCCTGGGTTCCTATCGCTACTCATCTCCAAGAGTATGCCGTATCCTCGTCCCAGCGAGCGAAAGAGCAGGGTCCTCGTTGCTTCTGCTTCTGCTTCTGCTTCTGCTTCTGCAGCAGGAGCGTCTGGCACCGGCCACTGTTAGCCACTCGCATTAATATCATCGTGATGATGAATTATGCGAAGCCAACTTTTATTTCCCGAGGCAGCGACGCGCTTGTCGCACTTATCTTTTGGCTCATGTATACCGGACACCGCTATACTCTGCGGACTGGGCAAATTGATTTTGAATCGAAATTTCTGCACACGGCTGGTACTTGTTCCCCGTGCTTTTGACGATCGTATATATCCATCCCGCGCGGTATATGGGTTTACATATCCTACATCGCCGCACCTTCTGTCGTGCACTCGATATTATATGTAAGTGCAGGTGGTATTATACGCATCGGTATCCTCCCACGTATCTCTACACGCACCACCTCCGATCGAGTAAACCTTACCACAGGGCATAATATCGAAAAAAGGAGCATTACGAGTCATTGCAGATTTATCAAACGCGAAGCCGAAGAACCGCAGATTCTAACCTGGCAGCATTTTATTGCTCGCATGCTCCGATGGGCAACGAAACTACGAGTTTACGTCGTACGAAGTGCTCATCGATGCAATTGAAATTATCAGGGACTCTGTTTTTCACGGTCTACATAGATTTATTTTTCAGCGATCGCCGGCGCTCCCAACCGAGGTAGCAGGGGCGAAGAGGGCAACGGTTGACGGCGGGAGCGGGACTCATCTGTCGTTAATTAAGTCGTTGTTCGTTGTACCTACTTGCCCGGAGAGTATCTTTTTTTTGTCTCTCATTTTTATTGGTCAGGGTTTGGGCCTTGGTACCCCACCGCACATATTTACTGCCCACTTGAGCAGCGGTCAACTGACCAACGGGCGCTTCCCACTGCAGCAGCAACAGCGGCAGTCCTGCAGGTATTCGAATTTACACCGTGCATCGCGCTAACGCTGCGGAGAAGAACGCCTCGACTAATCAGCGCGCTAATGTACCGATCCGTCATGTCATAACGACGCCCGAAGAGAGATAAGAGGACGACGACTGAGGAGGACGCTGCGCAACTAACGCCACTATTATAAATTTGACCGCGTGTGGACCAGAACTCGGAGCCATGTAATGTCGCTCGTCAGGACTTCTAACAAAGTTTTCACCGCTGCGTACGTCGCGGGATGGAAAAATTTTAACCTGTTTGTATCGAAATTGAGTAGAAGGTCGTACGGGTCTTCTATTGATCCGAGTATCTTTTTCTTCACCTCGACGTGACCTTGAAAATTTATACTCATAGGTACACCGGATACGTTGGAATTGTCGAATGCATATTTCATGGAGTAGAAGCGAGGTACATCGGTGTTGGTAGTTTGGCGTTAGGTGAAACACAAAAAGGGCTGCACTTCGAGGTGCAGAGCATGTAAATCTTTTCGGTGTATGAGTTTTTTTTTTTGGAGGTGAGGCCCGCTGGGCGCGTAAGGTGACATCTTTGGCTCTTCCTTTTTTCTAAACTCCGAACGAAAATTCCGGCTCTAGTTTTCTCAGCGACACGGTAGAGGAGGATTTCTTTTGAAATATGGAATAACGCCCCGCCGGCACCTTCTAACTCAACGCACCAGTTAGGAGTTGCCTTCTCGTTCGTTCCATGGGCGCGTCTACCAAACGTCTGCATGCTGCAGTGCACCTTAACTGAGATAAAATCGGAACGGAGATCATCGTCGTAGACTAAAAACCGGCTGCTCTCTAGGTTCCAGCTATAATACCCTGTATCGGCTAATCTATCCCGTATAGTAGACGAGATCTCGTACAGTACCCAATGACTGCGTATTAATTTTTCAGCCCGTTAACACGTACACCCTTGTACATATATTATTATACGTGTATCGTACCTACCGCTATTCTTCCCGGATACCCGGATTAATCATTGTTATACTCTCGAAGAAATAATAAAATAATAAAAGTGGTGAGAAAAAAAACATTCACTAAAAACTTTAGTGCGACGAAGGAATAGCAACCGGAGCCTTGTATAGACTTGATGTATTTTCTACGGATCGTTTAGTTGGTTGGAAACGTTGGTATTAGCGGCGGAATTCATGGTGATAATGTTGAACCTGCAGGGGGTCGGTGCTACATTTACGATCGGTAAACTCGTCTTATTATTACAGAGGTTGTTCGAGGTCGAGGTAAAGTTCTAGATATTCATTGGCTCGTTCCAACCTCCTATTCGCGAAGTGGTTTGCCGGTAATTTCAAGGAAGTTATTACGATTGGAAGTTACTTTTCACAAATTGCGTGGAATCCTCACTTCACAGAGTCGGTATTACTATACGGGATGAAATTTTGCAAGTGTAGGTGGTAGGTGTAGGTCGAGATTGCGTACGTACGATCTGGGTGGATGAAATGAATGTATAAATTTCGAATCTCCACCATCGCATCTTCTTCGCAGTAAGGTTTCGCACGTAATAACACGCGCGCACCCTTTCAAATCGAAATGTAATTTGTTACAACACCTGCTAACGCTTTAAACATTATAGTTCTAACTACTATCGAAGTTAAATCGTTTGAGCGTTTCGTGTTACGTGAAATGCCGCGCACTTCAAGTTGAAGTTGCAGTAGGTAAGTACGTACGTACGTACGCGGCTAACATGAATCTATGCTAACGTGTAATCGCACTGCAGATATTGTATAAGGTAAGCTGGTGTCACGTGGACGTGCGTTGCAACATAACAAACTCCAATCGAGCGTCTAATATAACCGATCCGCGATAAGCATCACACCCTACTGCCGGTATTGCTGCACGAATAATCATCCGAAAAAAAAATTCATACCTCCGCACACCTGTACGCAAATCGATGCGCGAGTTACGACTCAGGTGGGTGCGGCGAAAGTGAAGATTTTCCTGTCAAGGTTTCCTACTCATTCAGCCTTTCACGCGTTCTGCACACGATGCACTTGGCGAATAATCACCATCGTCGACTAGGTGATTTTTTTTTTCTTCTCTACTCAATACCAGCGGATTTCGGTCAACGGCAACTGCTGCCTACGTGCTTTATACCTTCGTGAGACTTCGGCAGCTATTATATTTTTCTAGGACGTTTGAAAGTCATCGCGCTGATGCAAGTGCCGATTTCTTCTCATACGTCTGCGCCCATTCGCAGAAATTGACACAGATTTAATTGTATATAATTTCAGCCCGACCGCGTGGAAGAAATTTTTCTCTTTTGTCCATTTTGGGGCACGATTTGTGCAAGTTGAGACCCACGCGAGTGAGATGCGTCAAACGAGTCGAAGATCAGGAGTGTTTCATTTTCTTGACCGGTATTACGCGGGGTAAGTTTTGAAGTTTGAACCCCGCTAACGATCCGGCGATTCTCCGCGCGTCGAATCGGCTGTACTGCAGTTAGTGAGGAGGATGGTTTTAACTCGGATGAGTGTTACGCCTGTGCGTATATATTGTAGAAAAGAGAATTACGTTCTTCGGTATTAATATTCCATGTACGCCGTATTTTTAGTCGAGACGTAACCGGAGATGTCCGATATATTGGAACTCTGAAGTAGGCGGTACCAAATTAGCCGTAAATCTACCCTCCTCGATGTATTAACTCGATACACGCACGCGTTATGCGGGTATAACATCACGGAGTTGAACGAATGTGAGAGAGAAAGAATTAACTAAGCGTAATATCGAACTAGCTATATGCCGCAACTATATCTACGTAAGAAAGTAATACCAAAGTACCAACGGCGGAAGGTAATATCAACTTGCTGCTAACCGCCGGCGAACCAACCGACGAGAAATATAAGTAGGATCTCCTCACCGCCGTAGGTTGTGCCTCGCCAACTTATGATCACTAAATTCCAATTAGCCGTGCAATAACCGCTAGGAGCCACCGGTTCTAACTTTACTCAGGAATCGCTTCTACACGTACGCGATGTTGTACCTAGACCGAGGCAGAAACTCAATTTTCTAACTCCTTAATTCCATCGGAGAAAAGTTCCTAATTGCACGGCGCTCGCTCGATTGTCCGACTTTTCGACTCTGGGGGTCCGATGAATCGAGAGAATTTTTCGGCTTCTCGTTCTCCGCATAAATCACCGCGAATTCTCCTTCTATAATTTCATCCATAGTTTTACGAAGTTTCATCTCGAGCACAAGAGTTCTGTTTACACGGGAATTGTGGTAACGGCGTGTCTTTTCTCGGAGCAGTCCGATCCCGTCTCACTCTCGCGTGAGGCGACGTAATGAACCAACATGACTTGCGGTTTACAGAGCCGTGTTCTTGCCTTATTGAAACCAGTGTCCCTCATCCAATATACCCCTCGAAGACTACATCCTCCGGCGTTCCTAGTCCGGATTGAATTTTCTCTACATATATAACAACTTCCCGGAGGATTGATCGTGGTATGGAAGTTGTTACTCCGGGATTGCCATCTACGCGTTCATCGGTAAGTGAACTTGATGTTTTCTGGAAATACACTTTCCGCTTTTTACTGTAATATCACAACTCCAACGATCAGTTAAATGCTGAATAAAGACTCGAAACGGCGGATGAGATCATGATCGAGTTATTAATCGAGTATCTGGAACACACGGTGTATTATATACCAGGTAAAACGCAAGTGCCATTTTTTTTCACTTCCCCCATGGAGGTTTGAAATCCGGTTGTCTTCGTAGACTCCGATGTCCCGGCTGGAAACTTTGTACGCAGTTCGTACGAACCATTGCACGATATATCTCAAAATGTATACGTAGGTATTATATACGTGGAACAATCTCTACGTCGGCTCTTTCAGAGGCTGTTATGGACCGTCGGTCCGAGTATCTAAATCCGAAAGTGCCGGAACGAATCTTTTTCACTGTGTTTAAAAATAAACAGCCACAAAGACGGACCGCAAAAACAATACATTCCAGCTCTCAAGATCAATTGAATAGAGCCGATAAGTTTCTGGCTAAAAGTATCCACCGTTCGATCTCGCCACATCCCCACTTTTCCTCTAACCCCCAAAAACCGCCGCTAAACTTTTGATCTCAACTTTTACACCGGATACGTATCAGGGAGTTGCGGGAATCGGTTGAATGCAACGACTCGCAACCAAAGTTTCCAAGGCAAGTTGTGCCGGAGAAACGAAAATAAACCGATAGCCAATGTAGATGATAATCTTTCCGAAAAATTGCTGTTTTTTATCATCAGGGCGGTGAGTAATATGACAAAAAATCGGAAGTAAAGTGAATGACGGACAACCCAATCGACGGAAATCTGTTTGCTTGGACAAGGATGGAGAACGGAAGAATAAGAAGAAACGGTAAAGAATCAGAACCCGTGACTAGGATCTGAGCGGGCGTGACATCGAGACTAGAGAGTCAAGCGAGCGAAGAGTGAAGAGCGTAGATGGATTGAAAAGCTGCAGAGATTGGATGCCCGAGAGTCCTTCTCTTCTAGGAACCCAGAGATTCAATCAACGCGAAATAATCCACATTTTAACGGTACCAACGAGCGAAGGTAAAAGGCTGCTTGCCCTCTTCAAAAGAACATGATAGTTGTTACAGAATGCCATCGGTCAAGCCGTTGTATGTATAAACTTTTTCTGTTACACATGTATATTAATTAACGGTGATTGGCCGATAAATAAGTCACTCGGATTAAGCTCGGATTTCAAGTCCGTATATACTTGTAACATTTCTGCCGATCCAACGATCGTTTCAATTCGATTCTGCAATATACGCGCCGCTAAATCGGATGCAATTTATCGCCCCTCGTGTTGTAATATCCTTTCATAATTAATGTCACGGCGATTTTCAAGTACTCGAATGTTCATCGGCGTAACAATAATGGCAACTAAACTCTAAGCAAAACTTTAGAAAATGATGAAAAAAAAATAAATAAAAACTAGTTCGGCAGATTTTAGTGTGGGTCGCGTGACGATGAGATCGGATGGTTCGGAATTAAGGTATAGGTAAGATGAGGTCGTGTGAAACGTGGCCGTCGCTTCAGGTGCAGGAGCTTCTTGGAATGAATAAAAAGTATATTGTCCATCTCCGATGATTGGGGCGCAGGAGCTCTCACAGTTTCTCTTAATAATTGTCTAACTCTTCTGATTCCTTAGTTGCTCTCGCGTGTAAGTACGCCGTTCCAGGAAGTGGCGATATCAAAAGGAGGCGCGGGATGCTGTATAGTCTCTGGTTTCATCTCTCGAATATTCCTCAGAACTTCGATCGGTACGTACGAGTCAGCGATGCGCCTCTCAAAGCTCCTTCTCGACCTAAACGGATTTTTACTTTCCAAACAAGGAGGTCGCGTCGATTTTTCATCCTTGATTTTTTCTTGTCGAAACAAATGTTCATCTCCCCAATCGGAAAACCTACTTAAATGGCGAGTAGTGTGTGATAAAGCGATATTGAAATTCTCGAGGGTTCACTCGAGGTGCGAAACTGATTTCATACTTCAGAGACCGGTAAAGCTCGGCGCGAGGTTAAAACCTGCGGGAGTGTAGGGGGAGCTATTAAGGGTCGAATTTGAATTGGAAAGACATTAAACATGTTTTATGGTACCCCGCGGCGTGCTCTGAATGTACGCGATTGCCAACGGGCATATTTAATTATCGAATAAATAACATTAACGCTCGTTTTGTCAGTACTAAACCATTTGCTTCGCGTGTAATCTATATCCCTACATACACTCTGTACATACCTATATGTATGTATACAATATACCCGTACATCCGAGCGTGCGTTCAACACTTATTATTTACCTGCAGGTAGATCGAATTATTTCGAAGATATATATATCATGTATATATACATCTGTCTTTGGATGAACGGTTTGATTTTAAAGACTCGGTAAGAACACATAATATATAATATTCGATTGCACGCGTTCACGGGCAGGAGCAGCGGCGGCAGCGGGGATCTGGATGTCTCGGGATAGACACCGGTGTCGAATTATTTTGATAGCGGTGCGCCAGCCGCGTCGGACGTGAGGTATGAAAGTAAAAACAGAAGAAAAAGAAAAGAAAAAAAGGCAGCTGTTATATACCTATACACCATCGAAGAGAAAGATAATAAAGAATGAAAGAAACAGAGAGGAAGGAGCTGTTGAAACGAGGCGCGAGGGGACAGAGAGCCAAAGGAAGAGAAGAAGGCTGTATAAATTAATTAGTAGATACGCCAGATACGCCAGGCCTCCCACAGATTATCGCGACTTCTATCGGCAACTCGGTCGCGCGTTTCTCTACGTGTTAATAAAATGAAGTTCGGCCCGTTCTCGCAACGAATTCGATCAATCGCCGTCGATCGATTCGAACGAGGCAATAACACGGGGACTGCGGAAAGAAGAGAATCATAGAATGTCGGACGAATAAAAATAAGAAGAAAGGAAAAAGCACTATCTTTCAGTGAATCCCTGCATTTTCGCTACCTTACCACAATATATCGGTATATCGCTGACAGAAATGACTTATCTCGTTGAACGATTGGCAAAATTTTGATAATTTTTCTCAGAAGACAACCAATCTTCACATTCTTCTTAGGAAACTCGGACGGAATCTGTAATTTAATTTTTCCTCGTTGAGCGAAAGAAAAAAGATGGAGGATCGCTAAATTTTCCGTTGAAGTTTTATAAGCTGCGGATGTTTGAGTGTTTTATGGGGGGATTTCTCGTACCTCTGAGAAATAAATAAAGCGAGATGCTTAGTAACTTGTCGGTGTATATCGCGGCCTGGTTTCCCCCGTGTAGTACCTACCAGCAGATTTACCTCCGAGGCTTTGGATCTTTGGTTGTTGGACGATTAAACAAGCCGGGCCTTGGGCGGCAAAGAAGCCGCATGCGTTCGCCGGCGCGGTGCAATGATTAAATAAATTAGTTGCTCCACAAAGAGGAGTCGGGATGACTGGATGGGATCCATAGAAGGGTAATCCCCGTTGAATTCCTCCTAATTATGCATGGTTTGCCACCACTGCTACCAAGCTATCCGAAGCGAAGCTGCTGCCGCTGCTCGCGTCCATACTTCCAGCCTCTCCTCACGTCACCACGGAGTCAACGACTATTTCTACATGTGTAGACACCTGTACGTACATCGAACACACACGTATCTGTAGCAAACTAACACAAAACCAGACTGACTCAGTTCCGAGAGCCGTTTACTTACAAATTCAATAAGCATATATCATATTCAACATTGAGAATGGGAAGCTGTTTCATCTCGAAATAAAGCGAGAAGCTTGTGTGGTTAGGTTATACCACTACCGCGCACGGATTCGATTCTTTCCGAGAGAAAATGAGAGAGAAATTAAAACGAAGATTATCGGACAAACTATTCTATATAGACGAAAGATCGAAGGAAGGAAGGACTTGCGGGGAAAAATGAAAGAATTATAAATAGGGAGAGCATACGATCGTTTCCTGCATACGTATAAATTTATCGAGTCTTCTGACTCCTCGTCTCGGCTAAACTCGACCCCTCGAGCTCGATTAGATTTCTGCCCCGAATTTCTTGGGCGTGTATAGAATTTAAAGTAGATATAAAAGTGTACAGGTAGGTGTATTCGAGTGCGATTATCGCGGTCGCTAGAGGCGGCCGCGCGCGGTGCGTGTCAACTCATTATACGTAGTATTTCTTTGGAATTATCAAAATAAGATATACGCACGAGAGTGTAGATACAATGCTCCTTTGTCATTCAGATTTTAATTGAATGGCCTGTTAATAGATGCACGATCCAGTGCCGGAGCAACACCGACCGGTGGACGTTCGTCTATACCAGGGATAGACGCGATTCCGTAGAACGACCGCGGCGGCGACGGGCGCATCGAGAGACCCGGGGACGCCGGCGTCGACGTTCGAGCGGACCTCACACGACGCCTTCTCTTCGCTGGGTGCTCCTCGACATCACACGAGCACTACGTTATGACGATCTAATGGTCCGAACGGATCCCGGTGACAACGCGTCCGGTTATCCGATCGTGATCTCGAGATCTCTGCGGATCTCTCGTGAAAAATTCGATCCGATATGCGTCGCAAAAGCCGGCACAGTTTTGAAAAAATATTGCTATACGAGTGAAATTATTTTGCGCGAGATGAATTTTGCCGGGGTTTCGGATTCTGATCTTCGGGTGTTTCGCCTCTCCTTTATAATCGGCGCGTTAAGAATTCTCGGTGTTCGTGGAATCGCAAGTATGCGAGTCCTATGGGTCGTTGTTAATTTTCCGTAATCCATG
Source organism: Athalia circularis (assembly GCA_963978495.1). Taxonomy (NCBI): domain Eukaryota; kingdom Metazoa; phylum Arthropoda; class Insecta; order Hymenoptera; family Athaliidae; genus Athalia; species Athalia circularis. The sequence continues at coordinate 30,102,548 of OZ021700.1, read as the reverse complement.
GGAGCAGAGGGTATAGAATTTGCCCCGTGGCAAATTCAATAAAATTCCATCAAGTGGCGGAATTTGTCCTTGAAGAATTTGCAAAATCGGTATCTCGTTTACGTAGATATGTACCGCGGGACACATATGTAAGCGTATACCTACCTACATATAACCTGCAGAAAATGCTGCAGGTGAAGTTTGCGTTCGTGGCTTTTGCTGCCTTTAACTTGCGGTGGTGCACGCGAATTCCTTTCCGCAGCAGGGTCCCGAGCTGTCCAACTTCACGACGGTCAAGGCCTGGGATCCCAGAATATTTCGCAATTGGCCAATTAGCCGGTAACTAGTAGCGGACGATCAATTAAATTGATTTTCACATCTAATTGGGTAGGTGCCAATCACCCGATTTGGATGTCATTCAAACTCAAAGAGTTACCTACTCTATTACTCAACGGTCAACAACCGATCGAGATGTTAATCTTACTACTTTTTCCTTTCATAGAACTCGAGAACTCTCACAGTCGTAACGCACGTACACACGTGTAGCCCGTAAGATGCCCGTACGTATATCCATACCTCCATATTACACGGGTATAACGTACGGCGAACCAAGGGGCACGCATGCAGGTACGACACGAGAAACACACATGAATAATGAATATCCATTCACTTACAAGTGTAAGTAGTCCTTTTGCCGGTCGTTTGGCGCACCTGATGGGCACCGAGAAGAAGAAGAAGGCGGTGGCGGTTGTGGTGGTGGGAAGTCGCGATCGAGCCAATCCTCGATCGATGAATGTAACCGTAAGAACCGCAAGTTGAGAACCACCGTCGGCGACATACCAAACGTGGTTTTGTTGACAGACGAAGATTGAGATGGAATCCGGTTGGGAACAAAACCCGATTTCTGATATGTGTTGACAAATTAAGAGTTGTGAAATATTCACGTTTGAATCCTTATATACCGCGCCTCGCACGGCGGACGCAATGCCCCGTGACAAATAAACCGGCCAACAAATCAGAGAGCATAGAAATATAAAACGAAACTAAAAAAAGGGGAGGGGAAAAAAAAGAAAAAAATTAGTACCAAAAAGAAGTTGCAACCATATAATACACATTCGAATCACCGGGCAGCGGATTTATGCGCACCGACGACTCTCAAAAAATTCTCTGATTCTAAAATTCCTCTTCGAATTCCCATAATTTTTAACGATCTCGTACGGGCATTACTCTCGCGTATTTCTACCGTGCAGCGTGTATATTATTGTATGTATAAAGTCAAAAACAGAGAGAAGTATTCGCACACTTGAATGGATTTTCAATCCATGTTGTACCTATATTTTCAACAGCGGTGAACCGGTGAGTATATATCAGGAGAAAGGAAGTCGAGGATTGCAAATTAAAAATAATTTTCAGCCAACCTTAAGTCGTAGTGTTGGCGGCGTTCTTGGCTGAATTATCGTTGACTTCCAACATGGACGAACACGGCCCCACGGGCAGTAGAGGGATCCTTTACCCCCAAGGCCCCTCAAAGCTTCGTATAAGACCGCGCGGTATATAAAATCGCAGACTCGAGTCCTCGGTCGTACCGGCGTCGAAGGGAGCCAAGTATCCCGGTTGCCCGACCCTCCAGGGGCCCCCCGACTGGCTCCCAAAAACATTGTTGCACTGCATAAATTAATACCGACCATGCCACGGATTTTGTTTACCCCCGTAACACGGCCCGAATCCTCTCCAAGGCCACACAACCGAAAGGTTGTTTAGGATTCTTTATGGCCCTGGGAATATACATTCAAATGCTGCACCGACCATCGGCTAAAAAATTTCACGACAGTCTCCGCTGTTTATTCGAGAAATTTGTAGCATTACCGTGTTTTTTTTTTTTTTTTTTAATTTTTCCTTCCGCCGATTGTTTTAACGACGTTTATCGCGCATTCGATATGGGAAATGGCTTTGCCTGAGCTCGGATATACATCTGATGTAAATTTACGAGCGTGCGGGTCACGAGTCGAAGAATAATCGGTGGGGTGCAATTCGGTGCGACGATCACCAGCTTTCGACGGCGGTGTTTTCATCGAAATATTCGCAAATTGATTTATCATAAAAATTTACTGTCCCGGTATTCGAAAGCGGGGCACCAGCTCGCTCGTTGGTATTTTCTGCGGCACGGTCCCCTGCACGAGCGATATAATATGAGGTGCGCACTACAGGTGATCACTTGAGTTTGTTCGCGTGCTAGAATATGCGAGTATACGTATATTCGTGTATCATACCGTACATACCATGTGTATACATATAATAATGCAGTGGGCTCGGGGCGTTCGTGTGCATCACGGATACCGCGCGCGCGCACACATTAATGATAAACCGCATGAATATTATGTTGGAACTGAGCTTTCCACAGCGCGAGGTAAATGTACGCCTTGTCAGCGTGCGTTCGAACCACGGATCTTAATTTCTTGCCCATAATTCAATCCTCCGCATTAATATTTTATCCCTTAGCTATGTATATGCGGCGAGTAGTAGTGCTGACGGTGGGACGAGGGAGGAAGAGGGCGAGGGCTCGGCGCTCAACGTGAGCTTTAACCATAAGACAAGGAATAAGTTGAATCGAGTTGAGTAAAGTCGAGTCAAGTCTATGGTAGAATCGTGCAGTCGTCTATCGTTGCGTTTTTTCCGATCCGATATAATATATACCCCGAGTGCAACGACGATTACAGCCGCGGCGGCGCGGCGGCGTAGGTTATGGAATAAATTAATTACCTTATAACTAATTATGTAAATACGATTGGCGAGATGCAACGAGTGACGGGTAGCGCGGCGGGTATAATAATTAGGAATGATATCGTGAATATGGGGTTATAATATGAATAAGACTCGAACGTTACATTAGCTGTAGCACGGCGGAACACGATCCGTCGTATATTATAGCCGATCGCAGCGTGTGCGCTGAGCGGTTCTCGCTTATTTCTTTCTGCACCGGAAATGACACGGATATTAGGGCCCCCCACTTGCGGTATATTATTCGATCTTGAATTATTATATCTGCATCGGATTTCGTTCGGTTCAATTGTTCCATCGAATCTGTATTACGATTCATCGCCGCGTGACGTCACATATAATACGTAATTCACATGTGTTCTTTAATCACATCAGAAGTTAACGAGGCCGCGCGGGAGATGATGCCGATGCTGCTGGCTGCTGGCTGCTAGCTGCTGGCTGCTGGCTGCTGGTTGCTGCACCTGCAAATCGCTCTCGAAGTTTCACGCCTCAGATCCTCGTTCCTTTTTATACGGCGTATACTATATAGAATCGCCACAAAGTGCAATTAACCGCAGCCGCTCCACTCCAGCGAATAAGGACTACATTTGCACGCGGGGTGTTAAAAGTTCCGCGTATAAGAACGATTACATTATTACTCCACGTACAGCGCCGCGAGTAGTTTCAGACTGTAGACACACTTCGATAAGAAATCTCTGTGCGTTACAAGAATTCCAGAGAATCGGTGCAGTTCACATGAATTAACTGTGAATACAGATAAACACTGGTCGGTAAAAATATATGAATGAACACGAAGAACGTGAATTTTCACGATTCAGCCGGTCTGAATTACCATTCTCCCATGTTCGAATTTCACCGATTTCCTTTGTTTTCTCAGAAGCACCTCGGATATAGGTACGTGTACGAGAAGGATAAAAAGTTGTATGCTACGGTGCAATTTTCATGCGACGTAAAGTGTAGAGCATCGCTGCAATATTTGGCTCGCCGGGAGTCCGACACTCCGGTGTCATCTGAATTGAACAATTTGGATCACGCACACGGCCGTGAGCCCCGGGGCGCACGAAAGTCTTTTATACTCGGTCAGCGGCGGTGGAAGCAGCGCGCAGCTCTCTCGAGATGCAGTCCGAGGAAAAGGTGATCAGTGAAGAACGGAAGCACCACGGAGCCGGTTTCATTCCACGTCTGCTCCTTAGAAAGAACGAGGGAAAAGAAGAAGATGAAGTGGAAGAAATAGAAGAAGAAGAGGAGAAGGAGAGCCGACGAATTACCATCTTACCTCGACGCCGGCATTCCCGTATTTCGGAGAAACGATGAAATTTCTGGCCTTGAGAGATCCAACGCGATCCAAAAGCTCTGATTGCGGATGAAATTGAGTCGGGACATGCGAGAGAGCGAGAGAGATGGAGAAGAACGGAAGAGCGTATTTTACACATAATTAAAAAATCACATTCTTTAAGTTTTCATTTTTCATCTCCATCTTTTCTGTTTTCTAGCTGAAAACTATCCGCACCTTGGTTTTCCAAATACCGTCGATTTTCACATCGTTGTATGCAGGAATACTTCCTCTGCGAGTAGGTATCCTCTGATTTTGAGCCACCTCTACACGATATACGATACAAGAAAATCGATGATTTTGATACGAATCCCGGTATAACCTGATTCTCGATACATGTCTCGTGTATTTACGCTTTCATTTGTGCAATCTCCGTATCATTTGCGGTCGTATCACATCCAATAAAGAGTCACTGGGTTGCACCTGTTCGGCGTTACGTTGTGCAATTTGGTTCTTTATTTTAAAACTCGTCTTACCTCGCAGATTTTCTCTCAAATTTATTTTCCCAAATTATTTTTTTCTCCGCGCAAAATCTGACGTTCACGGTAAGGTCCTACAACCTGCGGAGGATGGACAGTGACGTAACCCGTGTAACGAGACATTAACCGGTAAATTTGAAACGCTGCCTCTTGATATCCATAAGCTTAATTACCAATTAGATGTTGCGCGGCAATTAAGACACGCTTTCGCTCCGTGAATTGATTCGTCGCAAGGTTGGACCAGAAGCAGCGGTACTAGAAAACGCGTCTATGATACAGTCGGATCCCGCCTCTCCAGAGTAAATAATTCTTACACCCCCGCGATTATGCAAATGTAAACCGCGGTTTAAACTCATATATACATTCCTTTTTAGTATAACAATTAACGGAGCGCTTCCATGCGGCGCGGAGATGTTGTTGTTTGACTGAAGTGAGTGAGAGTTTTACCCCGAAGAACTGGTGTAGCTAAATAAGGATAAGAGGCGGTGCTGCGCCAGTACCAAGATGAAAAACGAACGCGAAAACAAACCCCGTACGAGCTGCTGCTGCAGTTGCTTTTCTATACCCGCAGGTAGGACGCGTTTTACGTTATAACTTGCAGGGAATATCGCATACAGACACAGGTTGAAACGGATGTCCGACTTTTGTCTTCGCGTGTTACCTGCATCCTATATACCTATACTACGTAAAAATATTTTTGCTTCGCTGAAAAAATTACGAGATCAAAAATTAGGGACAAGTATCCTCAGCTCGATACGAGGTGAGTGACGAACGACGTATATTCTCACATTTATTCAACCGGATCGTGAATCCATCCGCGAGTTTTAAATCGCTGTGCACGAAGAAGAAGGTCTCGCATAATGTTGAGAGCGTTTTGTCACCGTGCGATAATTTCATTCTACGTCGTGCGGTGCACTAAAACCTTTAAACCAATCGAACACCCGTATCGGAACTATACTTATATACACGAAGCGAGACGAAGTGGAGGCGTCGAATTGACGCGGCTCGGACATAAACTCGATATCGTTTATATATCGAACCACTCTCAGGCTTCTCGACACCTCGCGACCTTTGCCTTTAACTTTTAAATAATTTAACGTACAGCCGAAGGAGTTTTGCTCTGTGAACTCCGCGGAATATGGAGATGATTTTGGATTTATTTTCTTGTTTCTTTTTTTTTTCTTTTCTTTTCTTTTTTCTCTCTGTGCAACGGAGGAGCAGCAGATGTGTTTGGGAAGAAAAAACAAGAGAGAGACGAAGAAGAATGAGAGATCTTCGGAGGAACGATTCGCGATAGCGCCCCCCGCGAGGAGACCATCAGTAATTACATGATAGAAAAATACCCCGTTGCAATTCTGACAAGTAATTTACCGAGACCATTCATCAATCGCATTCAATCCTTGACGAGCGAGGCGTATTTTCGTCTCTCTACTTCGTCGTGCCTGCCGCTGCTGCATTCTACTGCACCTCCCCGCGCTTTCTCTCCGTCTCTTCCTCTTTCTCTTTATTCTCATCCTTCTCAACCACTTCTTCACTCTCCTACCTCCCACACGCGCCTCGAACTCAACCTGTGTAAAGTGCATTTACCGGCAGTGAGCCGTACCTGGTTTACTATCACAGGTAAAGTGTCAGCGTATATCCATGTGTTTTCTTTGCTAAAAGCTATGTACAGGTTATAGATTGTTAACGTAGTTTAGCACTCCGAAGGTAGGCAGCAATATATTCATTACACGTTGTAAAGCTGCTAAGTTAGATCTGAATTAAGAGCCATTGATAACAATGAAGTTTTGCGCGGAGACCTCGGGGTGATAAAAATGCTAGGAAAGGCGTTTCTGTACGTAGGCTGCAGGTGGTACGAGAGAGATGTGTACGAGATAGTGCTGAATTTTTCTTCATCTTTTTCCCCTTTTTTTCATCTTGTCTCTCTTGTGTACGGGAGCTCGAAGATTGCGTACATTATACAACGCGATATTTATTACTTACTAATTTTCCATCGGGAGTGGTTATTACGCCGCAGTCGTACCATATCACGACAGAAAGTGTCACGTAAACTGGTTCTTACCTGTAATAGAAAAAAGAAAATTAGCGGAGGCAGAATCGGAAATTATCACGCTGTAACAAGGTGAACGATTTCCATCAAATTAAATTGCATTCATCGTTTATCAAACAAGTTGCACGGCCTTTCGTTACATATTCCACGACGCGACTCAATTTAAGCCGCGCCTGAGACCAAAAAACCTACAAAATTGTCCGACGATACAATTTTCGGTGAAATCTGTACCGTTTATTAAATCAGCGAAGATTATTTTCCCGAAAAAAAAATCTCTGAAAGATTTTTCGCTCTTTATTTTTTCCCTTTCTAATCGTAGGGGCCCCTGGGGGTCGACAAGGACGAATGGGACCCCACGTAGCTGGGAATATGATATTATTATACATATGTATATCGTCTTCCACAATCGACTAATACAGGCAACGACTGCGCACCTGGTGATCAGTGGCGTGTTGTATAAAAAGTCCTGCAACCTGTCCTCGTGGGCGAGTAGGTATATAATATTGCGTGTTTAATAATTCAGAAGACTTTATTTTATTTCATCCGACTTTCGCGGCTACCTGCTTCCAGCAACTCATACGATGGAGTGAATATCCCTGATTACGACGTCAATTATACCTATACGGTTGGGTAAAATGTTGCGCGAAACAGAAGACGCCGTATTCGAATATACGCCGAAATGGAATCGTAAAGGTGACAAGTGGACGAGAGCGGTGATAATTTTTCGCGCTACGCTATCGAAACAAAAAAAAACATTATGCAAGAAACTTTCACTCCGAGGCTGTGCTATATGCCGGTGGACGTCAAACTTTGGAGAGAGAAAAAAGTTTGCGGTGTCACCTCTTGCGTGGTTAGAGAATCGCGGGGCAAAAGTTGCCGCGTTGGGTGGCTCGGTTCTTAACGTCAACCCAAATCAGCGGGGGGATATATTTATTAATAATTAAAGAAATTTTATAGGCAGCTACCATTCTATTAACGAGACCACTGACCTACTGCCCGAACGCTGCCCCGACCCTCGGACCCCTTGGAACGCGTCGATCGAAGTTGGGGTCCGTACTCGTACTCGCATCTCTTATCTGTAATATAATCCCTCCACGTTTTGAAAAGATCGTAAAAAGAGACTCGTTAAATTTTACCCCGGAATAAAAAGAGCCATGGACCGGGGCATAGTCAGGTTATAGCGGCTCGGACCAGCCTAAAGTTGTACTCCTTTCCTCTCCCTTCTCTCAAAGTTTTAGTGCAGTGTTCATTCAACCGCCATGATGCATTCATTCCTCCTCCAGCTTCACGATTTTATGCTCATTTTTATCTCATATCAGGTTCTACACGTCCAAGTGTCGAATAAGAATTGCATTAAACTCTTCGAGATGCCACGAATACGATTGTTTATTTTTTGGTGGAAGGTGATCGGGTGAATACGAGATCGAGCGATGGGACCGAGAAGGTATATCTACCAACGGATCATATCTTACAGCGACTTTATCATTCCGTCTCGTAATTCTCAGATTATCTCATTGTCAAATTACCATTCGGTCGGAGGAAAGCGGCTCACTTCCGGTATAGTCCTTAATCGAGAAAATTTAACAAGGCTACTTCGAGCGGCCGAACACTTCGAGTCGATCTCATGTGGTGGGCCCTTTAGAGGGATCGTTTGTGATTTAAACAACTTAACCGTAAGAATTAAAATCAGAGTTTATGGGGCGTGTATAGGAAACGGAGAAGGAGTAGAAAGGCGTTTAACGTGGCAAGAGTAGCTGAAATCATTCGTGTGTTTCGTGTATACCTCTACGTTGGTGTCCGAGGGTGGAAAGAGATTGGAGTGACAAAAAAAGAACGAAAGAAGAGTACGTGAAAGAGGAGTAGAGAACAAGAAGACGTATGTAGTAGAAGACATCGCGATCTGGAAAGATGAGAAAAAATTCTGAAAAACTGCCGCGGTATATCACTAGGTGGATACGGTGAGGCACGTAGATCTCAGTTTGTGGACGACCTTCTTTGGGACGGACATAACGTACGCTGAGCATTTCAAGAAAAAATTCTCAGAACCTTGAAACAGGAAGAACAGACAAAGTACCAAAATATATATGTTATCGGGCATCTTCTTAGGTTCTAGTTTTCGTTTCCCTCCTTCTCGTTCTCCTTCACATCTCAAAACTCCCGCGGTATATATAATAAGGCTTCCGTTTTCCTGACTTTGTAAATTGTACAAGACCTTCGAGAAGCACACGTCGTTCCGGCATAAGTTTCAGGTCCGAAGCATAACTGCGAATTAACTCAGCCATGGTATGAACACCAGTTTCCGAGACCGCGCACCGCCCTGAAAGCTACCGACTGTTGAAGTTTCTTCGAGGTTAAGTAATGAGTAGACATGTGCGCATCGCATCATCGTATATACCAGTTTCTATACACCTCAATTTGAAACGAGCAACGGGACCATGTGGAAGTAAAACACCTTCGACGATTCTCAATGGTGGAGGAAAGAGAAAAAAAAAATTAACCGATTATTGCGTGCGAGTAAAATCCTATGTCGGAGGGCGTGGACGAAGCCAAAGTAGGTATATAAATAGGAGATCGAAGGAGACCAGCTTAGATGTAAACCGGGTAAACCGCAGAACCGATCATCTTCCGAGGTGTAAGAAAAAATTAAAACTAAAAAGAAGAAACCGAAAGAACATCGATGTCCATGAAAGAAGAGCGGAGAGCGATGGTGTGACCTTGAGACGTTGAACGGGCCGGTCCTACGAGGGCTATATTTTTCTTCTCGAAAATCCTTGGCAATGGGCAAGCTGTTGACGATGCTTACGGCGATGGCGATGGTGGTGCATCTGGTAACGCGAGTAGGTTAACACCGCAGCAGACACCGGTAACTCGACACGCCGCTTCGATTCACTGGCGACAGAAGTTTTCTAGTAGCCTGTAATCGAACACGCGCTACGCCCAGCTAGCCAATACACACGCACACCTAGAATCGATAGACACCATGAGATTTATATCGCACACATCTCTCATGTCTGAAAATACCCAACGATCGTTCCATCCGGACATAAAGACGACTCTTTCAACGCTCCTGCCGAACTCGATCGTGTCCACGGTAGAATTTCGAATTACGATCTCGTTCGGCGATCATTAAAACTTGGATAATGTTTTCAGATAGGATCCCGAAAACGGTCTTTGATGAGCGATCGTAATTACTCGGAGAGTAGCTTTCCCACAATGATTCTTACGGCGCACCCAGATCACTGGGTCTGTCCGAAGGTCCCCCACGGTAGTTGTATTATTCTAATCGTCTATGGTGACCGCGCTTCACTTCACCGCATTTATTCCGTAAGTTTATGCTCTTTCGGCAGTTACGAAAGAAATTCCGTTTGCGGCCGGGTTGGTAATAATAATGTCTGGGAATATAATTGCATTCGCAGTATACATCTCGCGAGCGAAGTTGGTAGATATACGTGCGCAGCTGTATTTTAATTTTTTCCCATCTTATGGTTGTTTGTTTTTTCTTTCTTCTTTTCGTTCTTTATCTCTTCTTAAATACGATATTACGTGTGCGTCTCGTGCGTGGCCGTCGTCACCGGGCGTTATTGTCATCCGGTATAACTATGAACGGGAACGACCTCCGAGGGGGAGCACGGTGAATGTCGTGTTTTCGGAAAGTGATAAGATCTATTCCGTTCTCTTTTGTACAACCGCGTTAAGTTGGAGGTACGAGAAAGAAGAAGAGGAAAAGATGCAGCGAGCCAAGTAAATATCTCTGGAAGAGTTACACCTGGAGAACCTCTCCCCGGTGCACCGGCGGACCGTATAGCAGCAGGTAGTAATTTCCTCGGAGACGATCAAAGTCTGGCGTCCAAACTGTGCCATTAAAAAAAAGAAAGAACAAAAACAAATAAATAAATAAATGGAGCCGACCAAAGCGTGATTGAAAAAAAAAAAGAATCAACGAGGATAAGGCGGCATAAAAGGGGCGATGAGATACAAGGAGAATAAATAAAGAACCGAGAACCGAGAATTGATACGAAAACAAGTGTTTCGGGTGCCCGCGGCTGCGTCATCATTGCGACGATGAGGAGACCCAGTGCATGTAGCGGAAATATCATATGTGAAAGTGCATATCGCGTACATGCGCGGCATACACGCTCTTTTACCCCCGCAATTCCTTTCTCTCGTCAAGTGCAACGAGATTCCCACTCGCCCCGTGCGCAGATGTATAGTTTGCAGTGTGCGTGGATAAAGTGTTATCCGTTATTCGCATCGCTGCCGCTCTCGTGCAAGCGTGTACCTATACTATAACTATGCAGCTTCTACGTATGCGGGCATAAATACGTATGTAGAAAGTGCAAGGCCCGCGAGGCTCGCGAGGCTCGCGTGGTTATAACAGCAGCTACCATGAAAGAACGTAGGTAAGGGCATTAGTCCGTCCGTCTGTCCAACAGTGTCCGTACCGCTATGTACACACGTGCATATACGATAAATAAATACATTACATGTGTTTGTTTCCCTGGAGGTTTCTCAGAGCTCCGCACCGAACCTACGTTAATAGTAGCTGCGCGAGTGGTTGTCGAATGGCGAGGAACGGAGGGCGAAGATTAAAGGGGGAAATCAATTCTATCCCCCGCGCTTATCACAAAGTTAGATCGTCTAATTCTCTTGCGTAAAAGCGCAATGTGCTGCGGTAAAAAATGGAAATAACCGAGAGAGATCTTAAGCTAATTACACCGACTATAGGTATTCACTCGAACCATGTTTTATGGGACTCGGTTTACTGCACATTTGAAGTTCAAAGTAGGAAGTGCTGAGAAAGATCTGCGAAGCCGAGGTGCACGGCGGTGGTTGTAAATTTGTGGGCGTTTCGCATGCCCGAGCATAGTTCTAGTTATCCATGTGTATATGTTTATCTATATCCATGTATACCGGTGATAAATTAAACTGCACGTTACATAATTTCATATAAATCGTCCGGTCGAACTCACGTACGCGCAGTGATATTGCACTTACTATTATAGTATTGGCACGATTAATCGGCAGTGCAATTTCAAGGGATAACAAAGAGCATAAAAGAAACCAAATTACGTAATCACCGTCTGAAGATATCGACTGGATCAGGTCAGAGCTTAAAGGAATAATTAACTGGCTAACAATGTCATTTAGATTCCATGTCTGTCCCAGCTGCCCTAAAATTCAACACTATTTATTTCTATAGAGTGACAAAATCACGTGCACGTTTCATTAGGTGAACGTTTTCTCTCAACCAAAGACAGATTGAACAGATTTCAGATTCCAAGATATCGTAAAGTAGTTTGAAACGTAATTTCAAATTACTATTTATTCGATGACATTTAGTTTGTATCCGGCTAATGAGGTTAGATATCTAAAGGGGCAGGAAATTTAAAGATTATACCGCAACGCAAACGAGTTCCAGGTGCCGAATCCGGGCTTCGGAATTCACCTCAACACCAACGAATTTTATTTAAACTCAAACGAACCGCAGGCTTCCCTTTATTTTGCTGATATCGTACTATGCGCTTTAAAACTGCAGCGAGCGGATAATCCAATAAATTTATACCAATACTTGCGGAATAATACAGTTTCATGAGAATTTCCGCGTGGAATTTCCGTTCATTTTTTCCTCTCTCTTTTTGGGATGCAACTTTCTCATGGAATTGTATGAAAATTCGTAGGATATCGCGTGAAGAAAAAAAAAAAAAAACACAGAACAAAGTTTCTGAAAACCGCAACCGTATGATATAAAAGGCTCGTGATTAAAGGCCTATCCGGTTGATTTAATGCCCCGCCGTTTAAGTTATAGCGATAAATTTTGGTTTTTTGGGGTAAGCCGTTACGGTTTCGAAAGCGGGAATAACGTCGTCGCTGAGAGAATCGGGCTAAAGTCTTGAAATTCTGACATCCGAAAGAATATCTCTTGCATCTCGGTTTCTGAATTACGGGGTGATCAAGAGAATAGTCCGCGGTCACGCGAAACGATCCTCTTTCGATAAAAATGAGCAGGGAGGAGGTCCGACCGACCGACCCTCAAGGCCACGTATGATAGTAATAGCTTTTAAATTGTCCCTCGGTTTAATGGGAAATAATATCCGACGATTTTTCCGCGACATCTCATTTGCCGCGTGCGCGCGCTTCTTGACGTTTCGAAATCTCCCAGCCTATGGGTATACCTGTATACCTGTACGAAGGTACACGCATTTCATATACATCGCTTTATATACGTTAGAGCGTTACTTCAGCTTCTGTCGTTGACTGTCCGCACAGAGTTGGTATATCCAGGCAAAAGTAGCTCCGGCTGAAGGAGTTTCTTGTATTGAAATATCAGCGACATCTAACTCCGCGGGGCAACTTTGCGGCGCAGAAAAGACCGAAGACGACGACGACAACTGTGCTCGGGTCTTGCGCAGCGGAGAAACGGGAGAAAACTACATCCGATGTGGTAGTAAGGCATGGGGTGTATAGGTATATGTACCGACATATGTATACCTACCGTGATGCAGTCTGTAAAATCCACGCAAGGTTTTTTACTACTTGCAGTCTCCTGCGCAGGACGATGTAAGCAAACGTAAAAGCGTGGCAACACCATCTCTTAATGGACAGTTCATGGCCGTAGCCATTAACAGACGTAAATTTGCACAGTTTTTACACACAACGCATATCGTGCGCTGTTATTATACAGACACATACATCTGTAATAAGGTAAACCCCGCGAATACACCTTGGTGAATAAATATAATAGGACCTCAGGTATTTTTATTACTTCCGCCATTAGATCACGAGGCCTGAATACACAAAGGTATCATTATACAACGATACCGATACCAGGAATTGAACCGGGGAAAAAAATTCTTTCCGAAAATTTGAAACAAAGATTTATTCGTCCAGTTTTACCGTTTATTGAATACACACCGTCGCAGGTACGTATGAGAATCGCTGGAGCGAATTGTAGGAATTCGCCGAGGCATATGTACATATAATACGCCATAAGGTGCATACTACGGTGTAGAAATATTGTCACGTGTTCAACGACGGCAGAGCGGTAAGCAAAGACACATGCGAGGCAAACATTAGGCTAGTAGTTGATGCCAAGAATTACGTCGAGCTTCTAGAAGCGCTTCTTCTTTTTCTCGTCTGTGAAGAGTAAATTTTCTTGCGAACATCAGCCAATGTTCCCGTGTGACATTGGTCTCGGCGCTATTAGTCGTAGATTAGACAGAACGAAAGGAAACGAACGTTGTCGGTTAGCCATTTTATGTCATATGGCTAAATGTAGAATTTCATAAATTTATATGTACAATATTATATGGCATGCGATTATCGGCGGGATATCGTGCGGGTATATCTATATTATATGTAATATAAATAAAATAGTTTGGCGAGAGATAAAAAACGGGGACATGTCGATTCTTACGAAGATGTATGGGGCTCGGTTGTATGAAAAACTTGAGCGGAGTTAAATCGGTACAACGTTCCATTACGATGCAATGCTTGGTGTACGATTTAAAACCGTAACCACTTCTCGGAAGGTGAAATAGAAAACCTATAGCAGTTTTTACAAAAAAATATTGCGCTCCATGGGGACTTCCGAGCATGCCTTTGGTACCTACTCGGCTCTAAATGGTGCAGCAATGGCGTTCGACCTGAAACAAGTGGAGAACCTTACCAACGCTTATCCTATCCATCAACCGTTGTGCGAAATATGGTATATCTTTCTTTTTCCAACGCCCATCGTACACCGGTCATTGTTAGATCGATAAACAATCTCGCATGGAAGTGTAAAAACTTGATCTCAAAGTTTACACTACTTTTATCATAGTCATACCCGATGGATTTCTGGTCTTTGAGTACACAGAAACTCTTAGCGATTCGTCCTAAGCGATGTTCCGAAAACCGGTAATTTGATATTCCTGCTAGCACCGCTGTAAAATTTCCAACGTACAGTTTGCAATATTCTCGTAACTCGAACGACGAGCTTAAAACTTTTCCACAGTTACACCAGGTTTTTTTTTCTATATAAGATAAGAATTCACGTATTTGAATTGGTCTCACGTGCCGGAGAGAAACCTCGGAGATATCCTTTTTCCACGTTTAAAGTTGAAACCGCGAATCTCCGGGTCTACGTAAGATGACAAGGGCCTATGTAAGGTTGCTGGAAGACCTCGGGAGTTTGTGGAGAGCGTCGCGGCGCGGAGTTCCCGGTGCTGCCCGGAGAGACAGCCTGAGGGTAAGGTCGTCGTGGGCTGCGACTGCTCGGTCGTGTGGGTAGAGTTCATTGTTTTACCTCAAACCGTGTATAAATATTCAGTAATTCCCTCCTCCCCAGTAATATTATCCCGGCCAAAGACAAGCGGAATTTAATTTTAAAGAGCTGCCTGGGATCCCTCCGCATGTTGGGGGCGTACTAGATATGAAGGTAAGTATTACAGTAGACTCTGTATCTTTTACTACATATTCAAATTCGTCTCTTTCGCCTTCGAGGCCGAAGACCCTGCACGAGGAATCCCATCTCGACAAAAACCGAAGACATCACGGTCCGGTCGAATTGGAAGGCCCTGGGCGAGGGATCGGAAGATTACGCAATGCACAAATCTACGCGATCGATGATCACGTGGTTACGTGAATACGTCGCTCGAGGGACCCTTGGAACCAGCAATTCCGTAACTGGAATTGCCGTTTGCATCGAAATATCTTACGCCGCACATAAATGATCGAATGATTTTCTTATTTTTTGTTCCTGCTTCTTTTTACTCACTTCTTTACCCCCTCGGTGTTAGTTCGAGGTTGCGGCAAAAACTGACTTCTCCGCACGTCCTTGAACCTGGGCGCCGATTCTTTTTTACGTGTTGAGTGACTATACGTACACGTATTCCGGAGGTATAGGTTATGCAGCGTCTCGCGGCGGATACCGAAGACGCGGTAGACGCTACGTACCCTGCAACGTTCGTAATATAATCAAGCGGTGGAAGTTCTCGGGTTACAGATGTAGGTGCGGTAACGTTATATATCCTTCGTCTTCGTCCGGTCGTCCAAAAGACTGCAGCCAGGACGTTCGTACCTTTAAATACGCGAGGCACGAACCGGGGTCCAGGGGGTACGTAGGGAGAACTGTTTCTACCGCTACTCTTCTCTTACAGGTACACGCGGCAATTCCTTTTCGTCTTTTCGGTGTGAGTGTTATCGGTTCATTTTAGTAAAGGCGAATCATCGAATTGCAGTACCGCGGCGCAATTCAGCGCGGTGCCAAAGAGTTGGCGACTCGAAAGACGAAGGTGGTGGTGCGGGAAAAGAAGAGAGAGCGTTAAAACAAAACGAGCAAACGAATATCAGCTCGTGCAATAACTCTTTTTATAAAGACAACTCCATTTGGAAGCGGGAACCGTCGAGTCCCTTGATAACCCCACCGTACGACGGACCGATGAAAATTCTGCACAGTGTGCGTACGTACATTATACGCTTTGAATAAAAATGTTTTCACTTTTGAGACAGGTGCTGTCGCTGCGCGTCTCGCGACGTCACGTCGGGTAAAACGGATGTGAAAACAAAACCGCATCTGATGTAACACCGATTTTACAGATCTACATTCCTAGTTTTTTTCCGCCTTTAAAGTAACAACGCAAAGAATTCGTATACATACAACACGTGTTTCTCGCACACACTAAAAATGGAAAGTCGCATACTTGCGTACAGAAATGCTGCAGATGAGGAAGAGCGAGGCGTATAGGTAAGGGGAGTATATGTAGTGAAGAAACGTAGAAAGGGGAACCCCCGTGGAGTGCAACGCTAAAAAATGACCCCGCGGCTGAACCCTTCTCCTCTCAATGACCAAAACTTTCAAGAATGTTGCACGGCGCCCGCCTCAGCACAACGCGCACGTATACGCCACTTGGTGGGCAACGCGTGCCGGGCGTACAAAGGGTTCGCTGTTACTGACCGGTTCACGGCCCCTTAATGACTCGTAATCACGGAACGGTGACGTCACTGAGTTACGACGCCTAGCCCCCTCCACCCCCCTTGGTCATCTTCCTCGTTCCAACGACGTACCGTCGACGACGATGGGAGAAAATCTTTTTTATCATTATTACGCAATACACTCACCATACGGTTCTTAGGAAATCACGCTTGATCCTACTTATACAGCTTGCAGTGCAGATGTATTCAAACGTTATTCATTCGGATTGAGACAGAATCGAGAAGGCGGATTGGATTGATCCTCTTTTTTTTTTTTTTTTTTTGTGGCTGTAACTCATTCAAGTTCGGGCTCAGGGGTATTTTGATTTCAGGCACATTTTGAGAATGCAAAAATCAATTTAATGAGGTGAAAAGACAATCGCTGACGAGGACACTGCGTAAGGTGAATATATCCAAGGGATATTTACGTAGATTCTGGAGGTGGGAAGAGATATTTTGAGTGTGAGGTTCGGGGGTTACGAGGAATACCTCAATCTCCGTGGTTATACACGAATATATGAAGATATTGTGGAGTTCGATGCGCCAGCGCGGATACCTGGGGCGACTAATGATTCTCGGATCCATGAATACGCGTTATATAAGAGGCTGGGGGCCGCCACCTTGATAAAGGATTATCACGAAACACCTTTTGTGCCATGAGATGAGTACGACAGGGCGAAAACAGCCCCGTCAGCCCACACCTCGGCCACCGTCGAGATCCTGATGCACGGAGAGAGAAATGAGAGAGTGAAAGAAATGTCGGTTTGTCGGCTTTGGATATATCTTGTGCATCAGGCAACAGAATTGTGCCTCTCGCGTGTACGCACCTATAGGTATAATATTCGAGCACCGCGAGCGCATCTTTCAGAGGTATGCGCCCCCCCTACCCCCCCCCCCCCCCCCCCCTCCTGCCTCCACCTCAGACTGAAGGAGTAAAAATAAATAAATAAATAACTCGAAATGATATCCGCTGGGACTTTACACACGGTAAATATGACTTTCAAATGACCCCACTGACTGTTGGACCGTTAACGTCTGTTATACTCGTATTCCTTACTAACTGCAAAATTTGATCCAACCGGTCAATAAAACTGTATGAAAAGATTTTTTGAGCGATGCGCCGAATGACCTTTTTGAACTCAGACAGACGTTGTGTTTCTGAATCTTTATGGAAAGCGTTCGAAGGAGTGTCTTGTTGCATTAGTATGTGGGAATCATTCAAATGACTATTTGCTTTAGAGGGTTCATCGACTTTCATGAGCTTCCGATGAGGACGTACCGCCTGCTTGTCTCGTCTGTCTTTACTTCGCTTCGTTGTGATTCGAAACTTACACTTAAAACTCAAGGGTCAGATGTTTCTTCTGCGTATCTTGGATGAATATCGGAGAAAAAATTGAGTAAGAATCTACTCCCCGTTCTTTTGAATAACACTAATTAGAAAAAAGAGAATGGAGATAAAACTGAATCTTCGTCTCGTGGAAAGTAAAGAGGGTCCCTTTTTCAAATCTATAATATTAGATCTCGTTCCGATAATTATCCGCTGGATACGGTGAGTGAAAAAAGAGAGCTGCAGCGCGCGCGCGCACATGAGAGTATCGAAGAAAGAAGAAGAATGAAGGGGAGCCACTAAGTACAGATTTACCACATAAATTGGAACGATTATTTTTTATCTCTCACGGTCGATTGCCGCACGCGGCCCGGGGATCGATCGGAGCGTTAATTTCTCAACAGTTTCGTCGAATCGATAAATCGATCGCGAGCGATGGTGGTGCACTACAGGACGAAAATATGCCTCTTTATAGCTCTCAGCGCGTATCAATTTCAAGACCCAATTCGATTATTTTTATCTTCTCAGGCACATCGCAGAGGCACCGGCTATCCTCGCTTCTCGATCACAACCTGTAGCGTCCATCTATTATCACCACCCCGAAAGGCGTGCCTTTATTTGACGGAAAACACGCGTACATGAAGAACGTGGGCGATATAGCTGGTATGTATAAATTTATTTTTTACTCCGTTCTTCCTCGTTCTCTTCTTCTTCTTCTTCTTCACCTTCTTCGTCTTCTTCTTCTTCTTCTTCTTCTTTTGCTTCTTCGTCGTCTTTTTCTCCCGAGTCAATGCCTAAAAAACTTCTGGCCACGGGATCGTGTAAACGGGAATAAACTTTCCTGAATCTCATATGCGGAGGCACGGGAGAAGCGGTTCAAACCCGAGCCAGCATCTCTCCGCCGTTGATGCGGCACGTGGTAAGGAGCAGACTTGAAATCTCGGTTGTATATAAAAGGGAGACTGGTACCCGAGGCTACTTCCACACACGTGGAGCCTCGACTATAGAAACCCTGGAATGCAGACAGTGCGAGTTGCCCGCGGAGAGCCCCCTCAGCTACGGCCCAAAGGCAAAGGCAAAGGCTAGATTTCTTCTCGATCCTGATGCCTGCACCGCACATCCTCGAACCCTTTTCAAAACCATTATTCCTCCGACCTGAACTATATTCGTATCGATATTAAAAATAGAGGTCATATTTTTACGATTCGATCGGCAAGGTCGATCGGCTGAGAAATCAATGCGATCGATGACCATGTTGTTTTTTCGTTGATCGCGAGGCAAGTACTCGCCGTGCGGATTTTCTTGATCCGCGAACCTGTCAGCCAGGACCTCTGTGAGATTATTCAAATCATTTCATGAGGGATTTCGAATCGCAGGCAGAAGTAATACGAGATCATGAGCTGCCGTTGATGTTGCTCGTGCTGGAAGCGAACGAGAAACAAGGGTGTTTAACATAAATATTAGTCGAAAATATTTTGATAGGTAGTTCGGTTGGTTGGTCGGTCGGTCGGTCAGCCCAGGACCTGTAGCCCGCTGACCGGTAAACTGGCAACTTTGCCGGGGGCTGATCAGCGCACCCGCTGACACGATGGTAATTGAAAACACAGTGAACACGGAGGCTTCCTCCGTACCCTACCAACCGCGAGTTTCCCCGGGCTTCTGGAGCCGAATTTATTCATATGTATAAGTGCAACGTGGCGAACTGAAACTCTGGGAATAAAACCACCCACACGTATAAAAGTCGACTCTCATTGTCGGACGAGTCGAAACCATCGTCCCGCGATCGCGATAAAAAAATTATCCTCGTAATATACCATTTGCAGCTGTGAATGAATTGCGCAAAATCAAGTTTTTGTTACGCCAACCACCAAGTTCTTGTACGCTCTTCCGTGCATACATACGCGATGCGATGGTATAACTTTGCGAAACTTGCCGCAATCGTTGGGACGTTTCTCGGGAGATTCGCGCAGCGAAGACGTGGTTAAAGTATAAGTGTGATCCCAACGTCACAGCTCGTCCATCAGAGTCAAGTGCCGCTCTGTATGAAACCGTCCGTTTATCGTTATACCCGCGACTCCGTGGAGTAGAATTTCTAGCATGTACTCTACATTACAGGTATACCCCATGCTCGTATTCCCCTGGGACCGAGATGAGAAGGTTCACGTCCAGGTCCAGGTACAGGTCCAGGGACGTCTGTGTGCTGGGCGCGACGAAGTGAAGCGGAGGTAAAGTATAAGGTAAGGTAAGGCTAGACTTATTAGAGTCGGCTGGTAAAGGACGTGCTCCTAGCGGACAGCAGCAGCAGCAGCAGCAGCAGCAACTTCGAAGCCATCGCGTTGCGGTTCTCTCCCCAGGTTCTCCCAGCTTCCTCCCGCGGATGGTTTACGACGATACAAAGCAAACACGACGCTTTACCGCTAACTGGCCACCTAGCTACCGGTGAGCCTAGGCCCAGGTTCACCATCGCGGCATACCAAGCGAGCTAGCAGCGAGCTAGCCAGCTACAGCGGGCTGCGTGGGGCAAGACCGGCACGTGAATTGACGATAGTTATCCTCGTGACCGCGCCAAGGTTTCAGGTTCTGCCTCCCTCGCTCCCTTCCTCCCGGGTTTAGTAGCATGGATCCCGCCGCGCGTCAACTCCTGAAATAGGAAATCGGAAGGAGCCTCCTTCACTCTCTTGAGCGGTTCTCGGATCTGACCGAGACTCGGTAACGGGAGATCGAAGCCTTACTCTGCCTGATCCCTTCGGAGGCTGGTAATGGGGCAGTTTAACGCCTGCTCCTTTCCTTCTTCTCCTCTCCTTTCCCTCTCTTTCTTCTTTTTCTCTATCTCGCCGGCTTCTTCAAGTTCCTCCCTACCTGGCGCCGTCGAGTAATATTGGCGCACGCGGTCTCACCGGGTCCGTGTCAAGGCTGAGTACAGTGGCTGACGTTTTGGATGGCTAGAATTACGGTGTTTAGAGAACTGGCGCCCGAAGCCCCGCGGGTTCGGTTCATGCAGCTCAGGATGCAACGGGCTGCACCGAGCAGCCCATAACTCCCCCAAATTGATTGCGATCCACCGCCCTTTCCTCTACACTCTACACCGAGTAGAGGTATTGCCCGGGTCGTTTCTACGGGGTACCAGATGCCCGACGTCAGGCTCGAGGGTAAATCGATTCGATTGAAAAACCGCCAAAGGGTGAAGAGTAAAGACCGACAGGAATATTCGGCTTCGTACGGTCTGCGCGCTCGTTGCGTCACATTAATTATCATTTTACTTCCGCACTTTACGAGCACGTAACAACCTATAAAGTTGATTGTGACCTCGGGTAAGGAATAAAGGAAGAAAGACACCCCTTGAGCAAAACCATAAGATCCACCGCAGATAAAGATGGGCATGAGACGTTTAAATAAAGCTGCAGCATCATAATACCATCTCACAAAAAAATTCATGATGAATTTTTTCGTTTTCTTGTTCTTGTTCTTTTACCTTTTTTGTCCAAATGACCCGAGGATCGGAATCGAGTAACGTGAAATCGTGTATAGAAATAGAAAACGAGGGTTCTAATACTGCGCAGCAGAGGTGAAAGAATTCCGGTACGTATGCTTCCAGGTTTATTGTTACATTCAACGTACGTACGTACATTAGTATAAAGATGCGCTCTACTCAGCGTAAAACGGTAAGCCCAACCTAGATATGGTAATCTGATACCTATCTTATGCAAATCCAACCTAACGCTGTTACAATATATTACATCGATGCCTATATAATTCCGTAATTCGGATTTCTCGCAGCGTGTAAGTGCTGACTTTTAATCACGGTCATTACAAGCACGAGGCAAATCTCCGTGGTTTCATATTCTTTGATATTACAGATTTCGTATATTATCTGAATCGATGTAAGAGCATAATTAGATTTTACAAGACCTTCGTATCGGATGGCAACTCGCAAATCGAGAGAAGTAATTCGTATCCCTTGAATATTCCACGTCACATTGAAGGAGTTTTTTTTCGTTTTTTTTTCCTCTACATCGCCGTAATAAACGTGACGTTGTTTCAACAAATAATCGTTATTAAAGTTACAAACTTACACGGTTCAGTCAGTCAGTCAGTTGAGAGCGCGCACGCTGTCGGTTAGAGATTATCATAACCAGAAACGGCTCGCAGTGGGTACCTAACACCTCAGACGCGGTAGGTATATAAGAAAATATGAATTTTTCCGGTCGTTGAATATTATGCGCGAACGATTTGTACTTAATGACGTGTCGAAGTTACCGTGAAGCAGAGGAAGTCCCGAGTATTTCTTATTCCGTAAGAATAAATAAGACTAAGAAGATGAAAGAATGAAAAAAAAAGGAACTACAGAAGAAGGAAAGTGAAAAAAACTCGAATGACAAAAAAAAGAACGATTTTGAATAAATTAACGGAGTGTATCGTGTTGATTATATATATGTATTAAAGCTCGAATAGAAACTTGAATCTTTTCTGAATAAACGCGTCGACACGTCGTAAAAATCTGTCCTTGCGGTATAAATGTGCGGTCACCTGGATAAAATAAGATGAAAATGTTGAAAACGAAAAGTGAAACTATAAGGCAAAAGAGAAAAACTGGAATAAAAATAAATAAATAAAATAAAATGACGATAGTCAAAATGAAACGCACGGGGACGCACTGCGGGTAGTGGTGAGTAATTGTTCCATAATTTAATATTAGGGTCGTATTTCGTGGATTGTCAAAATCTAATGGGACTTAATATCGTCGTAAAATCCTCTCTTTAAATGCACATCTATCAAATGCAGCAGAATAATTGTCCGCGGGTATATTTCTCGTTATGGTTTGGGGGCGACATTTAATCGGGAAGTATGAACCGCGGGGCGGTGGCGGCGCGGCTGTGTAAGGCGACCTCGGATATCATATTTACGAT
Source organism: Athalia circularis (assembly GCA_963978495.1). Taxonomy (NCBI): domain Eukaryota; kingdom Metazoa; phylum Arthropoda; class Insecta; order Hymenoptera; family Athaliidae; genus Athalia; species Athalia circularis. The sequence goes on along the minus strand of OZ021700.1, from coordinate 30,079,744 downwards.
GTAAGGAACGATCAGCGACCGGTACACGCACCCGATAGCAATCAATTATTTCCCTTGAAATACATAAAGAATAAACTTCGTTCACGCTTATCGGAAATGAATCGGACAAAAGTTGGTCGACGCTCCGCAGCTGAAGGGCCCAACCGAAGAACCCATACGAAGATACGCGGCGCCCGGAGCGTAAAAAATGTTTATGGACTTCCCCTCCGCGGCCCCCGTATCCTCTTACTCTTACTCCCAGCTATCCCTCCGTCCCACTCTTTACTCCCCCAGCTACGGGCTACACCTCGAAAACCCCACTCCTTCGGGCCACCGCGACTTACTCCGCACACACGCTCAACACGGTGTGCATCTACATTCGTACTCGCGTCTTTGTATATTTGGGCATAAGGCCCAACGGCGGGGGTCGGCGTTCCCGCATCTTTGACGTGCCACCGTGATTGACATCCTACATGAGAATTGACCAATCTAAAGGCCACCGCGCCGCGTACCGGACGATTTTTGCCCATCCAAACTCGCGTGATCGATGTGTTCCGCTGGATAACGGGACTCTAATGGGTCCTACGTCTACATCTCATAGAGTCTTATCGCATTAACAGCAACACACAAATTGTCCATGACAATTTCATTTGATGAGTATAGATAAATAGATAGATAGACGGATGGCATAAGAATCAAAAGACTCTGAGCCAAAATCGACAACCTTAAAGTTTACGATTACATGGTCACTTTGAATTTTCAAAGTAGCGTCAATCTCGAGGATGATTTTTGTACAAAAAGAATTCATTCTAGAATGGACCGATCTTTCTTCTTAGGGTTTACTACTTCGATGATCGTTAGTCGTGGAACTATTGGACGGTTGTTCAAAATGTTTGTAACGGTGTGATGTACAACGGTAATGAGTTTCGCGGGATAGTAGGTACTTCTAACAGCAGCAACATCAGCAGCAACAGCGGCAGTAGGTAGTTACTGATCGTTGAAGATAAGTGATAGATATTTGCACGACGCGACGTGGCGCGATACAAAGCTGATCGCTATCATTCCTTACACTACTACCGATCTACCACGGTTGTTTGCTACTTTTATCCTTAAGAAAAGACTATCAGCATCGGTAGAGGAAAGTAAACTGCACCTACTAAAGGCAAAAGGTCTCTTTATGCCCATTAAACTATCAACGATTCCATTACATTTAACATTCCCTGCACGTTTTATATAACATAAAAGGTGTGATAAAATACGTTAAAATCATGTTTCCGAATCATTCGATGAGAAAAGAGACGTCTTATTTAATCGAAGCACGTTACATACCTCGACATAAAAGCGTGCACGAGCGAATAATACGGAAAGAGTTTTCGATCGTCGCTTTCCACATCGCAGTAATGGCGATACACAACTTGGATCCAGTTGTATGTCCGACGTGTTATGAAACGAAGCGCGAACGACGCTTCGCGGTTGGGCGGATAATTTCGGGCGGGTCGTTTTTGGACCGTCGAATATATGTGCATCCGCAGGTCCCGTCCCACGACCATTTGGAACAGTTGGGATTCGGGACCCTCGACCGACTGGCGTGCCCCCCGTTGTGCATTATTACACATTTAACCAATTTCCTTGTCTCATAAACCACGCGAAGACACTTCACGCCTCGGTCATCGCACAAAGCCGGACCGCCATGACTTTACTGGCTGAACTCTAACCCGCCAAACCAATCTTCGCGGTGTCGCGAATAAAATTTGCCCTCAATGTTCGCGCGGAATCACCCGGAGTACTTGGAATTGCGCAACCAAAGGCCAAGTGATCAAAGTTATCGAGATTATCCCCAAAAATATACGAGGTGACGCGACAGTCGTGAGCGTCGAAGGGCGAAATATTTTGTTGAGATACGATGATCATGTAACGAATATTTGACAATAACGCGGATGAATACCGCTATTACTAAAATGCAAATCAAATATCACGAGAGATGTCCGTCGAAGAATAAGAGAAGAAAGAAGCCGAAGGAACTCCCATGGACTATAAGCGACATTGTATAAAAGCGGAGGAGAAGAAGAAGGTGAAGAAGGGGCATTTCAGACCTGGAAGGAGAATGAACTGGCCCGGGGGCCACCGTCAGTCAAACAAACGAGTGTCAGAGGCCCCGGGGCCCAGTGGCAACAGCTACTTTTGCGCTATGCGTCATTCCGTCATCTGGGTGCGGGCCAAAGCATTGGCAGGATAGATGGTGGTACCGAGCAGATACGAGGTAGAAAAGTATGGGAAGTTCGATAGCAGTCATTGGTATTTTTTTTTTTTTTTTTCTATTTCTACGATGAGGGCTGCTACCGAACCGATCGTTGAAGCACCCGGAATTATGTTCAGTATTCGCAATGTATCCACAGCACTTGAAAGTTACGTTCGTTTGTGGGCCATAAATCAGAACCAGGCCCGATTTTAACACTGCAAGAAATTAATCGAAAAGTCAATCGTTAGAAACCAGTGAATAACGAGGAGATCTGAGACTTGTTAATAAGACATGATTGTAGAAATAAACATATTCCGGACACTCCTTTCTAAGCTAATCGTATACTTTTATCAACGATATTACCGTGAATTAAATCGTCGCCGAGTTTCTCCGATGATCTCATCTAGTTTAATATTCGATGTGGATTTTAGAGTACGTGTGCAGCGGTTCCATTTGCGAGAACGGGGTTTACGGAGCAGCTGCTGTAGGCCATAATATAAGGATCTCCGAGGACTATAACACAGACCCCGCATACTGTAATGAATTAGAATTGTAAATGAGAAATCTTGAATTGTGATTGGCAAGCGGTATTTGTTTCCGTTATACACAACAGGGGCAATTTATTAGTCTGTGTAAGAATTTTTCTTTTTCTAATTTTCACTCACTACCTTCCACACCGTGCGAGATAATATTTATATTCGATCTGATTTTGAGAGAAAATAATTGATACAACTTCGAAAAATAGATTTTAGTTTTCGGGACTACTTCCACACAGAGATGTACAAACGTCACATTTTGTCCCCGTAACGTTTTGCACGGTGAGTTTTGTACACGGCGATTTATCCTTTCTGCCTTTCCGTGACGTGGTAACTAGGCGCCGTAAGCACGTACAAAGCCGGCATGGCTACGAGATAATAACAAATAGAAGTGAGCAAATAGAGAAAAAGAAACAAAAGGATGGAGAGAAAAAAAAGAAAAAGAAAAAAAACACAGGATGATAATTTTGATGATGTACATCGCGAGCTCCGAGCAGCGCTACTATACCATAGCTGTTGCATGGTAGGAAAAGAGGTGCGTGCGTCTACCTCGGGTCACTTCTACGAAGCAATCATCATTACGTCCCATAGCTCTCTGCCACCATCACCACAGAGGACGTCCAGTCAGTAAGTCGAGGCCACCACCTCGCGACGTAGAGAGAATACGGGGTGATCATTTTAGGTGTGTGGGTATAGGTATATACGGAGGTACAACCTACCGGACACCGACGACAAGATATCCCACGAACTATATAAATGACGCGATTCTTTGAAGCAATATTCCCTCATTTTAGTTTTTATTACACGTAGTCGGTAACCTTCATTTTCTTATTTTACCGCTCCTGACCGCAGAAGGGAGTGAAAAATGGGACAGAGTTCATACGGAAGACCGTTTATCGTTGTTCATGAGCGTGTCATGTTTGAGGAAGCGGCGTCGGTGCTCGACGTTGAGTTTGAAGGTAGGTTGGTAACCCGGGTAGAACGTCGTGAGAGGTTTAAACTGGATGGGCATTCGACCGATAAGAGCACTTCGGTTTAAGACGTCCTTATCAGATCGGGTACGTCCTTGCACGCTAATCTATCACCGCGGATAATAGTTGCGCATATTCCATCGTCTGCTGTGAAAGGAGAAGCGGGAGATGAGACACGAGTAAAGGGAAAGAACGGAGTCCGCGTCCGCTGACTCCGAAGGCAAGTCATACCGGCACTATCCTACGTATTCTACGTACTTCGTTCGTTCTTTCGTTCGTTCGGACTTACTTCTTCTCTCGACACGAGAAACTCGATCCAATCTAAACGAGGGGATCTATGTAGACCGCGCTGCTCATTTGTCTACCGACGTACTCCGGAGCTCCTCTTACGTTTGTGTTTCCAGATATATACTTACATACATACGCCGTATTCGCTGGTGTATCTATCCGGGCATCCGCCGACGGGACTAGAAAACTCTTGAGACATACACCAACCGTTTGCTTCTCCGAGGTACGGAGGTAAGGTCGGTGAGGTGGCGCGAGATATACGAGACCGGATCTATTCCAATTACGCCACATTATGGTAAACTAAATCTTCAAATTCGTGCGCGATACCTCTGAGAGTACTTTGCTCTTTTTCCCCGCCCCCCCCCCCCCCCCTTTCTTTTTTATCGTTTCTGTTTCGTTCAACTTGCTACACATCTATCTCCAGTTACAACCGTAGGGTCACGCATCCGTTTGCTAATTACGATTGAAAATCGCTCGACTTATCACAGGTGTTACACGTTTCTCTTATACCGTAGCGTTAAAAATAAATTAAATTTCGCGTCAAGGTGAACACGAAAAATATATTAACCATTTGAGATCGCCTTAATTACTTCGTGGCTTGTTTGGTCGGATGGTTGGGTTGCAGGACGGTACAGGACGGAGAGAGTGCGGTTACGGAGCGGCTAGAAGGCCGAAGCGAACTAACCAGGAGGGAATAAATCCTGGGTGCATTGCTATCGGGTTTCGCAGCGTACCAGCGATTCCGTGGAGCGAGGCAAACTGCTGATTATCTCAGGGAAATTCTTTTCGCCCCATCGCTTCCTCGCTTGTACCTACGTACGTACCTCGTTCGTTCCTTCGTTTCCAACGCCCGTTGATATACATACTATACTGTACGGAAATGTGTATGTGTTTAAATTCACCTGCGTATTATAGAACGTACAAGAATGTGAGCGTGCATTCAAACGCCAAGAAGACAAGCGGACACTCCCATGTGTCCTGCGAGTCTCCGCTGTTGTATATAATGTTCTCAAAGCGCGCGACATTGAAAAATTTTCGACTTTTCTGATACGTTTTATAAAATTCAAAGATCGTGGCCGTACTCTGCGGATGAGAAAATGATATCACAACTAGTATATTGAACCGGTATTCGTTAGCAAAGGAAATGAATAGATGGAAGACGTTTCGAGTCTACAAAACGGGGTGTGCAAAAAAGTGGCGAGCGCCGCAGCACCAAGAGGGCAACGGCACCGAGGGGCAAATACACCGTTCCTTGAAAAACACGAATCCTCTGGACACGAGCCTTGCGTTTTTGTCTCGTATTTGTAGCAAGAGTTTCACCAACAGCAGCCAGCAGCATCGGCATCGGCATCAGCGACGCCAGCGCGCGAAACAACAGCGCATACTGTAGTCTGGATGCCAAAGAGCGGGCTGGATCGGAATGAGGAAGACAAGAAAAGAAGGTCGCAGCAGCGTTGTCGCCATGGACATTGAGGCAGCATTTGCGGTCCTGCGAACTCCAGGTTTGCCGTACCATCGGGATAGGTGGATATAAGGTGCAGGCTGCCAGCTCTTCGACCGGGTATAATGGAATAAAAATTATGAGAACGTAGCGACACAACAGAAACAAATGCTACACGTAGTATAAAGCCGATGATCTCGCAGACTGCCGGTTCTCGCTCGGTGCTCAACTCCTGGAAGTCTTTGCACCGCCGTTGCTGCATGCTTTTACTACTCGTGTACCTACTTGAGCAGCCAGCGCGCATGCAAATTAGACAACCGGGTACAGTTGACCGGTACCTACCGTCACGGTGGCGGATGAAACTCCTCGATCTCCGTCATTGGTTCATAACAAATCCCCCGGCATTCGTTTCCTCCCGTTGTTATAAGGTGCGCGCGAATCGTGGGTCGTAAATCCCCAATGGGTCGTCTAGCTGAAAACTCGTATAGCCTATGCACTTAAGACAATCGCGAAAGGCCGTCGTCTACGGGTCGTTTTAAGGTCGGGTAAATCGGATTTCGCGCCGTTAATAGATTCTCTAAATCAATTTGATGCCTCCGAGAGCGTAAGAAAGAGAAAGAGGGAGAATTGTTAGGCTGGCTCCAGGTACACGAGGTATACTCACATTGCGAAATGTAACGCCGCTCGCTACCGCTTTTGAGATTTCCACGTACGTTTCTACAACGTTCGCCTCCGCTTTGCAGCTTCTCTGCAAAAGCCCGGGTAAAATCTAGTGCTCGGTATATATGTTTCATTCATGAGCCATAAAGATCCAGAGCCCTAACACACGGCGCTTCCTGAATCCGTTGGTTGAAGTGAGGATTTTCTGATACAAACTCGCTTTGCTTGAAGCAGCATCGCGATTTACAAATATTAGCATAGGTATTAGCCTGCTCGGTCACATACCTCGTGATATAAATATATTCGATACGACTAACTCCCCCAACTCGTAGCACGTCTACAATTTTATAAGCGGGAACGAAATACTCGAGAAGTGGATTTTCCCGCGATAACGAGGCGGTGGAGAAAAAATGCAATATTTAAGGTTGAGTTGAGAACCAGAGAAGTGAGCCATCTTCTTCGCCCAGTTGGGTGCGGACTGCACGAAGCATGCACAAGCTGCCGGGTTCGAATCCCGTTTCGTGCCGTCCTGTCACTTACAGCCCATCTTCCGGCTGGATTCTTCCTATCCCATCGCGTTCCCGGGTTCCCGTACCCTGCCGTTTCGCTAACGTGGATAGGCACCTCTATTTTACCATCCCGTAATTCCTATTATGTCGAGCTCCGTAGAATTCTGCATCGCACGGATATACGCTAATAGAATATGTTGTACGTATGGAACCTAACGGCCGCTTCTCTCTAACGAGCTCATACATATACTGAATTTCGCCGTAATAATACTAGAAGAAAAAGAAAGAAAGAACAAACACCATCGCTGTGATATTGTCATAATATTGGAGATGCGTCTGTTAGGATGATCCGAAAGATTCATCGTAAACTACATGGCCTCTATTCAGACCGGTGGCCTTTGAGAGGCGACCGCACGACCTCCGGAGAAAGTTTGGCTGTCATATGAAGAAGAAGAAGAAGAGAAAAAGGAAGCAAGAAGAAGCGTGGTCAGGTATTTAACCGCTTAACACGGGTCAAGTGGCAATAACGCGGTAAAATAATGAAAAAAAAAAAATAATAATAAAAAAGTGGATCCCAAAGTCGGAGAGTCGGACTCTCAAGCACCTAGGAGCTGAGATATAAAGGTGGGTTTATGCCTAGGTGGTGCAGAAGAAGGAAACGAAGCAACCGGCGCAAACGACAGGAGCATCATTTTGTTGCGCAACGTATGCTATAGTAACGGGCTGACGTGGGTGCCGTCTTTCACGTATACCTATATGTATTCTATCCCATGTATAAACCATAGGGTCGTTCCGTCATCGCTGCATCAGCCTAATTCCTTCTATTCACCGTACGAAGACGCTTAATGACAGAGGCAGATGAAGGCCAGCGACGCAGCTAATTTGTTACGCTCCGTTCTGAATGGTCCAGGAATAAAGATGAGATAAAGGCAGTCGAGAGATCTCACTGGTATTATAAAATGGTTACAACGACCTCCTAGGACGTTAAGTTGATTCGACCGATTGCCCATCGGGTCCCCGCGACGACGAATATTCGAAATCATGGTTCAAGTTGAGAGACGAGCTGCCAGTCCCCGTGGTGCGATGGCCGCGGAAACGTTCAAAATGGAAAAAAAATCATCTTGCGCCGTTATAAACTCACCATCTATCGCTGTAACTCTGTGATTACCGCTCAATTCAATGCCCCGCAGATAGCGGATGAATTCTCAGATTCAGTTTTGTATCGAACTCCGCGGTGACCAAAGACTGGCTTTGTTTCAGTAGTGCACGTTGTTCCTACGTGGATAAGATCGCGGCGGTTTTTCCGGCACGACTCGAGGATCAGGACTCGACGCGATCGGCGGACGGAGCGGCCAGGTGGGCCAGGAATTGCTTTCAGAATGTACCACGTGTGGTTATGAATGCAAATATTAATAATAGGGACTCGTTAGGCGCGTGCGCTTTTGCTCGTATCCATTCTCTTGTCGGTTATATTATATCTGCCGCTTCCCTCTCCTCCTTCTTATATTCTCTCTGTGTTCGCATCCTATAACAATGAGGTCAAAAATGCGTACACAGATCTCCAGTCGATTCTTTCCCCCTTCCTTTTGAATAATTAACTCGATGCTAACTACCCCATTGTTCATATTATCTTCGAACGAGGTATGTACGAGTTCAAATATTTCACTCCGTCCATCCATCATCCGCCTTATTTCGCTCATATCCGTTCGACGGTGCAGCGTGCACTTTGCCACTGAGAAATGTTAAATCATAATCAGATATGAGAAATATTATTATCAACTTTCAATTTGAGCTTTTCATTCCGGAAGGCATGCGCCATTAAGATCATCTCGCGAGTAGTTTATACCCGCGCTATGAAATTGTCGGGCATCTCATCGGAGGTAAAGAGATGTTAGATTTTCTAGCCCGGTGGTTCGAATCGGCTGTACGGTGGATGTTGCAGAACTGTAACCCAGTATAGTTTGAGCACGAAGGTGCACAACAGGATGCGATGTGCGAGCTCTGGATTGTTTAATAACACGAAATACGGTACTCGGTGATACGTTGACTCCGCGAGTTGCCTGCACAACTCCAAGTTCGCTTCGCCTCTACTTCCAACTTCACCACCGCGGTGCAGACATCCATCAGCAGCTGAGGAAGAACCCGAAGAAATGCCTTCACGTACAACTGCGCCAGGATCATTCGCACATGTCCGCCACTCTTCGCCCCCTCACCGGCGAACGATATACACATATACCTATATATATACCTTCGCGAGATACCTGAATATACACACACCCGTAGCGAACATGTGCGACTCCTCGGCGTCCGTGCTAATCCGCCACCATCGTGATCATTGACACCCACGCGCTGTGATCAGGTATGCTGTGGCGCACCGCAGATTTACAGCCGTTGAAATAGCTGCGGCGGGTCGCGGGGGGCCTCCGAAGCCTGATGCAGCCACTCTGAGGCTACCTGGATTGGCTACCATTCGTGCACCTTGGTACGGTATACCCAGTGGGTTTGATACGGGCAGCGAGATACAAATGAAATGTCCCCTCTTTGAACTGGGCTGTGGAATGCCGGTGCTCTTCTAGGATCAGGTGCTACCGTGTAACGGAGTCGTTACAACGGACCTCTAAAATCTTTTGGAAGGCCTTTTCGAAGTGGATCTTGAGACATTGAAATGACGAACGTAAATTGAAGTAATTCAGGTCCGAGTCCCGCAACTTGGTCTCGGGTAGAAACGAAAAATCGTGAACGCCGAGTCTCTCTGTGAAAACGGTTTACTACACTCGGGTCTAGTATTACGTACAATTTTACTGACACGAGTGCCATGGTCTGCCAACGACCTTCCGCTGCAGTAGGTAGACCGCATGCCCGTCGGTCGGTGGCCCTCGGGTTCAACGGCGTCAATCTCCGGTGTAGGATTCTCTTATTCTCGTGTGGATTGCGGAGTTACCGTAACGGGAAGGTCCTGGGAAAGGATTCGAGCGCCTGATTCCGAGTGCCGCCGCGCTATTCTGAAAGACGTTTGCTAACAAACGCCCGGAACGGTGCCGCGTACGGCGGTCCGGGTTCAAGAAATTGCGGTGTTATCGGAAAGAGATTTCGCACCGCTCGACGAGACGGACCGTAAAGGGCCGGTGGAAGGGATTATATGGAAGCGTGAAATTTCGCAAGTTTCTCCAACTATAACGGGTCAATTTATATCGTCGGTGATCCTCGTGCAACGGGCGCCAAGTATGTGACGATAAAAGATCCTCAGCGTTGGGAGGTACGCGTATGCATTGTGTCTTGGATCTCGAAACACGGAAGTGACCAAGACCCAGCAGAGCCGGAGATTGACTCAGCGATATCGGAAGGACTGGTCGTAGTCACTCGACGAGGACTAGCCTGTTCGTACCGAGCCAAGCCTCGAGCTAGCCGATGGTCAAAAGCCAACAGGGATTCGAAGAGATACATACACGAATGTCTCGTAAGCCTGAATATCGTGGACGCCTCAGCAAAAGGGATCTTGACGTAGAAGGCGCATGTCGTTGAATTATTATTTCGCAACGATATTCATCTCTGTAGCGAGCCGTTAAAGAAGTCATTGAATTAAACCGATCGTCGATATTTTAATTTGATCAAGAATTTTTGAATCTCTTGGACGTTCGACGAGAACATCTCTCGGATTTCAGTCGCCACGTGACGAGGGTGGGGTGAGTGATTTTGCATACATTTCCTTTCGTCAGCTGCAGCTAGCTACCGTCCGTGCAGCTGGTGAATATAAACCCGGCGTTTGTAGTCGGCGCAACAGAGATCGCACATTCTCTGGACAGAGGCATCACTCCGGAGCTCTGGGGCAGCTCCCATCCGTCACTCGATCCCGCGGTTTTCTCAGTCCGCAAGGAAGAGTTGAATCTCTTCGGTTGGCTGGTTCCGCGGCGGCGTTCAGCCTCTCGATCCGCGGGAGTGAATAGCTACCTGCACGGCGCGGCGAGTAGAAGCGCGGTGACGAGATCGGAGCGGAACAGTGCAGAGTAGAACGAACGAAGCGAAACTTCGTGGTCAAGAAAGGAGATGTAGTAGGGCAAACGAGGCACGTTCGAGCCCGGTAGGCCCGCGGGGTGGCTGGAGGAGGTAGTTCCTCGGGACCTCGATGACCTCCGGTCTCATAGCGATGCTACCAGGGTCATACTTCGCCCTACCGAGGTCCGAGAGGCAGACGTGACTTCCGTTAAATCGGATCAAAGATCCCCTGCCGTTTTCGGAAGTTGAATGTTACCGGAAGCGCGACGGTATTTTCGTGGTTTTGAAAATAAAAGATTTCAGATGTTTATTTTTCCTTTTCCAAAGTCGCAATAAAACCCGAATGGAAAGCTACGCAGTTCGTCGAGTTTGGGCCCTTAGGCCTTGGCAATCAGAGGGGCCCGGTGATTGGTCCGATTTAATAAGCATAGCGCGAAACTCTATGATTACGAATTGCCAAGCGCCGGGCACCGCGCAGGGCCCTCTTTATTTTCAATTGGCCACACAGCCCGTCCCTCTGAGATCCTCTCACTTCGGTCGATCTCCTTCTACTCGTACCCGATGGGTCGTGGCCCTCGAGAATTAATTTTAATGAGAACACTGGCTACGTGTCTCTGAATTTGAACTACTCTCGTAGGTTCCGTTTTTAAGGTATTTTTTTCGGCAACATCCGGTACAGTGCTCCACCTTTTCTTTTTTTTTTTGCAAGTATAATCTTATTCGCAAAAATGGATCTACGAATAAAAAAAATCATAGATACTACGCGACGTATCACGTGGGTGTCATCGAGCAGGTGATGAAGCATTGCACCGCAGGTTTAGGTGGTTAACTTTACGCAGAGACGGTCGAGGGGCGTGTAACAGAGAGAAAAGAGAGTGAGACGGCGGTCGGTCGGTATATAATCATAATTGAGCCGTAATTACATTTATGGGCCACTTTGCCCTCGTAAATTGTCCCCAGGAGTCGCGCGGTGGTATAGTGATAGATGGTAAGGTGGGTATTTCTAGCTGAGCTGCTGCATCAACTTCCATAGTCTCTTTTACTGGTTCAACAAGACTCGAGAGAGCTGAGCGGGTAGTCCTCACTATAATTACAATTATCATCACCGTATAGTTATTGTTGTTGGCGTTGTTGATTCAGCGCGTTCAATTGTTTATCTTTTTCATTTTTCACCTCGTACGCGCGACGTAAGAGAAAAAAAGATTATAAAAAAGACGAAATGAAAAAAGTAAAATGAGCACGTTGAAATCAAGTCGACTTCTCGCAGGATGCTCTTATTGTTGGAAACCTTCGACTTCTTTTCTCTAGTTTATAATGCGAGGTACAGCGTTGAGGAGTGGCTCCTTGATTCCGAATTCGAGCAAAGTGTTGAGAGCAGGTCGCTACCAAGATTATAACGAGCAATCAACAAGGCTGGTTTACTCTTAGCGTATAGTTTACTCTTAGAAAATCATTACGTGTGGTAATCCAGAGCGTTTCTCCTTACAGGTATGGGGTATACGAGGGATAAAATTATCCTTTGGTAAGGTAAGCATGGAAGCATAGCGTGGTGTTCGTTTCAAAAATTTTTTACGTACGCTTATATTACGGCGGCATTTCTATAGCCAGCTCGCGTGTCCAGCGAACTGTATAACGTCATAGTTCAGACGGTTATAGAACCTACGATATCTAGCGGTGCTCGGCGAAGCGCAACTCAAATTAGCACAATTATTTCCCATGAGCCCTGGAGCCATCGGACTTGGAATCACCACCAGATTTCATTGTTTTTAGTAATCACCTCAGCCATTAGACAGCTATATTGCTCTTTCCTCATAAATAAATTACGACAAAAAAAAAATAAAGAAATCTCAATTATTTCCCAAGAAACGATTTCTCGATTTATTTTGGTCCCGGATTCGAACCCGCCTAAAATCCACCCTCGCTCTCGAGCGATGAAAGAAAAAGACCCCAAATTATCGAACGATTTCCAAGGACTGTGACGAGGCCCTGAACTCTGTTATACACTCCGGACGAAAGGGCACATGTCGAAGTGTATAGCTGACGGTATACCTACGGTACACGAATTAGTTGGGCGTCGGTGCCGGAAACGCGAGTTCGGGGCGGAGTGTTCGCATTCCTTGTTGCGGCGCGAGGAAGCTGTGCACCCAGCGGTCTCATTGGCTCCTGCACGAGCAAGCGTCACACCGGTTGGTCGCCCTAATAACACGTTACGGTGTGCTGCTGCCTACCTCCTGCACAGTCTTACCTACCTCGTGAAGCTCCTCGCCTTCGTATTACGTTGGCCCGTATAGAGGTACTTATCTCTGGTACTTGCGGGAGAGTTGGGAGCTGGGAGTTAGATGGGAGTTGGGTAGCCTTTTTGCGTCTTTCCTCCGCGACGTGAACGTGGCGTCGCGTTGGGCGCCTCGAACGCCACGTACCGGCGTTCTGCCCTTGGAAGACGGTGATGCCGAGGAGTTCCTTTATAGCGCGAGGCCTAGACGATTTCACACCTGTGTATATTTATGGGCACATATAAGGCGTTGGATATGCCGTTCGTCTTTATGGTTGTATCATATGTAGGATATGGCAGAGCTAGAACGACTTTTGAGATTATTTATACACTCAAAGCGATCAAAGTTGAGAAATCCGGTTATAGTCTTTGCGGAGTTACTGCCCGGTCTTTGATGTTTGCTGTCCGTTAAAGGCGAGGGGCTGGTCGGTCGTTGGTGTGCGGTAAATGGAACCCAACCAAACGAAACGAAACAGAGAAGAAAGCAGCAGAATTACATGCGCCGTAAGAATATGGTTTTATAATTTGAAATTCAAACCGTTCGTTCACAAATATCGCTGACGCGCTCCTTATCACCGAGTAGCGATCTGATCGCCATTATGAGTCAAGATCATTGGCGTTCACCCCGCCAGAGACGTTGTACCCTGTCGCGGTGTATGTTCTTTCAGGTTCCATGTAATACAACCTTATCTGCATATTCGGACCATAAAAGCTCCTGCTCAAAGACCCGAAAAGATCTTTACCGCCCGGACAGAATGAATTACGGACGGTATCACGTGGCCTCGTCACTCCCAAAATGAAAAATATGTATATCGCTCTAGGAACGTCCCATAATTCAAGTCCGCTTTAGACTACCGTTCCATAATTTCCTCTGACCACGCGAATTGCCTAGCCGGAATAAAAAAGTTCAAGAAAAAAATAATAACAACAATGAAGAAATTACAAAATTACGTGATAGGTAATTCTGAAAGGAGCGTTGCCCTGTTCAATCGCGTGTGCGATAATATGCGAATTTAACCTGCGCCGGTTACCGCTCCAGTCGCCATTTTGGTTCGCGGATATCGTCCGGCACAGGCACTTGAGGGTAAAGATCCTGATTGAAACTGAGGCCGGCAAAACACTGGAATCTTCGCAACTCCGATGCTTTTCCCGGGCAACGTCCTTGACGCGAGAGTTGCATCAACATCAACACATGCATAGTCACGTATCTGTGAGCGTCCGACATTCATCTATCCCTCTCTGTCCCTTATAACCGATGGTTTTTTTCAGAATCATTTTGGAAATCTGTTGAGTGAACTTGAGGCGGTACTTGAGGTCGATGAACGTGCTTATCGTACCCCATGAAATGCAGCGAATTAACTATGATGTGTTAATGAAAGATCCCTGGTACGGAGTTCCGGATCTCACTGCTCGTGAAGTTGTTTTATGATCGTTACTTCCTGCGATTGATGAATTCGAAGATTAAACGCGATGGTATAGGAGCTGTATCATATATAATACGAAAAGAAAGAAGAGCTCCTCGAGGAGTCGTAAATGAAAGTAAAATATTATCGGAGGGATTATTTGGGAACGTCGACGGGCACGGTGCAGCTCGGAGAGAGCAAATTTCAGGCATAAAACCGCAGACAGACGGTTGCTTAAGATAAGGTGATGTATTTCGACGGGATCATCGCAACCTATACCCGTAGCTATACCTATACGTACAACGTTCGGAGGCAAATGCGACCGACGCTCAAAATCGAGACTAACAATTTTTGGCTACGCGTGATCTCATTAACTTGCAGCTGGGGGACCGAGCGAAGCAAGATACCCGCAGTATACCCGTGGCTGTGAGAAAGCCGAAAAAGCTGATCATTATTTTAAATTTGCTCTGAATATTATTGCAAAAAAAATGTATTGCATCTTGCGGTGCAGGTTGGATGGCCCCCGCTCATATATAGTTCCCGAATCGAGACCCCGAGCCTGCAGCAGCAACGCCGCCGCATTATACCTATATTATATACCCTACGATTGGAGGACATAATTTGACAAAGAAGAGAAAAAAAGATAAACAAAAATGGAAGAATAAGTATAACGAAGGAACAAAGAAAAAGAAAGATCCACCCAAAATGCCGGCGGAGGTACCGACTGGGAGCCAAACCTTCGCGTAACTCGCGATCGTACGAGCTCCTGAAGTAGACCACATAAGTGTATCCATATGTATAAATTTCACGTATACGTATGCGTGTGTCGGGCATTTGCATATCTATAGAATACGCGAGTGGAATATCTCGTACGCGTATAGGTCAGTATAAATGGCGGCAGGTCGCGCGCAAACGGGGGAAAAATGACGAAGGGAGGATCAGCCGGGAAAAGGGAATAAAGGGAGTTGAGGGGTAGGCGGGCCGTTGGTGTAAGAGGTGGCGTAAAAATCGAGTAATACGATAAAAATATGGCCGGTAATTTAAAAGAGAGACGGGTACGGGGTACGGGGTGCTCGACGAGAGAGAAAAGTTGCGTTGCTCGGTGCGCGGTGTGGCATAGCGGGTAGGGTAAGCAGCGACTCGAAAGATACGCCTTGGTTGCTGCGGCAGCGTAAAGATGGTCGTGTAAGATACAGAAGTTAATAACGGACGCACGAAGAAACGGATGGACGGATGAACGGACAAGCGAACGAACCGACGGACGCGAAATAACAGCAACGGAGGATCGGAAGCTGCGGGAGCACGAGGAGGACGAGTAACAACTCCGATATAAACCGATCTTATTCGAGTCCGTAAGAAACAGCGAGGAGTTCGTACATGTCCCATATTATATTTATAATGTAGACACTTATGTTTGAAGAGGAATCCTGCAAAGTGCGCGTGGCTACGCCGCGGCGCGGCCGCCGCTGCGGAATGTTTGCGCGCAAAGGAAGTATAGGGATAATATATATATGGATTTATATACCTATAGCCATCGTCATGATTCACTTTATCGCATGTGAATTGCAGAGTCGTAGACGCACTCATCCTTTTTCAGAATAATAAAATGAAATTGAATTAATCGGGTTACAATATGGAGCCCACGTCTTACCGTCTCGCCATCATCGCGGTTTGCTCGGAATACATATAAAATCCGAACAAAATCGTCCACTCGGTGCATCCGAAGCCGGTATATCTTAGAGCGAACGTTATACCGGAGATGGTGTAATTAGCGATATCCTTACCTGCAACAAAAAAAGAACGATAGCTTGTGAGAATAATTACAATTTTCCTTGCGCGCTAGGCCGCCCGGCCGCTCCCTGCTCGTCCGTAGTGCGTTTTAAACGTGAACTTGTAAGTATAGATATACATGTGTGTACAGTTCAATGTTAATTACTTATCAATGGTCAGTGATAAAACTCCCAGCTTTTATGTCTACCCCACGTCGCTGTTAGAGAGAAGCTTTACCACATGCCGCGGCGATCCAACTATTATGCATGTACCTTCGTACGCGCGCAACTTATTTCATCTCTGGAACGATCGAGCGATCAGCGGAGCTCACGGTACAGCGTATGATTTTACTGGCTCAAATGAATCGATGCGACGATTAATCCGCCGAAGAAGCGTTGAGCAAAATTCAAAAAAAAATGCGATTCTCTGTCATTCCATCGCACGGAAAGAGACTGATTTTCTTTACGTAACCAGGCGCTTGATGCATAAATGACGGCGCTGCGGATACACCTGAAACTATAGCAATTGCGAGATTTTTCAGCCGTGCAAATATTTGATAGCAATTCATTAAAGTTGGATGAAATCACTTATATTGTCCAGAACTCGTTCGTCTTTATACATCCGCTGCGGGCGATCAAATTTTTTGCGTCAGTACCACGTTTTGTATAAAGGTGTATCTCATTTATATCGGAGTAAACGAACGCATACCGCGTTGCGCGATAGCGTCTCCTTATATACTTCAAGGAAAGCATGATGCACCTACTAGTTCCACATTAGCTGTACTAAAAGAAAAGGAATTATAATCGGGAGCGAATTCCTTTTCTTTTTCATATCATCAATACAGTCTTGCAGTTAACTCTTTTCGCTTCTCTCGTTCTCTTCGTTTCTTTTGGTATCTTTTTTGTTTTTTATTTTTTTGTTTTTTGTACACACATCTCTCCCGCCACGGGATCCGTAGAAGGCGCGTGCGAACGATATCTATATACTTACGAGAATTCAGAGAATCGGATCTTCGGACTGAGACACAACCGCGAGGATGGGGACAGCGAGACGATAGAAGTTAAAAGGTATTCTCAAAGTAGCGGGATGTCATAATCTCGAGAATATCTTTACAAGTGTCCGTAGCTTCGGCAGCGAGCTACTAGCTGTATAGAGTTCTCGGCAAAAGTGAGTGTCGGCCGAGTTCCTGCTGAAGACGCATAATCGGCAAACTTTTTGTGCACTTCGGACCAACCCGCTTATAAAGGCGAGCAATTTATATCAGCAGCGGCGGTAACTGTGACTGCGACAACGTCTGGACTGATCTGTCTTAAGCTTCGAAATGCTGCGCCGATGAAATCGGATCCCGCTGGCTGCGAGTTTGTCGAATGCGACAACTTCGGAATGATAACTGAATCGGCGCAATGCCATGTGCGGTATCATGGGGTTGATCGGCGGAAAACAGTTGACTCGAATAGACACGAATTTGGTGTTGAGACGATCGGCGTCATCGAGCCGGGTATCCAACGACGACGACTCACGCGGGTAATAATTGCAGCTCTTTCAGGTTGTCCGATAATTTCCACATCTTGTTCAAGGGGTTAGCTTCTGCTGAGGTTGGTTACCGAGCGCTAATATCCATTCGCTAAAGATTTATGGTTATTAGAACCAGGAGTGATGCTGCCTGCTTGTGGTGCTGCGGCGGTGGTGGAGGTTAGCTCGACGTTGCGTAGACTTATGGTAAGAAACCGTCTTTACTTTTCCTCTCTGCCCCTTTGCTTCTTTTGAACTCTACGAGCAGGTGGCAGTTTGATTGGTTTACTTTTTACATCGACTCGCTTTATAATCAAAAGAGACAACATTCGCAGGACAAACTCGCGAAGGGTTTCCGCTAAATTCTATGAGAAGACATCCTCGAAGCATAAGCAAATTCCTGATTCTCTGTTTCAATATACAGTCTACTTTTTGCTATATCGTTTATTGCGGAGGTTCAGCTGCTACAGGTATAATATTTCTACCCATACACGAGAAGTGATTTATCTAGCTCGATATTATGCTCACGTCGTACGAAGCCCGTTTCTTCGTTCATTTAACGTTCAAACCCACGTAACTTTTGCTTTACTTCATCGGCTCAACGAGATGGTTCCATATAATGGCGTGTGTGGACACTGATTTTGCTGGGGTATGAAATCGATGCGTGAAACCATCGACTATATCATTTTGTAGAGGGATAATTTTTTAATGAGATATTGCTCACGGTTAACGATTAGGTGGGAATTGATGGAACGGATTATTACAACTGCTAATTGGATAGCCAGTGATTCGTGATATCCTTCAGGGTGGATTTTAAGGGTATAATACCTATATACATTTATATATGTGTATACGGTATATACATACGGGATACAAGAAACACGAGATAGCTACTCTGCCGGTGCTTCTTGTTTCCTCACTCCGAGTGTGGGCTTAATTTTAAAAGCTCATTTGTCAAGAGCAACAAAAACGGCGAGCCATGAGTCGCATTATATGTTTAACTGTGTCCATATCAATTGTATATGTATGTAAGCTGTGCGTACATGATTATATATCGAGTGCATGCGTGTCCGTCTAGCCTTGAAACTGGCGTACGTAAGAAGACTGTGGTGCAAAAACTCCGTCGAACGCGAGAGACAAGATTAAAATTGCACGCGGGGCGAACGAATGCTGAACGTAAGAGATGTAGCGCCATAAATAATTGATTGACCCTCGGCGGTATTGCTAACCAACTGGAAACAGTTGTTCTGATTGCGTTACAACTTGCATCTTCGTGGCTTAATCTGATTCTGCTATGGTATATATATTTCTACAGATCTATGAATCAACGCGTAAACTGCAAAAAAAAAGAAATGCGTTTGATCGGATCATTAAACTATCATTTGTTACCGATGGGGTATGCAACGGTTCGGTATGTTTAGATAACCAGCTTTCATCAATAACAATTCGCGAGAAAAAAAGCGAGAAAAAAAAAACTCGATTAGAATTACGATCAACCTTGCATCAAATATTTTACTTTTTTTCTCTTTCCGCGTCATCTGAATTCGACCTGACGTGTCTTGTGATTATTTCCAGCATCTATATGTATACAACGCGGTGGAGATATTCGTTGATCAGTTTCAACTCGTTATAAATAATTACGAAAGAAATAACACGATCGGTATGGTATGGTCGATGTTACAGTGAGATGTGTCGTAAGTACCTATGGATCCTCGGACTGATTTCCGTCATTATCAATGCTTGGCTAGCCGAAAATTTCGAAGCTGATGATTACCACACACCAGTTGAATAATTGCTGAAGAAATATTACCACGTGGCTCGACCTTATCCGTCATACCTATTTTGATTCAGCTCCTTGTTTTCTCTTTTATTTTATTCTCTTCCCTTCTTCGCTACCCGAGCGATTTCTTAATTGGAAAAATAATGAATTCGTCGCGTATTATAGATGAATTTTACAAATCATCGACCTTCGCGGACTATTTTTCTGATATTTTATTCGTCGCAACGAACTCCTTCACCCGTGGTTCGTGTATCGTTATCGATCAAAAGATCGGCTCATACGTCCCGCACCAATCACAAACGAATCATCTAATCGCTCCTTTCAATCGGACCACCCCATACACACATAGCTACATACCTATTCTTAGCACATTCTTAGACACACACACGCACACCTACTAAATACCAATCAATTCGTAACCTCCTCGACGAGCAGGAGGTAAGCGGCTGGTGGGTGACTCCGCACATAACTGTGCGCGCATTGCGATCATTTCACAGCAACGATGTGACAGGAAAGTACGCTACCGCACATGCCTCCTCACTCTGCGATCATCTTCGCACTTTCCTCCACACGTGGATCGATTGCCTTCACCAAATTCATGGACATTGTTGGCGAAAAATATTCTCGAATGGATATTATCGCCCCTCTTATATCGCACGTCCGGAGTCTTGTTGACGAATTCGCGGGAACAAAAGGAAAACGGAATTTCCTGACCGAGTGTTCGGTGTCGACTTCTCGCCCTGAACAGTAGACATAATAACTTTTACGCACGGTACATAAATCGGAAACGGCGGGTAGCGGGCACCGTTTTTGCTGTTATGTCTGATTTTTGATAAACCCCGTACGTTGGCATGACGTAGGACGTAAACCAGGATCAAACCTACGCGTGTTCTGAGTTACTCTCTTCATCCCTGAATGAGTCTTAAATCTGGCATTTTTGTGGTTTTTTTCGTCTTCTTCTAATAATCCTCGGATCGAATTGTCCGCACGTCATATCTGGATGATAAATAGAGTGGTGAATCAGCTCCAGATCAACGTTCTTGTATATGTCAATCTATGGCTTTATGTAATCTATAATACAGCGTGAATAAAGCAACTGTGAGGAAGGAATATAGGGAGGAAAGTCGAGAGGCGGATCTTTCTTTGAGAGGAAATGTATAATGTTCCAAAAGGAGAGGGTATCGACAAGGAGTAGTAGTTACTTTGGTGCGCATGGAAAAGAGACGAGGTAACATTGGGATCCAATCACGAGGTCAATCACATCGGTGGGCAGGCGCGTTTACGCACACTATTGTAACTCTCAATGGCCACCGGTGGTCAGTTTCAGGTTTTAGTTTCTCTATGCCCTGTGTGTGGTTATACGTATATTTCTATATACACGCGATGTACACCTATATCGAGGGTTTCGGAGATATAGATATAAGGATCGAGCGGGTATGTAACGTACACCTACATGCATACCTCCATCCAGAATGACAACACCGAGACGAGTCTATTACGCAGTCGATCGCCACCGATACGTGAATCGAACGGACTATCCGATCCCCATCGGCATTCCTTATCGATCCGACAATTATTTATCACCCGGTCTCACGTCTCCCCTCAAACCTTTTCAAACACAGGCGTTGTATCGGTAATGAAATGAGATGAAACAAGACATACGTGTAAAAGATGAAATAACACCGAGTCTAAAAAAGGCACCGATCGACCTTTCTTATTGCATCTTTACAGCTATATGCTGCATGGACAAGTACATACGCTCCGAGTGTCAACCATGCGCGAAGTAAGGTTTGTAGTAATTTGCACTTTAAACGACTCGACAATGTACCCATAACCGTCAACGCCTTCGAGTTCAGCTTTATGCTTGTAGGCAAATATATTGATATTGGCCGGAGGAGAATAAACCTGCAACAACGCCTGATTTCCCTACCGACTAGGACAAGGAGAGCCGCAATAATCTCTTCGCCTCTGCTTCTCGTCCCTCTCATTCTCTACTTCTTCTTCATCTCATTCTTCGTCTTCTATCTCTGAGGAGCGGCGATCCGTGACGGCTATTGTAACCCCGCGGAGATCCCGGGCTACCGCGGTAGAGAGACACGATAGTCTCATTTTATGCGGGACGGAGAACTCGACGGCAAAGGCTCTACTTTGAACAGACTTCTTCTTTACGACCAGTTCTTCCGGTTGACCGATGAGGCTCGAATGCTTAGAGATTCGAAAGATTCACTCTATGACTTTACCAAAGTGCATACATCCGCGTAGCTCGGACCAGTGCGAATTTATTTCGATCATCGAGTCGGCAGCTGATCGAGAATCTCCGTTATTCGTAATTGCAATGTGTGGACTGCGTGTCCTTCCAGTAATTTAATAGTTTTAAGGGCGATCCCGAGGTCTGCCGAGTGGTACGTCCCGATGGTTGACCGCATCGAATCGCGTTGCCGATAAAATAGGTAAAATATCGACTCCGACTTTCCCGGCGGTGCTCGTAAATATAAGTGAGGTGGGCAAGCCGAGAAGCAGCAGCAACAGCAGCTGCTGGAGTCGATCCGTTGCAAGGATTATGAGCTGTGGTGAATCCTGAAATCTTCTCTCGTGAGAAAAAACGAAAACGAAGGATAGAATAAAGGAGCCGTGAATATAAAGAAGAAAGGCCGAATCTCGACTGGTTATATAAGATGTTGGTAGGCACCGCTCTCAATGGGGGAAAAGGGTCCCGATGATTTTGAGGAAATAATTGAACTTGGACGTGACAAGAAGCTGGGAGAAGAAAATTAGGAGGTCTATGGTTGGGTGCCGGGGTCACGTCGCGGTGTCTCGCGGCGGTTTCGGCTTCCTCTCAGTTGAGTGAACGCGAACGTGAAGGTGTACGGTATGAAGTCGTATTCGAGTCTTACACATAAAAACTTTAATCCCTCCGAGTTGGGCGTAAGGGTCTCTCCTCTCATTTCTTCTTTTCTTTTTCTCTCGTTGTTTCTTACTCGTTCTCTTCTGCAGCGGCAGCAACGGCAGCAGCAGCAGCAGCATCACCGCGAAGAGCGCAGAGGCGAATAATGACGGGACCAAAAAAATATACTTGATTGTTTTCCGTCCAACCGCAGAGGCAATTCGTCGGGACGAGGGAGCAGCTCAGCAAGGACCACGCAGAAGAGAGAATAAGAGAAATACGGACGCCTCGTCTCATTGCTATACGCAGGGAATGGAGATGATGGAGATCCAGAAGATGGTGCTAGAGTCACGAGCCCGCACGGCTGACGGCGCCTGACCGCCGTTACGTTACTAAAATATTCCTCTCGAAATTTCCAACGTCCGAACTTTTGATCGTTCCGAAAGGTATTTCTCCGGTAAATCATCTCTCTTTGTATTTCGTGTATTAATACATTTTTCCCCCCTCGAATTCCATTCGGATTCGGGCATCCAGAGGTTCGTTTGCAGAGGTTCGTTGGTTCGTTTCGAATCATGAGAACTTTGAGTGAATCGTCCGTGCTTCGCTGCGTAGGTTGGCGGCTCATGGCTCAAGGCCGCAGTAATTTAACTCAAATTTCCTCGCAAAGCAGCAGTCGTTCCCTTATACTACGAATCTTCTGCGAGTCGCGCCGCGATCAAAAGCAAAGCCGAGATAGAGTAGCAACGAGGTTCTGCCGCCGCATTCGTTGATTTTCAGTCTTTCCTCGTTTCAACTTCCATTGTCGTTTAGCCAACCGCTAAACCATCGCCGTAAACCACCGCGATGAGACCTTGGAGTGCGGATAAGGTGAAATTTTTCCATTGCCCCCAACGCGACGGTAGCCAACTCCTCGTAATGACCTCAAGTCTACTACAGAGTCTCAAAGACTGCGGAAAAAATCTCTGCAAGACCGTTTCGACCACTGTACTCATCGCTATAATTGCAACCGCGAATTAGTCCTTCACCTGGCAGTTGACCGGCTCGCCAGCTCACATTTTGCTGATTTTCTCGATAAAGAAGAAAAGGAAGTAGAGGAAAAAGAGGAAAAAGACGGATGTAAGTGCATCGGGAAAGAAAGGATGTGAAATAAAAAATTTGCACAGTGAGTAAAATAAGAGAGAAAAGAGAGTCGAAGTCTCTGGCTCTTTTTCGCGATAAGAGAAGACAGACTGGGCACGAAGTGGACTTGAGACAGTGACTAGGGGGTCGGCCCAGGGTCGTGTGAGGGTCGCGCGAGGTCTCGACATCGTCGCCCTGGCCCGTCGAGGCGCTAACGAACGACTCGCAGCATTGCGCGGCACCGTTCGCTCTCGCTGGTTTCTTGCATACGCTTAGCGCGAGGGAACGAAGCCTTCGTAAATGTAAATTGATCAAAGCAATGTTCATTAATTAGTCGTGAGGTGGTACGTCGGCGCCTCCTTTCTCTCTCTCTCTCTCTCTCTCTCTCCCTCTCTCTCTTTCTCTTTCTGTATCGCGCGACCTCGTCCTCGTCCCTGAGAGTTGCAACTTGGGTTGTGACCATGCAGAGATCAATTCTTGTAATTCTCACATCGCATATAGGGGGTACGTATACCGATGTCGCACCGTAGCCTCCGGTCTCCTCTCCGCCGGAGCATCGACGAAGATTTAAGAAGGGTCTCAACATCCGATACCGTCACGAATATCCTATACAACTTCGAACTAGAAAACGAACACTTATTCTCATTCGTACCGATTCAGCGGAAACGATCTTCTTCATCTCCCAGGCGAATCTGATCAGATCGAAGTTTCAATGATTGCCGAGTATTGAGCTGCCCGCCTGAATAATCTACAAGAAAGAATGAGACGATGCCTAATTGGGGTCTCTACTTGGTTTTGTTGGCGGTATGGAGTGGGTCTCCGGAATCTTAGGGAAAGCTTGTTTGTCGCTGTGGTTCGTTAACGGGTGTCTCGGTTGGCCGTGCGTGAGCTTACGGCTCGCCAACGTCTTCACTACTACAATCGCTTCACGCACGTATGAACGCTTCGAGTTGGGATTCGAAAAGCTCCAATATACGACCTACCTATACAAAATAAAACATCGTGCATTGCCGCCCGGAGGGCTTTAGCTAGGCGTACCTCCGGTAGGCGCACAAACGATCTTGAAAGAAACATATCGTCACTCTTATTATTTTCGCGCAAATAAAATACGTTTTCCTATCTTAAAAAGTTGATGACCAATCGAAAATCGAAATTCGAGATGAGCCTCGTGTTTCTGAATTCGCGATCTATAAAATTGGTCGAGGTATCGCCAATTTATTGCTCCAAAGAGTAATAAAATAAGGATATCTCGATGGGATTCATTCCTAGCTTAATTTACTCGACGGTTTCGTGTTCCTGAGGTCAAAATACGTTAGAAAAGTGTGCAGCGATCGATTTTAAAAATACTTCATTTTTGACCCCAAAATCGACAAAAATCTAAGGTATACCCCTTTGGATTTTTTCGATTTTTGGGCCAAAAATAAAGTATTTTTAAAATCGATCGTATAACGCTTTTCCGATGTATTTTGACCTGAGAAACACGAATCCGTTGAGTAAATTGAACTACGAATTAATCCCATCGAGATATCGCAATTTTTCTGCTCCGAAAAGCAAAAAATTAGCGATAACTCGATCAATTTTATAGGTAGACCAATTTGGCTTGCAGATTTGAATTCCTGAGATCAAAACACATAAGAATATCATAGCAAACTCGAGAAAAAAAAATGTTGATTTTTGACCCCAAAATCGACGAAAATCTAAGGTATACCCCTTTGGATTTTTTCGATTTTTGGGCCAAAAATGAAGTTTTTTTTAAATCGATTGCAGAACACTTTTCTAACGTATTTTGACCTCAGGAACACGAATCCACGAGTTAAATTGATCTATCTATAAAATTGATCGAGGTATCGTCGATTTAACGCTTCAAAAAGTGAAAAAATAAGGATACCTCGATGGGATTTATTCCTAGCTTAATTTACTTGACGGATTCGTGTTTCTGAGGTCAAAATACGTTGAAAACGCGTCATACGATCGATTTTGAAAATACTTCATTTTTTACCCCAAAATCGAGAAATCCCAAGGAGTATATCTCATTGTCAGCTATTTTTCGAATTCAGGGTCAAAAATCAACTTTTGATTTCGATATGGTTGATTAGGCGTTACTGTTTGACAAATGAAGATGCTGTGGAGTTTCGAAAGCGAAACACAAATTAAGCCGTCAATAGTTTTTTTATTTTTTATTGTTTAATCACCTATTAGGAGTTTACCCTCGAAAATTTACAAACCCCCATTTTGGCGACAATACAGGGATGAGAAGGAGTAAAAATTGAATATCGGCTGGTAGAAAACACTCGGGGAATAGTAAGATTGTTGCAAGTGTTCGTCAACAGTTGCGTCTTCGGATCCTAGAAATACACACGTGTCCGAGCTAGCGGTAAGACCACCTCGGGGCATGTCGTAAAACTCATCAGCGTTGATGCTAATAAAAGCCAATGCGTTGGATCTACGTGCGAAAAACGCGGATTCTAATCAACACCCTTTTCGATACCATATAATATTTTGATGTGTACATCTAGTAATTTACTGCACACGTTGTCCGTACGCCACGATGCCTAATTCATCAGCGCGTTGCCACCTGAGCAGCGAAATACCTCAATATTTTTACACACGGGTATACATATATGTATGTATTTAAATTGTTATTCCGTTTGCGATACCTACGTGTACGTAATATGAAAAATAAAATCCGCACTTCGCACTTCGCACGAAGTCACGTAATATATTTATGCCTATAATACGCATGGGTGGGTGTGCATGTATATTGAGTGAACGCACAATAACCATATATCCCGCATCCTGCACATTAATCACTATATGTACTGCGATTGTTTTTATCAAAAACATAAGTGGAAGAGGTGTGTTTCCAGGTTTAGATTCTCACCGACTCAACTGTTGTTGCATTGCATCAGGTAGCCCGACGTCGTTCTTTTGTTCTTCCAGCCACGTATTATAATTGAGGATTTTTAATCCCCTCGACATCTATACACAGCTGTCCGTCCGTATCCCTTAGAAATTTTGACATAATTTAACCTTTATTTGACATAATGACCGGCGTATATTTTAGGCAGGTATACATAAGGACTTCGGGTCAGAATTAAGCCTAGCAGGTGAGAGACGTGGGACGTACGCCTTAATTTAGCTGGTTATTGTGAGTTCGATCGAAAGTCTCGGGATAATATTGCGTGCTATGGGCAGGAGTCATTATTGTTGGCAAGTATAGGGCAGTCGAACGGCGCAACGACTGACTTTTAATTCTCTTTTCGAGCTCACCTCATTCGCCACCAATCCGCTCCCTCGAGTCTCGAGAGTTTATCAACCGTTGACCGCGCGGCTACGACTTAATGTGCGGGAGTCAGCGAGGTGTGTATACCGGGGTCTGCTGTGACGGGAGTCACAAATCGATTTATGCTTATTGAGCGTATTGCCCTTGTGCATATCATTATTGTATTACCTACACCTCGCAGACTCGACTCGACTCGTGACTCGGACTCGACTCGGTCAAATCGGAAAGCTGCACGCGAACCCCACGCACGTGCGACCCAATGACTCGAGTCCGTGTTAGTTTTCTTCTGTAAATCGTTCGCGTCGGAACAACTCACCTAACCGTACGGTAGGTTGACTCCAGTCCGCGCAAAAGGGTCAATTGGCACCCACCCTAGTCGAGAAAACGTTTCAACGTGAAAAATACACAAAGCACGTGTAAGTTAATACCTCTACGTGGAACCGCGTGCATGGGCTTGTCACGTCAAGATTCGTCACGGCTTTCATCCCCCATTTAATTTTTACATCAGATGGGGTATGAACACGAATTTTTTTAGTTTTACCATTTTCAGGACACGCCGAATCATAAAAAAGTAGAGTCATTTGTGAAGAATAAAAGCTATTCGGAGAGTCCTAGAGTTCCGGAGATGCATCTCGATGTACAGGTACTCCGAACTTCTGCTGTTGCAACCGCGTACTTCAGGCTATAAGGATAATTAATTGCATTTGAATTTAAGCGTATGTCTTTGTGTATAATATCTGCAAACAGCGGTGGATTCTTTATAAGGATCTCAGTAAGATTCCGAAACACACCCGCCTCGATATTATCCTTAGATAAGAGAGCCCTGTAAGAGTCGCGACTGCAGAAACCTCGGTGAACACCATTCTGCTACGTGTATAATATACTCCGTAGTCGAGGATCAGAAGAGGAAGAATCGGATACCGCGTTGCTTCTGGAAACCTTTACTGTCCCGTTGGGTTTCGTTGCGTTCGATCGCAGCGGCGGTGGCGGCGGCGGGACAACAAGAAGAGTATAAAGATCTCTCGGTACAAATGTGAACGCGAGTTATATTATTTTTCATCGAGAAGTAAGCCATGAAGTTAAGCAAACTGCTTACAGTCCTCTCCACTTCTCCCGTCCGCCTTTGCTGCTGCTGCTGCTGTTGCTGCTGCGGGGGAAAGCGAGCAATGGGTTCGAAACTATCCGTAGCAATCTTCATTCCCGTAATTGGAAGGACTCTCCTCGGGTCCGCGAAGAGCGAGAGAGACGTTTCGTTCGTATGGGTTCTTTAGTCGGGTTTTCGTTCGCTCGTAAGGCTGCCGTTGGAACAGAGGCATGCGTGCAGCTCACAAGTCCAAACAGTCGGCATTTCAGTATTCAACTCGCACGGGATCATAAACTGTCCGCCCGCGGTCTCCGGCTCTGCCGCTGTCCCTCCGTTGCAGTTCGTCTTATCCCCCGCGCGCGCGTTCGTTTGTCCGCGACGTTCTTCCGCAGCACGAAGGCATAAGAATCTTTATACTTTGTTCAAGATATTCTCCGCAGTAAAGCGGAAGAAGACGACGAAAGCAGAAGAGATAGGGTCGGTCTATAGCAAAATTCATCCTCCGCACGACGTACGTTTTGTGTTTTATTTCACGTTTACTTTCAGTCTTTCGATTGTTTTTTTTTTCTTTCGAAATTCCTCTTGTACCGACCCGAAGCATCGATCGCAACTCGAGTCGAGTCTTTGTATTTGACGGCGATCGGTTGTTACATAACGCCCACGTTTTCAGTTCCGATATAAAGGAAATGTATCTAAACAGTTTTGTGCGGGGGCATGTGTGTGCGGTGAGGTGCAGAGATGGATATATATCTCATTAAGGAGCCGCGTCGATGCAGCGGCGGTCTGGTTCCCTGTTCCACGAAGTGGATTGCTTACTGCTACTTATCAATGCACGAAACTCGATTGGTTCGAACAGACAATGCTCGATCGCCTGAGTTCCCCCTTTTCCGCCCCCTCGCGCCCCACAGCAGCCAGCGTTCCGCTTCTGCCGTTGGTGCTGTTTCGTCTTCTCACCGCGTCTCTTTCTCTGCCCTACGGCGGCTCTCGACCGCTTCGCGGACGCTGGCCACCAGCTCTAATTAACGTTGACAGTAATTAACATAAATACGACCGCTTCCACGGGCTCCCTTGCTAGAAAACGTTACTCCATTCCTGCTATCGGATTCACGGTTATACGCTGATTGTCCGTACGTTCCTTCTTATTCCTTCGCCAGCGCCTCTTGCTCGCGCCGCGATGCAGCAATATCCTGCTGCTCTCCGGTCCGATTCGAAACTTGGAAACCCGCCGAAGATCGGAAACACATTCCTATTATATGCCAGATTCCCAACTCGCGTGCGTTCCCTTATGATAATCTTAATTCCCTATCGGTGAAATTGCACCGAACCCATTCGTATATGTATCTTTACCTCCATTTCTACACCTATGCACAACTAATATAAGACTCGCGAACAGCCCTCGAGAACAATGGCAATTTTTACAATACGATAATACCCATGCACGTACACCTTACCCTCGACAGTCCGGCTGACGTCTTCATATACTCTCATTGTATAGTTTAACCGGAACTCACCTGTAATCAGAAAAATGAAAACTTTTATCAACAAATCATTCGCGTGTAAAATTCCTAACTAATTTTTAAACGACTATTTCTGCCCTCCACCTTTTGTCAATGAAACTTAGACGAGGCTCGATCGTTGGCCTTCGGCGATATATCGCTTGACGCGGTCCGAGCAGTCGCGAGCGATAGATCCGCAAAATCAA
The DNA here is from genome assembly GCA_963978495.1 of Athalia circularis. Lineage (NCBI taxonomy): Eukaryota > Metazoa > Arthropoda > Insecta > Hymenoptera > Athaliidae > Athalia > Athalia circularis. The sequence continues at coordinate 30,050,319 of OZ021700.1, read as the reverse complement.
TTTTCGTACGCCATCGCGCTGCGGGCAACATCCAATAAAAGCCGAACGGCGATGCAAAAGGATCCAAACTGGAACTCTCCACTCCCTCAGGAATTAAACTGCCCGGCAATCAAACTTTTCAATAACGCTGGTCATGTCGCATATACTATAAAACACCGCATTCCCTCCCCTCTTCCCGCAGCCCGCCGTACCTTTGGATATTTAATGTGTGTCTCCGGTTGCAAAAGGTCTGCTGCAGGACTGACTCTTGAACTCGGTAGCGTTTGAGGTCTAATGTCTTTTCCGAATGGAACAAAGCAAAAATATGTACGGAAGTGCGTTGTGGGTTTTTTTCCCCCTCGACGAACGAAAGGTTTCATAATCGAGAATTTCGAAGTAGAAAACTGTGCCGTAGTCGTTCAGATTTCTTTGGGGTTTTCATTTCCTTTCCATTCATTTATTTATTTCATTACTTTCTGTGCAGTGAGTCAACATTTTTTACACATATTATCGACGCGTTTCCCACGACTTGCCATTTCACAGTTATCAGTTGGAATCTTCAGGTGTAATGACACCCTTGAGTACCGACAATTATTTCGTAAGAACGTTTTAAAAGTAATTCTCCTCATCCGGCTGAAGAATTCTTCCTTAAACCTTGAAATGTCGAAATTAGATTTGAATTTCGTGAATGTTCCGAGGGAACAACATCGAGGAAGTGTGCAGGCGTGCACCTTTGACTTGGAGAATTTTTTTGTTGAAAGTCAAGAATTTAGAAAAATTTGATAAAATCAAATCGTCGAGAGTCGATTCCCGTTCAAAGTTCACCATTATTCCGAGGTTTTAAGATTTTACATCTCGGGGTCAGACCACATCGCCTACGTAGGTGAGTATAGGAATACATAGGAATGAAAGGATTGCATATCCGTAAGAATAAGAAGCTGAATCGGCGGCGGCGGAGGCGGAGGCGGAGGGACGATATATATAAGAGTCGTTGGAAGTATAAGAAGGAGAACGAGGGAAGATGGGTCTCGACCGAATATACTCCGAAGGGAGAAAGAGGAGAAGTAGAAGCAGAAGCAACCGCAGCAGCCAGCACTGCTCATTAGCCTACACCGTCGCTAATGAAAGCTCGTTACCCGGGTGCATGCCAGCAACAGGAACCCGGTGCTTGCAACTTGCGCGAAGTTATACCACTCGTTCGCCCCCGCAAGCAAATCCCATTGGAGCAGAGGAGACTATCGGATCAAAGGATCTAAGTTGATTGGGTGTGAGCTACAAGACCGTCTCGCGCCAAGAAAGAGACTTGCGCTGCTACAGCAACAACAGGTCTTCTCAGTTTCAACGGTCAACGCGAATTCCCTGCAGCTTACAGAGAGAGAGAGAGAGAGAGAGAGAGAAAGAGAGAGAGAGAGAGGCTACGGCACAAGCACAAAGAATTTCCGTGGAGGCGTTAAATACGTATTTTCTCAATCCGCACGGCGCGTAATTATCCACTTGAGGATTATTTCCCATTAATGAAAAAACAATTTATTTATCTATTTATCCGAAGACACCTCTATTTATTCTCAAGTTTTTTCGTTTTCTCTCCACGTTGCGGAGAAGTGGGTACTAATAATACTTCGGTGCGTTGTTGAAGCGACGATGTCTTAAGGTTGTCAGATAAAAGGGGCCGCTCAGGTATAATATCTCTAGTAGTTGTGATGGCTGGGGGTTGAAAATTCACAGGACTCTAAGGTCTTCCTTCGTTGAGCCTCTGCGATGCCGCTCTGCTCTTTGCACCTCCGACCGACGCCGGCGAACCCAACGCCCCTTTAGATCGTTGCATCTCTTCGCGTGGTCCCGGTCCAGGCACTTTATGACCGCTAAGTGTACCCAAATCTCATTCCGAACCATAAACCTTAAAGAACCTGTCCCATTCCGAAGAAACGTCTATCCAACTTGTATTATTATGCGGCTATATACACAAGTTTAGACTTTTTTTCATAATTCGCGCCGAGGTGTGAACGTTTCGCGCACACGGTATACACTTTTTGCGAGAATAAAAATGAAGGGGACGAAATAAAGAAACTGTACGCATAATAAATTCTGAGTAACATAAATCCGCAGACGACTCGTATCGTGCCCACAGGTAGAAAACGTTTCAAACATCGATAAGATAACTCGTAGAGTCGCTCTTTACACTTTGACACCAGCACGGACAGACGCGCATAAATTTGAAAAAAAAATCACCGGAGTCGCTGATCCGAAGGTTTTTTTATGCTTTTATTTTTTTACTTCATCTCAGATGGCACATCTTTCATCGCTTGTGCCGTAGGAGTTGGCGGACGTGGAATGACGTGTATAATACATGGTGAAAACAAAAAAGAAGAATCGATGAAAAATAAAAAAAAGTTATTCGCGGCGCGCCATCACGTCCAACTGTGTGCCGCCTGCACCCCCTATCACCGACAATCTCGATACAATTATCTCAAATTTCGGGATTAATTATAGATATTTGCCCCGTTCGAAGCGAGCGGCGATCTTCTTCGAACGAAAATGCGATGTTTTTCAATCTAAATTATAACATCGCTTGCCTCGTGCAACGGCGAGTAGCGCGGTACGGTATACGCTATACGTAGTACGTACGACGAGATCTCATTGAATTTTTTTACATTTTTGCATCGACTCGCGAGAGCTGAGCCCATCTTCGGAGACCCACGTCCTCTGCCTCCCTGAATCTCCTCATTCCTCCCTCAATATAAGAAGCCAACATGATCGCTCGATTTACGCGCTCCTGAAACGAGCGAACGGAGAGAATGAGATCCTCCGAATATTTCGTATCTCCACAGTTACACCGTACGCGATCCAGCGATGTCATCACGAAAGAATGCGGCTCTACATCTTCACACGGATATCTATATTCCACATACGTAACGTCCATGCTCACCGATACCGGCGTAAAAATTATATGCTAGGAGATCAATTCGATGATGTCGAAGCGAAGTGGGAGGGCATAACAATCATCGTCATTACCGTCATCATCATCGAGATCATCGTAGCCGACTACGCATTCCGTGCGGACCAGATCATTCGGAGCTGTCTCAAAACATCCGTTCGATATACGCGCGGTGTGGGAAAAATGACTGTAATTCTTTTAAGTTTATCGATAAAGTCGATCTTCGCGGATCAATGCGATGTAATCATTGGCCACGTGGGGACACGAATCACGTTTTTCGATTTTTTTATACCGTCTCCAAAAAAAGCAGCTGCGGGTCGTTTCATGGTTCCACATTATATTCTCCCCGCACGCGGGTTTCGCAGATAGCGGAGAGAAGCTTCGAGATTTCCGAGCTCCCGCCATATTATTATAATGGCGAATGGCTCATTATTATTATCGTGATTATTATTATCATTAGGAAGGGTAGTGTGCGGTATTATGATATGGACTTTCTGCGGCGTACGGTGGACGGTGGACGGTGGACGGTGTATTCAGAGGCAAACTACCCAAAAAGCAAAAGGCCGCGAAATTAATATAAATAAAAGCTGTACGAACGAAGGGGCTTCCGATATAGTTATACCGGTATACCAAGTTATACGCAACCTCCTCTAGAGGCTGGTATTAACAATAATTATTGGTTCGAGCCTTCGTCCGCGATCTTTCGAATCTCAAGATCACAAGTGAGATCAATTATGTTCGTCTGATTAGCCCTCCGCCTGCCCGTGCTTGCTCGCTCGCTTGTCCAGGAACCTTCTAGCCGTTCTCCGTCCTCCACGAGTCCTCGGTTAAGATCGAGCTTCGGTCATTCCTTCGCCAACTTATATAGCAGCTATCAAGATTATTATATGGGGCAGACAAGATCCTCGCTTAATTTTTCACCCCACACCCTTTCGGTTCAGCGATCGGTCCTTCTTTACGCGCGATCCCCGGCTCGCCTTCCTCCGTCTTTAAATTCACTTAATTTCTCCTTCTTTGTTTTATTTACAACAATCAACACCTACTTTGACTCATCATCGGAGCGACCTAAGAGCCGTGTTTTCTTCGAATGCCGTTGATATAAAAATATACAATATTAATCCAGCGTTACATGACCATGAGAACTAATAATAAGGAAGGAAGAAGTGAGCGGAGGAATGAAAAACCGAAGCTGATTGGGAGTGTTGGGCGTTGAATGTTCAACGGTGAATACCGAATGTACCCCCATTAATTCCGTAGCGATACTTTATGGCACGACAACGCCCTCTGTTATTATTGCGTGGATCGTATGGAAGGATGTATAGGTGATACCTCTATGTACAAATAGATCGGCGTAAGGAAATCGTATACGAGACTAATGGCGAGCAAGGAAATTACGTATATAGAATGTCACATACGTGCGTGTGTAAGAGCGATGTTAAATCGAAGTAGCATAATAAAGAATTTCAGTTGCGTAACTTTGAAAGGAAAAAAAAAGGAGGAATATGACGAAGAAGGATGAGGAAGATGAGAAATAGGAGGCTAGTGAGAGGTAGAGTCACACTTTTTCTAAATGCTTCATTTGAATTTTAATGATGATTGCTGGCAAGTTTTTGTCTAAATCCAATTAATGTTCTTCTGCATATCGGGAGGATAACACGCCGGTTTTACACGATAAAACTGCGGAAGCCAATCGCGCCGCCGCATGAACTTGATTTTAGATTATAACAAGTACGAGTAAAAAGGAACGAAAAAAAGTGGAAGTACGTTTCGTTTCAAAGCTCTAATTCTAAGATCTCCCGATCGCGATCGATCGGTTCGAATCCAAAAAATTATTCCACGTTTTAAAATTTTCACTTTCCAATCTCGTCGGTCGCGCGAGAACGGCGAGTATCGTATCTCCGTGCCATTGCTCAGCGTATGGATATAAAATTTTCACGCGATTCGGTATCTTTTGAGATAACGTATATAAAGTATATATTTGCTACAGGTTGGTATCCGCCGCGAGTTGCGAGTCTGGCTCCGGTCTCTTGCGGGTGTATTTTTTGCGAGCAACTTGTCGCCAGGACGATTTGTCACCGCGTGGTTCTCGCGAGTCGAAGCAGCAAGAGTAAAGTAAAACTACTGGCAAAAGTAGCAGAATCTCGCGGTGACTCTATCGCGAGACTAGCAGGACATATCGGATCGCATGCTTCGCAAGGATGTGGAGCGACGCACACGTACGTGGATGTAGCGAAAAGGCAGTTCGAGTGGCAAAGGATCGGACCTAGAATCATTCGGGGAATAAGAAGCTCGAGAGCTAGAAGAGCCGGGCAAGATACGTCGCGCGGAGGGACGAAGGAGGAGGAGGAAGAAAGAAAAGCAACACGCGGAACGTTGCCGCATCTTCTTATGCCATTGCATGGCAGTTGGCAGCCCACCGTGGGGACCGGGGATCACACGGACACCCTGACATATTTATCTGGTTCCCTCCCCGACGCGAACCACGTAGCGCGACGAGCAGCTCGCGATGCAGTTAACCGAGAATAAGGATAGTTGTGGAGATCGTTGCTGCTGCGTGCATGATATTCCCTTTTTCTTTTTTTTCTCCTTTCTATATCCTGTATGGTATGCCTCTGCAACTTCGGTACCACACATGTGTATACCTACATATCTATGTAATATATAAAAGCTACATAACGTAATAACAATTTAATAAATAAAATAAGACCATCGCTTTGGCTTAAGCGCGCCCCTCTGGACTCTACAATAATTACAACAGAGAATTATGAGCGGCTATACTTGATTGGATCTAGTCTCGTCTCTCTCGTACGGACGGAAGGAGCTTTCCCGTCTCTCTCGTTTCAACGCAGCATCCTTTACGCAGAAGAGAACGCCCGACTATGGCTATGGTTATAACCATGGCTGTGGCTGTGGCTACGGGAGCAGAGGACAAAAAATTTTTAAGTACGAAAAGCTTGTAGCGTGCTTCGCTCAGCGCCGTACCTACTGAAATATAATATGCGGAAATAAGTTCTCATGAAATTCGCTATAACATGGTGGGAAGGTGATCGGTTGACGTAAAGGATATGATAATCACGCGATGCCCCTGAGGCAGGGATGCGATTGTTTAAAAGACCGTTGAATAGGAGAATCAGCGGCGAATCGTTTTTTAAATTCGACGATCGTATTGAGAGTCCGTACCTATAATTGACAATGAGGCATTCGCGTTTAGTCATATACTTCAATAATACAGATGCAAATGAAGTTACACGTGCATGAGATTCTGATGGATCGGTTCAGCGATACTAGGAATAAAAAAACGAAATTGAAAAAACGGTATTATTTGAAAAAAATCATTACCGTGGTCGAATATTAATTGCCTACCTTTAATTAAACTTCTTTTTCGCAATCAGCCAACGCGGTTTTTACAAGACCTGTCAATTTTTGTACGGTAAATTAATCTACCCTCTGTCTGACCTGCAAATGAATACGATCCTAAACATTGGTCAGTTAATTCAAATCTTTAAAATAACAGCGATGATCTTGCTGAAGTCTGAAATTGAAAACGAAAAGAAGAAAAAAAGAAAAAAATGAGGATCAGGTCAGGGTTCTCGAATTTGTATGCGGAATGAATGGATCCGATGAGTACGTCTGACGTAACGGGGTGTATAAAAATTATTCAAAAAGATAATAAAATTCGAAAAAATAAATTGAAAAAAATACAAGTGGCGGGTCTTTAGTCCGATGTATATAAATAAATATGTGATTAATTTCTTTGAGTAGACAAGTGAATGCGGATTATACCGGAGCGATCGAAGGGCGCGCGCATATTTGAAAGCTCTTTACAAATTAATAAGTTAGCGCTGCAGAAGAAGAAGAAGAAGAAGAAGAAGATGATCCTCGGAGCTGGCAAGCGCTGCTGTATCCGATCATATATAGCGTTATAGCTGCTGGTGCATGAAAGGCATAGGCTCGCCGCTTGGTCGGTTTAATTAATATTCAAGTCTCGATTTTGATTATAATTAAACAATAATGATGGAATAATGATTTATTACAAATAATTACTAGTTGCCGTTAGATTGGTTCTCTCGCTTTAACCAATTCCAAAAGTATATAAAGCTGCATCGCGATCGTTGACGTTTCTCTTTTTCTTTCTCTCTATCTCCATCTCTCTCTCTTCTAAATATTCTTAAAAGTAAATTCTCTCTGCAAAGTTTGATAATCGACGAACGCAAAGAAACGGGTGATCCTACGGCCTTTCGAGACTCTGCAACCGACGGTGGTCCAAGAAACGACCTTGAGGAGGTCAAACGACGGCCGAGGAACTTGGAGAACGTTACATCAGCTTCGTGATCCCCCTCACTCGCCGAGCAACCATATAAGAGATATAATGGCGTCATCAAGGGGACTGATGATTTTGCTTTTTCTCTAATTTTGTTTTTTCCCCCCGGATGATGTATATAAATATATAATTATCGGGGTATGAGACGGAGATGCAATTTCTAATTCACTTATAAAAGACAGTTTTCGCATTAAATAGACGGACAAAAAAGAGCAGAAAAATAATAAATAGTTTATAGTCGTAGAGGTAAGCTTCGACACGCCACCGAAGTGAAACTGTGCAAGGTACGTACCTACGTTGCGTATAGCGGAGAGTTTACAACGATATGATTACAAGTCAAGGGGGGAATATGGGGGGGAAAATGTTGGCTGGTTGGTCGGGAAAAAAAAGAGTAGATTGGAAGCAATACTCTTTTGCGGGTAAGGATATAACCAGAGAGAAGGAGAAGCTGCTGGAAAGGTGAGTTGCTCTCGCCGACTCGGTGAGCTTACGCGAATGTATGTAATATTACGTAGATTGGAAGCGCGGAAGAAGGTAAAAAGGTTCGCAGGGGCAACATCGGCAGGACGCGGAGGGATCAAAATTACTCGACGCAAAATTCCTGGGCTACCAATCAGCGCGAAGATAATTAAACGAGGGGAGTGAACGAAGCGATGGAAAAAGAGGAAGAGGGAGCAGGAGGGAACGATAGGATCACCGGAGGGGAGGCGTGGCTCTCTCGCAGGAGAATGATGGAAGCAGCGGCGGCGACTGAGGATGAGGACGAAGACGAGGAATATAAAAAGAAATGAATGTAATGAGCGCAATACCAACTTACGTAACCGATGAACGAATTTATCCCCCTCCCTGTCCGCCTTTTTCATCCCTCGGTCTTTGGCGGAATTTCCGCTTCGGAAGGCGCGTGCGCCGCCAACGGAGTCCTTAAAATATTATGACATTTCCTTTATGATATTTTTCAGGATACAAACACGCGCATCCTTTCGTCGGAGGCTGGTTCCGAGTCGACTTTGAATGAGTAACGATCGGCGGCTGTCAGCCGGAACAAGAAGGCATCATACGCCGGGGCTAGACGCGATGGCAAATGTATTGTCACGTTCCAACCGCTACAACGTTCTATACCATAATTCCGGGGTGGCCAAGTCTCTGACCTACGTTCTCCTTCAAAACGCCCCAAGCTCCTCTTCTTATTCTTTTTTCCGAGTCTTGATGTTATTTGAACACGCCTCCAAAACCCCTAGGCGTCTATCTCCTGAAATATATACCTCTCCCATGTGCTAAAAGTGCAGCAACTTATTCCCGATCTTCGATACTACAATGTACCGCATAGTAAACTATTACACTTGGAATACATTCCAGGCATTGTGCTTGAGGTGTACGAATATATCAGATTATAGCCGATTAGACAACCGATTGAGAATTGCTGATTTTCCTACACTCTTCACTGCGACCCAGCTTACCTGGCCTGATTGACATCTCATTCGCCCGTCTATTTTCTTCTAGCAAAGGAGGTAAAAAAAGTGAAAAAAATAAAAGGATCATGTCGAGGGTTTTAACAGGAAAGCGAGTAAATATTATTCGCGCGGTTGTGTGCTAGCATATACGTGTGGAAAAAGGTACGTAGATGCGCATCGAGCTATAAACGCTCTGGACTGGTGCACGGTCTCTTCAAATACACGGCTAAAAGGTCAAATATTTGAGGGGATCCACAACTCCTGTAAATACGAAGCGGTGACTTCAAATCCTTTGCATCGACGCGGGTTTCCGAGGGCTGTACGGCCGCCACGGAGCCTCAACCGTGACTTTTAGCAGCAATTGACTCTCGAAAAGGGAAGATAAGGGTGATGAGGCTGAGAAAGAATCGTCCACGCCCATAATCTCACCCCTTTTTTCTCCCACTTCTCTCATTTTTTCTTCAGTTTCTTTTTTTTTCTCCCTCGCATCCCGTCCTCCGAAAGTCGTCAGAGTTTATACGGTCCACGAATACGTATCTGCGGCACCGCACCTGAGATCCGATTGCATTGATCGCCATTACGCAACTACGTGTATCGCATACACACGGCGCAGGTGTGCTCGGGATATACTGGACCAATCTCAAATCCACGCCTACCCTTCCAATCGCGTATCGAAGGTAGGTATGTATCTACTATATTATATTCCGACGCCGACGCTCCTGATACCAACCGGCGCTTTGGACGTACAAAACTTATTGGAGCCTGCAGTATAATATGTTGAATACCTACACTGTGAGAGCGGATCGGAAGAATTAATTACATGTAGTGGGTGGTATCCGAGTCACTATAATATTGCGCAACCGGTAAACAGCTTGGATTTGGAACGATCACTTGCATATTCATAGAACTCCGTTGGTGATTAGTATTATTCCATGTACAGTAGGTAGAAGAATCGCAGCTGCTTCCGCCTTCATTATTTCACCATCAAGTATGTATGTACGGTGATCGGTTGAACCGCGATATCCTCTATGGACGTTTTCGGTTACCGTTCAAGCGTACATCATCTGTTCAGAAAAAGGTGAGTTCCTTATAAAAGTACATCATGGTGCGGACGAACCGAAAAATCATCTCGTTCGAGAAAAATTTACGCGAATCGCCCACGGGCGTGAATAATTTTCTTTCGCAGCATTATTCACGCGTTGTATAGTCCTTCGGGAAGAGGAAGAAAAAAAATTCAATTGTGATCCGAGTGATTAGCACTGTTAGCACCGTTCGGAACGATGCGCGTGCGGGTCGAGGTTTGAGCAGCATGCTGCAGAATGTTGCACCGGTAGCATTTCAGGGTTGAAGTTTTTAACTGCCGTTGCTCCTGCCTTCTGCATAGCTGGGGGTACATATAGTGGCGAAGTAACACGTTGGTGCTAAGTCCGGGCAAAGCTACTGCGTTCAGGACGAGAAACTTGGGGTAAGGAGGCGGCTTCTTTCTCGACTCAGTCTCTGGGCACAGTGTTTGCTCTTCGGTTTATGCCCATAAACCAGCGCCAACACCCGCGGTCACCATGTAATGTTACGGATGACGCTATGTAGCTGTTGCTGTACAACTTTTACGGAGTGAATACGAGGAAACTTACAGGGTATATGAATCCCGCGGCGATGAATCCTTTCGGCATTTTTCTTCGAAGTTTGATTCAAGGATTTATACCGGGAATAAGAGTTGGGATTTGATTAGCGCCAGTGCGAAGAGCCTGCGCGGACATTAGATCGAAGTAAAGTAAAGAAAAGGAAGAGGATCCTTTCTTAATTTTATAGCCCCCGCCTTGCAACATCGTCGCAGACTTCTATTAGTGAGTCTACAACCTGAAGATGGGAACCAGCCTCCGTTCGCCTCACCCTTTTCATTTTCAGGTTTTCGAACGCCAAGGGAGGCGAAATGCGGAAGCGAAAGAACGTTCACGTTTAATGTTTACGTTTACATAATAGAACCCTAAAGGTTTATAAAGTTTCTGATAAAACTCGACTCTTCCATCTCGCGTGCAGCAGGTAGAAAAAGTAACGTCGAGTACTATGGATTTGAGTTACGACTTGGATACAACATCCTTCGTAATTCGTTGGTAAGCTCCGCCCCTAATTTGGACATTTTTCTTTCAAGGTCCACCGCTCGATCGATTGTCCAAGTTTCGAAAAAGCGACGCCTGTGTACGTTCAAAATGAGAGCGAGAAATTTTGTTTTATGACATCTTGTGTGGTGTGCAACATTATAGTCTCCTCGACGTCTAGCCGTACCAATGACTACGATCATTGCGTCAGTTGAAAAAAAAAAACATCCCCACTTCGGCTTTGCCAAGGTGTTGGGGTGCTCATTAGGCGACCGGCAGCTAGTAATAAAATTCTAATGAGTTCTTTATCTTCTTTACCGAGTTGCTCGGAGTGCCGTTGCTATAATACGTTTGGAAAAGGTGTCCCTGAAATCTAGAATACCGGGTAAGTATAATAGCTCCCTTTTTCCCCGAGAGGGTGAAGTTAAGCAGCTATAGAATATGGTGTAGAGCGGACAGAGGTTTGAAGAAAAAGAAAAAACCCCTAAAGTAGCATCCCGCAGCTCGAAATTGAGTCGTGGAATGCGTTTAGGCGAGAGATCCATTCGGTCGTTTGTATACCCTCGTAAAATTTGTATCGGTTTTCTTCGAAAATTATACTTTATTTATATTCCCGGCGTTACCTCGCGGCGTCCTTTAAGCGATAAGAAGCGAATAGTGGAACTGTCCAGTACCAACAGATCCATTCCTATTATTGGTCCACACATGCTCGGTAGAACAGCTCGTAGATATCACCAACTGAATTGAGCTATTCTGGTAGCACTTCCCGTAATCTTTGGAATTCGAAATTATTTCGTTACTTCAGAGGCCCACGGCGAGAGTAAAAACGACGCGGGGATGTCTTCATGACCAAAAGAAGATCTCAAAAACTCCGCGTGTACATCCTACGCGTGTTATTTGGTTAGTTAGCTACGAACGCTCGCACACTTTTACGTTATTATCAAAATCCTGAGTCGGACATTCGTTATTTTAAGGAACTCTACAATGCAACTTTTTGATTACGTAACGTTGAGTACAAAGTTATGTTCAACGATGCACCGTGCGTGATAAGAGATCGTGGCGAAGCAAATGGGTTTCTATCAAATCGACGGTGTCAACCGGCATTAGTTCGGAAAGGCGTGAACCTTGATTATAAGCTTCTCAATTCTAATACGTTTACACCATATAGACATGGTCCAGTTTTTTTCATAACATTCGTTTTTACAGCCGAACCATCGAACATTCTACTCATGTCAGTCACGTCGAATATGCTCTACGACTGCGACCTGTTATTCAAGGTCCTCAAAAGCATCGACGTTATAGCGACGAAAATATGCTTCTCGGAGTTTATTTTTAAACGTATACATTAAGAAACTTGATGATCGTTCGGTATACCGACTACGTTATACGTAAAAGTCCATAGTCGAGGTTTATTGACTCGTGATTCTCTCGTTTGAAAAGCAGCCGCAATATTGACATGAAAAAAAAAGAAAAAAAAAATCATTTTCGTTCAAAATACGTCATCCATCGGAAAACGAAAAAAAGAATCGTGCAGAGTATCAAAACGCACGCGCGAGAGTGAACTACGAAAAGAAACGTCAATATTTGAGTTTATGACATTCGAAGTACCGAGTTAACTGCGATAGCGCGTATGTTCGCGGCAGCACTGGACCTCGAGCGATGATATCGTAATATTTTATAGATATCCTTTACAATCTTACCGGACCAGATCTGAGACATCCGTGCATTGTACGTATACGTGTACGTATATTTGTATATACCAACGCGAAGAGGTTCTCAGTCAGTCGACTCACGCCCGATCTTTACATACCAACACACGAGGTTTAAAATGACAGCTGGGGAGAGCGACCCCGTCTCAAAGTACGAAGTTTACAACCGTCAGGACACAGAACTCAGAAGGAAAGAGGAGGAATTGAACCCGGTAAGAGGAGGATCGACGGAAAATTTATTACCACAAAATTTCAGCTTCGTGACTTATTACGACTTTAACGTCGCGCATCCTGGCACTATACAGCTCGCTTAGTGTTGCGCGGTAACTGACAACGATTGTGTGACCAAAATACAAAATTTACAAGAACTAGAAACGATCTTCTGGTTGGCAGGTGAAGGTTCTTCCCATAACTGTACACTTTCCGAGCGATGGGTGTCGATTGGAGGAATTTCAGCAAAATCAGGTACACAAAAATCGGTTGAAAAACCGGACGAATCCAAGCATGAAAAAATGAATGAAGCATCTCTCCGCTGGATCTGGATACGTGTAAAGCAGAAGCGATACAGTGAGGCAGATTTATGTCGATCGGTAAGCTGCCAAACGATCGCGAGCGAAGAACGCGGTTAGCAGCTATAGCAACAACTCGTTGCAATCAACCGTGAAACGTTAGCGGTAGAACACGCGGCGTAATTCACTTGTCGATATTAATTATGTTCCTAACGTTAATTGATCAATTTATTGGCACAGCTTCCGCTATATCTATTCGCGAGACACGCGATTCATGTTACCACATGGCGATATTACAGACAGATCGGTTTCAGCAAGGTATAATATTATATATGTATGTTTTTCTTTGCGACCGTACGATACGCCCACGCTGCACTCTTTCATCCCGATAGGATTTGAAGGGAAAATAATCGAGAGGAGGTTTCAAGGTCAAAGGTGAATTGCTCGTTCACATTATTCAGAAACGTAATATCTGGAAGTCGAAAATCTGAGCGTCGTAAAAATTCACCCCCAATTTTCGAGCGTCTGCCGATAACCGCTTTTTCGAAGGCGGTATACGCGAAGAAAAAAGATTGGCTCGTCGACAGGCGTAAGTTACTGCAAAAAGTAGGTAGCTATACAACCTCCAGCATGGTTACATGGTTTCGTACACCGTGTGTGTTATAATCTCAAATTTACGATTTCTCATCATTTAAGGGTCTAGAGTCATTTCGAACGGATGCGCCGCTCTTGCAGCCTTTCTAATTAGGTCTGTCGTTTGCCATAAAATTACCGGTCGAAGTCTAAGGTATAGAGGTACATAAATAGATATACGCGTATGGGACTCATGCGGAGAGGAGAAGATAAAAGGAAGAAGATAAAACAGGTGAAACAAGTAGAAAAGAAAGAAATAAAAGAGGAAATGAAAATAATCGATAAAATAAAACACTTCGCTTTTCCTCGGCCGAGCGACAAACTCCCCCCCGATAGGCAGTTCGATGGGCAGTTGACAGGGGCGACATCGAGATCTTCTCGTTTTCGAGCAAAGCCGCACGAGCGAATGGTTCGGTGGTGGCATCGTTGCGTACGAGGAAAGATTGGACAGCGGCAGCTTCTCCGTTCCCTCGAATATTTCGAGGTTCGTAAAACTGGAGATTTTATGGGTCGACCCATTGGCTCTCGAAGTGGATCTCGACAATCCTTGGAGATTCTTGCCACGGCAGATACTCGTTTTCACCCGTCTAACGGCCCGACGCAAACCGCTAAACGCCCGTATTAATTAAGAAACGTACATAAGACTGCGAAATCTTGATTCTCACGATATACCCACCTGCATATCCTTAACCAACGGCAGCACCACCTATCCACTTCTTTACGCCGCGCACCGATTATTCCCGGTTATTTCAAGCCGAGGTACGTATATAAATGCTGGATTAAAATTAAAAGAAAGGATTAAAGCAAGACGAAAAAACGAAAAAATGACCAGAGGGACATTTTTACAGCGAATTTTTATACACTTTGAGAATAAAATAAACGGTATTATAATCCACTGAGATAATCATTTCTAACTCTGGAAATGGAAACCCCCCTCAGTTACGCGTATACGTGCAGCGTTGTATTATTATATATATTCTATAGATACATATAGATATATAATCGTTACACGCCATATGAGTGCCAAATTCGTCAGGGTTTATTAAGGTGAAGCTCCCCCTTTAAACACCAACGGATTGATCGTGACGCCACCACCTCTCTAAATTACCCACTAAAAAGCTCCATTTCAAGCCTTGCTTCACCGTAGATACACCTCAGCACACAATCTCCCGCGAATTTAAACATCGTAAATAACTCCGCACCGTAGACATTTAAAATAATTATTGTTGATATAACTTGATGCTGCTGATTCGGTTGGCGTTGCTGCTCGCAGGTATGAGATTCGGAAACATATACGCGAGTCCAACGTTCCTTGCTCACAAAATTTTGATGCGGTAACGTGCGCGGTATACGGGGTGGAATATTCTTTTAACTGGATCTTCGGCAATACTGATTCGAAAGGGAAAAGGGTCGAGGGAGCGGGGGAGCGGGGGAATTATTCGCTACGCGATATGCAAATTGGATAAATCGGAGAATGACTCGGGATTATAACCTTTGGAACTGTGGAACGCTTACGCAGATTCCAAAGAGGGGTTAATTGCGCCTCTTTTCCATCTCTCAATATTTCCGTCCGATTATTACAGGGAAGCTTCTTCACCGAGTTTGGGGTCGTTTGAATTCAATTCCGCAGGGCCTTTGATGCCGGGAGTTTTGGTGCAACATTTTAATACAAAGTTTTACGAGTTGCGTTACCTTCATTTCTCAGTTCCATCTGCGTCCCCACCGAACTAAGACAAACTCTTTACCGTGCAGGTAAGTAAGTTCTGGGTTGTGTTTAGTGGCGCTCTACGTTAGCATAAATCGCGGCCCTCTCATAAATTGCGATACGGTAGCATTAAAGTGAAAATAATGTATGAAATTTGCGTTTTGATCATTTTGCGGGCCGCCGGCACGGCTTCCGCTACCCAACCGGCGGGTCGGACGGTCGGTAGGTTGGATGGTTTGGTTGGTCGGATGCTCCCGCTGGTCAGTCGAAGCCTCCTCAACTCGGGGCCCCTCGCTGACTCGACTCACTCGCTACCATACAGGCCCCCCTAATCTCGGATCGGACCCGCGGGCTTCTTCTCTGCGCGGTAGCTCCTGTTCAGGTCCCAGGTCTCCAGGCAACCGCTGACTCCTTACTCACATTGTAGTGCGTAAAGCTACGTATTATACTTATGCTTCATTTATTAAAACCAATTGGAGCGTATCACGAGCGCCACGTCAACGATCAACGAATCTTTATAAATCGCCTAAATCGACAGCGAAGAATATCACAGATTTTTTATTTTCATTCATATCGAAGGATTATACGTACGCGATCGTAATTACTTATTATCCTCGACGACATCGATCACGCCTGTTCAACGATCGTACCGTAAAGCGATTTTTAAAACGACTTTTACACGCTGCAACTCCATTCAAACTCAATCAACTACCGAGTAGTCTTTATTTAGTTTCATACCATTTGTTTATTTTTTCAAAGAAACGCAACCTCTGACTTCTGTACATGACAGAAGAGAGCTACCGCCGATTTTTCAACGACTGCTAATTAGTAATTAATGTAGCATCAAAAGGTTGTTCGGACATGTGTGTAGAAAAAAAAAAATCGGTGGGTAACCGCTGCGTATATAACACGGGGTATTGTAATTACCGCAACTCTAACTGTAGCCGAACCGACGCGTTGCGTGATTGCATCGATAATAAAAATTCGTGGATATATTCGGTGACGTTGATGATCATTGTGTCCGGGAATAAATGACGGTGGAATGTTATATTGCTTCCCGATCATACGAGGGAGTAAGAAATCTCAGTCACATGCGGGGCCTGATCGAGGATGATTTTTGTGCCGCGCGATGAGTGCATGCGCAGGTTCTTTACATTGTGGAATATAATTAAGGGCAACGTCGGTTCCGTAAGATCGAAACGAAACGGGACCAAAACCACCGTCTAGACAATATGCAAGCTCATAATTAATTTACCTGAGCTCAGGGGACGAGAGATCGGTAATTAACAAACACCAGAGCCCCGGCGGTATATTCTCTTGACCGTCGACTAAAAAATATATTGACTCCGTGACTCCACTGACCCTTATATAGCCTGTAACACGCGCAGTACTTCAACCGAGCAAAAGTCTCGGAGCATGGATAGAAATTGGAAAAAAAAGCAGAGGGATAAAAATAGAAGTCGAACACCGGTCCGGGTCAGACGCGATAAAAATGTTGAGACGACACTTCTTGAGATGGAATCTTCGTGAATAATAGGAAAAAGTATAAGGTGGCAGAATCATCTCGCACGGGTTGTGCACCCTTTTCTAGATATTGTAATTATCGGGCAAATGGTCGATCTGTGAGATCGCATAGCGATGGGTCTGCGGCGGTCGCATAACATGGAGGATTGGCAGTTCTCCCGTAGCTTTGAAAGAAGTGAGAGAGAAGATGAAGTGGGTAGGTGAGCATCCAACCCGCTTTATTTTCCCCCGTGCATCGCACGTACATATATATATATATATATATATCGAACCTCCGCTTCCAGTCTTCTGCTGCATCAACGCGAGGAACTTGTAGGTATATAACCTACACGGTTGGTCTCACCTAGGAGGTAAGGTATGTGTACCCATAGAAGAAGGCGCTAGTTCCTCCTGCTCTCTCTTTCTATCCCTCGTCTACGGCCAGCTCATTAATCTCCCGGTATAATTGCGACCGTCTTTCGAGGCCGCAGGATTTGACGGGAAAGAAATACACGTCGTTGCGTTACGTAGGTACGTATAGGTACGTTACCTCGCGTTGCGTCTATCGCTGCAATGCGAACATTGCTCCCAAGAGTGCACGAATGCATGGGCAGTATATCATACATTAGGTGCACATCGGTTACTATATCTGCACGTATGCATACAACCGCGAATGTCAATGCGCTTCGCGCAAGATCATCATCGGATATATTTGAGCGTAAAGTATACCTGTGCCCGTGCGAAGCATCTGGAGCAAGTTCATTGGTTTGGACTTCCGGTCTGAATTTTAATACGCGAAGGATGTATAAATAATAATTGTGGCGGTGCAAGATTCTTTGGCGATATAAAATTGCGCACTGTTTTTTTCTTTTTCTTTTTTTTTCTCTTATTTCGTCAATTGTGAGATACTCGATGATGTATGTAAAATAAAAAGGGAGGATATCTCTGCGCCGCGCGATATACAAGTAGATAATACGCGGCGCGTAACCATACTGACCCCAACAGCGGCGTGATAGATCACTTGTAATTAGTTATCTTCCATCGGCAGTCATCTATAAGCGAACGAAGGAAACTTCACGTGGACGACGCAACTTCCTTTTATTCCCAATACTCGTTTCTTTTTATTCTTCTTTCACTTCTACTCCACGTCATCCCGAAGAATGTGAATATAGTTCGTCGGAATAAGGACCTTTTATCTCATACGTTCAAGTTCATCGCCGATCGTTTCGTTCGAGTTATCCGTTGCGATGTGATTCAATAATTTTGGGAATTGCTGATGGAGAAAGAGTCAGAAGGTAGGACGATTAGAAGGACCTTGTGATTGCTGCGGATGTAGAGGCAAGCAAGTACCGATCGACCATTACCTTATGTTAAACAGTTCCTCCGTGGACTCGACCGAAGTAAGAGCTATAGAGCGAGGTCTCTCGGTTAAACACCCGAAAAAGCTATTAACCGATATCCATCTGGGGTCATTTCTTGCGGTTCGTTCGAAGCAAGGAGTGTATAGTAGCTGCGGGAGTGGATGGAAAGGAGGTGGGTAGGTATAGGTACCGAAAGTAGGTACCCCGTACCAACCATCGTTCAAATGAACGAACGAAGCAAATGGCGGTCTCTGCATCGTGCATTCGTGCGCGTGTTTACCGTATACATGCCTAATATGTGTACAGCTCATCGACCCGAAACGCAACAGAGCTGGCTAGCCTCGCTATGACGGATACGAACGGACCAAACGAACGAACGAACGAACCAACGAACGAACGAACGAACGAACGAACGGGCCACGCATTCCGCTATCCCTCAGGGTCTAAATGAATTACAATATTTCATTCCCACGCCCGGTACCCTCCGACAGAGAGAGTATCGGATGCCTAATTGCATTTAACTCATTATTAGTCTACCGAACGCGCGCGCGCGCCCGCGCCGTAAGGTTCGAAGTGGTAGTAGGCACAAGTACCAACCTTGCGGAGAGTTTAACCGATGATCGCGGTGCATTGCGTACGCCGGTGTGCTTCATCAATAAAATCAATCCGTTCCACAACATTTTCTTTATACCATAACTATTACCGGGTACAATAATAACAACAACGAGAATGATAATAATAATCGAGAATAATTCACCGTACGCATACACGCGCTTTCTTACCGATATGACGGTATAAGCCCGCAAGAAGTAACCATATGGCATTCCAGGGCATCGCGTGGTCCGATAATGACGTAACCCTTGAATGGCTCGAGATTTCAGTAAAATCAATGCGTTTAGGCGTTTAATGGAGCGCGGAGCCCGACAATAAGGCCCATTGTCGTCTACAATGGGGACCGCTCGCACCCCTGCAGGTCCCGCCGATCGGACCACGATCCTCTATACACAGCCGTGTCAACAACCATTGTGGACCTAAGGTCCCGCACCGACGTCCGATCCCAACAAAAACACCGAGAGCCAACTCGTGTACATTTCTCCTTCCTGGACCTTGATTTCGTAAATACCCAACCGATCCGAAAACGACCGTCATCCTTTCGCTCTGAGCTAACTTTTGACGATTATATTTTGCTCCTTTTCTCCTTTTTTCTTTTTCTTTTTTCTCCTCGTTCAATTCTGGAAAGAACTGTTTTCCGCGTGTCTTGATGGAAAAAAGGGATGGGGAAAAAATGGTCGGTGTTGCGGTGCGACTACAGGGTCAGCTTCTGCTGGTTCTCCTCCTTGTTCTTCGCCTGAGCTTCACTCGGGGCCTTGGGCATCTTTGGTCCAGGGTCTATTACCCGTCCCTCGTCCCTTGTATATATATATGCTACTCCTCACCGCCTGGCCACGCATGAGCAAATAAAGGAAATATGCCAGGCCATAATAAAGCAATTTAGATATTATTATTCCCCCGATGAATTCAATCGTCAAGACGCGCGTAGTTACGCTACAGCTCTAGCTCTCTCTACGTTAGAATCTCTCGGCACCTAACAGGAGAACGTGGTTTTTATCAAAACGCTCGAAAGAAAAAGTACCTATCATTAGTGGTCTATTGGTTTCCTGCCAATGACATTCCGGGTTTATTGTATTTCGGCTCCGCATGAACATCCGATTTATACAGGGTGGACCGAACACTCTACGTACGTATAAAGACCCGTATACGACTTCATAAGCCGCGAGATCGCGAGAGGTGATGAAAAAAATGTTATGTCTAAAATTACACCACGTCCCTTAGATACATACACCAAAGCGAGCTCGACCAACGGCCATATTTAATGACCAGACTCCACCGCCGCGAAATGGAGGCGCCACAAAGCGGAAAGCCCCCCAGGTTTAATGCGAGCTCCTAATTTTCTCGCGAAATAAAACAAAACAGAAAGTAGATCACAATTTATGGGATAGTTCTTTATTTACGTAAAATTTTACTCAAAACACAACGATTTTGCAACGCAAATTTTGATCTCGCCGTATAAAATCTAGGGGATTATGTAGGCATGTATAATACAGCTGGTTCGAAGCCCCATTGTTGTTGATGGTTTTCAAAAAAATCCTTTTCGTTGGTTCAAAGGGAAACCGACCAAAAGGGACCTTCGGTCAGACGGTCTGATTAATAGTGCTCGAATAGAAGGGACGGGCTTGATGACAGATCGAGCACAGTTATGGGACGCGTACGGCAAAAATTCCTCGCTCACACTTCCTGGTGATATTATTATACGTGTATAGGTATTCGTATACAATACGGTTGTGATGTGCACTACCGCCGCTGCAGCTACTGCACCCCCGGCGACAAGTATGCTTCTTTTTTTTCTTTTTTTTCCCGCTACCGTTCAGGAATCGGTGACATTCCTACGCGCCCCGGAAAAAGACCTTATTATATTTATAATTAATTCGCTACAGATCGGATCTTCAGTTTTATATGGTTCACGGCTACACACTTCGATTCACCTTACATACGATAAATCAACCATACCGAACAACAACTGTATCACAACGCGATACGTGGGTCTTTATATAGGTATGTATGTGTAAAAGCTACAAAGACGTTATGTGCGTTGATGCAAAGGGTAGCTGTTGGTCCACCTGCTGAACAGCACCAGTTACGCTGTTACCGCTTACGTTTGCGATGATTTACGGCTACGTTGTGATTTCGTTTCGCTTGACGCTCACTTACTCAATTAGTCCCACTCACACGACTTGTACTGTTAGCTAATGTCGGACGCTTTCCTCTCCTCTCCTCTTTTTTATTTTTTTTTTTAGTTTCTCTTCCACTCGATCCGCGATGTATAATATTCGGTCCGATATACGGCAATTTTTCAGGTGTGACACGAAATCTGGATCCGTCGTGATTCTTACGAGCGGTTTTTCAGTTCTTGAGCTGGGCGAGCTCGATTTGAAAGAGGGGAGCGGTTGTTTTTTTACCTGCTCGAGGGCCGATAATTAGCGCATGGAGATAGGTATAGAAATGGTAGGCAATGAGCAGTGGGCGGATGATAGAGCGAGAGGTGTACTGGATGCAGGAGTATGGTTATAATTTAAGTATGAAAGAACGATCAGCTTTGAGAAGTGAAATGACATAACGAAAAATATGGCATAATAAGGAGGCCATGTTCTTGGAATGTTGAAGCCGAAGGGAGCCAAGAAGTGCGCCAGCATCTATGGACGGTCGGGACCTCAGCCCTGTAATTTTGGGCCCTGTAATGGGGCTCCAGTCTCACAATTAGACCTTCCTGCACAGTGCCTTCCTCCATCTTTTACCCGTTAAAGGCACTTTCTTTTCCTCGCGCGGTGGCGAGCAGACGAGAACCGACCACTTCTATGGATATCTCGAAAAACAATCGTAGATTCGATGATCATCCTCTTCGTTTTTTCTCCCTTATCCTCTCTTACTCCTCATCTTCCTCAATTTCACTATTGTCACTACCTTCCTTCTTTATAGCGTTTTTTTTTATTTCCTTCCGATTCTCCCCATTCCATGAGAACATCGACTATTTCAATTCCCGTGGGACAAATTTAAATTTCAAAAAAGGGGTTCCTTATATAAAACGGTCGAACGTTGACAAATCTTTTCTCCGTTTTCTTTTGACATTTATCGTAGCTCAAGATTGTGGAAGAAACAACATATCCTGAAATAGATTTAACGCAACGAGAGCATTGCGCAAGAGAATTTGAAAACAAAAAGAAATTTCGTTCGTTTGTTTTTTTTCGTATTCTTTTTGTAATGTTATTGTTCCGTTACGCGGACGGAGTAATAAATATTTCAAGTCAATTGAACGAAAAGCACTCAAAGACGAATTTAGGCGGTATTCCTCGCTTAATCGACTCATTCCGAGGAATGGCGGCTAATCATAATCATTTGAAGGTGAGGCAAAATGCTAAGTATACCGTGGCACCACTACGGCCCCCTTTAGGCCCCTCTCTGACCAGTCATCGTTCTTAACCGCCCTGCCCGATAGCCTTCTGCTTTTTTACCATCAGTAGCCAGACCAAGTAACGAATTATGCGGGCCAGGCCTGATGGCAGGAACGGGCCACTAAATTTTCTCAGCACCCATTTTCATCAAACTTCCATAATTTATTTAACCTAAAAACCGAAAATAAGTGTCGGATAAATGTTTCCCAAAGAGTAAATTTTATTCTTCAAGACTAAATTTTCAATTTCAAACCTTGCAACGTACGTCAAAAACTCACGAAATATAATTATTCAATGATATTTTTTCGGCCCGGAATTTCGGGATCTCGCTACCCCGGATAATCCCGTTGGACTTTGGACCGCGCCTCCTCGGTCGCGGGATCCCGAAGTGAATATTCGAGGGCAAAACCGGGGGGAACACGACGTACCACGATGCGCGCGGTGTGGATGACTAGGCGCTCGACGTTCTCTTGGTTCAAAAACCGAAGGACCCCACTAAGGATAATTACATGGTAGCTCGGGCCCTACCCGAGGCAGTGACGGCCCGAGGACGCCGGGTGCCCAGCACCCGGTATACTTCAGGATACCCGGAACAGGTAGGTAAAGTAAGAGCTAATCGTATAGCCGAGGTATATACAAGTATAAGAATGAGAAGAAAAAGGAGCAGGATGGAAAGGAAGAAGAAACTATTGCCCTGTGGTTGGATGTCTGGCGACACGAAGCCGCGCTACAACGTGCTCGGATGGTGCATTAGTAAGATCGCGCAGCATTAGTTCGGCATTAGTCGACTACCATTCCGGTGTAGCTAACCCCAAATAGTACGAAGGACGAAGAAGTAGACGAAAGACGCGGCTGTTATTAGGGCGCAATCATAGAAATTATTACTTTCCTGGTCGGGTAGCCGGCGAGTTCTACTCTGGTCTGGTCAGCCCAAAGTTGAGTTCAAGTTATATAACGAGGTCGGTCTGTCTTCCCGCAAGAAAGCACCGACGAAGAGATCCTGCCGAAGCTGGTATTGTGCATGTGTATATGAGGAAGAAATCGAGCGGAGGCGAGCGGCGAAGTAGGTTTAAAAAAAATAACCAAAAAAAAAGAAAGAACTGAAAAAGGCAAAACAAAAAAATGCCGAGCAACTCGTGTACGGGGCACCGGTGACAAGTTTCACGGAATTCATTCGTTACTTTTGAAATTAGCGCCCCGAGCTCGTTAGCTCGACAAATTATTCGATCGCGCTCGGTGGGTCCGAAGCGAAGCTGAGAGTTGTGCAGTGAGCTCTCGAATGTTTTATTTATTCATTTTTTTTTCAAACAGTCTGTCTGCAGGGGCAAACAGGGAAGCTGGTTTAGTTATCATTTTGCTTTAAACTCGTGTGACTTCCACCTCTCAACGGTGATTATTTATAATTAAAGAAAGTGTAGCACTTTGTATAATATACTGTAATGCATATAAATCACCACGCGCGGCTTACAAGTTCGCCGGATCATCATTTTCAAGAACGCTTATGCGTAAATTAAAAATTATCCGCGAACATCGCTAATAGAAAATCATCCGAGTGTAAAAATTGACTAGCGCGAGGTAGGTGATGATAAAAACTAATGTAAATCCAAGGCGTACTCCCGGTTATAGTTGTACGAATTAATTTGTGAGGGGGTGGGGGGTGGGGGGCAAGTATCGGTCCAACGGGTCAAATATGTTAATTAAATGAGGGGGCCTGTAGTAGCCGACCTTTGCCCCGAGACCCTGGATCATTTGGTCGTAAGTCTGCTGCAGCCGTAACGTTCGGCTTATCTGGCCGGTAGGCAAACTCGAGATAATCTCTCGTTAGCGTAGCGCCATGCTGCCAAGCTGCCATGGGCGAAACGTTTGCGCGTCTCAGCTTACACGATCTATGCTAGAAACAAAGAGTGCTTCGGTATAACATACGCTATACGTTAAGATACATTCGCAATAAGTCGTATCCGCCGCCACACGCGGACGAAAGTATATCTTTGTATGTACATACATGCATGCATATACAACAATGTACATGCACTAGAATATCTATGTATACCCATATGGCGTACATATGCAGAGGCGGAAGTCTTTACAGCTTGCTATACGGCTGGAGATCCTCTTTTGAGACACGTTACTTCTCCTCTTGTGCATCTCTACTTTATGGAGCATTGTGTTAGTTTCGGTGTACGACGCTAGTTTGAGAAAATATCTGCACATCGTAGACGCGCGTTTTACGATTAAATTTACGTGCGATAATATGTAACGTAACGTCCGTGTCTCTCGTCATTCTTGTCACTTGACTTTTGACGTGCCCTTCTTCCCCCCTTCATCTCTGATAAGAGAACATGAATTTCCAGACGAGATGCTTCCTCCGGTTTTGTTCACCCCTGGATGTTCTGGGCAAAAAATGTACGATGGAAGAAGAACTGGCCCGTACGATCGTATTTTTTCGAGGTATAAGAGAGGATAGGGGCAGGTAGACGCACCGGCTACCACGCCCAAAAGCAACCTCCAGACCTCCGGACCTCTAGACCCAAAGTCCTGTCAGCGGGCCTTACTCGAGCCTTGAAATCTACGCGCGCAGTATTGAGGCAAGAAAAGGATATTTTCCAACCAGCGAATAAGCCCGAAATCTTATGGGATGAATGGAAAGTCTACAGGAAATACAGATAACGCGAAATGAATTTCCAAAGGTGCATTTGCGGCGTCGAGGATAATTTGATCGTTGAAGCAGTCCCGAAGATACTGGAACGTATATAAAAACGGTACGTTTTGGCAGTTTTGAAGGATACAGCGTATAACTTCGATCGGCACGGGGCGGATGAATCCCTGGTAATGCGGGCAGGAGCATCCTTGAATTTGGTTGCGGTGCCGAAGTGCAGGAGGAGGACTGCGTGCGTTGTACGGCGTGGCAATGCATCACGTGGATCGAAGACAAGCGAGAGAAAAAATGGACTCTTGGCGAGTGTTCGAGAGAGAGAATGGTCCGTTGACGGTCGGATGCTAGAGTAGGATGGTAATATTCGAGCGCCCGTGAGCTCCGAACAAAAACTCTAATCGAACTTTTCGAAGCCGGGAGTGTTTTGGTCGTTTTTTCCACTCGCCATGGGCCCCAACGGCCCCTCACGTTGGAACCCAAGCTTATTTATATTTTGGCTCTTGGTTATTAAAGTATGGGCGTCTCCGCGGCAAACGATATTTATTTATTATTTTCTACGACGGGCGCCGACACATAACTCAATAGATATCCTCCCGGCCGCCGTTTGAGATACGGCCCCGATTTACTTCAACCGATATCGTACAATCCAACTTATTAACTACTCCGTGACGAAAAGTAGCCACATATCGCTGCTGCAGGAGTTGAGAGGTTCCTGTATGATTTTCAACTCCCCTCCATCTCCCAGATAAAGAAAGAAAACAAAAAAACAACAACGCCGAACATAATCATCGTGAGCTAACGATAAGCTTATGCAGCACACCCACGGAATCAAAGGAAATAATTATTCATATCAAATGGAAAGATGCCATCTTGGTATGGTGTATTAAGATTTATTATTTATACTAATATTTATTGCCTAAAATAACCTTTTATTGATAGTACCTAAATTTCGATTCAATCAAATCATAAATACGCCGATTCTTCCTACATTATACGCATGTGCATGCACGATGGCCGCTTCCGCTGCAGAAACGAATAAATTATGAATAACAGTATAATATATTATAAAAATAATACTGGTTCTCCGCGGAAGATGAATATATAAATTTGTTAAATCCGTATACGCGATGTCGTAATAACCGTGCACTTTTTCATTTTATTACCTCTATTCGATATTCGGCGTTTTTCAGAGACTGCGGCTTGGAAAAATACGCATGTGTGTGTCCGCGACGGATTGTCCTTGTCTCGTTCGAGTACAATTTTTCTCATTTCACTCCGCAACTCTGGTACAATATTTTTCCCAGCCCCAACGAATGGATCCGCCTCGGTGGGAAATTTCTGAATGTTTGTCGTCCGCTGGATCGCAATTTTATTTTCTACGCGCAACACGATTCAGATAAGACCGTTTTGCGCATCCGAAGTTGTACCTAGAGGTGCACATTTCTCCTGTCGGTTGAGTATAGGCTCCTCGTGTCTTATAGTACAAGTACAGGTATACCAATGGACGTATGTAAATGTTGGGCTCAATTTGTCCAAGCGGTTAGTTATTATGTCGGGGCGTTCGTGGACGCGTACCCACCGCGGCTAGTTCTGCAGCAACAACATCAGCGAGAGAGTAGCTTCCGTGCTGGTATTTAGTGCCGTCTCTTCGCGCGCGGACGTTTTGCATTCGATGCAAAGAGGAAAGGAAGAAAGAGAAAAGTGGAAAGAGGAGCTACTACCGCGTCGCGATGCGAGTCGGTATAGGCTTAAACCGAGCATTATAGATAATGCGGCAATGCAGCGGCAATATGCGGCTATATCGAGCATTATACAGCAAAATGTAGACGGGTGTCGACGTTGTAAAACTTGTACGTGTGCATCGGATTCTCACATATGGAGGAAACGAGGCAACGACCCGCACAGATGTATATATCCTGGCAGGGGTTGAATGTGTGCAAATATATTTCTACTTATTCGTCCTTTATACGCCCATGTTCGCCGGTTCGGTTGTACGGCCGATTCCGCTGCGCGTTGCGTTCCCATTTAGCGTTATATATAGCTCTGTATGCGGTGGTATGGGTTCAGCTATCGTATACGTGTGTACGACTCGCGTGCGGAGGAAATGTCGGATGAGAAACTCGATATTGATTGGATACAAGGGAGAGCTGCTGTTTCCAGTGGTGTTGATGTTATACCTCAGAGGCTGCTGGAGGCAACTTCACGGTCTTGTTGGGTTGACTTGAATCCGGAGATATCTAGGCGAGTATATGGAACTGCGGGCAACTGAAACGCACCGGGGAAACGTTGTAGAGTGCAGCGGAATCACGCGGCGTATCGTTTCGTGCATCGCCTTACGTCCTATCAATTTCTGTGCTAACTTGCCGGATTATTATCAAGAGATCAACAACGCGTCGCGTCGGCGATTCCGCGATCTAGTGATTCGGCGGCTAACGACCGGCCGACCCTGAAACAAGCGAATCGTCGTATTTCGACCCGTTGCTCGCGTGCGTCCTCAGGATCTCCAACTCTTCTTCCTCGCTCGACCGGATCGTTCTTCTTCGCCGACTGACTTTTTCTACATCAGTTTCGCTTCGTGCTCTTGTTTTTGTCCTGCCGAACGAGAACTTCGCGAAATGGCGTCAATACTCGTTTTGTTTACTAATTGAAACAACTCCTTTCGTAACGGAGGGCACGGTATGGGGCGGATAGATCGGTCACTGCACGTGCATATAATAATTGCTCATTCCATTTTGCAAAACCGATTACGCACATCAATGTTCGCTTCATTTTATTTTAGTTTCATTTTTATTTTTCTCCGCTTCGGGTTAACGGGAATTCGTTAAGATTGATGATAATTGTGATGGGAGAATCGAGATTATTAAATTGACGGACAAATTTGAAATTAGTGAATTACAAAGCATCAGACGGAGCGATACGTATACTACACGTGCAGTATATATGATGCAACCACTAATTGTAAATTATGACTAGTCTCTTGCGGAGGCAAAAATTAAGAATTAATGAGAATAATATGTGAGCGTGGGAAGAAGTGGAACAAGGAAAACAAGCTGAATTATCTGTGTGAAGTAGCTGAGAAATTTTTATTTTAGGGTACATTACCCGTTTATGACGGAAAAAAACCTCAGATACATTCGAGAGCACTCATTCGCGGGATAGAAGAAGAAAAAAAAACCACCTTTGTGTGGGTGGAGTTTGACAGGCGGAAAAGGTAGTTCGATTACGTAATAAATAAATCCCACAATAGTGAAGATTATCTGACTTTCTATCCGTCAACAATCGCCGGATATTTCTCAAGCTTTGTATTTTGTTTCCGATCGAACGCGGATGAAAATATAAGCTCGATCGAAGTAGGTGTTATCCCGATTATATTACCGAGTACCGAGGTGATTGAATTTTAAATGAAAGGGACCTTCTTTGCAGCCGAGTTCGAATCGATCTGGTGACAAAGTCGCCCCAAGAATGACCTCTGAGACGTCTCGGAGCAAACTCGACGCGATTTTTCGACGGCAACGGCCGCGCGATGAACCTAAAAACTGCATCAGCCCGGAGAATATAAGCAGTCCACGGGAGTCCGAGGAAGAGAGGAGCCGCTCCCGGATTTATTTAATTAGTCCTCCGTATTTTCCTGCTCCTTCTGGTTCTGCTTCTGCTGCCGTTGGTGGTGGAGTCTCGTCAACGTGTCCGTCCGTCTGTTTCTCCCCCCGTGACCGCTCCTCCGTTCCTCTGGTCCGTTCGCTCGTCTTCCGATACCGATGCTAATTAAACGAAACACAGAGTTCTATCCCACGTCGTTCGGTCGGTTGGCATTGACCATCTTTGAATCGTACAACCACCCTCTCCTCCTCCCCTGCCGTAAAACTTCTCTTTCTCAATCGCGTCTCCGTAGGTAACGTCACTCCACGCCCCCGCCGCCCCGTTCGTAAGATACGCGCGGCCGAATTAATTCATTTTAACGTTATACCTACGTATATACGTTACCGGGTTGTTTTGTTGTGTTTTATTTCTCCCATCTTTTCTTCTCTCTTTCCGTTGCTCGAACCGAACAATCATTTGAGGAGCGTGCGTTATTTCCATTAATTTGCGGGGGTGTACCTGCGGTATATATATGCGATAAATGGTGTACGTGTAGACGACTCTGCGGTTTACTTTGGCTTTGAAAAAATGTCTGTAAATGGCGTTGAGTTTGCACGCACGTTGGGTAAATTCTTGCGCTTGAGGGGGATTTGAACGGTAGGATCGTCGTCGGACGCGCGCGGGCGAGCAAAGTATAAGTAGACGCGGTGACACTAATTAAGGCTCCGGCACGTATGGCCGGTCTGAGGTTTCCGCGTATAAATCTCTGAGTGCGAAAACTGTTGTAATTGGACCCCGAACAGGGAACGCGGGCATTATTATAGCTACTTACGAAGCGACGACGGGCCCTTGTTGTCTGGGATCGCGGGATGGCGCGCGGATATTAGCATCGAAAGCTACCCACCATCCGGCAGTAAATAAGTGGTCAGCATTATCCGAATGGCTGGACTTAGAGCCGCCCCGAGAACTGAAAGAGAACTGCGAAATCGGGGAATGAGGGGAGGGATGCACCATCCCTTTCAAAAGGGCAAACTCCTTCGATTCGCAAGAATACCTTCTATATTCAGATAGCTACTTTGTTCTTCTCCGAAATATGTACGGTGGCCCTTCTCGCTAATAAAGATTTATATTCGATCGCTGGTACCCATGCGCACGCAGCAGCCGATGAAAACCAGAAACTCTATACCTTTCGCGAAACAATCCGCATGTACCGCGAGTCATATATTTCACTCGACGAATAAATGTATGCGTTATTTTTCTTTATTTTCATTCTCTTCGCTCCCTCTTTTCGCTTTTATCCTCAACACCGCATATTTACAGCAGGTGATTCTCCCAGCACGCGGTTATTGCGCCCCGAATACACTTACGTAATGTAAGTACTGAACGTACGTGAACGAAATATAGGTAGAGAAATTTTTTCGTTCGATCGTATAAGGGCGCGGTGTAAGGTATAACGTACGTACACACAAAGGGTTCGAATTCGCAGCTTAATAAAGTCATATATACCGAGATATTTGATGGGAGAGCGAAGATTATGTGTGCGCAAGTTTCTCGGTTATACTTATACTATAAGATGCAGATGTTGAAGGAAGAGAGAAAAAGCGAGGACGGGATATAAAAAAGGGAAGACAAAGAAGAAAAGCTAGATGTCAGTGAAGAGAAAGAAGAAGAAGAAGAACAAGTGGAGGGAGATGAGAAAGGTTGGCGAACGGCGGCGAAGCGGGTGAAGAAGAGAGAATGGCTCGCGGGGGCGGCGAGAGAGATGGAAGGGGTAGGAGAATTCTGCGGTGCGGCTGTCGGAGGGTCCACGGAGGGGCGCATTGTGTATTTCCAGGAACGTTGCGCTTATCGGTGGATCTGTCGCGGTAATGAGGTATCAGCCACCAGCAAATAAACAAATAAACAAATAAATAAAGAAGCACAAGCTGCAAAGGAGAAGGAGGAAAAGAAGACGGAGAATGAAGAAGAAGAAGAAGAAAGATGGGATAAGAGATGGGGGGAGGCGGTGGAGTGTCCTGTCTTCGACCAAACACAGACCCGGGGCGAAGTCCGGCGATACAATGCTTCGATTAAACATTCGCTGCCTAAATAATCAGGCGAAGGGTTCCCCGCGCGCGTTTCTCTTCTCGTGCCGTTGCTGGAGGCTGCAACGTTCGGCAAACGGCCGCGTGTTGTACGTACGTGTTCCGGTACCCAGGCGTCATTTTGCGAAGGAGACTCGAAGAGAGAAAAGAGGAATAAGAGGAAAGAGCAAAGACCGCGAAGAACGACCGAGAGCCACTACGTAACCTGCCCCGTATGCAAAGTGACCGTAGGTGGCCTAGCGCGGCCGAAGCGAGCTGTAATTAATACCGAAGCTTTTCTATATATACATATCTGCCTACACGGGTCCTCCGTCGTTCTTCGTCTCATGCGAACGGAACGGTCGGTATGAAACTCGAATGCATTGCGCGAGCCGGTATAAAATTAATTCGAGGTAAAAAAAATTCGAGTGTGGGTACGTACGTCTATGACCCGCTGCACGTGATCGTGGTCAGTCGCCCGTGCATTTATTAGTTGTAATTGCATCCAGGCACGTGGATCTGCTGATATTCACCGCGCATCTTCGAGAGACGAACGAGGGTCCGTGGAAACTGCAGATATACGGCCTAATCCCGAGCAGATCGAGAAATGAGAATCGAGAAACTCCGGCAGCTGCAGTCCTCGCGCGGCAATAAGTATCCACGTATTTTCTCAGGCTGAGAAGCTTCTGGGGATTTCGATTCGTCGGCTAAACTAATATGATACACCATCGGGATTAAGTTATCTAGAATTTAAAATCAACGCTGGCCCCCACGCCTATCGAAGAATGGGGACGCGCCCCCCGCAGCGAAAAGGTTAAAAAAACCCAGGGATTTAGAGACAGGAACCTCTCAAATTTCGTTGTATACGAATACGAATCAGCTCGGCACCCACGAATGCAGGGATTTCCTCCTACTGGACGATTATCGGTCGGATGTATAAAATGTAAAGAATATATGGGATCGAATGTCGGTGATAACAGGTTGCACGGGACTACGCCGCCGACTAGGTGGTAGCGCCCTTATAAACGTGCGTATGGAGAATTCAATTCCACTCGACTCCGAGGAGCTAGTTTGTGTTATTGTTGTTATTACAGCGATCGGAGATTAGAACCTCGTGCGCACTGCTCACCACGTGGTCCGTTTCTATTATTATACGTATGCGTATGTACATTCTATATGTATACATACTTGAATTATATTATAAATCTTGCCGGGGGGAAAGAAGTAGGGAGCACGGACGTTTTCATAATTATACAACAACTATAATACTCGCTGCATAAAACCGACGCGACGGAGACCGACTAACCCTTCAACGATTCCATGCCTTTGACGTGTTTTGTTCGCTTTGAGAATCGGTGATTTAAAATTCATAGATAATTTTTCCCACTAGTTTACCGAGCCGGAGACAGGTTTCGAAATAATGCATATCGCGAGACGAGAGGAAGGCGGAGACAAAGGGAGAATCGAATCGGCGTGATCGAGAGCGAGCTGTACATTTACAGTGTGAGAAAAACGCGTCGATCTTGAACGCACGTCGTAGGCTCGTGATAGAAAAGTGTAATTGTATTTAGATTGCGGCTGCCGGCCCCTGGTTGTATATTATTGTTACCTCGTCCTTCGATCTACCGCCGCTGCAGTGAGAGAATCGATCGATTTAGAGAGAGAAAAGAGATCGGTTATGGTAAAGAAAATCTGCGGAATATATCGGACGTGTAGCCAGTGCAAGTTTTACGTACGTCAGCGTTTCAATTATACTTTACCGATGCGGCAAAACAAGTGTATACACCGTTCCTTCGAGCACGTGGTAGCCCCGCGTCAGCGACTCTGGGTAAATAATTCGTCTAGCTAGCCAGCTAGCTATATAAATTTTCAAAGCGTCGTGCGGTGCGTTACACGCGTAGATTATATTACATCATACAACACGCGTCTACTTCGGATTCATACGCAAGTTCAGCGATCGTAGCTTTTGACGAATAAAGCGAACAAGTAGGCGGTATACGGTTGTCATTTACTGACAAAGAAATAATCGTACGACATAAGTATAACCATCGGCTTCTTTTAAAAATCTCCAAAGCCCATTATACTCCCCGGTGCAGCTGCTGGTGCTGCCGTTGCTGCACATCCAGAAAGTGAAAAACGGACCCCGAAATTTTACCTCGTCTATATTCAAAATTTAACGCCGTATATTATAAGTACAAACCCATTTTTAATACACATATGCATAGCCGCAGATGATAGGTACCGCTTTTTTCTACGTACGCAGGTCGCGGCCGCGGCGCGGACCTCGTGCTACGTTTATGTTAACAGCTTATTAATGTCGTATGGCACCGAAGAACTGTTGCTGCTGCCGTGGTAGGGCCCTAGGACAATAAGCGCACGCACCATGTTCTGCTTCTTATGCCTGGCGCGAGACGGATTCCGTCAGGAATACTAAACGCCTTGGATATGGGCAGCAGTTTCGAAGAAGGAATATATGTACGTCAGCGGTCACCGCGCCCCGCGCGTCACATCGAAGGTATACAACCTACGTTGGGTTCCGTCGCTGCGTCCCAAAGATTCACAAATCACTTTCCCTACCCAAAGGGACCGAGGAATTTCAAGATATGACGATTATTCCGATTCCTCGGAAATCTCGATTTATCACCACTGCACGGGACTCCCCCTGCCATATAGTACACGTCTACTTTCGTGGGCATGAGATGACGCGACCCAACCAACCCTATCCTGAATCGTAAAACAAAAAGTGCCGAGTAGAAGGGAAGCTATCAATTATACCCTGACTATCGACGGTTAAATACGACGAACTGACGAACTTCTAAGGCGTCGAGATTCTCTTTTAATTTTTTCATGGACGCGTATAGCTCGTTCATCCGGCATTCGGTGACTAGTTCAACCATCGGAACCACCGGAACCACAGCGAAAATAAAATTCTTATCGCAGTGACGGCCGAAGGGTTCGGCGTCGAAACTTGACGTGGTTTTTGAATAGTGCAGCGCTTACAGAAATAGAAACATATGGCTAATCGGGAATTGCACTGTGCGCATGTATTCAGGAATAAGAAGCCGCGTGATTATCGTTGAGAATAGAAGTGAGGGGGATAGAGGGGGTGAGAAAAAGGACGGAGGTAAGAGGTACGTGTGCATTAGAATGCAAGCGGACTGCGAGGGCGTCCCGGCCGGTATCCCGTTTCAAGATGGAGATAGCGAGTCGCGCGAGAACCCTAGACTTTAGCTGTGGACTGCACCGCGTGCGAGAGGAGAGAATATATCTATATACGTGTATAGTATACCTATACGAGATGGAAGCGAACGAGCAGGAGCTCCCTCCGACAGACATTTATCACCCTCCATTGTTGTTGCGATCCCAAACATCCGGCCCACGTTTCTTCAAATTGAACCAACTTCACCTCCCCGCGCGTTTAGATTCAACCCAAACCAATCCTCGGATTCCTCGGCGTTCTTCAATTCCACGCTAATTGACGCTCGAAATCCACCTTGGAAACTTATTTTATAACCGCGAATAGAATTTTCCAAATAATTATTCCATCTATAATTTCATGAGAAAATTTCTCAAATCATGCACGCTTCCATTATTTCAGTCCAACCCTTTACGCCTGCGAATACCGCATGCACGGGATAAAAATTGGACGACCATTGCGAGG
Organism: Athalia circularis; assembly: GCA_963978495.1. Taxonomy (NCBI): domain Eukaryota; kingdom Metazoa; phylum Arthropoda; class Insecta; order Hymenoptera; family Athaliidae; genus Athalia; species Athalia circularis. The sequence continues at coordinate 30,016,157 of OZ021700.1, read as the reverse complement.
GATTTTGTGAGCGAAGTTTCGTGATTTTGGCGACGTAGAAGAATGCGTCCATCGTCGGCACATGCATTCACCGTTTCGAGTGACATCTCGGTGCGCGCGCGCGGCGTGCAAGGAGTTGAAATACACCGGTGTGCGTTTATAGGTGACACGAGGTTCTGGGTTAGTAAGTGTACACAGGGCGTAGTGGATTCGAGTGCGGGGAGAGAATGCCAGATTGTATCGGCGGGGCCAACATCCGAGGATCAACGCACCAAAGTAAAAAAGCAAAAAAGTACAGAAAAGCACATAAAAAACCCCCGTCCACACGCACGCTCACATCCCCCCCCCCCCCTCCCCGTCCTCCTTCTTTACTTCCCATATCTTCACTGCAGACATATCCGCACCACTCTTACTCCTGCTTCAGCTTCTGCGGGAAACCAAGTTAACAAGGGAGGGCAAATAGTGTACGAGAAGAAGAAATAAATAAAAAATAAAGGGGAAAACAAATAAATGAATAAAACGATCTAGCATCAACATTAATAATATAGTATCTATATATACCCCCTTGACGAATTTCAGACCGACTATTAAATTATATACCTATATTATTTACTGAATTTTTTCACCGATATGTATATATCTTTGAGAATTTTCCCCCTTCCTCTGCATCTTCGTCATCTTATTATTATTCTTATTATTATCATCTTTTTTTTTAATTACTTCCTTCGTCGGTTATAAGTAGAAATCCGAAACGGTTTGGGAAAAATTTGTAGTTGGCAGAGCGTGAAACGTGCCACGGATAATTACCAGCCAATCATCTGCTGTGTTGCAGGAGGGACGCGGTTATAAGGTATGTTGTACCTATACAGGTATATATTATACCGGCTCTCATGTACGCGGAAGGGAGATTGCGGAACGTACTTACGTACGCGTATACAACGATCAAGTTGAACCGCCTGAAACGAGCGGATTTATTACGATCCTTTATGGAGCTGCGAGAGATCTTTCTCTCGCGTGTTCGTTGCAGCTCGAGACGCGGGTCAATCCCAGTCAAATGTCATTCACAAAAATAATCCTAACTTCCGGTTGCAAAAACTTAATTTATTCACGGATAGCTCGCTGGCCGCTTCTCGCTCGCGCTATTCAAACTTTATCGTGATTCTAACATCCTTGAATTTCTTGCACCAAATTTTTTTTACGCTCAACGTGTTATAGCTTCTGTACGTTACAGCTTCTGGAACTGACGCAGTTTTTGAATCGAGAAAACTAACGTAAAGTTTAGGTATTTTTTTCTCCGGAACGCGAAGATTCGCCTTATAAGTCTGGTAGCGTTGAATCAGAAAAAGAAAAGAAGCGGGAAAAAAAGAGTTAAAAAAGTTGAAAAAAAACAGGAGAAGAAGAAGAAGAAGAAGCAGAAGAAGAAGAAGAAGGTCCCCGATCGTCGGCGCGTCTACTGTTCGGCTGGGTTCTTGTTCTTCGTCCATTGCATTGGGCAGTCGCCGACCGGGGCCCGTCGCGAAGTCCCTCTGCAGGTTTGTTTTGGAGGGGACGAAGATCTGCCAAGAGGAAGAGAAGGAGGAGAAGCGTATCGTAGTAGTAGGTATATACCTGTACCTATACACGTGTGTATAAATATATTTATAGAAGTTGGACGCTAAGGGCGAGAGTCTCCGAATCAGGAGGATACCCGAAGAGAAAAGAAAACTGTCCGGTGATCAGATATCGGTTATCAATTAACGGGAGCACACGGAAGCCAAAACGCACTACAGCTCTTCGTCTTCTTTTCTGGCAACCTGGAGAGACCGAGTAGTCGCGGTCACCCTGCAGCAGCGAAGCTCCGGTCCGTAATTTAGGGACCGACGGCTGTCCGCGAAAAGGGTCCAACGGAGAAACGGAGGAGACAGCCGAGCGAACTAAGGAGGACGGGGTCTTTTGGGGGAGGGAGGGGGGAGCGGAAAAAGGGGGGACTCGAGGGAGGCACCTCCAAAGAACGGACACCGCGCGATCCGAGATCAAGACCAAATGCAAAGTGGGCGTCTGCCGCCGCGTACATTTGCGGTCCATTAAACGTGATTGGAGAGGATCACGTTGAAGTTCTGTACGGCGTATATAGAAACCGGGGTAGCTACCGAGCGGCCATTATCGCGATCTTTTCTTGTTTTTGGTAGCCCGCTGCGGTGCAGAGCTCCGCTTCTATTCGCCCGTCACGCTCTTGAGTCCTTTAAAATGTTGGAGATAAAAAGGCGCGTTTCCTGTAGTATAGGATATATCATTGAACATGTGCACTCTGCCCAGGTTTTCAAGGGTAGTGCAGAATCAGACCTCGGTCAAGAATAAAAATGCCCCCGCATATGTGAACACCGGCTATGAAATATGCGGCACAATTTTATTACGAGGACAAAATGAGAAGGATGTTACGTATACCTATGGCGATGGGATTCGATGCTGCGAATTATCTGACCATGAGCTCCTTTTCTCTTTACTTTGCCCGGTAGGGCAAGAGGTAAGGGACTCGTGCATCGAAAAAAGAGAAGAAGCTTTATTTCTGCAGCGAAACCGCGATCGAGTCTCCGAAACGCAGAGTCCCCGCACCGCCGACGTATGTAGGTAACGTGTGGAGTTGGTTCCCGCAGGATATATACAGGTATACGGGTATATATCCGAATGTTTGTGTTGCAGCAGCAACGACAGAAGCAGTCGACAACGTGCGTGCACGCATCGGTTGATGTGCGCGTCTGTGATGGTGATATTTACGGACCGATAGAATCAGCCGGTTATATAGCATACGTCGTCGAGTCTTTGCTTCGGAGTTGTACGAAGCTGGTGCACCGTGCGGATCTCTGCGGAGAGAGAAGAGGTGCAGAACCGCAGAGCAGGGGAAGCTGAAGGTTCGAGACCGTATAGAAGCAGCAGAAACAGAAGCAGCAGCAGCAACAGCGGCAGCGGTGGACCTCGAAGCCGGCCCCGCGGCTTCAGATCGGAACCGTGTGTGCCGTGAGCTTTTTTTGCGGCTTCAATTTGAATTGAAAAAGGCTGTGGACACGAGGACAATAGGTTGGGCCCCATCCCCGCAGCTCGTAGGACCCCTTCCTCTCTCCCAAATCCCCTTGCCGTCACCCTCCTCTTCCTCCCTTCTTTCCTCGGCGCGCGAAAGCGTTCGCGAGCAACGACGATCCGCGCGAGTGCACGGCAACGGCAGCTTCTTCTTCTTCTTCTTCTTCGTCATCTTCTTCTTCTCCTTCTTCTTAGTCTTTTTCTCCCTTTTCTTCTTTTTCTTAACTTTAAGGACGACGCATGGAGTGCAAGGTGCCCCGATGTTACCTGGAAGCTGAACCGCTGAAGTTGCTGCTGCTGCTGCTGTTGGTACGCGCGCGCGCTGCACCCGTTCCTCCTTAAATATGCTTAAGCTAAGTATTATCATGTCACGGGTAAAACAATCACCTCTCGCTGCGGGAGCGGCCCCGACCGTGCGTTTCATTCTCCCTCCCCCCTCGCTCCGTTCCCAGTTATCCGTTCTTCGTTCTCCCGTTCCTCATTCCCTGCGTTTTCGACCCGTCCTCACGATCCCCTGGAGCCGCGCTGCCGTAGCACCCGTCAGCCCTACGGTCGTTCGGATCAGATATTACGCATGCAAGGCCCAGAATTCTCCCTCTTTTCTCTGCCATCCTTCTAGTCCCTGGGCCTGCTACTCCGCACACTCCTTATATATAAATTCGATTTCGCCTCGTTTTCGAGAAGGTTCTTTCAACGGATCCATTTTATTTTTTCTTTTCGCTTACTTAGGTATACATTTATAAATAACTTACCCGATTTCGACCCACCAGCCATTGCGTTTGGTGGCAGACGAATTTATTCAAATTCCCTTATATCCGTACTCCAAAAACTTCCAAAGATTTTCTATAGTCCCGAGATATTTCGATTTAATTAAACTTTGGGATCTCACGTAGGTTGGGGTCAACTCTTCAACGGACGAAATTCGGTTGTCGCAAGAATAGCGATCGAGTAATGTGTCTGATTTAAAAAAAAAAGAATAACAACAAAATGGCCGTTGGAAAATGCTTTTATCATTTACAGATCCTATCGTGCGGGTGCAGCATTCGCATCGATGCGGCGATCGATCGATGATGCTTTCTGTAATTGAAACGAGGCAATTTCGTATGACTCAGTTTATACTAGACGGTTCACGCGCCGTGACTCGGTGGTTAGCAATGGTTCAAATCAAGTTGAACGGGTCGGACGTCACCGAAGGGACTATCTACGTAATATGTACAGCGGCGTTCATCGTTCAGAAACAATTCACCGTATCAACTTAAGAGGTAAACTTTATTGCTAATAGAATGGGACCCGGGGCTAATCAAAGACTGCAAGGAAAAACGATGCCGCGAGTATAAAGGTTATAAAGACTTTACGAGTATCGTTTTTCTACGGCCGACTGCGATTGACCCACGATGAAGGTCAAATCCTCGCAATTGTCTGCCTGCAGAAAGAACATTACCGATAAAATTCGCACGACTTTTCACTCATATAAATAAGGATCACCAAAGTCGTATCGCTGACTCAACCGCAGGGACGTTCGCTCGAAGTGATCGGAAATTTGAAAAAAAGAAAATGTAATTTTCAAATTCATGGGCCTGCTGCACAGAATAAATTGGAATTTAAAATGGAAATAATAAGTCAGCGTTCAAATGACGAGTATTATACGGTCTCACGGCACGTATGCGCGTTCTACGAGGTCTACTTCCGGTCTAGTCGGTTGCAGCGCAGGGCATCGCGTAGGTACACGTAGTATAACCGAGTTAGCTCATAAAAAAAAGGCCTCCGAACGTTAGCCGTTTGTCCGTCCGTTCGTTTGTGTCTTTCGTGCATGCGTCCGCGTGCATACAAATCGCTTCATTTTTTCTCCCAAAAAACCCGGTGAAAAAGAAAAGTTTATAGGTGTACACGATATACGCATGAGAATAACCGACCAAAATATTTATAACATATTGTGCGCACTAATTTCGAGAGTGGAACGATTTTTCCCCGAGTTCTTTCGCTAGTTCGTTTATGGATTTTATGTAGGTGAAGGAATCGGTATCGCGGGGCCGCTGGAAGAGTGATCCAGTTTTGGGCCCTCTACGGCATCCGCACGGCGTGCAATTAGTCGGCAGCCGGGCCCGAGGTCAATCCTTGCGAAATTGGCTCAGGAGGATCGCGTGCTTCGGATACGAAGCCAGAAGCGGCTCTCGACGACGAGGAACCCAACCGGGTCCAAGTGGTAGCGGCCCGACTTCGGCCCCCACCTAATCAACATCTGTCTCTAGATGGCCGCCGTTGCAGCCGCACAAGCAGAAGTGCGGCGTATCTCCGGCAACAACGAGCACACGCTTCGGTCTGCAACATCTCTGCTCGTCTTCTCCACAAGGAAATACGTGCGGAGGTCTGGTGTGCCGCTGACCGCGCTCATCGAGATTCCCGAGGTACAGGAATACAAGGTACAGAGTAGGTGAGGTACCCACTTTTCATCCAGGTATGGCAAGCCACGCTGCAGATATCTGGGCTAATGCCCTAGCGCTTCCGATGTAACTCTAACGGATTTCTGTCACGACGAAGAATTCTTCTCAATTCTTCTTCTTCAACAGAAAGTATCTCGGGTAATTAATGTATAGCATACGAGTATGCGCGGGGTGCGATCGAAGTAATTATTATTTGAAAAAATACTTTATATAAGGATATTAATTACCGTCCCGTGGATGATCTATGCAGGAATGTTGTTCCTACCTTGGCTGCACACGATTAGACATATACGTACGAAATGAAAACGAGGAGACTGCGAGATGTGGAATCAGGAAAAAAGGAATCGCACGGGATGTTTTCACTCGTTCGATCTTCTGGAGAATGAGACGGTGAAGCTCCGTCGCACTGTCCTGAATCTGCCAACGAAGAATAAAGTGAAGGGCGTACGCAGTTTATATGGGCAGGCTATAGTCGAGGTGTTACACATGTGAGTGTATATACGGCTATAAGGGGAACTTTGTAACCTTATACTCGATAAATTTGATATCGTCTTCGCGCGGGTAAAAGAAGCGTTTAGGCTTCTTGAAGCAAAGCATAAACGAACGCGGGGAGACGTCTAGCGGGTCGCCATTTTTATCTCACGTTGCACGGCAGCAGCAGCAGCAAATCCTTCTGCGACTAAAATTTCACCGAAATAATAAACCGTTATAATGACGACGCTGCGAGAATAAATAGTTTTCCTCGCCCAACCATGAGAAAAAGGAGAGGAAAATGAACAAAGAACAAACGATCGACTCGACGAAGTAAACAGATGATATATAATAATACAGCGAAGCAATTAATACTTGTAAAACAAATATGGAGTCGACAGTCGTCTTTATGAAAAGGTATTCCTACAGAAACGGAAGTTAATGTTCAGGGATTACGATGGAAGCTGTGTATAAGATGATCGCGTAAAGTATAATAGCGGCATGCCGCTGTAGTCGGTGTTTCTTTCGTTGAACATTTAACCCGAGAAGTGAATATCAAGATTGGGCGTCGAGGCGAAGTGATCAGATAAGAAGAATCCCCGAAAATCCTTAGCGAAAGAGAATTATGTATATGTATACCGCGCGACCGCGCAGCGGCGAGGCTTGTCGAATGTTGCAGAGAAACAGGAAGAAACGGAGAAATAAAGGAATTAGAAGGTGAAATAAAGTAAGTAGAAAGACACATGGCCCAACCTGTGCAATTCCCTCGGGCTAATCATCGAGATCAGAATATTTAGCATCGAAGTTAATTTGGTAAAGCATTCGCCAAATTCGGGCTCGTCAGGTTATCTACGTGTAATAATCTCCCCACGCAGCATTTGCGTATAAATAAATAAAAAGTCACGGACCAGAGTCAGAGAGAGGCTGAAAAGAACGAAGGCAGAGGAAAGAAACGAACAAAGAGTGAGAGAAACAGTCGATTGTATCCTGAGAATAACTGAAAACCGCATCTCTCGCACGAAGAAGAGAACTTTATCGCGCAAAACCAAATCCTGTGTACGAAGAGCCGAGGATTATGTACATTCGCGCAAAATGCGCGGGAGACAAAAAGGAGAACGAAAGCTCGAAGATTCCCGTCGTCATAAGCGCGTGGGCGAGCCGGTGATTTTTATAGTAATTCCCCAGCTCTTAACGGACCCAATTTAAATTCCTCCAACGTGCAGCAGTCGCGACCTCAGACTCGTTGAAGTTCTGTACTTTTTACGCAGAGCTGCCGCTCACCGACGTGCTGCATGTGTTGTTAGGTAGCTTAGGTAGCCCTCAAGCGAACGTTCGCAGATAGATCACCCATATCATTTTCCTCGTTCACAATCAGAGAATTTCAGACCTATTCCGCGTAACTGGATAAAGTGACAAGACTCGATGATCGTTTCAAATTTCACACTCGAAGTGAAAATCGGGTAAAACTGAACACCGAATTTTCTCCGCATTTTTCTAGCAACACGTTAAACGCAGAGATAAAGATGTTCGCGATAATACCAAGTCGGTTTTAAGTGGGGTAAATGTATCCGGAGAGAAAGGGAGGCAATCGCAATTTTGTATTTTCGAACCGACGTCAGTTTTGCTTAGAGTTCGTTCGACCGCGCGGATCTCTGGGGGCCCATTTGGTTCGTAAGTTGGGTCCCTGCCGAGAGTAGGTACCCAGAGGGACATTTGAATATCCTCGGCATGTCTCGTCTGGGGGATGGGGGAAGCCCTGACCGAATCTTGTGGCTCTCTTTCCTCTCCTTCATTTCTTTCTTTCTTTCTATTTCTCTCCTCTTTCTCCTTCTCTCTTCCTCCCTCAAAAGCTTCACTCTTCGTCTCTCGCTCAGTCAGACTCTTCGCGGTCCGCGCGACGCGACGCCCCCGGTGATGGAATATAAACTGCTGCCGCTGATGCTTCTCTGTTTCTGCTTCTGCTTTTACTTTTCCTGCTGCTGCAGCGCGGTCGTGCCAAGAGTCGTGGACCTAAGGGGACCGCAGTTCAGTGGACAGCAGTGGCGGCTGTCCAGAGACACATGCCATGGATATCTCGCGCAAGCGCTACGACAACCAAGCATTCCGACGTTTGAACCGAAAAGAATTCCCCGTTTTCAAGGGACAGAGAGGGATCGGTAGAATCCCCGTCAGAGGGGTTGCCTCCATTGCGCTTATCCGAGAGATATAAAACAAATGCAGACGCTTCGAAAATCCTCATCGTCACTTGAAGATGATTTTCTAGATCGCTTATATTTTCATCTATGGAGATGACGTCGAGGTGACCATATAGAATGAAACGAGAAAAGATATTGTTCTTGTTTCCTTTGTTTTTATTTATTTATTTTTTTTTTCTAATATCGTTAACCCACGCGGAGGTATGGTAACACCGTTGGAAAATACCAAGAGATTTTGGTGGTCCGCAGCCGGGCGCCTAAGTTGATGTCAAACTCCTAGAAGCGTACGCAGGAAACGCCATCGATCTCAAAGACGGCAGCGACGTGTCGACGTTCCACAGTTACAACGCCTTCATCCTGACTTATGACAATATTAAATAAATAGCCGGAGTTCAAGAGACACGAGAGACACGCGGGAGACGAGAGATCGAGAGGAGGACGAGAAAGAAGAGAGAAAGAGAGAGCGAGAGATACACGCCTATATGTATTAAAGAACGGACTCGCTCGTCTGCGGGGTCCTCCGCGTTGAGAAATGACAACACGATCGCCGACACCTCTTCCCCTCATCTGGTCTCCCCTCTTCTTTCATTTCCAACTTCTTCGTTTCCTCTCTTTCTCTTCCTCACTCTGTCTCAAGTTCATCTCTTCAGCTTATTACTGAACGCGCGGCACCTTCCATATCAGGTAAGTATACAGAAAAGAACCCCAGGGGGGGAGTGATCGTACAATAAGGAAATATGTATATTATGTACCACTCGGTACAAGCACGAAGTCCGCTATAACCACATTATAACAGGATTGTTCTTCAGCAGCGTTTACGCGTCAATTGCTGCGCGCGAGGCTTCGACGATCGAAAAAACCAAAGTGTGAGAAGCTAATGATTCCGATACAATGGAACTTATTTTCCAACCCCTGCGGTCGAGCGATGATGTACCGAGGGTCGACTTTTTGTTGCCAGGGAAATAATTTCAGAAAACCGAATTTCGAAATCAAGATCGAATTTTAACCAAAGTTTGAGGGTCCAACTTTCTCGTCCCTCTTCTTCTACTTCTGCAGCAGCAGCGGCCAGCTCGGCTTCTTCTAATCCTCGAAAGACGACGGGAGTCATGCAGCGCGACGTTCACGCAGCGAACGAAGGTGTCTTTAAACCGATTAACCGAGGTGGTCTACGGGTTTCCGTGTCACTTCGCCTCTCCGTTTATACGTATATGTATTACAACCGTATAGAAGTATAATATAAACTCGTATAGGGATGCCTTTACATTAGTCGAAACGCCGCTGCTCCTGGATATTTATTCAAAGAATCGGATTAAAAGACGCAGGTAGCACAAGCCTCCGCATAATATTAGGACGAAACTTAATAATTAACGTGTATAGTAGGCACAAACACATACGTGTGCGCGGGACGTTTCATTTTATAAGGGTTGCGAACGTGTAGAAGCGCACGAATAATTCACCTAGGTATTCCTGCGTATACGTCATAAATTAATTGCGCGTCCGACGTAAAAAAATTGAAAAACTGAAACCGCGGTGCGCATCGAGCCCTGAAGGATCATCGTCATATATAATAATCGAAAAAGTGAACCGATACATGAAACTTGTAAGCGACCGCGCCGCGGCGCAGTCATGTCGTAATTAACCTTGGACTCGATTCTTTTTTGTAGACATATAGACGCATCCGTATCGTTTGCCTTATCCCGATTCAAGATCAGCCCTCAAATTCGCAAAAAATCATCGACTCGGTTATAAACTCGAGACCGTGGTCGTCTCGGCCCTCCGATCGTAGAACACGGGATCATTTAAATCGATGCATCATCATTCGAGAAATTATTCGCAAAGCGTTAGGCACGTACACCGAATGACTGACTTTTTCGCTTTCCCAAAGAGGTCGAAGAAAAAAACAATTGAAAGATGATTTACCGTGAATGTATACACGTAGGTATACCGCATATAAAATCCGAGGAACCCATGGAATTTAAAACGTTCTAATGACTTCACTTCAGGAGGCAAACAATCCTCGCGATCTTATCAAAATACCGAGGGTGATTGATGCGAAATTTTTTATTTCCATTAGTTTATTTTTTAATTTTTTCCCCCCTGCGGTTGATTTTTGTCCTCTTTCTTTCCTTCCCCATCATTCTTTTATCTCTTCCATTTATTTATTTGTAGTTCTCTGAATCGAAGAAGAGCTCGTGGAGTTGAAATCCGCGTATGGACTTTTAACGATTTGAGAATCCCTGTCCGTGTTGAGGGTATCTTCCGTCACGGCATCTCGTACAAGAGAGAGAGATGGAGAGAAAGATGGAAAGAGAGAGAGAGAGAAAGATAGACGGGAGAAAAGGTGAGCTAGTGAGAAAAGGAAACATGAAAGACCAGAGGGAGGTGGAAGGTGAGGTGAGGTGAGGTTAGAGAGACAAAGATACCGAGCTGTAGATGAGAAGAGGAGGAGAATAAAAGAAGAGAGGTGGGCTACGCAGCCTCCCGCAGAGTAATATGCTCTCGCTACATGACGTCCTCGAACCCCCTTCGCCCCGCACTTTCTGTCTCCCTTACAGGCCCTGGAAGCGGCGATCCCGACGCAACGGCATCCTCGCCTAGCTAAAGTTGATCAATGTTTTAATTGCTGTTAATGATTCAGAGATATCTCACGTGCCAGAGATCCTCAGCTCCGAAGAGGCACCCTATTATTAGACGATCAACGTACGTATACCGAGTTAAGAATATACCTGTGGGTACGTAAAATAGATGTACGTGTACAACGTATACCTACACCTGGAAAGATATGCGCTATTGAACAGGACTGACAAAATGTGTTGTCGAATCAATTGTTCTATTCTGACGCGAGCAAAGCAACCGTAATTTCGTAACACGTTTATGTATCCGATTCTTTCTACGCTGCAACGCTAACTGTACGGTGTCTACATGTATACGAGCATCTATATAGATATACATTAGCCGATGGTATTTATGCGCAAGTAGATTCTTGGGATACAGCTACGGGAGATCGTTGAACCACTCGAGAGAAGCATAATTTACGTAGACAGAAATAATTTTCATCGTATTGCACCCAGAGAACGCAATTGTTGACATTTCCTCGCGTTCTTTACAGTCGCCTGTGTTAAAATCGGTTTTTTCTCCATTTCTTGCTTTTTGTTTTTTCATTTTATTTCGTTCTACTGAAAAATGAAGAAGCACGAACGAAGTGAAAGAATAAATATTTGTCTCGCGTAAACTCCGAATGCATGATTTGTATTTTTATTAATTTTTTTTTTTCTCTTCAAAGTTGATCGAAAGAAACGTTAAACATTTGTCAGCACTTGAGCCACGAGATTTCTTCATCATCTTATCACAGCACGAAAATCACTAGGAGACTATACTGCGTAGGTAAAATCGATCGGTAATTTTCGTCAAGATTTTTCTCCATGCAAATTTCGTGCTCGTGATACGCGACTGTCGCCTCATCTGCTTCCGGTTCTGACAATGGAAGGTTTGCGTATGATTCGCTACCAAGTTCAGGTCGTTCACCGGCGTAATACTCGTCTCGCGTATACGTATCGTACGTACTACATACATGGGGATACGCTGTGGTACAACGTAAGTAAGCACATAGATCCATTGTATGCATACATTAATATACATGGTGGTATATGACGGTATTGTATAAAATCACACACAATCTCGTCAGTCTTGTTTGTGTCCACATAATAGATACGTGGCTAACCTGTGCATTTAAATACATACCTGCGCATGTACTATGTGCTTACATACGTGGGCACATACTACCCGATGTTTGTATTTACTATAGCAGTGCCTGCCCCGGTATATCATACGTACAGGAATTGTATGCTTGGATCCGTTATAAAATCGTGATAATAAGAACGTACGTTAGATAAGAAAATTTTCTACGTATCCACGTACCGCGTGTAATAGATCGGGAGGAGCAGAGTGATTGACCAGCTAATCTAATTTCCATGTTATTAGAAATTTTATTCAAAGTTTGCATTCGAAAAATCCGCAGGGCAGCCACTCCTAACTTGGAGGATTTGAATTGAACAAATAGAAAAAACACGTTGGATATTTGAAGTATAATTAGTTTAACACCGGCAACATCAATTCCGGAAATTAAATCCCGAGTTAGACACACGTATGCTGTGTAATACGTTTGACGAAATCATAAAAATACACAAACACACGTAAACAACTAGCTTCGGTGTATTTCTCGTATAGACTATTAGCTAGACGCACAGTCGCGTCTTACGTGCAGAGATACACCAGAGAGTTGGTAAGCATAGCGTACGTCCGTGAGATAGATACTTCCTTAATCGCATTTTATACGCAACTTTGGGCCAGAATGACACCACGGGAGTCCATGATGGTTATAAAATAGTATCTGTCAGCGCGTAGGCAAGATTTGATGGCACATTGTCATATTAACTGTAGGGGTAATTTGTCCGTACTCTTTGAGACACCTATAAACGTACGAAACTTATCTTGTCTGGTATGGCACGGTGCTGTATGTGGAAGAAACAAGACTACCGGCCTCTTCCTACGCGACTCGGAACCCGACGTATAGCGTACGAGTATGTGTAGCTTATACGCGCCTGTACATCATATACGCATGTTTATAAAACGATAATATACCTCTCGGAAAGTTGCTCCCGTATTATAGTTGAATATACGATCGTAAGGGTGAGGAAGAAAAAAAAAGACGAAAAATTAGAAGAAAAAGAAGTAGGTGATGCGTTTTGGTTTCGGCCCCATTGGACTGGTGCAACTGCAGCCTGAGGGTAAATAATATCGACGCCCAAATCGAGTCGCCGGTTGTTCGGTTACTCGATAGATGTTTCTTGAAGTTTTGTTGCTCCCTTGAAAAGTTTAGCCTGTTATAAGAGTGACTCCATAAAGTATGTGAGTTGGTTCGTACGTACGGAACGGGCGTCTCACGCACATGCGTAACTCATTTTAGAAAAGAAGATCACGGTGAGGCGGTGTGTGTGGGCCTCATTAATAGACCAATCGACTGACCCTAACCCTGCTTCTGCGGCTATACGAGAGAGAAAAAGAAGGGAAGTAGGAAGAGGAAGATTGCCGTGTGTGCTCGTGGCCTCTGAAAATCTTCGACCACAGATACGGTCCCGGTTCTTCTAAACGCGAAGACGCGCACCGCAGCTACGCGGCGGTGGGAATTTATGGAAAATCGACACGGACCCGACCGGAGCGTCCAACTATTAACGATCGGAATATCTACTCGGTAGTACTTTGATGCGCTTCATTAAAGACCGGCTGAATCCGAGGCGCGGGGATCGATACGCGATGGTTAGCGCACCGAGATGTTATTATATTCGTTTTACACGTAATAATGTAACCTGAAAATATACCGAAGCGCCGAGAAAAAGCCGGTCTGGGATGTGAGTGATAGAGCACATATTATGCTTTATATACCTATAAATATCACCAAAGGATGTAGATGTGCGGAGTTTCACGAAGCCGGGAACTAGAACCGGAGGTTCGAAACGCACGAATAGCTGCCGCAGCGGCTGCACCGTCGAACGAACCCCCATGATGCTGTGCGGCGCGGCGTCTGCACGGGCAGCGGCAGCATCTCATACCTATGCGCGCCTTCCGCTGAAATCTTCTACTCACGATCCTCGGCATATCGGTTGAATCTCAACGGCGGACAATCGGTATGAGATCTCTATAGAGTTGGGTAGTGCCAACTGCATACCGTAAGCTTTGCTTTGTAACTTATAGGATGCATCAGCGGTGGCAACGGCAGCAGCAGCAGCAGCAGCAGCAGCGACGGAAAAACGAAACGATACGCGCGAGCTGCGGTGTAGGGATATAACTGCGAGCGTATGATCCGTGACTCCGTGTTCGAGTGCATATGGATGGATACCCAAGTGTGGATATCACGGTTCTTAGGTGCCACGACTCACAGCGAGGTAGTGATAATAATAATTTCGTTCACTGTGTAGTCAGCATCGAAGGTATAATCCTAAAGAGCGTTTCAAGTTCCGATCCATGCCTTTCGAAGACTTCACATCGACGGTCACCGTGGTCCGAAAAATCGTGAACCTTGACGCGACGGTTAGGGTCCGAAGCTCGTACAAAATTTTAAATCGCCCCCTGCTGGGTAGAACACATGACAAAATCTTCGCCTCAGCTATAGGAGAAGACCTCCTATAACGCCTAATCATAATTATTGATTACGATCGATTCCTACTTTGCTGGTTTTATTTTCACCATAGGTGCTGTTTAAATTCTCCTTTTTATTTTGTGATTTACTTTTTGCTTTGTCGTTGTTTTTACAGGCGGCGCAGACGAACAAAGAGGATCGGAATATGCGCCGAGGGCCATTTGGTTAATAACGATTCACGCAATCGGTGCGATTCTAATTACCTGATAACCGTGGACAATCGAGGTTCCTTACTATACGGCCGAACGATGACCAAATGATTCAAAGTCTTTTAGAATTATTTTTCGTTCGAAAGAAAAAAACACCCGATGGCAGCCGCGGCTTCGTTCATATCACGAGCCTCGCGCTGCCGGCTGAGTACCCAAACGCAAAGTACCTGCCTACCTACCTTCCTACATAACGCGGGCCGATCGCGAACCGATTTAACCTTGGTTTGATCGAGAGCTAATTACATGCGAAGCCGAAGCCGAAGCTGAAGCTATATAAGCTAGCAGCAGCAACTAACGCTCACGATTTCAATATTTTAATTAACGCTCTCGCAACCAATCGGAAATCCAGCGTTAATTCGATTTTACAGACGAAGGCGCTAATTGCGATTCGGTGGTGTCGATTCAAAGATTAGATAGACGGTGAGCTGTAGGTATACCTACTTCTTCCACGACTCAATTTACTACCTTTTCCATGGAAGAATCAATTTAAGGAATTCAAAACCAACCTCACGATACGACTCGGAGAACAATCGCAACGGAAACCAGCTCCCAGATCATTTATAAACGGAAGCGAACTTGTCACTTTTTTACAAAATCGTATGATCAAAAAACAGCGAATATATTTCCTTCCCCAGTAAATTAATTTCCGAATAAAACCAAATCTTGATTTTGAGGCAAAAATTGGAATTTTTTGTTTCGCAGTATGTTCGTGCTAATTATTCTCCTGAATCGATCAGTCTTCCGGTGTAAAGGATTTCAGGTGATCGATACTCACTCAGCGCAACGATTCTTGAAGTAATATAAAGTATTTCACTATGGCACAGTAAAGTGGAAGTTGTCTCTGCCGCTTCTGG
Organism: Athalia circularis; assembly: GCA_963978495.1. Lineage (NCBI taxonomy): Eukaryota > Metazoa > Arthropoda > Insecta > Hymenoptera > Athaliidae > Athalia > Athalia circularis. Next base: position 30,000,758 of record OZ021700.1, on the reverse strand, counting down.
CAACATGGAAAATCGTTGTTCCATCCTCCGAGCAATAATCCCGAGCGAATAAAACTGCGGCTAATCATCGGCGTAACTGTTCTCTGACTTGCCAATGAATTTAATGACATTGAAGTTCGAAGCTTACCTCCGTCCGAAGTAGCGTATTTCATTGAGCGGAGTTTAGAAGCCGTACTTTCCTATAGTACTTTCATGCACTGGTGAAATTGGAGACGTACGTAGTTGTAAGGGCTGAATAAGAAGAAGCTGCAGCACCGGTACAGAGCAGTATAACGACTTACCTGAAAAAAGAAAGAGAAAAAAAGGAAATTATAAGATTATTTAGATTAGCGAGACGTTAAGTGGATGGAAATAATTTACGATAATTAACAACACGCTCGCGGTTTGCATGTGCAAGCTACAGATGGTACATTATAACAAAACACAGCTGCAAATCGTCGTTTCTGCATCCTTTAATAACCGAACATCGTCGCAAATTTTTACTCAGACTCAACAGATTATTCGCACAACATTTCACGACTTCCTATCCTCAAACTAGGTTGCCGATTGAGAAAAGTGATTTTTTTAAATCCGGTCTATCGAAGTTTTATGCATTCCCTTCTCGCCAAACACCATCATAAAAATCCGTTTGAAGCGTTGCTGTATATTTCTCCAACGGCGACTCGACCGTGGAGATGCGATGCCGCTCATATTCACATAGATATTCACCATATATACATATATATTAGGTTTATATACCGCAAAGCGACGAGGATCTCAGTTTATTCGACCGCAGTGACCTGCGGGAGGGACGAAAGCTCGTAAAAGATGAGAGAGATCAACCGTTGATAAGGTTTACGATGGAATCGTAGTTTAGATTTCTCAGGGTACGTTTCTTCATATGATATGCCCGGCACGAGCCCCGCGCAGAGCGATGAAGAACGTGTATGAATTTCTTATGAAAAGACTCATAATGTTATAGCTTTGGCCGTAGGTACCAACCAGCCAAACCGTCGCATAATGTGAACCAAATGTATATGCGTCCAGTGACAATCTCTTACGTACGCATTCGTGCGAGCATAATGTGGACGTACGTACGACATGTATAAATGGATGTATATTTGGTATAATATTTTCACAAAAGTAGAATGAAAAAAATAATGTGAAAAAAGTCAGGCGAGAGTCGTGGTTTCTGGGAATGAGCAGCTTTTTGGTTACCTACCGAATACCCCACGCAATCCCTCCCCCGTCCCCGAATCTTCCCCTCGGTATCTCGCCTTCGGATGCAATTTCAATCATTACATACCCGCGCGCGAGCAACGGAGGAGGATGGAAACGGTTTTATTCCCTTTACGCCCGGCGAGTTCGTTGCCTCGGCACAATGTTCGACACCTGGCCCTTTGCCCGCACATCGCACGGAGGAAGGTAGTCTCCTTCTATTTTCTTTCTCTCTCTCTTTCTCTCTTGCGCTCATCCTTGTTCGTTTTCCTCTGTCCCGAGGGCCGAAGGATGAGAGCGCCCGGCGGACTTGATTGAATCCCTGACGACCGCGGGGTGCATCAAGTAAGGAATACAAGCATCACCGAAAACATTCTCCATACGTTATACTTGTAGCCCCGCGAGAAACGCGTCTGAGACGTACACCGTGAACAATGCGGGTATCTAACTAACTGTCTTTTATATTAGAACTACTTCAGGAGTAGCCTACCTTTTATCTCACACGGTTTTGCTCCGGATTCTTACAAAGGTAGTAACGCTCCCCATCAACTCTTCGAGTACTCTTGCCAGTCCAACGCACCGGTAAAGACAGAGACCAAAACAAAACCCGTCTAACTAGCTCAAGAATTATATTCCCCCTCTATATAGTACGTTTCACTCCACAGGAACTGTACCGTACTGTTTCAACATTTAGCAGAGAAAATTTGATCTCAACGGTGCTTACATCGGTGACGAGTCGCAAACGCATTCGGAGATGAACCAGGTGCGTCGTAGTCCCTCATTTCAGTATCATCGTTCTGCGAAGAAACATTTTTGACGATGGAAAATGAAAAGGTCCACATATGTCCGGCGGATATCAAGGTGATCAAGTCGGTTTATATCATCCTCGCGGTATGAGTACCGACACTGTTAACTCAGTACTTATTGTTAGTTAGGCACCGCTATCCGGTCTTGTCGGGTGTTGTGAGAGTTTGTGGTGTACGCGATAGTTGAATAGCGTGGACTATAGGAAGCGAAGAGTAGGAGATGGAGGTGAATCTATTATCGAGAAAGTAACGAAGGCGATGGGATGACTATGCGATCTGGAGGACACGAGAGAGGCGTTTGGTTTCAACGGGGGGTACCGACCATGAGTCAAAACTCCTCGACGAGAACTTCACCTCTCGTACCTATATTGCATCTAGGTATTATTATACCACCGATGCAGATATCCTCAAAACGCCCGGTACCCCATACCGGTTGGATACATACATATATGATTCAACGAAGCAATCGGTCAAAGTAAATTTTAAACTCGTACCCGCGACAGTGATGTACCGTGGAGGAACGGACGAAATTATCCTGCTCGGTTTCGGGGTTCGTCGCACGAAATCTTACGAAACTTTGCAACAGGTGCGGGAATAGATCGAAATACCGCGTTATGGATACGTACGAAGTTACGCAAGAAGACAGGAAGCGGGTCTGAAATATTCGCCAGGCGTCCTTGGAATTGGACCTGACCTCTGCAGCAGCTTTCGAATTATGCCGATGGCTCTTTATCTGCGTTACGTATAGTTACGAAAGTATAATACTCCGCACGAAGAGAAAGAGTTTCGAGCATTCTTGCTGATCGTACGATATTAAACGGGACATATACGTATGTATGTATCTTTACAAAGCCGTTACGGGTCAAAAATATTGTACATTGTATGAGTAACGTACCAAACATGTACTCGATTCAATGCCATGGCCCGTCACATTCTATACCGCATGGCGCGTCGCGCACGAGACGTGACAAAATATTGGCCGTTGGATCGGAGTCTTAACGTTGCTCCGTCGCCCGGTGAATGTAAACGACCGGTCAGGTATTGGCTATCTGTTGTTGTGTATCTGGTATATTGTTAAGTTAATTGAAAGAAGTGATAAAATCGCAATGTTTTTGACATTAAGCGGGGGGTGGACTCGGAGCGCCGTGGTGATGAAGGATGAAGTGTAGGGTACAGCTATGTTTGAGAAAGAGAAAAATGGAGCGAGGAAGAAAAGAAGAAAGGGAAAGACCACCTGAGCGGTCAGCCAGCCTCTTTCCTTTCCTTTCCTTTCCTTTCTTTTCATCTCATTTCGTTTCTACATACGTCCGTAGCCATCGGAGCGGAGTTGCCACCGCGACGCCTCTGAAGATTCTTAATTGTAGATAAATAATGCACCGGAGACTTTTCAGAGTGAAATTAGCCATTCAAAACGCGAATACCTGTTCAGACCTTCGGTGAGAGCTGATTATATCGTACCATTGTCAATGTTTGTACTATATCATGCTCTTGTTTGCACTCTCCAGACTTCAAGGTCGCTGCCCTCGCTCAAGATTGATGAGAGAATTCAAGGGTGAATTTTACAGAGTTACCATTCACATTCAGCGTCGTGATTTTCTCTCATTACGAGTGTATCGGTTCAGCCGGTGTTCGCATTCTGGAACGTTAATTCCAGCGTCATTCCGCGATGTGTCGTAATGGGAGCTGGCAGAATCGACGTGTCGTGCGATCTTACACCGTGAATCGTGAGTACACATCGCACGCCGTAATGTGTTCGGTATCAAGCCCGACGTTCGTTCGTCGGTTACGATATATCTGAAACTAAATCGTTCTGGATATTTTTCCCCCCTTGCATCATCTGAAATAGACGCATTTCTCTCTTACCCAACAAACGACACCCGAAAGACTTTCGCACCGATCACGATACAACGAGCACGTATCCGATTTGGGTACATGATTACCCATAAACCACGCGTACAACGTTCTCGAATACCGCAACAAAAAAAAACAAGTAAGAGAAGGGATATCAGACGGACAACTTTCAGAAATTTTCCTACGTTTTGTTTCCGTGCTTTTCTAGTTGAGAGCTGACATCAAGTTTTCCCTATGCAACGCGAGTGATTTGTGTGAACTAACGGAATGAGTAAATTGGGTACAGAGTGGGTTGAGTAATACCGTTGGCTGTTGGAAGATCGAATCGATCGATTTATGAATTTACAGCGACACGAATTTACAGGCCAGCATATCGAACAGTCCGGAGTGACATGGCCAGCAGCAGCAGTAACAACAGCAACAGCAGCAGCGGCAGCAGCTCTAGCTGGTCTCGCCATGGCTCCGGTACCTACAGATAATTATCGGGCAGCCTATACCGTGTTTTACGAAGGAATGCGTTTCTTGTATATCCAGCAGTGGTCAGCGCTGAGTGGAACCCCATCGCTGCCGCAGCTTATATCTGCAACTATTATTTCCCCACCACAACGGCAACCTTGCTGCCAACGTGCTAGTGTTATTCAGCGACTATTTACCAGTTTTGCATCCACCTCCTCCAACTTGGCTCGTCAGTATCAGCGAGGAACGGGAATAAAGGTACGAACTTACACACGGCCACGGAAACGCACATTTATACTTTCACTTCGGCACATTCATCTCGGAGTTAAATAGAATATTACGAACACACTCGCGTTACGCGGTACGACGCGGTGATTGAAGGTATCGCAGCGATTCTGGTTCCGGTGTTTAAAAAACATATCTACATTTCCCAGAACTGCCTAACACATTTTTGCCGATACACATGAGGTATAATTATTCGGGTAAGACGAGGAAGAAGAAGTGGTGCAGTTACAGGTGAACCTGGTCGTAATCCGGACCCCTGGAAGCGTAGCCGTGGGATGAAAGAAAAAGATGAAAAAAATAAGAGAAAAAGAGAGGAAGAGTGGAACATGAGGGGCAGAGGAGTGTATAGAGTTACTTGGAGTTAATAAACTCAGGGTCGAGCCCCGAGATCGGACTTCGTGCTCACCACCCTCTTTCATCTACGGACCAACCACAACTCCTATGGCTCAACCGCAGACATCGCAAAGCGGACACCCACAGATTATTTTCTTTCGAGAACCTGGAGGTCGTCTCGTCTCTGTCCCTTCCATCCCTCTACCCTTAAACTTTGCCTGCGCATAAAGATATATATGTGCGTACACATGTTCCGCTATACCGGAGAGATCCCAATCGGCAAAATTAGGAGAAAAACTTGAGAAACTTGGGACCCTTGGGCCAGAAGATCTCAAATCCTCTTTCCGCATCAACAATTGGTTCCTCGGAGTCTTGTAAATGTCGGATACGATACGGTCACTTGGTTGAAAATCCACATTGCGGAAGATCGCGTGGAATCTTTTACGCGCTGCGTTCCATCGTTGTGATATATTTGAAAGTGAAAACTGCGTCACCTTCCAAGATCTTCGAAATCAATATAAAATTTACGCTCTAATTAGTACATCGAGTGGATTCAAGAATAATTGCAGGTCGTTTAGATCGCTGAAAATGTAGTATATAGCCTGGGTTAAATGATGGAGACGCGATGGGATGCGATGAGACTCCTTTCTCGCGGTATACTTCCATTCTCGTAACTTGTTTCCGCGAGTTATTCGAGATTCCTGTCCCCTGCAGAAGCCACTTTACGGCGCTTGGACGCTGTTGAAGCAACAGCAGCAGCAGCAGCAGCAGCAGCAGCAGTAGCCTTGAGTATAAAATACGGTGGGAGATATCTTATTGGATTACTGGCACATCGCCTGACTCACCACACGCGTAAATTAGCTTCGATTCCCTTAACGAATCCTGAAACGTTTCACCACCTATACTGCATTCTACCCGTACCTACAACCATCCGACACATCCCAACGTTGCCTCGCGCTACTAGAACTACTTTTAGTCTAATTAACGGCTCTGCATTCCATCGAGATTAATACCTTCCACCTTAAATTAAGTGCCAAAGATTTCTCAAATTTTTCATGCTGAGCTATGGGCGGTCAAATATTTCAGACGGATTTTATTGATTTTATTTTTCTCCCTCCATTCAAATCATTGCTATTTTACGTATTCCTCGACTCGACGCGATGATATCTTTTATTCCGGACCAATTTCAGTGCTCGATACAACGAACAATCAATTGTACTTTCGTTCAATTGATCATATCAGCATCTCAGATTTATTAAGTATTAATACACTTGGGCTAATTGGCGCCGGGCTTATTACGGTATAGATACACGAGGCGTTTGAAATAACGAGAATCGTTGTTGCCTAATTAATTACCGTTATTCTATTCTCACGGCGCGTATATAGGTAAATATGTGTTGTACATACACAACACCTGCACCTCTATCTCCGGGCAGATAAAATAAGAGTTACGACCGATGGAGTGCAGTCGTTTCGTTCTGACACTGTTTAAACCATTTTCTCAGTTGTTGAAATTTTCTCCTCTCTTTTTTATCTCCTCCTTTCTCCTAACCGACGCGATTGAATCGGTTTCATATATGAGGAAATTGACAGGTGTACGCGCGCGCGCGCGACGCGTAAATAAGATCGTAGATTCACATTATGAGAAAATTCTCGGTGTTTTCCCACGCTCCGGAAAATGAAGTACAATTATTTGCGGCGCGCCCATTTCGAGACTCCGTACCAGCTGCAGTCCTGATGATGCTGGTTATTTTTCCAGGAATTTTTTGTTCACTTTACGCAAAGCTTTATAACCAACCGAGTCCATCGGTGCAACGGCCGCGTATTCTTGCAGGCTATCATTAACGCTGAAGAATTTTTATTTTTTTTTCCTCTGTTAGTTTCTTCATTGTCTAAAATCGAACGGATCTTTGGTACGGCGACCTGCATCGATTCAACGATGAAAACATGTAATTAACTGGTTCGAACTTTTTCGTATGAGTTAATATACCGTTGTATAAACGAATTTTTGAGAGAATCGTCTTGAAAATCTGAAGGGCTGTTAGGCACCTGGCAAGGTTCGCAGAATCATGACGATCTAGAATCCGAAAAAAGCAGATCAAAGAGCAGTGTAAATGCGGGTAGACAAAAACTCGGGATTTGCGGAACCGGCGCGAAGAGAACGAAGCGACTCGTTGTCACGGTCGAATAACGAAGGCGTACAACACCTTACGTGGCTTAATACGTTGTACTCCAAAACGTACTCTATGGCATACGAACGAACATTGCTGCGAACGGGTGTATATCGGAGCGTGCATCATGCACAGGTGACACGATGGTGATTTACCGGTTTTTCACAAGTTTTCATTACCTACGTTTCGTGTAAACACGGACTTGGTCTAATTAAAACAAATCAAAACAGCCTCGCGTCGGATCGTGTCGTCGTTGTTTCCCCTCGAAGACATAGCTACCCTGCACTGCACCCATCGTCATCCTTTAACATGCAGTCAAACGAACGGAACGGGAGGTACTCCAATGGCACACATTTATAAACAGCACACGTCGCTCGTCGTTCCACGTCTTTGCATTTATAGGCTCACATGAGTGTCGCTTATCCACCGCATGCGAGTTTATCCAACGTAGAAATACAACATAGATGCGGTCCCTACTAATTGCATCAGCATACCAGTTTGCCATGTCAAACTGCACCTGTGATTGCTGCTGCTGCTGCTGCTGCTGCTGCATTCGCTGTTGCTGTTGCACTCTCTTTTGGAACGGAATCGAGTGGGGCGCGTCTTCTACCTCGCGAAACATTACTCTCGCTGTCTCTTTCTTTTTCCAACTCTGTTTTCCACTCACTCTCCATTTCTACCAAAGACAAGGTTGAGCAAATTTCTGAACGCATTCCTAAACGATGTTCTATAGCTGGATAATTACTCGCACAAATTAGTAGCGAATGCGAATGAATTTTTACCTCTTCCAAAATCGTCTTTTGTCAAATAATACAATTCGATGCCGATAATTTAATTTCGCATTACGAGGTAGCTGCGGAGGGTATAATACAAGTGCAGATCTTTGGACAAGATACGGTTTGCAATGTAGGCAGACGTGTACACTGCACGAGATGCGCGTGTGCACATATAGGTATACGTCGAGATGGAAAGAAGGCGAATGAATAACGCGGAGGTAGCTCTGTGCCGGGTTCAATCAGTTGGGTGAGGATACCTTTGCAGTCTCGACAGCAGCAGCAGCAGCAGCAGGATTTCTGTAGGAGTGAGCTAATTGTACGTTTGGTTTAATTAGCATGCGTATAAATGCCCGGGTACATGCGGGGTAGGTTGGTACAAGTTTCTCGGTTGGATGTTGGGAGTTTGGACGCTGCATAAAGCTGCAGCAGCAGCAACGGCAGCACCGCATGCGTGAGTCGGAGCAGTATATCACTCGTGACAAAACGCGACCCGTCAAAGTAGTGGAAAAGCCGTTTCGCCATTAAACCAAGCGAACGAAGTTGCTGCGGCACATACCGCGCGGTACACACATATACACCGATGATTCACGGGGGTATCGCGTACAATACCTACGTACCTACCTACCTACCTATCCATACGCGCGTGTATAGCTCTTCATTTGGCGGTCGGCAAAAGTTTCAACTCTCCGACATCCCCGGATACTCTCAGCCGCGCAATGTTCGATTGGCTATCATCAGCGTTACGAGGAGCAACAAAGATTGCGATATTACATACCGCGCGTATATATCCTTACCACACTGAAAATTAATTCATACTCTCCCCATGCGGTTTCGCCCCCGTGCAGCGAGCCCGATCACGTCGCTTACGGTAATGAATCAAACCTCCGGAGTCTCTATATAACATATCCAGACCCCGATGGCTCTTCGTACCCCCGCTGCACATGTTGAATATCATGCCACGCATCTCTACATGAAATTAGAACGTATCGAAACTCCGGAGATACTGAAAAAACACCGAAGAATAGAACTCGATAAACCTCACCTATAAGTGTATTACCTTTTTCCTCTAAACACACATTAATAAAACAAAACCGCGTAATTCAGCCTCGAAGGTATCACCATTACGTAAGAATAGTTCACCTGTCCGCTATTATATTAATGCTGCAGCCGTCGTAGTTGGAACGCTCAACTTCATCAGGTGGTTATTGTTCGATCGGTACGATTGTACGTACATGCTGCAGATGCAGGCGTAGTACCTACACTTGGAATGAGAGTATTGCGTGATTTAGAAAGTGAGCAATTCCGCCCCGCGGAGATAGTTCCGATGGAATTAGTTAAAAAATGGGGAATTAAATGGAATGAGTGAACGTGATCGGTGTTAATATATCTTCGAAATGTTTCTGCCAGGAGCGGGTATGTATGCACGGGCTTATACGTAATATACGTACATAACGCGTCGTGCATGTGTGTGTGTATAAGTAGCGGCAGCAGCAGGTGCCACGTTTAGGTGCACCTATAAGGTTCGTGACAATCTCAGCCGACGTGGCTATACAGCGACTTCGGTGCTGCAGGAGTCGGCGTAAAAGATAAGATAAGAAATATGTAGGTCTGCGCTGTAGATCTGCAGCAGGAACTTCCAAGAGTTTTATGGTCTGCCCGTGGCAATTTTTTATTATTATTTTTTAATTTGTTTTTTTATTTTCGTGAACCTTTTTCCCCGTTTACATGCGGTAGACCATGATGGCAATCCCGTAGCAGCAATATGGCGGTAGAGAAGAGTTGGAAACTCGGAAGGATCATTTCCGAGAGATGGACACGCCGGAGGGTCCTGTTTTGTAGCAGAAATATAAGGACCCGGGACGAGGCGGCGTCTTTAGGTCGTAGCTAGGGTTTGTATAAACCGCATTTGTTCCCTTTTCGTTTGTAGGTATATCGTATAATATAGAACGGGCGATTGTTCCTCTTCTTCGACTAAATTATACAATTATAGAATAATATATTTTGCGGAGGGTATTTTTCTGTGTAAAGTAACTACAGCAACGATTATGGCGAAAGTCGGCTGCGAAGGTATAACAGCAGGTCGATTTTAACCGAGGCGCCAGACACGACCGAAACGACCGACCGACCCGAGAGGGATATTTCCGAAAGACTCCGGGCGATATTTTTCAAAGCACGGATCTCGGATATTTAATTTCCCATTTAAAGTATGCCTTATAACGCTATATACCATATTGCGGGGGCGGTCATTTGTAATCATTAGCTCTGCGGCAAACGTTATTCCGATGGTCTATACGTATACAAGAATGAGAAGATGAAGAAAAAGAGGAAGAGACGGAAAATATGTGTGCATTGCATTTCATTGGCGCAGCGGCAACTCCAACGTCCTTGCGGACGTATCTTTACATCTATACGTTGTTTACGTACATACACACAAAATGTGCCGCGAGTAATGTGTGTATGTTTTTTTGTACGCCCATTTTGGTCGCCCGAGATTTTGTCGGCTCGTGTAATTCCTGTCCGTATAGAGAGAAACGTCAGCAGTATCAGTGATTATATTGGTTTCATTTATTATACTTTCATGAAAATATCAATAAACCGGTCGTTCACCTAGCTTTTTCCTTGCTACGCTGCTATTGAAATATACCTAGATATACGTACCTGTACAAGATCCCGATGTATGTCAAGCATGTATGTATTATGTATGTATCTTAAAATACTTTTACATTATATCGGATTCCAAGTTACAAGGTTTCCGTCTACATGTATAATGTCATCGGAAGGTATTATACGGCACGAAAAATTAATTTAACCGAATTCGTTCAATTACGAATGCGGATACAAATGCAGCATCGGCATCGCCATTCAATGCGTGATGATAATTCGATTCCTCCGCAGGCCCGTAATGCGCGCTCTAATCACGACGTATATTACACAGAACACGCTGAATCGCCTATGGATGATGATGATGACGATCCCGGGCGTCGCTTTTATGGAATAAAATGTGAGTATAATAAATCTCTTGTTACTCTCTCCCTCTCTTTATTTCTCAATTTCACAGTAATTTGCAGCTTTCAAAGAGAATCAACCAAAATATTCTAGTCTTCGGCCAGACGCGGCATAATTCTACTTTGACCGTTTCTTGGCCCTCGACGATCTTCGCGTCGGCGCCTTTATTCTCCAAAACTCTTGCTGCTACTTTTATTCGTGCGTAGCGACGAATCACGGAAAGCATTATTTTTTCTTTTGATTTAAATTCCGATAACGCCAAAACGCGGGTGATGAAAATTATTTACGCTGCAGTGCGACACGTACCTCATCTGAGAGGATTTTACTGAATGATTTTGCGTGAATTTTGAGAATCCTATTTGAAAGACGGAACAAAACGCACAAAAACGATCGAACGATTACAACGAGAGCGGAATCATATGTACAACAGGAAATATAGAAATGAAAACTAAATCCTGTTTTCAGAGAGTCTCGTGGAGATCGTATGAATGAATGAAAAAATGAATGGATATCACGCGTTAAAACGTTAACAAAACGCTTTCTTCCGACCACCCCTAACGTGGTAGGAAGATGCTTACTTAATAGCTTATAGGTATCTATACACATAATATAACACAGGTAGAAATTTCTCACATCACTTTATTTCACGTGGAGAGTTGCAGTGTGGTTCGTATGAGTATGTGTAGCCAGAACGCAGCGAGATCCATACAGTGACCGTAGGAAGAAAGAGAAGAAGAAGAAGAGGAATAAGAAGTCCGCTGTCGGTAAAGGAGCGGGGAGACCCCCGTGGCGCGGAGCTATCGCGGTACAAGCATTTTTCCCGTAATACCTTGTAACGTTAAAAGACACAATTGATAAATCGTAGGACGTTGCGTTTTGCGTGTCCAGTTGTCCGGTCAAGAATCACATCGGAGGGGGTCAGAAAACCTGCCACCGATCTGTGACCGAAAGCCTCCAAATTTCTGGCCTCCTTATAATTAATCAGAACTTATAGACCCCGGCAATCGACTAGAGGGGAATCATCGAATCCGAACATCGGCGCAATCGGTGTTGCGATTCGTTTTTTCACATGTTTTCTTCTCCCGCTTCGCCGATGGAATCTAAAACGAACCAAAAAATAAAAATTTTGTGAACGTATAATACTTCGCCCGCAGATGGCCCGCAGCGAGGATGCAGTGTGGCAAATTATTCTATTTGATTGGTGAAGATTTTAGCCTCCGTATTTTTTTCTCTCATGGCACGCAGAGGTGGATCACGAGGAGAAAACGCCGTCTAAAAGTTGTGATGGTTGAATCCCCGTGGTAACGGGACGTTAGCAAATTGCTCGCAATTACGGGAACCCAAGGCACGAAACTTGTGGATAAAACGTTCGACGAACGAATAAACGAACGGACGAACGACGAGTGAAATCGGACAGAAAAATGAGATCGATCAACTGCCCTGTTGCCTGTTAATAACACAACGTTGATGCGGCAGCTACTGAGACCACATGACCGCGCAGCCATCAACGTATTTTAACCTGACGTGCACGAAAATGTACATTATAAGTATATAATACGGTATATATATGATGGACACAATACATACACACATATACATACAAACTACACAACTTTTTGCTAATCACGCAACAACAAAATGATGCGTGAAAAAATCGAGGATGAAAAACCCGGGCGTAATCACTCGCCGGTTAAAAATAGAAAGAAAAAATTTCTTATCCCTTTTCCTTTTCTTCTTCGTGAGAGATAAAACGAAACAACTGGCCATGAATCGTTTAACGTGAAACGAAAAAAAAAGCAACATTTTCAAATAAAATTATAAAATATTTATAATTTTTAATTGAATGGACTCGTAGACACGTGAGTAAACTATACAGAGCGGTTCGTTTAATGCAGAAACTGCTAATTACGCACGTTCTCAATGAAAGAGTAAAAAGTATATACATACGTGAGTGGCACAGCACCTTGTGCAAAAGTAAGAAGAAAAAAAAGATAGAGAGAGAAAAAAAGACAGTAGGGAGTTAGCTGGTTTTGAAGAGTCCCCTCCTGCCTCTCTTTGCAAAGGAAAGTGAAGATCGAGATTCGAGAAGTATGCATGCACGCATATACTCGCAGGAACTTTTATTTGCGCACAAACAAGCGAATGCATGTTATATTCATTAATACAACGCCTCGTTTATTATTTACCCTCGCAACACTCATATCTGTTCACTTAGTTAGTTAGCCGTTGCAGAGTAGCAGCGGCGGCGGGAGTGCAGTTTTTCGAATAATTTCCATGCACTTTTCTGTCTCATTGTGAGAAAGCGAAAATAAAAGGTACAGTCCGCTTCATGAAGTAGAAGATATTCCGAAGTAAGTGTGTGAGCAGCATGGAGTATGATTCGTAAAAGTAAAAGGTGTAACAAAGGAATTCAAACGCAATCTAATAGTTGGCGCTATTATCTTCGTCCTACTTGCAAAAACTAGACGATGTCACACGCTCTATATTCTACCTGGGATTAATATTAGAATGGAAAACGAAGTTCCTACGCTATACCTGTAACGTAAGCTGCACAAACACAACTCTGAGCTTCCGGCACATTTTTTAAAGCAAACTGCACGTACGGCCTACAGTTCTTGGCTCGCTGCCGCTGCTACTATTAAAGTCGAACAGAGTCTCTGTATAACTATATAAGTTACACGACGCGCTTGTAAAGGGAACTGATCTTTTAATCGACGCGCTTGAGGAGCGAAGACGCCGAGTACTTCGCTGGTGCAAGAAACTTTTGCTCACCTACATTTTAATCGACGAACGTATACAGCAATTACCTACCTACAGAGATCCGGTGCAAGTTGAGTCAGAGGAATTTTTTTAACGATTTAAAAGAGTCAATTCCCCGCACTAAAAAGGTATTTCAACTCATAAATAACATTGAACCATCCAACGTGCACTTCATTCGAAGATGTTTCCGATTACCAAACACCAAACAACAAACGCTGCATCGGAAGTTATTTTCCGTTAAGAATTGAAATTCGTGAGGCATAATGGCAGTTTTTTTTCCCACCTTCAATTTTTCTTTTTTCTTTCTAAATATTGAACTGCGAGTGTGTTGGGAGAGTCGGATAAGCTCCGTAGGCACCATCGGGATATCACCGGGATCTCTTATCCACATCATCCAAGAATCGGGCGGCGTGGAGTCCGCGTTCCTCGGCGCCGGCGTGCGCGCATTCCGAGGTGCGCGCGTGAACGTCACGACGCGGTACTCCGGGAGTACAAGGCATAGGATAATCATATCCTTGTATAGTAGATGTGTAGAAAAAGAAAGAAAACTTATACGCATCGAGCTGCAAGACTAATTTATATCCATTCCCCCGAGAAAAAAATCAACTTTTCATTTTAATTATTTTCTTTTTTTTATCGAATTCTACAAATTCCGTACACCGAGCGTATTAGAATACCGTTGGAAGTGCAGATCATCGAGTATGAGGCAGACCTCATCGCGAAATAATTGCATGCCCATAAAATTCTCATTGCATATGTTAAGCGCTTTGAAAACTTAATCGAGTGTGAATTTATTTTAGCGGATGCTGATTGCACCCACGTTTCAGTTATCCCGCTGATATCTCTATCTCTTTCTAGATTCTGCAAATTATCCTCGTATAGCTTCTGCTCGACATCCCTCACGACGGTCCATTCCATCCTTCCAAATTCACCTCCTCTTCCTCCCGCCCCCTATTTCGGAAGAAATCCGTCGCCCGAAGGAACCGATCGCAATGCTCCGAATATTTTGTAAATTACCGTAAGGGCCCGCGGTCACTCGACGGGGCAATTCACGATGACTACGGCCGAGTGGCTGCTGCCGGTTCGGGCGGGAAGCCCCTAATCAGCAGCGTCGTTTGTTTTTTCCAAATGACACGAAATTATACGGCTGGCTAGAAAAATATAGCAGAGCCGACGAATTACACGACGATATGAAAAAAAAAAGAAGAAAAAAAAAAAGGATAGCACTGTAGCCGCGGTGGTATAACATAACGTTCCGTTTTCCCCCGAAGTTCCTCCCTACCTTTCCGATCCTGGAACTCAAAGGACTCCTGAGCGAAAAAGGACGACGCAATTGCCAGTCGAGGCACAAAAGGCGCCCCTCATGCAGGGGTGATTAGGGACCGATTTCTACGATTCTCCGAGTCTGGACAATTACCTCAAACACTACCATGATCGACGCTTGGCGAGAATCGTCGATGCCGTGCAGCCAGTTTCAGTTCCACTATGAAACAACTCCTCAGACTTCCGAAAAATACCCTGCGGGTCGGATAATTTTCAGAAATCTTTTGTCTTCGACCAAGGAATATTTTGCTCTTTTATTTTGTTCGTTTGTTTCAATCATATTATCTCTAATTCTGAACATGCGCCGAAATTTTGCTCTTTGTGTTCTCAAAGCCTGGTGTAGTTTCCGAGAATGCGCTGTACAACGTATAGGTATATATCGGTTCGACTTTCCTACGATTTATTTTTTTTTATCAATTTATTTCGCCCTACCGCAGGTTAACGAGGATTATAACGGTGCAACTGAAGCTGTGTAACCTGCGTTTGAATATCGCAATATTCCCTGTTTCTCTTCAACATTTATGCGTACTCAGTGTATACGGGGAGTTGAAAATATCGTCAACACTGTTTGGCTGTACGCGAGCTGACGACGAGACGCTCGACTCAATCGAATCGGGAGCTGGTTGAAACCGTCCTACAAACGATCCCTGCAGCGCGGACAAGAGGCAAGAGTCTAGGCTTAACCGTCTCACGTTTCGACGGAAATCCTACACCTCGTACCGCGCTATCGGAGGTAGCTTCGTGAAATGTCCAGATCAAAAGATCTCGCTGCTAGTTCGTTATCTACAAAGAATCTGTATACCATATACACCCCCTCGTTCCTCGGTCTCTTCTTCCCTCCCGAATACGTACTACGTCGAAAGTCGACGTCTTCCGTAGCGGCGTCGTTCCGAGCGGACCGACCGCGACGACCGCCTAAACTGGGCATTCTTTAAATCAATCTATCAGATCGTTCGCGGGGTCGTCAAGGTCCGAAACTCGGTACCTCGGTCGGTTCGGCTGCCTCGCCTTCTTCGTACAACTTATCACGTAAGCGCCCAATTAAAGCTTAAGGACTCGCGTGTTTCGAAGGCAGAAAGGCAGGAGGTAGTATAGCATCGGCGACTGCAGTTTCGTTCAGTTTGCGGTTTGGCAGGGAACGGCGGATCGATGATGGCGCTGCCATTCGATCGGAGTACCTCGGCTGCAGGGCTTGCAGCGAGCCCGGTCCTTCTGCAGTCTCGGCATCGAGGAACAAAGTCACATCATTTAGTTGAACGCATCTGCGAGGTCCATCTCGATTCACGGCGTGGTTCACCGAGAAGAGTTGCTCATCCAGCAGAAGCGGAGAACCTCGAAGAGCGGAGCATTAACCCCGGTAGTTGGCAGCATTGCCGTTGGGACAACTGGAGATACAGATATGCTAATTCCCGTGTCGTTTACACGTGATATACAGCTGGACCGACGCAGACTGGAACTCTACCTCCACCTCCGTCTCCACCTCCGAATAATTCCGACTTCCGCAACTGCGAAACTATCGACTTACTCGCCATTCCTGAAAGCGGGGGAGTTGCTACGTTTTAACTATTTAGATCGAGATCTGCGAAACTGTCCTCTTCTTCTTTACCCTTCATTCCGATACAGACGGCTGGAACCAAACACCACAGTCTATGCTCGCATCCCGTACCGCGCTACACCCTTGCAGTCCAACCTCCGACTATGGTTATGGCAACACATTGCATCGGAGACCAATCACATTTGCAAACTCGCAAGCTTCGCTACAACCTCGGAAAACATGTTCCTTCGAGTTCGAAACAAATCGCTTCTCCTTTTCTGTAGTTCAATTTTCACTGTCTATATATAGATTATTTCCGCTCCGGACAATCGAAGGTTTCATATTCTGCAACATGGGATACGAAATGAAACTTTCGCGATAAAGATAAGGGATAGGTAGGTACATCATTTCGGGTAAATCGTTGGTAATAATACAAGGGTACATGAACGGTGCAGAGTTCCTAATAACTGGGCGTATCATTTTGCCGCGATTTGTACAAGTTATATCCTTAAATCTGTATGGTGCAAAGAAATAAAAATGAGGGGGGCACGGACGGTGGGAGAGCTCGATTGCGAATGTGATGTATAATCGAAGCGTGACGAGAAGCAGTTGAATCGAAGATAAATTAGGATCGGTGGTGCAGTCTTGCGAATTCCGAGGTTAGATCGGTTCCTCGAATTCTGAAAAAGGAAGGTTTGGTTTCCCTGCACGGCGCGTAAACCTTCCACAGTGCGCTGCAGTGCTGCAGGTATGAGTTTGTAAAACTCACGAAACTGAAGAAACTCAACTCTCAGCGCGATTTCACGACCGAAACGAATACGCGCTGAGGTCACTGAGTCGGGGAGCTTCTTCTTTTCTTCTTTTCCTCTTTCTCCCGCGCCATCTTCTTCTTCTTCGTAAATGACAGAACTTTTACGGATCATTGTCCTTCGGAGAATAATCATAAACGGTGGAGCAGCTAAAGTAGTTTTTAACGTTTTTCGGACGACGAGACGCTCCGGGCAAATGGATCGGAGAACGCGAAGCGAACGGGGGAACGGAGTCGAGCTTTGAGTCGAGATAATTTTTAGTATTTGAGAAAGACACGCCGATCGAGCGAACCGTAATCACTACAATTACAGTACCAACACCAATCCAGTTCCCAGAAACGTGCTCAAGAATGACGTACAACTTACACCGCGTCTTCCGTTCTCCAAGGACCAAACGCCGCAACGATCCGAAAAGTTCAACAAAAAAAGAAAAAAAAAAAAAAAACGAATAAACAATAAGAATACAAAGAAATGTCTTCAACCCCGAAAATATTACAATTTGAAACAATATGTAGCCTTTGTGCGGGAGTTGAAGTTAATTTTTTCTACCTCTGATATACGGCGAGGATTATTCGTAGCGCGGTGAACCATTGAATAAACTCGGCGTGTGGTAACCGAGTTGAAACATATCGCGCCTTCGGCAAACACGACCTTGAAGTAAACGTACCTACTACTCCTGCAGACCGTTAAAATTCTCTTCGTAGTCGCCGACGCTGCCTTCCTCCTCCGGGATCTGCGGGGAATATATCCGGAGGTGGCGCAATGTAGCGGAGAGATTTCTACCCGCGATCCATGCGTAGGCGCGCCCCCCAAAAGCCTGCAACTTATACCGCCTTTCCTCTTTCTCCTTTTCCTCCTTCTCATCCCCCTCTTACTTCTGGTTCTCCACAATTCTTCGCCGAAGTTATTTACTCCATCTGTCGTACATGCACCGTGTCGAACACAACTGGCACATCGTATTCCCTTGTAATCGACAACCTATAGACTTTGGGAACCCAACTCCGCACCGGGTTCTCCAAACAATCTAGAGATGTATCGGAAATCAAAAATGGAATTCAGGGACATAATTGTTTTTTCAATGGACGCGTATCGCGTAACTTTAACTTTTTGTCTTCCCTTTTCTACGCCTGCGTTATTTCCTCTGGTTTAGTTTGTTTAGATTCTTCTGGACCCTTTTTCTTTCTTTCTTTTGTCTATGTAGTTTCGCTATGGACGATTTTACGAGATTCTAATAGCCGTAGCCCCGTTCTCGGATCGTGTTGTACTATAAGGAGCCTGCAGGGTACGTAACGACGGTCGGAATCGCTTCTTAGAAACGTCGTCACCGCGTGTTTTACGCGATCCTTTGGGGTTCAGAGATTGTCTGGTTTTCAAAAATTTACGAGCACTCAAAATTACGCGTTCGGTACAAAATTCCTGGCAGAAGAACAGCTTGTTTTACCGCGGAGTATCAGGAAGAAGGTGATGGGTCGTCGACCTTCTTTACGTCATCTTTTAAGTCCATCTTATAGGTACTCGGCCAACAGCATTAATACCGAAGACGGCAAACTTCACGGTATTACAGAAGATCATGCGGGCAGAAAATGGAATCAACGACATTTTAAGCTGCCACTCGAAGATCTCAATCTTTTTCCTGAATAATTCCTAGGTTTGGGAGCGATCGATTATCGCAGGTTTAGAGAATTTATCGCAATTTCCCCCACGACAGTTGTAAAAGTCGGCACATGTACATACATCTTTTCTCTAGATCGATGTGATTACGGTAGACACAGAGATGGGTGATGTAGAAATAATTCTCCTCACATAAGATGAGCTAGACTGAAGAGAAACAAAAGAAGCGAATGGTACGATACACAAGGTACAAAACAAGAGAGGAGAAGGAAAGAGAAGAGAGTAGAGTATAGAAGGGTTAAAAATAGTATGAGAAGTAACCGCAGCAATGGGAACGAGTAGGTAAGTATAATGCGTACAATTGTGGGATATGGTGCGGGCTGGGGTAAGAGGAAGAGCTAGCGGGTAAACCGCTCCGGAGACGATAGTTGTCTGGCTCATGGGTAACCCGTGAGTAGTACGTAGGTTATACCTCGGAGCAAGTTTTAGCCTGGAAGGAGAAGAAACGGCGCGTATAAGGAGAGTAAGCAGGATTGAACCGTAAAATGAGAAACAATTAAGCTTTTATAGAGTTACAATCCGGGAGGCAGGAGCAGTGCCCCCCCGCACCTCATCCTGGGGCTCTGTTACAACTTGTTACAGCCTTGAAGATCGTCGTAATGCCAAAGACCCAGAGCCGATACATCGACCGCATTTTCTTCGAGTCTTTGCACCCCCTCCTGCCCCCTCCCGTAGCTCAGCCGTCTTTTACTTCTCGTCGTCGTCGGTTCAGCTCGTTTCTTCGTCTGATCCGAGCAGAAAATATAGATCGCATAACGCGGAGAACGCGCGCAGAGCTTTTAATGATGCATGTGCTCTTAATAGTCCGTGGTGTATTAGCACTACGATGGTCGGGTATATACGCTATCATGTATATAATATACTTTACCGTATGCACGCGGCGCTGCGATGCAATTTCATCGGCTATAGGCATATTTATATAGGTATGTAAGTACGAATGCGAATGTGTGCGCGCGAGTTCCAACGTGTGTACTACGGTATATCGTATACACATGTATACGGAGCCTCGGTATATACGGCTTATCTTTGTGATTTGCGGCGGCATTGCAGGGAGCGTTCGCGTTTATACGTACGTTTACGTTCACATTCACATTCGCATTTGCCTGAATATCTCGTCGTCGCGTGCAGAGGGAGGCGGTTCCCGACCACGAACGCGAGATGACTTAATAATCTTGGTTAATTAACGGTGTTTTTGCGGAGCATTCCTTAAACCGAGAAATCTACCCAGCAGCTCTCGATCTTTGCCCGCCTCGCCCTACCGTACGTAGAACCCAATCGGCAATTCTGCCGCATTTCTTCGGTTCACTCTTTCGCCAAGTTGTGTAACCTATCTACTTGGAGAAAAAAAGATGCGACGCGTTTATCAGCGGAACTGGACGCGCCGCGCGTATGTATCAATGTTATATCCTTCTTCTCCTCGTGCTGCCGTTGCTGCTGGTGGTGGAGATCAAAGCCCTTTAGCGGCGTGCGGATAACTTATATAGAGATATAGGTGTAATAAATTTTATAGAAACAGAGTGTTCAAATGTATCTATATATATGAGGGAGAAGTTGGTCCGGGTTTCGTGCGACCGAAGCTCGAACGTTTGCTTTGGTACGGGCCGCGCTTTGGTTGAGAGTCGAGCAAGTTTCGAGTTAAGAAACTCGAGTCGAGTCTCGCTCTGTTGAGGTGCGCGCGTGAGCTTCAGAGAAGATTAATTTCAAATCGGGTGGATCGCGCGCCGAGAGAGGCGTCAAGAGCGTGCAGAACCAATTTGTTCGCTTATATGATAAAACAGCTATATGTATATACCCGATGCCTCGGCACCAGCAGCAACAGCTCACCGATGTTCATAAAACTTGGACTGTCTTTTATTGGCCGTTCGGCACTCGAAGTTACCGGCGCTCACCGCAGTGCCCTTTTCACGGACCTTCCTGAAAAATAAACCCCGTTAACCGGGAAACTTTCGTCCTCAAAAAAAAAACCCTCCTCATTCCACTCAACGACCACCTTTAAATCACCATTTCTAAAAAGCAAGCCAGTACTTATTCCGCGCCCTGATTTATTGCGAAAATTACATCATAGGAGCCACTCCGCTGTTGCTGTTGCTGCCGCTTCTGCTTCTGCCGCTGACCAGTCAGAATCAATAATTACAGCCACTGCTTCACTGCTCGAAATCACGAACGTTCCCAATTCTATGGTATAACGTACGTAAACGTACTCCATTTGTGTATACGAACACTTGCCAAACTTCTTCTTCCATACCCACATCGACGCGAGTCGAGTCCTTTTGCCACATATGAAATACGTAATACGCGGAGCTTCCGTTCTCCTGCACTTCCCACCTTCTCGAATATTCCCCATCGCATCTCCGCAACGCCGCGAATTCCCTCGTCGAATATACACGAATCACAAATATTGAAACACGCATATTTTACAACCGTCCGTACCTGCGATTCCACAAATCCTTCTCCTCGAGTCACCGTGTAAGAATTCCGACTCACAAGGTTAAACGATATCCTTACGCACATGTGCCTACCTTTCCACGTTGTTCGTACACTCATTGATTTATCTGAACTTACCTCCCTACAAATAATCCCTTGTACCAATAATTGCTGACAATTTATACCGCGGGCGTTTCTCTTCGCTTACTTAGCTGAGTTAGCTCCCATACGACTTACACGCTGCATATGGCCGATATTTACTGACCTCTGAAGTGGTCTCAGCGACCGAGAACTCCGCGATCTCCTCGCTCAGGATGTTGCCACAGGAGCGGCTGGGTGCAACGGGAACGTAACGACGTACGTACACCTATGTCAGTTACACCACCGAGCAGCTACTATTACCCGGCTATGTTCCAACGTGCGTTATACCTTCTAGAACCGATTCTCCTACATGCTGCACCGCGCGCCAACGACTCTCCCTAGCAAGCTGCGGAGCTGTACGCGTACCCGTACAGTATTTAGTGGCTAACGATTTGCCGATTTTTATTTCATTCTTTTTCTACTGTCATTAACCGTATACCCGATATCTTCCCTCGCGGTTTTATAGAGTCGCTTTATTTGCCAGTGGTGCTCGATCGGGACGGCAGGATTCGATTCCTCACCGATATCAGGATTCGATATCGATCCGAATTGAGGGTCGGGTAAACCCTTGCGATTCTATTTTCAGAAACGAAAGTTGTTCTCGAGTTCGTTGAATCGGCAAACTTTATTTCGAGAAAAACTGTTGGCAAAATTCAAGAGGAGGAGAAATTCAAGAGAACCGTGAGTGTCACTGATCCGATCTCTGGAAAGCAACTGGCTGACCAGTGTTCGGATGGCGTACGCACGATGGGAGTTCGGTTCAGGTTCGATTTTTCCAAGTGCTTTGCCCCTGATGAGAACCTGGTGCAGGAAGAAGAACTCGCGCAGTATTAATTTCACCGGTTGACTTCTTAATAAGGGATTAGGATGATGGACGACGCCGCCTGCGCGTTCGGACCCGCACTCTCTTCGGTCGACTCTTTCGTAACCGAACAATAAATCGGTCGAGGGGTAACCGTGTTCGGCTACCACTTCTTTCTATACTCTTGAGGCGATCCTCGATCGGCTCCCACTTTTGGAAAGAGTAAAATTTTCTTATTTATTTATTTTTTGTTTAGGATCGGTAAGAGCGAGACAATTAAAGAACCCGTTTGCGGATGGAGCGCACCAGGAGGTGTGACGTGGCGTCATATGGAAGTGCAGGGCGCGCGGGCGGCACGCGGCAAAACGAAATACTGCTTCACCGATCAAGTCAATCCACTCTTGGAATCTCTCTCTTCTTCTTTTCTCTCTCTCTCTCGCTCTCTCCTCACATGTGCCCATGCAGCTGTATGTGACAAACACCTATCTTTCTCCGGTTCAATGCGTATTGGAGAGTGAAAGAAAAGAAAGAAAGCGAAGAAATCGGAGGAGGGAAAAAGAGGAGCGTAGAAGCCGATCGCCGACGAAATCACCGATATCTTCGAGAGGCAAAAGAAGAGGAAGGGCGAACGACCAGGCGGAGACAATTAAACGGGACTAGGTAAGAAGTAAAACTGGTGACGTTGTACGCTCGCGCAACTGTAACGTCGATGACGGCCTTCCTCGAGGGCACGCAAGCATCATCCTATTTTTTAGTTAACGTTGTATCCGAAACAAGGGAAGGACCACGACTACCTCGCGGACTGAAACATGGAGTGTGAAAAGTTGGAAATGATCGATGCGATTTGGTGAAACGAGAACGCATCCAAATATACGTACCTATGGTACAGGCATCGATATCCCCAAGTTTTGCCGAAGGACGACATTCTTACGACGAAAAGGTTCGGCAGCTCTTGTGGTTATTTCTCTCGCGGTTCAACTTTAGTTCTTACTCTCTCTTTTATAGGCGTAACACATACGTGTAAACATACATCTAGATATGTATACGTATATATATAAGTGCATAAATGCAGTATACTGGTATGCATGTGCGTGTGTTTGGAAGAGGTCTCCGCGCGCCATCTCTGGACCTTCCCAAAAAAAAGAAGAATTTTAAGTTGGAAACCTTGTCGCGCGTCCTTTAGCTTTGAATTACAAATTCCTCGGAGCTCCTCCGGGTTTGAACCAATTTTAAACCTCTGGGCATCGGGTGAACCGGACGCCTTTGGGACAGGTAGTAAAGGGGCCCGAAGATCCAGTATTCTCTATCCCGGGCACGGAGTGCTCTAGGTCCGCTATTAACCGAGTGGAGAACGTCGGTACCCCTCGTAGATACCTACCTACGACCACAAACAACACCGTCTCGAGCCAGTATAATAACCCGTTCATTGCGTAACCGACACGACGCCGTGATATCGCCGATGTTGACGATCCAGGGTACGATAGCGCGAACAACCGCGACTTCACCGGGTGCGCCGAGTTAGCCGACGATTATAGAAATAAAAATTGCCCTTGATTGAGCGCAGAAAAACGACCAAGAAATTCCCAACAAGGATGTATGAAAGAATTTTATGACGATGGACAAAAAAAACAAAAAAACTAACAAAAATGTATACTCGGCGGTAACGTGACAAGTGGAGAGGTTTATAAATGATTATTATTGTTAGAATTATCACCGCATCGTACCGTCGGCATTGGTGAATCGGTGAAAGTATCATCTTGTTTTACGGTTCGCAATTCATATATCTTGAAAATTGGAGCCAAAAAGATTTTTTACTTATTTTACCTACATACACGATATGCCGGAGAAGAATAAGAAGAATGGGGGAGGGAGGTAGATTAGTGCAACCGAGCACTCTTTAACAGCGCTAGACGCTTAATTACAGCGCTCGCAAAAACCTTCTGTAAAAATAATTTCAAATCAGCGAGAGCCCCCTTGGTCTAATTAAATTTTCACCCAAAAGGAAGGTGAGCTGCCACT
Source organism: Athalia circularis (assembly GCA_963978495.1). Taxonomy (NCBI): domain Eukaryota; kingdom Metazoa; phylum Arthropoda; class Insecta; order Hymenoptera; family Athaliidae; genus Athalia; species Athalia circularis. The sequence goes on along the minus strand of OZ021700.1, from coordinate 29,976,394 downwards.
GATGCTGCTTTTGCTTACAGCGGCGGTGGTAGTGGTAGTTATACGGTGGTTCGGACCGCACACTCGCGGCGACTGGTCTCACATCATCGCAACCCAACCAACCTGCAACGGCAAATCAACTGAGATTGGTCGTAAAGCTGGGAGCAACTACGGCAGGCAAGCAAGTAACCGAGCAAGGAAGGCTCAAAACGAAACGTTAAACAAATGACTGTCAAAAACCCGGGGAGAATCGCCCTAACGATGATCGATTCTTATTCTCCTGTATGAACGAGAATATGTCCGCGCATCGGTCGAAAAATATGTGATGGAGCAACCCGAACCCCGATCACCTCAACGCTCAACTTTCTCTGTACGCACGTAGAAAATTAAAACGAGTCAATTACCCTGTTAATTTAGTAGGCAGGATTTCACCGGTAATCGATCAATTTCCTGTCAGTCTTTTAAATTGCTAGAAAACTAGCTTTAAATCATCGCCAATAATTCTGAGAAGTGATCGAACTTCTGCAGCCGAACAAGCCAATAAGCGATAATCTGATTTATACTTGTAGGCATTTCCCGATTACCCGATGCGAATGTCCGATATCCGGGAGGTCACGTTGCCGCGTTCAGCTTCCCAAACCGTATGTGAGTACAAAAATGAAATAACTCCGGAGGAAGGTGTATGAGACGGAGCAAAACCTGCACCCACAAAAATAAACGAACACAGAGGCTCTTTTTCTCGTCACGCTTTATATTTTCGCGATTCTCTATCTTCGTCTCTTTGTACGATCCGTACATGCATCCTCGCCGCAGCATTAATGCAGAAAATAACACACAGCGTGGCTTGTGTGGAAAATGCGCGTACCCAACTTGAGCTGAAAAAGACGAAGAAGAAGAAGTGGAGAAGGAGCGGATCGCGCGCGAACGTCGTTCCAGCTAGCAGCAGCAGCAGCAGCAGCAGCAGCAACGGCAACGGCAACCTGGAATAGTGTGAACCTGTCCGCAGTTATAAATAAGGTGCGGGGTCAGGACGAAAGCCAGGTTTACGAGATAAATACCATAAGTTATAGCGAAGGAGGAAGAAAAGGGAGGTAGGAGGGACTAATTCTACGATTTAACGTGATCTGCTAAAATGTCCTTGCGGCTGACACACAACCAACTGTGCTTGGTGCCGGACCGTTCTCCTGAGGTTATTAACAACGCGAAGGTATGCCGCGAGTCCTTAGAGCTGAGAACGTCTGACGGGCGTTGCAGGACGGGCCCAGTATAACATTTCGCGACCTCTGACTAATATTTTATTTACTCCTCCTCTTCTCGCCTCGTGCGAGGAAGGTACTACGCTTCTTCTTCGGCCGAGGAAGCAAAAACTGTTGCTATCTCATCTCTGGTTTCATGAGCTGGCGAAGCTGCGGCAGCAACAGCAACAGCCACAGCCACAGCATCGGCAGCAGCGGGAGGAGAAAAGTAATACGTTCGGTTGGAACGCGCGCTTCTCAAGTTTGAGCTCGACGGACTCATCCGCGCTATATGACGGTCGGTCTTTCGGTCTCGGAACATTTAAGTGAGTAAAAACTTGTACCAGGTTACAGTTTTACAGGGTCAGGATCGAGTCTCTCTTCGAGTTCTAGCAGAGAAATTGGAGGGACCGAGCGTGGTGTCGGGCAAAGTTTAAACACCCACGCAAAAGAAAGGGATACACGTATAGCCTAGGTATCTTCTTCTCCTACCGCCGTTGCTGCTGCCGAAGCGAAGAAGACGAAGAAGCAAAAGAAGATCCTGCGATGCCCGTGCCAGCAGGATGCTGGTAGGCGTGGACGGATTTTTTGTGCCTTTAAACCCGACTAGTTCTAGACCCAGACACCCTCAACATACGGGGCTCTTTTCCGTGCCTATTCACGCGTCTATGCGATGTTGATATGTGTGGATTTTCTTCTAAGAGTGTATATGTATAATACATACCTGAGTTTCCCTATCCATTGTCCGGCACAAAGCTACATTTTTCTACTCAATCCACCTAATGGATAATTAATTTTTGATAAATCGTCGACCGGTGACTCGGACGAACCCCAACTTGTAATTTGTTTTTCGATTTCTCACAACGGCTGCGGACGCGAACACTGGCGGATGCGGCGGGCCGATCGAAATATGGGAAGACGGAAGGGGGAGGGGATTATTCAGCGTATAAAGTGGGTCATATCATATCCTTCGAAAACGTCCTTTGCCGACCCTACCAACGTCTACCGAACGATCGCGCCATTTTTTTTTCTTCTTTTTCATTCCGATACATTTGTTGATGGGATTTCGCTGTACGTATGTGGCGCTTCCACAAACCGATCTCTGTTCGAGATCGCGTGACTCGCATGATCTTTTCTTCTGTAATACAAAATTTTCAAGTAGCGCAACCTGTACCGAACCGCCACGGCGCGGCGCGGCTGCATCATCCGCGAACCTCTTGGGACGTAAGAATATCAGGGCCTCGCTTTGCAAAGACGCGGATAACAGAAGGACGACGGGGTCCGGGACGCCATATCTGGAACGAGGGAAGTACGGAGGACGAAGACGCCCGCGGCGATCGCGTGGCCCCGACACTGAAATCATCTCACACGCCAACCGCTGGTTCGCAAAGCAAGAAGAAGGAAGCCCCGTCCCGATATCCCGGTGTTCCACGGCTCCTCGACCAATACAACCGACAAATTGCTTCGTGGAATTAAACATCGAACCCCCTCCCCTGCGAACATCGACTACCCCATATCGGCCAAATGTCGCCGACAATTATGACGGTGGATCATCGCGACGATAAAGTTGACTTTTCTTCTAATTTCTCCTTTTTTTTCCATTCATTCCCACGTACGTCTCAGCACCTCGATGTATTTTATACGTACGCGGTACTCAGGTTTTAAATCGCGGTTCACGTTCTTTAATACCTTCTCGGACCCGTTTCGGAGTGTGTCTCGCGTGGTTACCGAGGGAGAATATTTCGCTGCGATATATATTCTTCCGACAAACGTGCGCCGGTATATATAAATGTATAAACGACGTACATATAGTATCTATATTATGAGAGAGTCGCGTTTGCTTCGGCGAGGTAACGCATATATATAGTTACTACAGCTCTGCATAAACTAGCCATAAAGTAGGATAGTTTGTTGTTACAAAAACAACGGCGCCGTTGGTGGTCGATATCGAAGTATAATATCGTTTCGCAATTTAATAATAGGCGAGTTTCGAATCGGCGAAGATATACACGGCTTTTCCCGCAATGATAATCAACAACAACGATCTGCAAAAAGTAGAAGAAAAAAGCATACCGCCGCGCATCTATACGTCCGGACCAAAAACGGGGCGTGAATTATAATTCTCGCCCCACGTTATAAATGCGTTTTCCTGATCCTACAGCCCGCGCAGTGGAGAGTCCTGAGCCAGCTAAGCTAATGCACGATTACATTCTTATTCTATATAGACACGGCGGATTACGCTCTGCAGCGATATATGTAGGTATGTACGTACGATGAGAAGAAGATGAGCCCGGTACATGTATATAGAGGAGCGAGAATATAGAAGAAGAATTTTAAACGCTACTTCGGTGGCTCCAGTGGCCGTATAGCAGCGGCGGCTGCAGAGGGTTTAGTGGTGCAATTTTACTAGGGGGCCCACGTCCGAGCGACGCTCAACCCGACCCAGCCCATCGCTGCCAGCCCGACCCCTACCATCCATCCGCTGGTCCTAGAGGTAATTTATTTTCCATCCTTCTCTTTACCCAACGCGTTCTTCCTCGTTCTTCGGCTCGCTGTGGTCGGGTCGCGTATACTCCGACCGTACTAACTTCGAGAACTGGACCCGCAACGCCGACCTGCATTCTTCGTAAAAATTTCTGTCATTTATTCCATCGGTCCATCACCCCATTGAGGTTCCAATTTCGAACAATGTCCGATTTTAGAGGGAAAAAAAAACAAAAAAAAAAAAAAACTCGATCGAGATCAAGGAATTCGACGAATAATCCGATAGTGAAAAATCATCGGCGATGAAAGACTCTCGTAGAGATCGGGGTAATTGTAGTAAACTCGACTAAAACTTTTCGGAGATTCTAAGAAAATAATTATGTATCTAATTTTATCATTTTCTCTTATATTCACCGCTGCAACCGATTCCTCGCACGTGTTATACAGAGCTCTGTGGAAGATATTGTTGTTTATAAAAAATAGATCTACGTTAGCGTATTTCCACTGTAGGAAATAATCCGTCCCTCTCTATCCTCCGGGGTAAAGATAAGTTTCTCCGTTGCACTCGTGCGCATCACTGGACCCGGTATAATTAATACGGGCCCCGTGGAATGCCGACCTCCTCTCGCTCGCTCGTACCTTCTCTCCATCTCACTCTCTCCCTCATCGTTCCTTGCCTCCTTCGGTCCCCCTCGGCGTCCCTCGCCCACCGTTAAAGATTCCCCTTTCCCTTTTTTCCCTTCACCACTTAACCCCCAACTTAGGAGCCCCCAACTTGTATCTAAAGTTTTAAGAATACCGTGTCGACCTAGCCCAACTCTGAGACCAAGAAGGCACTAAGTAAGATACCCACCTTATACTACACGGTCCTTCCTTCGATCGAGCTCCGCATCCTCCGCAGCACTCGTCCTCATTAAAAACTAGACTGCGTATACCAGTCTTCGGGACCAACACTCCCGAGGCTATACCGGCGATAACACGACCTAACTTCGGATGGACACCGTGAAATATCGCAGATTTTAACCCTTCGGATTCACTTCTGCATCCTCTAAATTTCGCCCCAATTATTTTGCAATTAAGAACTAATATCTGTGTCCTCCCGATGTCTTGTCTATGTGTTTTCGAAAACCATTTTTTTTCTTCGCCTCCTCGAATTTCGGTAAAAGAAAATTCGGGATAAATCGAAAGAAGACGAGAACGATCACAATTTTTGGGATAAAAAAGAGATAAACTTTTGATTAGAAGAATCCTGTTTCTCGGAGACTCGATTATATACACCTAAACAGTTCTGGCTCGTTGAGTTGCGTGGCATGGAATGGCTTATCGTGGCAGTGTCTAGGTATATATAAGTATATCTACCTCAGGACTGCAGGGGACCGTTACATAGCTGGTTCTGGACTAGAATTCAGTTTACCGCTTTCAGACTCCTACACGAGATCGCACCGCGTTTATATTTCAAAGGATCCTCAAGGATAATTCTGCACGCCTTTCAAGAGGGCCTCGACACGGTTTTGTTCCCCGGTTCAATTTGACGTTTCTTCAAGCATTCGTCGGAACCACCCCCGGCTTTGTCTTAAAACCGAAGATTAATTAAATCCAACGAAAACTCCGGATGACTACTTAGTTACACTCTAACCAGACGTTACGCTGCAAAATTTAGCCCTTCCCATACGATGGGAAATCTGTGCTTCCAAATTTCGGTGAAAATCTCCCTGAGTCATGTATATAACGATCAAAAGCGGAAGCTTTGGGTTCAATGGAGGAACAAAAAAAAAGTAAAATGCATTCATTTAGAACGGTTCAAGTTCTGATATAGTTTTTTTTTTTGTTGTTTTTTGTTTTTTCAACAATATGGTGTACGTGACTGGGCGGTCAGAGGTAGAGCAATTTAAAAAGAAAAACTGCCAAAACATGTCTTCGCTAAAAGGCAATCTGTCATTGTTCAAAACCCACCGGGTTAAGAAAGTGGACCCAACAACCCTTGGCTGTCTCTTTTTTCGAGACGTTTTTTCCCTCTCACTAGCGAAGCCACACGATCCGTTCCTTCCCTCGATACAAGAGACAACGGAATGGATTTTCCGGACCCCTGATTTCAGCAATCAGATAACGCGGTCATTACTTCTATTTTTTAATCACCCGTAGCAATTTTGGAAACTATTTCGAACAATTTATAGAATCTTTGGATTGGTCTAATTTTATCAAATTTCTAGACCTCGCGACGCGAAAAAGCGATTGACTCTCACGGAGAGTACGAAACGCAATATAATGTAGTACATGCATGCGAGGGTTTATTTGCACGTTCGTGATGTTCGTTTCTCGAAGTTTCCTCCCATCTCCCCCTTTCGCCCTTCGTATACGTTATAATGTCGCTTCTTGCACGATGCAGCTCTCAGCGGTAGCGAGGAAGCAAAACGTAGCTTGGGAATTAATTTTTTTTCTGAAATTTTTTTTCTTTTTTTTTTTTTCTTTACGCCGGATGAAGCAAATTCATAACGACTCGAAAATTTTTTTATTCACCGTCCGCGGTAGCAGCACCGTGTGTAATTCCGTCTTGCCTGTTGCCGCTGCCATGCTGCAGCAGGATTGAAAGTTTTAATTCCCTCGACCGAAAGCACTCTACGTTGCGAACGGAGACCCCAATGTGCAGCGACGATTCAACATCAGCATCAGCAACGGTGAACATTCGGAACGCGAGAACAAAGTGTAATGTAATTTGCAACCGTGAAAAAGTCTAGTGAATTAACGACATCGTGCGATCTCGCGCGGCCGCGCGGAACGTGCCCTGCACATACGTTATTACACGTATGTACACGTGTGTACGTACCTGCACATCTCACTGCATTGCTTCACTAACACGTGCGCGTACATTGATAAATGCGCATCTAACTTCAGGTCCGTGCTCAGAGCATTCCGCGCCCCAGGGAACGGGAAAAGAACGAAATATAGTTTTCGACGACTCCTGCTGCTGCTCGGAATTCGGCCCCCATTACGAACAGGTAGTTCAGTATTTAAGCCGGTAACATTATAAAGTAATTTGTCCGTAATAGCTCAGATTTTCAGCAGACAAAATATGGCCGGAATACGACACCAAATGTAGAAGAAAAAAAAAAAGAAAGTGGAAGCGATTATTCCGACTCTTGTTTTGACTGCGATTTCAAGAATGATATTCTTCCACCGATCCGCGAATGCATGAAAACGTCAAAAAATTGTCGTCCGACGTTGAAAATGTCGTTGAAACTATCCTCCCTTTTTTATATTATGTACCGAACTCACGATTACCTCAGATGTAATTTTCACCGTACGGATTGCAACTTTAAGCAGCGGGAGCGGCAGAAACTATAGCGACTAGCAATCCGATAGTATTTAAGTACGCATATACATTGCTGTGTTATCCAGTCAGATATTGGCGCTGCATCGGCGATCCTAACTATAAGCTGTTCCTGTAAGAATCCACGATTCTAGCAATAACTCGCAAAAGTAAAAGCGTGCGGGCTGCACAAGAAGTGCGGTTAAAGTTTCGCGTTTGCTGCTGCAGCAGCACGCCTCGCCTTTCCCTGGCGCAAATCTGAAGACTCGGCAACGTATCGGTGAATATACATCGAAAATTCTTTAGCTTCCATACAGTTATCGGATACGCGTTAACTTTGCCTACATTTATACCGCGTCAGTGTGCGTTTGCTTATTCTTGTCTCACATCAAAATAGAGAGCGTTTTAAATACCCACAAAGCTACAGTCAGCGATAAACGAAGGCCCGTATAGCTTGTAGACTACGGAGATATCTCAGGCTTATTATTATTATCATTATTATCATACCGATACGTATGCATCTCTGTTTCGGTAGAATAATGAAATGCCGAGGCACAACTTTGGTCAAATCATCGAAAAAGTGCAGTCGCGGCGTGGTGGGAAAAAACAAAGTGAGGAAAGGGAACGTTCGAATTTGGGGCATGATCGATCTCCTATAAGCAATATAAAGAAAGCGAAACGGATCCACCTGCACACGTTTAACCTTCACCGAAATTTTGTTCCTTTTTTACGAAAAAGTAAAGACAAAAAATTAGACCCATCGATATTGAATTTGATTAACCAGTAGAGTAGGCGATCTTGAAGTTTATTATTTTAACCATTTCATCTCCAGAAGAGCTTCATTCGCGCAATTATTTCGGGTTTTAAACCCCGCGATGATGATACTTTTATGGTCATTGCAGAGTTACGCGGTTTAATCGGATTATCTCGAACGATACATTGATTCTTAAACAAGATATACGAAAGTGACCTAAATTTAACACGGTCAAAGAAATCTGATTGGTCCTGCATACATCGTGCATGTATATTATACATACCTCTCCCTTGGAACGAAGTAACAACTTTCATGGAGCAGGTTTATTTCGCGTATCTTCATCGCTCCATCACTTTCAGATATACCTTGCGATGGGCGGGTATAGGTGGGTATCGGTATAAAATAAAGTGAACTCGAATCATCCGCCAGTTTCGCTGTATTCACATCCAGGGCGCGTGAGATCAGTTTCAATGGAACGTACGAGAAGATCAACTGTACGTACATCGCAATAAAAATGACGATATATCAAGCTGCGTTATATAGCCGAGTACAAAAAATGAAATGTCGCCCGTATGCCCTTTCGCCAGTTTTTCATACGGCAAATCTCCGGTCGTTAATGGATCCGAGGAAAGCCGCGCGGCGAACGCGTGGAGAAAATTTATATAAAACTCAAAGGGGGTAAAAGCTAATGATACGGTTAATTAGCGAACCCGATGAGCGCTTAGTACATAAACGCTTTAGGTAAAGCCGGTATATTCGTTTATACCGCAGCTGAACGGAGGGACTACCGCTAATTGACATAAGATATACGCTATAGCTGTTATAATTGGCCAACCAAGGTATATACAAACGGACGCGCGGCTAGCTCGCGGGCTTAAAACGTCGCGGAATGGACGCGAATCGTCTACCGGTGTTGCGCGATATGGATAAAACTAACGAACCGAACACGTTCATCCTCCCCCTAGTAGCTCATGCGCTAAGATGCGATTATCCACGCGCGCTCGTTTCCTCGTCACCTCTCTTTTTCACCCCCTCGCTCCCCACTGGCCCCATTTTCTATCATATTCCACATCGCGGCGATCTTTACTTTTCGAAATAACAGTTTTCCACATTTTTCACGGATCTCCCACTCGACTCGAGTGCAATGTACGGAGAACAGAGAGAAAAAGTATACTCTCATACTCGTATGTCGGACTTAGTATATACGCGAAGCAAAAAGCAAATTTTTGTAGATTTTAATTGACTTGTGAGGTTCAGTCGAGTATAATAAATGTATGGCTCTTTTCTTTTCCATCCGTGTGTAATATCCGTGTAGGGATAACGTACTTATATATTTGAACTATCCCTCTTCCGAAGGCGCGTGTGGGTTTTCACGAGGATTGGGATCTCTCGTTGTGCAGTGTGCACATCAGAAGGAAGACGATGGGATGGTTGGTTGCTGCCGCGGTGTTGGAGCTGCTGCAGTACAGCAACGACAGGTGGTCGGTCGAAGGCCTAGAGAGCGTCGAGGTCGTAAACTATCCTCCAACGTCTGGGCGTCTCGGCGTCCGGCATCCAATTCCAACGCTCCGCGCTGCACCGTCTAGATATGCGCCGGAGATGACGCGAAATATACATTCAAACCCGTGAACTTATCCGACCGCGTTTATTCAACACGGTATACATGTAGTATCGACGCTACCGTGTAATTTCTCGAAAAAGTGTCTCAACTTTCGGTCCGGTTCGAACGTTCGTCTGTTTTATGTTCAGATGTACCGCAGCAGCTCTCCGAGGATCGTCGCGCTCTTCGGCAGGTTGCGCAATGTCCTTCCGGTGACGTGTGAGTGAAGAAGCAAGCATACCATACGGGGCCCTGAATGTATTCGGTGTTATAGCAGAGCTAAACACGACATACCAGAATAACACGGGGACCCCGGCACAAGGCACATAACGCGCGCAACCAGCAGGTGGTAGGGTCAAAAGCGTTCCCAAGAATCGGTTTAGTATATCCGCCGTCATAATAGTGCAGGAGGAGATCTTGTACGTATAGTATACGTTTGCCAGGATTCCCCGGGCGCACGCTCGCCTCATGCTTGCGGACCGGAAAGCCTCGAAGCAGGTCAGAGTAGACCAACCTGGCTGACGACAGAGTCATGGATGGGCTGGTTTACCAGCCCGGACGAAGAGCGTCGATCGCGACCTTAGCCCTGCTGCCGCTGCCGCTGCCGGACCTCTTTTACTTTCCTATTTTGCGATCAGAAAAGCGAACATCTGGTGCGGGTCAGTTTAGATTCCACGTTTAATCGAACGTACACGATTCGAGGACGAAGACGAGGAGAGCAAGAATCTTGCATATGGTATAACGACGAAAGGGTAAGAAATACGCGTTCTCGTATGATATTGTATATTAACGGAGAAGGGCATTCTTCACCTGCCATCATGAGCACATTATACGAAGTAGCTGCAGCCTCGTTACCAACTGTCGTTGAAAAAAGATTTTTCTTCTAAATATAAGAAATAAATTCCTCGGCGATACAAAAACACGTAAATACTCCGAGTATTTCTGCAGGGGGTTATATGGACGGTTTTGAATCATATATACATATGTATATATGTCTGTGAATAGCGGAAATAAAATTTCGCGGTGACTAACCGCTGCTTATCTCGCGAAGTAATGTAGAGAGCGTAGGAAGCAAGGAATTTCTATAGCGGAGGTAACACGCACATAGACCAGATATAAAAAAAAACAAACAAACAAAGAAAAAACAAAATCAAATTTGCATAAAATACAGATTATACCGAGAGATCAAAACTGGTAGACTATCTTCTTAATGAACGTGTACGCGGAGCTCTTTCCCCACGATTGCCTTTTAGTTTCCAATATTTTTTGGAGACTACGATTCTCCTCCTCAAGGTTAGACGTGAATAACAAACCGCAGGATTAAATTTTGTCTAATAAACGCTAACGATATCACCGTAGGAAGTGTATCTGTAATATAAATAGACAAATATAAATCTATCGATCTACAGCACGTAATAAGCAAAGCTATGTAATATAATCGGGTCTTCGTTGATGAGCACCACGCAATTTCATTTCATCTTTACGTCGTGTTCGATACATTATCCAAGTTTGAGCTATTAATAGCCTATATACAGGAGAGTCGAGTGGTCGCATGACGATCGTTATAACGAGGCTGCATCGCATCCGTATAACACGCGTGTATATAAATTCCTATGGATCTTGCGCGAGCATATAATTTTCTTATTTTATTTTCGTTTTTTCATTTTGCTTTTTTGCCCCGATCCGCATGCATTTTACTGCTTCGGTAAAGATTAATTGCAGCACCTTGCTCGCGGACTATCGCACATGATGATGAGCACATAATAGCCATATATTACAGAGAAATTGTATAAATCCCGATATCCCTGATCCTGCACCGCAGTCGATGGCGCAAGAGTAGTTGGTTTGTCTTTGACCGCGTGGTGCGCAAATCCTGCGAGGCGGTTCACCTTATAAACTCATTCCGTAACGAGTCTACCGCTAAATACGCCCCGGTAGGCCGGGCTCTTGATCCGAAGTAAGGAATAGCTTCGCGTTTGCCTCAGGGTGGCTGAGAGCTGGCGATAGCGTATCTGAATAACTTCGTATAGGATATCGAGGACCGCCTCGGTGTGGGTGAAGGCGGTCGTTAATGCAGGAGTTATGAAAGCGTGGGCTGCGCAAAGAGAGAGGAGAGAACTTTTCTCTGTATATTTCTCTCGCGCTCGGTAAGCACCGAGTATAACGTATGCATAGGTTATAGGATAGGATATATAGTACGGGTATACGTATGAGTGTATAAGCGAAATGCGAATGCAAGTTCAGTACCTCACACTACGCCGCATGCATCGTATGGAAACGAACCGTAGGTTACACGCGTACACCTATGTATATTCGACCAAAGGTGAGCCATTTGCTCACGTGTGAGGTTCGCCCTTTTCTTCCCCTTTTCCCCCTCCGCGCCACAGACAGAAAGACAGATAGACGGACGGACGGATGGACGAACGGACGATCCACCGAGTTGTAAATATGCCCGGAGATTCAAATAACTCTGCGAGTAGAAACAGCGAACTATTATTGCGGGTGACACTTTCGCAAAGCAAGGAACCGTCGACCGGAGTAATGCGTAAAATTCCTACCTTCGCATCTCACTATATTCTCGATCTCTGAAGTCCGATGTGTGTACAGGAAGATCCAACGATCCTTATTAGAGAGTTGAATATTATATAGAGAGTTGTAAAGAGGACCGCGATAATGCGAAGGCGCAGAAATATGAGGAGGTTGGTAGATGCGGGATTGATACGGTTCGATATTAGCTCGCCGATAATCCTCCTCCTCCTCATTCTTCTTCTCGCTCGGTGTACAGCCGAGACCCGGTGCGCGACGTGGGTTTCTTATGGGTCTTTAGGGCGGCGATCGAGTGGGGAGTGAAGATATCTGAAAGGGTATATCGCGCTAATGACTCAGAGGCCATAAATCGGAATTGGTACAACAACAACAACAACGCAGCGGCAGCGGGGTCCAGCGGTACGGTTGTTGACTGGAGGGAGACCCGGTGCACGAAACTGAGTTCACGTAATCGACGGCGAAATTGGAGGGAGGGGAGAGGGAGACCGCAGGGTGAAGGAAACTGCAGTGAGAGTAGGAAGAGAATAAAAATTAGTTCTTGCGAGAAGTTCCGTTCCCCGCAAGGTTCTTCTTCTTCCTCTATACTTGGACTTCTTCTTCTCCGTTCCCCGCGTAACACTAACCTGGTTTTATCGGAGCGTGACGCGTGCGAGAAAAATTGCAGAGCGAGCTGTTTAAACGTGTTGAATCTTATAACAGGTACTTACTTGTTCAGATTTTTCACGAGGGAAGGTTAGTTTGGACCGCTGATCGCGCTGCACTTCACCTTCCGCACGTGTATAATAATAAAACTAATACTTTGGTTTTCCGAACACGCCGCGCGCGCGATATCCGGATGCCAAAAGACTCCGTATTATCGTATCGGACACAGAGAGAGAGCCGATTTGTTAACGAAATACTACACTGACCGCCTACGGCGATTCACGATCCCCCCCTCCGTCCTTCCCTCATCTGATCGATGAACATACTCAAGAGTGTATATGGTACGTACTATACTATACGCGCGAATACGTTAACCAGATCTCGCGTATAGTAAGCGAAACCGGAATCGCGAGATGCGAGCACGTTGTGAGAAATGAAGACGACGCCAATAATATCCAACTGAAATGCAAAACCGTATCGAGTTTCTCTGCATGGGACTCGATTTTGATATATGAACTGTACATATGTATGAATGTCCATGCTATATAGGTATACTATTCCTTGGGGATAAATAAAATGATGTGTAATAAAAAAAAAGTTGCGGATAAGAATTGAGTCCATCAGGAAACGCAGGCGCTGACGCGGGCCCCGATGTTATGCCGCAGCATCGCGCGAACGCCTCCTGCTGTCAACACCGCAAGGATTTATTCACCATTCAAATACCTCTACATGCGGCATTGTTTCGCTTTGGTCCGAGGACGAGTGACGCCCGGCAATGTGAGGTGAGAAATTTCAACACGCTGTATTAATATATTGTGTAGGTATGCGAGTTGGAATGAGATTTAAAAAGGTCGACTCGGAAATGGAGTCGTGTACCCATTTCCGGGGCGCTGAAATTATAAACTTGTTCGCTAGATCTACGCGTTAAAATAAATCGACGCCTTATGGTGAACGAAAGAACCTCATATACTCTACACGCCTTTCGAAATGACGATCGTTATAAAAGTTACGAAACTGCACCGCGTCGTTATTTGTGACGTAGGTTTTGACCCAGCCCACGGTGACTCTGCGATGCATGATAGTTCAAAGCTGAATAGGTCAATGAATATGTGTACATCGATAGGGGGGTGAGGGTAGTTCACACGTTCCGGAGATGCCCGAGAGTGCCGGGGTTGTTTTATCCCTCCAAGGAGTTGCGGAGGAAGCACTTTCTGAGTGGGGAAAAAAAAAACGGAATTAAAAGATGGATTCCGTATAGACGTAGAAAAATAACAGGGTCTTACGGTGTCATCTTATACTCTGAAACGGACAAAACACTCGCGCGCGCGCGCCTTTTTCTTATCTATGAACGCATCTCTTGGAGAGAAAACTAGAGAAGAGAATTCTTCTCCGAAGGAGGTAGAAAACACTTCGTCGAGAACAGCGGGCGACTCTCATATGCAGGAGAGTTATAATACATAAATCCCAGTACACATTACGATTTTCATCGAGAATTAGCTTGAGCAGGAGCTGCGACGACGAGGTGGCTCATAGTAGCTACCTAATAATTTTTCTATTTTTCTCTTCATATATATGAACGCTAATTACCGAGGCGGAAAAGCACACGGGGTACAAATTGCATCGCGTATATCGTGCCGAGGCGTATCGTAGCTGCATCAGCAGCAACTGCAGCACCGCAAGTGATCCGTTGCTGCAGGATGAGGGTCGCTTTCTCCTCGATACTACCTATGCACTACGGAATAGAGTAGAGTAGAATCGGCGCGCGTGCAGTGCACGCAACGTGGATCTCGGTACGACTCGCGCACTCGTACAGTCTCCGTTGTATCGAAGGCAACGGAATAACCCGCGCAGCTCTTGTCGAAAGTTGTTCCCGGGGCTCGATTTTAAACAAACGCGTGTATGCCCAGCGCTACCTCCGGCCCTCTTAGCGCAGGGGAACAAGTCCCGAGTCGTTCGTATTCGAACGTACGTAGCGCGCGTTGCCGCTTGCAGCAGACTTGCGTGGGATTCACTCTCTGCTCTCTTGGAATACGATAGTCCCGAGAGTGCCGGTGCCCTGCCCATCGACACGCCGAGGAAATACCGGAGAAAAGGAAAGAAGAAATGTTCGAAAATTCCTCGGTGATTTTTTCCAATTTTTCCAAGGTGCGCGGACTTTGAAATCATCCGATGCATGCGCCTGCCCGCATACTAGACATTGGCTTTTTATTTACGGTAGATTTCCCTGAACTTTAAACTTTGCGAGTGCGAACTACGCTCGAGCGTGTAACTCGTGATATGTGTGTATAGGAAGAGACTGCCGGCAGTGGGTCGCGTTGTTAAGTCGTTTGGATGAAGTAAACGCACTTGCAAAGATCGTTGCGAGCGAGCTGCTCTATGGCCAGACTTCCGCCTCTCTCTATCCGCATGATCCTGGCTGCCTTTGCCGCTGCTGCAGTGAGACACCTGCGACCTCCAGAGGCGAGTAATGAGGACCTCGAGAGGAGGCAAAGAGAGGAATAATTTTCCTTTTCCCTCAAGTTCCATTAATTGAAAGAATTACTTCTATATCGTAGTCGTATATACCTGTGATACGAGTAGAGATCCATGCAACTTGCAGTTATAATCGTCGCTGCGGGCGTTTTACCGCTAGAAACTAAGAACCCAACTGCGCGATTATTTTCAAGCTGTTATTTGATTTTAGTCGTTATTTATTTATTTATTTTCTGTCTTTTTTTCTCGAACGTTGTACGATTTATTTTCACTGTTAAAACGACGGCGATGACAGTTCGCAGATTTCTCCTGTCGCACCATGGAGGATAGAGTACTCCTATCCTCTACGCGTTGCACTATCGGTAGAGACGGAAATATATTCGAGCGTTCAGCGGTTGTACGATTCCGGAAGTCAGCCGCCGCGTATTCGTACCATAAAGCTGTTCGTCCGCGAATATCTGTTCGGAAAATTATCTGGATCAGGAAATTAACAAGCCAGAATTCTAATTTTTCCGACGTCGTTAAAATTTGATGTCAAATCGTTGGAAAATTGTCTGATCGTCTACGAATAATCGAATCGACGATTCTTCATTTATCCACCGCTTGCGGAGAAATGGCGCTAAAATGAAAGGGAAACTCTCGAGGTGAGGTGATAGGGTCGTAAACGCAGATTGCAATATAGAGGCAATATTTCTGAAAGTAGAAGAGAAATGAATATCGTACCTTCTTCATCGGTATCTACGTGCCACTATAATACAGTCCACAAGTAGTTAGTACGTGAACACGATCGAGTCTCACGTTACGCCAGATGTCAGATGGCGGTTAGCTATTACCCATCACTTCGTACTCGCCTATCTTATAAACTCATGCTAGCTACAGGTAGATGTCCAGAGTACAGAGCTCTCTGGGTTGCACGCATCCAGGTAGGTTAGTATGTACATAAAATAGTTACAGGTAGGAAGAGAAAAGTGTAGGCATTATAGTTGCAGGTCGAGGTGAGGACAGTCGAGCTAGGTAACTGTTCATCTTAAGTATCCCGTAGACTGTAGGCAACCATCTAGATTATATTAGTTTAGAGTTCATGTTTAGTAATGTTTCCAAACTGAGAAACAACTAGACCGCAGAAAGTCTGGTCATGAAGCACCGTCGAATCGTGTACACGTAATACTTGCTTGTAAGTAAGGGAAAAAAATGAGAAGAAAAAAAAACAATGTCACACCATATCTCGACGGCACGCGGTCTAAAAAAAGTCGGAAAAGATGTATCGCACTTCTTAACCAAGATAAAAACTACAGAGTATCTTATAACGCTTCATCCTGTTTTGATTATACAGAGTGAGGTAATAAGATGAAATAGAATTCATACAGCATCGCGGAGGCATCGAGAGAAAGAGAAGATGAGAAACAGAAGCAAGATCGGAACAACGAATGGTAGCTCGATTCGAAGGATTCAGTCCACGTGCGAAAGTGTCTCTTTTTTTCAGTGGAAGCCACTGTAAGTTTTGAGATCGAGTCGAGTCCCTGGGATTCGTTGACTCGTTTAAAAGAAAAAAAAATGGTCGGGTTGTTTGCCGCGTGTTGGTTGGTTCTGGTCTGATTTTAAACCAAAGTTTGTTCTCGTGTGTTGCGAGAAAAGCGGGCGATGTCGGTGTGGAGATGCAGCAGGAGAATCAGGGTTGGGACTAATGGCTTGCTCGCTAATTACAGTCAAACGGCAAATAGTTTCATATTAGTCAGAGGATAATGAAAACAACGCGGTCAGTCGGTGGGTCGGTCGGTTGGTCGGTCGGTCGGTCGGTCGGTCGGTCGCCTAGCCGCGAATCACGAACTGCTAATTAATATTTGGCGCATCGTTCTTGCACGGGCACCACGAATGGAGGAACGAACGAACGAAATGAAACGAAACGCTCTGAACCTGTTTCGTGGGGCACCGTATTATACGCGTTCGTAAGTCCCAACGCACACGGTCAATTTCATTCCGGCGGTGGACAGACGAAAAATCTGTAATTATAATAATTATACCCGCGACTTGACAACAATTATAAATCAACATTGAACTAGGTACTGAAACACCAATAAAATACGACACCGGGCCAACAATTAACATCCGCGCGCTGCCCACCACCGCGCCGCGCTGCGCTTCGTCGACCACCACTGCACCATTCAAAAAATCCACATGCGGAGGTATCGTCTTATAGTTTATAATACACGCTTTCGAATTACCGTCGGCTTAATGATATCGCACAGTGCGCTCTCTACCTCGCGTCTTCCGATCCGGATGACAATCTCAAATGAGGAAATGAATAAAAAACTTTTCCCGTTATGCGAATGACAGTCACTCCGCATCAACGGGCCCAGCCCAGCCCTCAACCTGACATTATAATGCGTACAGCTCGGATACACGCCGATACACAATACACGTCAACTTTCCACCTTACATAACACGCGTTTTGCCATCACACGCAATAACAGTACCGCAAAAATCGTATGCCCCACAGCTGTAGTCAGTTATTAATAAAACTTTGTCACCAACCTTGATAAAACAGCGTCCGATCGGAAGATCCTCAGGAACGGTGGCGTTGTAGAGTGGTTTCTCGAAGATAGGTTCATTGTCATTGAGATCGTGAACAGTGACCTGAACAGTCGCGGTACTGCTGAGTGGTGGTCGCCCCGAATCGGTAGCGATAACGACAAGTTTCGGCGCCGGATCAGCCTCGCAATCGACGTGTGTAACTGTCGTGATAACACCCGTATTCTCATCGATGGTAAACCACGTGGAATTTTGAAGCGAGTATTTTATCGCCGAATTCGCTCCCTCGTCCAGATCGGTCGCTGAGACCTGGACAACGTTTGTTCCGGGTTCCGAAGCTTCTAATAAATGTGCCTCGTAGTAATCCCGAGCAAATTTTGGCGCGTTATCGTTAACGTCGGTAACAAGAAGTTTGAAGGTCCTTGCTGCTCGGAGCGGTGGTGTCCCGGCGTCTGTGGCCTCGACGGAGAGTTCGTAGACTGGTTTTTCCTCGCGGTCCAAGGGCCGTTCTACGACGACGAGGTAGATAATATTGTCCCTTGTAGCCAAGCCGAAATGACCATCACCACCGGAGAGGGTGACCGTAGCGTTCGAGTATTCGGTTCTTGAATCTGGATCGCTAACCGATATCCTTGCGACGAATTCACCCGGCTGTGCGCTCTCCGATATTTTTGGTGTCGCGTCGTCGGACAAAAATATAACCGTGATAGCGGGTTGATTGTCATTAACGTCGGTGACCCTCACGGTCAAAAATGCACTTGCTTCCAACGGTTGAGCGCCTCTATCTCTAGCAACGATAACCAGTTCGTGACTATCCTTCGATTCGAAGTCAAGGGGTTTGTTAACGTAAACCATGCCTGTCTCGGAGTCTATCCTGAACATCTCTTCCCTATCGGATTGCCGCCTATTTATCGAATATTCGATCTTTCCGTTTTCATTAGCGTCCAAATCCCGCGCGTTCACTGCAAGGACGGACGTTCCGACGGTCGCGTTTTCGGGGACACTCGCCAAGTAACGAGTTTGATTGAATATCGGAGGGTTGTCGTTGACATCTTGAATCGTCACGTTGACCCTCAATCTAGATCTCAGCGGCGGCGCACCTCCGTCGAGTGCTTCTATGACCAGATTATAGTTTGCTCTGGTCTCTCTATCCAGAGAACCAGAATTTTGTAAATCCAAATACAGGACACCATCCCTTCCGCGATGGGCAGCCAGTCTGAATACGTCTCCAACATTTCCAGACACGATTTCGTATCTTTGCGTCGTGTACTGACCAAGGTCTGGATCCTTGGCAGGTGGTAAAGCGCGTTTCGCATCCCGAGGTGAATTCTCCGGGAATTCAACGTCAACGTGATCGACCGGGAAGGCAGGAGCGTTATCGTTTTCGTCGAGGACCTTAACCACGACTCGGACATTGTCGCCGTTATGGGGCAACGCTACCAGGCTGTAAGAAGCCCTCGTTTCCCTGTCCAAAGGCACTTTCGTCCTTATCTCCCCGGTTGTATAGTCCACGTTAAGATCCGCCTCGGCGGTCGATCCTAGGACATGGACGATCAGGTAAGGTGGAGTCTCCGCGTCTATAAGACCGACCCTGGTACCCGCAGGCGCGTTTTCCGCCACCTCGAGATGCCGGACAAGCTCTGCTTTCGGTCCCGGGACGAAAGACGTCCCCAGGACCAGAAGAAGGACGACTTGAACTCGCTGCATCCTGGTGCCTCAGCGTTGAGGATTACCTCCAGGAAGGCGGTTCCATTCTGCCCAGATCTCTTTTGCGTCCAATTATCAGTAAAATCATGCACCGTTTATTACTACCGGAATCGCTGATCTGTTTATTTCTCGAAACGGGTATTTCTCTGAACATATGCAGACGCATACACTACGAGGGTTTGTTTATTTTATCTTTTTCTATCGAGATACTCTGCGATCGTACTCGTATCCAGCTACACCGTCGATTATTATCCCTACAACGTTAACGCGATGAAAAAACACAACAATAACTGCACACTTATATTTTTCACTGAGGTAGTTGAACGCACAATATATATTTTTAATTTTATATTATTTTTTGATCCAGTATTCGATCACCACGGTTATAAACACTGTCACGGTATCACGATCGCCGACATATCTTCCATAAATAACAAACGAGGAAAAAATTCATGGCAATCGCATTGAATTAAATTCCGGTCACCATATAATCTGTACAATTATCATCACTGCATTTCAAGTCACAAATGTTATCCAATGATCGATTCGACATGCCGATCGTGTCACCACATCCACCGGATTGATACGAAGTTATTGTACTTTTGTAAAATTTTCTGAATTCGTGGCGTGTAAGCGGGGCATCGGCAGCATCGTGATCTTTGGTCCTTTGCCGGCGATCCGTTTGCGCCTCACCTCCGATGTCTGGCCGCGGGCGTGGTGGTTTGGTGTGAGTTTTGAAATTTTTTCGGTCATTCGAACCTCTTGGGCGAGTCCTGCGGCAGGCGAAGATCAGCCCGACTACTCGATATGTAGTTATATACATACACACATACTCGAGATTCACGCGCACTTCTGAAACCCGGCTCTCGTCGAATCGTGCCGCTCAGCAGGCCCTGATCGCCTCTCCCAACAACATCCCGAGACGGTCCAGCGCACCGTGCGCGGACGGTCCGAGCTATACAACGCGACGAAGGCAACGAGCCCGAAAAACCCGGGTCACGCACGCACAAACACTCTATACTCGCCGCTGCAGCAGCGCATGTGGTTCGTGATATTATCCTTGGTGAAACGGTACCGCGATATATAGCTCTCTATGTATTCTACTTTCACACAGCGAACGAATCAAAGGTTTCAACTTATTCGGGCCCCGATATCACTTCGGATAAACTTGCGGGGGGGCCTTTTTCGGGGTTGATATTATTGAAACGTGGTACTTGCGCCGCGGTTTCGCCTGACGATCGACTGCTCCACGCGGCTTCGAAGTTAGGCATGTACTGACATGGCGGCACCTGCGATGCGGCACCCTTCCCCTGGCACACCAGCTCTCGACTCCTGCCAGAGGGACCCACTACCTGGCGGCCATCTTTGAGAGGGGGGCCTGATCCGACCCTAGCTACGGCTACAGCGACGGGGCCCACTCGGCCCGGCATTCAACTCTCCGCAGTCCGTCGCGCCGAGAACTTATACCTGCTTGCCTGGTCTATACCTGATGCCTGTTTGCCTGCCTGCCTGCCTGCCTGCCTGCCCGCCCCCCTGCCTGCTTGCGAGCAGGGCAGCCCGTACCTTCGAGCTTCTTGGCCTACGTGAACGGCCGTTCGTTCCATCGAGTAGCCGCAACAGAACTCGGTCTTACCGGCACATCCCATTCCATCCCATCGCATCGCGTCCGAGTAGGTACGGTGCAACTAAAACTGCATCGGAATCTCATACGGTCGATCGGATGATCGTTGTCATGGATGAATGAAAAAAGGGGGCAGGCAGTGCAGAGTGCAGGTGGACGGATACGTATGGATATGATTTCTGAAATTTCTCAGATTCGATAAACCGACTCGAAGGCTAGAATATTACCCATATTTATACACACGTACTTAGACCGATAAAACGAAAATCTCAAGACTAACGAGTTGTAAATCTTTTCCGATTGTATACCCTATAAATACGTTATACCAAAGATTACGCCGAAAAAATAATGGGAGGCATAATATCGACGTTAAAGGAAATTATATACGACTGAAATTTAATCACTTTATGAAAATATACGATTTTTACGACTTGATTGTGACATATAACGTTAAATGTGAGTGGTAAGGTCTGTAGGTTCCCATAAATGTATTTTTGTCTACGTGTAAATATCGAGTCGGCACAATTATAAGCGATACAGGCACGCATCTTATGGGATGTACCGGTACACAGCCACATCTTATGGTTTGGAATCTATACGTATACGTTGATACAGGCACGTATACATACACACGTGGGCTGAGATTACTCCAGCTAGCAATTGTTATTAATTGCTTACTCCGTTAACATACCAGATGCAAATCTTGACTCCCGTACCTGCCTGTAGAATTCATGTTGGTATAACATACGTATGTATGTAATGCAGGTACGGTACATACATGGACACCCAGCGTCTAGGTCGCTCCCTACGTTCGTATACGTACACATCGTACATACCTGTATGTACAACGCGATCTCTCTATACTCCCAGTTATAAGCATAACCATTCACTGACTGCCGGTAGAATTTCAAACCGACAAGTGCTGCCTGCAGTCCCGTCGTTTGTCTAGCACGAATTCTGAGTGTACCTCCGATACTGCACCGATATAATACATACCTATATGAGATCTTAGATACATTCACGAACGCATACGTCGCTTTCATATACACTGTACGTATAGTGCTGATTATATCGATCACGAACTGTTAACAACATACCTATGCAGTACTTGTATGCACGTAGGTAAGTATTAGGTATAATGAGCCGAAATCGTCTCATGAATTTTCTCCAAGTTTTCTTATTTGCTTATTCTCTTTTTCCCTTTATGTCTGGATGTTGTGTATCATTTCGATAGTTCTACAGGTAATTAATAGCGGTAACAGCGAATTCGATAGTACACTCACTGCAGTTTCTCAATTAAATTATGTAGGACACACGATGGAATTCATTACGGCGGGATTCGCATAGGAAATTTCTCCCTGATCAGGATCACTGCTCTATGGCTCTATGGCTTTGTTGGTGTTTCTTTTCCTTCCGATTGTGGAATGATTCTGCAGCGACCGTGTTACGCGATCCTTCCATGGTATTTGGAAGTGAAAGAAACGTGGGGGGATTCGAGTTGCATAGGAGAGAGATAGAGGGAGAGAAGAACTGGTATTACAAAGAACGATAGAAATTTGTCAGAAAGTCATCGCCTTCGTTGACGCGAGGCTCGAGGGTCCGATATTATGTATAGCTAGATGTGGGTACGTATATAGGCGCTATAGATATAGATATAGATATATAGGAATCATTTTAACCTGGTGGACACCGTCAGGGGCGAGACGCGCAGGAGTTAAGGGCCGGGATCAAGGGAGACCTTAGCTTTACCTGCTGCATCCGAGAGTGGGTAGATATAGACCTGCCGCCAGAACTGCGCCGACAATGCCTACAATGGGGCATTATTTGTGTTTGTATAGGGCACACTAGGTTGCAGGTTACGGGATGCTGCGGAGCAGTCGACTAAAAGTGCTTTTTGCAGGTGCCAACCCCACACACGGCACAACACCGAATATCTACCTGACATTCTCCTTATATTCATTTGTTTATTTTGTTCTTACGTGTACGAAAAAATGCTCAAGTTTCAGATTTTTAGAGATTTTCACCGGAGCTTCTAAAAGGTTGTTTGTAACGAACCTAAACTTTTTGCCAAACATCGAGACGATGTGATTTTTACGGAAACAGTTTTATATCGACTTTTTTCCCCCTTGACGATCGATCAGAGGCCCATAATTTCAAAATCTGTAACAATTCCGAAAAGTCATGTCTGAGGTAACGTCATTTCATATAAGCAAGTATTCGTAGAATAAGTACATCGGTGTCTTTCTTTTTCAAATTTCCTATAATTTTTCCTACGCGGGTACGAAAACCTCGAGGAATTAGAAAATCGCAAACTTAGACATTCGTTGAACCGGTCCTATACACATTTTTATAATCATCACCGTCGATCTAAAAAAAATATTTGATTCCTGCAGCTGTATACAGAGAGATAAGAATCGCAAAATTTTTAACACGATGATTTAAAGTGAATTTATAAACGCGTGAGAGAATAACTACCTACAGCTATAAAAGTGTAGACTGCTGAACATATCATCCGCTCAACGCTATTATTAGAGACACGATGCTCCTGCTGCTGCTGCAACTGTGGCTGATTTCCTGACCCGTACACACGCTTTTAACCGCGAACCGCAGGTTCAACCAATTAAAACGGCGTTTAACGGCAGAAGGTTTTACATTTGTATACCTGCACACGTTGGATTGCAACGCACAATTGCGGGAAATCGAAATTTTCGTCCCTTTGTATCAGATTCACTGCCTGTTTTTGACGTGAAAAATAGGACTGTCTGTCTTCGCGACAAATCAATCCGCGTGCGGCGCGGAATTGCTCCGCTGCTCGCTCGAGGAAGGCATAAATTTTACTGAAACCGGTGAACAGAGATTACTGCAGATTGATGGATAGACGATGCGGGCGAAGGAGATACGGACGTTTTGCAGAATATTTTTTAACGCACGTTTATATATATCGCGGAAATATATCAACGCGCCTCTTTTAACTTTCGCGTTTCGCGTTCATCCTGCATATCCCGATGGGGTAATAAGCTTTGCTTTTCAGCGAAAGAAGCTGTTGCTGCGAAGTGTCGAGTACATCGGAAAATTATATGTACGAAGCTGACGATATGCGATGCGAGAATCGCAACTGGGTCTGCGGTATATATAAGGACGGCTGCAGTATAGCTAGTATCGTTGCACCGCGCGAGGTCAATTTGACTATAGAAGCGGTCTCTTTACTTGGCAAAGACCGGTTACTGCGAGATCCAGCAAGGGCCATCTTTTACTACGAACATCTCGATGTTACTCTCCGACCATGAAGATCACCGCTATTCGAGTAACTTGTGTTCCAATGTAGGTATATACCGAGGTATAATTTGATGGGGATTTTATTTCACCTGTAGTCCTGCGATCCTATTTTCTCTCCCCATTATGTATCATGCGTTTTACACACTCATTATTATACTTCTCCCGAGAGAACCATGAATTTTTGCTTCAAACCGCAATCCCTTCGAACTCGAACCCTTCGTTGATCAGGCGGAGTTCCTTCAATGGTTAGATCTTTAGCTATATGGTATAAGCCGCAGCTGTCAATACGTAATTGTCTATTCTGTACGCTCGTCCATCGCATGCCACTTGCAAATTTTTCTATTTTATTGTTGTAAATCTTTGATGGTCGGCTACAAACTTCGCTAATCACCCTTCGGGCTTAATCCTATAGAAGATATATTCCCGCAGCTATCATAGACCGCACCGCTGGCTCTTAGTCGGTCATTTTTCATTATGACTTTTATACATCACGGCGCGGAACGATTCATCATCCCCACATGGCGATCGGTGTGCCACCCATGGAATTTATAAAATAGCGACATCCAGTTTTGCTGGTTTCCTCTTATTAACCGACGGCTGTCCACCAGACCATAGGTTTTTCGTAAAACCTGATTCATAGAGTTCTGAGTATTTTAAACGCTATTAGGAGTCGATTCTCTCGTCGTTATTGTTACTTCGGTAGTGAGAAGCAGCAGGTTCACCGCAGAGCGGAAGCCAGAACGGGGTAGTCGGATAAATTTTCCGAACGGCGCCTGGCGTTATATACACTGTCGCCATCTGTAATTACATAAAGACCCCGAAGGGATCACCTGCAGGCTAAAGGGATCAAGGTCCTTCAAAAAGGACACCGCCGCGCGGAAGGTAATTCGTCTACTACACAAAAATCGCCCCCCAGAACTGCCGCATCTATTATTAGGCCGGTCTCCGCGTCATTAACAAAATGATTGGAATTCGGGCCACCAGCTATACCTAATTCCAAACCTAAACGTACCGAAGGCCCCCTCTACACACAGCTCTTCGGCGATCGGAAATCGAAAACCCTATTGCCGAAACAAATCGCATCCGCGGTTTGCGGTTTTTTATCGATTCCCTCTACGGTATATCGGTGAACCATCCAGGGTCAAATAAACTCGACCGATTATGTACATCCGCGGCACGTAATGTTTTAGGCAATTTGCAACAGATAAAAAAAATAAAAATAAGGAAAGAAATTGTAAAATAGAACTATACGATGTGAATTGCAAAACGGTATTAGCGAAATGATCACGAGATGACGTAACGCAACACACCTATATCTGTCCTCCGGTTGATAATATTTCACAACGTTATTACATTTAGACGATAAAAAAGAACTCGCGAGTCCGAGAGAGCGGGTCGTAAACTATAGACGATGGGGAGAGTCGGTGTATTATGGTATTCATGCAGTGAAGATACAGATGAAGGAACGTATACGAATATATAGTTTGAGAGACAGAGTTGAGAGATTTCAAAAAAGGAGAACTTCTCGCGTAGGCTAGCTTTACGATTATTGAAATAATTAATTCGTCGATGTTAACTGTACATAACGTATAATACTCGGTAAAAGTTGGACCATGCGTTTACCGACTTTTACGTCCAGGTTATATGTGTCGCAGGCGAACGAGAATTTCGAGTAGAAAAATTTCAAACTAATTTTTCCATACCTATGCTTAATACACCCAACAAGATTCGCAGCTTATACACGATCCAAACGGCGGCGTTCAATCGTCCTCCTATATGAATACTTATATTTATATACATCAGCCATCATGGACCAAGTAGATATGCAGATTTCTTTTTTCTTTTTTTTTTCAGTAATCTATAGCGCGTCCAACACTAATAAATATTCTACAATGTCTAAAGTGTGCCATGTTTAGCGTAATTTTCGACTCGAAGAAGTCGAATCGGGGTCCCAATATCGGAGTTTGGAAACACTCACCCTGTATAAGATGTGGACCGAAAACGGTACCCGAAGGAATAAAACGAGATTTTTTTTCGACTGGTGTTAGAAGTCAGATTCAAGAAATGCAAATATTCCACTGGGTGTTTGTATAAAATCGATCGTTTAAACTCATGTAGAATGAAGGAGAAATGTGGCCATAGTATTCCCGGATCGTGAATACATATTTATAGGTGCAGGCTGTAGGTTTATATATACAATAGATTGCAATTTCTTGCTCCATCCATTCGCAACGAAACTGTTGGTTGCAGATTTTAAACCGTAGGACGTTATATGGTGAAGGTGATTTCTATTTTATCGCGATATTCCACCGGCGTGCGGTGTAGGAGGTTGAACTTGTATAAAATTGATTAGTTCACCACAATTCGACTGTACGCCTATAGCAGTTCTTACTCTATTATATATTTTCTGTGGGGTATACGGTGTATATTGTATGATATTGTGCATTGTACTGCAGCAGATTCTCGGTGGCAGAAACTGTAATATCGCTGTTTGAATCTGGTAACTAAAACCCGACCCCATGTCGATCCCATCGCGATTACAATTTGATTCGCGTATATTCCCTTATTATTATGTACCAACCTACAGTGTAAAATCCGGCGAGTTATAAACGCGAGGCGTCGCTCCTGCACGAAGTCACGACGCCAAAATGCCAAGTAAGGAAAATTATCTTTGTCCACCTGCGCGCGGAACGCAAGCGATAATTTTCAGACAGAAAAAGAATAATACAGGTGTGCCGGCAGGGGTTGATTTTGCTGAATTATAATCGGTTCACATAATAAATAAAGCAGTGATTTTTATCAACTCGGTTTTTCGTTGCACCGATTGACTCGGATGGAGACGAATAAGGACTCGTGGCGAGAGGTTGATATCCTTCCTGAAAAATTTCCAAGAGGATCTGCACCCTTCGCAATTAGGGCCCTCTTAAAATCATGCTTGCACGTAACCCCCTTGTGATTATATGGATTCGGCGATGATTTCTGATGATGCTCCGACCTTCGAAATGGTAAAATAATACAGTGTTGTCTCC
This sequence comes from Athalia circularis, assembly GCA_963978495.1. Lineage (NCBI taxonomy): Eukaryota > Metazoa > Arthropoda > Insecta > Hymenoptera > Athaliidae > Athalia > Athalia circularis. Next base: position 29,949,212 of record OZ021700.1, on the reverse strand, counting down.
TAGCCAGACCGAGTCTCGGCGAAGGCGAAGCTGCGGGTTCGTTAGCGGTCCATGGCGCGCCCAGCACCCTGTCATTATGCGGCTGGTCCCATCACCCCCACCATTCCTCAATTTTCAATCCTTCGCTCCCTTCCCCGTACCCGGGACTCTGGATTCCCTTTTTCTCCCGCCCATGTCGCCCGTATACAGGTTGTCGAGAGTTCGAGATTATCCTTTCCCCAGCCCGAAATATTATATAGCCTATATATAGTATTGATCGCCGTCATGATTGGACCCAAGTAATTCTTACTTTTTTTCTCTTTTCATCTCACTCAGAAAAGCAATCCCATCAAGAAACACTAAGAAATAAACCGTAGGTACATACCTACGTACATTTTATATACCGAGTTAAATATTCGACCATAGCTGAGAATATCTTGCACGCGATCGAGAAGCACGAAGATCTTTCACCACCCCTCACATTATAAGCGTGTATTTATCGATCGTGCAATGAAATCTTCTATCGGATAAAATCACGGCAATCTTCATCGCCAGCTAGTACGGAGTTTTCAAAAATTCTAAACACCTTTTTTCAAGCCCGAGATATGCACTTGCCGTACTTTTTTCTTTTCTTGTTTTTTTTTTTCTTTTACACTCACTTTATTGGCTAATTTTCAGACAACACGCAATGCGCGAGTGCGACCGCGCGGCGTTTCGTATAATTTTCGAGATAAATTACCTGAAAATATATATAGGTATATACCAGTTTGAAAACTACTCATTGCAAGTGCGGATTTCTACGTATCCCATGGAAGAGTTTTTCCCGATCCTATAAGAAAGGTAGTTTTTATCTCTTCATATATTTACGCCTGGATCATATAGTATAGATATATAAGAGCGTGCGAAACACCGGTGGTCCCTCGGTACTGCACCATGATGTAGAAATAACCGCATCCCACTAGCTCGTCAAGTTTTTCGATCATAACTCTACGACTAAGAATAAAATATCGACTTGAAACAGCTCTTTGCCATACGCGTTATGCATTCTCTGGGCAATAACGTGAATGTATAGCGACGCGAATAGAAAAGCCACAGAAAAAACTTAACATCTTTTCAAGCCGTGTAAAGTAGAGTTTATTACAACATCATAAGTTCAAATTCAAGGTGAGTTCACGTGAAACGGACGATCTACACCACGAGCGAAAATCTCGAGGAAACATTAATTAACCACTATCTAGATATCGAAATTATGGAGCGAAAAGATTTTTGAATAGATTCGTGCATTTCGGTAAAAGCCCCTCGAATATTCCTCACCGACGTCCCTGACGATGTATCTACACGTACAAGAAGGTAATTGGTCCCATCTCAGCTATACGGCATAGCCAGCCTATTCTCTATAGGTTTTTTATTTTTCTCACAGCTATAGCTGTCCCCGGGCAGCCGCGGTTTTTATTTCTCTATTTATTTATTTTGTGGTTTTGTCTATTCGTTTTTCAGAAATGCAAAGGGTATACCGAAAAGGGATCTCTACCTACTATACTACTCGACTCGATTCTTCCCGGTTCCCGGGGTGCCGGGAAAGTTGGGAGGATACCGATTCGTAACCGGGGCTGACATCGCGACACGCGTTATCTTGGTAATTAGGGACTTTCCCCGGGCCAGGAATCGGACGGGACTTCGAACTGGTTCTCGAAGTTTCCGATGCCGCGCATATCCCAATTCGACGCTCGCTTCTCCCGAAACCGGGGCCCGTGTCAACCGTTGGGTCTAGAGATAACTATTGATGGAATAGCCAAGCCCTTCTGTGTTTCCACGTTGTGCTCTGTGCGTGGCACATGCAGGCGCTACGGATGTGTAAGTGCGTATTATGTGTGTATAAACACACCAGTTTTATTCTGGAACGTCCGTTCTCTCTCCGCTCTTGTCTTCACGGTCCAGGCGTGGGTCCGAAACCAACTCCAAATTCTAGAACATCGGGGACTGATTTTCAAAGCGTCGCATTAATGCGGGATGATACAAGGCTGACCCAAGAGGTATGTGCCGCGCCGCGAGCTTGTCTATTGAAAACCAGCAGAACCTTGCCTGACTTATCTAGCGAACAACGTTGAACCGGTACAACCAACCTCGAGCAGTCCTCAACCGCTGAGTTGCGTCTCCTTGAAGTCTTGCTGCTGCAGTTGTCCGCAGAGCTCGGTTCTAATACGTAATTCTTAGGGCTTCAAATTATTCATCGCTTCGGGCGATTGTCTCGGAGGTATACGCGTCCGATACGACCGAGTGCTGCCGCTGATGCTGTTGCACCAAACTGCATCCACCGTGTAACCTCGATGTTCGAGTTTCTAGCTGAGAAAAAGACGCCTCTCTCGATACACACGTAGGTAAAAGCTGCTGATGCTCCTGCTACTCCATCAAATTCCGCCCTACGATTATCGCAAGATTAGACGTCGTGTGCCTTTTATGCATTACGTATAGCTTCGCTAATTTACAGTGCAGATTCGAACTTCTGCTAAGCTATGCAGCCACACCCGTGTCCTGTGCAGAGAGCATCGAGATGAGAAATTTTAATACCACTATATTTTATAGAATGTTGAACAGAAAATTGTATACGATGGTAAATCGTGCAGTGCAGGTGAATTTACCAGGTTTCGTCGGTGGTTACCTACGGTAGATTCTTGTTCAACTTCGTTATGCCAGGAAAAAGAAATCTTGAACCTGATATTTGTGCACCCAAATTTGCTCTTTTCAGGACATTCCATTCCTGAATGAAAGATAATTTGTTTCAATCACTTGTTGCATCACCGCGTATAAAATTTAAATCCTACCCCTCACAATAAATATCAAATGACTGAATGAAAAGTTGATTCGTGCAGAATTAACTCTTACAGTTAGACAAGTGAATCAATTTCGGTAAAACTTTGAATATTTGCTAGGAAAATATGTCCCGCAGGTCCCCTAATTTGCAACTTTCAGATTTACTCCCACTTTTCGGAGGAAAAGAACAATACAGGTGAAATTCCAGAGGGATGGCATCGGAGCCCGGGAGCAGTATATTTAACTATAAATACCGCGGCTACACCTTACATTATTCCTACGTCAAGTAAGGGTCCTCTAAGGTTCCAATTTTACCTGCGGAGAGATGGGACCTTAGAAATGAGAGAATTAGAGGGTTGGGCATATCCCTGGACAAGTAACTAATTGTTATTGCAACGTTCAAAAGTGAGCGCTAAGACTGAAGAACAGTAGACTGAAAAGATCAAGGAAACAGACAAAGAGCTGCAAATTAGTAACGTCGAACGCTATATAGCCGGCTATGACCTATTAGGGTGATTTCCAACACTTGAGTCGACTTCGAAATCTCATCCATGATGAATCATTTTTGTTATTATTCATTGTGAATTACACGTTAGCTTATCAAATTGTTTTTGTTAAGCCTGGCGGAAACATTCCAGTTTTATATCGACAACGGGTTACAAATATAAATATGTTAGCTAGGTGTGCTACAATGCTAATAATATATATCTACATATACTTACCTGTATACTTCGCGGTGACCACCTATAATAGTAATTCATATCAATATACTTGCCCCGTGGATAATTCAAATAAAGCAATTTTCAACAGAACCGTAAGAAGAAGAATCATCATTCTGTATGTATATTTCTGTACATCTGAATGTTTCTGTTGAATATAAATTGGGACCAGCCGATGAACGCAACCAATTTCGTTCTTCGCCGCGCTACGAAACAATACCTACTACGTGGATATATAGATGTAGGATAAAGTGGTTGACCTGTGACCCTGACGTCAAAGGTCTGCGAAATATTACACTTGAAAGATTTACCCGATCTTTATAGGATGTAAGATATGATACCTACACTGGCTTATATAAGGTCGGCGAGTTGATTGAAGTATCGGTATAATGACTTGATTGAACACGCTCAAGAATATTAGGTAGGCTCGAATCTCCAAACAATTATAAATATTATTTTATTTGCACGCAACTATTACGCTCGACCCCAAATATGATGTCGAATTTTTTTGTATTTTAGTGTAATTGTTGCAGTTACGATTATAATATACGTATGACCGGTGAATATATAATTATTCGATGCAGGTATATAAGGTACACAAATATAGGTATACGATGATGTATAAAAACAATTTTACATCCATAACAATTCACTGAAATAAAATAATGGTACGCTACGAAAGACCTTGGATCGTGAGTCGAGAAGCAACTAAATTTAATTTTTACACGCGATATATAAATTGATCTCCTCCACGGAGTGTATAAACGATCTCTACATTTTTTTTTACCTGCACTTCTGAAACATTATATACGGTAATGAATATAGTGTATACGTACTTAGGTCTAACAGTTGATCAATCCAGTTCAAATGATCGCCAATTCTGAGAACTATTATCAACGCCATTATAATACATTTTGCAAAGTCATTATATTCCAAGATAGTTATACAATAGAAATACTTACAGTTATGTCGCAGACCTCATCTTGCGATCCCCATCGATCTATTTAATGGAAAAATTTGCGATCAATCATCACTGAGAGGAAAAAAAAATATAAAAAATGGCGATTCCACTAAACGAGAAATTTCCACGCGCGTGATACCGATACAGGGCGATAGGTAATATATAGAAATTCAAAATATTCACTTCGGGCTTTTTGATTCCTCGCTACTATTACGATGTTCCTCCGTGCAGGATTGTTCTTATCCTCATATAGCTATCAAGGGCAAACCGAGTTAGTTTTCGCAATTGATGTTCTCACCAACTGTTTTTGACGCAATAATTGCAATCTGTCAACGAAACATCGTTACACGTTTGTCTCACGATTACGGACGGGTATTGATTACAATAAATGGGTATTTAATACCCTCAGGCGGGAGAGAGGGAGGAAGGCGCTATATAGAATATGCCTATATAGCTGTGTGGCCAATATATAAAACGAGCTTCAGGGTTGCCCGTTATCTTCGATATATATCTCACACAGGAAAATATTCTGAATAACTGTAAATATACATTTTATTTTATTAAAACACGGTGATAATTTTCTACTAAAATGAGACTTATGGAAAGGACATATTAGTAAAATGTGACGTGAATCGGCCCGTGCAGGTACTTCTGGATCGTAACAATCGCGATGACCCATAAATGCTGGAGTCTCCATATATTTTCTATATATACCCGCAACTATATATACCTATATATACCCATAGAATAGCATTTTTCCACGACACAAACAATTATATTTCTGATACGAGTAATAATAATGCATGTATAACGTAATTGCCATGCATTTGAGATTACCTATTAATTGCTTTCCTGGGTATATTTCATAAGATAGGTGTCATTTATTGCCAAGCCGTATAACCGTGTCGTATAGGCATCGCTTACACGTCTAATGCCTATGTGATAACGTGAATTCCAGCACAACCTGTATTTTTACATATGGTCAATCGAATCTCTTACTCTATACAACTTTGATGTGATTGGGAATAAAGACGTCCTTTCCTAAATTCTGCAGAATTTTAAAAACATCTCATATACATTCTGCGAATTTTTAATCCATGCACGCGATCATTTTCAACAATTTCGCACACCTATAGCAGATATCTTAGTGATTGGATGAACACCTATAAAACATGATCTTATTCTATTCACCAATTTTTCAGCCAATTAATTAGATTCTAAATCTTTGACATAAGCTGCAGAGTTAGGTTCCGCACGATTTTTCAATAGAGGCCAGATGATTGGACGAACGCCCATAAAATATGATATCATTCTATTTGCCAATTTTTAACCAATCAATGAAATCCAGAATTAGGGACCTCCCGATTTTTCAAGAGAATTCACGTGATTGGACGAACGCCTACATAAAATATAATTTCATTTTATTTGACCTTCTAAACCTTTCGTTATGTCAAAAATTAGATTCCTCTCAATTTTACAAAAGTAGAAGCTTCGCGAATGGATGGTCTACAGAGGTGGGGTGAGGCAGTAACAATGACCGAGGGCAAATGTTTCACTCGAAGACTGATCGCCGAGAAGTCAAAGTATAGTAATACGTGCTTTAGTTAAGTTACTCCCTGAACCTCAATTTTCATCGATATTTATTCATACACAGCGAAGTAATGATTAGTCATGACATTTTGTGCGGGGAAATATTGAAGATGGATCTTTGCAGATTTCTGCTGTGATCTTTTTTCAGTTTTAAATTATGAATGGGACACCCAATAAACTTTTCGGTAGAGAAAGTCGAGAGAAATATGCACGGCTAGCGACCTCTCTTGTCGTTGCATTCAACTCACCATAATTGTCAATTCGGAGATTCCTAGAACAGAGATTGAAAATTCCTAAAATTTGATCAGTCGCGGGTCAATCGCTCAACTGTAACGTTAATCTCTGGTTACGTAGAAAAGTCAACTAAATAAAATGCGCATATTGTTAAAAATGGACGTTGTTTGGGTCCTGCTTATTTTGATAAGACCTTCGTCAAAAACGTGGCTCTAATGTTTTAGGGTCTTGTTTCATTCTATTAAATTACACATTCCGATTCCGCTGAACGCGTTGGTAAAGTTCTGTCAAATAAAATTGAATTCAAACTCTCATTAGACTGGACTAAACGTTTTTGTAGCCGGTAAATACGATTCTCTAACGCAGAGATTATGATTTATTTTTAATTTTCAATAATTTTTTTCCAGCATCGCTATTGAAAAAAATCATCCTCTTTTAAAATTATCGTTGTCGGGTAAAGAACCCAGTACTTTGCTGCGGGTGACAAAAGTTTTAAGGCCTAAGAAGAAGGTCGACCTCTGAATGGATTATTAAAACTGCATTAACTTAATTGGCAAATCGTGGCCCGCGTTGTCTGCTATACTCTGCACTGCCGCTACGACTGAGACTTTAACGAGTAACAAATTATAGATTTCTCCCACAATGTATGCTACTGCGTGTTGTGCGGTGAAGGATCCACCGCCGCGGTAGTCGGCTTGATCGCTTCGAACCAAAAACACAACTCGAAACGCGAAGGCGTCGTTACTTTTCTTTCACAAGTTGCGCGCGAGTTTAACAAATAACAAATGATACATACGCGGCCGATCGCAAAACTTTTTTTGAACATGTAATATTAACTCTTGTATATATCATGACGCATTTGACGTTATTAAACCCCCACACGTTCACGGTGCTTTCATCTTCTTACTAGTTCTTCTTTGTATAACGGTGTAGAAAAAAGGATATTATTTTCTCATGATGTAACTACATTACACGAGGAGACAATATGTGTATGTATTTACACACGTACATGCACAAAATAGCGGGTACAATTTAATAATTAAACACGTCTTTCGATCACTGACGGTACGAAGACCCGGGTATGGATATAATGGAGTCAGACGTTTTTGGAAATACATTAATCACTGACGCCGCTGCATATCCATTACAAGATACTCCCTATTAATTCACCATCAAGCTCCTCGCCGAATAAGAGCATCTCTCTCGTAATTTGAATATCAATCTATCAAACGTATTTCGTGCAGTTGAGTAGCACCTCGAATCGAATATCGTTCGTATTACGCTACTAATTGGCTGGTTTTGAGGACTTTTATAACCGGAGACCGTTTTCGGTAAATTACCTTCTCGCTAGTGGAAAGTGTGTAAGCTAAGTCTAATTTGTATGGAAGGTGCGAAAACAGAGAACATAACTCTTAATCCAGGAGATGATAATTTAAAGAATTGTCTAGAAGTGGTGTCACACTTATCTGAGATACTTAAGTAACGTATACCCCAAAATCATCATTAATCATAGTAACCACAAGATGATGAGTACTGAATACAACTGTAGAAATTGTCTTTTATAAATTTTGTAATTAGAGTTCGAATAATTCTCACGATGTTAACATATATCATTTCGTGAATACCTAATCAAGAGTAGAAAAATAGCTAATGCAATAAGTAACAACATCAATTCAACATACAGACCACTCGAATTAAAATTAACAGGCATAGCGGTAATTGCAGCTATTCTACTGTACAACTGAGTAAATGGCCCACCATTATCAAGCATCATATGTAAGTTCATTGAAACAACAATTTACACACTGTTATCTCTGAGAAGATATTTGTTCTCTCAAACTGTATAAAAACGTGCTAACCCTTACAAATTCAAGGGGATATTCGGCCAAAACTGAGGTTTAGCTCTGTCCTTATACCTATCCATAGTTGCTTGAAGTGCAGTTTCCATGGCTAAAATTCTTGGACTAGCAACTCCATAGAGTAATTTAGCCGCCTCAGTCTTAGCTTGCATCCAAGCAGCTCCCCCCTCGATTGGGATTTGCTCCTGCAGTGCTGCTCTTTCATTGGCCGTTTCCATATCTCGTTTTTCTTTCATTTCCATTTTATGCCTAATACTTTGCTCAAAAAACTTCATCATTTCTTCATCGACTTGAAACTCAAGATTTTCATCATCAGAGTTTTTTTCTTCACCGTTGTAGTCATTGCCTTCCTTGTCAAAATTTGCATTTCGATACTTGCAGTTCCCATTCTGCTTCCTCCACCGATTACCAGGTTCTCGACTACCAGTAGTAGAAGCTAGTTCTCTTATTTTGTCACGCAGAATAGCGTTCTCCTGTTCTAATGCAATGCATCGAGACCTCCACCATTCCACATTGTGTCTGTAAAAATTAAAATAAATTAGCAGACTCAAGTAATCAATGCAATCAACATAGGATTGTATAAAATGTCTCAAGCAATGGACGAATTAAAATATCTGCAGATTTTAGACTATAAGATGCAGGGGTATGTTCTCAGTGTCCTACACATGATTCTTTCATTTTTCATTGGTAAACAAGTTTCTGTTACTTTAACTGACCGACCTTCTTTGCCACAGGTGAGCAGCCTCATAGTTTTCCCAAAACGAGTGTGCCTCCATGGTGTTCATCAGTTTTTCTTTCGGCTTTGAGACACTTCCATTGGAAGTACTACGTTCAGGCACGAGTTTTCGACGCTTTGCAAACCTAACCTCTAGTCGAGCCTGCTCGCGACGTTTGACCTTTGAATGTCGTTTTCTCTTTCTAGTTTTGCCGCGCTTCACTATATTTACATCCATAGTAATCTACCCGATGGATTAGACGCACTAATTACCTCGTTTCAGAAGTTGTAACATGTTATGACAATAAACGACAGCCGTTTCCAATTTGAAATTTTGTCGGAAATGGTTTGAATTTTACAATTGGATCGCGTGGTCGTCACGCGGTGATATTTGGAATATATATGTATTATAAGTTAATACATTCTAAAAACACGAGCAAAATTGTGTTATTATATTCGACGGACGCACATGCATCATGAATGCGATTCAAATATTCAATTGGGTGCATCAACTGCAGCTTGAGGACATATATGTTGAGGACATATATGTAGTAGTACATATATGCTTGAGGATGACAACAGGGGGGCAACTACACGCACCTACGACGCAGCTGCCGTTGGTCGTTTATTGGTGGGATTCATCGCCCTCCGTTTACTGGTTGAAATTCGATTTCAAATTTATACAACTGTAATGAAAAAGTTTTTTTATTTCATTAGTTTGAAATAATAATTTTTCAGTATTAATTTTTATTAGAAATATACAGCTTCGTAGTAATCATCGTTATTGTACAGTATCATATATTTTGTACAAATCTAAATAAAAACCTAGGGATTCATGTTATGTATCTGCTAAACGTATTATTATTATCATTGCGACATTAGTAATACAATAACAGTTACTTAGATGCTATTATTATTTATATATAACTGTTACTGTAGTCATCTGATAACTTGACAGGTAAACCAAATAATTGCATCTATAAATTATACCTCATACATTCATATTTTCTAAACGCAGAAACGCATAATATACGTTAGACACTTTTGAAAGTATAATAGCCGAAGAAAGTTGAACAGGAATGATCAACAATAATAATAGTTGTCAAATATTCTGATCTTTGAATTGATTTTTCATTATCAATAATAGAATAGCTCAAATTTATAGCGTAGATTACTAGTTTACGTATCAACCCCGTGAATTAAAACTACGAATATGTGTATTGAAATAGCTACTCTCAATGTGTTTATGAAAATTTTGCAGATTACATTCTGTGTATGGCTGAGAAACTTGAAAAGTTGAAAGTACAGGGTATAACGAGGTGTTATAGTCATAATTGCTATAATACCGCTATAGAATTGAGTATGAAAAATAAGTTATATCGAACAATTAGCTGGCTCTCATTTTTTTTCATCTGGTCTGTAATCAGTAATCTGAATAGCGAATTGGAGGTGTGTAATGAGGATTAGCCAGAACAAAAATTACACAGCCGATATTAAAGTTTGGGCAATGTTCTTGATTCATACGCAGCCACACTGAACAATTCGTGATAGACACGTGATCAGGTAATTGTTATTAATATATTGACTGAAATATTACATCTTTCAGTTACAATATCGCAAGAATATCAATAATCAACGTGTCTATAAACGTGAAAAACTCTATAATTTTTGAACAATATTATAATACAGAATTTGTTTTAAGGCAAAGTGGAATATTTCTTTACTTTGCAGCTGCCACAGTTTTACCAATTACTGAAAGAAAAATTTCTGAGAGCGATCAAAATTTAGAGACGAATTTAGACGGAGAGTTCTTTTCCGAACTTCCTACAATTTCATAACTGTTTGATAATTAAAAAAAAAATCGAATGTGACATGAATTTCCACTTAGGTTCCTTAATCACACATGGATTCATCATCCAAAATCTCCACCGGACAAATGAAACAATAAAGCTCAGTTGAAGACGCATGCAGTAGAGGGCTCATATGCAACAGACTTAGATCTTCTCTACTTCTTTGCCAGCACTTTGTAGTAGAGTTACCAAGTAAAGTTATCTCCCCTTGTATGGAGAAACAAATTTGTTAAAAAATCATCACAAAGGACATGTCTTGGCCTCACATGTATGACAAATTTATCCCTCGCTCGAAAGATACTTCATTGTTTCCAAATCTAACATTTCCGCTGTCACTACTGACGCTCGGACGACCGCCATTGCCATTAGTCTGTGATTCAGTTGTCGCCACTTCATCTTCAGAATCGCTAATCTCTGGTTTGTGCTGAGGCTCAAGTCCTATTATCATACGAATATGATCCGGTAAATGATTAGCAACCGACATTAATTGATGGTAAATCCCTTCCGCTTTTGACAATGTCCACGGCAGCTCGATCCGCAGCGACAAATCGTTTATGTGCTGGAAAATTTTTTGTTCTCAATGACTGTAATTATCGGTTGCATCCAAAAACTTATGATAATATTCAAGTATTTTACCTTAAGGATCTCGGTGAACCCGTAACGATTTTCCATCAGTACGTTTTTCTCTGTGTCTAAAATTGCTACACAAACAAGTAGCAGAAAATTTTTACATGGCAAATCAGTCCATAATATTTCCCAAAGTACGAGTATGTCGTTCGCGTTGAATTCCCTCTTGAACAGCACTAAAAGCCATCGAAAACAGAAGAACATGTTTCCAGACTCGTGCTTGTCTAAATATTGAGCTAACTGAGAATCCGTAATGACTACCAGAGAATGCAGCTGACTAAGCTGCAATTTCATTCCCTCTTGATCCATCTCAAAGTTCGTACTCTGCAAAATAGCGAATTTGCTTATAAAAAAAGAGAAACAATACATCATGTCAACATTAGCTACACAAAAAGCATCCGCAAATCACGTACCACTTTATTCATAAATCCCACAAAGCACCAAAACGCGTCTACCTCACTATCCATTAGGCATAGAATTGGACTGAGCAAATCACTCATTCCTTGGACATACCCCAGATCGAAATTGTACATTACATAAGTCATAAGTATATCGTAAAGCTGACCCAAATGGGCATTGTTGTCTCCATAATAATAGGGATGTGTTCTATCTGTTCTGTTTACGTCTTTCTCTGAAATTGTTAAGTAATTGTTAAATATCATATGACCAGCCATGCCAACAAACAGCGCCATAGAAATTAAGTTACAAAAAACGCACCAATTAAACTTTTTCGATCTCGATAGTCAGCAAATCGATTTTCTTGTCCCGGAGTCATGGATCTCCATTGCAATTTCATAGCAAAATATTCTTCTGTTTTCTTTTTTCTGAGCTCAATTCTTTCGGCATTTGTCGCATCCCATGGATAATAGTTCAGGAGATATTTCCACACTTCGTACCGGAGGGATGGTGAGATTCCCTGCATAAAGTGAATGCCTAATTAATGAAATTGGTGAAAATGAAGAACAGTAATTTGAGGCACATATGATGAGAAAAGAGAGGTAAAAAAATATTTTGATAGTGCATGTACCCCTCTAAATATCATTTCTTTCAGTGCCTCTGAGTTAGAAATTCTTCCCTCTGAATCTTTACATCTATCCCATTGTTCCTGTGTCAACGGACCACCTGAAAATTGGTTACAGTTAGACATAAAATCACCAATATCAAAAAATAATCATGAAACGTATATGAATATTTTTTTTTGTCACCTCTTGGGCATGGTGGTCTCGGTGGTAGAACAAAACCAACTCCAGGTGCACCAATTACTTCATACTCTTCTCCTGAACCCACTGATACAGGTGGTTGAGGAATATCTAGAGTCAGGGAACGGTTCAACAGGTCAGCAACAGCTTCCTCTACACGGCGCGTTGGTTCTTTATGAACTGAAAATCATCTGTACTGAAACTCTGGGATTTGGCGATTATTATTTCAAGTTTTAAGTTTCTAAAGGTCACTCAGGGTTTTGTGCAATCGCAAAGGTAGGTGTCAAATGCAATAAATCAGTTCTTTGCCTCATTTGTAAGGTTTGTGAGCATCCCATTGTTGTTACACTTGAATGCCTGATCTCTAATGAGCACGGATTAAGAATTTTTCTGACATTCTTATCAGTAGATAATATGCTGAAGTAGTTGTAATACGATGAAATGACATCAACAAACAATTCAATTTGTCTAAATATATTTATTTTTGAGTACTAAAAATAGCCAATCAGCCAGTGGTGCAAAGGTTACTTCATAATGGATAAGATGCGATCAAAGTGCAGTGTTGAAAAAAGAAAAAGCTATTAGTAAAAAAGAATGTACTCACGCAATATGTCGGTCAACTTGCTGCACGCTTCCATTGTAGTTTCATATGGTCTATCGTGTAAATTCTTAACAAACTTCCACACGTAATCTGAGGCATTTTCTTGAAATAAATCTAACTCGGCAAACGATCTCTCAAGAACAGAATCTTCCACTTCCATGACAATGTACATGTTTCGATCTTTACGTGATTTAATGAACTTCAAGTACGTCTTCAGAGAGCTAGTAAAGGAGTCTGCGTTGGATAGTTGGAAGAATACAACATACGTAGTTCCATCCCTAAGCATGAGAGTCAGCTGCTGCCCACATCGATTTATCCGAAATGATTTAAGATCGGACAATAATATTCTTACTGTTCTTGATCGTCCCAATGAATCTGGGCCTTCTGATATCGTTCGTGCACGTGTTGTGTGTGTATTTACCAACGACCACTCTGGGTCTTGATCCTGACTCTCTGAAACCACTGAAACTTCTACAGGTTTCCATTCGATGCATTTTCCAAAACTCTGGAATGGAAATTTCAAATTTTAAATAAGAATCGATATCCAATAACTTCTTATGAGTCTTACATATTCAACAATGCTGAGAATTCCCGTGCTGTGCACATCCTCTTCCCTTGTATTCGATCCTCTCAGTACCACCCCACTGTGAATGGAAATATCCTGAAATCAAAAACCACAGAGCCATTTGAGCCTCGTTTTCTATACGAGCATAAATTAGCATTTGCAACTGCAAAGAATGTCCAATTATAGATACGCATACACGTATGGTCGAGTGGCTGAATAGTTGGCTGGCTGTAAGCCTGAGATATTCTATTCGAGCACATGATGGCTACTTCATGACTCTGAATCATGTCTGTTGTTGACAGGTGGCAACATGTGGGCGTATACCTGTAAATAACTTTACACTTCTCTAAGATGCATGCAAGGCATCGGAATAAATATTGTCATTGGCCTCAACGTTAACAACGGAATTTACGAAACAACATATACAGGCTTGTAAGAAAGTTTTAAACACTGTTTTGTTCCTCACCTTCCCCTGTTCCGTAGGTTCAAACATGGTTAATCGGTGCACTACATACAACTGACGCTTCGACCGTGTAGAGCTAGTAAACTGACAGCAAAAACGTCACGATTTTCTGAGAGCTTGAAGTACGACGAAATTTAATATGCATGTTATTCTTATCTTAGCCAATAACAACTTGCGGGTCGGTTTGCGATTTTTCCGAACGACGCTGTCACGTTAATATCTCGCTGGGAAATTCTGACATTTCGTGTCGCCGAATCGTGGTGACGTAACCAAATCGTTATTTAAATCGAAATATGAATATCGACGACGAACGACTACGAGGCTTGCAACACAATCAACGTGACTCGCGTTCGCGGTGTTCACCTAATTCTCAACCTTATTCTTCACTCTTTCGGGATGCCTTTAGATTGGCTTCGGTGTCCTCAGTGTCCTTCACCACCTTCACTTTCTAATAATCCTTTTTTATCGCTTATGGCGTGCGCGCCAACTACAAGTTGCAACAGGAGTTAGCAGTAAAAGCTCTGAATTCACGGGTAAAAAGTGACCAACTGCGCGCCATCTTCTTGGTAAAATTGACTGAGAATAATTATGCATCTTTCTTTGGCAGCTATAAGATTTTCGGGTTATAAGCTTTATCTGGACAGTGATGAGCTTATAGAGCTGTTGAAAATATTAATATTCACCCTTCGTTTTTCAAAATCAAAAATAAGGGGGCGTTAATTGTTCAGCCAATAGAAATCACGCGGGAAATCATGCGCGTTATTCTTATTTACAAATGGCTACAATGCGAGAATTTTATTCAACCGATTGAAAATATATCACCGTTGAAACTACATTGAAAACTTCTTGGGCTTGATTATATTATAATGACGGAGTCAACCGACTATATTATAACTCCATGGGAGATAGAAATCCACGTACAAAATTTGCAGCCATCAAATATAGAAGATATTGGAACAAAAAAGTAAGTATTCGCTTGAAGACTATTTTTCTGAGTCATGTAATTTTGTGATAATTCCAGATGGCTCGAGTTTCACAAAATGTTATTACTTTTGAATCAACAAAGCGTCTTAGAAATCAGTACTTTAAGAGAGGAGGCTGTAAAGGAGTGGTTCATCTCATTGAAAAAGGTGAGTACTGGTTGTACTTGTAAATTATATATCTATTCGTTGAATACTAATTTGACTTTCAGTTGATCTAATTACTTGTTTTAGCTGCCTGTACTAATTCACGAGGTCATTCAGATTAACATTTGGAAAGAATATGTATTTCCGCTTCTAATTGACATAAACGATGAACCGACAAACACTTTCATGTTGCACAGTGTATTTTACCACGAGGGTGTCGCTGCTTCTCTCCTAGAGAATATTCTTTACCATTCTGACAGTGCAGAAGCTGTAGAAGATCAGGCTTTAGATTTGATCGACTACGCAGTTAACAACGTTACAAACCTCCTCTATAACACTACCAAAGAAAATGCAGAGGGTTGCCAGGATGCGAAGTATTTCGATTCATCTGAAATCTTAAGATTTTTGATTTTCCTATACATGAACAGTATTTTTCACTATGTCTCATTTTTAGTTCGTGCCTGGAGGAGTTATTGAAGAAGAAAAAAGACTTAGATTTTGACGTCAGTATGAAGTGCGTGTCGATTCTGCGATATATGGCTGAATTTGCGGATACCTTACCTCTGTGCGCTGTATCGCGCATGCTATCAACACACGATGTTCCATATTTACTAACTGAACTTATCGAAAAACAACCCTGGAAGAAGCTTTGCAATGATGGTAAATATTCGCGATATTTTTTTCTAAGGCCGATCAACCAATCTGTGAGCTCATGTTTTCATGCAATATTAGGAAAACAGATGATATACGGTGGAAAATGGGAAACCGTAAACGAAAATGACCAAGACAGAATCAGCAGGGTGGAGGGTCAAGTTTGGATTGGATTACGAGAAATCTTACTTAATCCAAAATGTGCTCCATACTACGAGATTACTGAATTCAGAATGTCGAAGCTCCTGAAGGTAATCTTCTGCTTACAATTGATTTTTGATCCATGTTAATCAACATGTTTGCAAATTATGTTTTAGCTACAGAAATACCTTCATGAATCTGTGCTCGATCAAATAGCACCGCTAATAGAATTGAAAAGATGGTTGTGTCAATTGAGCGTAATGTCACAACCGCCTAATACGCAAAAACCTGTAATTGTAGAGTTGCTACCGGAGGTAAGAACGAGATTCTTCAACCAATTATCAATAACATGAAGTTGAATATCCTGTAGGTATTATTAATACAATGCTTTGCTATTACCAGATAAGATCATCGATTTTAGCTAAACATGACCGAAAGTGGAAAAGGTTAGCAAAGCATCAATCCAAGTCACTATTCAATAACGATATACAATACATCAAGAGTATGGCCCAAGTATTGAGCGATGCGTATGACCTTGACAAGCTTGAGTGTGTTGAACCAAAAAAATGTTTTGCTTGTCAAGCACCGGCATCGAAGCGATGTTCCAAATGTAAAGAAGCTTGGTACTGCGGCAGGTAAATATTAGTTTGCCTAGGAATCTCTATTATACTTCGTAAGTTAAACATAATCGTGTTACAGAGAATGTCAAGTGAAGGATTGGACCAAGCATAGAGAGATTTGTGAGAAAATAATCAAAAATAAAGAAGCCTATGGTATAAGAGATTAAAATATAAGCTTCGACTATAATATCAGACTGGAACAGAAATAAAAGTGTAACAGAACTAAATTACTTAATTTTCTTCGTTCCACTCCTATTGTTTCGACTACTTGAAGAAATTCAGATATTTGCGTGCATTACGGCAGTTATTCAATTCTCAGCATGAAATATGATTGGTGGCCCTGAAAAGGGCCGTTTAATGCTTTTAGTTATGGTTTAAGCACGTTCGCCTCTGATACGGCGAGCCAGTTGGATGTCCTTGGGCATGATCGTGACACGCTTGGCGTGGATGGCACATAAGTTTGTATCTTCGAATAGACCAACGAGATAGGCCTCGCTAGCTTCTTGAAGAGCCATCACGGCGGAGCTTTGGAATCTCAGATCGGTCTTGAAATCCTGAGCAATTTCACGGACAAGCCGTTGAAATGGTAATTTTCGGATCAACAGCTCAGTGCTTTTCTGGTAACGACGAATTTCACGAAGAGCTACTGTTCCAGGACGATATCTGTGAGGCTTCTTAACTCCACCGGTGGCGGGAGCACTTTTTCTGGCTGCCTTGGTAGCCAATTGCTTTCTCGGAGCCTTACCTCCAGTTGACTTGCGAGCAGTTTGCTTAGTACGTGCCATTTCGGATTTGCGATTTGAACAGTAGAACTAGTTGCGCTTCAAGACTCGGTCAGTACTGGCGCTGTAGAGCTGGGTGTTCCACTATTTAAGAGCTTGTCGATTTCTATCCAGAGCAAGGATTGGTGGGTAGAATAGTAGTGGGGATGAAGGCACGCAGGTATATAACTGGGTTCACGTCCCGTTTCTATCAGTGTGACTGGCATCGTCGTGCAACCTACGTTGGCTTTCATAAAATTCAACAACCACCATCATGACTGGTCGTGGTAAGGGAGGTAAAGGATTGGGAAAGGGAGGAGCAAAGCGTCATAGGAAGGTGTTGCGTGACAACATTCAGGGTATTACTAAACCTGCTATTCGTCGTCTGGCTCGTCGTGGTGGAGTGAAGAGAATTTCCGGATTGATCTACGAAGAAACTCGTGGAGTCTTGAAGGTATTTCTTGAGAACGTCATCAGAGATGCAGTCACCTACACCGAACATGCTAAGAGGAAGACCGTTACAGCAATGGACGTCGTCTACGCTCTGAAACGGCAAGGCCGCACCCTCTACGGATTTGGAGGTTAAGCATTCCCTCGGTGAAAAGCAGAAGCAGGAACAACAGCAGCAGCAAAAACAACAGCAACAACATCAAATCGGCCCTTTTCAGGGCCACCAATTATCTTTTTGCATTGGATTGAAATTGTTGCTAACTAATGATTATTGCTTTTACCATTGTAGTCTTACAATTTGAACTTTCGATTTCACCAACTAGCCCTTTCCATCCAAACATTATCAGATAACTTAGAAGTTCTACTCTACAGCTTGATCAAATATTATAAATTAGTTTGGACTCTAAAATTTACACCACCTTAGAGTTATCCACATTTCATACGCTACACCTGTGCTCGAATTCAAGCTGACATTTGTACCGATATGACGTACACTAGATAGAACAAGAATAGAAGTCTGAAATCTATCGTGAATATTTTTCGGCACAGATGCCGATTTTCTAATGACCAAGTCCAGCTCACAGAAGAGTAGTTTCCAATTCTCCGAGATGAGATATCTAATGAATTGAATTTCTGATTCTATGTTGAGGCTTTCTGATTAATATACAAAATTCAAAATGATGGAACCTCCCTACCGTACAATTCTAGCGTCGATAGGATGGTATGGACGACGTAAAACTAGACTTTGGTATTGGCAAATACGATCTATGACACATTCTAACAGGGTGGCCGCAAAGAAATGATTTCAAAAATTTCGATACCTTCCGGTTTACCCATAAAGTTTGTCATAGTTTTCCCTGATTCAGAAATCTTAGTCGTATGATCATGATAATTGAAGTTTTGATTATATTTTGATTGTCAATCTGGTATAACATTCATAATTTTTGTTGAAAAATTTCGAAATTTTGGGTAGTCGCAACCGAACTCCCATATACTTCTTGAAATTCCATGGTAAATCCCGATATTTGACATGGTAAGTGATGTATCTTGATACTTTTCCGCAATTCCTTCCAGACACTAGGATGTATTTGAACATGTGATTGTTAGATTGATCGTCATAAAGAGGACTCACTAATTAATAGTAGAATAATTCATGATAGCGAATAGCGTTCATTGCTCGTGATTTCTTTTGGTGGCCCTGAAAAGGGCCGATTGATGTCGTAGTTTACTGAAGACAAGTTTATGCCTTTTTCTCAGTCTTCTTCGGTAATAGAACTGCCTGAATGTTTGGCAGGACTCCACCCTGAGCAATGGTTACTCCTGAGAGTAATTTGTTCAATTCTTCATCATTACGAATCGCAAGTTGAAGATGACGAGGGATGATTCTGGTTTTCTTATTATCACGAGCAGCGTTGCCCGCCAACTCCAAGACTTCAGCAGCCAAGTATTCCATTACAGCAGAGAGGTAAACTGGAGCCCCTGCTCCAACTCGTTCGGCGTAATTACCTTTACGCAATAGCCGATGAATACGACCAACAGGGAACTGAAGTCCCGCTCGGCTTGAACGAGTCTTTGACTTTCCCTTTACTTTTCCGCCTTTGCCGCGTCCAGACATGTTGCAGAGATATTTAAATTCACGACGAGACCCAAACGCTCCTACTCCCACTGAGTGAATGATGTAACGGACGGGCTGTCTAGGTATATATACCACCCGGTTCACCGTAGCGCGAGCCAATGAGCGACACGCGCTCATTCTGCGTTGCTGATTGGTGCGGCTTCATCGAGGGTGCGCTACGGTCTGCGGCATATAAATAGGCAGCAGCCACATCGGCCTTCAGTTCATCCTCTGCTAAGCTAGCGTCTCGTCTGCAACGTTTGAGAATTGGAATTTTTAGTTTCTGACAATGCCACCTAAAACGAGTGGTAAGGCTGCAAAGAAGGCCGGAAAGGCCCAGAAAAATATCACCAAGGGTGATAAGAAGAAGAAGCGTAAGAGGAAGGAGAGTTACGCGATCTACATCTACAAAGTATTGAAACAGGTGCATCCGGATACTGGTATTTCCAGTAAAGCGATGAGCATCATGAACAGCTTCGTTAACGACATCTTCGAACGTATCGCTGCCGAATCTTCCCGGCTTGCTCACTACAACAAGAGATCTACCATAACATCTCGGGAGATCCAGACCGCTGTCAGACTCTTGCTTCCGGGAGAATTGGCTAAGCACGCTGTCAGTGAAGGCACCAAGGCTGTCACTAAATACACGAGCTCTAAGTGAGCGCTCACGACTTGAAAACAAAAAACAATCGGCCCTTTTCAGGGCCACCAATCATTATCTTAACAACAGAACTATCGTACTTCACTCATGTGCCGAATTCATGCAGATTTCAGGAGAGAATTTGGGTCGCAGCCATACTCGTAGACTTGACAAATATCAAATTATCGAATGCGTTGAATCTCGTACACCCATAGTCACAATAAAGATCTCCCCATTGATTATGATCCACAGGTCAAATCTAGGTCTTCAACGAATGATGTATCATCGATGCTACAACAGTATTAGGGTCGAAGTCAACTAATGAATACTAAAAACTTATTTACTATTTAACTGCATTCATTGATGACTCATGAGAATACTGAATACGTCGGATGGTTGATTTTGCGGTACATTATAATTTATTTTGGAAGACAGCTAGTTACGGTTCTGCTCTCCTTAACCGATTACTAACTTGCGATACGTATGACTGGTTCGATCAGAACTTCATCTTGGTATGAGTGCGAAATTCATAGGTCTTCACGCCTAATGATACAGGTGAAAAAATATATATGTACACTAGGGCTTGTGCTAGATAAAAAAAGTAGCCGACACGAGGACTTGTGACAACCGAGGAACATATCGATTACAAGTCCTGAAAAAAAATCTAACATAACCATTCACTAGGTTAAACCCAAAATATGCAAGTTTTTCAAATCGGTCGAACACAGAAGGTGGCCAATCTTTGAATTGACATACAAATAATATTTGCATCGGTACCGTAGATTATCATTGATATTCCGAAAGCCATGACCGAATTTATTGGAAAGAGCCAAAATTACTCTGGGTTTTTATGGGGAAATATCAGGACTAAGTAGATGATCTCTAATCTCTGTTTCAATTTATACCATACAATTAATGTTTTCAAATATGCGAATCTTTCATTATCAAATTTGACGAGAATAAAAATTAAATAGAGAATCGGCCATCGCGTCCACATACCTACAGGAAAAGGCATTAAAAGACTGCACAAACTCAATTATTGGCATCACTGAAAAATTAATTATACTGTATGCTAAAAATACACTCAGTCACCTATGAAAATCTATTATTACGGCTTGTGCTAGTCGTCAACAGCTTTCACAGGCTATGGATAGATTTAGTTGCATATAATTTCTAAGATGAGATTATAATATTCTTAATGACAAAAATGAAATAACCATGAAATTCTATGAACTTTCGAATTGACTCAGTTACCTAGACAAGTAGGTAACCCTTTCCTGAAATTTGGGGAGCACAGGCAGAGAATGCTGGATTTATATATTCGCAGTATTTCCGGCTACCAAACTGAATTTCTAAGCGTATTATATTTATAATCACAGCCAAATTCATTTACCACAGTTCGAAGAATTAATTACAACCTAATTGATCAAATTATTACTAAACATTATTTCAGCATTTGCTCAAAATAAGGATAGGCTGAAGAATTCTCAATATGAAATACGCAGTTGGTACGCTGCGCAGAATAACTGGGTAATAATCTTATTCGGAATATTTTTTCCATCGTACTACCCACAATTGTTGACCTTTTTTTGCTATTTCAAATTGG
The DNA here is from genome assembly GCA_963978495.1 of Athalia circularis. Taxonomy (NCBI): domain Eukaryota; kingdom Metazoa; phylum Arthropoda; class Insecta; order Hymenoptera; family Athaliidae; genus Athalia; species Athalia circularis. Next base: position 29,927,428 of record OZ021700.1, on the reverse strand, counting down.
TAATTTTCCACGACCACCATGTCAGAAGACAAGGAGTACTGTACGATTATGCATATCTTCCGTCATAAAGCACGACTATACCGAATAAGCGACGCTGCAAAACCGTTTCGTACCCCAGAATTCAAAATCGCAATTACCAGTTTTTTTGACAAAAAAATATCGCCCTTTAGTCATTTATTTTCAAAACCTTCCCCAGGGTCGTCGTTCATAGGTGATTCGATCCGGTCGAACTGCATCCAAGGAAGGCGTCATGGACGAGCCGTGGGCTGAACGCGTCCTCGTCGACTTGGAGGCCCGATATCAGCGAGCTGATTAAAGTTGTAGGAATAATTTTTTATCAGCTTTTAAGAACGAAATTTCAGGATGTTAAAAATAATAAATAATCTGCCATATCTCGAGTCCTTCAGCCAGGAACTAGCGGTCTTTTGCTCGGTGTGCGAACACCGTCGAGACGCATGCTCCGCTACTATGTTAGTTTTTGAGAGATCGGATCGAGGGATCTTCTGAATTTTTTTTCCAAACTGTTGCCCAGAGTTCACAGCACCTGGTGACTTATCGCCGTCGGTAGGTCATCGATGAAATAATCAAGGAATTCGTCGATCGATGATGAACTAAGTGCCACGCGCTCCGACGCTCGTCGAGAGCTCCGCGTGAAACGTTCAGAGGGTCTCTCTCCATGGTCCGCGCTTTCGTATACTACCTGCGGCGGCTTTGCAGCATACATCATTCTCTCGCATCTACTTGCAGTGAACGTTACTGATTATCAAATCCAAGTGTTGATCTTTAGCATATCTGCTTTCTCAAGTGTTGAGTATTCTTATAAACATTTAATTACAAATGGCAGACAAAGTAGCGTCTCCCGTAGCCGCTAGTCCGGCAGCTACCGCTCCGGCAGCTCAAACCACGCCATCGAAAAAGGCTGCCGCTGCTGCGAAAGCCAAACAACCACGCGCCAAGCCAGCACATCCTCGTACCGCTGACATGGTGACTTCTGCGATCAAGAGTCTCAAGGAACGCGGTGGTTCGTCTCTGCAGGCGATCAAGAAATACATCGCAACTACGTACAAGGTGGACGCTGAGAAACAAGCCCCGTTCATCAAGAGATACTTGAAATCCGCCGTAACCTCTGGTGCTCTAGTTCAGACCAAAGGCAAAGGCGCCTCGGGATCCTTCAAAATTGCCGTTACCAAGGCTGAAGCTCCAAAACCAAAAGTTCAGCGTGCAGCAGCCAAACCGGCTGCCCCGAAGAAGAAGCCAGCTGCTTCTACGGTTGCTACTACCAAAAAACCTGCCGCGGCCAAAAAAGCAACTGTTGCTAAGAAAGCTAGCGCTGTTGTGCCTGTAAAGGAAAAACGTAAGCCTGCTAAGACTCCAGCCACCAAACCACTGAAAGTAAAGACTCTGTCGAAAGCTAAAAAGGCCGCTAAGTCGCCCACCAGTAAACCTAAGGTCCCAAAACCAAAAAAGGCGGCAGTTGCTGCAAAGGCCGCGAAACCAGCTGCCAAGAAGCCAGTCACCGCATCCAAGAAGAAGTGAACAAGCACAACTGTCACAACTTGTTTCTAACACCAAACAAGAAAACAAAATTCAAACGGCCCTTTTCAGGGCCATCAATCTTATCATTGCGAAAGAATCAATCTCTGCATCTGTCCTCCGTAAATAATTGAATTCCCCACATCCATAGAATTATCCATTATCGTTTTAGCAAATTTGATATTTCCAATCTTACAAACAAGTCGAAAACGTATGCAGGAAATGTTTTTGCACTAATTAAAAAATGTTCTATTCCCAATTCAATGATTAAGGAGACGGTCTAACGTATTCTAAAGGCTCATAAGACGCAGCCAATTTGAACGCAACGCAGTCCTTGAGTTTCGGAAGACTGCGTCGTAAAATGTTTTGCGCTTATACTATGTTTTCCAGCTTATATTAGAAGACCATCCCATTATATGTGAACATCTCATAAACTTGAGTGATCACTTGTATCATTTGATATATCGGGCGATTCATTTTAATTGAAGATGAGACCCGATGTTTCAAGAACGAAGAATGACGCGAAAAAAAGTTTCATATCAAAGTTATTAGGTTGGAAGGCGGAAAAAAGTTTTGATGTATTAATTTAGGTGGCATCGCCAAGATCGGGCAGAGGTCAACTCAGTTTTTCAAATGGGACGTAATATTTTTCATCCAGGCATCTGGAAGTTCGGTTGATTCTGAGTATAAACGTATTGGGACCCATGTGTCCTAAAATCAATAACTTCAGAGTTAGCCATGCAAAATGATATTGGGATGAAAGATATGGAGTCCTATTATTTGCAGGAGCGGTCCCTTTTTGAAATCTCGTAGGGCTGCCAGGAATGTGCACTGATTGGTCGACGGCTCATCAGCAGCATGGAGGTGCCACCCTATGCGTCGCCTTATGTAAAGACCTGCGTACATGATTCCAAAACATTCCGCAAGTGCTAGTCGTGTCAGATTAATACAGCTTTTGTAATAACGTCAACACGAACTTCGTCCCTTTTCCGTACTTAAAGGCGGGTAAAAAACCTATTCATTGTCTAGCGAATGTTTTCCTTTGGATTTGCGCCAGTACGGTCAGATCCACAAGTTTCCATGTGCATTTAAATTTCAGATAAAAACGTGACTCCGTTTTTATTTTCAGACTATCAGCTTTCCGACCGGTGAGATTCCGTGTCGCATGTCGCGGCACTTTTCACGGTGACTCCTCGGCTCTATCTGCATTCCTGCTGCTGTAAATCGAACATGTGGTTAACGGTTGTGAGTGAGTATCTGCCAACTGATAGCTGCATCGCGCCACAATCGCCAAATGGATGAAGCACTGCGTAATCAGACGTCACATATGTATGCATACAAGCACGGTTAATGTCTACCTGGCAAGTCTTCTAAAATATTATACCGTTCGCCGGGCATCGGTTTTAGATATAATATTGTGCATGCAAATAAACCTTGTACATCAATAATTTCATGACTGAGAGGAGCTTCGAAATACTTGACTTCAATATCTAATCGAATCGCTAAACAGATCAATTAAATAAACAGAATATACCCGCATGCCGGTGAAGCCACTGAATATACATAGTCAAAGCACTCAACAAACAGTAAGTGAAGGCTATTGTAAATTATTTTGTCCCGACTAATAAGACTACCTTACATTTTGCCGATTCTCTACTCGTGTTTCAACTTGTAACCAGTACAAATATCTAAGTTTCTTATGCTTTCCAAAACTAAATCATACTTGCTTGGTTGTCAACTATTATAATTTGACATTTATTCATATACATATACGTATAACGTTTCACTTTTTATGTATAAAAATATATAATACTAAAATGTATATTCTCACTACAGTTCAAATCTTCTTATCTAACATTCTGGGTACGTACATTGGCATAAAGCTTTAACAGTGCTGCATTTTACATTCTTAATGCAAACAATGGGTGCAACAATCTTTCTGTGATACGAAAAACAAAATATACATCGCGAAAGGATGTAATGTTCCTATCATGCACAGACGATGAAAGATATAATTTTATCTCAATTTTTCCACAGAGATGAATCGTTGTTTCATGTCACTTGCTTGTCGACAGTTGAAAGTTGTGGAACACATTCAAGTCATTTGAATTAACGATAATCGTAACAAACTCACATAGGTGAGCTTTTTGGTGACATACGCTTAATTTTTGATCGACTAACCACATAGAATAGATATTATTTCCTCCAGTCTCTAAGTTTAATCTGTGAGACACTAAGACTGAACGTTTTCCACTGGAGTATATTAAAAAGGAGATAATCTAAATAAAGCTTTTTTCATTGTTTCATAACATGTGAAGCTTTCTTTTTTACTCTAGATATTTCTTACAATTTTTGAGTGTATCGATTTATCTGTTACTGGATACTGATATCTAATCTTTATCATTATCAATCTCTTATGTAACGCCCTCCAACACGATAATATATATTAAGGTCCAAATTCTACGAGCTACTTTTATTTTTCAAATTGCAACATAGAAAGGTTAGTTGTTGCTCCCGGACTATACAAGTTATTTCATAACTGTAGTTATATTACAAAGACAGTAAAATATCCATTGCATAGATTGGTTTTATATCTATATAGGTATTACAAAAACATTTATTCATAATTCCAAATATATAAGTCATTTTGCAATTTTAGTCATGAGTCTGCCAACCCTTTTTGAACATTACGCTTCATCCCAAGCGACTTCTGGACTTGTCCCAAAAGCAGATGGATTCTACCTAAATGGAAAAAAAATTACTTTGCACAGTGGATCTCTTCATTACTTCAGAGTTCCCCAAGAATACTGGAGAGACAGACTACGAAAATTCAGAGCAGCTGGTCTGAATGCAATTGAAACGTGAGTATGAATAACACTCAATAACGATTTATTATCTAGTCAGCTACTCGAATGCTCCGAACGGTATTCATTTTAGCCACATTTGCTATTTCAGTATTGCTTCACAGTCAACTAAAATGTGAAATTCATCTTTCTTCTTACAATAAATGACAATCTGTTGATTTTTCAGATATGTTCCCTGGAATTTACATGAGCCTGTGAGAGATTCATATGATTTTGGAGATGGCAATAATGATTATTCAGATCTCCTTGATATTGTCAAGTTCATACAAATAGCTCAAGAAGAAGACCTCTTTGTGATCGCTAGACCTGGACCTTACATTTGTGCAGAATGGGATTTTGGTGGTCTTCCAAGGTAATGGCGGTCATCATTTCATCTTCTGTCCGATAGCACAAAACTGAAACTAATACTGGCGATTTTTAGCTGGCTCTTAAACGAGGACGGAGTTAAGTTGAGAACCTCGGAACCCAAATACATGAAACGAGTCACCAACTATTTCAGTAAACTCTTGCCGCTTTTCACTGATCTCCAGTTTACAAAGGGTGGACCAATAATTGCATTCCAGGTGAAATACCTCGTGAAACGCTATAATGCTCTATCATGACACATATGTATACCTTAGCAGTCAGATAATAATTTTTATTTTCTTAGGTTGAGAATGAGTACGGGGCTGTTGAATCGGATGGAACCGTTCCCGATATTGAGTATCTGAAGGCCGTGAAAAAGCTGTACGAGGATCATGGCTTGGTTGAGTTATTTTTTACTGCAGATACACCAACCCTTCATAGAGATGCTGGAAGCCTTCCAGGAGTATTGCAAACTGTTACTTGCAAAATTTATCCAGATGCAGAATTGAATTTATTGAAAGAACTGCAACCTGATAAACCTGCAATGGTCATCGAATATTGGACTGGCTGGTTCGATCACTGGATGGAGCCACACCATTCCATCGAGCCAGTCGATGGTAGCTAGAATTCAAATATTTACTTAGATTTGAAAGTTACATCATCACATCTCATAAAATGGATAGTCTTATTCTGTGATCTATCAGTTCTATTATCCTGGATTGTAGAATAATCTTTCTAATCGTGCAATCTTATACTGTAATTAACAATAAGACTCACTGATAACAATTTGTGTACCTTGACCATTTGGGGAAAGATCATTGTCATGTATAAATTAATTTCACGTATCTGAATTGATAACTGAAGGTTTGCTACATTTATGTTTTAGCTTATGCCGATCGGCTAGAAGAAATCTTGAACTTTCCATCATCCGTTAATTTCTACATGTTCCATGGAGGCACCAACTTTGGCTTCATGAACGGAGCCAATGTGTTCACTCATTATCAGCCAGATGTAACAAGTTATGGTAAGATCAAAGTTTAACAACTTTATAATGCTTGTTAAAAGTTTGCTTATTGTTAAAAGCTTGTTTATTACTGTTTTTATTCCAATAAGTTCATGGTTTATCTTGATGTGTCCGAGATATTGATATTTGTTTGTACGATTATTCGTGTTACTGTATTGGGTAATTTTCAGTGATCATTTCTAACGAGTTGCTAGCATTCTTAAGCGCTTTCTTCATTCAATTCGTAGAAAGCTTTGACTTTAAGAAATCGTTTTCAGATTACGATGCGCCATTATCAGAATCTGGAGATTACACGGAGAAGTTCTATAAGACTAAGGAGATTCTGGCAAAATTTCAAACTGTGAGAACTAAATTACCAGAGCTTCCTGCAGAAACCCAGAAATATGCTTATCCTTCCATTAAAGCGATAGCTCATTTGGATTTTGAAGATCTCCTTGCCCAAGTGGTATATTATGTTTTGTTATTATTCCATTGAATTTTGTACAATGGTTTTCGGACTTGTTTCATTCTGTTTAATAAATCAACAACCTTCGTCCTCGCAGGCTGCAGAGTTCAAGATTAAGTCAACAAATGTGACAAATATGGAGAATTTGCCAATTAAAAATGGAAATGGTCAATCCTATGGATATATAAACTACAGGAAAAAAGTCTCACTGAACACAAAATCTACCCTAAAAATATCAGGCTATGTAACAGACACTGCCATGGTGCTTGCCGATGGAAAGTTGAAGAGCAAGCCATTAGAAACTGTCGAAGATATAAACGGTTTTGGTTACTGGATGCAGAAGTAAGCTACTATATTTTAGTATGGAAATCAAACAATGAGATTAACCTATGACTAATCAAATCTATTTTTCCAGAGATGCAGAGTTGACTATCAATTCAGATAAGGCAGGCAGCCAGACTTTGGACATTGTTGTTGAAAATTGGGGGCGTGTTAACTTCGGAGTGCTTTCTAATTTTGATCAAAGGAAAGGTTTGTGGCAGGGTCCAGTCTACCTTGACGGTAATGAGCTCAAAGATTGGGAAATCTATGCACTGGAGTTTACTTCTAAATGGGTGAAGTCTTTGAGAAACTGGAAGCAAGGGCCTGCTACCAACAAAGTAGGGCCTACGGTTTCCAAATTTGTTCTGCATTTAGCGGAAACCTATGACACGTTCGTCGACTTGAGAAGCTGGTCTAAAGGATTAATATTTGTGAATGGCTTCAATCTGGGCAGATATTGTCACTTAGGACCGACTGAAACTCAGTATTTACCAGCGCCACTGCTCAAAAAAGGACAAAACGAAATTTTGGTATTTGATCACTTCAAATCAAACTCTGAACTAAGTTTCTTGGACTATCCTATTCTGGGAGAAGCCAAGGCTTGCGAGTAAACATAGTGATTTGAGTCATCTTCAAAAGAGGAACAAAAAAAGTACATTATATTACTACCTTAATACATACCCAGGTATCTCACAATAACATGTATTATATTGAATATACAGAAACTTATCACCAGAATTTTTATACTTATTCAAAGTTTATCAATAAATGCTGTTAGACAAATTTTATTTATTGAGAATTGAATTTCCTTTTATCCTGCAGTTACCTGCAGATCCCAATTATAGTCAATGACCCCATCTACCTGCTGTTGGTTCAGGTCCCATTCCCCAGTTTAAACAGGCAGGGTATAGGCAATTCCCATACATCTTGGAGGTACTAATAGCACAACACTTGTAGCAAGAACGATTTCAAATAATTAATATGACAGCTCACGTAATGTGCATATCATCTGCAGGAGGGATTCCAATATTTATTAGAAAAAAAGGAGATGGAGATATGGTATGACAAATGGTTCTTTTTTCATGCAATTATGTTACAGGATAATTATTGAGGTTTTGTGGATTGAAATACGATGTTTTCAAATCATAAGGTAGCTCTGATTATTGTCAATCCAACTATCGTAATGACAGGATATATCTACCTCGGTCATAAATTTACAAATAACTTGAAAAGTTAATAACAGCTTAAAATAGATCTATTAAATGTATATTGTACATTGATAATTCTTTCCTTTTTGTATAAAGTTTCGAAGCAACAAAATACTTGAAATATCAATTAACTATATCAATGAATTGTTACAGCTCACTTTTTCAAAAATGGCATCCCTGAATGGGGTGCACATGTTTTTGAAATCACAGAACATAGAACTACTACGTACAGACATGCCAGACACAAGTGTAGTTTGGAAGGAGTTCGAAGGAAGCATACTGCTGATAGTGATTGCTAGTGGAACGACCAACAATGTTTTAAACAGATTCTTGGAAGCTGTATTTAGTGCAATGGTCCTTATTGTTGGTATTGACGAGATAAGGAATCTACGAATTATAGAAAGGCTCAAGAGAGACTTACGCGTTTGCAATCCAATAATTGATAGACTTTTAGAAAGTCTTGATATTGGAGATCGGATATGTACTAAGACTGACTTAATCGACATGACCGAGACTATTCTAAGCCCAGAGAATCACTTACTGCAGGTTGGTGAATTGACCATAGCATGATTTAAAGGTCATATGCCGTTAAACATAAACGTAATGAGAGTTGTATATTTTTTGCCCAGAGCTGCCTTGAGGGATACATGGAATGTCTTGATTCATTGTACGGCTGTGTTTTGGTGCATGGTTGCTTAGCAGTTGCTACTGAGAGTTGGTGGTCTCTTGATCTGATTGAGAGGAAACTCTTAATTATCGCAGCTACGACTGAAGGGATCTGCACAGCAAGAGATTTTCCAGTTTTTCTACCGAATAAAAGTCCAAATGTATGATCAAAGTGACTTAAATTAGGGATATAATATTAAATTTTTCCAGTTTAATAGTTATGTCTATTCTAGGTTGCCTTCAGACTGGTCTCGGTGACCCTAGTTAACCACGTTGAAGTCTTAGCTTTATGTGGACCGACTCCTGAATTAGCTGAAACTGAACGCTTAGCAATCCAATGCTGGCGGAATAGTATTGATATTCTACGAGCTGCAGAACAATGCTATCCAAGAAATTTCCCTACTAGTGTATCTTTGGATTCTGAGATACTTGGGTAAGAAATTCTACAAAAAAAATCAGCTGCGTCCCTTTAATCATATGACACAGCAAATCCGTTACAAATTGAAAACTTTTCCATTTTAGATTCTTATTAGCAAACCATGTAGTAGGAAAGTTTGTTCTCAGTCGTAACTCGCAGAACTGTAAGAACCGAGTCAGTGGTACCCATAGACTAGACATTCTAAGAACGTTTTATTACCAAGCTGTAGAAACCTTTCTGCTGGCTGCATCACTTTCGGAACAGAGAGCTACAGAAAATGATTACCTATCGCAGCCATCTACGACTAAAGATGAAGATAAATTCGAAGGAGCCAAAGAAACATACTGGTGTTCGGAATATCACAAGTGTCATGCTCTGAAAGAAGGCGATCATGTATTCTGTGTTTTATATACCTCAATAGTTCCCACTCACACGATGAGACTGATCACCCAAAAAACGATGAAAACGTTACTGGCAGATAAACAAGTATTCTGATGGCGAGTGGCAGCTTGTTTTATTACACCGTTTGTTTTTTATCAATTTTATTTTTACTATAAATGGAACTAAGAGAAAAAACGTAGGCATTGGAGTATTGATAATTTTATTTTTCCCCTAATTAAATGACAACTCATAGATATAGATAGGACTGAACCTCGGATTGCCTGCAATTAGGCGTACCATTGTGACATACATATGTTTGTTGTTGCATTTTACTCGTTATAAAACTGCTTAACCTCCAAAACCTTCAGAAATGATTGAGTAGCTGTGGGGTACGAGATTTCGGACAGTGAAACTTTGGGAAGAAAGAATCATGGATGTGGACTTGCTGCGTCCAGGAACTGTTCCTATTTCCCCTGACACGATATTGTGGTTTGAATTTCTTTTGAATCCATCTTTACTGTACGAGCATCTCTCCAAACCCTTGCCAGGTTAGCAAACGTTGTCAGCATTAGAATCGCACAACTTTCATTATCAAGGATAATTAATTTCAGACCCATCTCCCACGGATTTGATGATAAAATTTATGACAATAAATTTGGAGCAACGAGAAAATGACGTCAAGGCGATAGAAGCCGATCCAAACGAGCCGAAGCAAATTGCTCCACATAAATGGTCGCTCAAAAATTTAGCCCTAAAAATCCTCTCTCTAAAAGTAGCCGCATATTTGAAATGGGACTTGGACATATTAGAGACAAAATTGCCATTACCCCTGCAGATATCACTTTTGCAGGACCTATTTTACATAGCAACAGACAATGTTGTTGAGATTCCTATGATACCAGACTTTTCAAGTGATGCAATGATTGATCAGGTCTTGTTCACCGTTGTTCTTTACTATAGGTGGCATCTCAAAGCCATCGTTTACAAATCACTCAACAACAGGCAGGTCAAGCAACCATTTATTCATATGTAAGTCATTAATAGAATACTTTGAAAATTATTCAAGAATAAGTGAATCTAGCACAGTTGTTCAATTTTTGCTATGTACAATTCTTAGTAGCTTCATGTCACAATCTTTCAGCCCTGGGATACAAGAAACAACGTATATTCCACCGGGACTAACTGATGATATAATAAGAAAGCTGGAGACCTATCTTCCTAATACAATTACCGCTCTAAATGCAATTTTAGAATTGAATGACATGAAACCTAAAGTATTGTCATTTGAGACCTTTGTTATGTTAACTGAGGATAGCATAGAATGTAAACAAAACTGGGAGAATATGTACAGTATAAGTGCAGATGAATTCAAGTGTCAGGTATGTACTGATATTAATCGCAAATTTGTTCAAAGTATAACATAGTTTCCTAGAAATAATTTCTGTTACCTTCGATTTATAGATACACTATGATCTTGCAGTATTTTACCTATTGAGGGAAGATTACCAAAGTGCAAAGCGTCATGTAGCTGGCGCGCAGGAGCTTTTTAAGAAATTGGATACATCTAGACCTTTGATATACTCTACAATTGAAAAAGAATACCTGGATGGATACTGCTTAGCTTGTGGAATACCTGTTGAAAATATAAAGCCTGATTTGATGCAACAAATGCACGCGTCTATCAAAGACCAGTACACGGTAACCGTACACATGTGTTCTTGTTCAAACTAGTCTACATTTCTTTAGAACTACATATTTCAATGTTGACCTTCTTTCAGAACATTGTCCAAGTTCTACAAGCTGATAATGTGACGAGAGAAATTCCACAGGTTTACCGTGACAATTTGGAACTGGATATTCAGGGAGGGATGGTTAACAGGACGATCACTGTAGCCCGGGATTTGTTAATACAAATTCAGTGCCTCAATTTGGTTAGAAAGGTCCTAGAAAACGAAATTCTTCTTGGTGACTACATCGCGGAGATTAAGGCTGCTGGTACTAAAGGACTGAACACACTTTTCTGGGTATGAGAATCGATGTATCAGGCCTTTTTTCATTTTTATAGCATGATCGTGTCTTTTCATAGGCTTTCGGCAATATCGTAGAAAGAGCAACTGAAATAGATAAAAAGCGAATTTCTCGTTTCCTGTTATACCTGGTTTCGAATGGTGACATCGATGGACTTGCTAGTAAAATTTTAGAAGATGTTAATTTCAGAGGATTATTCGATGAGAATGAATCGCTGGAAGTTATGCGGGAGGCTGAACAGAAGGGTCTTGAAATCCCAGATCTATTAATGGATAATGAGTGGGGTATTCAGGCAGTGACTTACACACGTAAGTCTTTAAATATCTTATTTCGATTTCAGTAGTGTATCATAACGAATTCACATTACCAGAAACAACTCATGATTTCTACTAGAGAATTCAAGAATGGATATAGGTGCTTTGGAGCAACGAATAATTCTCTCCTACAATCCCCATGAAATACGTGAACTTCTGATTCGTCTTGCAAGTCTGAATCCCAGAAAGCCATTATGGCGTGTTAATAACTGTTGGGAATTGCCGATTCCTCTCCAAAGTGTCGCAATGTCGCTGCCCAGAGGTTTGCTACAGGACTATTCATATGTACTGTTAGCAAAGAGTCGCGAGCTTGTTACATCCAAAGATTTTGTCGGCGCTAAAGATATGCTCAACGTCCTGGAACAAGAAGCACAGTTACTCGTTGCTGGTGGAAATAGTTTGATCTTCAAATTGTGTCAACTTGTAGCATGGGAGGTCCTGCTCATTGAAATATTGCACTGCCTTTATGTTTGGCCAGCTAGTGAAGTCTGTAGGTATCCTTTCTCACGATTACATTGATGATTCAAAGTAGATTACAATTTAACATGCGATGTTATTTTTTTATTTTTACTCAATACACCTAAAACGCTTATGAGCACGATTAAAGCTGTAGAGTATAAACTAGTATTTGTGAAACAGGTGATATGCAAACTTTAGTTGGAAAGTGCAAACAGTGCCTGGGTGCCCTGCAAGCTACAGACCAAGTTATTCCACGTCAAGAAATAATAGAATATTGCACGATCTTTCTGTTAAACATGGCTGAGTGGGACTATCTAACAAGTATAGAAAAACGATGGAGTTACTCAGAGTTCGCAGCCGCTGTTAGTAGCGTCTGTCAAGATATCGTAAAGTACAAAGGGAGTAGGAAATTCTCCAGAGAGGCATGGGACATGAGTAATAATTTTATTTATGCTATTTCTTCAATACTGCTTGTCAAAATCAAAATCCAAACTTATCGTCACATTGTTCGATTAGTTTTGGCAGTCTTTGGACCCAGCCAGCAATCACAAAAGCGCAGCAGCAGTGGATCTAGTGCGAACAGTGCATCCCGGGATGCTGTTATTGCAGTGACTGGTGCACTAAGCAGACTTCGAGAACCTACCGCTTTAACAGTAGCAACTTCCCTATTGGCACGACTGCACAATGTTCTACGCGATGAATCTAGCCTGGAACTTCATGCACAATATTTGAATCTCTGGCCAGCTACTGTCCCAAAGTATGTATAACAGTTTTTACTTACATGAACTTTTAATGACTTATTTTTACGAAGCATCTGAGTACCGGAAATGTTTTCTAAAGAATGCGCATTGACTTTGCAGTGCTAACTCGTACAACACAAGGACAATTGGAGAATGTCTTTTCCAACTGTTAACTCAAGCACTGAAATATTATCCAAGTAATATTTCGTGGCTCAAATTAATGGCTGATTTGAATTTCGGTGAGTTTCTGTAATATGTATGCCTCGATTGTAATTTATTTGTCCGGGTTTCAGTTTTAGGATACCACGAAAGTGCTATGAAATATTACCTCGAAGCAACAATGGTTGCGAGTGATTTATTCAGGCAACCTGTACCACGAACACAGATCGACGATTTGGTCTATCGTCGAATGATCAAGTGCTGTACTCACCTGCAATGTTACACTCAGGCTGCGGTGCTCTGTCAATTCTTGGATGAAGTCGACTACGCTTTGGCATTCAAGATGATTTCGAGCGATCAGAAAAGCTGTGCAGCAGCAGATGCAATGGACGCTTATTATCATTGCATATGGGACACCACGATTCTCGAATTTCTTATACACTTACATACCAAACGTGGCGAACATCACAGAAAACAACTTGCGGTAAGATGCGCTTCAAAATATCATCCTGAGCTATTGATCATGCGTTGTTTCCAACTCGGACTATTCTTTTCCAGATTAAAGTCATAGGATTATTAGAACTGAATTCTAACAATAACGAAGAAATTCAAAGAGAAGCTGCAAACATTCGTAAGGCAACGTTCTTAAGAGCTCTAGCAAAACAATATGTGTATTGATCCCCTGAATAAATCCGAAACGTTTTTTACCTTACATAAAGTCCGTTTACCAGAAATCGGAATTCCTCATGACATATTATAGTATTCAAGACATCGGAAGGAGCGAACAAACGATCCGTCATTTCGATAAATATAGTTTAATGTCATTAGCTATTTTATAAACTATCTAGTGAAATACAAAACAAGGCCAGGTATTGTGTTCTCAAATTATCACAGATTGACAAACCATGTAGCCTGCATCGATCGCTGAGACAATCTCAAACAAAATCAGATTATCGCTGACATTGTCGTCGCTGAATCAATTCAAACAAACATTTAACAAGATATTCGTGTATAAATAAATGATTTTTTGCCATGATTATTTTTGAAAATAAATAAATACAATGTAAAAAGTATGATATGATCCAAGTAACATGTGTAAAAAAAAAAAAAATGTATACTCTCCAAACATTAGGTAATTTGGATAACAAACTTGTCTGGCAATAACGTCAACACAGCAACATTAGTCGATTACGTTATTAACACCGTATTTTGAGCAAATGAAGTGAATAGCACGTCGAGGTGGTTGTAGCTGATCTGAAGAGACACCCGATGAAGATAAGACTCGCTTAGCAAGGATGTTGTCACACATCGCTTGCCACCACTGATACTTCATTTTTTTTTGGCTCTCTGGATCGTATTAGATAATGTGTTGAGTATGTGAGTAAGAACTCCAAAGGCTCCGCCCGGAATAAAACGAACAAAATTGTCCCCTGCGAGAGGTCCAAGAGCGTATAGACCTTTAGCCGGTGCATGCTTTACTTCGTATGTAAAATCATCCACTAGGATAGGATTTGATCGTCCATCAATAGGGCGCGACGGATCTGTTCCTAGTCCAAGGCTCCCGTTATCCAAGAATGATAGGTCCGGTCGCGAGCCTGTAACACATAATCATACCTTGAAATATACTCATAAGAGGATGTGAACAGTTTATTCATAATTGTTGAAACAACAATGTATAATCAATTCAGTAGATAACCTACCGATGAGGATGGCCACGACTGAGACAGTGAATGATCTAAGTTCTCCATTAGGTGCGCATAATGTGACAAGTTTTTTCTCATGGTTTGAGAAATTCGAATGAGGATGTAGGTCGACAAGAGTGTAATTAGCAAGAGCTTGATACAAGGGATAATTGGTTCCTCCATCAGCCATCATTTCATACACTTTGTGGTACTCGGGGTACATCGAAGGAGGGAGCCAGCGCAGTCTATCACTGCCACTGTTGGTTCCCTTGCCATTATTGGTGGGCCAATCTTCCGTATTGTTAATACCGTTGTTGTAGTTTCTCCGAAAAACATGTAGGACAGGTATACCTTTGAATCGAGCAGCTGTTACCGCATCTGCCGCACTCAGACCTGCTCCGACAATCAAAACTGGATCAACTGGTCCACCTTCCCTGCGATCTGGAAAATGAATATCATTTGATGTTTAGAAAAATTGTCAAAACAGTATAGAGTTTAACACAGAACTGTTACTCTCTAGACGTGACCTGAGCAATCACCTTGTAACATTTGATTGATCTCGAGATAACTTACGTTGTGTAGCTATGGAATCAAGTTTTGTTTCCAGATCATTGAGATCGTGAGTGAGCCAATTACAAATGGATTCTTCACCAGGTAGTCCTAAACGATTAGAATAGTCCGTTGCACCTGTTGCTAGAACTACTCTCTTACATCGATACTGAAAACGTTTTTCGGTATCATTTTCTACACCTTCTACCAGCCATCCATACTCCGTTGCGTTTTGTGCGTTATCACCGTCTTTTCCACTATGCGTAGGTCTTACAGACGTCACAGTCGTTCCACTATTTACAAAATCGTATTTTAAGTTAATTGATGCAATTTGGAATTTTTTAGATAACAAATAGCGTGGAAGAATGCTTTAGTTGTTATTCTCACGCACCAGCGAAAATAATTTTCCAGCTTTTGTCTGCGCACATAGTCCCTGAAGTATTTGGCTACTGTGCCGACCAGAACTCTCCCTAGTCCTTTCGAACTGCTCACTTTTTCATGGGTTAGATATGAGGAGTTTGTGACCAAATTAGAGGCTCCCATAGCGGTCAGAGACTGATCGTGTGCTTCGCGCTGTTCCGCTTCTACCATTAATTCCCAACTCCTAAAATCGAGACCAGGCAAAGACATCCATCTGCTTAGACTGATCGTTAACACGTTGGGATCCATTGCCTGAAGTTTCAAGAGATACACGTTAGCATTAACGTTATCGAAGCTTGGCTACTTGCTACTTGGTAAATTAACCATGTTTATGTTATGATAACCGGATATTGATGAACATAATTGGCCAATTAATTGTTCAGATCAAATGGTGAGTAAAAACTCAAATTACAACATTGTTGCATGAATTTAGTAAGTCAGTGATAGCGCTCACGATTAGCATGGATGATGACCTAATTACACAACGTGACCATGTTAATTATGCTTCTGAAACTATTTTTACATAACCGTGACAAGCGCAAAATCTTCCACTGATCGATTGAGACTTCGACCGACGATCCAGTAAGATTTAATATTTGACGTTAATTTTATATTTTATTAACAATATTTCACCTGCCAAGAACCGCCAGGTGGCCCTTTGCCCAGCACAACGTGATCGAATACTTTGTGGTTTACCGAATCACCATTTGTACCAGGTGGGTGCCACGTTAGTAGAGGTGGCAAATCGAGTCCTGCGTCAGTGCACGGATGCTGCAAATGATCCATTAAAAGGGATAGGGGTTTTCCGCCATTTCTGCCTTCCAGTCCCAGAGATAACGATTCGAGCCCCCATCGTGTACTTGAAGCCAAACCGCTGCCAGTTTCACTGGCAAGACGTGCAGTCAACATTTCATCACCGGGATGAGGTTCTCCCGTGTAATAAGGCCAGTTTCCCGCCAGCATGTAAGAAAGGCATATACCACTAGGTCCGTTCCCTGAAAAATTGTTCAAAAATTAATTATCATCTCGATGTAATTGAAAAGAATGGTAGTGTTATTTTAATTCGATTGCCACAATGTAATTGCTGTCTGGAAATGATAATTAAGGTGCACGAACTTATTTACGGTATCTTCCGTAGTAAGTGGTCGTTTGGAATGAAATCGATGATAAGTTATGTGGACAAATTAAATAACGTATTTGCACAAGCTTGATATCGTTCAACGTCTGGACGTCGCAATTCCACTCAGGTGTCGGAAATAATTATACATCCAGGAATTTTTATCAACTTATCAATTTAGTTTTTAATAGGAATGAAATAAATCTGGGTCTCACCGATGATAACAACATCTTTGTAGTCAATGTCGCTCTCCCCCAACTCTTGTTCGTGATGACTATGCTCCAACATTTTGTCGTGAATGAAATTGGAGAAAATACCTCTATATTTGTATATATATTAAAAGATGTTAATCAGTCTTGCAGATTTCCTTATGTCCTGTGAAAAAGTGAGAAGGAAAAACGGATGTTAGTATTCTCCGAGTACTTGAGACTGACAAAACAGAGTAATAGTATTATCAAATATTAACGTTGAATGAATAACACAAACTGTGCGGTTACAGGGAAAGCACGTGCAGTCTTGTCAATAATGTTAACGGAGGGGAGAACTAATATATAAATATTTAACCGATATTTACAACTTGAAACTGACAAATGATAAATTGACGGTAAAAGTTGGACAAATTTCCTCACGAGCCGTATGTGCCCAAGTGAATAATAAACACTCAGCCCGCGCGTTTACCTTTGCACCCTCGCAATTTCGGTGGTAATTTTCCGCGTTATCTGTGTGATATAATAATATCAAGTAAGCGAAAAAGATTTAATAATTATTTGACATGGAACGTAAACTTTTGTACAGAGACCGCACGATTCAGAAAATATTTACCCATGGAAAAATTATAGAAATATAGTACAATATATATTCATAACTATACGGTATAGTCGACATACGGTATAGGATGAGTAAGTTTTGATTACAACATGAGACGTAAGCAATCCCATTGTATCATTCCGTATATACTTATTGAGTGAACATAACGGATTATTACTTCAATCATAACATTAATTGCGCCGTAGTGCAACGATTCCTTCTTATTCTTCTTATTTTACAAATAAATGTAAAATGCTCAATTGTTCTTAATCAGACAATAAAATTGCTAAACATATATCACACATTATGTTATAAGTGGAATTTTTTGAACCACTAATTCTAGAGGCGACTGATTCGAATACGCCTGGGGCTTGTTAATTATATCACATACGTCGCAGTTACGATTTAGGAATACTCGTCGTGAAAATTACCGATTCTGAGCCGCTGTTTTTTTTCCATTTCCATTTTCATATTCGCTACATAGGATAATCAACCGTATCGTATCGTTTGATTTTTCTGTAATAAAATACGTTGTAAAGTTTTTCTTTTATTGGCTGGACCATTTTTTTTTTTTTTTTTTTTTTACATATTTCTATCGTTAGTGTCGGTGGCTTCGTACAGCACTACGTCGTTGACTGAGGATTCTACGTGACCCCACAAGTCTTTGGGGTTCCGACATCAGAATCTAGATGCAATTAATTTTATATGGTTGAAATCTATGAGAATTCAGCAATTTGAAGTTCACCGAAGATCAACGATGGTTAATTATTACAGTCAGACTTACGTAACGATCTTAAACGCTAGTTATTATACATAGAGTCCCGACGTATTAAATTTCATTCAATAAACCAACAGACATATAAATTGCAATCATCGTTAAGATGAAAGTAAATAGATATACAATTCACCGAGGCACGAACTTTTCAATTCTATGTGTCTTCGTGCAGTTCACAGTTCATATTTTACCTCCTCTCATCTCATTTACATGCCATAATAATGCCTGAAAAACTAGCCCTAGAAATTGAAACACCACTAAAAAATTTGGCAACTTGCCTATTAGGCGCCTCAGGCGATTCGGGTTATACATATACTATATAGCAATCATGTATAACTATGTTCGTATTCTGAAAAAACTAGGTCAGTTTTCTCAGGTCACATATGTTGCACACCGGCTATTAATGAAAACAATTATCGCGAATGGTGACTTGAACCGATAGATCAGCGTTGATAAAATTAATTGCAGAACGAATATCCACGAGTTTCAGGGTTTACAGTGAAAAATTACCTCCCAATTCCAACTTTAATATATGCCTATATCGGCGATACATAGAAGCTAATAGTCGACTAACGATGAAGTGGTCAGCAACGTACTTTTTTTTTTATTTGTAGGATTCAGATACCTAATACGCGATCTGAACAACGCCCATTGCACAATATTACCTTTAGGATGCGCTAACCGGTTTGAAGCAATGCTGGACCTGCATTTCTTGGTACCTGTAGAGTAGTGAGGGAAGTATATGTATACATATAGGTATATATACAGCTGAGTGATCCTGATTCCGCAAAAAAATAAAAATAGTCAAGTCTCACTCCTCTGAGTTACTTTTATTCGGGAATAAATTTTTTTTTTTAAACCTTTAAATTGAAATTCAACATGGTTTTCGTAGGTATGGAACGTGTATTTCAGTTATTTCATACGACTGATCAGTAAAAGATTCTGTGGCTTGAGAAGTCTTTAGCAAAAGTTCGTACACGGCAGTCATGAGCGGTATAAGTTGATTAAAGTAAAAAAAATCTGGAGGACTCGTAAATTTTTAAACAGCATTTTTGGTTTTGCAATTAATCAAATATCGATGACTCACGATCGGCTACATTACTCAAATATTCAGGGCGGAATGTTGTGTTGAATGAAGAAAAGTAAAAAGGAGCAGCTCGATTTTATGAGAAATCGCAACTGATAGATATTGGGGGATAAAAAGAAAGATAGGATTTTAGCGCGGCAAGTGGGCGCACCGAAGAAAAAACATTAAATATATTACGTGGCTAACGTGCAAGAGCGAATAAAGATAACACACCATGTACCGAAATACATCGGAAGGTCAGTGCCATTGCTACGAATATGCATGGGTATACGGCATGAATTTAAAGCTCTTTTTTTTAATCGATTTACATCGATTTTATTTTGATTCCTCCGTTTATCGATATCCCGTTATACTTAACATTTCTACTTTGTTACAGTAAATCTTATCACGATGATGCTAGAATCGATAAGCGATCAATTTTGTAAAATAAAAAAGAATAACTGAAGAAAATATCGTACGTTGATACAATATACGTTGCCTTTCCTGAGTAAATACATTTTTTTGTTTCTTGATTTATCGATAAAAAAAAGGCGTCAATCAAATAAAAAAATTTATGGTCGATGTAGTACCTGGTACTATCATACATAACATATGAAAAAACTTGACGTTAGCGTGATTCGCGGAAATAATATGCCTATCAATTATTTGGAAAATTAATGATTTATATTCTTTTTTTTTCCCCTCCATATCAATCAAAGTCAAATTTATAACGATGTGTCTTTAATCACGATTATTATTCAAGCCCGCGGCACTTACCTATTATAACTCATAAACATTACTAACCTATAACAGATAGTACGAAATGCCTTAAGCGTTGTTAATATAGTAACTTTCACTATTAATTATACTATTCGCATAATGCATATTATTTACATAAATCTTTATAGAGTGCAGATATATTCACACCGGCCGCCACCGTCCAAGTGCTTCGTTTGCAGATCGTTAATTATAGTTTAATGTATATTGTGACACGTAGTGATGCGGCACCGTATTACTTTATACTGGACATTTTTAATTGTTTTATTCTCTTATATAAATAGACGACAGAATTCTTCAACTTGAACTCGATCTTTCACCCTTGCTAACCTTAGATGAGATATTATATAAGCTTCGTATCGACTTCGCATATTTTACAGGCTTATGCATCGAGTCGTTATCATTATTACTATACGTATCACTATTATTAACACTTGCACTAGGGCAATTATAACTCAGGTATAGTTAGAGAATAAAACTGCACGAGTATTAACGAAGAGGAGAAAAGAAGAAAAAGGAATAAAACAAAACTGAGACGGACGATCAAGATGAGTAGAATTATAGATTCTACACAGATATATATCACCAAATATTGTTTAGAATAATAATCTCAAATCTCTACTATATCACCTGGAAATACCTGTATTCCGAGGACTCACAGATTTTGCATGCCGTGTAATAGTTGCATCGCAGATGGCAATATTATTTGATTATCTAGCATCGGCTGTAGTCAGGTCATATGAGAACCTATCGATTTTCTAAAACAATCATTCAACATTATCCTACACGTAAAATGACTTTCCCAATTAGTATCGACCGCACCGCTATAAGGCAGGAAAAAATACGTAATCAAATAATAAGCGCGTAATCGTGATCGCAGGAAAATTCCGAAAACCTTTTACCATTTACCATATCTATGCCAAATCAATCGTTTAGATTATATCGTTGTACACGTACCCGCGCCCACGAATTAGACCGTATCTCCGAGTACATCAGCAGCCGCCACTTTACGTTCGCAAGTAATTTCAATTTGCAACCGTGTTGCAGTGAATTACTCATGACTGTTTTTTCTTCGGTCGATAGTTCTGATTATCGATAACGAGTTATCTCTCTTCGTAACATTGCGCAATTTCGTTGTAAAAAAATATTGCAGCGAAGATCACGAAAACAAAGTCAAGATCGAACAGGTAAACTCAACTTATTGTCAAACTGCAGACGCGAAAAAGATTTATTTTACATAATATGCAGATACAGGCGACGTTCTCAATCACTCGTTCTTCGATTTTTCAACATTTTTTTCCCTAGGGTTGCAGCTGTCTAGGCGATTTGGTATGCGATGAGATGTACAAAGCAGGTTCACTTGTATAAGTAAACCACACGGCGGGTTACGTGGTTATTATCTTTACATATCAAAGACTATGAATTAGGAATACATGAGCTGCGCAAAATATTTCCAACCTTCACATGACACGGCGATTTTTATTAATCACTCGTTGCGACCGGTGTTATATCATAATAATAATGATGACGCGACGTTAACGATGATTCTTGTAGAGTCTAATTGGTATATATTCGTCGAATTTCGTGTCGCGAGGTGGGCTGTGCTCTTATACATATCGTGATACTTAATATTAAGTATATCAGATACCGTCCCTATACTTTGTATGTCATATGCACGTGCTGTGATATGGCCTGCAAAAAAAAACATGCGCTCCAAAATTAAATGAGATAGTATAAGAATTATTATTACTATGGTAACAATAATAATCCGCGACGCCTACGCGCAATGATCATACATGCGCCGTCTTCACTGCTCTCTTTCTTTCTCTTCTGATCTGAGAATTTTATATTACGTATACATAGGGCAGCAAAATTAGAAATTATACGATCTGTGGAAAATAGAAAATAAGAAATTTGCACCAACGGACAGCTTACGTAACGGAATATTAGATGTGGTGAGAATTGCTGAAGTTCAGGATCACCGGTGCATTGGGAAAAATATGCCTCAACGATGTTATTTCGGATTTTCAGTTTCGACACGAAGGAAGTTATTTTCGTCTAAATAATATCGTTGCGTTAGGTATCAGGGCCGACCCTACCGCGAGACGAATAAGGATTCGCAAAGTTGGAAACCAACTTACAAAGGGTAGAATTTTCACGATTATTGATACGATTATTATGGATATATCAGTACATCGTTATCGGGTTGATAATTTTACTTAATTAATTTTTATCGAAGTGGAAGATTCGACGTATCAAATATTCAATTATTCGCGTGTCTATATAAAATCAGTTGACATGATTGACTCGTAGATGATTGGCGAAATTAATCAGTCAACGACGAAATTTATCGACGTTTGAGCTGCAGGTGATCGGGTTAAAATTTCAGATTATTAGTCTGATTGCATAACGCAATATCAAGCAAGGCCATGATAAATATATGTACCTGTTTTACATACTACTCAATTCATCCATTCATAGGAAGCAGCAAGTAACAACAGGAAAATGCCAGAAAGTCGACGTTGGCTGAAAAAGATTTGAGTGCGACCCACATGCATGCTGTAAAGCAACTGGATTGGCGCCAGGAAGAATAAGGTGTTCGAGATTATTACCAAAGTTGTTACATAGTTGAATTGTGTAAAACGCATAATAGTAGTTATATAGGTAACGTTATGCACCGCTCAATTTTCAATTAAATAAAATATGTAACTCAACATAGTAGAAATACACGTGTATGCGATACATGGCGTTAATTTATATTCTACGTCGCAAAAAAGGTTTTTATCGATCGTCGCGTATACAATGTACACATGTATATCATCGTGTCAATACCTATATATAAAAGAGTAGTTTTGAAGGTCATAACATATATCGATCATCATTCGGGTGTAATCTGCCTGGAAAATAGCTCGTCAATCATCGAAAGTATAAGACCACAAAAACCTACACGAGTAATACGCGCGAAAAAACCCACCAAACTTTGTACAGATCTCGCGATACACCTGCGATTATTATACACCGAGGTTTTTGCGATTATCGTGTAAACATCATGCAAATTGCGGTAGATAACAATAATTATATCTGTAAAGATACAAATTGAAATCTCAATGACATGTATTGGTAAACGCAAAAGTTAGAGAATTTATATACACAATGTGTCAAACGCAAAAAACAGTCCTGAAAACTGTGACTTGCTTTTACATTTTTGTCGTAAGTTTTTCTTCCGCATTTGGAACACTCTGTAGGAAGAGTCCATTGCAAGCCCTATACTTTCCCATGTAACACTCGAATTTACTCGTTCGTCTGATTATCCTTATGGTCTCGAGAATAAAAAAGTACCGAATAAAATACAAATGTGTTTAAAATTTTTGTTAAAAAATAAATTCGTATCGTCCGTGCATTCATCTACTTTTACATTTCTTTACCTTCTTTTCTTTGATTTTTGAGTAACATTTCGTGTCTCCTGCTGATTTACTGCACTATACGACCCGACGCTCGTGATTTTATCTCACATACCTTATAATCTCTGCTGACAATTCTTCTTCGTTTCTAATTTTAGCATTTCACATATATTTTTTCCATTAATGATATAATGTTCCTTCTCCATTTGATTCTTTTCCTCATTCGCAACAGCGGACGATCAGAAAATTTATGTGCATCGTATATTATAGTTATACGTTCGAAACAGGTTTGCAAACGTGAAGATATAAAATTTTCGGAGACAGTTTTATTAATGTCATTTTGCAGAGGAAATTGTCGAATTGCATATTTTATACACAAAGTATTATCGGTACGATAATTTTACGCATACGACAGCAATTGGTTTCATTTTTAGTCGCTCGATAAAAATAAAAAAAATGAACAAAAAAAATAAATAAAAAAACTGCAGCCGGTGCAAATCGAGTGGCCAATGCCACGATCTCACCGATCGTACCGACGACCGTTTACCCTCGATTATGCGGTCTTTTTTTTTAACTTTCATACACTTTTTTTACGATATGTATATCAAATATATCCCCCACTGCTCTCCACCTTTGTATGTACATCATAAATTTTTTATAATCCGACCTGAATGATCACGCGGTGTGTCAATTTCAATGCGAGATAAATTTTATTACACGTATTCCTTATCTACGTTCATCCTTCTGTATATCCTTCGCCCGCTTACATTATTGCGCCGTACCTATCGGTATAATTGTAGGTATCGTTATAAGATTGAAAAATTTATTTCGGAGCCTCGTTCGCAGGGAAGCTGCAGAGAGTAGTCTAGGGTTTATACGGATCGATGATGTCTGCTTAAAGGTATGGCTTGATTTCGCTCGCTCTGTGCCCTGCACGACCGCACCAATGTTATTCACAGACTATAAGGAAACATCTCGAAATTAAGTGTTCACGTTTGATGCAACAAATAACCTGAGTTAGCACAAGTTTACGATATGCAATATGCAAAATGGATTTAATATATTTATACATAGAAATGCATGCGGTTGATCAATTGAAACTGATTAAGTGCTTCGTAATTATTACCGCTACTCAAGCAATTCTTAAATATTTTTCTTCGCACACAACAAGTGCGGTGCGACTTCAATAGGAACTCCTGACTTTATCCTCATCAACTTTTGTTCACCATTCGCACTAACCGCATATGATTGTATGAATAATAATATTATTCTCTGTATAGCGTATGAAATAAAAATGATTTTTGGAATGATGATAAATTTTTGGTTTTTCCCAGTTTTTATTTCATGAAAAAATTTAGCATACGCGCGATATACGTGACGCACTAACAATAAGTTCAAAATTATTAACATACCATAAATATTGAGCATCTTATACAAACGTAGATAATCGTATCACACGATTTTTTGAAGCATTTATATAGGTATATGCGATACAGGCACACGTGTACGAAGAATCGCTGAATCGCACACAAGACGATCAAAGAATTAAAATTCATATATGATTAAACACGATAAGCCGACAAAATGGAACTTTTTTTTTCTAGCTGAGAAGATCGATCGTTTTTGGTGACCATTTTCGGTTCAATGTTTTATGTACAAATAAAGACCTTGCACATACACAAGCTTGTTCGACACATACATTGTACAAAGAACCAGCTACTATACAATTATCTATGGGTACACGGGGCGACGATGAATCGATGAAATACGTCATCACCTCACATCCCAGAGCGTATTGCACATGTATAGTATACACCATTACATATATTATAGTTCTTGAGAAAAACCAGGAAATTCTGTACTCGGTTTCAAGACCGTGAAGGTTGCATTATATACCAGACAAAATACAGTCACGCAGGTTTCTCTAGAACGATGAGAGAGAATGTGAAACAAATCACACGCGTTCGTATCACGCATCATATCGTGCAAATCACGCTCTCAATAATTAATTGGTGCAAACATATAAGTATACAGTATCTATTCCGCGATAGTAGTGAATGTCGAGGTTGGACGGATGATAAGGCGCCAAATCACATCCCGATTATAGTTCAAAGACATGCTCTGCACATCTGCAGCCGGTATATACATAGTACATAGTGTTGAATACATTTTTTTGGTTGATTTTTGAGGCGAATAATACCAACAACATTAAATTAGATAATTGTTGATTTCAAAGGGTAGCGATGTGCGAAAAAGTCTAGCGTCATCGGGAATATGCGTAGATATAAATTATACCGCAGATATGCTATCATCGCTAATCGGTTATATACGCATTCGTCAGTTGTATAGCTATATGTATTACTGCATACTGTAAAAATTATACAGGGAGGTGTGTGTGTGTGTGTGTGTATGGTTTTATGCATGAGTGCACCGGTATCGAAAAAACAGCTGCCACTACAATCAATAAGTGTTATCATATCAAAAGTAATTATTTGTCATCGACGATATCACATTATCGAAATTTTCTTGTCTCGTGTGAATTGATTATTCTAAAACACACACACTTGACTAGAGACAGAAAGCAAGCAGATGATAATAAATTTCCCACAATGGAGGAATGATGAGTCGTAAAATTTAGATCACCGTTTTTACATTTCCGGTATAAAAGAGTTGGAGTAAAAAAAAAAAATTAAAAACAAAATGACTGAAATGAACAAATCACGTCCTAATTGTCGGTACAATTATTCGAGGATTAGGTTTATATTTGATATTCCTTGATTCATATGGCACGTGAAATTACGAGTCTAAGGACAGATTCCGCGTTTATAACCGGAGGGGAAGTAGAGGGAAAAGCAGCCGGCACAAGTCCGACCATCGCCTTTCACACTCGCATGCCACACACATATGCGTATAGTATGCCATCACTATGTATCGTGTATGTATCGATGCCCGCGATTCAAGGACGTTCAATGTTCCGGATCACGGTTTTGCTCTACAAAGCGAACACGAGATATATTACGAATACTATTACACTTACGCGTGTATTCACCTTTCGCCTTCTGTTCATTCATTTATTCTTTCAAACCATCCCGAGGAAATTATATATATCGAGTAGTTATAGCGAGATGTTTATCACGTGTGCGGAATTTCATTTCAATTTTAAAGAATCGACGGCATCGCAATTAATCATTGTTCAAGTCAAATATTATTGCAATGATAAAAATTAAAGATGAAAGTGATATTTTAATGAAATTTCTAAATGAATGAGTAATGAATAGCAAAGCAATGTATCATTCGATGTCAACTCGACCAGGTTCTGTCCTCGTTATCTCCTGTTTCTAATTTTTCCTGGTGATTACCTCACAAGCTACACAAGTTTGTGCACCTTTTTTTCGAGATTTCCACAATTTAAACCATAAGAAAAACGATCGTTTGTAAAGTGATGTATTTTTGGCAAACGATGGTTAATTTTTTTTTTTTATGATTCAATTTTCCAGAAATTTTGCAGAATTTTCAAGGTCCTGAAAAAGGGGAAAAAAAATAACGGAGAGCAAGACCTAGCAGAGTTGACATGAAATGCCCTATATATCCGAGTACGTTATATTTTACGTAGCATCATTAGCTTAGGGATCGATGAAGCGGCATACATGAATACATGAGGTGGAAGTTAAAACTATACGTTATTGTAGTCGTTAGCGGGAAATTGTAAAATCAATTTGATGCGTGCACGATGATGTGTGTTCCACAAATACCACCGTCGCGACTAGTAACATCGCGAGTTAGCTTCGCTGCAGGTATAGTACGGACGTCAGTGTCTTATGAAATAAAATATTGGATTAATCCCTTAAATAATACTCTTCGTAATCATCCACACACGCAGCAGAGGGCACGACGTTCCTCGATAAGAGAGAAACTTTGAAATTAGATTCCATGAATTCCGGGTAGAAAAAAAAGTTACTCAAGTATCATGCCCATTTTATTATTTCAGTTAATTCATTAGGGTTAAGATTGGGTCAGAATTCGTGTAAAAAATCGGGAAATAGTCGGGTCTATTTTTACCGCATTACTACTGCGTTTAATTGGTGGCGTACATAGTGTTTAATACGCTAGTTATCACGTAAGCACCGTTGTTAAAACAGTGTACGTGAAAAATTGTACATCATAAAGTAATTTATGGGTTAAAATTTACTCATCATAAAATACGATTATCAAATCTAACTGGATTTCAGGCGCTTGATGGTATACGTGAAATAAAAACTAGACAAGTAATTACGACACATGGCTTATATTGGTGGGTGCAGAATTTTTTTTTATACGTAAGAGGAATGTTCTTGAATTATTTCTGCACCACGCACAGTTTTTATTTCGACTAACAATAAGAATTATTGCATAAAGTGTTGTAATAATCTTACCTATTCACAGCTCCAACGAAGCGGTTGTAACGATTTATGTACTGTTCTGGGTGGTGTTTTATATTTCAATTTAATTTGATAACGTTATTAAAATATATTGTATTGAAAATCTCTAATGGAGAAAAATATATCAACTTTTTTATGTATAGAATATCGCAGATATATAATATATCGTTATATAATATTATATTGTTAACTCTCATAAAGTAGTATTGTTTGTGAAGTCTGGTATAAGACACTGGCTGACAATAAATAAAATATAGGATATATGTTATTATTGTTAATATTATTCCTTTTCCATTGATTATTATAACTGTTGTTATTGTTTCGTTTCATTTAAGGCATTTACTTCTAGGTATATAATTGGTAGTTTATTCAGTTATTTAGTTGTCTTATTTCTTTTTATATTCTTATTATTGAATATAGGTACTTTTTTTTTGTAGGGTAACAGGGGGCGACTTATCTGCGGTGGCAAAAATTGTGATTTTGTTTTATTTATATTGCAGGAGTTTAATAATTTTTGGTTTTATTAACTTATTGTTAACGCGGCGGCAAGAACCCCGAAATTTCGTTATACGATAATATATTCGTTACACCGTCTGTATTTCTGAAAAAAGGCTCTCCACATTGAAGCGGCACTAGTTTAATTATTTACAAAGCACACCGTCACGCGTACACGGTCGCCGGCGAACTGAATTCCATGCGTCGGATGTCGGGCACGTCGAGTGCCAAAGCACAAGCCGAACTTCTCCCACCCCATTCTTATTCTGCCAGATCTAAATCTACGACCAATCCTGGGATACCTTGGGCTTCAACTTCCTGTCGCTTTTTTCTTCAAACTTCAAGGATACACGGTTAATTTTTGTTCAGTCCCATTTATTCAAGAATTTCTCAAAGTTCTGGTAGACTTTCACGACGAAAATATAATAATTTTCTTCTCTGTTCACATTCTACACGATATCGAAATTTGTTTGAATGGGAACAGGGAACAGACAACCTCCATAAATACCCACATACATTGCATTTATGTATCTCCTACGCTATGATTTCACTTGTTAAAATATTTCCGTTTTCTTTTAAGAGTAGCATCCGCACGGATTTGTGAAATCTATTGAGAGGCGTATCGAAGTATTGATCTGCGCACGCAAATGACATCGAAAATCGGTAATCGAAGCGGATCTGCAGACAACTTCAACTGCCTTGAATCTCATCTGAATCAAACAAACTTCAAGCCATAACGCAACACGTGTTTAGCAAGCATAACCAAAAACACAGCCCCCAAAAATAAACTATACACAGAGATTTCAGTGGTGGACACGGCTGCTTGACTTCCACGTTAGAGTGAAGCGATAATTTTTTACTGATGTCGACTGACGACATTGACAATGTAAATATGTCGATTGAAGGCCGAGGGAAGGGCATAAAACGTAAGAAGAAAAAATCATTCATTCAAAATGCTCGTAAATACGGTCGCAAAGGAACCTACGGTCGAGGCAGTCACTTGGATGAGGATACGTACCAGTATATGGTCAGAGTTTTGGAGTTGATGCGAGACGATGCATTTCCCAGCTTTGAAGAGAAACTTATATTTGTGAACAACGTCTACGAGCAAACGCTAGAACATGAGGTTGACTACGCCCGCAATCAGATAGGCTCCAGGGTGATAGATTCGCTGATGAGTTACGCCAGTTTGGAGGTAATAAACAGGTTTGCCACCGCCTTCATGGAGATGTTAAGACCACTGTGTAGCGATAGGTTTGCCAGCCATGTTCTACAAAAGATATTAACTGTCTGCGCCGAAAGAGGAACACGTCATTTGAACGCAGAGGAATCTAAGAAAGTTATTATCGCTGTTAAAGACGAGGATGTGGAAATTTATAATGAATGGTTATTAAAGCTAAGCAAGTACATCATGAACAACATGGAGGACTTTGTCTGGGATACATACGCAAATCACATCATTAGAACAGTCATTGAGTTGCTCAGTGGTTTGATAGTTAACTCGCCAGCTGGTTCAGATAACAAAAGCAAAAAGAATGCAGAATATGATTTGGCTAGGCAAAAAGTTGTGCCCCAAGATTACAGCGAACTACTTTTAGAGATCTGTAAAAGACTAAGCTCCTGGCCACAGCTGCCAGAGTTTCCTCGAGCTGAATTGACTTCTGGCTTGCTGCAGGTGCTGCTGTACTCCGTAAAAGATGTTGACAAAAAAGTGAGCAAAGTTTTAGCAAAGAAGGTAGTCACGGATTGTTTTCCAGGTGGAAATGAGCTCCAAATATCTTCTGCTTTTGACTCTGAAAGTTCCATGCGGCTCTTGGAAGTCTGCATAGCAGTTGCAAGGCCCAAACTCTATATAAAAATCCATGCCAAATTCTTTGTCACAAGACTGGGAAAGCTCTCTATGATGGTTGGAGCAAATTACACAGTTCAACGACTGTTTAATCACTGTCAAGTAAAAGAAGAACTGGAAATGATGTTCGATGAGATCTCAATTCACTTTGGAGAGATATTAGAAAAAAAACATTTTGGGGTCATAGCGAGTGTTGGGAATGCCTGCAGAAGGCTACAGGCGAGGCAAGGGGCATTTGTTAATGCGCTGTCAAAGGCTTTACACTGTGATGAACAGCTTGATAAGCAGGATACAATAGCTTTGGTGGTGGCGCAAATGGTTCCTTTAGATAAATTACCATCGAGAGAAACCGGAGGAGAATATCGTGTGAATTTACATGGAAGTCTGATTCTACAGTCAATCCTTCACTTCAACAAGCCAATAAAGATTGTGAATTCTTTGTTAGCGGCACATGGAAGCGATCTACGAATTTTGTTCGCAGATCCCAGAGGCAGTAGGGTGATGGACGCCTTTGCTGAAAGTAAATTCATTGGCGAAAAAAGCAGAGAAAAAATGGCGAGAAGACTGAGTGGGAATTGGGTGCAGTTAGCATGTTCTAAGCACGGATCGAGAAGCCTAGAGAAAGTTTGGCAGTGGTCGCCGTTGAAACAGAAACTTTGGATAATCGAGGAATTAGCATCTGCAGGAGCATCCATGCAGGCAACTGAAACGGGGAAAATTATATCCAACAAATTGAACGTCCCACTGTTTGCCAGAAGTCGAAAGGATTGGATAGAGGCCTTGGGCAAGGAGGAAAAGACCAAGGCTTTATTTGCAGATATCATCGGGGATCCTGCTAAAAAAAAATAAATCGTGGCAATTTATTTGAAGTAAATCTATCATTATTGGTCTGATAAGAAAGAGTTGTTCGATTGTTGTATTATACTGTAAAATAATTCCTCTACATTCTGTTAGTAGAAAATTTCTGGCTATTAAGATTAAGAATACGCTTTAGAAGACTTGTGCATCAAATTTATGTAGGTTTATCCCCGATTAAGAATAAAGAATATTATATTTTTCAGCAGCGTATATCAATCTTATTGAGCATTTTTCAACTCAAGAGAGCTGTCCTACTAACTTCCTGTATGCGATGAAATAAGATGACCGGTAATGGGCACCTTGAGGTAACTTGTACGTAATTTATTCTGATGTGTAATTATCTATTTGATTATGCCATAAACACATTTTATATAATTATAAATATGTATATTACATAGAATTCAATTGCGATTGCAATACTTAGTTAATATAAGTAGTGTAATAATATGTATATGGGAAAATTTTTCCAGTACTTTGTTTTGTAGTCTACGTTGAGCAAAGTTTCCTAGTTTCTGTGCGAACGTCGAATAACGGTAGGTATATAGACTCGTTATAGTAATATTAATTCATTTATTTATTATTATTTTTTTTGACTAGATAATTTCGATAATTACCAATATCTTTGCAGCATTAATGCAGAATTTCGCTAATCAAGTAATCAACTCCGAATTATACAGAGTTGCCGGTTTAATTTATATTTAGCCTACCAAATGCCAGCAATTATAATAATAATTAATGACTATTCAAAGACCTATGCAATATAATCTACAAATTGACTAGTATGTGGATTTAATCAAAATTTCAGAACAATTTAATCATCCATTTGAATAACGTGGATAAATGATTGAAAAAACAAACACTTTTACCAAAGAATTCAGGACCGGAATTCATTGTCTCGCTATTTAGTCTTCAGACGATCTATTTACCGTCATTTCATACCTCTGGTTAAACTCTACTCTGACCTTAGGTATTGATTTATTTGTAAACGATAAAATTTAAACTGTAGATAGTATACACAGCAGGAACAATCATATAAAGAGATTAAACTATACATTTACAATTTGTGAATGAAAAAAGCATTCTCTAATTTTCCGCGACTCGATCTTCCGGTAAGATTCACCTCTAATTTTTCATCATCCTCTTCAAACTCTTGAAATTAACATAATGACTGTACTCCATTTCAATTCTCCGCAGTCGCGTTTCTCCAATCACTTCGAAAATGACTGTGAATTCTTTTATTATTGCGTCATTTTCCTTTGCCGGTGTGTCCGGAAACCGTAGTAACGGTGGTAGATGTTGAGCCAGAAGATCCTCCCGCGTTGCCAGCGGGCCCAGCAGAAGAAGTTGTCGGACTTCTAGAAGCAGGTCTAGGCGGTGGCGGCGGAGGCAGCGGTGGAGGTGGGGGCGGAGTTGGCCGACGCGGATTACACGTCGCATGATGACCTCCCGCCTCCCAATCTCTGTGCTGACAGAAAGGGCCGCAATACCTAGCGATTCCACAACCACCGCAAGTCTCCAAAGCCTGCCTGCCACAATTCCAGCAACTCTGCAAATTTTTACAAAAAAAAATCGCGTTACTATTATGCCTTGAAAATAAAGTTATAAATCAATTATCTTGAACTCACGGAGCCCGGCGCAGCCTGCGGTTCCTTTTCGTCGTCTCTAGGTGCTAAAGTATTGCTAGCGGTTGTGGTGGTGGCGGTGGTAGTGGCGGTTGTGGTAAGGCAGGTCGTCGTGTCAACGACGCGTAAAAGAGGACCATGCCCGATGGTGTGACTATGGGGAATGTGTCCGTGGTTTCTTTGCATCGGTTGTTCAAAGAAACGATGATGATGAACCCGAAGGCGTTCCGCCGCTCTGGTTTCCGCGGCAGCGGCTGCAATCGCTCGCTGAACTTCCGCAACCGCCGCACGTTTTGCCTCGAGCATCGCCTCTTCTGTAGAGAATGAAGGGAATTATTTGATTAATGGGATATAGAGGGGGTTGAAATAATTTAATGTGATGTCGGATTTTCAAAAATCCTTGTATTCATTCTACGGATTTATAATAAGCTAGCCATTGTTCCGAGGTCCTTAATGTGGCGCCATTTCGTTATCTACACGGCAATAGGTTTTTAAGAGGTATTACTTGAAGCCCGGAGCCCCTCGAGTGGAGACTGTTGAATCTCAAGCCGCATCGATTAAAAGACCCATTCATTCGGTCGTAGTCATATCCCTGCTCATCGTCAATTGTTGGTTCTTGAAAAACCGAACTACTAAGAATAATCAAATAACACTTACCAGCTCTTCTTTGGACTTCCGCGACTCTGTCCTCCGTTGCTCGTATAGTCTGGGCAACGATCTCACCAGAAATACGTTTTAAACTATTATCCCTTTCATTTCCGGCAGAGTCGGAACGATCCCCGGTATTCGCTGGTCCATTGTTTTGTGGATTCGTACCAGAAGTTGTAACAGCGGTAACGGGAATCGCGGGACTTGGACATCCTCTTCGTTGAAGAATTGCCAGAGCTCTCTTTGTCTTTTCTACCATACCAAGGATACAGTTTAACATAACGTGTATATTTTTCCATTCGTCATCCAGGGCAGCCGCAGCTGCGGGACAAGAACCGTTCTGTAAACCGGAAATGCTTCCCTGAGCACCACCGCTCGTAGCTCCCCACTGTTGTTGGTGAACGAGATGTGGCGCCGAAGATGTTGTCGAAGAAGCTGCTAGGTGATTTATTTGAACCAAAGATGGTGGCATCGAAGACTGAGGATGACTTTGAAGAGATGCTGCAGAACCACCCCCGAGTTGTAGAGGATGGTACCAACAGTAAGCGTCGGCTTGTTGTTGCTGTTGTTGTCTTTGATGATGAATGGGATGGTGCGTTGCCCAGGGATTCATTGCTCTCTTTCCGTACAGGGGACCGTCTTCGAACAAAGGTCCCGCACCATTATCGTAATATCTGAAAT
This sequence comes from Athalia circularis, assembly GCA_963978495.1. Lineage (NCBI taxonomy): Eukaryota > Metazoa > Arthropoda > Insecta > Hymenoptera > Athaliidae > Athalia > Athalia circularis. The sequence continues at coordinate 29,893,358 of OZ021700.1, read as the reverse complement.
TTGAGTGGCATATTTAATTCCATTAATTTTGAATATTCGTTTTTGCTGCGTGTTGACGGGAGAATGTTGTCCGCAGTGTAGTATTGATGAAAATGTGTAAATTATAAATTTTTTTACACAATTTTAGTTTTTTACTCGGTAAATCGAATATCACTGAACACAACGCTACGATCACTGTTCGTGTCATGTGTCACTAACATTCCCTTTTCTATGTGCCGTGTATTATCGATCGTCACCGCGATGATATCAATTATTGTTTAAATCAAGAATCAAAAGAGATGAAACGTTGAAGTATGTTACACACGGTTCACTGAAATCAAAGACATTTCTTTTCATGTAAACCAATTTTTCCCAAAAATGTCAACTTTCCAATCATGATTTTTTAATTACGGCACAACCGCATGGATTACAAATGCATATATCCGTCGGCATAAATACGAATAAGGTTTGCACAGATATTGGATTTGGATATTCTGATTTAAATATGTATGATATAGGTATATAAAGTCGGTTTATCGGTCGTTGTGGGTATTATGGTACCCTGAAGTAGAATTAATACCGTATAGGTGAGATTCGCGAATGCATGGGGAGGTCGGGTTAAGGCGCAGGGGATTCCAGAGCGTACGAGAACATATAGAAACGTCAACGTCAGGCGCATGGAAACGGCAGCCACTCGAATTTCTCCCCTGGCTCTCAGCTTTCCTCTCCCTCCGCCCCTAAGCCCTGGACCCATCGCCCAGTAGATGCGAATTCTCCACCTACTAGTCAACCTGCACCGCCGAAATTAATCTGCCCGACGTTATCCACAATTATGAACATTTATTTATTACAATATTTTCCTGATGTGTGTGTTTTTTTCTCTTTTATAGCTTCAAAATTATGTACCAAAAGTTCAAATATATCATGGCTCCTTTGACGACGCTTGGAATGAAGGAGCATTTCCAGGAAATTCCCAAAGTTGCGATCAGATGTCAGGTATCAGGAAGTGGAGGAGGAGGAGGAGTTCTGAGAATTGTAATTATCCCATAGGGCGGTAGAAAATCATAACCAAGCTCAGGAATCGGGAACACCTGTCGAGGCCAAAAGAATCACCGGCTGTCGAATAAATAAACCCTACACCGGTCTGAGCCCTATTTCTTTTTTTTTACTTGTGGAATTTCAAAAAGAAATGTAGCGAAGAATGTAGGCGGTGAGTATACAAAATATACGGAATACTTTGGCTGAGGGAAAATAAGGGAGGGATCCCTCCCTTTCGATTCCTTGCTAGGTGTTAATTTATTCCATACTTACGGCGTGTCAGATGCGCGACGTTTAAGAGAATGCGAAGTGGGCGGCGGCGGGGGTGGTCCGGGATAATGGTGGAGATTTGTGGCATTAGGGTGCTGATTGGCGGCATGTAGTCCCGGCGCTGGTCCAGCAGAATTGTTGGCGCCAGCAGCAGTGGAGTTTGAAGGGTTCGTAGAGTTGGGATTCCCCGAAGTGGAGATGCCGTACGATGGAAATAAGCATCCTCCCGCTGTAGCGTTAGAATTGTTCCGTTCCCCGAAAACCTCAGCAGGTTCTCCTGGGCTGAAACCCGCAGCTTCCAGAACCACCGCCTCGTTAGAGCGCAGGTACTGCACAGACGTCTATAATCAAGCACATACATTTTACTTAAGCTTCCGAAGGGGCTTAAAGATTTTATTTTATAGTTCAACGAGCGTGAATCGGACATTCGATAACGCGTTCAACGGCTCTATTATACGTAAAACCAACCCCATCTTCTCCTGCTAATTACTAATTAGTAGGCGACCTGCGTACGACATCCTCGACTATAATATAAACACGGTATTCGTTTTTTAAATTCTTTATTGTTTGTGTGATTGACGCGATAATGAAAATAGGAATTTTATGGCTGTTACAGCGGGAAGATTGATGTTTGTGATGATTTTGTGGTAAAGAGTTAAGAAGTACAAATGGAATAAGCCGATGATGATGTCAAAAGCTACGCCCACACCCTTCGCACCTTTATAGACCCACTCGTTCGGAGTAAAAGCGTTTCTATAGATTTTGCTAGCTTAGAATTCGAACTTTAATAATAAACGTGGCGTGACAGCTGCAGTTGGGAAAGCCAGAGTCGAGGGTCGGAGAGGGTGTCGCAGGTGCGTTGCCCGTAGACTGATAAATTAAATCGATGCTTTCATTTGCTATACTGTCTTCGCGGCTCACCGGAGGACAATTATACCCGCCACGCCGATTCCCAGTTGCCTTTCGTTCCAGCATTTGCGTCGCTAGCTCTCGGCAGTTCCGTCAAAATCAGAATCGCAATTCTTCAATCGGTTATTCAAATTTTCGATTTAAAAGTGAAGCTTATTTTTTTATTCTCAGAACCGTTGGTATGATCGTAAGAGAAGGAGCAGAAAAAAATGAGGGAACCAAGTATTCGAGGGCATCAATTCTTGGAACTGCAGATTGCAATTTGAAATAAGTATATAATTTCAGCCGTCATACAGCCAGCACCGAGTACGGCAGCTAATAACGTCGCTAGAAGCAAAGAAGAAGTTTGCGGGGGTTGGAGTTAGAGGTTTTCGAGGTGCAGGGGGTGGTGTAGAACGTAAATAAGAAAGTCGTAATAAGAGTAAAGCGCGAATTCCAATCAGTTGGCTTTGTAATATTCAAGTTGGCTTCTTTATTGCCCCCCAGTTTTCTCGCTCGTATTTTCCCTTCCACCTCATCCTCTCGAGCCCCGTTTTTCCCATTCGGCGACATCCGGTCGACCGCCCTCTTTCTATACTTATATACTTCTTATTATTGCAGGTTCGCGCCTACCCGAGGGGGGTATTATTTATCGACCCTAATTTAATATCGAAACCCCTCCCTATACTGTACCGATTCGCAATTAATAATTCCTGACCAATACCTGCGGCTGATACTTTTTCTTAATTCCTTTTCCCTTCTCCCTCGTCCCTCTTGCCCCTTCCCTCTACCTCACAAAGAAACCCCGCAGCAGCGGTTCACCCTGTACACTAACCGTCTACTTCAGGCTTCTCAGAAGAAAATAAGAAAATAAGTCACTGCACATAATTGCTAAGCGTAACTTTATGACATACACAACGGATTTTAAATCATATAATTCTACATGTATAAGAGAATGGCTTTATATATTTATGTCATTTATAAAACGTCAAAACAAAAATTATACCAACAACAAAAATGTCAAACTAAAAAAGAATATATAAATATTGATATATATTGTATATGTCCAGGGATAGAATTATATTTTCGAAGCTGAAGCGTAGCGGGTATTATAAAATATATAATATAATAAGCGTTCGGTGGTGTTGCTGCTGCTGCTGTTGCTTCCGGTGTCTGCAGGAGAGTCTGGCTAATGTAAATGCGCATTATTAATTTGCAATTCGTTATCTACCCCTTCTTTGTGCACCACGAGAAGTGGCGGGTGGACGAAGCTGGTATAAACGATCAGAGGGTGGTAAAGACGACGAAGAAGAACCGCGCGGCGACAGCTGCAGGCGTTAGCCGCATCAAGATTTCAACTTTATACTATGAGTTACTATTTTCTACCGATACCTGTTTCATTCGTATATTATTACGAGTCTCGGGTTTTATACTCTCCACTGATTTATACCGCAACTGATTCTTTCACCCGTCTTTTTTTATTTCTCTTATTTTTTCCTATCTTTATATTTTCATTTTGCTTCGTACACCGCATTCATATTTCATTCCTTCTGATCTCTATCCGGAGTTTGAATTTGAGTGGCTGTCTTTTAGCGCTGTACAAAAATACGTCTGGAATATGACGTCTCCGGAGTTCTGGAATTGAATCCTCGAATGGCGGATATCGCGTAAAGCTTTCGTTATACTTTTCTACAACGGCAAGCCTCTGTCGCAAGCAGAATCCTGGCATCCCTGGGAAATTAAAACAAACCACCATCCCGCGGCGAAGCTCCTTTGTTGATTTTACTTCGTGTTTCCGAACGCACCCTCGCGTACCTTCTGCACCAACACTCGAATCGTACTGCCTATTTTTTTTTTTTGGTCCTTCTGTTCTACTCGAATACATGTGGAAAGAATGGGAGACGCGAATTCGAGACCCACCCTTGCTCAGTAACAATCATCTTACTCGTAGTGGTCAACGTACGCATCTGACCGGGTGAAGAGAAAAGCGAAGAGAAGACGAGAGGGAAGAAAAGAGATTGCCTCTCTGAATACAAATCTTATACCAGTGGACGATTCCCGGCTGTTCCCTCATCGCATACGATGCTATGTTCGTTTTGCATTGGGACGATCCCCATTTCAATGTATACGACATACGTTCCTCGATATATTGTATATCTATATGTGAAATAAAGCGTCCCGATGCGTCTTTGAAAGGGTAATTCGTTTGGCGTTACCAAGATACACCGAAGGGAAGGGCGTCGCGATGCCGTTGTATGACATATACAAGCTGACCACCCCTCGCAAGTTGCGCGCTCACGTCACGTGCACATCTAATTCTTGAATTTGTGCAGCAGGTGCCCTGTGCGTGGTTCTATAACTATGTTTTTTTCTAAATTCCGAAACGTAAACGGTCACGAATTGAAGAGGAAAATATAAAACTAGTATAGCCGGACACATACAAGACACAAACTCTAATATTTTTCAGATATCGGTGGATATTCGGTGAGCGTAACTTGCGCTTTTGAAGTGCAGGTCGGTTATGGGTATCCACCTATCCGGCTAGAAATATAGGCACAGGGATCTGCTATGTAGGCAGAGGGTGTGTTGGGATACGTCCGATGTAGGGATGTAGTGAGCCCAGAACACGGACAAGTGCAAGCAGTAGTAGGAACGCCGTGGGAAAAGGAACACCCCGTGCTTGCAGCTTTTGCTTCGCTTCACCGAAGGGCAAAGACCTTCAATCGGCTTCGAAATAAACACTATACACCACAATGCATGTACGTACTTCGTACACTGAGAACGATTTGATGCGACCGATGCAGCTGATGAGGGGTGTGCACCCGCTGCGCTCCACCGGAAGACGAGACCTGCTTTCCGATTTCCATTTTTTGGACCACCGGCAATATTCGCATCTATTCGTAGTTTCTACACATTTCAACGACTCACCTGGTTGTTTGCTCTAGCCGCATTGGTGAGATCCCTCTGTAGCGATGGTAGGGTGTGCTTTAGATAGGGCAGGACAAAACCTCTCAACGGAAAATTGGTAGCCTCCTGAAGCGCACCGTGAAATTCTTCCGCTGTCATCGCACCACTCTGCAAAGAGAATGCCCGAAGATGTCAATAAACACTCCCTAAAAATTCTACTTGAACCCCCAATTCCCACTTCACACAGAATTAAAGGCTTCGAGTGACTCCTCGTAAAATTTTTTCCACTCAAAACTCACCAAAAGACTAAGTACGAGGCTCCTAACCGCGTCTCCTGTCTCTGGGGAGATATCGCTCGCAAATTGTACGAGGGTTCCAAGGAGTCTTTTGAGTTTTGCGTGAGGAACTCTCGAAGCAGTTCCCGCGGATGTTCCGATTCCATTGCTGTTCGATCCGGGGGACGCTTCTTCGTGGACGACGTTTACGGTAAGAAGTCTACCGACTATTGATTCCGCATTCTCGATTTTTGTGCCCTGTGGCAGGGGGCTGCTACTGTCCGATGACCTTGATCCGCCGGTGCGAGTTTGACTATCATGGACAATCGACGATCTCGATATACTCGAAGACTGCGTCGACGTTCTCAGGGAAACCGGCGACGTTGGTCTTAACTCCGTAGTAGAAGGAGGACATTCTTCCGATGGTCTATCCTTCGAAGGTTGGTTGCTACCTGTGAAATTTAATTTCAGAAAATTTCATACAGTGCAGAGTATGAGTTTATCAAAGCTTGAAACCCACGGATTTTCATCCTCCGCCCGATTCTCGAGCCTTCACTGACCCGTTTAGATGCCGGCAGTTGAGTCGAGTTGATCCGCGTAGACAGTCGGCTACACGTAGGTATGAACACAACATGCAATTACTGCTCGCGTCAGCAGCTGCCCCGCAGGGTTTGCATCGCTTTGGCAGAGGAAGTCCGTCAGTTATGCGCGGTTTATATACCATCTACGCAACATGTGGGGGATGCACCGTGGGTCGACCGACAGCACATCGAAGTCGTATTTCAAAACTAATAACGTTTTCCGATACAAATAATCAAGAAAAGGAATTCGACCCATGGATTGAAATACTCAGCATTCGCTTTTCGGTGCTCAAACAGCATATAAGTATATACGAACAACAATGCCAACAACAATGATAATGCACACATTTCATACGTACAATGGATTATATTTATCGAACGGGCATATAGGTATATTTGGTTGGTGCACGAGGTATTCGTGCAGAACGTTACCGGCGTTGGTTCTGGCGCGCGCGTTGCAGCGGCTAGGGGGTTGTTTTAAACGGGTTCGGGGTTTGGCGCAGCTTTCGGCGGAAGATAAACGATCGACGTAAACAAATCAAACGGGTGACGTATTTCCGTATATTCCCGCATTGAAACCGCGTTCACCGCATCGGTGAATGGCTATTCGGTACACGCCTGCAGGTCCGATGCACGCTTCGACCGATTGCCCTCCCTCCCTCCATCCCTTCTATATATTCCCTTTCCATATTCGCTACCAGTTCATACGTACTCGAATCCCGAACACCTATCCTCCCTCCCCGATCCCTCAATTTCTCTTTCCACCCCGCGGCATCGCCCGGACACCCGCGGACAGCATAAATTCGATCGCGAACCGAACAGAAGTGAGCACACAGGGGTTTCGCGGAAAAGGGGGGTTGGCAGGGGGATTTATTAAACGAATGCGCCTGACAGCTTCTCTCTGGGAACGGGGTAACAAGGGAGGTTCGCACCCTCTCCTATCATCGTCTCCCACACCGACAACTTCCCTCTCTCCTCACTCACCTCACCTCTTTCCAATCCTCTTGCACCGGCACAGCGGCAGCTGTCCTCCTCATCACGGCGGTATAAAATCCACGCGCTGATTTTCTTTCCTCACCTTTTACCATACCTGCGAGAATATTTCCTACACCCCGAGGCGTATCGAGGCAATTTTTAGCTACAGATTTTGGCGAAGCGTGGTGCTAGTTAAGAGTGGAAGAGGTATTGGCGGCGACGCCGTCGGTTTCGTGGCTAATAAATCAGACCCTTGTCAACGCCTCGGCTCAACGGTCTCGACGGTTCACCGCGACAAGGGCGATACCGTCCAGATCTGGTCGCGTGGCACCATTCTACGATACAACCTGCGGCACGACAGGTCGTCGTTTTAACCACCGAAACGACGAAGGTACAGACCGGGATAAAATCCTCTCATTTCGTTTCGACGTTTCGACGTTTAGAGATTTTGATTTTTTTAATAAATTCAGCTATATACCGACGACGGTGTGCGATTGTGTTTCATCTTTTTGCAACCACCTGTTAAACTCGCGTTGGGCCTTTCCAAAAATATGCCCCGAGTATGTTTTTCGATGATAAGAAAGGTTTTGGACCCCCCATCGATTCCACTCGCGCACTGATCGAAGCTGTGATGTAAGCAGCTTTCATGTCAGACATGAGCTTGCAGGTGCTCGTCACGCCACAACCACCTGACGGTAGTCCCCGAGTGGTAATTACCTCATACCGACCTGGAGAATTCTAAAGCCAAAACTGCTTTGTAACTAACTCGGTGGCAGCCCCCAGGTATCCATCTACCTACTTCCAGCGCTCCCGGGGTTACGTTTCCACCTATGATGTGGGTAGTTGTGGGTATTTGTGTGGATATAACATTTTCGCCGGTATTTATATACACACGTAGGGTAGTCATCTATATATATTTGTGAATTTATATGAATGTGTACAACGCGCCGCAGGTAAACGGAAACTTTAACAATTCCCAGGCTGGATCATATTATACCATGCGCGACGTATTTCTCAACGTTGAGTCGCTTGCTCATTGTCAGACGCATGCGGATGGATAATATTATAACGCTACTAATTGTAAGTACATTTTGATACGTACGTATATCATAATAATGTACATTAGAATTTAATCACGGGCTTTTTGCTGCTCACTCGAATTAATTATCGCTGATACGATGCGTTTCAGTGAAAATAAAGTCACGAGTAAAAAAAACTCCACATATCATATTCGATTTTCCCTGCACGTTTCCCTGCCATCTTATCCCGCGACTGCGTCTGCAGGTGGCACCTTGGAAACTTCCACATCTAATTCCTTGATCCTAGACAAATTCCGTCCTGATGGCTACTCGAAAATCCTGCACCAACAGCACCGTCGGCACAAGCACAACATATAACATACATACATAGCATATAGGAATACCTGTACTTATATATGTGTGTTCGTTGCAAACATAGGCGCGCATCTAGGTGGTCTTGAACTAATCACATCGAGCTACTGCTGTTACCCCTTCGGCCAGCTGTTACCCCGTCCGCTGGTTCTCAACTTCGCCATTCTCTTTCGCGAGCTTTCTCGCAAAAAAAAAAATAGAAAAAAAACAGTGAATAATGTTCGCCGATCTACCCCGTTGATTTGAACGGACCAACTCGTTGTCAACGCATCACGCGATCATCCAATTCCCCAAGAAACGTCTCCGCAGATTTCAAAGGCAATAATTGAACGACTTTTCATATCATTTCTGCCTCCATTTCGATACGTCGATACGAAGAACAGAAGGTTCGAAGTGAAGTGGATCAGCAACAAATGAATGAATGAATGAATGAATGAATGAATAAATGAACGCTCTGCGTATTTCTCAGTAAGCAATACGAACCTGGAACAGGGTAATGGGCAGAACTGCTAACCGTCCAATATAAATGTGAAAAATCTCCTGTCACTGGAAGCTGAAATATTCAGGGAATTAGGTATGAGACGACATCTGGTGCCACCGTCGCCCGCACTTCCACCCTCCTTTCCACCCCCAACTCTGCACCTCCACGAATCTCTCGCAGCTACCTAACTCCGCTTGCTCGACGAGCCTCGCCTCACTTGTAATTTCATGAACGGTATACCATACAGCTTTTTTTTTTCTAAAACCAAAAACTCGAGAAAAACGAAAAACGAAAAAGAAGAAAAAGAAAAACAATACAGACTGGAATCGTGCAAAACTTATGACGTTAGAGGGTTCGCCTAGAATCGAAATGCCTCGGGTGCATAGATTGTTGGAAAATTGTTTACATCCATATAATAAATGGAAGAGAATTATTGAAGTGGTCGCTAATGAATTTACCGCTCCAAAAGGGTTCGACCAGCCTGCATGAGGATTATTCGATCTTGACTATAATGCGAACGTATTATAGAGGTATAGCATTATATTATAAAGCTGAAGTGCTAATTACTGCCGCCTTTATCTCAAAGTTAGAAAGACGTTGTCGTCTACGTCGTTGTCTTCCTCGATTTTCAGAGGGTGGTGCGCGATGCTGCCAAAGAGGCATAAGTTTCAAGGGCAATTATAAGCCCATTGTTTTCGTAAAGAAAATTCACCCTTTCACACGCACTCGCTGCACACTTCACACACATAAAACTACTTATAGGTCTACTGCCTGCATCGATTGCGGGAAATATATTATTTGTCTAAAAGGAAGAGGGGCGCGCGAGGTCGAAGGAGCATTTTCGCCACCCGCATATCGCAGGACTTTAAAGGGGGATTAAAATTCTGGCTTCCTATCGTGGATTTCTTACGGTATGGGATGTAAGTGTATACGTCATCTAGTCCTGCAGGTTTCGCAATGTCCTGTAAAGCCCTTGTTTCCTTACAGCCGCTATACTTATATAGGTATAATAATTGAGAGTCGCTGAGGGTAAGTAAGTAAGGTGGGACTCAGCTGTCGTCTTCTAATTGCCGGGACAATGCAACAGATGGCTTTGATCGCGCCACCCCGTGGGGGAGGGACGCCACCGAGTTAGGGGATGGGGGTTGGGGGTGGTCTCTCATCCCTTCGCTGCTACAACTTTGCCACCCGCAGCCATCAGCGCAGCCATTTTATTTGCCCGCAGGTCGGGCGTTTGCCGGTCACCGCGTGTGAAAATCTCTCACACACACACACATACCGTATACTGACTTTCCACCAAGAGGTTTTCGATGTATAAGTAAACACAACGCGTTCAAAAAAACGAGTTCAGTTTGAATCCAGAAAGTATTTGAATTTGCTTCTTCGAACCTACGATTCGGCCGTAGCCCACACTTTTGATTTATAGTATCGGAATTCGACGGAACAAAAGAATTCTCTTTCTGAATCCAAGATTTCGTTAAGATCCAGTAATAACTTCTGTTTTTTCATCTAGCTGTGAATTCCGTCGGAGAATCGATGTAAATGGTACTCCGGGCATGCCTCAGCGAATGTAATCGAAACTGACTCCGAAGGGGCGCTTGATTAGAATTCAGAAAAGGACTAGACATGAACAATGCATACATGCTTAGAAAGTAGATGAATTTTCATCTCCCAGACTGACGTGCTTTGATCACCCCTGAGAGACGCGTTGTACGCAGCATATGCAATGTAGTAGATTATACCTAGTTTGGCACAGAGAAATAGGTATACATGACGCCATTAACAAATGGCAAATAGTTGCCATATAGCCACCGACGCAAAAAACCGTTTGAGCCCGCACTCACATTTCGGAGTAGTGATATGACCTTTTACCTTCACTTTTATCTTTACCAGTTCTCTGATTCATCGTAATTTCAGCTGTGACCTTCAGTGACTTTGAAGATAAATTCGGTGAGAAAATTACTATTGTACTGACATATATACAGTAATTTATCTACGTCTACGTCAAGCTGAAAAGTTTTCCGGTACAGGTACCGAAATTCTAGTAATCACATTTCATTATTCCATGGGGGGTTTGTCGTCATTTTTACGTTGGTGGAAAAGGAAATTCGACCGATCGAAACCCATAAAATTGGTTTGGTCCGACCGACCGCACGCGGACCTCGACCACTGCAAAGGTATAAATTAGCCCCCGTGCGTTTTGGTATACCGATTATTATTCGGACTGATAGAGCCGAGTATTTTATGCATGTATAGGTATGTCGTATAGGATGAGACCGATAATTATAAACGGATGAATTCGAGCGTCGAGGGCGTGAGGCGAGAGAAAATCTCATACTATAGTGCCCTGTCAACTGTCAAACGCAGGAGGTTTACCTACACGCAAATAGGCGGGAAACAGGCTCCCGTGTAAAAGATGTCCGAACGACCGTTTGACCTTTTCGAACTGATCCCGAGAATGGTTTAACGATTTTTTTCAAACTTCCATTGTACATCGAAAGTCCGACGAACCGGATAAAATTAACACGCGGTACATGTAAAATTTAACGATGAATATTTTCAAACATAGATATAAATTCTGTAATTATTTTGAACAACATCGATTTCATCTCCAATGTAAAGGGCTAAAAACCAGATCTTCATAGCCCACAACAAACCACGGATGCTGCCGTGACGCAAGGTCACATCCCACAAAAAGGAAATAAAAAACAATAAAACATCAAATTCAATTTACTTCAAGTGGAATAACGTCGAATGAAACATTTTTCAAAATCTTTTTTTATTTCAATTTTCTTTCAGACGCCCTTCTGGGGAAAAGCTCAGAAAATTTCATAGAATTTGAGCTTTTAATTATGCCATAAAGGCGTACAAAGAAAATCATTTATCAATCGCAGTATTCTAACTATGATTCTAACAAACTTTTTGTTTCAACCACATTTCACTCGAAGAAATGTAATTTTAATGTCTTTTTGTTCCATTCATTTTCGTCGGATTATTGCGTAACGTTCATTGAAAGTCAGAAAAGTATGGATCCCGGTTTTTAGTCCTTGGTGGGTGCATAGTTATGTAAATAATATCCGGTACGTAAGTGTTTCGGAGAGAAGTGGACCGATCAAAATTTTCCGATCAATCCAGCATTGTAGAAGTTTCTTTGCTCATCGGTATAAAAAGAATTTATTATGTCATCGAATATAAGCGCTGGAAATCAATTACTTCATTGCCGATTAGATTCTAAATTGAAGCGGATATTCCGAAGCTTGGCTCGGAGAATAGTTGAGTAGTGGGTATGAACATTGAACTGGTATCAAAAACATTTTTGTCTATCAATTGTGAGAATGATACGATCGATCGTATATTAGTTGATAATTCCGTTTATAACTGTTACGCTACTGTACATCACAATGAATTTCTAATTGTTTTACGTAATATAAAGACGATGTTTTAATCAGACGAACGGCCAATCAATGCGGGTTGAATCACCGAGGAGGGATGTAAAGTTGGAGATTTCAATTACAAACGATGCGTCGCTACTAAGCTATATACGCCGATATATTTATTACTAATTACGCAATAAAACCTTGTGCTCTATCTCCCTATTCAATTATACAATCTAGAATCTTCAGCTCTTTTGTCAACTGTTGTCAATTCATCGTTAAATTCAGTTTTTAAACTCCGCACATATTATTATACTACACAACAGGATAGAAAACCTGATTAATCGTATGATATAACGTGTATACAGGATCCTTCTAAAGCATTCTGATGAATTTTAGATTCTAGATTTTCATAAATCTGCTGCTATATTACAATAAAAGCTTGATATTAAATGCCGCTCTTGTTAATCGCACTGTACAAGATAAATTCGAGTCGTACTGGACACCTGTTGTAGCCTTAACGAAGCAAGTGAAAATAGGAAGATAAAATATCAGCTCATTTTGGAACGTGGATAAAAAAAAAGAAGCGTCATCATTTCGTTTTTGAAAAATTCAACCACAGTCCTCACCCATCGCGAAGAAACGTACGTTTGCCGGTTCGTCGGTCGACGTTCGTGTTCAGCTTTCCTTCTAGTTTCAAAAAGGGCCTTTTTTGGTAAGCCTTGTACGCGTGTGAACCATTTACATTACAAACACGAAGGGCACGTACCATACACACATATGAGTGGTGTTGGTGCTGCCTGCTGAGCAACGTCAGGTCTACCGGATATGATATCAGCTGAGAGCAATGCTCCGCTGAAAGTGTTGGACGTGCCTTATCGTGCGTGGACCAGACAGCCAGAGTCAACCGACCCCGCGAACGTGAACGTGAACGTGAACAGGACGGGAACGCAAACGCCACCACGTACTCGTTGCTGGAGAATATCAGGAGAGCATGCAGGAGAGCAGGAGCGAGTGTAACGTAGTGGTTGCGGAGGTTGAGATAACGTGAGGAAGGGCAAAAGGGTGAGGTTGGTTAGTAGGCTGTATGCACACACCGGTAGATCCCTTCGCGCTCTCCCGCTTTTCGCATACTGTGGGTTTAGGCTTTGCTCCTCAGGGACCCGGACACCCCGAGGGTAGTTTAATAATTCCGCCCTACGTCTAGATGCCGGTTGAATTTAAAAGTAAAATAAAAAACAACAAAAAAAATAAACATTCGTTACGTTTGAGAATGTTTTCTCTTCGGTTCGTCCTTGCAGAAGGAGTTAAACCGGGTCAAGGTGTTCCACCGGAGAGCAGCCGATTCAATCGATGATTTCACGAATTTCTCAAGATTTCAAAGGACTGCAATATAGCGATTGAGCTCTCGTCTGCGGCTGATGTGTAAAAATAAATGCCTACGTGATACGCGCAGACACGTATCCCAGGGTACAGAGCGAGCAAGGCCGTGGCGAGTACAGAGGACGGCGAACGTATATGGATCGTCCAACCTGCGAACGAAGCTTGAAACTCGTATAGCTAGTGATACTAGAGAACACCTGCGAACGCGTCGAGTCGAGCCGGTCCGCGACCCCTTCCGCACCTGTGCCCGCACTTTATCACGCCTCTCGTGCTCTCTAGTATTTTCCAAAGTCTATTTCACATTGTTCCCCTCTAGGTATAATATGTCCCAATTCATCTCGACCTCCGACTATTTCACCGAAAGGGGTCCGACCTCGATGAGACTATGCGGATAAAAAACACTTCAATGCCACAATGACAATTGTTTTGACAATTTTTGGTTCCTTCAGCCTCTGATTTTTTCCGATTTTGGGACCAGGTATCCGAATCTATGCGTCTATGGAAATGATCGAGTTATCGCCAATTTTTCGCTTTTCGAAGCCAATATCAAAATACTGCGATAACAATTAGAAATATACTACTTGTCCAAATCGGCAAGGTTGCGATCCTTTTGTACTCATCAACGATTATCAGCATTTTCGGTTGCTAGGGAAACTTCTGAGAAATCTTTTGTTTTTGTTTCTCATAATAAATTAAGTTCCGTCGATTCTACTACACTCGATGGGTAAAATCATAGCGCGATGAGAACTCCATCAGATGGTTTCTCGGAGGTTTAAGAAGGGCGTTGTACCCCGAGGTATAGTGTAAGGTAGTACGTGCTCTAGTCCAACCCAGGGGGCTTGGTTACTCTACTTCCTTCACTTTCTTCTCTTTCATCGAGCCCCCGAAGCTCTTTTCGCGGACTTTTGCATGCATTTTAACTTTGGTAATAATAATAACAATAATAGAAATAAGAATAATAATCAGAAATCAGAACCGAGGCTTTTTCTTGAAAACGCAATCACATCATGGTCGTGTCAAAGTTATGAAGAATCGATGAAGCCGATTCTTGCTTGACGTGATTTTTTCTTTTTTCTTTTCTAACAGGTTTGATATACGTGATTCCGATTTTACGCCAAAGAAAGCTCCGACGTATTATATGAGTAAGTTCGGCTACTCTATATTTTGTAATTCCTGCATGGTAACCGAGGAGCGCGCGTGCCTCTTGACTGTGTGCTGAGGATTTCGGAGCCCAAAGTGCTTCCGACGTGCGAGCGCTTTACCAGAAACGATCTAGCTGTTTAGATATAATCAAAAAACTGCGGAAACTAAACCCTTGACGAAAACTCGCAAAACGTGCTTCATCAACCCCTCGATGTCCCTCATATTCTGTATAAACCAGAGAAAAACGAATATCCTTTAATTCCTCCCTCGTTAAGTTTTTTTTTAATTTTAACCTCGCCAAATAACATCTGCGGATTCATCTCGGGTTCAATTTTTCGTTACATATAATGGAAAAAAATATTCAAGTTCGTAGTTCTTTTTTCTATTAATTTTCAAAAATTTACCTTTCCAATAATTTAAATATCTTCTAATGACTTACAAGGATTCTTGTTCGAACAAATAATAAAATCTAAACTTTTGCTGAGGGTTCAATAAAACATTGAAAACAAAAAGCCGTTTTTTCTTTTCTTCCGAGTCTCTTGGTTGAATCACAAAAAAAATTCGACGCAAGAATATTTGTGGAGGAAACGAAGCAGACTTTTCTAATTTTTAATAAAATAATTGCGCCGGATTTAAAACGCAGAACTCAATATTGGGGGCAATTTAATTATTCCCCATAATTCTCCCGTCGTAGTCGTACGTCTCCATGTGTTTTATTGTACATATGTAAAAACACATATCGCGGGCGATGCACTGCGGGCTTCCGAGATTAGATAGCGAAGCGAAAAAGGAAGGTATATCACGAGGCGAGTACATGGTATATAAGGTATATAGGTATATACCTCTACGTAGAATCCTACCTCACCCGCGATTTGAATGGATGTGCGCCGCGAGCATTCATTGGAGGTATAATACGGGTACCCCCATGGAACTACCACTGGCAGTCTCATGTATAACGTATGTAAATGTGTTATGCATGTATAGGTAAATTTTACGCCATCTATATAGCTGAACCATCTCCCGTCTCCTTTTATTACATACACGTCGATTTCAAGGGTCATCCGGAGGAGGGTGAGCTTTCGCGTGCTTCCAACCTTTTCCCGTCTACTATTTCTGTCCCTGAGTTTGTCGATGTGTTCGTACCTAAAAGTTGAGAATATCGAGGGTTGGTTTCCTCTGTTCGCATTTTTCTCTTCCCGTTCTCCGCGAGTAGTGTTAGAAACGTAGAAAGAGTGCGAGATAAACGCGGTCATAGGGGTCCTCGTTAACACCAGCCCTCATCTCCAACCCCGAGTCCGTTTCTCTCATTCCTTACTCCACATATTATATTTGCGGATGTTGGTGTGGATGTAAAACGTATACATTATAATATGCGCCACGATTCGCGTGTATTCCTCCGCAATTCCTTCGTCCTCTGCATGCATTAACGGTGTACATATGGTATTCGAGTGCAGTGGACACGTGTAAACGACACGCATGTATCTATACATACATAGGTGGGTATATGCCAATTAATAATTGAGCTTCCGGAGTGCGGTGCGTGTGCGCCCGCAAGTGGTGGGCGTGTCTCCCTCCCTATTTTTGCTCCGTTCTCGTGTTATTATTTCTAGAGCTTATCCGATTTCTCATGATTCGCTATAATTCCGTGCGATGTAATTTTCACGTTTGTCTACCGATTATCCTGTTCTTTTCTTGCTCGCCGTATTTATTTAAAAATTTCACCCTCTTCGACGACGAGAGCATTTCAAGTGAAAACCGCGCCACTCCCTAACCGAGAGGAGTGAAATTTGCATTCCGAGAGATGATGATGAAGAGAACGAGTGTAAAGCGAATGGGTTAAAAATAGCAGAGATTTATGAACGTCAGTCATAATCCATGCACCAGGCGACGATGATGACACAATGTTACTCGTAAATGTCGTTAAATGTCGAGCATATACTTTCCAACATTTTATCCGCATTCATTTATATTTTTACTGATTTCAATCGTGGTGGTAGTGCTTATAGATCGATTTTAGAAATATAGAGAGATTAGACGTATAATTCTTTTATTTGTTTCTTCATATCATAAAGTATGCGCGCATTAAATAACGGGGGTTGAAACTGTAGAGCGAAAGTAAGGCGAAGAAGGTGGTTGAGAGGATTATTGGCCGAAGGGAAAGACAGACGAGTTCGAGTTCAAGTTTGAAGAGGAAGAAGTGCGAGTCTGAATTTTCAGAATGGGTACATCCGTAATAAGGGAATAGTAGAATTTGCAGCGGACGAACCTGCGCAGGAGCTTTCATTTGAATCCGTTGATTAAACGTTTCCCGGGACGCGAGAGTGTAAGGTATTATTATGGGTATCCCGGCCGTTTTCGGGCTACGTCGGCAAACCATATTTGGGAGACTCGAGGGATATTCCCGACCTCTAGAGAAATGAAACCGGGGAAAGTTCAGGAGGACGATCGTTTTTCCCCGTCCGTCAAGAAGACGCGCTTATACGAATTATAAAATGAATGTAACACGTGAAAACGATAAGGCTGAATTTTTAAAAATGAATCCTTTACCAAGTATCGCAAGTTTTTTGCGTCTGCAAGAAAAAATATTCTCGGCAAAGTAAGAAACTATGTCAACATTCTGTGCGATGTATGATGATAATAATTGGCAGGTATACCATTGGCAGGTAAAATGAAACGTTAGTTGAGTCGGATGTTTTAGAAAAAGAAGAAAAATGAGGAACGGAAGGTAGTAATAGTCTCCGTGGTTTAAGAAATTGATTCTGACCTGCCTTCTGGTTGATCTAGCTTTCAGTTTTGTTTGAGGTTTGTTGCCTGCCGGGTGTTGGGACCCGTCAAGAACAGCTCTGCGCTGCCAGTACCACCGGTAGCAGAAGCAGAAGTAGAAGTAGAAGGAAAAGGAGAAGGAGAAGGTAGAAGTAGAGGTACAGGAGCACCGTGCCACAGCAAAGCGTTAACCCTCTTGCCCACCCTCAACAGGCCCCTCTTTGTCAACGTCTTTAGCAGAAGCTCTCGGTCCTTTCTTCCACTGAACACCCCATTTTCTATTGCTTGTATTATTTCTCCTAGATATATAAGTGGCGTCTCACGCCTCTGTCTTTTGTACCTACTGGCCCGGTTCCTCCAATTGTTTTCGTCGGAGGATAGTTGAGACCTGATGAGAAAAAGTAAATAAAATTTTGTCAAAGTCCTGCACGCTTTAAACTTACCTTCGATGCCGTTCATCTGCTGCCCCAAAGTTTTTCTCCGTCGGATTTGGAAAAAAAAGAACCCTACAAGTATACGAAAAACGCCTTGGTGGGGCCGCACGCCAGGGACGGGTGGTCGTCGACTATATCCGACTTTTCTCCTCTGCCGCCCCTCAGCAAAAGTCGCCACTACACATGCTTTTTATCACTAAAACGTGCTGATCGGTCTCTAAATAAACCCTTGGTATGAGCAAAACGAACGGCAAAATGCCGACTCTATAGAACGCCAGTTCTTCCCGGATAGACATTATATTAAAAGAATCTTTTTGCTTCCGTCGTTACTTTGTCTATCAAATCGATACTCTGCAGATGATGTTTTATATCAAAGTGTTCGTAATTATCATCGTTTTACTTTCCACTCTCTTCATTTTCGCCCCCATATGCAACTCAAATTCGCCACCCTCGCGTGAGAGACGCTGAGCCATTGGGGGTCAAAGGTCGAGTCGACAGCTAGTGGCTGTTTGTTCACATCCGCTATCAGTGCGGCCCAGGTTCTCGCTGCCTCACGTGCATGTCCTTTCCTTTCCCGTTCATACACTACTTTGCAGCGCGGAGGACGTACGCGAGATATCCTGTACATAGATGACATTTTGCAGATGTGTAGTGTATACATACCTCTAAGCATATAATATATGTAGATGTATATACGGGAGATATGTAAGCGATGCACATACGCCATATAACCCGATATCCAACAGCCAACGGTGGCTTCCTATTCCCACAAGGATTGTGACGGGGAGAAATTATTTATTACTTACATCATCGACGCAACTCTTTTTGCTTTTGTGTAGATACATACGTAAAAGCAGATGTATTGCGACTTAGACTCATCGGCGGATCGAGAGATTTCATCGACTAATGTTCGATCGATTGATCGACTCTTATAGGAGACACGAACTGATAATAATAATGAAATAATATTGATTAGGCCAGAAATAAAGAGACAAATTATCGATTAGAATAGGTAGAGCTTTTTACGAGGAGCCGGTATTTAGATTGACTTTGTCCGATTCGACCAAAGCCAAAAGAATTATTCATAAAACAACCGATAATCTGAAGATCTCCGCTGTTTTCGATCATCTTAATTGACAGATACGAAATCCTGTGCTCAAACCACATCAGAATAGGGTCATGCAAATAATTTTAATTTTTCGTTCGAAAATCGAAAGAACATCAAAGGCCATAGCCCTTGAAAAATCTCGATTATGACCCGAAACTTGAGAGTTTTTGTTTCGCGGTATCATCATTTAATTTATATGTATTTTTATCTCGAAAACACGAATCCATCGACCAAGTTCTACAAAAAAAGGGATATCGACAAGTTGACATATATTTGAAAAAAACAAAAATTTTCAAGCAATGAATCTAATAGCCCAAATCGGATTAGAAATTTTGAAAATTATTCACCATAGGTGGGTATGTATAACGTGATATTGCATATAGGTATACATACACTGGATCCAATTTTATAATTCCATCCGAGAAACCAGCGTGTAAATATATCGAGCTAGAAAGCGTGTGGGGCGCAGATGTTGAAGAGTGGTGGAGGGTGAGTTGAGTTCCTTTGGAACTTAAAAGTAATGGATTAGTTGTTAATCACGGTAGCGAACGAGCTAGCGAACGCTTTATAATTAAGTTTATCGGAAAATGGGGAACTTGGGGTAGGGGGCCGATCCGACAGCCTTTGACGTTTGATAGTTGGCCGCGGAACGAGCTATACCTATACAACTACCTTGGTGCATCCAAAATAATCATTATTATAACAGTGACAAGTATAATATCCGCAATGTCACATTTTTTTTATTGTAATAATTTAAAATCTCTCACCTTTGCTCCTGGGCTTAAGGTTCAGGTTGACCGGCGACGGTTCCGGATTGTTGTTTGTGGTCGTAGTGAGTTTCGAGGTTGTTGTGTGGCTGATTTGGGAAGCGGGGGCGGAGGCGTCGGCCGCCCCCGTGATGCAGGTGGATGCGTGAGTGGTGCTAGTTGGCGACAGACACTCCTTGGCCTCTTCCTTGATCTTTATACCGAAGGAGTCTTCTACGTCCATTTTCATAATCGCGAACTCTCAATTTTCGGTGATAGCTGCGATGACCCTCGCATAAGTACTGCCTGAAAAAAAACGAGAAGAAAATAAAGAAAGCGAAAATGGCATCATCGAATTCGAGGATCTCCAGGGAATACACTGAAGAAATTTCAATGATCCCCTGCAAGCAGGAAATGTGAAATCGTCTGCACCGAGACGACAACGTTCGCTGCTGTTGGTGCCACGAAAACAGCCGGCACTCGACGAAGGCGGTCAGTTTTTGCGACACCCCAGGCCTAAGTCGTCGCCGCTGCTGCTGCTCCCGCAGATTTTGGACCCTGGCGGTCATACCGGGCTGCGGGACCTGCGGATGACAAAAAAGGCGCATCTGCATCTAATTACGCTCACTTGACCTTAACGATTTTTCACGCGCTGAACGTACGCCAGGTCCGTATGGGGGTTGCCCGAAGAATTTTTCCTCGGGATTTTCTCTTATGAAATATTGTAAGAGAGGAAAGAAATCGCGGCCGACTATCTATCATTATAAATATATTTCATGCATTTGTGAATAATGAAAAAAGTTAAACTTACTTGTGCATCAAACCTGCAAATTACGAAGCTTCGGCCCTAACATATGATGAAATGTAATACAATTATTTAAACGAAACTAAAATTGTTTTTTCCTTACTCTTTCCTCATCTTCATTGGTGATGTTCTTATCCGTATGGTTATTAATATATTATCATAATTTTGTTTTAAGGAAATGAACCAATTCAAGTACACGATCATTTTACATTTTATTCTGTCAAAGCAATATATTCATAACAGTCTGTGTTGAACGATAAAGTATATCATGTTATACATGAAAAAAAATATTTGAAACTCATGAAAATAGATGAAAGCATATTAAAAAAATATTTGGATATGAATCAGGTGATAAATTTAGAGAGGCTAACATTTCGACTGTTTTTCAAAACGATTACACTCAATGTTAAGAAGACGTATAAACTGACACATCAGGCGAGGCTGTTTAGAAACAATATCTTCGAAATTGGAGCTAGAAAGGACTTCGTTTCTCTTTATCACCGCGAACCCCAATGTCTGCTTGCGCAACTCAGCTAGCTCATAATTTCCAGCAATATCAAACATCTGCAAGACATTTTTTGCTGTCAAATTTCTTACGAGTGTCAATTCGCAAATGGATGTTAAGTGTTTTACATCGTATTTGTGAGCAACACGCAACATTTTTAGTGCAACTGCAGCGTCGGTTTTAGCGTTTGTGTCACCAGTGTAGAAATATTCTATCATCTCTTCCATAATATCTGCCTCATGGTGTTTGAACTCAATCTGGTCTTCAGTTGCTTCCTTCATGTCCGTTGTAAACATTTTAGAAAATACTGGACTTTGTGCAGCAAGAACAAGTTTGTGTACAGGTAATTCTTTATCATCAATTATTACCAGAAGATCACTGAATTGAGGATTGAGATAAAATTGTTTCCAGCAATCAAATTGAGTACGTGGTAATGGAATCAAAGGGTCATACAGCGTTATACGCTTGCAAGTTATCCCTAAAGGAATGGATATGAGATCGCTTGAATCATCTTCATCCTTGTTGTATGCATTGATGTTCATTCGTAGAAGTGGAAATTCACAATAATCTATCCAATTATCGATGATTTCAGGAGAGTTGAACGCCTCATTTACAACCATTTGTATGGTTGCCCTTGCTTTCTCAGGACAATCTTTATAAACCCTGACCTTTACTAGACCGGTGTTATCCAGATTTACTCGAAGCCAAAATGCAGTAGTATACTGGTTTAAAAGAACAAATCGATCCGATGTATACCAGGTGTTAGGCTTCACGTCAACATTCCATGAGAACGATGATACAATCATTTTGATATCCCTGAAATTAGTATTATGAAAGATATTTGGGTACGAAATATAATTAATCATATTATCATACAGAAATCGAAAATTAGCATAATCACTTACCTATAGCCTAAAAAAGGACGTCTGTCTAATGAACGAAATGCCCAAGATATATGGACCACTTGAAAATCGTACGGAGGAGAGATGCGTGAATTCACTCAATAACCATGAATTCCCGAACTTTGTTCAGCAATCAATGGAATTAATAAATTAAATAACCGTCGCGGGCGAGGATGCCCTACTTTTCTTCCAAGGTGCGTATACGATTTTTTTCTTACACTGGGATGAAAACAGATGAAAAGTTCAATCTTTTCAACAGAACATAAACAAGTCGTCGCTAGGTTACCGGGAGGTAACACTCATGCCAGTGAAACAGGATCCAGTTTACCTTCTACTATGGAACTCATAGCAATAGCGCTAATCGAGAAAGGGAGTATGTCGGACGGTGCTTTACTCATGAAACGAGCCCATGGGTGGACAGTACATAGCGATCGTCATTCATATTTCAGCTCTCCAGCCGCCGATTTCGTTAAAGTTATAGACCCAAACGAAAGCCTTATCTCTGATTTCTCGAGTTAAAACAACTAATTATTTGTAAAACTCGACACATTTCATATTCCACGTTATCAAAATTTTAGTACCCAAATAATTGTTATAATTCTTCATCTCTGGCCCGATCGTTGTCAATGGTTCCGACTCGTCTCTGACGCTGCACAGTCTTCGAAGAATCATACGGGCCCCAGTAAAATGCCCTCAAGATCTTTTAGTTCTTCAACTACCCAGGGGCTCAGTTTGCTTCGGGGACATTTTCCCAGCTGATGTAAGGCAGGGATGGCTAGGTTTTGAGGCCCGCTTTAGGCATCTATACTTACACCGGTATACCTTGATATGTACATGTATACATATACCGAAGTGCAAAGCTTTTTGGTATTGACTATCGCGCCGAGTGCGAAAATTCTCACGTGGTTTTCACCCTGTCCGCCCACGCGCGGTTTCCGTTATTCCCATTCGATTTCGTCGCTACGATTCTCAGCGTTTCTGAGTAAAAAAATAGAATTAGGAAAACAAGAAAAATCGTCGGCATCAAAAATCGTAGACGACCTTCAAATTATGCCAATTGATCGATCAATTAATTAGCCAATCAGGACTGATCAAATAAGCAATTTTTCATATACGAATGCGGGGATGTTGGTAGCATATCTTTTCCCCCAAAGAATAAAGCTTCATTCGTCGCTGCTATGGCAGGTATGTGTCTTCTTGAAGAGCGAAGTTTTACTCGTGAGCTCTGATTGCCCAAGGGATGGGGATGGATGGTCTGAAGAGGCGAGGGTTCATCGTAGCACCTGCTTTCTATGATTCTTGTTTTTTATTCCTATTTTCCTTTTTTCTCTCACTACCACCGCCCCCTCCCCCCACCCCCTTTTATTACATCCCTTATATATAAGCGATGTGAACCTGCAACTTCAGTGGAATATTACCAGGTAAACCAAGTTCTGAGCTCGTTGATCAATTTCTGGTAGCGTATTTACGTTTACATTTCACCCTCCGCCGCCACGCGGTGTGCGTGCTTCAGAATAACGCTGGATTTAATCATGAGTGCGAATATCGGTTATATCCTACCTGCATGAGGAATTATAATCATTACGCGTTTGCAGAAATCCGATGAACTGAAATCGTCGATGTATTCATAAGCTACAGCTATCGCATGGCTGGTCATTTTTTTTCCGAAGCTTTAGGGTCGTACGACGTATTCGAAAATTCAGGATGGGTGGTATTCGAAGTAAAATTGATCACCGGGTAAATACATCAGGATGTCATTTCCGAGGCATGCGCATAACCGGGTCGATTCGTGTTCAAATGATATCTTCAACTGCAAAAACTGTCTTTTGTTCATCGCAACGTCGAAACGTCCATTATAAATCCATAATTTTTGTAGATCGGTGGTTTCGACGATATTCCATGAATATTTTGGAGCGAAAATTTTACCCTTTCCGATCAGCGTTACACGACGACGCTCGGAAGGAAAAATCAAACGAATTTCGAATATCAGATAGATCTGCCAACGTGCAGTCCGCGAAGGGCTCTGCTCTCCTGTGGCGCCGACCACATGGCCATATCCCGGAATCCCCCCGGCCGTGTGCGTGCGCCACGGCTCTCGTCGAGTCATAGACACCGCGCGATGCATCTGACAGCCGGGATACGAAGCAGAAGCCGCACTGTTCTGGCCGTTTCAGTTACCAGCCTTCCAGCTTTCAGCTACAACTTTGGCCGCGGGCGACTTATGCTTTCGCAGAGTAGAACTTGACGAGTTCAAACAAATAATAAATTCCCTTTCGTCATCGCCAGGCCGTAGGTATCAATTCGCGTGGTGCGAGGGATCGCTGATGTTCATCTGCAGGGTGGCGCAAAAAGGAACAGCCTATTTTAAAACGTGAATAAAAGCTCATCCGTCGCTTCACCGAAAAATCGAAAACTCTAAACTTTTTCATTCCAAAACTAGAGGGGCCGAGTTTCCACTATTATTGAATATTAAAAAAAAGTTTATTCCATCCGCTTTATGCCCAGAAATGTTATACCCTTGAAACAGAGGGTGGAACTATGGAGGATAGATTATCAGATTTAATCATTTATACAGTCACTGTCGACGCGTGGCGCTTTATGCTTGTCAAAATATACTGGGTATGTATTGTAATGTGTATATAGGAACATACATGATATATATGTACAGCACACATATATATATGTAGTACAGTATAATACACACTATAGATATGTATATATAGGTGCACATACACGTACAACTCCCACGCTCAGCTGCTCCTGACTACTCTATAAAGTGATTTCTGACAGGAAATTTTGACTTTATCAAACGCAGATTCATCAACCTATACAACCACGGTATACCTGTGCCATAACCCCGATCCCTTCTAGCCCGGAGCTGAACTCCAATTAAAATATTCTCTCTCATTTTGATCCTCGAAATATTGTTACAGATACTATAAATATATAGGATAGTTTCAATTTTGTTGAGAGTATTTGACTCGTTCTTTTTTCTCATCCTTATGAATTATACACATTATTTATGGGTATATATATTTAAATATTCGTTTGTACATATTTTTTATATGCAAATAATAAATTAATATTAATGGAAAGTAACAGTCGATTAAAATAATTGGAAACATCTGTAATCACCAATCGGTTTTCGACGTACAAATATTACGGTGTGCGTGTAACCTGTGTGTATTGATATGTAGGTATATATTTATATATTAGGGTAATTTTCGCGGGTCGTGTAAAGCTTGGTTCGTGTTAACGCGGGGTTATAATAGGTATAGATATGGCTATTGGGCGGGCTTAAACAACAATTTGAATCTGAATTTGAATGTGAATTTGAATTTGATTGATTCCATTTCACGTACGGCGTGGGCCGCATATTTCGTCTACGTGCTTCCGAACAGTCCCGCACACAACCGTCGACCAGCAACGCGTTGCATATTAATTATTATTTCACCCAGAGCTTTTTAATTAAATTTACGATAAAACGTTATGCTAAAACTAAACTCTCCCGACGAATCCGTTGCTGAAGGTGTAGCTGCAGCGGCACACCCGACTAATATACACGCACAGAAACGGTGGCCCTGACGCGGTGCGGATATAAAACGAGAATCAGGAAATGATTATTACCAATTGTGATGATATTATAAATCGGATAGCGATCGGCCATTTCGAAATTATTTAAGAAACGAAAAGGAAAGTACGTCACGAATTTCGAGCAGAGAAAAAAAGAAAAGAATTCATTTTATGGGTGAGGAGCTGTTATGGATATATATACGACGATAAAAATTGAGTACCTAGAATTAAATGATGACGTGCAGTAGCAAGCAGCGGCATAGCTTAGATTGAAGTGTAAGGAATTAAGGGTGCGATCAAGGAGACGAAAGTGGGCCGTCTAAATTTGAGGCAAGGCAAAGCAAAGCAATCCCGTAGGAATAAGGTTCGAGCACGTCGTACCGGGGCCGTGACGAGGGCCGCGAATACACACACATGGATATACGCACACCTGTGTATACGCCGAGGTTACGAATACATAGGCGAATGGGAGAGGAGAGAAGGGAGGAGAAGGGGGGGAGAAGGGGGGAGAGACAGCAGGTGGCCAATTTCCCATCCGGTACGTATATTTCTGCGCCCGAGAGTCGCGCGAGTGCGCGAGTCTCTTTTTTTCTTTCTCTTTTTCTTTCTCTCTCCGATTCTGTGTTTTCCTGGCTGCTGCTGGCATCATCGGCGTCCCCAATATCAACGTTGGGAAATAAGTTTCTCCCGAAGAAAAGGTTTTCTCCAAGGTTTCAACCCCCTCGCTTGCGCGTACGTCGAGTTTTCTTGCTTACGATTAAACTAAACCTATAATATTATTCCTCGTACGCTCCCAAAATTTTAGTCTATCAGCCAACCTGCGGTAAATCCCGAAAAATATTCCTCTGGGATCTGCCAAATTTAATATGTTACATTACACATCTCGAACACACATTTTCTATTCACGTACGGTGCGGATTTTGACCGAATTTCTCATTCGATTTTTCGACTGTGGAGGTATTTTTTATTTTTATCTCCCCTTACAGCGGGGTACCCGTAGCTAACGAGACGGAAGAAGAGTAACAACGTTTGCTTTGCCGCACAAGGTATAAAGCGAAAACTTTTTTAGGGATGGAGGGGTGCGGAGGGTGAAGAGATACGAAACTGGGTTTCAACTTCGCATATTATATCTATGTATGTAACAATACAGCTGGGGAGGCATCGGATTTCCCTTAGGTTCGAATCAACATTACGTAGAGATATATAATTTTTCGTTTCTAATAATAATAATAAAAAATAAGGTCCGCTTTATTCAATGATTTTTCTTTCCGTACCGCAGAGAATCCCTTTTCGCGCGTCACATCGCGTAATTGTTTTAGGAAGGGTCCTCTTCCTAGAGTTATAAATCATCGAGCTATAACAATCCATGGGAATCTATAAGGTTTAAGGTGAGGTAAGGTACGAGGTATGGTATATTGTGTGAGGTGGGGGCTGGCCGTTGGTCGACGTAATGGGGAACGGGATGCCGGGGCCTCTTTCGTAGACCGTGCCATAAAAATTCCAATAAGTCTGACCACACCAGGTACGTACTACTGCTCCGTCTGTTACTCCGCACCACGTTGCTGCTGCTGCCGGCTAGGCCGTCCCGAAGAAGGCGATTTTGCAGCTATATAACCTTCCGTTTCCTTTCGTTTCGTTTTGGCAAAGGCTGAAGGAGAAACGGGGAAGGGTATACGGTACAAGGTACAAGGTATACGTATAATATGTACACATATTTTGTCAGGGGGAAATAAGGAATCAATTTTAGGCAATCGATATTTCTCTCCAACGTATACTTGTACATCCATTCACCGAGGTTCGAATGTAAGGTTGTTGAAGTAATCTATACGTTCACCGGGAGAGAGTACGTGTATATTATGACCATTTTTTTCAGTTTTTTTCTACGTTTTTTTCACGTTAAATGCGATGTGCAGATATGAGGGCGAAAGCGGGTACCCCTCGGCTCAAAACGGGAAATGAGGGCTAAACGGGCACCCTTACTTCTAAGACTAAAAATAATCACCTCGCTGGAATTTATTTCGGGAAGTATTTCCATCGGGGCGAAAAGATTTTATCCGTTTTAAAAATCACTTTCCAGTTTATCGCAACCTTTTTTGAGTCCGAAAAATGGCGGAAAAAAGGTATTTGTTCATTCTTTACTCGAATTCCGATCTGTAGACAGCTGCGGTGCGTTTTAGTTCGTATAATAATTCGTGACGAAGTCTTGCGAATCGTCCCAACAACCAACACGATCGATAATATAGAGTGAGCAATTTTACATTTTCGTTTGAGTTCTCTACGGGCGATTATATCTACACACGATGACTGTATCGGGCTAATTTTGTGGCTCTGCGCGCACCAGACACTTCAGTAGCAGTAGAAAACGTTCGAACTGGTCGGACGTTCCCGCCTCACCGAACGGACGACGACACGTTGATACTGACCACTGTCTAGAGCCTCGGTCGTCGCTGTAAGCTTCGACGCGCATTTTCATTACAGTTTTGCTGTGTACCTGATTAGGTGTTTTTCTTTTTTTTAATCAAGGTTCAGATATTCATACAGCAGATTATTAGACCGATTGGAAGATTGTGCTCAGGATCGTGCGATTTTCCAAAATTGCAAGGAAGAAATTCGGTATGATTTGCGATATTACATTCGATTTCTTTCTGAGCCATTTTCGAAATTGCGGGAGATAAATGCACGGTGGCGGGAATTTAACGACTGGGGATCGACCTCCGGCTCTGCAGAGTTTGGGATACCGCTAATCAAATTTCTGAGTAAATTTTCATCATTCCTCGCGGCAGTTCGGGCTATATCTATATACATAAAGTGATTTTCTCGCGGTATTGACCATTTAATAAATCCACCGTGCGCTCGAAAATCGTGTGGTTCAAGATTCCAGTTTATACAGTTATATTATCAAACTTTTGATATTCCTCATATAATCCAGCTGCGAGAAATGCGAAAATTTAAATCTCACGAAATCGCTGGCTTGCAGGAGGAACTCTAAAAATTGACATTTGCACCGGTCCCCATTGGGGAAATTCAGAATAATCATCTCTGCAGCCCGCTAAAAATACTGCCACCGCCAATTCACCCGAAACTTTTCGATTCCTCTCTTATTGTTATACGTATACATGTATCCATTCTAGCATCAGATTTTTCGAGCAACACGCTTTATCCAATCTGCGGCATTTGATTTCGTGTCGGCAATATTTACGTCAATGAAATATTAGCAATTCGAGATAGCATATAAAAAATTAAAACATCATATAGATCATGTGTGAATTTTATATTCTTCGATAATTTCATATGTTTTCTCGAATAATATAATATTTGTATAAACGTATAGATCAAAGTAGAGTACATTGCTGTTGGCTTCAGGGAACAGGAAAGAACGACGGAATAAAAATTGAAAAAAGCGCGGAATGGCTGTGGAAAAATTTCCTCCGAGAGTCAGCGACCCTCATCGTCTTTGATCCGCCCAGACTAAAATTCCTTGAGGTATAGGAAACAAAAAAAAATAAAAAAAAATGCCTCGGGAATAAATTATTATTAGCACGTTGAACATTTTAATTATGAGACTGATGATCCTCGTGTCTCTTGTAACTGCGAGGGCTGACGTGACTATGGACACGTGTGCAGATAAATCTCTGAGGAACTACACAGAGTTGTAAGAATATCGTCGTCTGTTCCTGATCTGTATAATATTGTTGTAAAGTTTTGGATTTTCTTTTGGATCGTATTTAATTTATTTGTTTATTTATATTATTCTGAAATGCCTCGCAAAAAACTGAAATATGCTATAAATATATTGTAACTTACACGCATCGAAGTGACGACATTTTGTTAAAGTTCTAAATTTCGAATTCTTATCCAAAAGTTCGCATTCCTTAGCTTCTGAGTAACCCCCTCCCAACTTGGACGCCACGGAATAATTTTTTAAAGCTTTCCAGAAGTTCGGAGATTGCAGTAATAAAATATAATCGAATTTCTCGAATCAATATTTAATTCGAGATTTAGAAAATATATTTCGAGAATATCGATTGTAATAACGCGGTTGATTTTCGGTGTACCGAGATTCTTTTTCATTCTCGCGTCTATAACGCGACGCGTATTTCCACAAGGGTGGTGTTTATATACGGGGTGTCCCTAATATAAGGGGCATTTACACGTGCTGCGAACAGCGCAGAAGAGACCGCAACACCGCCTGTACGTTATTTACGGTTTGGCAGCCCGCATCCTCAGCGTATTTTGTCTACATTATACAGGTATAGGTATGTGTATAATATACAGAGTGCAACGCATATTTTTATTATATACCTCCTACACGGTCATCAATTACGAATCCCCAGATGCACGTACATAGGGTACATATACGTACGTACACACCTTATACATCCGATATTCTCCCGTATATATAGTTCCAAACTTTTTTCTTCAACTTTTTTCTTTCCATTTTTTTTTTTTTTTTTTTTATACCAAAATTCATGCGCTAATTTTTGGATTTTTGTTTATTGGAATCGTTAACCACATGATTAAAGCTGCGTATACATTCTGCAGGATCGTTGGCATCGAACGAACTGCTTTGGAGTATACGGGCGGTTGGACAGACGCGGGATGTGACACACGTGGCGAACACGTGCGCGGCCGCTTTACGTCGAGATTCGGATCATCAGACGTTATACGTCTATAGAGCAGCAGCAGCAGCAGCAGCAGCAGTCGTCTCAACCTAGACGCGTCTACTGTTCAAAAAGACTCCACACAGAGGGAAAAGCACAGCGAGGCAAGACTCGAGTTGGCTTAGCTGCCAAAATAAATGTAAAAGACGGTAGGTGTAACGCCCGCCGCGCGACGTACAATTAGCCATAAGATACATCTGAGCACATGTGCTCCCCTACGTTCGTTATACGGATATATAAGGTACCAAGGTGGTAAATGGGTTTGGTGTATATATCATGAATTTTGACGGTTCATTTTTGAGTAATAATCAACCACATATCGATTCCAATAATTTTTTGCTATCTCCATGGAAGTGATGTTTATTTGAATAAAAATTCGGTGAACGAGTGATTTTTTTTTGCTTACATTTACAATTTTCGAAGAAGTTCGTTTTTAGGAATTTTGGAGCTTCGGAGTTCCCGCAATATTTCAGAATTCAATACCACGATCAAATTGAGAAAAAAATTATCCGAAATTGGAACACTTTTTTGGAACTGTCTGATCTACGAATACACTGTCAACGAATTATTATTATTGCGTTGTTATTATCATTATTATAGTCAGCATCATGGCGGCTCATGCAGCAGCCTGTCGATATCAGATCAGGTGTAACGGGCGCAGGTGGAATTTCTCCCTTATTTCTCCACGGATTCGATTTTGAAGTTGCGTTGTACAGTTGTATTGTAATTTAAACATTATCGCTACAGTATCGAGATCGAACTGGTTTCAACGGATTAAATTAGTTTCGTAGATGTACGCGAGAATTTAAAGACAGACGCGCGCGTTTAATTATAAGAAAGAAGCAGCAGCATCCAATTTAACGGAGAGAAGAGAAAGACGAGAGACTGTATATTATAACGGGGGGAAAAAAATAAGAACAGCGATGATCAGCGACTCGTCAATAACTGTCACTTGATCGATCGATGGTTCGCTTCTATGTCACTATACGTGTGCGAGCGGCAATTCTTCACGCGTAATCTAATAAACTCGTGCAAACTGTGCTGATCACACAGGTTCGCTGTATAGAAACGCTCTTCCTTGTAATTTCAAATGAATAAGTAAGAAGAGTTTGTAGAACATACGATATTTAATGTAGAACACATTCCACGAATGTATACTTATTTGGAACCCCTTCATCGTTGTCAGCGTTGATTTAACCAATAATTAAAAGTATATGTGCATATATTTTCACGTAAGATTTGTTAACTCCTGCACCTTGAGTATAGTATCGAGATTTTCAAGGCGCATGGCACAAATAATTTCGAATTACACACGCAGGGAAGATACATACCTATGTGGAAGGCGGTGGGTGTGCAGAGGTGAAATATATCCGACTATCCGGGAGTACCACCACCAGGGTATATACGGTTTTCGTCAGCTCGCCAGCGGCGATTCACGAATATTTGCTTATCCCGGATGGTCGAACGCTTCGTTTGCTCAGGCTGATGCCCACCGTACCAAGTCCGACACCCACACGAACACAATCGTAGTCAAACACACCCACGTACGACATACGCACATCTACACGTGCACTATATTCGTTAGTAATATGCAGGGGAAGAAAACCTAATGTTTGGACATGTGCCCCGCACATGTAGAGAAGGTAGCACAGAGAGTGCGCGGTGAAGAGGAGAGGGTCGCGAGCGCGGCGAAGGGAACGAAGAGGGTTTCATGGCGTGGGGATGGGGGTTGGGAAGAAGAAGAAGAAGAAGGAGAAGGAGAAGAAAAGGGGTGGTGGGGTTGAAAGGGGAGGCCTTTAATACCGGCGAACTGAAATTTCCAATATTAGAACGGTGCGGCGAGAGAGGCAGGCCAGATGTCTACCGCGCGCGTACCCGTACCGTACCTATACCGAACCATACCCACTGCTTACGTTTAATGTAATTCCATTACAAAAATGTCTCGCACAGGCCGCGCCTCGTTTACTCAACGCCTCTAGCCGAACTTCGAGCTTAATAATGAACCGACCAACTTCGAGTTCACGCAACTTATTCTTTCTCATCTTTATTCTTTCTTCTTTCACCGTCCTCCACCATCCACCATCCCCCGATTCACCCTTCCATATAATATTCCCAATCGTGTAATTGCGCTCATCGTTAACCGCATTCCATCGAAATCAATCGTTGTACGCACCTATTTTATTTTTTACCCATCCAGTTAGATCTGTGCAAAAATTTCTACTGCTGATCTCTGGAACGTGACAATCATTATCTGAATTTCCACAGAACCAACCGTTATTTAATTCGATCACTGAAATAATAGAAATTTAAACATTTTTTCTCGCGTACATACGACGCTTATTTTGAATTCGCAAGCGGGAAGAAGAAGGAGAAGGACAATCCCGATGAAGGTGCCGAGCCAGGAGGAAGGGAAAAAAAGAAGAGAGAAGAGAATTAGGGGAGGAAAGATGCAGAGTGAGAGGAGGGGCATGAAAGGGACGAGAGAAAGATTAATAATATAGAAAAGTCAAAGCCAAAGCCAAAGCCAAAACCAAAACCGTACAGCCCCGCACCACCCGCGGCCGACAAGCTTTCCTCTGCTCCTCTTCTGTTGCCAACAGTTAATCGATATAATACTTCAGAATACCACACACGTATTCTACCGGCGTACACGTGTGCTAGTATTTTACTTACACGCACGCAAAACCGAACTGCAAATAAATACGAATTACGTGTATGATGTAGTGTACGTAAATATATTTGTACATGGAAATCATAACGAGCTAATTGTCACAGTGCTAGGTATACAAACTACATAGTCTGCGTCAAATATTTCCCGCGAAATAGTAGTTGTAACTGCACGGAAAAAAAATTCAAAGATAAATTCAGCTGTTTAATTTGCATTTTTGGTTTCCAGGTCTTGAGAGAAAATCATTCTCTTGCATCAAACATTAGGAACAGTTATTCAATTATAACAGTTTTCAACGATTTCAACGAACTGCACGTGCAGCACCTCTCAGTGCTCGCCGGATAGATCAAGTGCCTCGTATAGCGGAATAATACAGCCTCTTGATCTCGAGGACCTCTTTTCAGGATATCTTCTGATTCCAGACGTCGTCGTAATATTTACGACACCGCTCGTCTACGATACGCGTGTACCTTACGGAGAACGAATCTCGTGACCCTGTCACAATTAATTGCTTGAGGAACAAAAGGCAGAAGAAAAAGAAGCTCAAGAATTATAAGTAAAACTATATCCTCGCAGATGCTTCTTGTTACAGGATCGCAACTTGATCATCGTAACGTGCAAGTTTGATACAACTAAAAAACAAGAGTAAAAAAAAAAAGAGCTGCACAGCGTCGAGTGGTACCTCAACCTCTTCGTCATCCGCGTGAAGTGAACGTGAACGTCGCATCTGTTTCTCGTTCAAAGAGATTTTCTCTCGAGGATCTC
Organism: Athalia circularis; assembly: GCA_963978495.1. Taxonomy (NCBI): domain Eukaryota; kingdom Metazoa; phylum Arthropoda; class Insecta; order Hymenoptera; family Athaliidae; genus Athalia; species Athalia circularis. The sequence goes on along the minus strand of OZ021700.1, from coordinate 29,859,743 downwards.
CCCGAGGTTCATCCCCCGTCTTTCTTCAGTCTCCGAGATGATGAGAGATGCGAAGAATACGAGGGAAAAAACCTGCGCGGTGTCTGCAGCATCAGCAGCACGCGGCCTGCACCGCGCGCCAAGACACATAATATATCATGTATAAAACCGGAAGTCGCGTGATTTCTCGGCAGTAGATCGTTTGAGCGGAGAGAAGAGAAAAAAATTCGCTCACTCGTGATTCATTCGCAATCATCCTCAGAAAATCCATGAAAATTAAATGAGAGTATCGTTTTGAAATAGTTCTTCAAAACTCCTAGCTCTCAAATGTTGTAATCACATATTGTGAGAGTCAGGTATAAATAGAGCTGTATGGTATGTATCCTAATATTGTTAGGACGTCGTGTGTCAGGTTGAAAATGTCTCAATTATTTTCACAATTTGACACGTTTTTACCACATCTGTATCAACACCTATACATTTATCGTGTAGTGTAAATATAAAAGTCTGTCATCTATTTAACTTGGAGACTCAATCCGCAGGATACACGCGTGCAGGTGTGCGGACTAAATTGTGTCTTCCCGTAAACGAGTAACGCCATCAATAAAAAAAAAAAAAAAATTAAAAAACAGAAGAAAGAAAAAATTCAATAATCAAAAATTTGTCGGTACGGTAACGAAATTTTTTTAATTGAAAATTCGACTTCGCGTGCATCGTTGCCTTCGATGTATGTGAATGCGTCAGACTCTAATTCGCGGAGATAAGTTGGAGATGTCGTCTGTCAACCGGATTCCTTAGTCTTCTTGCTATGCATACCTTTGGAACCTGTACGACGTTAGTTTTGACAGCTGATATTTGGGCTGTCCGAATCGCCCAGAGGAACAAAAAACCACCTGCACCGCCAGCTTCTCACTAGACGCGCGCCGGGCGAGTGAACGCCGATTCCTTACTTCATAAACTCCGAGCCCTAAAACCACGATATCTGAAGAGGGGAACGAAAAGCGCGCCTCCCATGTTACCTCGACCCTCCATATCCTCGAGTTCACATGTACCTTTCTATATTCAACCATAAGGAATAATAAAAAAAGGGCGCCATAATCGTCGGATAATCGGTACAGAAATATAAAATATTAAAGATTTTCAACATATTTATCACAGGCTAGGGAATTGTCGAAATAACAAATCGACTCCACTTTTTCATTTGATATCTTCTTACCTGTGTTCGTATGAGATCTCGTACGGTGCCGATGGGGTGTTTGGGAAGTGTTGATTATGTGATCGGCGATGAGGCGTAAAATAATAAATCCAAATGGTAAAACAGAATCGCAGAGCACGTTTCGTGTTGTATGATTTCCGATGTAATAGTTTCAATAAAAATAAACGAACGGACGAATAAACCGAAAAAGTATTATTACAATAGTTGGTTGATGTTATCAAATGGTAGTATTATCAAACTAATCAAATGAGTCAACGATGTAAAATTTTATTAGAAAAACATTATTCAAAGATAAAAACAAAACAAACACAAAAGCAAAAGATACAAAAACAAACTGAATAAAACATAACTCGATTTTATATATTTTATACAATAATCACCAAACAATTACGCACGTAAATAAAATTTAACAACTGGAACTGACATCTATACGATATCTAACGACTTCCCTCTCCGTTTTGTTTTTTTAATCAGTCAATTATTGGATAAATATCAAGTGTCTTTACTTAAATAATATTGCCAATTTTCCTCGCATGTTATTAACGTATAATATTATTATTGCAAGCGACCGAGTAGCTAAAGGCCAGCTTCCTGCTCTGGCGGCTGCCGCGGGCCGACTGAATTTCCTGCCCTGATGGGCGCCCGACAGAGCAGCGGATTGTTCACGCTGGTATATGTATAGATACTGTATATGCGGGGGCGTCGAAACCACGACCCGACGCCGACGTCGTCCTCCTACCTACCCCACACTTATATTCCACCCGATGTGCATCCCGATCGTCGTAAATGATAATCCGTAAATACATCTGTACCTGTACCTGAACTTTTCGGGGCACCTGCAGTACGCGATGCTGCTGTACCTGGAGCAAAATCTGCAAATTTAACAATTTTCGAAATGTTTGAGGAACATGATGTGAAAGTTATTCGATAGCGCCGAAGTTTTGGGAGGCTTGTGCAGATACTGAAAACTATCAAATTTCCGGGGGAAAAGAAGAATTTGGAATTCAAGGTCGAAAAGTTGTCACCAGAAATATAATAATATGTACCTGTAAGAAAACAATACATATATGCATACATATTTATGTATATATGTATACACAAAACGAGACTGGAGATCGCGTTCAAACTCTAGGCAGCAGCAGCTCTCGCTGCGTGTTTGTGACGTCCCGATATATTCCGCGAAGAAAAGCTAAGAAAAGTTGAAGAAAGCGAGGAGTGCCAGGGAAAACTCTGCTTCTGAAGCTGAGAAATAGCTCAGCCTTATTCCCTCCTTTCCTCCCCTTATTCCGCCATCTACATCCCCCGTTATTCCCTTCTTTTCTCTCCCCCTTTGCCCCCTCACACACATACCTTCGTCTCGTCTTCGCTGCAGCAGCTACAATTTTTACACATGGGCATATAGATATAGGAAGAGTTCGCGTACCAACATTATGCACGTGAATATATAAATATGTGTAGCCTCTTCCTAAACGTGCACGAAATAACGGGAAAAAAATAGAAATGATAAAAAAATAGTTTTCTTTTTCTGCAAGTTCATATTATTGACTTTCGCAGGGTGATAAGATACAAGATCGTGGGCTTCTTTTGGCGTGAGGAGATGAGAGCGCAGTTATCGTTGATTAAATCAGGTATAAGTCGGGGTTGCTGCGGCGCGAGAGTTGGAAGAATTCTGGGCGTCTTGACACAACCTCTTCGCGTTATGAGATGTCACCTTGTAGGTATAAGCTGCCCTAATTGGGCCATCAGGCGATACATCCAAGTTAAACGTTGTTCCAAGGGGTTGGGATATATTCAATGGCGCAAAAACTGATATTTGAATTATTCGACAATTGTCTGTTATATCGGCTCTCCCCTTTTTTTACTCTTTGACTTTTTTTTATAAATTTAAGGACACTGCAAACATGGGAAATTTGAAACGCTTTTTAACTCCTCTTTATTATAGAATTGAGAGAAATCAAAAAAGAAAAAGGAATAGAAAAAATAATACGCATGCAGAGGTCTTTGCAGGGTGCAGTATAGGCGAATCGGATGGTGTGGGCGTAGGCATAAACGCGTAAAGGGATCTACACCTATTATATTATTAGCACTCCGTCACACCCCTGTCATCGCCACACTCACTCCGTTCGTATTCATATCCTCATATCCACATGATCCGCGGACGTTTAAACGTGATTCTGATTTCTAGATCCTCTCAAACGTGGTGATCGTGACGCCGCAGATATTATATCAGCCGCAAATATTAAATTATACGAAATCAAAATGCGTATTCGTACCTATAGCATCAAATCCGGTCTTATACCTATACATACCATGTAGAGCTGTAGCATAGGATGTAATTATATTATTGTAATCAAGTTTAATCTGCGCCCTGTGCGCGGCCTGCAGAACGCGTCAAAGTTTTTAGGTTTCTCCTCGACGTCGTCGTCGTTGTGCAAATCGTGTCGCGCGGGGGGTGCGGAATTTGCAGAGTCTCAGCGGTTCGGTTTGTGCGATCTTTTGTTCTTTTGTGATGCTGCAGGACTACGTAATTCTGAGGAGTATGGTTGATAGATATAGGTATGGAGATATACACCTATATGTACATTTATATATAAGGTGGGTATAATAATGCGGGGCCGGAAATTAGCCGCGCCACCGTCTCTCACCCTTTATCTTTATCGAGATACGCCATCGCGAAGCATTTATAGCTATGAGCTACCAGACTACCATTAGCCAAAGATTAGATTAGTTCCGTTTACTTGAAAATTAATTCTCTCTGCGAGCCTCCAAGAACCTGCGTTTCAACTTTCCAATCCCTTAGCTGAGTCCTTCACCGCTCATCTTTATCCTGAATTAATGAGAATTAGACCGCCTTATATTTATTCTTTGTATATTTCAATTAAATCATTAGAACCCACGACAAGATATTCCTTTTCAACTGCCTCGGGCGCTGGACTGCGGAACAAAAATCGAAAATCATTCTGAAACCTATCCAATTCGAGTCGGCTCCGAAAATTCACGGGAAACGTAATATTATAAAAAACAAAATGAAAAATTCTAAATTCCAGTTTTTTTCACAACCCGATAAAGTTCATTCGAGGTCGTATCGAGGGTGTTTCAAAGGGATTTCTGCAAGGTCAGCACATTAGGTATGTTACGTGGCATTGTTATAGCCGTTCGCTGTTGGTGGCACTGCATATAACATTCACAGTACATGTATGTACTGTACTCATAAGGTTCTGATGTATACGTACCTACGTATATACGTAGGTATATGTATGCCTTGGCTACCATCCTCGGCCATAATCGACACACGTGGCTACCATGCAGAGGTTTTGCAAAAGTTACCATGTGGCGCGTATTTTCCACAGCATCTGACTGCCATATGGCATTTACGGCATTTATGGCATTTATGTGCCCTGTGGACCGTAGTGGCTACGCGCCTCCCTCGTTTCCCCCTCTGATATTTTTTCTCTTTTCATTCTCGCTCGAATTCTCTCTCTGTGCAACGCAATCAAGGGTCAAAGGTGAAGTGGACCAAGAATATTCCAATACTATATACACAATCGAATGGATGTTCGTAATATTTAAACGATATGATTATCCTGTTTAAAAGTTCTTTGTCAAAATAATTTTAATCTACAAGGAATAATACATCCATAATTGAACGTTGCAGCCAGAAGCGGAACTGCAGTGAAAAGACGCGTCCTTCGTTGGCTTCGCGATCGTGAGACGCGAGGAAAGCAGGTGCGTCGCGCACGCGTGCCAATGCCTCGTGGCCCTGTGCAGGAGGGCCAGACAATTAACAGCTGTTTCCTGTCACCCCGATTGCTTCCTTCCTTCCTTCCTTCTTCGGATCCTTCCGCTTCCCACCTTAATGCAAAGTATACGCCTCGCGTGCTTTCCTCTCAATTCAGAAATTTGATATCACAGCGCATTTTCAAAAATAAGCGTTAAGTTCAAGACCTTGCGCCTTTGCAGACGTAACTATTTTCCAAAATGTATGCCAGCTTGCTCAGATATTTCTGATCTGATGCTTTTAAAAAAATTTTTCTCCTTCGAGTTTGGGATTCTGCAAGTAAAATGTTATAAAATTAGGGGGAGGTTTGAGACATCCCTTGAATTTATTATTAGGATCACCAGAATTCTTAATTGAGAATGGGAATTAATTGATATTTTCGAATGTTGACTACATCATACCACTCACTCAGAGTTCTTCGAGAATTCGAATAACCAGATGAAGCCGTGCAGGATAAGTTTAAAAGCAGCAAGTTCGTTGTACGGGATGTAAAAAGGACGACACGGATCCGTCTATGGCAGAGGATCACGTCCATTCGATCCAGGGCTTCCCGGGACTTCCAGTCCGACCCGCACAACGCACAGCTCGCACATATCGCGTATATGTACCGTGTGTCGCGCACGTGGTACCAGCTTTCTCGTTATCCGCTCTGTTTGGACAGTTTATACACACGTGGGTCGTGCAACCGCTGTCCACATACCTATATTTGTGCATATGTGTATGCGTGCTCTGCACGGTATGTATGTAGGAATCTGGAATATACAGCTACCCACAATATCGAAGAGAACGAGAAAGAGAGACAGAGAATCGGAGTGCGCCGAGTAGGAAATGGAATGGAAGTGGGAGACACAGCTGTGAAGCAGCTGGCAGCGTCGCGACGGCTGGCGTCCGTCTTTCCCCGTGTCGCTTTCCTCCAATTTCCAGATTCTCTAGCCACCCTCTCCCCCCACCCACCCTCTCTCTTTATCTCGCCTCGCCAAAGCTCCGCTCTGTTCACCTTTACTATTGTAATACCCATACGAACTTTCGGGTAGAGAGATCGCACACATGCCGTCCGCAAGCTCACTCCACAACTCCACACGTGTGCATTATATTTGTACATGTACGTAGGCACGCACCAATAAACTGCGCATGGACTGCCTCGTCCTGTCTGTCCTATAACGTCTGGTACATACACATGCGGTGACTGAAAAATTTTACAGCCGGAGAGACCAATATACAATTACATGATTCAATTTTGTAGCCCCATGAAAAATGACTCGCCGATACATTTCCGTGCAAGTTATTATTTAACTTTTCAGTTCTCGGTTGATTCGGATAATAAAGTGTACGTATAATAATTGCGCGCAAGCATATAAGATTGCACACCGAATCGTATTAGTTGAAGGTATAATTCGCGAAAACAGATGACTAACTAAGTAACTATTTCCAAAAGACATACCGGCGGATTTGCAGAAAATTTTTGTTTAATCAATTGAATAAAGAATATCCCACTTGGTAATTTGTTTGTACAGATGCACAGACGCCCATCTGCGTTCTAGATAACGTATCTACCTATACCTTGCACATACATGACGAATGTACTTATGATACATCAGCACGCTACACCAATGTGGTAAAACATTCAAATTTAATTTCGCAAAAATAATAAGTCGTAACGATAATAATGTGTACTTCGATACTATATGTTTTTTATTATTTGGTGAATAAAATACATATCATATAGCTTTCATAATGAAAAAGATATTATACAATTCATGTTATTTACAAATAACTATACATATATTAGTATTTATAACTATTTTTCTCTCGATTTGTGTACAATAATACATGCATATATACATTGTAGTTATCCTATATGCACGTGTGATGCAGTAATTGTGATTAGGAACGTATATGCGAGGGCGACGTATTGCAAATATCCATCAGTTTTTTCATTTTTTATACACATACGCAGACGTTGAAGGTCTATTGCTTATTGTCAACTGATTATTATTACTTTTTTTTTCGCTCTTACAATTACTACAGGAATGATTCGCGCAGTCGCATTTCTCAGAATTAGGTTTGAGAAGGTCCTTAAGAAACCTGTTATTCAATGATTGCATCAGCCAGTATCGGAGGTGCAGGGCGAAGACTCAGCGTTGCTGTTATCGTTGTTACTCTCCGTTGAAGAGCTATTGCTGCTTTTCACTCGTCTTTTGCGCAGTTTTGCGAATTGGAACTCCTCCACTGGAACTGGTATTCAGGTGGATTAATTAATCTGAGTTTGGATCTTTGGAATTCATGGAATTTTCGGCAATACAAAGGAAAAGATAGAAAATTGTGTGTACGAAATTTATGAAATAATCATGGAATGTATTAAGAATATGAAAGAAAAATGTTCTCTACCACGCGCTGCCTAAATCGTCCAACCAAAGATCTCGTGTTTCGTAACGAAGCTGAAAACGAAAACAGAAAAACAAAAGCATAAAGTAATAATAGGAGAATGAATTCTGTATGTTTGAAAAAATTAATCGTAGTGTTCATATCTGTGCAGGGTAATTAATAACGTTGAATGCATATAAATTATAAATAAAGTTTTTATATATAGATAAATGTACGTAAAACACAAATAAATTATATATTTCGTAAAACAATCATCTTTATACCTGATTTATACAATTCAATAAACCTCATACGGCCAAAGCGCGTAGTTACTATTTTTTGTCCAAGTTTATATGCACAAGCATTTACTCAATTCACTGTGCGATACGCACTTTGACTGTAATATGTACGTACATAACACGGTTTTACATTCTAAATTTAAATAAATAACATGAGTAATGACGTAGACTCAACTCTTTATATACACGCGAATTATTTATAAGTGAGGGTGTCGTTATTGGATTGTGAGATGCGGGTGGTTACCGTCTGAGTCAGGATCTCCGTCGGTAACGTGAGCTTCCACCCCTAAAGGCAGGGGCACGATTTCAGGTTGGAGTGGTGGTGGGCCAACGACGTCCTCAACAATCACTTCCTCCGCCAGGCTACTCCTCACTGCCTCTGTTTGACAAATATCGATACTTCAAATATTTCAGAAATCACATCTTTCGCTGATAAAATATTCAATATCAAGTAGCTGTTACTGCTGCTCTATTTAACTGAATTTCTCACCATTGAAGGCCTGAGGGTATTGCTGGCTGAGTTTTGTCTTAACTACTCGAATCCTTTTAAAAATGTGATCCAAGTCTCGCTTCATATCTGCCAATAAAGCTGTGTGCTTCTTAAATTCTGCTCCAGCAGTCTTCAAACGATTAACCGATAACTGATTGCAATTCGTTAGCATTTCATTGGTTTTCTCAAATCTTTGCAACCTAGAAATTTTTATGGATAATTTTTAACTGACGAAAAAGAAATAACCGATACTCATTTGAATTTGAGATAGAATCCGGATTAAATTTTATGGGAAACCAAGAGAACGTACCATAATATAACCTCTAATTCTATTAAGTCATATGCATTGATCCTCACATTTGCTTTTGAGCTCTTATCATGGACTCGACATCTTGTTGATCTACGATGCCGGCGAGACCTTGTACGAAAACTTCAGGCGCTGTGTAATTTTGAAAACACTCAAAACTCCCAGCGTCAGATTCGGGCGTCCCTCTGATGGCCGCCATCTTTTACGCTTTGACAGTAGTTTGACAGCTTGGAAATCGAAACCACTGGAAGTCAGTAGATTATCCATTGCCCAAAAAACATGGAATTTTTTCCACTGCTCAGATGTTCAACTAGAGAAAAAAAATCAAAAAACGAACTTCGACATGTTTGCGATGGCGATGTTTGTTAAAATTATCATTTGAGTCATTATTTTGACGTTTGATGTTTTGCGAACGGATAATAACATGGTCGCATTCAAATTTTCACTGTTGACTGTTGTGCTTGTGTCGCCTCGTTCGTTGCGAAGGTATTTCAACGAGTTGTTCCGATATTCATTTGACTAGGAAATGGCACAAAATATAAATCCGTTCTACTCATCGCAAAGTACGCCTAATAAAGGTAAAGAAGAGAAGCAGAACGTGCCCAAAGATAATCATGCAGTGAGCAAAAGGTGAGTCTCATCAAACGAAAATTCCACACCTCACACAGTATCGACATTTGGTTAACCGAATTCAATTACATACCCTCGATGTTCTTGCGCTACATAACCAAACTTCCCTCGTTACCTTCACTCTGAGAATGTGAGGCTATCAATTTCTCTTCTCTGTAGACTGCAGAAGGAACTCCTCGTTCTTATGACCAGCACTGAAAAAAGCGTCTCTGCTTTTCCTGATGGAGAGAATCTCTTCAAGTGGATCGGGACCATTACCGGACCTCGAGACACTGTAAGACTTTTAGTTTTGTATTATCAAAAGGTTGAACTTGAACAATAGTGTTTTGAAAACTAAACCGATTCTCCACTCTGAGTTTCACCCTCATGATTTAGTTCTTTTACTGTGAATTCAAGCTGATAAATGTATGGGAAAAACATTACAGTACGACCGTTTTTATCTGTGCAGGTCTACGTGGGACTGACGTATAAGCTGACACTGGAGTTTCCGCACAGTTATCCATACAGCGCTCCTGTAGTGAGATTTGCCACTCCTTGTTTTCATCCCAATGTGGATTCGGCCGGTAACATCTGTCTGGATATACTAAAAGACAAGTGGAGTGCTCTGTATGACGTTCGCACCATACTTTTATCGATACAGTCCTTGTTAGGCGGTGAGTAGAGTGTAATACTCACCTTTTTCACCTGTTGAAAATTACAAGTCTGTATATTTGGAAACGCAGTATTGTCTGAGCTGATAAGCATGCTTTTTATTGCACAGAGCCAAATAACGAGAGTCCACTGAATCCCCAGGCGGCTGAGTTATGGCCGAATCAATTGGAATATAAGAAACATCTGCATGAAGAATACCGTAAGGCTCCAAGCCATGCTAATCAAGACTCATGATAAGCCCATTTTCCCCGGATCTCCTTAATCCCAACATTATTATGGTACCTCTATTCTATACAGTCAAAACACACGTACTCTGTTCGACACGCGACCTACCACAACAACATAAATACAAGAAAACTGAAAAAAACAAATAGCTATACATACCTCTAACTATGAATAAAGATAGAATCTTTTTTTCGCTGACTTTATTTAATTTATTAAGACGTCGTCGCGTTTCAACGTCGTAACGATTAATTAAATTGTATCGTGTAATCGGGCGAGTTTAATTGGACCATTTAAACTCCACTCACCGAGGTGATTAGACGTTTAAGATACATTTGTATTGACAACAAATATTCATGTGACCAATTCCTTCGTGTGAGATTGATGATATTACACAAAAAATATGGGCAAATGCAAATTCAATTAGGGGACTGATCTCAGATACACGCCACTATTATACATTCACGAACTTTTTATTATTATTAATATTATTATTATTAGTTTGATTATGATTATACTGATTATGAGAACAAACCTTTATTTATTTTATGTATGTAATAAATACTATTCTCTAGCTGAAATCTTGCGATACATCGGGAAGTTTTACATTTTCTCCATCATACATCATACATTATTATTATTGTCGTGTAATACTGAAATAAATATTTTAAAACCACACTCTGCTATATACTGTTCATCGTTAATACGGACCATAAAATTTTTGAAAAAACTTTTGAAATCAGAGTCAAGAGACCTGCCCTCAATGATTCTCTGTTCGATCTTCTCAATAATTGTTTTACCTGAACTACACAACCATACACCAACATCTACTTCAACTCTTGCTGCAAAATCATGCGTATATTATCAGGCATTTGCGGGAGCAGATGTCAAGCTGACAACGAGAGTTAATGAGGTATAATATTTAATTAGAGAAAATAAAATTGATTTACGAGTTATACAGAGGTCATCGCATTTATCGCCGATATTTGATTGCGGTAATGTATATATACAGGGCGAATGATCTGAATGATCACATTCTGGATCATATGTTCCGTTAACCGTTTTCCGAGATACCTTGTTCAAATAGAATACCAATAGAATAATCGTGGGATCGAGAACAGTGCAAAAACATAATCATGTTGTCTTCAACTAAATTAGTGGTATCTTCGTTGCTTAAAAAAATGCCAGGCGGCGGTAGAAATGAGCTAATCCTAATATCTTCGGTGAGAAGTATGTCAAAAATGCCTGAGGTACGGTAAGACGAGAATTAATTGTTATAACATAAAAAATATAATTAAGACAGTTTAAGAGGTTATGTGTTATCGTGACTATTTTGTCAACACAACCATGCGTAGATAAAAAAATTACGATATTCGCCAAGTCCATTATTCATAGTATATTATGTCTAATTTTCGTCTAGGAGCAAAAAATGAATGTCAAAGGGATGGATATCAATTATCTAAAAGTCGGCAGTGGTCCTCATCCGGTTCTTCTACTACCAGGCACACTCGGTAAGCTAAATAATGGCTCGATTGTTATCACATTTTTGTTCATATGGCCTGTTACTCTGCCCCCCCGCCCCAGCAAACATTAAGCAGGGGGGGGGGGGGCGAGAACACATAATTGATTTTGTGTATAATTGCATCATTGTACGATAGGGGATACAAAAATTATGTAAGCAATTTTTTTATTTGAAAAATCTGACAAAAAATCTAAGTACGTTTCAATTTTGTATTGAAGGTTCGATATGGACGGATTTTAAGCCTCAAGTGAGCAACATGGACAGGGAGAAGTTTACGCTGATCGCATGGGACCCTCCTGGTTACGGGAAATCCCGTCCACCAAACCGGACTTTTCCGCTGGACTTCTTCGCTAGGGATGCGGGCATCGCCTATGAATTGATGAAGGTTATTGGTTACGACAAATTCTCCCTGATCGGGTGGAGCGGTGGCGGAATTACTTCTATTTTTATGGCAGCCAACAACCCGGAGAGCATTGATAAAATGGTTATCCTAGGGACCAATTCTTATCTGGTACCCGAAGAACTAGCGATATATAAAAGTATGATCCTAATTACACCGCGTCCGCTTCGAATAGCAGCATTGGTTAATGATTCATAATCACAATCTCAATTAAAAATTTACTATCATTTACCCGAATGTTTCAGGTGTAAGGAACATAGATTCCTGGTCAGAGCGCATGAGGGCCCCGATGATAGACACATACGGCGAGGGATACTTCAGAAGTACCTGGGCCGCATGGGTTGACGGAATGGCGGCAATATTCGAGAAAAACGATGGAAACATTTGCAAGGACTTACTACCCAAGGTCAAGTGCCCTACACTCGTCATGCACGGTGCAAAGGACGTTATGCTCTGGAAGGACCACCCGACCTACCTAGAAAAGAATATCAAAGACTCAAAGTGAGATGACTAACTTCAAAAGGTCGTAATAGCTCATTCAGTCCTTGCTAATACATATTCTTTGTTTAAACTTGCAGACTCTACATATTTCCGGAAGGTGGACACAACCTGCACCTGAGATATTGGGAAGAGTTCAATCGGGTTTCGACCGAATTTTTACTCAACGGAAAGATTTAGAAAATTTATTACGTTCGGCGTTTTGTGAGAGTGCATGATGTGCAATGACTAACTCCTAATCTTCTAATAGATTAAGTCATTTAATCTGCGTTGCGAAACAATTTGTGCAATGGAGCATAAAACTAAATAATCCTCTGAATTAATATATTTTTATCGATTTATTCAAACTTGTTTCAGAGATTTGTAAATAAGAGTGATATTTTTACACCTACATTCTGTTGTTTGCTCATATCGAACAATGGTCGCCTTAACGATTGTTAGCCCTAATATTTGTCATTGTACTCCGTATACATCGTCATTGTCAATGTTTTTTTTTGTATCCGTCAACCATTAGGAAATCTTGAGGAAATTACTTCTCACATTCTGAAAATATTTTGTACAAATATCTGTGTAGTGTTGAATTAATATATTATTTTATTTATTGGTTGAGAATGAGTGAAAATTAATTACCAGCCCTCATGATCGACAAAACGAGAATAGCACTGTTGGATATTCTTGCACTTCTCAATGTAACAACGTCTGGATTCTTGCACGGCATAATTGGAAAAAAGAAACCTGAACCATCATTTTTACAAATAATTACTAGAGACATAAATCAGCATCAACAGTTTCAATGCCTCGCACTAAGCTACTCCTAGGCAAGGCCACCGCTAATTCTAGCGTATTATAAATTTCGCGGTGTACATAATCTAATGAAATCACTGTCCCCCTTTGTAGCTGCATTGTAAAACAGGTAAAAATCCCGTGGGTGTTAAGTGGGATCCATTCACTCGTATTACCTCGTTAGCTTGGCCAGGTGACTAGGAACTATTGACGGTCAAAGGTAGGTCGGCGGGTGGGCAGAAAAATATACGTAGGAGTTTCGCTTTACTCCTGCACTCGATCGCGGATCTCTGCAGCTTCCTTTGGTTATTTACAGAGAGACAGATCTGCTTTACTGCAAAGAGCATTAATTTGAATTTTTCAGATTTTTTTTTATTACAAGTCTCAGAAGCAGATTTCAGCAGACCGGAGATTACTCGGCGCTGTGTTCATTACAGCAGATATTTTTTTCTCTGTTCATATTTTGAACATCGTGTTCCACGGACTAATAACCATGAATTATTATTATCGATATCAGCTAATTAATTTTTAATCACTTTTGCATCTAGCAGCCAACAAAAGTCGAAGAAACATGAACGAGTGATTTGGCGACGTTTTCATCGCTGTCCGCAGAATCGATACTAGCTACGTAATGTAACTTTGTGCAGTTTTCTGGGAAATATTCCAACACAGCTCGGCGGAAAGTGAAATCCGGGATTTCGATGGTCCCCTGTTTAGAATAAAATGCGGAGAGTTAAAATATGCTTGATAAATAATTCGAGATGGGATCCGAAACGTAAAATATTCGGTGCTCACTTGTTGCAAGGGGCATCGTCGACCCTTCAATCCAAGAATGACATCAGGACGCGGCTCATCGGTGTCTATGTCAAATAGTTCATCAAGAGCAGAACATAGATCATTGGAATTGTTATGCCATTCGTCGTCAACCGAGTTGAAGTAATTCCACCGATCACATATCTTTCAAAATAACACATAAGGATTATAGGGATTTCAGGATTATAGGTGTATGCGGCAATTTCTGACAGCGTACTACCTTCAGGCCTAGATCTGGAGTTATCTCCTGCAAGATATCTAGAAACATAGAACGCAAGCTAATATTATCTGCACCCTCGTCTTCGTCGAATACTTTCCGGATTTTTAAATATGGGTTTTCCATGGTTAAGATGGTCCACATTGCATGAGGATCTCCCAGGGCTTTCCATTCAAGGTCTTCGAACGCCTATTTAATAAAAAAAAAGAAAAATATGTTGGCGATTGTTAAAGAGAAGGGTGGAGTTTTGCAGTTACTACAATATATAAAAATCCGACTCACCCTGACGCCATTGATCATTACCGACGCAAGTATAAAAAATAGAGTAATTCGTGTGAACATTTCGACCACCGGCGCCGGTTTAACGTTTAGAATACTTTTGCCCGTGGTACGATTTACGCGATGGATAAGAAAAAATTGTTGATCATTATTCAGCGCAGTGGCTATTATTTTTTTTCCTACCTTGCGATGACGTGGTTCTAATAGCGCGCGAGCTATTAAAACTGGCGTATTTAAATAATACATCAAGAAGATAACGTTACATGTAACGATATCGGAGGACTATTTTACATCGAGGTATAATGAGGTGTAGATTATAGCTATATGAAAAGTGGAATGTTGAAGAAAACTTTGAGACAATGGGGCTTAATATAATAATGCAATCTATATTTTGTCTCGGAGAAGCCAGACCGACGGGAGACATCCGCAATGCGCTACACTTGACAAAATCAATGTGGCCGACCCCCAACTCCAATTCTACCCAGGCACACGTGCCTCTCGGTACGCCCGACGCTCCTTCAGGTCCCCCAATCTTTATTCTTCATCCCCCAATCCCTATCCTTGATTTCAACAAGAAAAATTGAAATATTTTCATAATATTATGCTCACACGGTCTGCAAATATTTTCACTATAATTCAATGAATGATTTTTCCCGACTACCGTGTGATTCAAGATAACAGCCAAAAGGAAGCAATGTTCGATGAAATAAAAAGTGGAATTGAACTCAAAAAATCACGTGGAGTGTGATCAATTGAAAATTAAAGTATCTGGTTTACCTGACGATACTAAAAAATAAAACTTGCACGCGTGGAGAGTTTTGAAACAAAAGTGGAACAACTTCCAATTGGTATCGACACGGACAGGTGAGCGAGAGGAGATCGAACGATGCTCAACTGGGCCACGGATGTCTCCCGTCGCGTAATCATATAAAATGACTAAATTCATTAAACAGTCCCTTTCACAAAGTTTATTTTTTAGAACAACTTGATTCGATTTTGAGTTCCGTAAAATATATTCGTGTAGGATATTTGTTTATTTATTTAAGCCGATTTGAAGAGCGATGCTCGTGTTGTCGCTACACTCCTTTTTTAAAATAAACTTTAACGAGATATTAGAGGGGATAAGTTGATACCCTAAACCAAGAGGGTTGCATAAATTGCGGTTAAATTTATTCATATCTCCGAGAGTAATTCCCGTGTATAGCTATACCCGTACTGATGAAACCACTCGAGCGTTCCTCATAAAATAAACTCCGTTGCCCCTCGATCGTAGCTTCTTCCCATCCCCGTCGATCTCACCCGCATAGCAACCACCAAAATCTACAAACTCTTTCAATTCTATATCATCCGAGTCTCGCATCCAGCTATCGATCAAAATTCAAACCATCTTAAATTTCACCGAACTCTGCAATAACAAGGTACCGCTGTATGTGGAGGAATCCTGCGTTGGAATCCCCTATCGGGTTTCAGATCTATGAGATTTTCAAGGATTTAGAAGGTGCAGACTCGTGTTAAAAACAAAAAAATAAATTAAAAAAATAAATAAATTAAGCCGGGAAGCTCACGAAAATACACGGTTATATTAGGGTGGGAAAAAATTCCGCTCCAATTCAGGGTGACAAGCCCAAATTTTGACTGACGTATACGTATGGAACTTTATTTTCATATCTCCCAACACAGGCGGTATAAGACAATTTAGTTGTTCACATCACGCATCCTTTGCAGGTATCTTTTTACACGAAGAGCAAGAGCGTTGTGTTCCATAAATAGCTCCAGTGGAAATACATCTAATGGTGAAGATGAGAAAGCAGAGATGATACCGACTTTTACCCGAAGACACGCGGGCGAATAAGGTGACTGAGATAAATTTCTATTCGTTTCAGATACCAGAAATATGGAGAATTATAATCGCGTGCCATTCATGTAACAAAAATAATAATATGTATATCAATGACACTGATGAATCGTGGAGTTAGTGCGTGTGCCGAATTATGGTATATGACGTCATAGAGGCGGGGAATACGAACTTAAAATAAATATTAGGCACGAGTAATTCTCTTCACGTGTGTTGTAAACGTGGATATGGAGATATTGTAATTATACGTAGGCATCAATGGCGTGGGCCTTACATCGCTGCGCTTCCTCGTCTCATGTAAATCTTCATGATATAAATGGCCAAATATTCAACGCGGTTCAAGTTCGCTTTGCCGATAGAGTCATTGTTTCATTTTGCTTTTTTACCGACTTCCTGCTCATCACAAGAAAAAGATCCGATTAATTTTTTAATTTAAAAACTCCAAATCGTACGCGTTACTAAAAATGTTTAAAATCCGAGCGAGAAGTACTGGGTCAGAATCACCGAAGTCTAGTTGAATTATAACCACCGGTTTATTCAGTTTTTTTTTAAACTATTATAGGAGACTCTCTTTTCCGTACATGAGGTCTTATTTTTATATTTCATCTTTCAAGACAAGAAGACCCGATTCCATCCTTTTTTGGAGTTCTTGGTATCTTCGGAGAAAGTAGAGCACAAAGTCAATATTCCGATTCTGACTCTGAGACGGTGTGATATTGCTGCAGCGACCAACCGGTATTGCGAATAAGGAGATATAAAATGAGAAAAAGAGCAGCGAAGATAAGACGACGAGTGACCGGTATGATGAACCGATCAGGTCTCACACTCTCGCTGGCCGGAATCCTCCTCTGCGTTTATACTGGGGTATATTCACGAATTTTCTCTATCAAGATAATTCTGACGCAAGTGCGTAATTCATTTCCTTTTACTATAAATAGTGTCGATCCGTTTAGGTAAATTCGGGTCACAGGGCTGCCACAAGTCACGTCAAACCCTGATCCGAATTAAAACCCGCCCACTGCATCTATCGTTGCCTCAAATATTAATCCCTAAAAAAAAAAAAAAAAAAAAAAATCATAACGAATAAAGTAGGTTTAATTACAGGTTAGCTGTTGCCCGTTAACGGGATACAACGGATATCTAGTGACGAAATGACATGTAATTATCAGAATACGAATTTGCATTTTAATTTTTATTATTTTTATTATTTTGTGGATCCAGGGCGATCACGGGTCGCCATTTGAGTATATATCGAGTGATTATCGGCTTGGGAAGGTGAAAAAAATCTATTAGCACACGCTTATTTATTTATTTATTTATTTTAAGAAGATGTGACAGAAAAGTCATGATCTTTTCTCTACAATTTGTAAGTATATAGTTTCTTATGACGGGATCATGTTTTTTTTATTATTATTATGATCCGTGTACATATGTATATACAATTTAATTTGGGCGAAAATTAGAATCATAATATGTCTCTCCGGCTAATGTTAATGAGGATCGTTTGTATGTCTGTTGTTGCGTCACGCATGTTTACTAATTATATAAAACTGTTTAAATGTTCACTTTTCATGGGTCACCGCGCCGGGGGGTCAATCCACATTATCCATCAGTATAATTACAGCTATTATATTTAACAAACTTGTCCAGGGTGCAGCATCAACGCATAGATTTCTCAATCATATTTCAGACAATCTTTTTGTTTTTTTTTAATAATTCGACTAGAAGGAAATGAAAAAATTCCCGATCATTGAACAAGTCGTTGTATATTATAAAATGCGTAATTATTTGTATCGTCCTTATCACGATTTCAAGGACATCTAGAAGGACGTTGGAGGGCGCGTGACGACATCGCGCAAAGTGAGTCAACCCCTGAGTCTTTTAAGGGTTGAAAAAGCAGTAAAAGGAAGTAAAGCTATACGTAGGGAGGCAGCTGGCTTTGGTATAAGGTACGCGGTGTAACGGGACGTTGTTATCGATTGGGAGTCGCCCGCGCCGGCCGCCGTGAGTCACCTCAACTTCGTTCTTCTGTTTTCCAATAATACGCCGAGGAGTCCAAGGATGGGAACTATTACAGCATGCCTGGTAGACTAGACGAGCGCAGATAGAATCGCCCCCTCTAATTACTGAGAAAACTATACAAATACAATTAAAGATATAGCCGCCTGTGCAGCAGAAAAAAAAGTTATTGCTGCTGCACCATGAGGTATGTAATTACTTTCGCTATAAACAGCTACAAAAGGGATCAGATTCGCGAATCGAGCGGAATAATTTATCGGCGAAACTTTGTGTGCTGCAGATAAAAACAATTTACTCTGCTTTCTTCCTTTCTTCTTCGTCTTTACTCAGGATTCATCCCTTTGAACTTAACCATTTCAGTCGTGAAGCTCCTCCTACAGATGATGAGATACTATAATCATAGATTCAATATATCTATGGTGCAATAGACGACCTCTGATGACCTCGCACACAGGTGTACCAATCACGTATGCAAACATAGAAGAGATAGACGATGAAGGGATTTGAAGCGCAGCCCTGCAGCGATGGAATTAATTACGTCTGTGTGCATCAAATACGTGGGTGTGAGTCGATGCGTGAGTAAGGATTTATATGTATACCACGCCCTGCTCATCAGAGCTCATTTCCCTGATTGCAGCACCAGCCCTGATTATTTTCAGGCACGTTATACGTGTACGTATATTGGGATTCTGGAAATATTTCGAGCTTTTTTTTTAAATTGCAAGTTCTACTTAAGCCAGAAATAAATGTAAGATTACGAAAATGATATACCTCAAAGGGTTCTATCTGGAAAGAAAATATTTAGAGCTGGTACGGATGAAATAACTGCACCATCAGCTGATATTCTATCGGCTTTGCGGCTCGACAGCCAGCGCTAACTTCCCCCATTCCTCTATAAGAGTTTTTACAACTGTATGTTCGGTGCAGACGAGGGTGGAGCGATCAATCGAGTGATCGACTTGCATCAGAGATCATAGTATATCTACGCGCTGCACCGATGCCGTTTTGGTTTCAACTCTCAACTTAGAAATTTTAAATCTCCCTGCAGCTGAGAAGGCGCGGGTGGAATTATTACGGGTGTTTTGAGGGGGCTTTTGGAACGCAGCAGACACGCGAACTGACGTCCAATTAGTTGCGTTTATATAAAATGTGAATATCAACTTCTTTGCCAGATGTCTGCACACGGTCTGAAACAACCGAACCCCGTCATCGTCAGAAGAGCTGCTGCTGCGGCTGCTTTTCTTCCACTCGAGTTTATAGTACAACTCTTGAGACTTGAACCCCCTCATTAATCATAATGAAAATACGTCAGAATCAAGGGGAATGAAGTGAAATTAGACTGACTGATTTCTAAATTGATAAATAAACGATGCAGGTGAGGCACTATGAAACTGAATTTGCGGAGCTCGCAGAGCCAAATGACCGATTACCCGATTTTCCGGTCATGGCCAGAGGATCGATAAAAAAAATTAGGACTAATCATAAACTCAGGGATTCTGTCGTCACGATTATTGGAATTATTTTTAAAGTAACACGTCCTCATCCTCCGGCCGCTGCGGACTTTCCATCGATCCCGAAGGTATGGCGGCGCGAGTCTCTCTATTGATATAGTAAAGTTTTTTTTTCGCACAGGATGTCTCGCAGACTTTCGAGCAAATTTGACCTCGGTCATGACCTCCTTGATCTTATCCGATACTCACCTCGCGGTACAAATTCTTTCAGCTTTTCACATATTACATACGTGATAGGTATCCTCATACCTATACGTACGAATGTTGTATGTGCAGAAAAAGGAAAGAGGAAAAAGGAAAAAGTGCCGTGACTTGCGGAGAAGGACGTGTGCGTCGGGGGAAGCAGGAGCCAAATAAGGTCTGCAGTAGAGGCGGCGTTTCTCAGGTGAGCTAGCGACTATATATCCAGTCCGGAGAGAGCTGCAGGAGCTTTGCTTGACGTCGCTTGAGCTGGTGGAGGTGCTCGGGCTCAGAGCTCCGCAGAATCCAACCCAAAGATCTGCTGCAGTGGATGGAAACGTGGCGCCAACCGAACTAACCGAGACACGTAAATCGCATCGTCCCACGTCGCGTGGTCGTTGGCGAAACGCATAATAGACGTATAAAATGCAATATAAAAGCGGACATCTATCTGCGGAAATCATAAATTGCATCGGGAACTGTGAATCCCTGAAAAATATTGCGGTTATTAGTAGAATATTGAGGGCTGGTAATTAGAAAGGCGTAGACCACCAAACGGTGAATGTATAGGTCGCAAAAAGTTACTTTAAAATTGAATTCGTTCAAGAAAATTTAAATTTACAAATCGTTTTAATTATCAGACGATTCGTTTTATCGGTAGATAGCTCTACGAAGTGATAGAGAATTTTTCATAACTCAACACGGTTTTTCTGGTTGGAAGGTTTTTTTTTATTAAATTTGCGAGGAGCTATCTGCCAAAAAATACTATCCCTCAAAAATTTGGTTCACTTTTGAGGAAATCGCCCTCATTACAGCATCGTCGCTTCGTTGGGTGCAGTTACACTCTTCCGCGTCCCACCCTTCGACATGTTGTATTAAAACTCACCCTCATTTTCCCGATTGATTGATCGATTGCCCTCAATTGATCCTAAAGGAAAAGATATTAATGAGCAACCGAACGGTTGATTACCAGTTCTTTCTTCCTGAGCCAAAATGACGATGCCAGAGGGGGTGCTTTTTACCGTTTTAGGCAGATGAAATTCTCGGCCTTCGGATGTAGGAAAAACAAAGAGAGACAAAATCAAAACGATCGGGTATTGAATAAAAGGTGACGCAACACGAACCTCGCCGTTACTCTGCTTGTCCCCCAGCGTACTGCGGTTGAGCAGAACGTCGCTTGGTGCAATTGTTGTTTTGTCGTGCGGTGGTGAACATTTGCGGAGATGACGTCAGCCCCCCAATAGAGTCTGACGCGGGGCCATGCCTACCTCGTCAATCCGCGTGCATTACGTTCCATGCACGCATTTACAACATGCCTACGTGAACGTTGCCTGTCTGGCTCGCGTGTGCTCACGCGTGCTCTCCTCATTCAGCGGAGCAGTCGTCGACGCGCGGTTTTCAACAGATAGAAAGGAAGAAAGAGAAAGAGGAAAAGATGAAAAGAGAGGCCACGAGACGCACGAGAGACGAGACCATTTATGGAAGCTTACGCCAGTTTCATACAGACGCGTAATCATCGTCTGCATTTTCATTCCCGCAATTTTCCAATTCAATGTTTTTACATATAGGTAATTTACTTTTAATTATTTTTTTTCTTCAATATATGGATAGATTGTTTCATCCCATTCACATTTATTTCCAACGCGATTTCAGACGTCTTGATCACACAGATGAAAGTGTTTTGCAAGATTAGCAAGGTTTATTCATCGCCTCACGGGAACGATAATTAATATTCATGCGAATGAATGATAAAAAAAATTATACACTCTACGGTATTCAATGAGGTGAGCTGAGGGGGAATTATAGTGAATGAAAAATTCGTAGTTGTGGACTGTCCATAGTATGTGCGAGCAAAATGACGATGACGGTAATAATAATTTGATGGACTGTAATAAACGATCTTGCATTGAGAGCTGTGGATTGACGTCAATTTAGACAGACACACGCGTCGGTCACGGTCAAGAGTTGATCTTGTTATTGAATGAACAATAACAAAAATTAAAAAGGAATAGTTGACATTTCAACCAAATATGTAGACAGAGACATGGACGAGATGTGTATAATACACCCGAATAATTTATGTCCGCCTGCCGCAGGGTTGAATGGGTGTATAAGTGGATGAAATGAAATATTTATATTTATATACGTAGTTCTCGCACGTGTCACTTGGACTGTCAACTTTGCCCTATTGAAATAATATCGACTAACGAAAATAAATGGCCTGCGTCCGCCACCCCTGTCGCTGGAATAAATGATGAACCGGTACGACAGACTAACACTTTGAATTGGGGGAAAGAAGAAAATAAATAAATAAAAATATGAATATCGAGAATATTATAAAAGGGAAATGCGGTCAGGTCAGCAAGCCTCAGTATTTTCACGGAATGGTAAACCGCTTCTGTGGCTGTTCTTGATTCCGAAAAACTTGAATCTTCACCATATAATTCTACCCACAACCGCCTACAGAATTTGTACGTATGCCCGTAGAAAATATTAATTGTTACATGGCGGAGAGTCAACATCAAAATTCGCGAATGCGGAATGAAAAGTTTTACTACATAGTATCTATAGGTATATGAATTCTGCGGGTCGCGTGATTCGCAGTCTTCCGAATTACGATAACCAAATAAAGTTGCGCGATAGCCAAAAACAGGTATGCAAACGAGGGTGAGTCACCTTGCGGGGGCAGCGCAAACGGAGAAATTCAGAGTTGAAATTGGTAATATATTCGTTCTCGGTGGTTTTATGCGTAAAATATATCGGGAACCTCGATGGTAATAAAATTAATAATTTTGAGAAACACAAAATATTTAAAAAAAAAATTATCATGCTTCGTTTTCAAGAGAACTGGAATCCTTTCATGAACGAGGTAAGAACTAACGAGGTGAAGCTATATGTGTATTCTTCAGAGTTTTTTGATTTCTGGGGATTCAGAATATAGCAGTTCTTCCTCCACTTCCGGTCTATTTTATATACAACGCGCTGCAACTCGGATGCAATTATGAGGGGTTTTTCCGGTGGCATAGACTACGACAAGGCGAGTAGTGCGTAACCCAGGTGTCCTCATGCGGGGGTGGAATCGTCCAGGTGACTCGATCCGTCGTCGGACACCCGGTACGGAGGTTCAGGTTCACTTTTACAGGGTACCGGCTGGCACGTGGGAAGATCGATAAAAAGGAGGCGAGGCGAGGCGCGGTGACCAATCCTCGGAGGTTTCCGTACCTTGCCGAACAGCAATCTACAGCGCAACGATTTATTAAAAAAACCACAAAAAAGAAGTGCAATAAAATATGAAGAGCCAAATAATTGTGATAAAACATAACAAATTGAAAAGTTTTTTTTTTATATGTTTTATCGTTCCAAATCTGAATTGATTCGCTTTTCTGAGTACGCGAGAGGATGATCTTCCGCAAAATCATGTGGAATACGCGTGCAAATAAAAGAAAAGATGAATGAATCAAAAAATTAAAAATTATCACAATTGGTGTACGGAACGTAGAAATTATTGTTAAACAAATTAATTATGGGTATAATAAACCTCGGTACAAACGTATATTTTTTTTCTTTCTCAAAACCACGATGTATCATACTCGTAATTAATGTCTGTCTCACAGTTGTTCGCTTTGATTCTCGGCATTCCATCGCCATTTATGTATATCTATATAAATCATAACGTCATATTATATTATACTCTATTTGTCGCAAACTACAACAGAATTGTGCGTAGAACGCCATCGTAATACATGCAGCAGTATAATGACTATAGTGCAGCATGACTAGTTTTTCTATCGTCTAAGAGTTTGCTTTCTTTACACTCTACTTATAGTATACGGAGTAAAAATTACGAACACGTTGACCGCCGTAGCGGATTGCGGGATCAGAATGCAAAATAGAGAAATAAGTTAAAGAAAATAAAAATGCATCGCAATATTCTGTTCAAGCATACCATACGAGACGTCTTGCAACTTGAGTTCCCATTACAATTTCCTCCAAGCATCGAAAATCCAGAGTATTGATCTGTAGTGGCGGTGCAGAAATAGCGTGCATTCAAGTATTGTGTTTATATCCCGCACATGAATGTAGGTATACAGGTAAATATCACCGTCTGCTGGATGCCGTGTTACATGACTCGTGATAACGACATGGAAATAGGAGAGAGCTCGAGAAACTTTAGAAACAGGGCTTTTTCTCGTTCATACAAAGTTCAACCAAAACTGCTTCTTACAATTTTCAGACGATGTATTCGTGAGAAAGAAAAATTTCATCTTCAACGATGAAAATATCTGCGCAAGGAACCTTTCGTTTCACACTCGGTAGCGAGCATTTTTTGATACGATTTTTTATCGTGTCTCAAAAATCGAAGAATCATTTTTCTTATTCAGTGTAAGGAACGTATCAAATGAACGTTATTATTCTGCTTTATACAAACTCACATGTCTACACCGCACGCCTATGAGGTTTACCTTCCGGAAGACACGTAAGAGGTACTCGCCTCTATATTTTATTAGTCAGCTACGTGATTCTATGTGCATTTCAGACACCCATGTCTAGGATGCACGAACAAATGCACAAGCATCATAAGAGCTCGATTATATGTATAGTCACATATTTATACGAGTATAAAATAATAGCTAGTATAAAATTTACTTGTGGCGTTAGACTCGACAGCGAAACGAATTCGTTTTAAAATCCTGTCCACGCCACTGCATCGGCAACACGCCGCCGATAATGATAATGACAATGATAATGCTGAATAATCCATAGGTAAATTCAGTGAGATCATTCATTGAGGGTTTCATATTTACATCGTGGGCAGAGAGGAACGCCGTAAGGAGCAAAAAACATGAATGTACGAGTATGATATATCCGTATAATAAAATCGTGATTACCCAGACTCAGAGCGTATATCGCTATAGGTATACCGTACTCCCTGTCAATGATGGAATTCTAGCTGAGGGGAGTAAATAAATAATAATGATAATGATGATAAATCTTCGAAGCAAAGTATAAAGTATTACGCGTGGATATACATACTTGTATATATTTTTGTGGGAGGTTGTCGTGTAAGGCTGACAGATCAGCTATAAGTATATAATCGCGGCCGCGGCCGCGGCGCCCACAGCTCCAACTTCTCTCCTAACGTCAGCGATGTATAGCCGCTGCTTTGGTAGCCAGTTACCATTAACTGACCCAA
The DNA here is from genome assembly GCA_963978495.1 of Athalia circularis. Taxonomy (NCBI): domain Eukaryota; kingdom Metazoa; phylum Arthropoda; class Insecta; order Hymenoptera; family Athaliidae; genus Athalia; species Athalia circularis. The sequence continues at coordinate 29,834,536 of OZ021700.1, read as the reverse complement.
ATGCGATCTTAAGCGAAACTGATCGATCCTGCCTCCGTTCGATGGTAATTAACAGACACGGAGATATTTATACGGTAATTATAGTAACTAGTTATAATTTGATCAATTTGCCAATTATACATAATCCTCTGTGATAGTCCGTTAACTCATAGACGATTTCAACAACTCTTATTACTCCGAGTACGCGATAATTCAGGGTATTATTCCGATGACTGATAATACAAAAAAAAAAAAAAAAAACTAGGAAATAAAATAAAATATCGAGTATACTCGGAGTAGACCGAAAAATTCCCCATCTTCAGTCTAGCGCGGCCGTGATGATTTAAATCGTGTCGATAATTATAATATTGCAGTTACAATAAAATGTTGATTTGCATACATACACTGCGTGTATTAGTAGACCGTGTTCCATCGCGTACTCATGTAGGTTTATAAGGTTAGCTGCGGTAGCGTACAAGTTTTCTACCTACTATACTTTAATTCTAGGAAATCTGAAGCAGCAGCAGCAGCCTTTATTCTATCGGAATAAGCTACATTTGCTTTTAAGAGTAATTCCTGCGGCTTATGTCAGAAGCAGCAGGTTGGTCGGTGGCTCGGTGATGTTCGTTACCAGCTAACCGCTCCACTTTAACTTATATGTTTATCACCGTAAATGGCATTATTACTTGACATATATCGTCGACTTGATAAAATTTATGCATTACTCAATCGTGTGATGTTCATGTGTCTGTGATGATATGATTGTACAGCCCGATCAAAAATATTCAGAACTTGCTCCAAGGTGTCGAAGCTTCTTTTTTTCTCTTTCATCAGTTCACCGGAAGCCACGCTACGTTTCACAAATTTACTCCATAAGATGAATAAAAGAAAATGACAAATTCTTCAGAACTACGCTACTCCGAAAATGGAGCCTCATAAATGAAGTTGGAAAAAAGTAGAAAAACAAAAAAGCTCAGAACATTTCCACCCTAGAAAAAACAGTCGCATCATCTACTCATTGTCAATGTCCGCAGCATCTCTATACTCGACGTGTTTTAATTCTCTGATAAATATTACACAACCGTACAATAATATGGTATGTAGCTATGATATATACTGATGGGTAGTGGGACTGGAATGAGTCACTGTGGCTAAGAAAAGAAGCAGTGAATAAACTGAATGACCACGATGGTATAAGCTTTGCCAGGTATATGCGGACTTATGTCATATGATCATTTCTCTTTTAACGGTGTCTGTTGCAACCGTTCGATATATCCACATAAATACTCTACAGCGCAGGAATACACGTTCAAGAAATCCACTATGTTATACATAATAAAGACAATACCCGAGGTCAAGGATAAGATGGCGAAAATTTATATGCAAAGTGTAACAGTATATTTACGGTGACGCCCGACGACGCCGGTGTCGGCCAGGTGCTCTCGGGGACGTCGGAAATATCCCTACCAGGGACTAGGGAGAAACACTCACCGATATATTTATATCGTCTCATGTCGCTCGATCCTCGGAAGGTGAGGGGATGATTAATCCGTTCGATCAATGAGAAAACAACCCTCCATTTCCACGAGCTCTGGCCTTGGTTATTATGGGCGTAATATCATTTTACCTGTCGCACTTGGTGAGAAAGATACGGGGCTTACGAAAATACGAAATTATATAGTGAATCGATATTCACATACCCCCTAATTTCGGCCACTTTTTGACCACCCCATCACGCACGATGACGCCCGTCATATTTACCAGATTATTCTTAACGCTACAAGATGTTGAAAAAAATTAGACTTTCCAAATTTTTCTGCAAAAAAGTGTGAATATTGTTTTACATGTAGGTAGAGCTATGTAGCTTTGATTAATTTCATGGCGACCTCATAAGCCTCATAATGATTTGTAGAGGATGAGAAAAAATAGCTCCTGATGAAGCTGCTGCAAAGGCTAATTACAAAATGAGGGTAATAAAATTTAAAGAAGTGATCCCGGTCAGAGCGTTATGTCACGGCTCGACGTAGCCACTCGTCAACGCGTAGAAAATATAAAATATACGCTGGCATATCTGCCTACAACATATATTATACCGTACTAGACATCACAGGGCATAGATTCACGAATTTCTGCAGCATGTGTTCAGTATAATAAAAATATTACGCGAATTTTGCTCACGTGAATCGGTTGAATTTACGTATACGAGTGCGAGAATTCGTCTCATGTAATCTAAATTCTCGAATATGGTCGTATATTTTAATATAACATGTAAAACCTGTGGACGCCATTTTGGTTCTCCAATACGTACCCGTTTATAATATGCAGTGCGGTTGATGACGATGGTTTGTCCTCGACGACGCCGACGTCGTATAAGTTACGTCGCGCCCTCGGCAATCAGTACCAATAATATTCTCTCTGTATCGCTGCAGTTGCGTAATTTTGAATACTCTAAAGGTGCTCGGCTGAATCACGATCATTATCCAGCTATACAGAAGATTTCGCGTAGCAGAATCCAAATTTTGATATCTGAAAATTAGAATATTTTATTGAAATTCATTGATTTGTCATTACATAGGGTGCTCCCGACTGGTGAATTTTCAAATAAAGTCGTCCCTTCTCTACCGATTTTCTTATTACTCGATCATCTTCAGAATATTTTTTCGAGAGAATGAAGCTCAGAAAATTTTGAAATCCTTGAACGAAGAATCCCTGTTCGACGATGAATTTCTCATTTCCTACGCTTTTTGAATGCGCCAAGCGAGCTTGTGTTGTATCGGTAAACTATATTTAGTCATAAATTCTGATTAAAAAAAAGGTATCCGATTTCGATGTGGTCACGGGATATAATAATTCACTCTTATACGTTATAAATAGGACTTTACTACAGGTTAAACCGAAGCTATAGGTGTCAAGTAGGAATGCCGCGAGGTAAGTCCGCTGTCCGATGTACACCGGCAAGTGTTACAACCGTTAAACGTAAGCTGTGCAGTAGCACGACCACCGCGGCTTACAATAATAATGAAAGAAAAAAAGAGATAAAATAAGAGAACAGAAAAATAAGAATCTGAAGAAAATAAAATATCCGTAAATGGCAAATCGGCGAACGAACCGCTGCAGCATGTCGCTGAGAGAATACTAAAACTACGGTATTGGCCAACTTATTTATTACATGGTATACATTCTGCACCGTTATATAGCAGCTGCGCTGCAGATCTACAGGCGAAAGTGAAAACAAAAATTTTCTTCCATTTTTCGTTCTCACTAGTATTATGTAGACGTTTGAAAAGAATCATTTTTCAGAATCAGAAGCCTACTTTCTCGTTATTATTTTGAAGTCGTCCAGTCGATTCGTATTCCAATAAACGAATGGAATTTGATACTCCGATGATCAGGAGATAGGTCGAGATCTGTTACAGAGTTAATCGTTGACCATCAACAACGTAACGCGTCGCGACGTCTCAAGCTTCGCGAGAGATGTTTTCGAAAGAGAGATGCTGTGCACGCGCAGGTAGGTATGTAGGTATAATCCATATCACGTGTGTGCACACACAGGTATGTATATCCGTGTATTACACAGGCATATCGTTTTGGTGCCTCCGCGGGCGCTGAACGGGCCGAGTTTGAGGCCGCAAGCGTTAGCTTGGATATCATAGAGATAGGTATAAGGATATAGATATAGTATACATACGCTACATCTATATAGTTATCGCGTGTTCTCGCCTTGCCGCATCAATCGATTCCTTCTAAGGGGATAAGCCGGCTCCGTTTCGCTGCCGACGACTCTGATAGGTATACCATACGTACTGTATATTGCGTACAGAGTATTACACTGTAACAGAAATACGAGCGACATCATGCTGCGAGCTAGACTGTCGCCTGATTAATTACGGATCGAGAAGTTTATTCCTTACAGTCAGACAAATTTAGACAAAGGCGGTTCATATCGCGTGGGTTTCATCGTTAGATAATCCTTTGGGCATAAAAACTAACAGAACAGATCAACTAGGGAGTGACTTTTGAACCTGGATGAAAAAAAAATTAAAAAATTCGATTATCTCTTTGCTTGGATGTAACCTAGACTCCGTATCAGGAAAATGAAGAACGAGGTTTGTTCGTTGACCACGAAAATTCCGGAAGACCGAAGCACTGGTAAGCTGTTGGACTTTTATCTTATTACTTTTTTTCCACCGTTGTCGGGTGGGCGAGGTTGGACAAGGATGAGAGATCACGGAATCCAATCGTATTCGAATCGTTGAGTGAATTTCTTGAAGCAGGAGCAGGAAGGGCTTGCCCAATACGTCTCCTGGAGCTGAATTATACGACAGGATGAAGATCACTCGTCAGTTACGCACCAGTGCGCTCCATTGCTCCCGTGCGATCTTATGGTTCATATCAGATGCACTATGTCAGACTTTGCGATTTCGAGGCTCCCGCCTTTCTCATTTTGTAACTCACGACAGAATAGGATAATAGAATTGTGAATATAGATTATCGATGAAAATAATTGATGTTAGCATCGCGGTGTCTAATTCCCGCAGCGACCGTGAAATTTGCATTGTGTGCGATTATTTATCAGAATTAGATAAGAACTGTTGTACTTACATATCCATTTTTACGTAATATAACCTGATAACGGTTCATAGTTATTATCATGCATTTTATGACGAATAATTCCAGATATTAAACGACCGGGACGTTTAGTCGCTCACTCTACACAATATACATATTTGTAAAATCGTTAAAAGTGCCCAGAGGATTCTCTGAATCGACCGTATTTTCCCTAAACGCGTGCTACACGCAGGGCTTACGTTATACCACCGTGGATAGAAACCCTTCGTTTCACGAACTTCGTATATACAGATACACATTAATCCGCACAGTGATAGGAAATACCTTGTGCAGTCTGCCACCCGCAGACGTCTATTTTCTAGCCAGCTGACTGAGTTCTCGATAAATGCTGTGACTCCTCGGGCTTTCCCTGAATGTGAAAAACGCTTGAAGGTCATTGTTTCGAGCGAATGTAACATTGAATACAGTTTCTCGATATTTAGGAATTAGAATTCACGGTACTCGAAACAATGGAATTAGAACTAGCGGCCAAATTACCTGAATTTGAATATTGAAACGGAGGAACCAGAAAATTATAAAATTGCAGCTACACTGAAAATAACATCGCGCGATGATAATATGTAAGTCATAAATCTGGGAGACTTAAGGTCAAGCGGAACACGGAGCCTAATTGAGTCAATCTAAAGCAGAGGCTAGCGTGGTCCATGCCGTGTAGGCATCGCTATTGTAGTTATTCGAACATAATATGGTTCATGAGTAGCTGAGGACAACTATAATTATGTATGCGAGCTGAGATTCGCCCACGCGAAATAAGAAAAAGTGATATATTCGCCTCTGCACGTATTTGAATTTTGGTTTCGATCAATGAATGAAACCATCCGATGTATACATCATTCCCTCACATTTTTCATTCTCAGAATTTGAACCCGTGTCATTTAATCATTTCAGATAAAGTCTGCGTCTGCAGATAGTAAAATTATTTCAACTTATAGTCTTTATGTCATACGAAAACGGTATGAAAAAGCTGTGTATCTTTTGGAGGATTGATTGTGAGTACGTAGCGTTCGGGCGACCGAGCCTTTGGTTTCCAATAAGGCTCGTATATACCGTAAGGATCCGTACATACATATATACCTACATCCTATATGGTACAGATTCGTGGGCGTCGGTTTCGGCCTGCGCCGACGCCGCACATTTTACCAACCGTAAAAAGTTACTAGCACACCGCACCGCAGTGCTGCGATCCTTCTTTTTTTGTTCTTTCTATCTCTCCTTTTTTATTTTTCATAATTCACAAATGCTCGTAATACACGCTAACCTATTACGTGTCGTACGAAAAATGTCTTGAATCTGCACAGGACTCGAGGCCAAAGTTACAATCGATGACTTCTCTCTTGAATACGGATTAAAATACTGATGGAAAAGAATTTAATTAAATTTAACGTAATTAGAATAGAACGTCCAGGCGAGCGAAGCGTGCCTGGAATTGGATTCTAATTAAATAATTAGAGATCGTTTGTCATATATTTTTACAAATGAAGAAACCAACTTCACCTTGTTTTGAAATCGAATATGTAGAATAAATAATTCAACATCGGATTAATTCTATTTCGCTTTTCGATGGTTCCTTAATCGAAGCGATACGACGTTCAATTTTTCATGTTCTATCCCAAAAATTGATGGCTCGGTTTAACATAATCATTGTAGACTCTGAGAAATTGATTTTAGCAATAATTGGTGTGAAAATTTGCCAATTTTCATGTGATTGAAAGATTGAAAATAATTTTGGGCACCGAGTGTGTCGAGTTGGTGTATTTTGCGGGGGGGTTGGCAAAACTGCGTGACGTCGTAGCTCCATGTACGGCTCGACCAATCAGAGTGCTTAGCAGGGCGTTGCTCTCCCCCACTATGCGTCGATTTCGAGGCTTGAAAATCTGTAACGAGCACCGGTGCCACCGCATTCGCATAAACGCTTCTTGGCTCTCGCGACGCGTACGAGCTTTCAGTTGTCAAGTTGAAAAGAGTTGAGAAAAAACCGACAGATCAACATGAGGGAAATCGTGCACATCCAAGCTGGTCAGTGCGGAAACCAAATTGGAGCTAAGGTAAGCCTTTTTAATAGGCGTTATTTATTTATTTCTAATCTCAATAATGCTGGGTTTTGTCAAAAGCCGGGTTCCTTTTTGTTCGGCCCCTGAAAACGGTGACGTGTTTTTTATTCTTTCTTTCTCTTCAGCCGCTTTGTCTAGTCGAGGTTTTGTGTATAAAGGCGTCAGTGTTAGAATGCGACCAGTTAAATTCGAGTGCATGCTTTGTGAAGTGATAAGTTGAAATAATTCCGAAACGCATCGAGTGGACTGCAAAAATTAAACAATGCTCGGAATCTGTAGAAACACCGTTGGGATAGCAACACCGAATCAACTCCGTGATTCTATGGCAAAAATAAAGAAAGAAAAAAGATTTGAAATAAAAGGGGACCTTTATCTGACATTTTTACTCGAGAAGTAAACAATAAAATTCAATCCTTAGTAACAGATATTATCGCGCAATCCATCTCTGTCCAGTAACACTGGCAAGAGCACAATAATTTCTACATTATCGCATCATTCCCCCCTTCCCCATTCCAATGGACGCCACGAATTGTTGGAACTGTTGAGTTGGCTGTCATGGCGACAGCGCCGGCCGGCGTAACGGTTTTTTTTCTCATGGCCGGCGGGTGTATGTTCGATTATTTCTTCAGGGTCGTTCGATTTGTTAAATACCGGAAAATATAGCACGCTGCTTTTCCTCTACATTTTCTAACCAGAAATTTCGATTTAAATTCGATTTAATTCAAAGAATTCGTGTACGAATGCAAGATAGGGTGTGGCTGCACAATCACGGATGCGACATTCTAGCATCGAGCGGTTGCGCACGCAGCTTCCATGGTCGTTAACCGACATCTACACAACACGGCAACGATCTCCTTCGTTTCGTGCTGCTATCTGGTAATAAAAATGCGCGGAGAAATCGAGAGAGAAAAAGATGAATAGATTGTTCGATGTATTGAGATGAAAAGAGTTGAGCACAGGGTCGTTCTTCCCGCGCTCTCGCTTCGTTGATTACCGAGCAAGGAACATTTAAACACGTTTAATTTTGAGCCGGTTGGCGTCAGTCCGGCGTTCTCACGTGCTATTTGCATTTCTCTCTCATTAATTTAACGTCAGCGGCGTATTTTGACAAGTGGCGATTTCGTGGCTTCAAGCAAAACCTGAACGACCATGTTATCTAACGATGTAACGGAGACCACGCGATGCTAAGCTTCTCTGAAAAATTATCAGATTAAAAAAAAGCAAAGATCTCAAAAAAAGAGGGACGGAAAAAATACGAGCGTCTGATAATCACCTTGTTGTCCATAGGCGTCCGAGCGAAATAACGTCATCGTTACTAATTGCTAACAGGGATTTAGAATAGTAAGTTTTAGTACAAGGCCGCCGAGCCTCCAACCGATGAAAAGAACGCGTGACGTGAGAAAGACAAAAACTAACGTCTTGTCATCATAGAACTTAATTTTCATATTTCAGAAAAAAAAGTCCATTTGTGTCGACGGATATTACATTGAACTTTTGAAACTATGTCGGGATTCTGGTTAAAATTTTGCTGGTTCCTCCCCTAGCGCAGCTGTTTACTGAGGACAAAGAAGGCCAGGTGTTGGTAGCTGAGGGTTCAATTTTTTCCGTTACCCGCTTTCAGTCTTACGATAATTTAGTCCTTGTAAAAGTTGAGCTCTTATGTGCGAGTAAAACATTGACTTGCACGATTTTTTCCCTATTTTTCTTTTAAATGGCTCGTTGCATTGATATGACAACTAATTGACTGATGCAATAATATTACATACAATCTCAAATTAGCGCCAGCCAAGTTCTTATCCGTCAGATAAACTCGTTTCTCGAACGTCATCGCATAACAATAATTATTCGAATGCTTGGAATTAAATTGATCACCGAGCTAACGCAGATTGCAATTCTAATTAGGCGATTCAGTTTTTTCTTTTATTTTATTTTTCATCTGCAAATGTTCAATATTTGATCAATTCTTTCAATACCTTCGTTGAGCTTTTCTTTTTTGGATACGCATTTGACTGGGAGAGGGGTGTTGCATAAATATCGCGGAGAAATGTCGATATATCTGTACAGCATATAATATAAGGAGATAACGTTCACCTGGGCTGATGCTAATTACCTGTTATGGCAATATCGCCATCATCTCTATATATAGCGGTGACATTGGTGACTCATGTCTACTTTATTATTCCAGGGCGGTAGTAGAGGGGGATGACGACGTCCCACCGCGATGATCATATATGGTCAGCCGTTAAGCCATAACCGAGTTACCTAATACCAAATTTATAAGGAAATCGCGTAATTGATTTACCTCTGCGACAAAAAACAAAAAAAATTTAAATCCATTCCTGATTTGACCCCGTTACCGATTCGATCCAATAAGGAGTTGCTTCGCATTCGTTAAACTCGTTTCTCTCCTTTTTTTCTCTGTCTCTCTCACGGGAATTTCATAACTCTGATATAGAACGTTTTTCCATACCGATTTTTGCGAGATTAAATTATGGACGCTGCATTTTCTGATGATTACCCGAGATTCGCATTTCTCTCCTCTGCAGCGGTGTCGTTGAACTCAGTCAGTCGAAGACGCTCCGTTGTTGCCCAGTCGAGTGTGTCTGGTTCGTTGGTTGGTTGGCCGGTAGCTCCGGCTGGCTACCGAGCGGATGAATAAATCGCTAATTAAATTTAATTTACCGTCCGCAAATGAGCGGCTTGGTTCGCGGTGTTATTTACATTTATATGAAAATATATTTTAGCAGATAATTGCATTTGTTAGATTACAAGCGCTATAGTAGACGAAGAAAAAAACCGGTGCCTTTGTGCTCTGGATGTTATTCCATTGAAATGATTTGTTTATGTAATAATGGAATTATTTAATTCGCTGATTTTTTTTCATAAAAACAGTATCTAACGATCCCTTTTAAAATTTTCAGTTTTGGGAAATAATCAGTGACGAGCATGGAATTGACCCGACCGGCGCCTACCACGGAGACTCTGATCTTCAGTTGGAGAGGATCAACGTCTACTACAATGAGGCATCCGGTGGAAAATACGTTCCTCGCGCCATCCTAGTTGATTTGGAGCCCGGCACCATGGACTCGGTTCGCTCAGGTCCATTCGGTCAAATCTTCCGCCCCGACAACTTCGTCTTCGGACAGAGCGGAGCCGGAAACAACTGGGCCAAGGGTCACTACACCGAGGGTGCCGAGCTGGTGGACTCCGTCTTGGACGTCGTGAGGAAGGAGGCTGAAAGCTGCGATTGTCTTCAAGGTTTCCAGCTTACCCACTCCCTTGGCGGCGGTACCGGATCCGGAATGGGAACCCTTCTGATCTCAAAAATCCGTGAGGAGTACCCGGACAGAATAATGAACACCTACTCTGTCGTTCCTTCACCAAAAGTATCCGACACTGTAGTCGAACCCTACAACGCCACCCTCTCGGTTCATCAACTGGTCGAAAACACCGACGAAACTTATTGTATTGACAACGAAGCATTGTACGACATCTGCTTCCGTACCTTGAAACTATCCACACCAACCTACGGCGACCTTAACCATCTCGTATCCCTCACCATGTCTGGAGTTACCACCTGCCTCAGATTCCCGGGTCAGCTGAACGCCGACCTTAGGAAACTCGCCGTCAACATGGTACCCTTCCCTCGTCTTCACTTCTTCATGCCTGGATTCGCGCCCCTCACATCTCGCGGCAGTCAGCAATACCGCGCCCTCTCTGTCCCCGAACTCACCCAGCAGATGTTCGATGCCAAAAATATGATGGCAGCTTGTGACCCGCGACACGGAAGGTATTTGACGGTGGCGGCTATCTTCAGAGGAAGAATGTCGATGAAGGAAGTCGACGAACAGATGTTGAACATCCAAAATAAGAACAGCTCGTACTTCGTTGAATGGATCCCGAACAACGTAAAGACCGCAGTTTGCGACATCCCACCCCGTGGATTGAAGATGTCAGCCACCTTCATTGGTAACTCCACTGCCATCCAAGAGCTGTTCAAGAGGATCTCAGAGCAGTTCACCGCTATGTTCAGGAGGAAAGCTTTCTTGCATTGGTACACCGGTGAGGGTATGGATGAGATGGAATTCACTGAGGCTGAATCCAACATGAACGATCTGGTCTCTGAATACCAGCAGTACCAGGAGGCCACCGCTGACGAGGACGCCGAGTTCGACGAAGAGCAAGAAGCCGAAGTTGACGAGAACTAGGTCTCCCTATACCTAGCCCTATAGATCTGATCCCAGCATCTTTCCTATTGTCCTTTTCCCTCCCGGCGCCCCTGTCCCAACGCTTTATTCATACTTGTGTTTTCGTTAGATCGTTTTCTTACGGACCGTATATCGACCATGACAGCAGCCAGGCCGCGCGCTTTCCTTATCATTTCCCACCACCATTACCACCTTCACCTAAGCCGGACAATGTCAACGAATTGTTAACAACCGTTGGTAGAATGTTTGCGGTAAAATTGAATGCTGTAATGTGTTTTTTGTATTTTGATTGTTTTCTATATGGTAAACAATATAAAAAAGAAAGAAACAGCAACAACAAATAATAAGAAAAAAGAAACAACAACAAAAAGTACTGTCTTTTGAATAATTTGTTTTTTCATTCTCGATAGTTATTTCTTATCTTACAATTTACCAAACGCTAGTTAACGTATTTAGAAGGCGCGCTTTTACCAGCCAGCTTAGTATCTATATTTTCGATTGCTGTTGAAATTGATTGTTTTTCTTTTCTTTTTCTTTGTGGTATTTTAGTTTTTATACAAATGTAATTGTACACATATTGTCGCGACTCCTCTGTTGTAAAACCGTTGGCAACACATTCCGAATAAAAGTATATAGGTATCGTTACGACTCTTGTAACAAAGACTGACGCCTTGTGTTTAATTCTTTATCTCGTTTAGTTCTCTTCATCTTTTATCTGTTCTTCATTTTTTATGATTTTCCTTTTTTTTTGGTTCATTGAATGAAGGTCAAATTATTTCTGGTTGTGTAGCGCGTCTTGTATTCATCCTCCAATGTGTAAAGTCATCTGCGAGGTTGCCACAATCTTATAATAAATTATTATGAAATAAAAGTACTTTTTATTAACACGTACTACGTACTTATTAGTAAGTATCTCTGTCATGATCACCTTATACCTGATTTTTTCCTATTCACATAGTTATCATTCCGATTTCAAAAACAAAAGTCGAGAGTCATACTTGTAATGAGAGTTAATGAGCGACGAATCATCATTTCAAATATGTGTTGTGCCTACAATTTTTTCTCTTTCAACACTTTCGTCTAAATAAATATTCATGATGTCTAGGTATTGGTTCAGCATATATCAACAGAAACCGAATTACTCATTTTGTATTAGGTTCTAGGATTATCACCTTTAGTTACAGCAACTCCTGGCAGAATCGATAGAAGAGGTATGCGTTACGCGTGCGCGAGGTACGTAATAATTATATGAATTATTATATGAATTATAATGTGATGTCCTAATCTATAGCAAATATTTAAAAAATGAACATTCACGGTTTAGAGCTTGTGATTCGGGTCTACAAAAATTGATGAGAGAATTTTCCGATTGGTTCTTATGTACTCAGAATTTACAAGCCTGGGAATCGCTTCTGCATATTATCAGTACATCTCATGCGAAGCGGTACCGTACAGAATTTCATAGTAACTAGATTATTCATCGAATCGAGACAGTTAAAAGTTAGCTAACGGTTATAATATTCTGCAGACCCGACAGTTAATGATATAAAAGTTTGAGTTCGTTCTTATATCACTTCGCATTCATAGCATGGGTACAATATACCTACCTACAATGAACTGGTATAATAAATGAGAAACGAGATTAGATTCAGAATTTTTGTTAGCTAATTAACCGCTGATGACCTTGATTTGTTAGTAACGCCGCTGCAATTAGATAAGTTTTCGACGACTTAATTCAACCGTTGCCTTCGTATTTCCATCGTAGATATTGCGGGGTATGAAAAATTCGTCTTATTTTCGAAATCCTGCACCCATCTTTTTTATACCTCATAAAAAATGCGATACGATAACAGTAGCGATATTTGATCCAAACATCTCTGGGTCCGTAAGTTCTGAAGAATTCCTTTTTTTCACAAATTTGCACATTGAAGTGTTGGAAGAAGAGTTCAAAATTTGGCACTACTATTGAGTAGTTTTTTTTCGTGGTGCAGCGTGATACGAATATTTGGAAAAATTCAACAAACTCCCAGTACAGAAATAATTCCGTAGAACATTTCGAAGATTTATGTGTTTCAGAAATTACGAGCGATTTGGTAGAACTCAGAATGCTATACAGGAATCTGTTTGAGCTATCTAATTAATTATTTCGATAACTCAGCTGGTATGAAAAATGGATGAATTGGATCAAATTCATAATATTCAAACACATTTCCTTGCAGAAGTGATACCAGATGATACTTTTTCTCACGCCTGCACGTCTTTTACCCTCATCCAGTTAGGAGATCGAATCATATATGTTCTGGGGTTACAACTCATCATTTTTTTTTCTTCAGCGTTGTTGCCGACAAAAATTCATTCTCAGTTTGTGCAACTTGTAGGAAAATACACGCGCACAGTAAGGCCTTTAAAAGTTACGGCTTGAAATTTCGACAAGGGTGATGTTTCGCGAAGATAAAACGAATCTCCGTCTTCAGTTTGTCTCTCTCATCCGTTCACCCATTTGTACTTCTGTGTGCCGATGAGTGTAATGATATGTAGTTTAATGTTTTGTGAAATTCTACAGAACGACCCAATTCTCGGTTTTCCTAACACAAAGTATCCCATGGTAGTCTGCTCTGTGCAGACTTACATGTGAGCTGAGCCGGTTAATCTCGTTTTTATTACTTTATCTTATATAATTAATCTAACGATTAAACCTCATTATGGTAAAAATACCGTCTTTGTAATCCTCCAATTCTTTTCGCTCGTTAAACGATGCTTCTTCTGACCAGGAAATATTCATTGACATTGCTGTTCGAATGAATTATCGCGTGACATCGGGCTTACACTATATGAAGATGAGCACCGTCAGAATAAGACAATTATTTCTCTTTTTCTTTTCCTCGATCTCCTTTTCTGCGCAGATTAATTAATTGCCCATAGTTTATAATTACGACGCGGCCGATCGATTTCAGATAAATAGATTCCCTCTTCTAGACCAGTCAGAATCGTGACCGCAAAATATAGTGAGCCGTCCTTGAAATATGACTACGAAAAAAGACGCGGGGTTCATGGATCTAGTTTCAGCTCCTTTCAATTGGATAATAATCGTTATAGTTCCATTTACACAGCAGTCAATTTCAACGTTTCCGCCAAAGGATATTCGAACTCCATACGTACCTACGTTGAACAATTTTTTGTTCAACTTTACACATATGAATCACGCAATACACGGAAACGTCAAGACAATCCCAAAGTACAAAAAAAGATTGAGATTATTTGGAGCAATAAAAAATATGCAGTCTGCGCATAACATTTTTTACACACAAGGAATACGTTACCCATATTTAAGCTTCATGCGAATAGAAGGTTGACATTCAGCACACGTTTCTAAACATTGCGAAATGAGTAGAAGCCTCTCGTGCCGTTGACTGAAGCTCGTGTGTCGATAAGGTATAATCATAATACTGTCCATCAAGCATCATGATTCATAATCTTTTCTACCCACCGATCTTCGAATTTTTCGGAGAGCTTTCCCTCCAATTTTCGATTTACGCGGTTTTTTTTTCGGTCTGATTATATGAATGAATTTTTACTCTCCGTACTCAACCGGATGCCGCATTCAATTCTTTTGATAGAATTTTCATTTCCTCCTGACCGAAGAAGGAAGTCCTCGTCAAAGGATGTGCGGCGATGACCGCAGCTTCAGAGGATGGATGGCGTTGTACGAAGATATTGATTAAAATAAGTATGGTTTCACAATGATTACCTGCTGACTGACCAACCGATACTTTACTTCTGTTGATAGGATACACGTTCTTTTTTTTGCGCCCACTTCACGGGCTTCGGGTTGACCCGCGATGCTCATCGAAAAACCACCCCTAACTCCACTAAGTCTAAGTCTAATAACAACGACACCCTGCACACATTGAAGTACAGATCTGCAATTTTTTATTTTACTCCGGTAATGGCGCAAGAAAAAAATAAATAACAGAAAATGTAGAACTATTGTGAAATTTTGAAATTTGTGATTCGTTTTTATTAAAAATCTGCGATTCATGCATTGTCATTGAAAATATGTCAAGTGAAAAAAAAAAATCTGTAGATGAAAAAATGGAAAATGGCAGACTTGTGAAGTGTTTAACATATCACCGTGCCATTGACTTTTCAAATTCTAAGCCCGAGAGATTAAATCAAAGCCTTAGATTATATTGACGCATCAATTGCGTCAGTAATCTTGATAAATAAAACCATTTACATACGATATATTTTTCTTCGGTTTGTCTGGCAGTGCGGGTAGTCTGATGACCATGAGCCAAACAGCATCTTTCTTTGATCTCTTCGTACAAGTCTTACAGCAGGCAGAGTCGCATCAAATTCTTGACCCAATTAATACTAATTAGAATATTACCCTCAGTGCAGTATGAAGGGACAAATTCCTCCGATTAACTAATTCGTTATGTCAAAGCAAAGATTCTGAAGCCGCAGGAGTTACAGTCCACAACATACTGACAATAATTGAATATAAACATAATATTTCATGGTCATGTATGAGAGGTCGTGTATATCGCTGGAAATGCCCTACTCACAGAGACAATGCGATAACAATTTTAACCCGGGACCGGGAATCTCTCCACAATACGGAAAACCACATTGTTTTTCCGCCTTGGGAATAACACGATCGTTTAACACCACCCAGGAAGATATCTTTTGTGTGGCTCACGACCAACAAAATTGGGAACTATGATTGACAATAAAAAAATGGAAATCATCAACTTCTAAATCGCTGCGGGTTTTCGCATAATCAGATATACAAGTGCATCATTCTGTGGCTTATTTTCGCGTAGTTCGATACTCTGATTCATGAAATTTTCAAATTATTATTTTTTGAGCTTCCGTTCCGCTTGAATTCCGTAGACTTCTTTGAATCCGTTGTTGCCGCTGGAGGGGATGGCTGACGATCCGTCCGCGTCTCGGCGCCTGATGTCGCGGCGTCCCAGGGAGTGCAACAACGTTGAAGAGACTTCAGTTCTTGCCAGCAGCCACTCGCATTTCGTCCCCGCACTTGCTCGTCCACACTTCTCGCGTTACTCAGCGATCTCTCCGTTTCTTCAGACTTATCAAACAGATCGATTTCAAACACCAAAAGCAACTTTACGAACTTACAAAGATATCTCCAAACACCACGGCGTATATTTCGGTCTCTCATCGATAAAAGGAAGGAAAGAAAATCAAAACTCGTTTAACAACAAAGAGAAAGAACCGGAAGAGGAGGCAAAGAAACGGGAAATTAACACAAGACATAAAAAGAAGCTCGAGAATGAGGGAGATCGTTCATCTTCAGGCCGGACAGTGCGGAAATCAGATCGGAGCCAAGGTAAGTCGAATTTCAACTCCATCCCCGTATTTGAATTTTCGCGCGCGCGAAAATTATATTTTTCATTATATTTGAGCGATCCGTTCGGGATAAGGAATTATAAGCCCATAGAATGGAGTAAGTGTAGTTGAGATTTATAAATTTTCTTATTTTGTTACCATGCGGTTAGTTGACAAGATCATATGTACCTTTCTCGTTCTATTTCGAGTTCTTTTTTATTCTTATTATGGTCTCAATTTCGTTTGTTTTATTTTGTTCTCTACTCGTCATTCGCACGGCTTGCAGTATAGTTATACTCACATACGACCCTGCAGAAGTAACGACGCAGACCGGAAAAAAAATAAATAATCTAACCGGTACCTCTTAAACCGCAGACGGTACGCTCTGATTCTCTCTGACACGGCGACGACTCAAATCCAGAGATTTATACATTCAGGGCCCACAACTTCAACTAATATTTCAGATCGAGCTCAACTCAATCCTCAAACGATAATGCTGACTGTACAGAACTTCTTTTTTCATTTGAGAATTGCGCTAGGGATGTGAAGAATTCGAATAACGATTAGCGGAATCGATTAAATTCGTTGGATGAGTATTTGACGCAGCCTTTTTCTACCGCTGCACCTCGAAAACCGTAAATTCCAGTGACGAATCGTTGGGTCGCTTGCAAAATATTGACGTTGGAAGGTGATGCGTGCATGCATTTGCTTAATTGCGTCGAGCTGCATCCATATCGTATCGACCCGCAGCACAGAGAAATAACGTGTATATTGCGGCGGTAATCCGCTTGGCGACAGCCACTATGCAAGGGCCTTCTGTGTCTCGTTGAAAGAAAAAGGTAGAAAAAAAAACAGAAAAGAGAAAATTTTGTATATCTATGATCCGATGGATCGTGTTTCCGTGACAACTTGGTAGACAGTATTAGTCAACTTCTTGGAATTGCCCGAGGAGAGATGATAGCGCACATTTTTTTAAGTATTTATAAATACGATAAGCGTGCGGTTATCTCTGATTGTGAGTAACGAAAATGATTCCAAAGAAAGCGTGCCTCATTGTTACAGGTATTCTATTTTTGGGAGTGGTAAAAAATCGCCTGACTTTTTCAGCTATCAACTAAAGATTTTTTAATTTGATGAGATACGAATTCCCTTCCGTCTCCCCCTACCGCCGTCCCAGCTTTTCTTGCTCTGCACGCAACCATCATAGTACGAATTGCGCTAACGCTAAAGTTTAATGAACTTTTCGCGAATTACTTAGAGTTACTGCGCGAACAAGTGACTCAGACCTCCTCATGGATGATGCACGAAAGGGGGGAAGTGCTCGATTGTTATACTCGCACGGAGACGCGTCTATTGCGAGGAATAAAAATAATTATCCCAAATTGACCTCTCTCTGTCTCGCTATTCTTTTTTACTTATCTCTCTGCAAGACGCCTGATCCGGGCAGGCAAAATTAACCGCGACAGGGGGGACCGTTTACCGATAAAAATTTAAACCGAGCAATTGCACGTGAATACCAGCCAAAATTCTTCCGCATTTTTTCTCTCCTTAATTCCTTTTTTCTCCCCGGCTGTAATCGCGAATTCGATAGATGAATTTCTCTTGCTTTCGAATCATCTCTTATCGGTCTCACATATCCATGAAAAATAATTACCTAATTACTTCCTGCTTCTTTGATTATCTTTTTTCTTTTTTATCCTCACTTTTTTCCTTCCGGAAAAGATGAGCTCGGTACTGTGCCATGTGAACCCTTAAAAATGGAGTTTTTTACACGGGCTTCTTTGTGCTCGACGAAGTCGAATCCCTGGGAGTTAAGTCAGAGCTGCGTTGACCATAAGGCGACCGTGTGGCGTGTGACACATAGCGGAATATGAGTATTGTATGTATAATCATCGTCAGCGGCTATGTTCAGGCTGTACTTTTTACATGGATGGCTGAAATAACTTCATTTTTGTATGTGCTGCACGTGACAACGTTCCCTGGTGTACTCAACCGCGGCAATATGC
Source organism: Athalia circularis (assembly GCA_963978495.1). Taxonomy (NCBI): domain Eukaryota; kingdom Metazoa; phylum Arthropoda; class Insecta; order Hymenoptera; family Athaliidae; genus Athalia; species Athalia circularis. The sequence continues at coordinate 29,816,308 of OZ021700.1, read as the reverse complement.
CTTTCGTTAATTATTCACAATTCAGTAACGATTTTAACGAGACCCAGGCGTTGAACTCACTCGTTATAACGCGAGACCCAGACGCATAATACTTACCGTTTACCTACGAGTGAATCGATACACCGGAAAATCACCTGTGAACAAAAAAAACAAAAACATACACATAATCGGGAAAAATAAGAAATGAACGAAAAATTATTAAGCATCGTGCGAAAGAATTGTAAGCATGACACGGATCGAATCGAGAATATTATAAAATAAATGAATATTATACGATGTTTTTTCTTTTTTAAGTGGCAAGCTACGCATTCTTACAGATTAGGTATGTATACACAAGAAATGAGGAATCGACATTTATCGTTGGCTGAGCACAATCCTTGATTTTCCGCATGACAGGCTTTACGATCGTCCCGCGAAAAAGCTAAGCGTCTCGATCTACTGTGAAGCAATCATTCGATCATCCAACTAAAATTGAATATTAGGCTTCGCAGAATAAAAAGAATAAAAAATTCGTTTCAAGTTGAAAGAAAAAAATGCAACCGGAAGTTGATAATACAATTATAGATACATACTTGTTAAAAATCCGTGCTCTCAGACTTGGATGATCGCATTTCCGGTTTAAACCAATTTCGCTGTGGTATAATATCCAATAGTTAATTTTATTCAAATGTATTTATTTCGCGGAACGAAATGCAGATCGGACGAATAACCGTTCGCCGAGAAGGTGACCCAGAGGCAATTTTAGGAAGCATGATATACCCGTGGCAATTATACCATAATTACTAGATTATTATTCAGGAATATGTAAAAATAAGTCCGGGTCTCAAGCAAAGCCCAGTAAGAAGTGCAGTATTTTCGTCCAGATTTACAGCGAGGCCCATATCTCGTCCTCGGAATCCATACGGAGCTCGTAGTCCCGACGGTCGTAGTTTATAAATAGAAAAAAGAAAATAGTAAAAGACACGAAGCTGAAGTAAAACAGGGAATAATGTCGGTGCGGTGGTCGTGGCTGAACTCGAGGGGCCCAAAAACCGAGCCAAGAACCCAGAAGACTCTGCGACAAATGCAGCCACGTCTATTTACGTCACGGAGATAAATTACCGCTCCTACCCTCGGGCCACGGCGGCATTTTTGTGCTCGTGGTTGATACGATCCCGAAAGTCCTGAAAAACACGTTGCATTATGGCGAGTGCGAAACTTGAATATAATTTAGAAATAAATAATTTTTTCAGTTCTGGGAGGTCATCTCCGAGGAACATGGCATCGACCCGTCAGGAATCTACCACGGAGACAGCAACCTGCAGCTCGAAAGAATTTCCGTCTACTACAACGAAGCGTCAGGTGAGAATTGTCAGATTTCGATTTTGATTTCTTCCTCCCATTGAACTCGTGAGATACTCGTTCTGTAGAATTGAAAATCATATCTCTCGAGTCTTCGTTCGTTGTGCATTTGTCTCTGGCGGTGCAACGGTTCTTAGCGGTTAGCGACGTCTCTTCGTCTCGTTTACTCAAAAATAGATTTCCCCCGGAGTGTAGTCGCGGGTCGGTGGCACGGCGTAGTTACCCTGTAGTTGGAGAGGCCGCAACCAGGATCCTAGCGATCACCGAGTTTTTAAGGGAAATAAAAGAAAAAGGAATAAGCGTATCTCTCAGCCGCAGAGATGCGACTAGAGGCCCCTGGAGAGAAGAAACTGATAGGCGAAGCAGGAACCTCGTTAGGTTGTGACTGAAATAACTTTTCATGCAAGTATTAGTGTCACCCTAGAATGCGATAGCGCTGCACATGAGTGACTAGGAAGTGGTTTGAAAACAGAAATATATCCTAGAGGAATAAAAAAACAAACTATGCCTAGCTCACACCATTAGGAAAGGGAAAAAAACTGGGAATTTTATTATACCGCAGCTATGCTTCTTTTCACCCCCTCTACAGATAGCCAAACATAGCCGATTTCCGCCGGGAAATAAATTGCGCTAATGGTTTTCAATAAGACTAATAACTGCTATGGTTGATTTGTATTCAAGATTCGCCACAGTCGACGCGTCCGTTTATTGACGTAGGAGAAAAAACCACGTGAATAAATTTCGGAAGGCGATGAAGCATCGTAAAAACGATCCCCGAACTAATAGCCGGAGAAACATGAAGAATAGGCTTTTAAATATATCCTTGGAATTTCATGACCGTGCCTTTTTTTAAACTCGGTATTGGTTCAACGACGCAAACTTGGACTATTATTAGAACGCGCTTCGGGCGGCTAAATTAGTTTCCCTAAAAGTCGCGTTGGTCCACTAACACTCGATACTTTCGTACTCCCCTGTCTGTGTACGAATCAACTTACCAGCTGTTTGTTAGCTCGCGAGTCTTTGTCAACGTTTCACTGCAATCTACATGCGGGACACGTGCAATTTGCCTATGGTCTTCCCTTCCAACACAATCGCGGTGCAACGTACCAACAAAGTATAATGACAATAAGTATACTTTTACACCATTGTATCCGAAACGTAAAACGTACGGTATACTCCTCATGCGGCAGGAACGAATTGAGAACTTCCGGAACCCCGTGTTTTTTTTTTTTCGTTTATTTCATTTCTGTCACCGACGATCGATTAATTATTTATTTCTAATTTTGGTTTCAGTCGCGACATCGACTAATGGCGGAAAATACGTTCCTCGTGCGATTCTTTTGGACTTGGAGCCCGGAACTATGGATGCCGTTCGTTCCGGTACTTACGGAAAACTTTTCCGTCCCGACAACTTCGTCTTCGGTCAAAGCGGAGCGGGTAACAACTGGGCAAAGGGTCATTACACGGAGGGTGCAGAACTGGTGGACGCGGTTTTGGACGTCGTCCGAAAAGAGTGCGAGAACTGCGATTGTCTTCAGGGTTTCCAGCTGACTCATTCCCTCGGGGGAGGCACCGGTTCCGGAATGGGAACCCTTTTGATCTCCAAGATTCGCGAAGAATATCCAGACCGGATAATGAACACCTATTCCGTAATGCCGTCGCCAAAGGTTTCAGACACTGTGGTCGAACCTTACAATGCGACGTTGTCGGTTCATCAACTTGTCGAAAACACCGACGAGACGTACTGCATAGACAACGAAGCGCTCTATGACATCTGTTTCAGGACTTTGAAGGTCTCGAATCCGTCTTACGGTGACTTGAATCACCTCGTGTCGTTGACCATGTCCGGCGTTACAACGTGTCTCAGATTTCCCGGACAACTGAACGCGGATCTGAGAAAACTTGCGGTCAACATGGTCCCGTTTCCAAGACTTCATTTCTTCATGCCCGGATTTGCGCCACTCACATCTCGCTCTATGCAGCAGTACTCGGCATTGTCAGTGCCTGAACTTACCCAGCAAATGTTTGACGCCAAAAACATGATGGCAGCTTGCGACCCGAGACACGGAAGATATTTGACGGTAGCTGCGGTCTTCAGAGGAAGAATGTCGATGAAAGAAGTTGACGAGCAAATGCTCAGCGTTCAGAACAAGAACAGTCCATATTTCGTCGAGTGGATACCAAACAATGTGAAGACCGCGGTTTGCGATATTCCACCGAAGGGGTTGAAAATGTCGTCAACTTTCATTGGAAACACGACTGCGATTCAAGAACTGTTCAAAAGAATTTCTGAGCAGTTTACCGCCATGTTTAGGAGGAAAGCTTTCCTGCATTGGTACACTGGAGAGGGTATGGATGAGATGGAATTCACTGAAGCTGAATCAAACATGAATGACCTTGTCTCCGAGTATCAACAGTACCAAGAAGCCACTGCGGAAGAAGACTTTGAACCAGAGGAATGCGGCGATGATTTTGAGACCTGCGAACAAGAGTGAAGATTTTCGAGAGCGAGATGAAAGTTATTCACTACTTTTTACAGCAAAACCAGATTCACACCGATTAAAAAAAAAGAAAAAAATAATTTGATACGAACGTCCTAATACACCTTAGTCATATTTATACATTAAACGTACATTACTATAAATGCCTATAATAACGTAGTATTTGCTACTTTTCTAATTTTATATTCGAGTATAATGTTGATATAGATATTAGATAGATAAACGATGGGTAGATAAACGGATAGACGGAAGACTGAAAGATGAAAATTGTAAACATTTGCTGTGTTGGCTTGGGATTAGGATAGGATTTCTTTTAAAAACGATTGTATATTATCCCTTATGCGAGCACCAAAGGCTCTAACCAAAAATCTACTTGTGATTATTACACCGTATGCATAAATACGAGTTTCGCATTTACTTTTTCTCTATATTTTTTCTCGCTCTGGTGAACGAGGTGATTCCGAAGATCACTCATCACTCTATGCACCCGCTAATTCTTCACCCTCTTTCTCCTCTTCATTCTCTTCCCCCTCTTCACTTTCTTCTTCGATAAGGTCATTGTCGGGTTCTACCTCCTGGTACTGTTGATATTCGGAAATAAGGTCCTGCACCGAATTAACCGAGTTGGTAAAATCTTCCTGATCCATTCCTTCAGTGGTGTACCAATGGACGTACGCTTTTCTTCTATACATCGCATTGAACTGTTCGCTGATTCTTTTCAATAGATCCTGAATCGCCGTGTTGTTGGACAGGGAGGTAGCGCTGGCCTTGAAGCCTCGGGGTGGGACCTCGCAGATGGCGGTCTTAACGCTGTTCGGTATCCAGCGTACGAAGTACTTGCTGTTTTTGTTCTGAACATTTAGCATCTGTTCCTCGACAACCTGAAATTTTATTTAGAAAATTAAGAACCCAGAATCAAAACTGCAAACTGTCGGAACTCCGACCGCACCTTGGTCGAGACGAGCCCTCTGAATATCGCAGCCACTGTCAAAAATCGTCCTTTAGACGGATCGCAAGCCGCCAGCATATTTCTTGGCTCGAACATTTGTTGGGTAAGTTCAGGAACGGAAGGAACGTAAAATGGGGCTGCACTACGTGAAGTGAGGGGTGCATAGCCGGGTACGAAGAAATGTACTCTTGGATAAGGTACCATGTTAACAAGAATTTTCCTCAAGTCGGCGTTCAATTGTCCAGGAAATCTGAGGCAGGTTGTGATACCAGCCATGCATGATGAGACGAGGTGGTTGAGGTCGCTGTATGTTGGTGATACGAGCTTCAATGAGCTCGAGCAAATCTCGTAAAGAGCTTCATTGTCCATGCAAATTGTCTCCTCGGTAATTTCCACAAGGTTTTGAAGTGTCAAGATCGCGTTATACGGTTCGACGACTATCTCCGACATTTTCAGGGACGGGATAATCGAATACGAGGTCAGCACGCGATCTGGATATTCCTCTTCCATTTTCTTCATTAGCAGGGTTCCCATCCCCGACCCCGTGCCTCCGCCGATGGAGTGTAAGATCTGAAATCCTGCACAAAAGGTCACCTTTTTCAAATTCTAGGGAATCGTAAGGAACTTATGAACCTTGAAGAAGGTCACAGCTTTCAGCTTCTCTTCGAATCAAATCCAAAGCCTGGTCAGCCAGTTCTGCGCCTTCCGTGAAATGACCCTTTGCCCAATTGTTCGCGGCACTAGCTTTTCCAGCTACGAAGTTTTCCAGCTTAAAAAGCTTCCCGTGAGATCCGGATTTCACAGAGTTCAAAGAGACTGGATCTAGGTCGGCCAGAATGACCCTGGGCGTGTAACTCCCGTCTGTAAATTGCGGACAGAACAAAAACGAGAAAATTCTACAGGCGAGAGTAAGTTATAAAAGAGAATAGCGTTACCAGTTCCTTCGTTAAAAAAGACGTTTATTCTTTCTAGCTGGAGATCAGACTCCCCACGGAATATTCCTTCTAAATCAACGCCGTGCTCGTCTACGACTATTTCCCAGAACTGTTTCAAGGGGTATAATTAAGTTATTTATTAATTCAGATCTCTTTGGACTCGTGAGGACGTTTTTTTTTTTACCTTTGTACCAATTTGGTTTCCGCATTGCCCTACTTGTAACTGTACGATCTCCCTCATGGCCTTAAGATAATTTAGACTTCAATTTAGATTTCCAACTTACGAATGGGGTTAAATTTTGAGCCGGAAAGTGTTTTTTGTTGGTGAGTTTGCCGTTAATGTCAGTGTGACTATGAAAAATAAATCAGACATCCGAAAGTCAATTTTCCATGGCAAGCTGAACGATTAAAGTAAACCAATTTTTTATTCAAAAAATCTATGTATGTGTAAGTTTGATAATATACAGGTAAAAACGTATCAAAATCTATGTAAATCGTGGAGTAAAAAATAAACGTGGATAAATAAAGAAAAATACAGCAAAATTGAAGACGATGAGTTACACAGCGTCACAAAATTGTTAACTTGAGCCTCAAAATGATGTTGGGTGAGGTCACGTTCGAATTTGCTTCTAGTTGTTCGATTGGTTTCTATTTTTCCTCAATCTCCTCTTCTTCTTCAAATTCACCGTCTTCCTCGGCGGTTGCCTCCTGGTACTGTTGGTATTCCGAGACGAGGTCGTTCATGTTAGATTCAGCCTCAGTGAATTCCATCTCATCCATACCCTCACCGGTGTACCAATGAAGAAAAGCCTTTCGCCTGAACATAGCTGTGAACTGCTCCGATATCCTTTTGAATAGTTCTTGAATGGCAGTCGAGTTCCCGATAAACGTTGCAGACATCTTTAAACCACGAGGTGGTATGTCACAGACTGCGGTCTTCACGTTATTCGGAATCCAGTCGACGAAATACGAACTATTCTTGTTCTGGATGTTCAGCATCTGTTCGTCGACTTCTTTCATCGACATTCTGCCTCTGAAAACCGCTGCTACGGTCAAATATCTTCCATGTCTCGGATCGCACGCAGCCATCATGTTTTTAGCATCGAACATTTGCTGCGTTAATTCAGGAACCGTCAATGCTCGGTACTGCTGGCTTCCGCGAGACGTGAGAGGTGCGAATCCGGGCATAAAGAAATGAAGTCTTGGAAACGGTACCATATTAACCGCTAGTTTTCTCAAATCCGCGTTGAGCTGTCCAGGGAATCGGAGGCAAGTTGTAACGCCGGACATAGTAGCGGATACCAGGTGGTTTAGGTCTCCGTAAGTTGGAGTCGAGAGCTTTAGAGTCCTGAAGCAAATGTCGTACAGAGCCTCATTGTCGATGCAGTATGCCTGATCGGTGTTTTCTACCAGCTGATGAACAGACAACGTCGCGTTGTAGGGTTCAACTACGGTATCCGATACCTTGGGCGATGGAACGACAGAAAATGTTGTCATTATTCTGTCCGGGTACTCCTCACGTATTTTTGAGATCAGAAGGGTTCCCATTCCGGATCCGGTACCGCCGCCAAGGGAGTGGGTAAGCTGGAAACCTTGAAGACAATCGCAGCTTTCAGCCTCCTTCCTCACGACGTCCAAGACGGAGTCCACCAGCTCGGCACCCTCGGTGTAGTGACCCTTGGCCCAGTTGTTTCCGGCTCCGCTCTGTCCGAAGACGAAGTTGTCGGGGCGGAAGATTTGACCGAATGGACCTGAGCGGACCGAGTCCATGGTGCCGGGCTCCAAATCAACGAGAATAGCGCGAGGGACGTATTTCGGACCACTCGCCTCATTGTAATAGACGTTGATTCTCTCGAGCTGGAGATCAGAGTCGCCATGGTAGCTACCCGTCGGGTCGATGCCGTGCTCGTCAGAAATCACCTCCCAGAACTAGAATAATTAAACTCTATTTAATATCCAACAGTGATGAAAACTCTAAAGCTGGTTGTCAATTTTGATCTGCTGAAATCCAGGAGCGATCAATCGAGAATGGCTAGTGAAAGTTTTTAAGAGATCATATCCGTATTATTCTTTTTGAAGATGTAGGATATAATTCGGGTCGGTAATCCATACAAAGTGTAACGGACCGGGTCGGTCCCCGCCGAATGCCGACCCCAACATGAAACTGACCTTGGCACCAATCTGGTTGCCACACTGGCCCGCCTGGATGTGGACAATTTCACGCATCGTTGGGCCGTTGATGTTTTAAAAGGAGATCTTCGCGGGTTTCTAACGAACGGCTTCTGCCTCGGGTTCAGGTGTCGAGGCTAGTTCTCTTCAGTTCTTGTCAAGAGGCGACGGTGATCGAAGGCGAGATTAGATGATATGCTACGTGCGCAAAATCTTACAAATCAACAAAAACAATTGATTGTCGCCTTTATTCTCCTTGGCAACATTTCGTTACCCGATAAAAAATAGGGGTGTCTATGGATTAGGTATTTAATGAGTACAGAATCAACTCCCGAATGGTTTTTTTTTTTTTTCTTATAAACGAAAGACAATATATTAAATGGAAAAATAAATACAATGTGTGCCTACAGCGATATAATACAAAGTCGTTAGAATTTATCTGTCGTGAAACGTTCCCGTTTGCTCGACCCTGTCGTCCTTCGTAGCGTCTCGGATTTCTGAACGCGTTCTGCATCCTGGCTCCATCAAATGCCGAAGGCAGGGTGTCGCTCAGACCTTTTCGTCTCCCCGGCATATTTCCGAATCGGATTCCGGGATTTCGTTCTCGTCGAGGTCGTCCTCTGGACACTGAAGACTGATCCTTGCTGCTTCCGGAACATCTTGAACAAGATCGCCCGCCGATTGACTTCCTGGTCGACCGTTCACCAGGAACCTTACAGGCATTTCCGTTTCTTCGCCCTCCTTCGGTCTTCTCCTGAAGAAATTTAGACTATTTTTGCGCTTCACGTTTTCGAAATGTAAAATTGAAATAACGTATTCGATACTCACGTCGCACCGGTGGGGCAAGACCAGAGTTTGAAGTCTGCGCCGAAAAGTTCCCCTTCCTCTATAGTTTGAGGAAGATGAATGTTGAGAGTTTCCGGCAAAAAGATGGATGTCAAGGCCCCGGCAACGCTCAAAGAACCCATGACGATCAGAGGCAGAACCCTGGAGTAAACTGCGAGGTGGACAATATAGGGAAAGGTGAGCAAGCCGATTCCCGCGATAAAGGAGGCGATGCCCATCGCTTGTGACCTGAGAACAGTCGGCAGTAACTCCCCGACGAAAACGTAAAAGACCGCGAATGACGCCGCGATCCCAAATTTTCCGACCATCGCAAGTGACACGGTCACCCAGACGGCGTCTGCGAAGAAATTTCAAATAGAGGTTTTGCCCTGGGCAGAATTTTTAAGGGAAAAAAAATTCATTCCCACCTTCCGGGACGAACATACAGGAGACGCAGGCGACGCCACCGAGTAACATCGTGAGGCAGAGAACCCAGCGTCTCCCTAATCTGTCCATCGCGTACCAAGTGATGAAGTATGATGGGATCTCGACGATGCCTCCTGTGCATTTGAATTTACGGGATTAAATTCGTTAGACTCTATCTAGGGAGAACAATATGCGTCTTAATCTCCCATTGACGTACCGATAAAAAACGCCAAATAGTCAGATACCCCTAAGTTGGTGGTGTTGTAGGAAAGGCCGTTGTAGACTACAGCGTTAGCGACCCAGTCGAACGCGAGAATGAAGAACTTTTTCCTGATGTTCGGGTTTCTGATCAGATCCATTGGAGTCGCGGAAGGAGGTGGGGGCCGGTCTTCGGCGCCGCCAAAATTTCTTCCATTGCAGGAGATGCCCTGCTTTTTCAATATGTCCATCTGCGAACAGCGGAAAGATTCAACGAATAAAAAAACTGCGTCGCTGTGACGGGGCAGTTGCGAACCGCACCTCCATCTTCCTCAAGAAGTTCGTTGGCACCGTTTTTCCGTTAACTTTTGCCATTCGCTGAACGATCACCTCCGCTTCGTCGATGCGATTTTTGCTCAGCAGCCAACGAGGGGACTCCGGAATTATCCAGTAGTAGCTGAAGAGCAGGACGAAGGGTACAGACGTCGCTAGAGACAAGGCGTACCAATTCCTCAGGAAATACCCCTGTGAAGAGTGAATTTCAAGTTTCGTTTTTGGGAATTACCGAATCACAGTCCGGATTTTGGAATCGCACTCACCAGCAGAGCTAAAAGGGACATCGCCGTTGCGAAGAACATGCAGATAACCATACCAGCAAAAGTCCTGTATCTGGGTCCCATCAATTCGAGGGCTGGAACGTGAGTTTTATTTTTAAGAGGGTAGCGGTGATTTTTTTTTTCCTACACATGCTAATCTCGATTTTGGGATAACGTACCCAGGATGAAGGGTATCTGGTAGATTGCGGGGAAGAATAGGCCGTTGACGGTCCTCAGTGCGGTGTAGATTACGTAATTGGGACTGAAACTGGTAGCGATCGATATTATCACCTCGAGAAAGAGGATCGCGAAGAAAGCAGTCCTCCGACCCCATTTGTCCGCTATCCATCCGAAAACGACGTTCCCAAACAGGCTACCGACGTAGAAAAACGTCGTTGACGTCGAGGGCCACCAACTGTTGTCGCATACCAGATCTAGCTATGTGAATATACAGTATTCGATGAAAAATATTTCATCGATGAAAGCGGAATCGGACTGAGAAATTCAAGGAGAGAAAGATGGGGAAGAAGTCTGTTTTTTTCAATCTTATTTGCGTGGTATGCGATGAGAATTTACTCTTGCTTTTTACGACGCCTACGCTGCCACAATTCATGTTTCTCCAAAGCAAATAGTACCAAGTAGTTTCACTAATTTCTTAAACATATTATGTATGGAGTAGCTGGTACACCGTAAGTGCTACTCATCGAAATTATTTCATGTTTGTTCAGACAATTCGTACAAGTGGCATTGTTCAGCTAGGGGTAATGGAGATATGAAAAAAGTAAATACGGAAGTGGGAGTGGAACGAATTTCAGGATCTCCATGATTAAGAAAGAAATAAAACTCAAAAGTACCCTGTGACTGTGACGGTTGAGCGGTCAAGGTATATCTGTAACGAGTGTAGGTGTATAATATGTAAGTTTGTGTATTTGAAGTTTGGCAGGAACTGACGCTGATTGCGGTGTATGTCCGGAGGATATCGTCGGAGCTGCGAGATTGAGGGTCAGAGTCGTGCGTGAACGATCTGAATGTACGGGCCAATGCATGGATCCGTACGTGGATCGATCCAGCCTCCCACACAGTCAACGCTGTCATATCTGCACCCAACTAACCGGCCACAATCTCGTCCGCATGTTTTTTACGTGCACGTATCTACGTATCTACGTCATATGTGAATCATTATGTGGTACGGATCCATCTGTAGCAATCACACCTAGATCCGAGTACTTGTGTTGGATCCGTGATATTTTTTGACTTTTTCTTTGATTCCGTTGAGTGTGATCACTCGTTCATGAAATTGCTAGAAGTCTATCATATCGATTTTGTATCTGCAATTCAATGACCACCCATTCACAGAATATTATGTCTTTCCGATAATCGATCCGCTCGAATTGAAAAAGATCGATAAGATGATGAAAATATTTTTGGGAATTATGCTATTAATTATATACGCTAACAGATAATAAATTGATATCATCGCGGAACGAAAGTCTCTCAAGTCTGTGAGACGAGGCAGCGAATATCGCGTATCGCAAATCGCGCGTTCGTCGTCGAGAAGTCCGAGAGTGTGTGGGTGGCTCCCACAGGGAGAGGTGTCCATCACCCTCGGTTGACAGGAGGAGCGTGCTCCCCCGTGGCTGCTTAGTCTATTAAGCTGCGCGCTACTCGTACGTCCGTCCATCCATCCATCCGTCCACATGCGTTCATCCGTTCGTTTGTCTCGCGATTTGAATTTAGCTTACGCGATTATCGTTCGCTTAGAAGCGCCCTATAAGCCACCGCTACAATTTGCCAATTCTTTTTCAAATCGCTGCTATATATCCCTCGTCAGATTTCACACGATCACAATTGCAATTATATTCGCGGTGATAGGACCGATCATGGAATGGTGATTTCTATCGTAGACAAAAATTCATTAATTTTAATCGCCTTTCCGTGTGGCCGTTAAAAATTACGAATTATCTGTCCCGCGGGACAACGATGTTTCTCATAACAGTCAACGTGGGCTACGAGAAGTCGTCGTGCTTCCGGTGCGTGGATTTATTAGGCCCAACTTGCGCGTTGGGTGGTAAGGGGGGGAGGGATCTTAGAATTGTTTCGAATCTTCGAATCATCGGTCGTTGTCTTCTGACTCTCATTTGCTGCATGCGACGCGTGGCTTTTGCCTAATTTTCTCCCCACTGCAGTTGCAGCTTGTCTTACAGAAATTTACGACCGAGTTAAAAAAAATTTTCTTGCAATCTATCGGAAATGACTCGATCATTTTCTTTTGTCCATACGAGTAATCTAGAATCTTTGCAGCTCTTCAGATCCGATGAGTCGGCGAGCTTGTTGTAGTGGCTATTCGTGGTCGGTATTAGGTACGGGGCTATGATGAGCCGCGCTGGAGTGCACCGCACGTGTGCAGATTAGAGTTAACGCGTTATACTTCAACGAGTGCAAAAGTAACAGATTTGTTTACGTCGGATCCGCCGCTCTCGCGGATATTCAGTACATGTACGTTGGTAGGAAGATTCTTGGAATTCCGCGTCCTACCGATCATAAGGGTCGCCTAATACAATCAGGGGGGAATCAGCGGCATTCGTATGACAATTTAAACGATTATCGGAAGCAACTTCCGACCTTCCGGAGCTCTTTCACACAGCTGATAATAAACTCGGCGGGCAGCAGGGGGAGGGGGGTGGAGGTCGCGCAAAAGTCCATGATCTGTATTGACGGTGTAGTCGTGATCGGTGTACTCGATCTCGCCATGTGGATGTAACATACGTTGCACATACCTATATGTATAAATTATATAGGCATGTAATGCACAAGTGTCGAAACGTACATAGGTGATGATAGTAAAACGCTGCGTACGTAGATAATAAACGTCGTCATTGGCATCGGTATTAGGTGTACTAGATGTGATGTGATAGGATCTACACCTATGTTCACGCGGTTAGATATGGGCATAGCCATTAAAATAGGTGTGCGTAGGTATGGTACGACGATGCGCATGTGTGTCCTCTAGCTCTCCCACACCGCGAGTATTCGCGGTAAACAGTTTATACGACGAGAAGCCTCCGTATCCGTTTGGCCTCGATCGGTCAATCACAATTTAGGAAACGTCCGTTTCCGGTTTCAACGCTTCCCTAGAGATCTCCGCGGTCCTAGCCTCCTAATCCACACCCTTCAAATCTTACGCTAGCCAAAAATATTCATCACCGTCTTCTTCTTCCCTGACCCCCAAGAGTGATGAGTCGTGACCACGTGTCCTGCCGAATCGAGAATAAACATGAATCGCATTCATGGATCATATTTTATTCTTGGAACACCTACGAATTTAATGGTAACAGAGATCGAAGAAACAAATTCGTTTACGAATTGCGATCGATCTCCCCCCTCGGGGTTATCCTTGCGCGGGTTTGGTCGGTCGCTGGGAATCAATCGTGCGAGTGACAAGAGCAGCCGCCACCGCTCGACGACTACCATCAATCGCCTATACCAGCTAGTTTACCACACAGCGCACACTTGCATGCGTGTTTGGAAGCGTCACGTGACGGGAAGCGGGGGTAAATTGGACGGCAATTGCTGACGCCACCAGAGCTGCAATCTATCAGTCGCTCTTTCACCTTTTGCCAAACCGTTTTCTACTTATTTTTACTTCACTGCAGCTTAAATCGGATCTCCGAGTGGCTTGACCCGAAGAAAGCAAGAATGAACGCGAAGAAACGACCCCTAGACCGAAACTGTTCAATCTCAAGATGCCGCAAAGCGAATTTACCTCAGCTCCACGTTTTTTCTTTTCATTTTTTCTTTTTTTTCCCTCTTTCACTGTGCAGAAGACCCGGACGCCGTCGCATTGCGGTTCTAGATTCAGCACATTCGGATGCGTTAAAATATGAAAACGTCGTAGACATTCCTAGTTTTATTTTGTACCTACAACGCCGTAACCCGGGCGGGTGGAATATACCTATCTGTCGAGTTTCATAAAAACCACCGGAGTATCGTGGATGCGGGGCATAAAAGCGCGAAGGAAATGAACTTTCAGTCATGACTCCTACCGATCCTTGGGATAAAATGTCGCAGCACCTGCACGACGCCGCACGGGTGTGCGAACAGATACGCTGCGCAAATTAGAATTAAAACTAGTATCTGACCTAATTATGCAAATGCAAAAATAGTCGTAGTACGTATATGCGTGATGAAGTCGACGACGATGACGTCGATGGTGATGATGATGATAGACCTAGAGATTCTCTTCGTGACTGGGATATAATCGTGCATATGGACCTATACATATTAAGCTGCGTGCGTACGACGCAACGCCCACGTTGGTTATTCCTACGATAAGAGATAGAGTTGCTAGATGCAGCTGATGCAGGCACAGCATGTCGGGCAACGACCAGGGGCGACCGATATGCGCGTTGTTTGTAGAGCTTTATCCCATTATTCGTAACATATAGACCTATGCCCACGGTACTACACACACGCGCTCGATTATAGGCTGGGAAACTCGATCGGAAGACAGCCTTAGCCTTGGTGACCTTGTCCTTGGGTGGGCAGTCACCCATTTATGGGTTACGGGGCGAGGGAAAGGAGCGGGAAAAATGTACAATGCACAACGATGGTAGCGGAACAAATATGGACAATGCGGGAACAGGAGAGAGAGACGGCAGGGTGATTGATAAATGCATTGATGAGTAATAATGATTTATTCATGCTGTTATGATATTGACTGGAAAACTGGAGATCAGATGAAACGCAAACTTTTCTAGAACATGCCAGTTGAAATCTTTCAAGTAAAAGTCGCAGGCGTTCTTGCTTTGTTTTTATCAAGTCCTTATTACTCCTAAAATATCAACTAATCGTGAACTACCGTGAACTTCGTTGATGAAAAAGTACCAACACAGAAAAAGAGAGAGAAGAATTGAATGGAGAGACAAGCGAGAGTTTACCTCTGTGACGAGGGTGCTGTCGTAGTCCTTCCTGTCGTATATCCAACCGTGTTGACATTTGCTAATCGGCCACTCGGTGCTACCAACCGGTGGTGGTCCGGGTGCTCCTATGTTGGATGTCCGCGTGAAATTTGAGGTCGTTATCTGCTCTTGGTGCAGCCATGCCTCGATTATCGCGGTGTAATTCACATCGTACATGTAGCAACGAGAATACGAACGGCGGCCGTCTGATTTTGGGGTGTAAGGTAACGACAATGCCTTCCTCTGGTCCAAGGTCAAGTTCGAATTCTCCAACTCTGGAATTCGGCACCAGTGCTCCGGCGACGCACTCACAAACACCTGGAGGTCAGGTGAAGACGATATCACGCGACAGAAATTGGTAAATGAATTTGAAAATCGATTCGAAAATGGGAGAAGAACTCGTAATTTTCATGCACATTGGATAGTAAATGTGGGATGAGTGCTTTTTCTTGTAGCTTACCTGCGAAAATGCAAGAAACGCCGCCGGCAGAGTTGCGGGTATACAAAGCAGGTAGTACATGATGTTTTGGTACCGTCCTTTCTCGCCCACGTGCACGAGCACGTCGTCGAAGTCGATGGTACTCATCTTTCAAGAATTTCGATAACTTTTGAAGACTGCAGCAGAGAGCAACAGGGTTTCTTCGGATCAGCCCGCATGACCGTCGCGCATGTCCGTCTATCCTGCGTCCTCTATAACATATGCTGTACGGATATGTCTTCGCGATTTTTCGTTTACCTACGTTCTCCTCCGGAATTATTTATCTCCGAATAAAACCGTCAATTCCGTGATATCTTTCTTATTTTATTTATTTATTTATTTATATAAACCCCGAAGGCAGGCACGTCGATAGAGATAAACTGTAAGATGCGATTATAAATCTGAATTCAATAAATTAAAATGATATCCAACTGTATATTTGACTAATACCCTATATATATTTTTTTTTTTAAATACAAAATCGTCTTTAATCGTCTCTCGGCTTTTATTATTATATCTGAATGCCCACTGAATTTGGAACTACCGCGTAACTGCTCTGTCTTACAAACTAAAATACACTCAGCCCTTTACTACATTTGTTGATAAATTGAAATGAATTAAATGTGACAATTTCAACATAGCGTTACATATTTAACACCGCGCATATTTCACACGCGCACTTCACTAGTTTTATTTATTTTTATCTTTTCCGCCCTCTGGTTCGTCTTGCTTAATTTCAATTTGCTCCGCTGATTTCGATTAACTCCTCAATCGATCACTTCATAATCCATTCACTATAAACACGAGTTTCCACTGCCCCAAGTCCTGAATTTATGGAAACTCCGGATACACTTCGAAACGATTTTTTAATTAAACCGAGCGATCGAGGTAGAATTGCGAAGAGTGCCGAACAGAACCAGAGAATTGCATCCTGTTTATTATCTCTGAATTTTCCAGTGCCCACGTCAGATTAGCTCCGACCCAAACTTTCTTCCTTTCTCTTATCTTTTATCTTCTCTCTTCCTTTTGTCACGCTACTATCTATTTTTCCTATTATTTATCTTTCCGGATTCTTTCCTTTTTTGTTTTTAGTTCTGAAAGGAAATTACAGGGAAGCGGTGAAGAAGGTTGCGGCAAGATGCGCTACCAAGTTATGATCCCACTGGGGTAGCAGTTGCTTTTTAATTTCTTGAAATCGAACGCGCGATCTCCCTTCAACAGCATATATCAGGTGTATTTACTTAGATCGCATTTACGTCATTTTCCGACGCCAAGGAGGGTCAGCCGTTTCCGGTAAAAGTTGAAGAAACCTTCCCAACTTCATGAAACATCTCCACCTTTTGCGTGGCCTTCACTTCTTTCGGTAATTCGCAACGATTTTTTGAGTATAGAATGCCCAGTTAATCGCCCTGTAAGCCGCAGTCACCTGAAACGTGAGTTCAACGGGGTTTAATTTACAATTGCACCCTGAAACCGCGGACTATGAAGTTATAAAAAATGAACCAAAGGACGGTTGGACAGGAGAGAAATTATCTGATTACCGCGCAAAACGACGGCACGTGTTGGATGTATTATCTACGTTACTTGCAAATATCTATTGGCTACGCCAATTTAAACGATGTTCGAGCTTCACTCGTCGTATTCGTTTATCTTACAGTTACATTGCGATGATAAAATTTTTAGTGGCAACACATTCAGCCTTAGCGGGAATACGCGGTGCGATTTGTGATTTCATAGTAAAGTATGATGGAACGGAACCAAAACGCCCGAGGCTTCGTTTGAAGATTGAATATTGAGGACATCGATTTTCAGCCTTGCATCCTTCCGAGATTTCAATTTTGAAACGGTGATAGCATTTGTAAGAAGATAACCAGAAGAATACCTCAAATCCAACAGAAAAAATAAAAAGCATCAGCGCAGAGAGTTTTGTGCAAGAATGTGCAAAATATTATGTATATGTTTTCTCTCATTATTTCATGGTATACAAGTGTGCCCGAAGAATTCATCGTGCCAGGTGTCCAGTAAAATGATCACGAGGCATTTTCATGGAATGGCTAGACCGAAGTAGTTTGTAATTTAATTGTAAGCGAGCTCCAAGTGATCAGTGATCATGAGACAAGACGGCGTCTGCAGGCGTCTGACGTTTCGGAGTTGAAATTGTTGAACGAAGACTCGCGACCGATGACATCACGTGCGGGACGAACGGGTACGTATAACATCGTGACATGCACTTGACAGAAATATCTTACGTATTGTGTAAACAATACAAATTCAACTGTTTCCAAGCTAATCGTCAATCAACCAATCTCTCTCTTTGACAATCGCCGTTTACGCCGCCAGACCATGATCAAGTATTTAATTGATTAGACTTGCGTTTCATTTTGTCAAACGGTCTCACAGAATGCGATAAAACTATTTAAAAAAAAGGTTCAAACATTACTGATGGTCGTTAAAATTGTGTATCTGATGTGTTTTCAGGAAAAATGGAAAAATTTATCGGGATTTGTAAGAATCGGTCTTCGTATACCTATATGACAGGTATATGTTGGGTTCCGATGCGAAGATTACTTTGGATTTATAATCTTGCGATGAGCCTCTGGCAAATCAGCCAATCACGCTGGACCAATGAATCAATGAAACGATCGAATTGACCAACATCCGGCCCTCAACGCGTCGCCTACCATCGACCAAGCTCATCTCATCTCCGGGAAGGACGACCAACGGTGTACTGAACGGTCCATAAATTCGTAATTTTTTGATAAATCGTCAAGGACTGCTAAACATCTTGCGGCAGATAAGGAATTTGAATCCCTGAACGGCTATCTGTGTATCTGTGTCTCTGTATAGTTAGTTTCTGTAAGCCGACCGCGTGGTAAAAAATCGTGAAGTCCGAAGGGATGAATCGTCGCCACGCACAGGAGCTGGCCGGAGCTCGGAAGATCACTCGTAGAAATATTCTATACCGGTGATGTGGGTATATAGTGAAATAAATTGTATTGTTTTTGAAACACGGCTGCAGAGAATTCGCAACACTATGGAATATATATAACCGGAGGGAGATACCACCATCTGCACCTCTAGATTCTGTGGTCTGTAGTCTCCATCACGAACTGAATCTAAAACAACTGCAGAGGGGCCCCGTCGATCCAGTATCCCGTCCTTCCACCTCCTCCGTCGCAGCCTCCACAACCTCCAGCTTCCAGCCTCCAGTCTGCAACCTCCAGCCTCCAACAGCTCCACCTCTAACAACGCCGCCATCGCCACCGCTACACCATCTCTTCTCTTCTCTTTGGATGTGTACATTACAACGTATATACGCGTTATAGTCATCTATCTATCATTTTGAGGACCCCCTGACCCCCTGGCCGCGCTTCTTGACGTCCCATCGGCAGTAACTCCCCTGTGTGATGTTATATACGGTTCATATGCTAGCGTGACTATTAATATAAAAGGGGTTCCTCGACACTTGCGCGGTAATTGCTCTTCGCATGCTTCAAGTTTGCCGATTTAGTTTTCTCTCAACAATAATCCACCCGGAACTCGATACTCTGTGACAGACTCTACGTCGGATATATATCCTTGATCGCATCAACCATCGTGCAACCATCATGCAACATAGAAATGAATTACATGCGGGGACTGACATCATTTTAAATATACGGGAATCGCAGGCGTTACAGTATTTATAAGATAATTAAATTAAGCTCATAGATTCTATAGAAACGATCGCATGCAGGCTATTCATTCCGGAAAGCAATTTAATTTATCAATGTACTCGTCGGTAATTTTCATCCATTGATGCTGTTGGTCGCCTCTGACACATCCACGGAATACCATTATACTATATTTATAACATTTATCAATGATCAATACAATGTATGTACATAAATGGAGTGAGCGAAATTCCGCGTTTGATTCTTCTAATTGTAAGATATTCATTCAATTCGCATGTAATGGGGAAACCTCTAGATTCTAGAGAATCAAATAATTCTGAGAATCCTTGATCCCAGGAACTTTCACCGATCATCGATCGGACTGAATAGTTTATACTTTTTAACACAGTTGATTTCATTGCAGGCCGCAGTATTTGACGCGTTGTCCTGTCAACGTTAGATACGACGATGTCGACGTCCCGCTTGCATTTGAACGAAGCGTCGTTGTTATGGAAACAGATACTGTCGTAGGGAACGCTGACATGGCCGCTGTATTAAGTCGCGCACCTCTACGCACGTGACATTCCCAGACGTATAAGAGCATTCCATGGCAATCTCACAATCTGTCAAATTAAAAGAGTTAATGTAGAAGAATGATCATCGAAAAAATAAGTGCGTCTTAACACCCATCACACGTTTCATGAGTGGATAAAACGCTCCTGTTTCGTTATCATTACGTAAAAAGATGAATAACGGAAATGTAGGCATAGTATAAAACAAAGGACTCATTTTTCGATTAATCATCTCCACCTGATATTCTTTCCATAGTATTTTTTTTGCTAATTCGGATTTTCTTCTCACAGACTTGGTCCAGGTGTGCAGGACGATTTTTACCTCCGTTCGAAAAAAACAAACCACTTTTGCAGACGGCCAAAGTAAATCCTGACTCCGCAATGAGACAGATTCACGTTGAGAGATTAGACTTCAATGAGAATATGGCCTCCTCTGGTGGAATTCAACAAACAGACTTAGCTCTAGCTAGTCTCGGAAAGATGCAAACGATGGAGTTTGTAGCTCAATGGATTGTGCGAGAGATATGTACGCCTTCTAATTCAGAACCAAGTATCAGCTGTCCATCATCCCCAATGGCAGGATCTTTGTCTCAGAATCAGAGACAATATTCTCCACAACGCCAAATAGGAAGCGACCCCTATTCTGCAGCTGTTCATGACCTTGAAGAATCTCCTATCGTCGAGAGTCGCAGGCATTTTATTTCGCGACCCTCGGAGAGTATGGAATCAGAAAATAAGGACAAAGTTTTGCCAGATCTTACAAGGTCTCCAATCGTAGGGAAGTTCAAAATTGTAGAAGACAGAAGAAACTGTAATCATTCGATGCTTAATGAGTACCAGAATACCCCAGTTAAAGATGATGCAAATGCTTCGGATGTGAAGAAGTCTCCTATACTTGGAAGCAGGCAGGATCCCGTAGGGAAGAAATATCAGCGGCTAAAACGCAAGAGACTTAGAGAACGATTAAATTTTAGTTTGGACAATAAGTCTGATGGGAAAGAAATCACAGACTTAGATGAGTCTCTCACAGGATATAGGCCGGTCAAGTTGGATAGCTGCGAATTAAGCCAAGATATCTTTGAGGAAGACCAAATTTCCCAGAGACTCAAATCTTTTCAAAAGAGTTCCAATGGGGATGACCAAAGTAAGCTATCAGTGGGTCAGGAGAGAAGGCATTGCGAGGCTGACACTTCAGAAGAGATGACTCAAAACCTGGGATTAGAAGGCAAGCAGCACCTGTCTTCTCCTGTGTTTAAATCTCGTGTGAAAAGAGGAAGATCTTGTTACAAATCTAAAAGAGAATTACAGGATTTGAAGGCTAATCCTAGTAATGTGAAAATGGAAAAAATTGATAGGTTCAAATCTTGTCGAAACATATTCCATGATGAACAGATTTCTGGGACCTTACAAAAACTTCCAGCAATTTTTACATCAAATATCCATGAAAAGGTGGCTGATTCTGAAACATCGAAAAAGAATATAAAAACAGGAATTTTAGAAGCAGAATTCAATTCGTCAATGAACAATGAATTTGCTTTAAATTCTTCAAATTATTCTCCCCCTCGATATAAAGAAGAACACAAGCACCTTACATCTCCAATTATTAGAAATATAATGAGAAATGACAGAAGTTTTAGTAATCTCCACAAACTCCAAGAATCGTTTTGTAGCTTCATTGAAGACACAGAACCGATGCCTCCATCGATAAGCCAGCAAAATTTACAGAAAGACAAATTCATGATTCTTGATTCAGAGTTTGTTTTTGAGAGTAAAGTACCACCAACAGACACGGAGCGCATTGAATTTGACATCAGCAGTGCAACTGAAGAGGATAATACTCATCTCTTGGAGAAGCTAATTAACGAAGCAGAATCAGAAAGCGACAAGACTGTCAGTGATCTCATTGAGGAACCTGTGACTCAGAATTGCCCGGAACCATCACAACCAACAGCAGTTTTATCGCTGGAATCGATCCAAACTGCTTCCCTCAAAATTTCTGATACAATGTCACAAAAAGAACATCTTTTACCAGCAATGTCTGTCATTGATATAAGTGTGGAGTCCAGTCCTCCTCGGACGCCTAAGCAGTCGACCATTATATCAGAGTTGCTGGATTCTGCAAAAAAAAAAAAGAGAAGATGTAAAAAGTAAGGGAAAATGTTTTGGTATTAATCAATAACTACAAGATCATACATATTTATTTTTCGATCCATATCTATATAAGAATCTAATTAGCCTGCCATTTCAATTTTTTCCAGGGGAGGTTTAAGCGCCCGGCTGCAGAAATTGGTGGGCAGTCAGTTATCAAACATTCGAATATGGAGGCACCAAATGTCTCGACAATCTTTGTTTGAGGGGCCACCTTGTACCACACTACTAGTCACGGAGTCCTGGCAGCAGTATGGAAATAATTTATACCGGTGTACGATGGTTGAGGATCCTTTCAACTTGTTGAAGGACTATTTGCATAAGTCTGCTGCCAACTGTGAGCAGACAGTCAGTGAATGTGAAGATCTGGTCGTAATGACTACCCCAAATTATGTAGGTCCAGTTATAATGCTGAAGGGAACTGTCTTCAAAGTATATTTACCATGGAAAATATTTAATCGGAATTCTGATCAAGGGAATTTGATTTTACACGCTTTGTACTTCACTGTTGTATCCAATCCAGTTAAAGTTGAGCTAGAACAAAACCTCCACACAGAGTCAAAGGAAGACAAGAAAGAGTGCAATAAACAAAGCGTGGTTACTCACCAGTACGATTGTTCATGCTTACAGTATGGCAGAGTCGATAATTCTTGTTTGATTAAATTTACTAATCATCAGAAGATCGACGTAATTAGTGAAATATTCAAATAATACTTCAAATGTAAAAATATTCTTCGAGAATTGTGTACAAATGTGATAATTGTTGTTTGTTGAAAGTACTTTATTTATATAGAGAAAGACTATAGACGGTGATTAAGTGCATAACATTGTTGAGGTAATTTTTAGTGATTCTGGAGGTAATTCGATCATTTACCTCCTAGATGAGCTATACAAAAAGAAATTCATCTGACGAAATATATTTTTTTTACAGTAAAAATTGTTAATGAATAGCTACGTAAATAGCTCATTAATTTTTGTGTTATTTTCTGTGTGCTGCAACCACACAATTTCTTCTGCGCATGTGAATGAAGTTTCGCTGCTTCTTGCGTATGCGCGTGACTCGCATCAATGTCAACGGGGGTGTGGGTCATTCATAACCACACAGTCAAGTGACACTTCGTTCAGTAATTGGTTTCGCAGCATCAATTTCATTTTTAGTTATCTGGTACCAGTGTTATCAGAAGCAGGTGAGTGTGAAGTTTGCATGACACATCATTGGTGTGTTAATTTAATAATTGAAATTTTGCCGTATAAACAGAAACTGGTCGTCAGAATTATCGACGGTGTTATTCTCTAGTTCAACTAATAATTGAATGAATGAATAATATTTCTATTTGGTTACTATTTATAAATGTCGATAATCTCTAGCCAGCGTATTAAAAATACTTTCCAACTACACATCGCTTTGATGAATCATAACAAGTTTAATGTTCTAACCTAACCTTGTAGTCTAGATTGAGAACCAAAATTTATGGAAACTTTATTCCATTATTGGCGTGGAGATTCAATGAAATCATCAGAATGAAGATTATCTCATTTAAACTTGATCATCAGATATTATCTTTATGAACTGTAATAAGCCCTGACACAACTTGCTTCCTTATCTTCTGTATATTTTGGCAACAAGCTGAAAATGAGCAGTGCTGATATACTTCATATTGTTTGATGATGTGAAAATAACTTTCTTAGGGAAACATGTCTGTTGGCCAAGATCGACCAGAACTATACGAGGAGGTAAAACTGTACAAAAATGCAAGAGAGCGTGAGAAGCATGACAATCAAGCTGATTTATATGCCCTTGTGAATACCTTGCAACATTTGGAAAAAGCATACATCAGAGATTGCGTTACACCGAAAGAATACACAGCAGCCTGTAGCAAACTACTCGTACAATACAGGGCAGCATTCAAACAGGTAAGACTCATCTACAATACAAATATATTCTATCTTTTATTTGTGTTGATAAAGAAAGAATCGTTTTCTACAAAATTTATCAGCTTCAATTATACAGTATCATTTTTTTCAGGTACAAAGCGAATTTTCATCCATTGACGCATTTGCAAAAGCTTACCGACTCGACTGTCCGGCTGCATTAGAAAGAATCAAAGAAGATCGTCCGATAACGATAAAGGATGATAAAGGAAACACTTCCAAATGTATTGCAGATATTGTGTCCTTGTTCATAACGCTCATGGACAAACTTCGTTTAGAAATTAAGGCGATGGATGAATTGACGCCTGATTTAAGAGACCTAATGGACACGATGAATAGGCTCAGTCTTTTACCGAGTGACTTCGACGGCAAGCAGAAAGTCTCTGGATGGCTTCAAACCCTCAACAACATGTCTGCATCCGATGAACTATCAGAGAGTCAAGTCAGACAGCTTCTTTTTGACCTGGAAACTTCATTTAATGCCTTCAATCAGATACTCCACAACTCTTAATTCTGCGTGTATTATAATTGAGTTGATCAAAATGAAAAATAGCACGAAGGAGTACCTTCTTGTGGATGTAATGTATGTGGCATTATATTTTACATTGGTCCGGTTTAAAACAAAAATTCAATGGACAACAGACTTGTGTGAGAAAGAAATCAGTTCTCTACAATTCTGCAGTTTGGAAAACAAATAATTTTATTAAGAATACTCTTTATGAACATTCTTATCAGCCATGAAATTTCTGAGAGTTTGTTAAAGTCACTGTCACTAAGTTTCTAAAACTAACTGCAAGATTCTTATTTTAATTGTTCTAGATTATTCAAACTAGACATGATAAATCGAATTAAACTGATGTAACTCATTTGCGATACAAAGTGGTCTTACTTTTAGTAGACTGTTCTATGGGAGTATATAAATATATAATATATCTAATATTTCACAGAGAATTTATTCTTAGGCTATTTTGTTATGTTATAATTATGAATATTACCTATTATTATAATATTATCATTGTGTACTCAATCGCACATATCGGTAAAGTGTGCCGGCGCTTGTAAAATTGTAGAATTTATTATCTATACTTCAAAAATAAATTTGTAGCATAATTTTCATACAGGCTTCGAGTACGTTTCACCTAAGACCTTAAAGAGATTATGTCTTAAAAAGATTATATTATGAAGGATATAGAAATGAACAACTAAATTTCAATAGTTTATGACAATTCTTCAAACCTTTATACCTGCAGTCTAAAAACTATTTCATTCCAACTTTGATTCTAGCAAGAAAGATTCACATTTTTTTTCAATTTCTTAGGACTTTGTGTGGATACGTTGCGTCCAAAACGAATATTTATTATCTCATTTATAAAATGTATTATAATGGACTGCAGCGCAGAAAAATGTAGACTAGTCTCTTCAGTTGCAATTCCCATTAGTTACAATTCGCTTTCCAACCTCCAGAACAAGTAATTTAATTCAGACGTTATTACGATTGATCGAAGCATGCGATAATTGGACCGGCGTCAGTCGCGCGCGGCTTTGACTGCTGCACAAGATTACCGCGCTTCGCGTCGTTGCAAGCCCCATCCTCTTTGGTCGCAAGTTCCGCAATTTAACGGCTGTTTGCGATTGAATTTTATTACGGGGTGGTGAGGGCGTAGCACGAAAGGGTGTAATAATGTCGCCTAATGTCGCGATTACTTCGAGATAGTCTATCACTTTATATTAATATCGAAAGAGCGCGATGTTAATACTCATAGTATAGTAACACATAAGTACAGTAGAGATTTCGAATCGTAATCCGAAATAACACCAATATTTTCTGTTTCGCGAGCATCTGAAGTGTAGTAAAGTGTACATAGCTGGAGCGTAACACGTCTCAGGCGCCAACCGACGATGCAGAGTGATTAGCCGGTGTTAATAACGGTTAAGGGTCGACCCAGGGTGAGGTATGCGAATAAACTTATACATTGCTTATCACAGGCGTATAATATTACTAAGGGGTATGTGAAGGAGGAGGAGACGAAGATCTGGCGAATGTAGGAGGGAAGGGGGAATTGAACAATTAATATAGGTGACGGGAAACCCCGTATAGCAGCTAGGGTGGGCAGGTCGCATCGATTGAGCTCTATAGTACCTATAGGCTTGAGGGCCTCGCACATAACGCGTAAATTTCCTTCTTTCACGATAAGCTCCTCACTATTATTTGAATTACCGCGTTGCCACCGCCCACGATATTACAATTGTGAATAATAAATAACACACCTGCGACGAGACACGCAGGCCTGAACGAGCTAAAACCCTCGAAAAGGGCTCTAGATCTTCGACGATATCGCGCCACGGTCGCTTAGGGAATTGCAGGGAACCCGCCGCAAAGTATATCACTGGATTTTTAATTGGATGGAAATTTGAAGCAAAAAAAAATAAAAAAAAAACTGTTATGAGGTAACGAGAGTGAAATTTTGGAATTTACATTTTACATGTATAACATAGGTTTGTTATATCTACTCGCGTATTTGAATTACACGACTGGAATTCCCTTGTGTTCTTGTCTTATTTCCACGAGGTGATCGATTTGATTGTTGATTTAAGAGAATGGGAATAATATTTGCGAATTCGATTGGCAATTGGAGGCTCGCTTGACACGCACCTGTAGCGCTTATACTTTATAGTGCCTGCGGGTATTTTGAATAAGAAAAATGTTTTTCGCGAATACTACGCGCCCGCGAGGCAACCTAATGTCAGTTCTTTTATTTTTTTTATCGCTCGAAAGTTGTTATTCTTCATTTAAACAGAGCATTTTTCTTTATCTCGAGTTTTCCCTCCATCATATGTATGCCGGATGCTGAGGGAGCTGGTTTTTTAAAACTCCTCGGTTCCAGGATTATTTCTTTTTTTACAATTCTACATCTACTTATTGTTCTTTTGCTGTTTTCCCCCTTTTTTTATCATCCTTCCCTCGCGCCTGCTTATTATCCCCATTTCGTCACCCCACTCGTAGGTATATTATATCCACGACACATAATATTTCCCGCACTTTTTTGCTCTTTCATGTTTCGCTATTCTTTTACACGGGACACCAACGTGTTTTTTCGATGACTACGGAGACAAATTTCACCAATTTTTTAAACCGAACGTTTACTACTTTCATTTTCCAACTGCCACAAAAACCGCAACTTTTTACTCAATCAAATTATGATTTCAAAAATAATCTGTCTTGTGGTGCTGACAGAACGCAGGAGCTTTGAGCATCTCAGGCCATATATAAATATGGAAAAAAATCAGGTTCATTTGTCAGCTGGCCTTAAAACTGTATTACTTACAAATGCGATTGTGTAGAGTGCGTAAAATATCCTTATAAGATTCTCGGAAATGGTTCGGCGTCTTTGAGTTATAAAGACGTATAATGGAAGTATATACGAGGAGGAGGGAATCGTATTAGCGGTATAATCTAACTACTCTTGGCTACACAGAAATGTAGAGGAGAAAAAAATACGGCCGGTATTCGGCGAATTTAAAAGCCTACGTGCGATTGTAGAGGAAATACATAAGCGCAAACGGCAAAAGCTTCAAGCGGATCCAACTCGCGTATAAAAGCGCGCGGGTGTAGAAACGGCGCGGGCGTGCCGAGCTGTCATTAGGAACATAACAAACGAGCGTTAGTAGCCCTGGAGAATTTGTCATCGAGTTAATACAGTAGACTCCATGAACTCATCCCCTGGTTATTTTTTTCCCCTAATTTTCAAACAAAGACGTAGTTGCCCCGATAATAAATATACTCTCGAATAATTAGAAGGTTTGTTATAACCATCGCGGAACTCAATTTTGCCCTCCAGAACTTTTGTCAATTTTACATACTTCTCCGCGGAGGGAGATAACACTCTGCAACGATTACATCTGCAATTATTGTCATAATTTATGGTGCGAAATGATTCAAAAAATTTGCAATGAAATGTTGGTGAATTATTATAACGAAGTAAAACTATACGAGTATAATTTTTTGTTTTTTTTTTCTTGTTATCTTACCATCCGATTAATTCGGCAATTTCGATAACGCGGCCGATTTGACTTCCTACGCTCGAGTCATGGAGAAAAATGAGTCAATCAACCCTTACGGGGTCGGAATACGAGGCTGTGTTGAACCCCAGGGGTTGCAGAGGCTATATTTTCGTTCTTCCTTTCCCCGCTCTCCTCTCCCTCCTCCCTGCTCTCGTTTTTCTTTTTAGTGCTGGGAAGTCGGAAGAGATTTGGGCGGGCGGCGTGCCGCCACGTCGTGGATATAAGTATAGATGTTGGTACATATATGTGTAGGTATACTGCAAGCTCTATTAAGACGAGCTCAGCTATATAACCCTCTTCTTCCAAGGGCGTTTACCTCCGGAGGAAGACGAACGTCAAATAACAATTCCGGTAGCAAAGTACACACATATCCGTTTCCCCAACGACCCATAGAGAAATCTCATTCTCTTACACCGGGATTAGGAATTTGAGTCTGCAGTTTCGAATCGACAAACTCTGTTAGCACCCATAACTTCAATATTCGCCTCATCTTATTATTTATAACACCCCCGCCCTTCGTTATCCTACCCGATTTTCCCGGCCGTCCGCCGAATTGAGCGAAATCTATTTGGGAAAAAAATCAAACGATAAATTCCGCTGATCTCGATTGCAACTTAACTTGCAGCACTACAGATCTTTTTCTATAAGCTCATCAATCGAATGAGAAGTGGAGCAATTTTACCTTCTATACCAACTGAATTGCAGCGATTTATTTAAATTACCATTATTCTGGATCCACGTCGTCAAAATATCATTATACGGATGAGAGAAAAAAAAATTATTTTGTTTTTTGAGTCGCCAGTATTGAATTGTGACGTTGCTTTGAGATTCTACAAAGGCTATTATATCCTGTGAATTTTTCAATTTTCAACCAGAGAGCTAACATTTTTCATATGACCTGAGAAACGAGATAAAGTAAGAAAGAGAAAAAATAAATAGCGCGTCGCGCGGCGATCTGTGAGGCTGGGCATATGATATTTTTCGATTCCCGAAGGGATGATAAAATATAACGGGGTGCATGTGCTATATGTAGGTACGTACATAGGTATACATATGTAAGGGATACTTGAAAAGGGATGTTGTTGGCCATGTTATTGGGATATATGCGTGACGTACGTTTAATCCGATACGAAACGAGCAGCGCGAAATACTTATTATTGGATTATCGATCGACCATTATAATACCCCCTACAGGTTTCGGACGTTGGTTGGTACGTAATATTGGTAATTTCTATGATACTAACCTCAACCTATCTAGACGTAGGGTCCCGCGAATTGCCATTTCAACGTGTTGTCGGACGTTTTTTTTTCCTAGATTCCACGCGAATTTCGTTATAATGCGGGAATCTGCGCTACAACACGCGCGGGGGTTGAAGACCTCGGATGATTCGCCCCCTCGACTTCAACTCTATAATGATGATGGATCACTTTAGTCTAATTTTTCCCCTATAATTCCCTCCTTCTCCATCGTTATACCTACATAACGCGAAATTTAACGCTTCGATCATCTCAACTCTACTAATTACATTATTATTATATCATTGTACCTGTAGCTTATTGTTACTAATTTGTTAGAAACTTGCTGATCAGACTGGTTCAAGAAAATGCTCAAGTTTCCAAATAATAATTGTTGCTCCTCGAGATTTTGATGCCTCGTTAAAAGTGGAAAGCCTGAAAAATATTCTTCACTACTCATTTGTCTCAAGGTGGTTGAAATTACCATTCCCAAGATGGTTCAAAAAAGCCAATTATTCGAGATTTTTAACTCCATGTGTAGTAAAATCATAATTCAGTGTAAAGCTACATTTTGTGCGAAAACCTCAAAACGATACGATTTTGTAAAGTCATTTTTTTGGTTTTTTAATTCACTGGTTCTCTTGATATATTTTTTTTTTCAACAGACGATCCGAATCTTTTGAAAAAATCGAATCGGTTTGAGGTTTTCGCAGAAGCTCCATTTAAGTTTACTAGCAACATCGAATTCGCTGTAGGGTTTCGCGATTATAGCTGAATTAATTGACCTCTAGTTGTAGATCGGGGTATAAATCGTTAACGGACTACACTGAACTTTTACGGCTCTGAAAACACGTTGATAATTCGGTTTATGCATGGGGATCCCTAACGGATATTCGTATCTCCATTGAAATACTCCCAAGTCCCCTCTATGTGTAAAGTGTACGTTATACCGGAGTACGTATAATATCCACTGCAGTGTCCATAATCACAGAACGTTTGCCGCAGGCACGACGCTGAGGCGACCGATCTGCACGTACCCCTAAAACCCTGCGCGTAAATTGCGCGTACAACAAAATGATGTTGCAATATATGTACTTCAAGTATGTCGCACATATACATATATGTATATTAAATACAATGGCGTCAGACACGTGCCTATGTTATACTCAAGTGAATACAATGTGCATAATGCATTAAATATATGTACAGGGTACTTATTATAAAATTCCGGATTGCCAAAACTGTACAATTCTTTTTTTTTTTTTTTCTCGTTGAATAATATGGTGCAAATCATCTGCTGCCGTGAACCGATAGATCCATAGTGCAGTCCTTCCTTATTATTATTTTTTTTTCTTTACACAGCATAAATTATGCATGTATAATAACAGGGCCAGTAAAATGTGATTAAAAGTTGAAATTAGAATGCAAAAATGAGAAAAAAAAGGTGAAGGAAACGGAACGGGGAGAGAATTTTTTTTCCCAATGACAGCGCACCAGCTGGTTAGCACCCCACGTTTGCACGCAAAAACCAAAAAAAAAAAAAGAAAGTAAGAAGAAACTTTCTACTCAGATAACACAACTGCGTTGATCGCTGAAAAATAATATTCGTATATAAAACGGGTAATATAATACGAATTATAATTCAATGGTTGTACAGCGGAAACGTATAATGATGAGCACAACAGTAAATAAAACTATATGTTTGAAATATGAGCGCAAATACGACGTTGAGAGCAAATAAGGTAAACTTTGTGGAGTAGGTACATGTATATTAACATAGGGAGAAAAACGAAAACAACGACAAATTAAGCAAAACGAAAATTCTAATTGCGCCGAAGGGGGGGCCTAGACGCGGGGTGGAGTGAAACTTGCTAAAACCAACTCTCCCTTTCCACTGTTCTCGCGGTGCTGGAGGCTCCAGAGTTTGTAATTAAAAAGGTCATGCGGAATCGGTTGGTCGGGTGGTACGGCTGCCAGTGGCAGGGCTATAGAGCTGCGCAGGGCGTCGTCCTGCAGGAACCGACCAAAGGGCGGGAATGGTGGCTAGGCCGGGCAATGCAGAAAAGCTCACTTGAAAACGAGCTTGCAGCAGTACACTGCGAAGACTTTAATTATACCTTGTTCACATATACCCTTCTCGACCGCGTAACATTCTGCCGCTATTTCCACTATCCCATTCTCTGCAATCGTCCTCTGTTGCTGTTGTTGGCATTGTTGTTGCTGTTGTTGTTGTTGTTGCTATTCTCGAAATAGCAGCTATGGGCGTCTACTATTGCACATATTGTACCCACTCGTTCAATTGCCACACGCTGCTAATAGAAAACTATGTCGCATGATCGATGGTCAATGGTCATCACGATGCTCGTTAGGATATCCCAGCGTTGTTCACCTGTAATTTGTAGTATCTACCTGTACGTTCGTAAATACTTACGCGATGCATCGATACTATGGTAACATTACACCGTGGTGGTAAATTGGTCCATCAATAATTATCGTATTACTGCGATGTCAATATATTTTATCTGTAATGACGCGTCGTCGATGACATGATTTTTCTACGCACAAGCGCACATCGTAGCTGGGACAACGTAATATTGGACTTTTGATTTCAGATTTTTTGGTAATCACTTAAAATGGGAGGTGGAGCACATTTGGCGCAAGTGTCGTCCCGTTCCATGCGATAACGAGCGAAACTGAAGTTTATCCTCCTAATAACAAGAGGAAAATAAGCACATGAAAAAATTTAGTTTTTTTTCACAAGAGCCATATTGCTCTGACTTTAGTCAAAGTTTGAAAATTAGTTGGTCCAGAATTAACTCGTTAATATAATTTAACTATTCTTTTTTTGCATTCACGTTTTATTGCTGTAGACACAAATGTACCCTTACCACGTCATTGACCGCCATTTTAGGCGAAAACTTGCAGCAGTTTGATTACAAAATTATATTTCGTAGCAACCTCTACCTTTGCGTATAATTACAATGATAACGTTGATAATAACAATAATAATAATGATAACAATCTTAAGGAAAACGTTATCGTGTACGTAATGCGCATCTAGGCACGAATGCTCTCGATTATATACATGCCGGTGGTTTTGATGCGTTGCACACGTTCGTTTAATTCCTGTACAAGGGAAATGAAAAGAGAAAGGGAATATAACTTCACAGCAGTGTAGCACCTATATTTATCTTTATTGAATCCGAGAGGGGTATTGGACGAAAGAGAGGAGAATGAAAAAAAAACAACGAACACCAGAGAAAAATTCATTGTAGCTTTTATTCGATATTTTTTTTGTACATATTTAATTTATGTGCCTACTATTTGTCATCTCCCAACACCTCCGGACATAATTATATCTCCGCTTTCGGCGCTTTTCTATACAATGAAAGGTTTTCAGACTTTCATATTCTCCGGTAGCAAATTCGCGCTGATGGAAAGCACATTTTTAAAGAATTTCTCATCTCCGTAAACGTTGTAAAACTGCAGATGAGACGTACCTTTTGTACCTTATATTATATTCTAATTGCTATATATCTTTTTCCCCCTATTAGTCATCAAGCACGGCCCGGTGAGATTATTACAAACAAGTGAACGTGAGGGAAAGCTCGGTGCTTTTGGAACCGGGAGATATTACAGTTTCATCCCCTTATATCGCATATATCCTTTGCTCGTTTATATTATAGACAAAACAGAGAAACTGTTAACTACGTGAGAGGGCAACAAAACCAACAACGAAACCCCGTAATGTACAGGTCGGTATCCAGCAGACCGCTACCAATCCCGAAAACGACACACGAAACCAAACGAAACCCTCTGGCATCGACTGCGTGTGTATATAGGTATACCTATCACCGTTCTACGGAATTCGACGTCTATATCTGGGGGTAGAAAACGTCGCATACGATTCGGCGGGGCAAACCGACAACAGTTTGGAGAACTGAGGAGAACCCGGTTGTGTCAAAAGCTTTGAGCTTTGTGGGCGCACATATCCTAACTTAACCCATCTTCGCACAAAGGCCCTCTGTGCGAGTATACCTACGTATACGAGCTCTTAATTACGCGATCTACGTAATAAGTTAAGCTTATAACCGCGCGTTTATTTATGTATATAAAGCCTCGTGAAAACTAATTAGATATACGATGCGTGGTGATGAGCTCTTGGAATATATATGTAAGGGCGGATGAAACGACCGCGAGATGAGCGTTTGGCACAACCCCTGAAGATGAAGAAGAAGTAGAATTAAGGGGATCGGCTTGGTCTGGAATTTAAAAGATTCATACGCGATCCAAGACGCCCAAGCGGTTTTCACTGTTCTAAACAGAATCTCACTTATCATCCCCGTAATAGGTACCTCGCAATTATCAAAGTTCGTTATCCCTCTACCTCTACGTTGCAGTTAAAACAGTTTTAATTAACCCGCTGTGTACATACTTTTGTTGTTCAGGTGCTTCTGACTCGAGATATTTTACTCTCTCCAGAGGGCACCCGAGCGCGAGCGCGGCTGACCTTTTTCCGCGTATTCTTTTCGAGAGCCACTTCGCAAAACTCTCAAGATGTTCGCCAAACTCGACCGAAATACGGTCAAGAAGCCACTTCCGGTCAACTGCCTTCCCTATTCTTCTTCTCAATTTTTTCTCTCTTCTTCATATCATATCTATGCCTTTGGACGGATGCGAGGATATAAATCCATCCAATTTAAGGAGAAAAAGTTTTTATTCTATTTCTTTTTATTTGATTTTCGTGCGGTAATAAAATCGGTGAATTTTTTCCCATCGGAGATTTGTGTCGCGCTGGTCGATTTTTTTGAATTGTCTGGTCGTTTTGATTGACGTGAAGCGCGTTGCGTTGAAGTCTAATCCGTCCGTCAAGAGGATCAGGATATGGCGGTGGTGTTTTCGGGGGCCTCCCCTAAATCCTGAGTGGCGTGGAACAGGGGGTATAATTTAATAACCCGAGTGCTTCGGATATCCAAAATGCAAAATATATATTCGAGAGAACGGCGCGGCGACTGCAGCTTGGCCGGGTGTATTCGTTCACAATTTGCCAGTCCCCATCCTTCCGGCTCCCCAAGGACATATCCGGAAATATATGAATGTATATAAGTATGTATACCGTATAATACGCCGAGACCCTTTATTCTTGATGCCGCTGCAGATGGCGGACGATTCGGTTATAAGCAAACAGCTATACGCGAAGAACATCACGAAGACAAGCTCTGGACCCGAGCCAAGATAAATTCGAGACTCGCGACCTGAGGGGCAGGAGAAAATATTAGAAAATCGGGGGAAAATTTACGATTAGTGGAGAAGGCAAACAAGAAGAAGAAGAAGGAAAAAACACTCTCGATACCAGAAGGTGGAAACTTTTTTTGTATAATCTCATTCGCGCAAAGAAAGTATTACAGAGAATGAAAATAGGTAAAATCCGGTATACCTTATACACGTAAGGATCTTGAGGAGGAAAAAAGCTTTTTGTGTAAAGCTCGAGAGCTCGTGGGATGTAAATTCAATTAAATCTGATGTTGCCCATGGTTTCGAAGATAATTCAATATTCTACCTCATTTTCATTACATTCGTCTGTTTTTTTTGAATCTTTCTCTCCGTATATTTTGTTTTTCAATTTCATTTCATTGCTTATAGACATTCAATTACATTGCACAAATTTTTGCGATCCTTATTATGTGTGCATTATATAAGATGGGTTATATCGTGTATAGTGTACGTGTATGAGGGCATATTATTACGTCCTGGAATTCTGTATATATAAAGTTTAATACAATTTGTAATAAACGCAGGGGAAAACTGGAAGTTGAGGGGGTTCGCTTTCGACGTACATCAAAATTTTCAAACAAACGCAATCTTTCATTAAGAAAGTTTGTACATTTTGTTCCTATACATTCTACTATATAATAACGTCTGTATAATAACGAAATTACTCTGTTGTGAAATTTTCTGTGACGTCAAATAATAACCTGCATCCTCACCACCTATTTTTTCTTCCAATTTTCAACACTAGCGCTGCAATTTTTATAAAAAAAATTTCAACAATATGGCGGATCGGTTTGTGCCGTTAGATTAGATTGCGTTTCCCACCGTGCTGCAGATCTATCTTATCCGTCGGTCTAAGAGTTTTAGAAATTCGGCAAACTCAGTTACACTGACCGAGGAGAGATCTGAGAGGCCGAACGAGTTTTCGAAAATCAAATCACCCCTGCAGAATAGTTTTAGATTTTATTTTCATTTTGTTTTCGGCAGATGCGAGCTGCTTTTTGCCACGATTCGATTCCGGAAGGAAAAATTCGCAGGCAAAACTCACTCGTCTAAATCCAGTAAAAAAAATTTGAAACATAGATTGATCGTATTTACCTATTTCTTTATCGCAATACGAAATCAATTCATCGATCGGTGCGGATTTCATACAGTCTGCGCGTATGGAACTTTCCGTTTGGACAAAAATAATAACCTATTACCTCGTTTATATCTGTATAGGCGTATTGTACTTGGTTTATTTTATCGCGCGGTGCGTTTGAAGCTTTCAGCTCTTTTGGGCTTTCAAGATTGAAGTTTTGACTCTTGAGCTGTTTCTTCTATATTATACTCCGTACTCGCCACAGAATGCAGAGTGTGCGCGGCGTACTTATATAGGATATTGTGTGCATCTGTTTACAAAAGAATAAATTTTTATTTTTCATTTTCTTTTTTCTTCTCATGTAGCGGAGCGCGCGTGTCTTAAAATACGACTGTCACGGTCGGCCGCTACGGAAGATTCATTTTGACTTCTGCAGTGCAGTGCAGCATCTTCGCGGTATGGTATAATATACGTCTTGCAGCGTATATACGCTTCCGAAAAAAGCTCTCCGTGACATCTCATCGCATTTGAAAGTCCATATCGCGTGTACAGCCCGCATATGATCGCGAGTCATCAGATGAATTTAGTTGAGTCGAGTTGATATTAATCATTTTAGTTGAGTGGCAGCTGCTTTAGACTCACGGACGCCGCGCGCGATGACCTCGATACCAGATTTCAGATTATATCTATACATTTTACTCTCCAAGTTTTACGCCCTTCGTTTTGCATTTCGCATAACACTTTTTCTTACTCCATTTCTGACGTCGAGCGAGTGCAGAGCTTCTATTTATAGGCACCTAGGATCATAATAAAACCTGCAGGCAGGGGCTTTCGCGCTGAGAAGGGTCGTTAAGCTCTGAAGTTGGAGCGATGCAAAAATTTCCGAAAACCGGAAGCTAGAAAGCGGAAGTTTTATCCAAAATTGCGAAGTAAATGTTATTTTTAATGTTCTTCTTTTTCGCAAAAATTCATCAGCTGTAATAACGTATCGGTCGAAAATCGAAAAAATTTTTCTATAGGGATAAATACATGGGTATACATGTGTTATTATTTTTCGACCTAGATTAACCGCCGTTTTCTGGTTCACAATATGATATATATAGTTTTATTTTGTTCGGTGTCGAGTTAATATGGGATAGAAAATTTCGGGGGGTCTCTAAAAAAATCTATGATGATATTCGGGTGCAGCTTATATAATCATATACTTTGGTATATACCTAGGTATGATATATATACATATGTCTATTCTTGACCCGTGGACGTAGGGCCGAAGTCCGAGAGTATACCTAATAATGCGCGCGGCTAGGATGAGTCACGTTTATACGGCGTTCCTCTAGAGGGTCCCTTCAGTTCTAGAATTTTCTATATAGGAGCAGCAGCAGAAACAGCACAAGCAGGAGAAGAGGATGAAGCTCTCCTCCGCGGAGAAGTCAAGAGTCGTCGCTATACACTTTACTCCGCTGATCTACTCCGAGAACTTTTAATGCGAATTAGAACTCGAGTGTATTCGGAGCGCTGCAGTACGGCAGGGGATGAGGATCACGAAGGACCCGTGCTCTCTCCATTTTTCATGCTAAATTCTAGCCGGTTGAAGGACGCTCCCTCGAGTGCACCTCATAGTTCACGATATTAGGTATAAACTACGCTCATACGAAACGGTCAAATAGATTGGCGAGACGAACTCGAGAAAACGAACTTTCGCATGAGTATAGAGAAAGAACATGTGCCTTGTTTTTCTACGATCGTATCGGGGAGCTGGAAGATTGGCGATCGAATCGTATGATCCGAAAATTTTTTATACCGAAGCTGACGTGGTTCGAGATTTTTATTTTGGTATCGTGACGAATGGTTCGTGTGTCAGGATGGGCTGTTTTTACATATATTTTTAAAACTGTCAAAGCTTTTTCTACAGCGGTTCTCCGACCTAGGAATTCAAGTGTCATCCGGTGCAACCCAGTGGATGTTCTTCTGGTCAACCTAAATTCTTGCACAGTTTAATTTTTCCGATCACGTAACAATCTCACTGCGTTCAATTTGTTTTTTCATCGATTTTCATATATTTTTTTTTTGTCACAATTTTCGCGGAGGAATAAATTTGGCGAATTTGCTTTTGAATAATTGGCGATAAAATTATAATCACAGGTGCGCGTGGCCTTGTCATTGAGATGTGAAGAAAA
Organism: Athalia circularis; assembly: GCA_963978495.1. Taxonomy (NCBI): domain Eukaryota; kingdom Metazoa; phylum Arthropoda; class Insecta; order Hymenoptera; family Athaliidae; genus Athalia; species Athalia circularis. The sequence goes on along the minus strand of OZ021700.1, from coordinate 29,778,800 downwards.
GAATGGAAAAGAGGATGTTAATCACACGGTTCGATAGCCCAGCTCTCGGCTGACCTTTCACACCCCGAACCACGGAGGCAATTCCTGATCTCTCTGAATATCCAGCAGCTGGAAATGCGGTGCCATCGGTTCTCTCTGCGGCGATTTCACCCTCCGGCCCTCCAACAAATGTCAAGCCCCAATTAACGCCGTTCTCCGATAATCCGGACCACCATTGCCTGACCTAACTTGACCGATACACAACCAAAAATGATGTCCGTATAATAGGGTGACGGTACATTTTGTAGCTCTATTTTTCAAATTCCGAATCTCAGCCCGGAAGTCAATACGCGGCTTTTAGCCGGACCAAAAATATTCAGACGTAACTCGCAGGGATAAAATTTTCGATAAGATGATAAATTTCTTCATACCAAAAATTTCGCCTTTTTCTACAAATTCCGTGCATCAGATGAATACCCGGTGGAAAGAACGGATCGAAACTGGAATTTTGGGATTTCGTTTCTCGAGTTCCACAAACGATGCGAGACACGCCGGTGTCTTCGTTGTCGGGGGATGAGTTTACGGTGTAATTTATGCAGGCATATATTTGGGTTATTGAATTAGGTGAAATTAGGGACGATGAGCGGACTGCTGCAGGTTACGAGTTTAGAGTATGGCGAGGCTATACGGGTGAGTCATTAAATCAGGGGTAACGGATTAGTGCAGATTACGTATGACGAGTCCCCGGTAAAGGGCGCTAACGGTAGTGGTGGTGGTGCTGCTGCTACTGCTGTTGGGAATCAGAAATTTCTTATTCGATTCAAGTGCCGCTCGTTACCTACGGTTAGTCGAGATCCACGCGTCGCCCTCCTGACGTGCATACTAAAGGCTCGAGGGTCTCGAACTTCCCTCCATCTCTTCATGTCCTGCACAGTTTCAAGAGGAATTTTTAAAGGTCTGCTCCCCGTTTTCGATTTTCCATATGAGTGAGCGGTATAGGTATAGTAAAAAGTAGATATACCCGTGTACATATACACAGACCTGCGCTCCGTTAATAATTATTAGGGGTATACGTGTAGCTATATAGATAAAAAAAAGACTTTCTCTTTTCCCGAATTTCTTCAATTTGTGAACGAGCTTGTTTTTTGGACAGCTTTTGTCAAGAGCTGGGCGCTGTCCACGCGTGGTATGGAATTTCAACGTTTCGTAGTCACCGTCAGCAATCGGGGTGGCTGGAGGAATGCGGATGATCGGAGGGACGGGGAGGGCCTCGTTCGGGTCATTGCAAAGGTCGTTTCAGCGCAATCGATATTTACGCCTCAACCGCGGGCAACTCTATATCTCGTCGACCGTTTTCAAAGCTTCATAACCTCCAGTCCCCGACGATCGAGCGCCTCGCCAACTGTCACCCTCATTTATCATCGCGAAAGAGAGCGTCTCTTGATTTTTCCCTCACGTAAAGAAGGACGGAAAAAAAATATCAATCAATTAAACACGTTATTGTAATTGATAGAACGTGATTCCTATGGGCCCCATCGATGGCGGTTTCTATTTTCAACATTACGACGTGTTATCCATGTTTCTATTAGGAACAGATTGACAGGAGAGTTGAATTATGTTTTAACGAGCATGTTTTCGGTTAACCGTAACGAATGATGTGAGTAGAAGGCGAGGCTTGGGTAAATATTTATCAACCTTTAGATGGAATCGCTACATCGCATATTCAATATGACGTTCGAGCGATAAAAGTCGATTGCGTAGGCGTAGTCCATTCGTTTAGGGGTGGTAAATGTGCGACCTGCGGGTCGCGGTTGAGAAAAGAAAAAAAAGAAGGATTTCTCGATTTATGGAAAATTCTGGACGATAAACTCGTTTCGAAGCGGTTCTGCGGTGGTTCTCTTCGGAGAATCCCCCGTGTCAATCTTTCCGCTCAACTCGCCGCTTTAGGTATATAAATCGCGACAAACACCCGGGGCGCCACGCCACGCGTTATTCCTATGCATGCTGTAACCACATCAAGCGGAAATAACGTCCCGCCCTCAAACCTCGTACTCGGAATTCCCCAAACGAGTGTCTGAAAAAAAAAGAAAAAGAAAAACTTCACAACATTCCCTCAAGAACGCGCTGAAGATTCCGTTGTACCTACACCCATTTTTTATTCTTTCCACATTCTCACGTTGCTGAAATGAAAAGTAACGAAAAAATCCGCCTTATAATATACTCGGTTAAAATGGTGAAAAATTAAAATAAAAACCATCCGATGAGAGGTGATAAACGAGGAGTCTTTATTATGCCTGTACGTAGCCATAGTCTTATCTGCGTCGCGGCGCCGGATGTGGAAATTAATTATTTAGCATCGCGTAAAGACGGAGGGTGCCATAAAATTTTCCGTTGATGTTTTATTTTTCATTATATTTGATTTCCTTTTTTCTACATTTTTATGGGGGGGCTCAAGGACGATTATACACTTCTCGTGCGGTTATCGGACGGCATACGGTGCGTAATTTAAAAATCGAGGTAAAAACGCCGCCTTTTTCACTCCATTCCTCTCCCTCCCAACGCCCCTCATTCCCTTTTCCCTGCCGTGTGGTTTGCATAATGGAAATTTTTTCACGCCAAAAGTCTCTGTTTACTTCCCCGTCCAATATAAACGCGATATAAAAAAAAGGAAAAAGAAAAAATGCCACGTGGGAAATGTAATGAACGTAAAGCACAATTACGAGCGAGGAAAAGAGAAAGTAACGATTCCCAGCTCTTACATCCATTTCTAGTGGATCATGATTTAATTAACAAATTGAACCATTTTGGTCTTTTTTCTTTTTCATGTGATTTATAAATACAATTACCAGTTAATTGAAATGTGCAGTATAAGTATACGGAGTGCAGCTTTATTATGTTTCTTTATATTTTTCTCGTATAATATTTTTTCAAACGATAGAACGTGATCGAGAAAAAAAACACTCTACAGATGTTCTGGAAAAAAATAAAAAAATATATTCATTCCGATCTGAAACTATTCGATCACCGCAATCACGTTGATTGAATAGTGATGTTTGAATTGCTGTAAAACAAACCAAGCGTGGGATTGATGAAAAGTGAGAAAAAAAATCACCATCCCTTAAGTGCAGTGCCACTCTGCAATTCAGTGTTCAAAAATCGTTGCAGTGCAGAAATTCGCAACGTACTATGTACAACGTACGTACGTATCGTAACATCTTAGAAACGCAGACCAATTTTATCGTCCCATTTTATCCTTGCACCGTGATTTGTCTTCCTTTACATACATGTACGTATAACTCCGGCGTGGTGGTATAAAATCGATTTCCAAGGCTATACACGGCATGGACTCCGGTTCTTTCTTTTTTTTTGTTTGATCTTTTTTTTATGTTATTTTTCTTTTTTTCTGCGGATGTCAGCTGCCAGCTACTCAATCCCTACATTGACTCCTTATGTTAGTGTATCCTATTCGCTTCGGAGGAAACGAGTAGCTGGAAATGGACGGGAAAATGTGAATGTTGATTTCGATCTATGATCATCCGGTAATTTTATTTCCACTATATTGGGACTGATACAGGTATGAGGGAGTAGAGTCCGTGCTTGAACATAAACGAGTGAACATTTAGCGAAAAATACTTTTTCCGCCTGATTTTTTAATGGAAAACAAAATGGCTGTGCCGGTTTTCGAGAATATCTAAATTCCCGAAGCGATCGATTTCCTCGTAAGAAAAAGGAAAGCCTATAATTGTACTGAGAATCTATTCAATTTGTTTGAAAATAGTGAGTTCCGTTGATCATGTGTTGAATGAAAACTGCGCAGGGTAGAAAAAAAAAGGTGTGGGGATTATGTAAGAAATTTTCAAGAGTCTTTAGCTCCCTGTTCGCAAATATATAGTGCGAGGGTTTTTTTTTCGAGCACCTCGCATCTCTGCCGAGTATCCAACGGGGCGAACGATTTTAATAGAAATCCTGCACCCCTCTAACTTTCTCACCATATTTCCCATAACGTGGTAGATGGTATGGTATGTATGCGCCGACATAGATCCAACAGGCGAACTTGGTGGGTCGTCGTCACCCAGGTCGACTACTACTTATATTGCCCTTATATTGCAGAGCGCTTGATTTACCTAGGCAACAAATTGACGGAGAGAAATCGCATTAACGAGCGACTTTGGAAGATCAAAGGACCTTATATGTATATATATGTATTCCACCCAATTCCTAGAACAGTTATCCTAGCCCCACACCCTCATACCTTATATTATACCACCACCCTCGTCGACGTCATTTTCCGCAAAAGGGTCTTAAGTTTCAATATAATATGTTCGCTACATTTAGTCAGCTATATCGCCAATTTACCCAACGTATGTGGCGTAGGTACCCAAATATGGCCATGTGTGTGACCCCCGCGCAGCTTTTGTGTGCCACTTCCCTCGATACGGAGGTTGGGGTGTGTAATATTATACATCACGTACGAAGCTGCAGTGTAGACTAGAGTAGAGTATACGTGTTCCATGTATGTGCGGGAAATGTGCCAGTCGATTTCGAACGATCGTTGAGCAAATTTTACGAGTTTGTAAATTCCACTCCCATATAATCTATACCTATACCTACCTATATATTCGCACAACAGAAACCACAATATACAATTTACTCCCGAAATTCCATTTCGATTTTAATCGGAGGTTGCCGCAATAATATATAATATATGTGATGTGCGCTGCAGCTACCGCTGCTGAATACATAGACCGATTATTGATAGATAATGGCAATAATGTTCTTCCGCTAATCCGCTGATTATATTATCTTCATCTGCAGTGAATTAATTTTCGAGGATTAACACGCGTATTATAGGGTAATATTTCTTCTCAGTTCAGATTATCCTTTCGCACTTTTTTTTTTTTTATTATCTACAACGAAGATCAGAGAATACACCTGGCTTGATCTGCGAGTGATAAGTTTCTCGGTTCCCTTTGAGCGGAGTCCTTGGGGACAAAAGCGGGATAAATCGCGGTGGTTTTCGCATGGCTTTTCCTACGGCGAATCCTCTCGACCAGCTTTGCTGGGCGGTGAGATTGAGGGAGGAAAGGAGGAAGGGAGGAAGGAGGAATAGAACTCGCATTGTTGCCGCGGGCGCCGTCTGATTGTTGGGGTCGCACGCATCACGTCGAGGCCTAGAAAGCTCGAGGGCTTCTCGGTTCTCCACTTCTCGTCTTTCCATGCAGACGGATTCAACCAGCCGCGCAAAAGTCGCGCCGCACAGACAGACGGACTGTATGGAATGTACACGTATACTTTTCAAAGTATAGGGACTAAAAATCAGCACAGCACGCGCACAGACTGTGAAAAAAGTAATCTTACACGAGGAATATAAGAAGAAGCGACGTGACACCGGAAAACACGGACAAGAAAAGCAGAAAAAGTAAAAAAAAAACAATAGGAGAAGGACGTATTCGTGTGTAACAATGACGCGAACACGTCGCGGATAAATTGGTTCGTACGTCGCGGATTTCGGTTCTGTAGAATTCGCGTGCCGTGCAAGGATGAGAATTCAGATTGGGTTTTTTTTTTGGTATGTACGTACGTATGGGGGTTGCCCAAAGAACTTTTCCACGGAATTTTCTGTCATGAAATATTGTAAGAGAGAAAAAAAAGTCGCGGCCGACTATCTATCATTATAAATATATTTCATTCATTTGTGAATAATGAAAAAAATTAGACTTACTTGTGCATCAAACCTGCAAATCACGAAGCTTCGGCCCTAGCATATGATGAAATGTAATGAAATTATTGATACGAAACTAAAATTGTTTTTTTCCACACTCTTTCCTCATCTTCATTGTTGTTGTTTTTATCCGTACGATTATTAATATATAATCATTATTTTTTTTTCAAGGAAATAAACTAATTCCAGTACATGATCATTTTATATTTTATTCTGTCAAAGCAATATATTCGTAACAGTCTATGTTGAACGATGAAGTATATTATGTTATACATGGGAAAAAATAGTTGAAAGTCATGACAGTAGATGAAAGCATATAAAAAATATTGGGATGTAAATCTCTTCATTGTGGTTGTTCTTATCATTACGATTATTAATTTTATCATAATTTTTTTTCAAGCAAATAAACCAACGTTTCCCAACGTTTCAGGGAACGTTGGAATCATCATGGTAGAACGTTAACCTATCCTAGGTACAATAGTTTCAGTACTGGAACGATTGCATTCAATATTGAGAAGACGTATAAACTGACATGTCAGATCAGGGTGTTTAAAAACAATATCATCGAAATCGGAGCTACATATGACTTCATTTTTCTGTATAATCATGAACCCCAATGTCTGCTTGCACAACTCAGCTAGCTCATAATTTTTAGCAATATCCAACATCTCCGAGACGTTTTTCACTGACAAATTTCTCACAAGTGTCAATTCGCAAATGGATGTTAAGTGTTTTACATCGTATTTGTGAGCAACACACAACATTTTTGTTGCAACTGTCGCGTCGGTTATAGCGTTTGTGTCACCAGTGTAGAAATATTTTATCATCTGTTTCATAACATCTGCCTCATCGTGTTTGAATTCAATCTGGTTTTCAGTTGCTTCCTTCATGTCGGTTGTAAACATTTTAGAAAATACTGAACTCTGTGCAGCAAGAACAAGTTTGTGTACAGGTAATTTTTCGTTATCAATTATCACCAGAAAATCACTGAATTCGGGATTGAGATGAAATTGTTTCCAATAATCAAATTGAGTAGGTGGACTCAAAAGGTCATGCATCGTTATACTCTGGCAAATTATTTTTAAAGGACAGTTCACGTTATCACACAAAATTTGGTTAACTGTGTAATTTTCCGTAATACTGACTGTTATGGGCGGAAATTCATAAAAATCTTTCCTATAATAGATGATTTCGGGAGAGGTAAATGACTCATTTACTGTCAGTCGTATAGTTGCCCTTGCTTCATCACGACAATTTTTATAAACCCTGAGGATTACGCGACCCTTGGTATTAAGATGTACTAGAAGCCAAAATGCAGTAGTATACTGATGTTTAAAAAAAAATCGTTTCGATTGGTGCCAGGTCTTAGGCTCCGTCACGCGAACATCCCATGAGAACGATGATACAATCATTTTGATATCCCTGAAATTAGTATTATGGAAGATATTTGGGTACGAAATATAATGAATCATATTATCATACAGAGATCGAAAATTAGCATAGTTTTACAGTCACTTACCTATAACCTCAAAAGGACGTCTGTCTAATGAACGAAATACCAAAGAGATATCTACCACTTGAAAATCGTACGGAGGAGAGATGCGTAATATCACTCAATATTCATGAATCCTCGAACTTTATTCAGCAATCAATGAAATTAATAGATTGAGTAACGTGTATTTGTACGAGATACCACTTGTAATACCGCTGCGTGGTCTCCAACGTAGTCTGTGATTATCTACTCTCAACCAACGAATTCAGTCTGAATTCGTTGCTCTCAACGCTTAAACGGGTGATTCCCAAATGTAGTATTATGGTAGTATGGTATTCCCAAGGTATTCCCAAATAACACGTACCGTAGACTCAGACTGTTTGATTAGCCGCTAGAGTGCGCCAATATCCTTGCACCAATTGAAATCTGATCCGAACGTAATCAGTTGATAACAATATATAATATCATTGATATATCGATAATATACAGTATACAACGTAGCGACGTGATCAAGGACATGCACAGAAGCTCGGTGAGAAAAATGCCTTGCCCATAACTCACTCATCCCAGTGAAACAGGATCCAGTTTCCTTCCACTATGGAATCCATACCAATAGCGCGAATCGAAAAGGCATGTCGGACGACACGAATCTTCGGTGCTTTACTCATGAAACGAGCCCGTGGGTGGACTACATAGCGATCGCTGATCGTCATTCATATTTCAGCTCTCCAGCCGCCAACTTCGCTAAAATTATAGACCCAAACGAAAGCCTTATCCCTGATTTCTCGAGTTAAAACCACTAATTATTCGTACGTCATACGAGGGAATTTAATCTTTATGGTTCTGTACAGTAGCAACAGCAGCGGCGGCGGCGGCGGTATAAACCGGCGTTGGTGGATATCAGATTCGAAGCACGGAAAGTATCCTGAATATTTGACTGAAACTGACGGTTGTGGGAATCAGCGGAAGTGGCACTGCTCGCCCGTCATTTGTCCATCCTGTAGCAAGAGCAGCCGCTGAACCGGGGCGCGGGTGTTTCGCTGCGAATTAATCTCCCGGAATGGTGGTATGAAATACTTCCGTGAGATAGCGAGAAATGGTGCGAGAAAAATATCCACACGTTTCGCAAGAGTCACCCGAGTATATGAAAGCCCATTGCTTATTGCCGCTGCTTATACCGAGCGCCCTCCAATCGTACGCAGGGCGCGGTTCATAACACCGCGAGAACAGCCTTTTCCAATTTTGTGTTTCCTTTCTGTTTTCGTTCTTTTTTTTTTTTCTATTTTTGTAGAAACTGGAACATGGGCGTGCCAGACTTTGAATTTTCGATTCGAAAATTCGTTTGATTTTTTATCTGATGTTTATTTTTCGCAGCTTTAGAGCAATGCAGTTAATTCTCGGAAAAATAAAGATCAGCATCTCAGATTAACTTCGGTCGGTAGCGAAGTGGCTCTGCGATTCGATCTTGAAAATAAATTAGAGAAAATGTGAAACGCACTTATACTGTATAATGGCGTGTTCCTTTTCATAAAATCAGCGTTTTATTTTCAAATAAAAAGTGGTGTAGAACTGTATCTGCAGGAATAAGATCTTTCGAGAAAAGAAAACATGTACAACTGAATTGGTTCAAGTTGATCTCCGCGAAATTTGAGTCCTACGCATAGGACTAATGGAAATAGGAGTAAGATTTGTTTTTTGTCTGGATACTAATTAGTCATCCGATGTACTGAATAACACTACGACTTTTCCTTGAAAAAAAATATCCTGGATAGCTTGAAAATAAACCCAAGCCATGTAGATAGCGATACTAAATAATTGGGGCGATTCTTAGTATACGTACTTTATAAATTCCACGATTTTATGAGTAATCCACCAGCTAGTGCACGAAAAAGGTGCCCAAAAATCAGCTTTTTCTTCTCACTTTTCACAAACGTCTTGTTATTATTATCGTCATTATTACATAGTATCGCAATAATAACGTGAAAGTCACGTAGTTATTCGAGGTGCAGTGTCCGAGGGTGTGAGGACGAATACGAAGTAGGATAGGGAAGAATCATAAGGACAAAGGGATCAGTTCTATGTGATTATCTGAATACCTCAGGATACTTAATAACGAGGATTCACATAGCGCATAGTATCCTTACTTATACCACCGGTGGCATCCAAAAGCTCTTATATCACTCGCTACGCTAATAAGAACCCTAGTCAACGTAGAAGACAGGATTCAATTAGTTACCTCCGATCGTTCGGTAGCGCAAGGTAACCACTTTAATGCATGGCAGAAGATAACATATATCGCGTCTGCACCCGCTTGTCGCCCCTCAACCTGAACTGATATCGAAGGGGTCAAAGGGCGGAGGAACGTGAGCATTACCAAATTCGTAAAATTAATATTTATACTATGCAGCGTGGGTATAACGTGTCACATCCATAGGGATAAGGTGTGTTTATTTTACTTTCCGTCTTTTGTTCTCGTCTTCTTTGCAGGCAGAAGATGTTTTATCCGCAGAACTTTCGCCTCCTCTCCCATTCGTACAAGAGAAAAGCAGCTGCCGTTGGCGTCGCGCGCGACTCGTCGTTTGGTTAGTCCATTAGCAAGGAATTGCTAAATGGAGTCGAGGCAGTCGCGTTCGTCTTCTCTGCGTTTACCCGGAATCCGTACCAGCCTTCAGGTGTAAGAATAAAAAATATAGTAATTATTTCAATCTAGCTTTTACCCCTCGTCTTCGGTCTGCAGTTATCCTTCTCCCGCATCTCTTCTCCTCCTTCCGAGGTTCTTCATCGGTGTTTATCCTGGAGTCGACCGCGACACGAGGGACCGCAGGCGTCTGCTGAGTTTCCGTAACTAACAGACGCGACGACGTCTAGCGAATCTCTGGATTCGGAAATTTCATCAGAATTTGTGATAACGTTAGCCAGGTGAGCCTGCAGAGAAGTGCAGAGAGGAGCGTTTCTCTAATGAATATAAACATGAGTCCCGCGGCAAGCGTCGGGGTGAGACCCAGCTGAGGGAAGGCATATAGCCTATCTGGTAGGAAAAGGAGGGCTAAAAGGGTCTTTCGGATAGTCTCGCCACTTTCCAGGGCTTCAACGGTGTAAATTCTGTAACTCGAACCTTTCATATATACTTCAACCTAACCTACCAGACTCGCAAGAATCCGATCGAATAAGGCGACGACTGCAGTTTGCGAATCTCCTGCGCACTTTCTGCATCCTCGAGAGAGAGAGAAAAAAAAAATGAATAAATACAAACGGAAAATCCTGAAGTACTCCTATCGCCTGAAGAAGAAACTCGAGAAAAAGCGAAGCAAAAAATAATCTCATATACACCGGAAACTGAGACGGCGACGTGCCCATCGCGCTACGCGACTAATTGCGAGTATACTTCGCTATAAAAAGGAGAATTAAAATTATAATTGACGGTTGACTAACCTCTAATACTTGGAAGAAATATTATACCTTCTAACATTTTTTAATACTCCTCATCGCCTTAATTGATCCTTATTGTATATTTTTTATTTTCACTATAAAAACCGGAAGGAGATTATTTTATACTGTACAAGGTACGTCATGTGACCGTTTATAATCCTCGAAACATCCTTCAAATATTGAGTTCTTTTCCTTCGGCAAAAGCGTGCACATTTATATTACCTTTACATAATACATTCGTGTGAATTGAGTCCTGCAAGGATGATCTAGGTGATTCGTGTGTATAAGGAATATACATACCTATATGCTATATGTATATACTCTTCCTTGCTCTATAAAAGGTCGTCCATCACGGAGAGCTAGCTGGTTTCTCGCTACCGTGAGAGCTGCAGGATCGTTTCTCAGAGTGCCATCCGTATTGCTTCGAGTCATGCCATGCCATGCCTTGCCAAATACCAAATGCCACGCGGAGTGAGAGTATAAGGCGAGCACAGCGGCTAGTCCCTAGCGATTTGGTCTCGGGGATGGTTCTGCAGGAGGAGCAAAATAAAAAGGAAACAAAAAAAGAAACGAAGAAAATGAAAAAAAAACGAAAAATACAAAAAAGAAAAAATAAAGAGGAGGGAACGGAATATCCTGCGATATGTGCCTCCCGGAAAGATCAAGCATAAAGCTCAGGGCTCAAAGCTTCCCGGAGCTTGGAAGCTTTCGAGTTTCGAGTTCAACTTGTTCGGGACTGAATTCCACTTTCGATGTTGTTTTTTTCCTCCTCCCCCCTTGCCGCGGCTACTTCCCGTCGCTCGATCCTTGGCATTACACCGATACGCCCGCGACTTAGGGATCGCGTGCTAAAAATAAAAATCTATACCGATTCCCGATTTTGCTTCAGAGTTTGACGAACTTTTTTCTTCGGACTTGTTTTTTTGTTTTTCATTCTTTGTTTTGCTTCATTTTTCTTCCACCGCTAATTCCCCTTCTCTGCATCAACCCGCGGTGGCCCCGGGATCACGTGGCCTTAATCCTCACGCGGCTTCCGCGTTATAATCGTTTGAGCTTGCGCGCGTGACCTTCGAATTCCCTCGCATTGTTTATGCATCTTGATATTCTTCAGATATATTATGGATACAAAATAATCCGACTATGGATTATCGATTGCACTTTTCACGGTGTGCATTGATCTTAAAAATCCGTCGTATTCTCACCGCTCCAAACGTATGCGGCGGCATCTGAATCTGATTTTTTTACCTCAATTAACCGATCATTGTCTACCACTGAAACGCCCTCGTGTTTTTTATATTCGTATTTGGTCTTCTGAGCCACGCGAGCGCGAGCTTCTGCGCGGTGTTTCAGTGGCGGTTTTGTATAATCGTGCGGGGAATTAAAATGCGCCACTCTGTGCGAGGTGGCACCCACACTTCGTGGGACTCTGCAGTAGGCAGGAGCATCGTAGTTACACCCTGTGCGATCGATCGGGCGTTGCAGTTTGGGTGTTTGTCGTGTCGGCCATGGTAACGCCGCCCGCGGGGCTTCGGTCGAGCCAACAGCAACGCGGGAGCAACAGAAGCAGAAGCGAAACCAGCAGCAGCGGCAACAGCAGCTACAACCCCATGCACCGACAACCGTTGTACATTTATATTGTGCATACCTTTTCATCCCAACATTTCACGCGAGCGTATTTTCTCGCCTGCAGGTTTTAGAGCACAGTTGTCTGCAGTGTTTCGAGCTGCCCATATACCTCGCGTGTCCCGGAAGCGCGAGGGTCAAGAGAGACGCGTAAATAATCAGGAACAATTAAATTAAATTAAAAGCACCCTGCACCGCGTCGGTATGGAACCAGTCGAAAAAAGAGAAGTAAAATATAGAAAGATGGGAGCCGAATAGATGCGAACGAATTTGAAATTTTTTGGCATTCTCCTTTTTTGCTCTTTTATATGCATACTCGGTTATTTCCACCCCTTTTCGGGAACAGTGAGCGCTGTAGCCTGAAGTTTAAAAGTTTAAAAGGCTGTTGCACGGGGAATATTATCGCCCCCATGGGTCTCAGAGGGTGTAGTTTTGAACTCTGAGTTTTGACGGTGGCAGAGACAGGAATCGGTATCGTTGGCATCGGCGGACGTAGAGTGAAATTGACAAATACCTGATCGGATATCGCTCGTGGGTTCGCATTGTCCACGGAGAACAAAAGGGATATCCCATATAGAGTCCTGTTCCCCTTAATTAAGAAGTCGTGGAGTAGTTATACTATGTATACATGGCTATGCGTGTGTATTATACCTATAGCGAAGGTTTTATTGTCAGTTTCGTTAGACGATTCAGTTGAGGATAAGCCAATTGAAAAGTTTCACCAAAAAGTTAGTGCAGCAACCTGCAGAGTGGGTACCTACACATACAGCACGTGTATACCCACCGCTAACGCCAACTTAAGTTATATATACCTCGAGTCGACGACTTTAAAAGTTGAAGAAAAAAAGAATCTGCACCGACCAGAAGCTAAAGCTGAACCCAAAGCTCCTGCGGAGGAATAAATTGCCCCTGGACTTTCTTTCCACTTATACAAGCTTTCATTCCTCCCTCCTCCCTGCTCGCATCTCTGCAAACCGACGCCGACCAACGAAATCAAATAAAATTAGAAGGGAGGAAAAGAGAAAAAATATATGAAATGAGAACTGACAAAGAACTAACATATTCTTTTCCGCCCCCCGCGCCCGGCGTTGAAGTACAATTTTCACGGCATAAATAATTCACTCTCGTGCGTTAAATTTGAAACGAAAATTAATTACACAATTTATGTCAACTTTTTTATTTCTTCTTCCTGTAGTTTCTCTCTATTTAAAGTACTGTAATAATGAGTTTGGTAAATTTTCCAACTCGCACACGGTTAATTTCCACGATTCACTACCGCGGATTGTACAAACCCAGAATGACGGGGGCTGCTAGCTGTCCTTGGGTGACTTTTAGTTGCTGCTTGACCGTACAGCACATACCCATATATTTTACACGCACATCCATAGCGTACAGGGTGCGTATTGTATACGTAGGTTACATACATATACGATGGAGAGAAGAGAGTCCGGCCTGTTATACGCAAGCTATATAACGGTCTACGTTCATGGCTCGAGGCAATTTCACGGCCTATCGCGGTAACGATACTCTTGGGGAAGACTTCCCTACCGTTGCAACAGCTGTATCATCATCCCTGCATTGTGCAAAATGCAAGAGAGATTCACAAGTCATGAGTCGACCGATTCACAAATTCCCGTCCCCCCCCCCCCCCCCCCCCCAAAAAAAACATCATACGCCAAACCACTGCGGTGCAAAGTTAAAGCGATTCGGAATAATTTATGCGACCATCATAATTTATCACACAGCTGAGATATTTCATCAAATGACGAACTCTGCGTTTGTGAAAAAAAAATAAAATAAATAAAAATCGATTATCTCGACAAACTTCGCATCGCTAGCGTCGAAAAACGCATTGCACATCAAAAAATGCTGGAAAGATTCCACAGAATCGATCTACCGTGAAAAACAGCTCCACCGTTTCCTTTTGGAATAAATAATTCTCATACGCACATTTTGAATGAAAATATTTCAGACTACTTTATGCACGAGGGTCAAAAAGGTCGGCGGCGCGAGGGGGACCGCGGGAAGCCGCGGGCGGGAAAATCGACATCGACCCCTAATTACAGCGGTTGTAAAGAGAAGAGAAGGGAACTCGAAGCCCGGGGCTAAGGACGATTTTTCCACGCTGCGTTGCACCGTGTCGGTTATACGTATAATATGCCTACGTAACGTATATCTGTACGTTCCCGACTCGTCTGCCTCGTACACATGATAATGTGAGACGCGGAGAACGTAAGTGTAAGTCACCTGTACACCCTCCGTACTTTCAACCCCCCGCCCGCCCTAGAACCCTATTCTCCTTTTCCCCTCTCCCTTCACCTTTTCCGCCGTCTCCCTATCCACTCTCTGTGTTATTTCCCGAGATGCCATTAGCCAGAGATGACGGGACGCCGCAGCGTGTGCCCCGTGGATATTTTACATTTACTTTCCCATACATTCATGCATATACATAAGTGTATTCTTTAGGTATACGCGTATAGGTATGTAAAGCACACACTTTACGCACACACTTTTCCCAACTCTACTTCCCTCTCACTCTCTGATGATTATATGTTGTACGAAAATTTCACACCGCGTACCTCATGAACATATTGTTTAGTGCTGCTCTTATCCTCGTCGTCGTTACGTATCGAAACAAAAATTGAGAAAACATAAAGATCATCTCATAAATATGTTGAACGTGAAAATGCGATCCAATGTTGAACGAATTGCCCGAAATGTTAGTGAGTGGTTGTTTTACCGGGAGAAATAAATATACCTTGTGATACCTGAATGAATGTTAATGAATTTCATGTGATTACAGCTGGAGGTGAAGAGCGTCTATTGTCTATCGTTTATTCAGATGACGATCCCCACCGAGCTTAATAATTCGTGCGTTCCGAAGAACAAAAAGAATGTTTGCGTTTTCAGTTCTCGTATTGCTTCACAAGTATGGGTACCTTCCGTTGTCCTTTTGACCCTCAGCATGATGGCGCCTCATACCTAGATGTGGTATAGTCAGGTATTCCGGGCACCGCGCAATCAGCGCAAGTGCTACTTCGGTAATGAACACGTATGACGTCCCTGTGCACAAATACATACCACAATAGGCCGATGCGCGACTTGCGCAATCCAGAATCTCGATCCCTATCACACGCTGTTGTGGAGACCGAGAATTCGAACAATCGCTGCTTGGTCCGCAAAAAAAACATGAGTTTTCTTTACAAAAAAAAGAAAAAACAAAAAAAAAAGAAAAAGCAACGTACGTTTAGAATATCCTGAGAAAAACTGACTAATGTTTGTGAGCTACAGCTAGGGGGTGATAAAATTCTGACGATCAAAAGTTCCGTGAACGAATATGCGGCTGAAATTACACGGTTTGAGCTTTATAGGCGTATTTGTAGAACCGATAAAATATTTAAAGTGGAAGAGTAAAACAGCCCGTACCCATAACGTCGACCAAAGGACCTTTGCAGCAGCTTCGAAAAAGGGTATATGGTTTTTGTTACCGAATTAAATTGCCACCTATAATGGGCAGCTACACAAAACGGGAGCGGCAATTGAGCCTGTGTTATAACAGGATATCTGGAGTAATAAAAGAACGTAAGGCGGAGAGTAAAACAGCAGATTCTGTTTATTTGCTGCCGTAGAAATTATAGTTCAATGACAATAACGTATCGAGAAGAGTTTCAGCGAATCAAAATTTATATGATTTATGAATTATTGTCATTATCATCGTTATTGCAAAGTTTTTTTTATTTTTTTTTTTTATAATTTATCAGGTTTACCAGCTGATAGAAGATTGTCAAACTTTTTCTAAATTCGATCTTCAATTTTATAGTCAAATTATAATAAATCATACGATATACATTATACTATAATACCGCTGTTAGTGAAGAATAAGAAATGATAAAACTTGAACCGATTAGCGAGTATATGCAGATAAAAAGTATATCTCACCGTCGAGGAAACTAATCTAAATATTTTTTTGGAGAGTTTCCAAAAGCCGCTCTGATATATTACGTTGAAGTTTCGGCCTCTTGTCACGTACGCGTATTTGACAATGCCGGAAAGTAGAATCAAACGTTCTCGAGGGTAATATCATAATGGATATAAGGATGGTTGAGGCTCCTCGACTCTGAGAGATTGGTTTCTACCATTTGCACTGGAAAAGTAGGCTTACCTTTGTACACGCGATGCTTTTAACGACAGCTATTTTCCGATTCCGTACAGACTTGATTCGTTCCAAGAGTATCTCCAATTTTCCATTCGTACATTCGTACGTACGAAGAAACTGTGCAGTGTGCGAGAACGTTGATCGAGCAGAAAAAAAAAGCGCAGCTTAAAAATTGACTGACGTTGACGTTAGAAACGATCGCCGAACGACAGCTGACAGGTATTATCAATAATACGACAGGCGGTGAATTGGCCGGAAGACAAAAGAGAAGATTCCTCTCGTCTGCCGTCAGCTCCGTCATCATCCCCATATCCCGTATCGAAAAAGTACCACGTATATGAGGGAAGAATAGTCGGAAAAATGAATCGAAGCTGAATAAGTAAGCAACTCCAATCATTTTACATTATACTTACGTATTTTTATTTATCGCATGGATTATTACAGTAATAGTTTGTGTCTCGTATGATTTTTCAATTTTCTTATTTGTTTATTTATTATTATTTTTTTTCCTTTTTTTGCAATGTATAATATCTATAGATAATAATGTATAATGATATAGTAAATATATGTATAATATGTATATATATGTATATATATACAATCTTTTATGTACAGACGCGTAGTATTTATCGTTGATCAAACTCAGAATATCCGTATATTTTATTATAATATCTTATCTTTACCTTTCATATATAATATAATTGTAAGCCATGATTATACATTATACGTAATATATATTTATACATAACGTAGACGTATATAAGGTATAAATGTTTGTTCGATTTTATTTTCTCGTACAAAAAAAAAAAAAAAAAAACAAGAACAAGAGATAGAGGAAGAGGAAGAAGAACTACTCGGTTTTGATAAAATAGAAAAAAAATCATCCAATCACTTTGTTATCTATTTATCTATCTATATGAAGACTAGAAAAATGTATTTATATTAATGTTATCGATAATTTTTACATCAGATTTCATAACACACTCGATTTTACCTATCATCATCATCGTCATCACCATTTGATATATTAAATCTATATTCATATGCAATATCATATTAAATACCTAACAATAATTCGATATGATTAAGTACCCTATGAAGATCGAAATTAAAACGTTGGGATCCCATGTGAATACCTTGTAGTTGAAAATACAGTCTTTTATATAACAATCATAATTATTACGCTCTAAGATATTCGATAAAAGAATGAAAAATAAAAGAATGATCAATGATAACATAGTTAACAATAATTAATAAACCTGTACCGCGTTGAGCACTATAATATGGAATCGGCAATCATACGTAAAATGGAACTAGTAATAATAATAATAATAATAATAATAATACCTGAATAGTGTAAGCCTATGCAATAATCTCCGAAGATGCGTGTGATAAAAATATAATTAGGATGGGGCAGTGTTTGGAATAAAATTACTAGGCTTTACGCAGTTATAGGGTCAGTTTTCCTCGTCAATTTTTTCTAAAAACGTATCTCCCTCCTTGGTAGCTGTTGAATTAGAATTGTTGCCCGATATATTGTTCGAAAGGTTGTGGTTATTAGCAGCGCGAGCGATTAGGCAGTGTTGATTATTAGCGCCAACGAGAAGACCCTTTCTGAGGACATTTAGGTACCCCTAGCTTTGCACGATATCGCTAAGGTATTCGTCGTGGGTTGTCAGTAGATGTCTCGGAACGTCGAGTGCGGTGTGTAAAGTTACGCATACGCCGCGGTTAAGGCTAACGGCTGGATAAAATACGCCGTATAGATCACGAAAGGCAACGCCACCCTGCGGTTGATCATTTACGAAAAATCGGAGAGTGTGCGTTGTTTCCAAATCCAGAAGAACGCCGACCGTTGAACCTTGTTGAACACCGCCTTCCGTACGTTGTGCGTGTCCGCCGCCGTGCATGAACCAAGAACGTTGACGATCGATGTACATGCTCCAGCCCTTTTCGTCCTTACCTTTATTTTGTTATTTCATTTATTTATTTACTATTTTTTTTTTTCTCAAATTTATTCATGAAGAGATTCGGTCACTCGTTTCTTTTTTCAAAATGAAAACGGGAAAAGAAGAGGAAGGAGTCGGAGGTAGACGATTTGATCTTTGGAAAGATATGTGTTACAAGTTTAGATTAACGACTCACCGAGCATTTGGTCCCTTGCTACGTCGGCACGAGCTACTCCAAAGGCTGGGTCTGTGTCGCTGTGGTATCGGTCAATGGTCAGTTCCCAATAGTGGACACCCCTGGAGAAACCAACGCTTGATAGGACCACCCGATGCTCGTAACCTTCGCACGAGGCGCTCGTTGCGTCCTCCGATACGGATACTTCCTGGGGGACACCCGAACCCATTCCCATTCCAATACCAGACGTCATTCCAGATCCCATAGATGAACCGGAACTCGATTGACCGACCGCCCAGGAAAACCACGCAACTTTATCGAAGGAGGAAATAAACTTTGCTTTTTACTTGTCCTTTAATCTTCATTTCTATATCGTAGGGGTTGAATTCCCTTTGAGTCGTACACCGGAGTTTGCGAACGCCTTCAAACTATGACCCGGAAATAGAAGGTCGGCGAAATAATGCGAGGGTGGGGGATAATATGCAGGTATGAAGTATGTACGTTCCAAACTATATATACTTATAGCGTGAGTGCTAAAGAGGGTAAGTATAAGTAGGAGTCGAGCATTTGTTTTACTGGAACCAGCTCGTGACTCGTAAAACTTAACGACAAAACAAAGAAGTTTGTTGGTTGTTTGTGAAAGCGTGGTCTCACTCGTGAACAAATTTCGAGCATCTAGAGCGAAAAGTGGAAGGGTGCGAGACGGGGGGAGGGGATAAAACAAAACCAAAGAAGATTCAAAAAAGAGGAAGAAAAACGCTGGAGCAAAAATTAAGAGAGGGGAAATAGGAGGAGAGGTAAAAAACTTACCCTCGGCAGTTTGTAGGCCGATCAGCTCCGAGTATTCTCCTTCCCCCGCACTGTTGAACGCCCTCACCCTAGCGTTGTAAAGCGAATTGAAGTGCAGCCCATCTACCGTGCAGATCGTCTCTCGTCCGCAGTACACCTCCTGTTGGAAAAAAGTACGAGGGTTTTTTTCGTTGCTGTTTTTTTTTTTTCTTTCTTTTTGGGAATAGGTAAAACGTTCGGTATGCGTACAACCCGTATCGGAAGAAGTGGGGAAAAATAAAAACACTCCGAATCGAGAAAGAACCCCTAAACTTATTGGGGTTTCAAGAGAAAGAAGAGCGAAGAGTAGAAAAAAAGAAGAAGAAGAGAAGACACTTTTAGACCCTCGTTCCAAGTTAGTCACTTTGAAAGCTGCTCACTCTGAACTCTCCACCGCAACCATCGTCCAGTTCCAGCAGATAGCCTTCCACGGCTGGACCACGCTGACCAGCTCCACCTCCGGGAGGCTGCCAGGCTACGGTAACGCTGTTATTCTCGGCACTGCATTCTTCGGGAATCAACTGAGGCGCACCTGGTGCTGTAACATTAGTCAAAACGGATCTCAACACTCCATCATCATCAATTCATCATCAGTCATCACCCTATCGGACTGCGCGTATAGTCGCCGGTGCCGGTGTAAGCCGGTGATATCGCGCGCAATTTGCATGAAATATATATAAATCATCGCATACATATTCCATGTACAATGGAGAAACCTAAAACCTCGGCGTTGATTATTCTCCTCCCGCGCACGGACGAAATGGGCGAGTTAATTCTCGGAAGCGGAGCACCTTTGACTCAACGTATAATACTCGGGGTGTCGCATAGTTTGATCCCCGTGACAGAGGTCGAACGAGGGCGTGCCTGGTGCAGCCTTGTACGTACCCTGGGAAATAGTTGGCCGCATTGTTGACAGTGTATCTTCTAACCCCAGTGGCTCGAGGGAGTGACACTGGTCGCTAATAAACCTCTGGACTTTGGAACACTGCGGAGAACTAGGCGTGGTTGATGAAGACAAAGGTCGTTGAAACGCCTACGCCGGTGAACAGAAACCGATTCTAGGCACCCGCCCGTACCCATTATAAACTTTACCGGAAGTTGGCGACGTAGTTAAATCTGGCGGTGAGCTTATTTCATTCCATATGGTAATTCGTCGATATAGACGGTAATTTTTTTGTACGCTAGTTCCTGGGCGGCATCAAAAAGCGTGACACACGTGAATTGTATGTCCGGAAGGGCAATCGGCCATAAGATTTGCCTCGCTGAGACGCGACGTGACATCGGTCGGTTGAGTCAAGCGGTTTCACGCCCTTATATTTTCGGGGTTGGTCTCGCGGTGGAGTAGAAGTCCTGAGGGAAACCTACGACCACGATATTGGACGAGGGATGAAACTTTTCCCGAATAGTATTCGTCGTAAAAAAAAAAAGGTTGGACACGTATCTCTTTTCTCGCCGAGACTAACGTTTTTTCATTTATTTTGTCGATAGATGGTTCACCTTACGGTACATGGAGCTGGCGCCGTTTTTCAGGACCTTTGATCTCGCGCGAATTTCATTTTCGAGTTGTTGATTTTTCAGTTCCGCTGTTTCGTTATTACATTTCGGATAGGAAGCATTCGGGACTACGGGTTTTCGACGAATACGCGCTTCGATTAAATAATCACTGGGCAGTGTAAACGCGTAATTCATTCGGGTGTGGTTGTTGATTTATTTTATTTTTATTTTATGTTTTTCTCTTTTGTTTTCAGTGTTGCTTTACCTGCAGTAGGGTAACGGTCCTCCCCGTCAGCGGCTGCGTCCAACATTATACAACGCCTTTTACAACATTATACGAACTTGATACAATAGAAAAATACATGGTCATGATATCCGGCAATGTCGGATAATTAAAACGACATTATGAAAAAGATGTCGAAATTTGAAAAGGCAAACCTATAAAGCCTGAGACTATACGAGACCCGTGTGCGAGTAATGGAGTATATCGGCGCTTACGTTTGAGCTGCACAAAGGTTAGTTGATCGATGGCCCTGCGTAGGGGTTTGTCGTCGAGGGTGAGATCCAGAAGGGGAAGTCTGGCAGCTTCCTGAACGCCCTCAGCGGCGCCCCAAGATCCAGCAGCGGCCGAAGCTCTGACGGAGAGCATCCCACCGATTTGAAGGAAGGCAGCGCTGTCCGTTTCCTTGAGTGCCTCGATGCAGAATGTGAGTAGGGCGGTTGTTGCCTGCAGGTGAGAGGCGCATCTACCGACGTGTTCCCTCAGGGACCTAACCCGATTCTCTCGAGTCTGCCTAGCCGCCTCGATCAAACGACCCTTACGCGCCTGCAGCTGACCCACCAAACTCGCCACCCTGTCATCCACCTCCTGCTCCAGGGCCGCACATTCCTCCTGCAAAAAATCGTCCGGAAAATCCAATTCCACAATTTATGCTTCCAATTTTTTGCACAATTTTGCTTTGAAACTACACCTGGAGGAATTGATGCTCTAATCTCGGGAGAAGATACCTTCGAATGTTCGATAAAAATTACTACCAAATTCTTTGTAAAGCAAAAAGAGGATCGGGGCAAGATATTTTAAGGGAAAACCATACGAAAAACTCAAACCTATGGCTTGCACGATATATTAATGGCCCTCCCGTTGAAGTTTACGAATACGTATACAAAGTGGCGCAGAAGTTTGCATTCTTTCGTAAAACTTTTAAAATCGTAAAAGGTAAAAAGTATTCGCAACGATAAAGTAATTTATGTAATAAAAATTACACGAGTTCGCGGACTATGCAGCGTGCGTGTAATTTTTATTATGAAAAATATTGCGCAACGAGTTGGGGAAAAATAAAACTTTTGAATTACACGAGTGCGAGTCTTTATATAATTTTCACTAATTCTCGAGCTCCATTTTTTGCGAACATACATGAATGCAATGTGACATTCTTTTTTCCGGATGGCCGCGCGCCGGCTGTTTTTGGTTATTCTCTGTCAGCGCGGGTCTCTTCATTAGAGGCGACGTGTTTCGTAATGATTCTGAGTTATAAAACGGGCACGCCTCTGCACTCTCCCCGAGGGAATCCGTATTCGTAACAAATTCTAATTAACAGGATGAAAAGCGAGCAGATCCCCGTAGGTGTAAGACACTGTTATTGTACTGGACAAACTAGAGCCATAGATATATCGACCGTATCTATTCTAGAACCGTATACCTATACACAGTATGTACAGGTACACCTGTATTACCTAACCGAAGACAGATTGCGACAAAAGGATGAACTCACGTGAACTTTGTCCGTCATTCCTTTAAGCCTCTGTATAAACTCCGTGGTCGATCTCGCCCTCTCGGACAGCTGTTGTAAATTCTGCGACAATTCCGTCTGAAACGATAAAGTAAACGTGCGGAAAAAATTATTACAGGGGAATTCCAAAGCGATAATTAACAAAGTTGGCAACAAAATATTCGGATGATTTCGGAAAGTGTTAAAATTATCTGAAACTGAATTTTTATATTTTTAGGGGCCCGAGGGGGGCTCCCTTGAATCGGTTCGCCTTTAACGTGTAGCCGGCAGTGCCGGATCAATACGGGCGCACGTGACGCCCTGATCGACGACGGGAAGAAACTCGGTGTGAAATAGTCGTTGGACGATCTGCGAAAAAACGAGAGGTGAAACGGCGTTGATGGATTTTTTTTCTGCAAATCTTGCAGGAGGGAAGAAACAAAAATAAAGTGAATGAGCCGGACATCGGGAGGGTGAAGAGAGCGATATATGTGGGCTACAAAATTTCTTAGAATAGAATATCACACCGGAAATTCAATTACGCGAGGTTACGAGGTATGAAAATATTATCAACGCTCTTTTCGTGGTCATTTATTTATTTATCTCCAAGGTGCGCACGTAAACAGGAAGAGGAGAATGCGGAAGTCGATCAGGTATTCTTGGAGTTATTCTTCGAAGAGGCGATGGAAATTCTAGGGATGAAATATCTACAGGCTTCTTCTCCTCGCCAGTCTCGATATATATTGTCGGATCCCGCTATCCGAGTATGGGAATATATATAGAAAAGGGAACGGGAACAGAAACGGGAATGGGAGCTGGTAAACCCACCCCCGAGTTTCAGATGACTACATTTTTGGTATTAGCATATGAAAGGGAGTACAGATTTTATCAATATCCCGCAGCATCACGAACAGAGAACCTGCGAAAGGAAGATAAGTATCCCGTATAGAATATACATATATATATGTCCCCATATACCTATATCCCTTTGCGCGAGGTTGTCGAAATCGGTATACAAAAACGGAGACGGAAGCAAACGTATATAATACGCGTGTGTTCGTAGGGCCAATCATTTTCACCCCCCCCCCCCCTTCCGCCCCGCCGGCGCGAAAAATGTTTCGAACAAACAATTACATATTCCAATGAAGTGTGTGGAACGTGAAATTTTTCTACTTTCTCAAGGCTCTCTTTTACTTGAGTATAAACTTGCCGGTGAAGGGTTTTCTTGGCAACGCCTACCGCGCGATTCGAATTCTTGGGTATTATAAAGTTGTATCGCAATCGCGCGGTTAAAGTCTGCAAAGAGTCTAGACCGGAGAACGAGGAGGTCTTAATTAAGGTAATAGCTAGCGTCTGGACCTGACGTTATATACCCGGGGGCCGTTCAAGCGATAGCTACGGAAGAGGCGTCGAAGCCTTCCTCTCTTTGTTTCTCTCTTTTGATCTTAATCCCTCTGACTGGGGGGGGGGGGGGGGGGGGGAGGAGGCAAGAAAAACGAGGTGACGAAGCAATTCCTTCGATTATAACCGAGTGAAAATGAAAATCCAATTTTCTATACCACGTAATATCAATTAATTATAAGAAACTTTATGATTGGTCGTAAAATCAGCCTCGCTAATTACAACATTTGGATATAAAGTGCAGAGGCTGCAGTGTGGCGTAGAAGAGCGAAAACGAAAACGAGAACGAACAAAAAAAGGAACTAAAATAAAGTAAAAAATAAAATAAAACAGAAAAGAGGAAGTGCGAAGAGGCAGTTGCAGTCGGCATACGTCGGCTCTAGGGTGCAAGCGGGAGGTTAGAAGAGGGTGGATTTATAGCTCGGGGTGCACGTCTGGAGATGGTGCAGACGGTGGCTGAGTGCGAGTTAAAGAAGAAAAAGAAGAATAAAAAGAAAAGTTGAAAAAAAAGATATAAAAAATGTAGGGAGGTACGTCCTACCTACATGGGTACACATAGAATGGAAAAAAAACAAAAAAATGAACAAAATGAATAAAATAAAAGAGTACCTACTGAGCGCGCGGGGGCCCGGAAAGAGTTGGCGAATATAAGAGAAAAGAGAGCAATGAAAGTCGTTGAAAACGAATAAAATCGATCGATAACGTATACAGGGGATATTTCCTGCATGCGGAGTGTCGCGAAGAAATTCAAATATGTACAACGAAAAGAAGAAAAAGAAAAAAAAAGGCTGGAGGAGTAAAATTCAGTTTTCCATCCAGATAAGGGCTGATCCTTTCTTTCTGGTTTGAAAGAAAAGTTTGTCATAATCGTTCAATGCGGGGTTAGGTACTTGTACTTCCTTCCATATGATGTGTACGAGATAAATTGCAAGTTTTCAACTATTATATACCGGGACGAATTTATCATACATATAATTGGCTCGGTTAATTAGCGTTCCTGGAGAACGTCGAATACAGTACCACGTCGCGGAGTTAAGAGTGCGCCATACAATATGGCAGCTTCCTCTTCGTCAGCATTGTACTTTTGAGCATTTGCACGGAACAAAGTAGATATAGTTTCAGTTATACATATAAGTATGTATACGTATACTATAAGTATACCGCTGCAGCAGAAAAGGGAAAAATAGAGATGCAACGACGCCCTGGTGCAGCGGCAGCCGCAACGGAGCGACCAGACCTCGAGAATTATACGACGCAGTGTGAGCGTCGCGACGCCGCAGATTTTCTTCCCTCGCAAACTACCGGATTATAACACGTAACGTAGGTATATTATACGCCCGAACGATGTAACCCTTGCTTTTTGCTAAAATGGAAGAAAAGTTTTCGTTATTTTTTGTTTTTATTTCTTTATTTATTTTAATTTTTTTTTTTTCTTGTTTTTCTTTGAAACCTTATCGCTTATCCTTTTTTCCAACTTCCTCTTCTAGCGAGAGAAGTTATACGTATAGTTCAATGGTATAATTACCTGCAAAACGAAAAGTCACGTTTTTAGAAAATCTCGAATCTTCGAGCTCCGGAAATGACCTCGACTTATTTTATATCGATGTCCAGATGTGCAGTGATAGATTTCTTTATCCGCTGATATGTTGAACTTTATTTCGGACTCCTTCGATCTCTCGCCCCGAAATGCGAAAAAGTGAGATATCTCAACCGCGTAATTTAGTCGACGGATTCGTCTTCCTGAGATACTGCCAATAAAAAAAGTGCTGACTTTTTAGCCAAAAAATCGCGAAAATCCATACGTGTTATTCGTCAACTTTCATTCGCTGCTTCGTTATATTTTCATCCTGCAACGGTCTGACTCCACAGATTTGCATTTCTTACGACCCTCGATCGCAGAAGATGAATTTTCACCTCGCCCTTCGAGATTAGACTTCGGACGACAATTTTTCAGAAAATGGTAACTAACAGTATAATATTTCCAAATAATTCGCAATCGGATGACCACGGATGCGGCGGTATAATATACCGTACAATAAACTGTGTACAGCTCCGTTTCGGATTACAGCTTGTTGCTGTATAAATGCAGGTCCGCTCGATCACTTCTACATACGTATACGGACATGAGCATACGAGTAAATATCACGGTATATCTACTACTGTAACCGGAACGATGTCAAGTGTGAACTTTCCTCTCCATCGCGCGCCGGAGTTTTGCGGCAGCGCGTGTAGTGATATCTGATAATTGGATCGACGGGCCGATACTTTATCTCTCCTATAGGGATTGCATTATACCTGTACGTATCGCTACGAGTAGGTATGCCCTCGTCGCCACTGGAGGTAACGCGATTATAACGTAATTTTTCATTAGACTCATCGCGCAGTACATGTACGCTATAATATAGACGTAAGATATCGTGTAGAAGTAAAACTCCATAGATCGTGATAAATTCTACCCTGCATACTAGGTAACTGTAATCTGAAGAATCGGTCTGAACGTCGTTGAAAGCAAGGCAAAAAAAATCAAAAAACTATGAAACGACCGATAACTTCAATCAATAAGCTATTCATTTTATAATACGTCTCGCGATTCAAAATATATGCTCGCCAATCAGGAATATTCAATATAAGTGAATACCAACTCTGATTCGTATACGTGGGCTGCTCATAGGTATCTATAGATATTTAATTTCTGCAATCGAATATCACCGCGTTCGTGAATCGCATGATGTGAAATAATGGTCATGCTTCTATAAGCATAGCCGAATCATTAATAAGTATAAATAGTTGCGGAAAAGTAAACATACCTATATTGTATTTTATGGTTATATGATGTAAGGTATAGCGTTTGAATTTATATGCTAAATAGATACGAAGAAGCGAAGTAATATTGGCCGAGAAGGGAAAGGGGGCGGGGAGGAGGAAGGGTTTGGCATCACAAATGCGATCACGAAGACAACGACGACGACGCGCGACGACGACGACGTCGAGTTTAAATTGCGGCAAATTGGCGAGTGAAACAACGGAGCCAATTATACATTATTCCGAGTATGATAATCGAGACAATAACCCCGATAAAGCACGTCACGATCCGCAGCCTATATTAGCCTCTGCGTGAACGGCGCGGCTCAATAATCCAATCATCGGAGCGCGGAGATTAAATCGAATCAAAAGACGATATTCAAACGGGGCGACTGAATCGATTTGCAGTATTCTGCAGCTCTTGACCTCTGACAATATAATAATCATCCGCAATTTAGCTGCCGCTTACATGATCGGGACTGGTTATGCTTCAACTTTTTCCGCCTTATTTCTTCCCGTATACCGTGTTATCCTATTTATACACGTCGCAGATATTATACATCTATAATTCGCATCATCCTGCAACTTTCCCGCGGATGCGTTTTCTCCGTACGTTTCGTTTTTGTTTTTTTCTTTTCTCTCGATGATTAATCCTTCGATATTTATACACGCATTTCCGATAGCGAATATGAACGAAGAAAGTATACGACGTACAGCTGCAGCTGGATGCCGTTTACAACCGGATTTAAAGCACTGTCATACAGCCAGGTACATGCATGTATATTTCTCATCCTTCTCGTCTGTCGTTGTGCCGGCAAAATTTCATTATTCATATATATCTGCGTGACAATAAAAACGAGAGCTTCGGGTCCTGCAGACGAGACGAGCTACGAGACGAGCCTTTGAAGTCTCGGAGTACAGCCGCTTATATTCGGGGGCGGATTTCACATCCCCGGAGGCCAATTCTCTCGCGAAAATATACAACAGCGTTTCTTGTATTTTTCTTTATCTCTTTTTCTTCCTCCTTTTTCTTCGTCCAGCGTCACGAAATTTCGAGGGAAATGGGTCGGAAAATGTGATTTTCTTTCATCAAGTTTTTACCGTTAAAAATTTGCGCGGACCACGTATATATAATTTATTGTTATATGTCGCGCAGAGCGAATCGGAACGACAAACTTGACCTGATTATCATGTATAATGTTCTTCAAATTGAAAAACTATGCGGTTCGCGGTTATCGCGATGCCTCAACGTACACGAGTCGGTCGTCGCCTCGTTTTCATTTTTTACTATACTCTATGGTATCGTTATAATGACGGGAATCGATACGCTCCGCAGTTGGTGTCATCTGAAAAATGATAATTGTTGAAATAAATGAAAAAAAAAAAAAAAAACAACAAAAATAAAAACAAAAATAGGGTTGCAGCGAGACTTTTAGCGGTCTCTTGTAGATGGGCATATAATACTTGACCCATTTCCATTTTCCCAAGAGACCCCCTGGCTTCTGTAGCATCAGTGTTATATCCCGAGGCAGTGTTGAATAACTTGCTGGGATATTCGCTTCTCAAATTCCCGGAATTTTCCATATTCATGTATACAGCGAGATATGATATTCGCAGTATCAGGTATACGCGCTAATTTTTTTCCTTCACTTCTCCTCGTTTCGAAAGTCATGGGACGTCCAGATTTTGGGTCACAAACATTGAAACGAATATCATGAAGTTTCAAGTTTTTTATACGGGGGTGCATTTTGCGCGTGAAACAGAAAATACGGCTAATAATAGCCGTACATGGAATCCTTTCTAAACGATGATTGTTTATTTATATCCAGAGCTGTCCGCGCGCATTATGTTTTCACTCATTTCCCTCTCCTTTCTTTTTTTTTTTTTTATTTTTTTTTATCTCCAATCTGTTTTATATAAACCCCTCCCCCCTTTTGTAGCGCCAATTTGTTCGTTTGGCCTGCAGCAGCCGTTCGGTTCGCCCGAGCGCCCTTGATGGTCCAGCCTTTTGTTGGCATGATTAATTCCACTTCTCTCTCCTGCATCTCCTTCATCCCTTCAACCTCCTCCATCCTATTTCCGTTGTTCATTCCACACTCACACATTTTACATATGTTATATAAGCCCCCTATACTCGGTGCAATCAGATGTATGCGTGACTCACTCGCGCGATCGAGTATAAGGTGTATATATGTGCGACATAAAGGGTGTTCATTTTCTTTTCTTTTTTACGCTGTTTTTTGTTTTTTATTCCTTTATCCTTTATTTTGTTAATACGATATCGTGCAAGTGCTCGCACCGCGTACTATGGATTCAATATATAATAAAATCTATAGTCGTCGTGTATAATATCTTGGGTTATATATTATTATATATATACAATCCCTTTACCTCCGACCTGTTCACCCTTTGCTTGCCTTTCATCTTTCATCTTACGGCTTTTATAATATCCTCAATCTTTCATCTCCCGAGGTAAATCCACTAGGACCTCTCAAATTATGTGTGTAATGCGGTGGTTACAAAGGAAATATACAAACGAAAGTAAAAAAAAATTTCTCAAGAACAGGTTGAGGTCCGAAACGATTTTATCATATTCTATCTCTCTATTTTGTTCGATCGAAAAACGAGCCCAACATTTTTTTAGAACGAAAAACATCGGGTCTCAGGATACGAAGCCGGGAATCGAAGATGGAAAGCTCATTTTGAATGCACGGCTCCTTCGAAAATTGGCTCTTTGGAGGATAAGATTAGCACAGATAAGGTCAATTTTACGGTACCGAGGTCGGTCTTTACCGCAAAGGTGAAGGTGTAATGGTAATAAAGCAAGGATGAAAGTGGACCGGAGTTTAATTCGACAAATCGTTCAGGACCGCACGTTTAAATTATACATCACATTTGACGGTATTATACGTAGAGGTATACCTATAGACATGTGAGTCTCGCGCGGTGCTTATGCATATGCAAATTATACCAACCTGTGCGAACCTAACACGAATATCAAGGGCTGCTTTACGAGAAAACTATTATACGAGGGTAGTTCGAGGATCGTATATTTATCCGTGGTGATTTACGTGGATATATTCCTAAAAACTCCCAGCCTACTTAGATTTTATATTCATGTAAGTAATACGCGGATTTTTCTGCACCCTTTCGAATACATAAAATATCGTTCGTCTGAGCATTCCATATTTTTTTTCATTTCTACTCACATACCTCGTCTCAAAGTATACGTAAACGAAGAAGAATTTCCTTTGAATGTCCACTGCATATTGTTTTTTTTTAAGGTTACAATCCTCGCGAGCATCCTAATATTTGCGATGAATAGTTTTATTCGTTGATTTAATTTGTTACAGATACGTAGATATAATTGTGAAATTCTTGGGGAGCTTTTGAGCTTGGAAGAGATGAATATGTTTTGATTGTTAAACAGCCACTCGTAGTGGTTGGTATTACGCCCTGCCGGAGATATTATGTAAACGGAGCGGTGCGCAAACGCGATTTTAATAATTCGACCTTTCCGCCCGCCACATTCCCAAGGGATAATAATATCCCTCCCAAGGCAAATTTCAGTTTAGCGCTTCGTGCAACCAGGAGTTGGGGCGAGAGGGGAAAAAAAATATTTAATACGGTTCAACGAACGCTACTCGTTTATTCGAGTATCTTGAAAGCTTTTGACGCGCCACTGAGAATTCAAATCCCAAAAAACGAAAAGACTAACGATAAAATAAATTATTAGAAGGAAAATATTATCTACGATTTACAATTTCATGCGCAACACTTATGAAATGAGAATTCAGCTTTTAGCAACAAAAAAAAGTTCTCCAGCCCCTGACAATCAAAAAACTCTACAGTAGAAGATCAAAACAAATTCCGACTCGCCGAAAAGTGTTTAATTTTTTTCACCGGGCTCACCGCGAATCGCCGATTTGAAGGTTTTCGTGCCGGCTGGAAACTCGTCGTCGTTTATATGTATCCATCTTTTCGTGTAACAATCTATCAATTTCAGCGTCGATTCTTCAAAATCGAACCGCATTGTAACCGACTAATATAAAACAGCGATTACATAGGTATATTCATGAGTATATTCAAGAACTTGACACGAGTGTAGACAGTATAACGGAAACGTGGTTTTAATAATTCTCCCGCTCTCCAGTTTTCTACCCCTCTAAGGTCTACGGGGAATTCGCCCTCTCCGTTCGAGAAGCAGAAGTCTGGCACAAGTGTGCCCCGGCGGAGGGGGTGTGGAAAAAGGAGAACTGATGGGTAAAGGAAAAAGGAAGAGGAGAGCAAACAGAGTTTGGGCAAACGGGTGATGCAGCCCTGCAGTCCGAGCGCTTTGATGCCCCTCTGAGCAAACCGAAGACCATCTTCTCACCCTTCTACCTACCTACCTATCTATGTAATCATCCACTCACAATTAGTGCCTTTCGCAAACTACGCGTCCGAAAATAGATACGGTGCAAGACGCCGCGATGCTCCCCTCGCGTAGTACTATAAGTTCCTTACACAATCCATTCCACTAAACATACATCTGTCGATGCGGTTCACGTTCAGCTTGGGATTTTCCAACGCTTTATGGAACCAACGAATCATTAGAGATGGTTATCGATCGAGTCTCGTTGCTGAAACCTGATCTCTTTCCCTTTTCTTACATGCCTTTCAGCCCTTGCGATTCGGTGACAAGCCGCGACATCGCTCCGCTTTTCCCACAGGCTGTTATATGGTTCTCGGGAATTTATGTATCGTAGAATTGAACATCAAAACGTGAAATCAAAATTCTTGATAAATTCATTCAGAGTGCGACATAGTTTCTCGAAAATTTTCAAAGTTTTACAATTATAATTCCTGTGGGTTCGGAGGTCACCAACTATTCGGTATCGATCGGGTGTACACATCTTTTAGCCGGGCCAAATCCATGTGAATCCAGCGAGTCTGACTTTTTAGTATATAATTGCATTTTTTTCGTTCCAACGTTCCAGTGGCGTAATTAACGCGTGTTCAAATTATGAAGATAGCGACCCTCGATCCCCCAGATATGTACGAGAGGATGGATCTTAATATTCTCATTTCACGATGTGTTTAACAAATAACAATTAACTTTTGATTACAAATGCCCCGCGGCATAGAGGGGTAGCTTCTGATATACATACGCGCATGACACGCATATACAATGTCAAATTTTGGGGATGGGGTGGTGGATACGGATTGGATTTCGAAGTTGTTCGTTTATGCATGCGAATCAATTTGCAATCCGCACACAGCTACCCGCGGTGCGCCGTTTTCGTTGATGCCGCTTCAGGTTCAATTCTCAATTCTCAATTCTCAATTCTCAATTCGCAATTCACGCCTGGGCGATATAACGGCAATTACGTAACTCAATTCGAACGTTTCTCGTAGGATACGAACCAGGCGACAAGAGGGACGAAGCAGAGAGGGAAGGGGGAGGCAGTGCGTATAGGTATACCCATAAAACGGGGCCCCTGATAGCGACTTTCAATCGAAACTTTCTCTCGGCTCTTATTTCCAGCCCCATCCCGTTCCTACACCCTTCCTAGATTGGACCTCCCCCTGACACCCTCCCCTCATCTCCTTTCATCCCTCGTTCCCACGGGGGCGGCAATCTCAATGAAATTCTCAACTCCTCCGCTTATACAAGGTCTTGTTTCCTTTTTTGGAAGGACGGAAGGGGGCTTGATTACATGATGCAGTATTTACCGATCTGCAGACGGTGGCATTAGTGCAAAAAAATAAAAGTATATATATTATAACTCGTTTGAATCTCACTTGAAATATTCACTCTATACGCGAGCAAAAGAATGAATGATGAAAAAAAAAAAACAAATAGAAGAGTTGAAATTATAAAAATACGAATTTCAACAAATCGGAGCGATCATTGAGTAAGATACGGAGTATACGGTACAAAGTCCACATTTCTATACGCGTTCGCGGTGTTGACAGAGCGTGTGTTTGCATAATAAAGTCGATCTGCATCACGCGGTGTAGCCCACAAGTCGACGGTGGGTAGAAGTGCATCCCGGGTAAAAAAGCATCTCTTTTTCTTTTTTTTTAATTTTCTTCTTCACCCCTCGCCGTTCCCTCCGATTCTTATTATTTTCTATTTATTTAACGAAAATGCGAGAACGTCCCCGTGGATGAATATAAACTTCCGTTTGATCTTTTTGAGCGATGTGTATAAGGTGCACTAATGTATGGAGGGGCGAAGTAGAGGAGATGCTGCAGTATGAAATTGTGATATCGATGCGTGAAGAGGGCCGACACAGGAGGAAATAGTCTTCCGACTTTGCAAGTACAAAAGAGGAAAAGAAGAGAAAAGGGATATGTGAATGAGAATTATAGAAATGAGTTGGATGAAGATG
The DNA here is from genome assembly GCA_963978495.1 of Athalia circularis. NCBI lineage: Eukaryota > Metazoa > Arthropoda > Insecta > Hymenoptera > Athaliidae > Athalia > Athalia circularis. The sequence goes on along the minus strand of OZ021700.1, from coordinate 29,745,604 downwards.
TGTGGATGGACTGGTAATATTATGTAGACGGAAGCCGCGAGCAGCTGAACAATTTCCGAGTCGACCTGCATCGAGGAGAGGAGAGAGAAAAAGATGCGAGATTTTAAGGAAATTACGCGATTCACTTTACCTAGTCAACAGAACGTTGAGTTGATTCGATTTCGCCCTTCAAACGATGATCACCCAGTGACGTGACGTTGTATTTACGTCCCTTTGATCGAGGGTCAAAAGACATCAAACGAACTCTGACCTCGACGTGATACAAATGAAAATACGCCCCACATGTGTAAGTACATTTTGTCTACATGTCTTGCTCTTCTCATGGACCACCGTAAAAGTAGCGAGTTGTTTCGAGTTACCGGGGAACGGATCTATACCGCTACGTCGCGTCGTCGCGATATCATCGAAGCGTGAAAAATTGATTGGTGGACATCTGTCGGCATTTTTCCTCCTCATGCATGCGAGGACTAAAACCGGTCTTAGGTACAGGTAAATGAATACCAACTTTTTCTTCCAGGGGGGTTCCGAGGGTGCATCGTGCGGTGCGTACCAGACGTGAAGATGTGAAGTCGACACACTCGAGTTCACTCGATCGCTCGCCGCCGGAGCACCGGTGACTTTAAAACGAGCCACATTTTTCTCATAGAAAATTATTTCCGTCCAAAGGGTTTCGTTCGTTCCTCACAAGCCCATACTGGATGTGCATCGGAAAAAAATTCTCGAAACTACGATATTCTTTTTCGTCGAGATTTTAACCCAGTGACGAGAGAACAGCTCGGATCAACGATTTTATCTGAAAACTCTGTTATTCGATTCTGTAATTTTTCAGTCGGAGAAATTCGAGGTAAATAAAATTCCGATACCTGTTGATTCCGGACTCTAGCTTAACAATGTTAGTATTCGTACAATTTGTTAGACTTTTTCAGATTCCAACATTCAATTAGATAGACATAATTTTTTAAATTAGATTCCCTCCTGTCCGGATTAGCGAGAACTTCGAGTCGATCGCGGCCCGCGATAAGTAGTTGGGAAAATATCGCGGTGAGCGATACGCGTTTTGAAACCTCCCGAAGTTGTTCTACTTGGAAAAGTCAACCGCTTATCGGGAATTCGTGAAATTCTTAGTCACTACTCGACGAATATAAATCACCGAGTAAAATTCAACAAATTAATAGATACTATACGGTATCACGAAAATTAACCCCATGCAACGATTGTATAATTTGCGGAATAAATCACCGGCGTAACCACCGCTGTAAAGTTATACACATAAATAAACCGTATGTATATACCTAGGTATGAAGCTATATACTTATTTATGTTTACATAAATATTACCGAGGACGGTTCGTTCTGTGTATATTATACATATATAAAATATCAACACCGATTCGAGCTCCGATAAGACCGAAAGGTTCGAAGTGTAGGTGGGTGACCCCACCCCCACCATCTGCCCTTATGGAATAAGGGGGTTATTGTGATTTTACGAGCAAACGGTATCGAGTGCGTGCTGCGTGCTGCATATAGCATAGTGCCTTAATGGTGCGTGTCGCGCGAGTCGTGTGCACCATATCATCTCCCATTTACCAACGGGATCTCCGATCGCGTATGTATAAAGTTTTTGTTTTTTTTTTTCTTCATTCTACATGAGCCAGTGCCCCCGCGGAGCGGCGATGTTTGGAGCGTATTTTATATAAGTGAACAAAAAAAAAATCAATGACAACAAAAAAAACGAACGAACGAGCGAAAAATTTGGGAAAATCCAATTTATCAAAGGGTATAGAGAAACTCGACGACGAGTGAATTCGTTTTAAAATCTGAACGAACGCGAAAGCTGCCGGGTAGACGGAAACAATCGATGATATTTCTTCGGCTAACGAAGGGGTGGTATAAGCCACGGACAAATGTTATAAATCGGGTATGTATATATAATGTACATGAAAGAGTCGTCTGCGTATAGAAGTCGAATGGGACGAAGAGCTGGGGAGTGAAGGTAAAGTTTGAAGCCCTGGCGTGGCGCCCCTTTGGTTTCGTACGGGTGGGCGACTATTGCAGTGAGTTGTGAGTCGAGTTAGTTATCGGCCTAAGCTAATCGCGTTTAATAACTCACAGAACCTGCAGTCCCGTCGGTACAGTACTTTCGACGTTGGTATAGCGCATGACAATCAAAAACGTTACAGGTGAGAGTCGGGACTTTAACGGGTAGTAAATGTGGGAGATATTGAATAAAAGCGATCGAGGCACGCGAGGGTTTCGGGGTAAGGGCGTTAAAGCACAACGGTGCATCGTATGGGGTATGTGCATGCTTTAACGAAGGAAAGAACGGAATAACGAACCAACGGATGGATCGACGGATGTCTAGAGTCTAGACTGTTTAGACACGCACGTATGCGTGGCAGAATGCGAATCGGTGTAAAGTTGAGAGGTTCGTACATCGGAGTAACCTAGCCTAACGTTGCTTTATACGAGTCGGAAATAATTGCGATATCTCATTTTACAAATTCTCCATACAGTTGTATTTTACGTGTGGGAGAACTCTATCGATTGGATACGTCACATTTTTCAAAACTGACGGAACTCGATAATCGACCAGCATGGTCGTCCCCGATTGGCGGAAGTCCAAATTTCTCAAGTTCTACTCTCCCGAGTACTCTCGCGGTCGGAGGAAAATTGTGTGCAAAACTTGGAGCTTAACATCAATTTTAATTAAGAAAAAAAATTTAAATAAAAAAAGTTTTGGACTTTTTCCGTACCACTGAACAGGAAAAATATCGTCAAGAGCTGCGGCTCGGAAAATATTCAGTAGGAGTCTTGATGCCTGCAGCAAAACTTGTTGAAGCTTTAAGAAAGAATAAAAATATCCCAGAGTTGAATAATTATCACATTATTTGTATGAAGGAACGATGGTTTTGTTCGAAAATTTACGAGTCTGTTCAAAGAATTTTTTTTCTCAGCTTTAGCTGCACTCATCGTCGCCGGTGGGTTCTGCACGATTTTTGCTGCTTTGTGACGTAGAAAAATTAGAAAACCATTTTTTTTTTAAGAGCTAAAACTAAGGCTTCGAGCATCTACTTGCTCGAGTGAATTGGAAAAATTTCAGGACATGACATTCGGAAATCTTAATTTTCTCAAAATTGAGATCACCTCATAGCGCGACTGCTGAATATTTAATGAATCAGATCGCAATGTCTCTCGTTACTTGAAAAATGTGATCAATTTGTTTTTTTCTTTTTTCCGACAGACGCGTTACCCCAAGGACTGTAGTACTATCTAATACATTCGTTTCTGTGCGCTGATAAACTTGAAGAATTTCATTAAAATCCAGCCCCGCAAAGCAATCGCGCACTGTTATAGCATGTGATAATTTATCCGTATTTGTGACAAATGACTTTTTTTTCATTTCCATTCCCCAGGACTGTTATTAATTTTTCGTTCAATTTGACGTCACCCTCCTGATTCCAATGACGAATCGGATGTAAATTGAAATTTATTTCACATAAATAACATCAACTCACCCCGAAGGATATTTGTTCATTATCATCATCTACTTTTTCATTTGTTCACGGTTGATTTTTCTTATTTTTTTCGATACGCGCATATCGCAGCTTATTCGATGCTCTCTCCGGGCGAAATGCATTCGAACCGACATGACATGGGCATTGATTTCATTAAGTATTGATTTTCTCGAGGGTGCGGAGTGCAGACGACGGACTGACTATGACCATAACTATGACAGTATGCTGCTGCGGGGACCGCAACCGGCACTCGTGTGTACGGAGGACCGAAACACACGTATACATGCGCGTGTACATTAAGTACAACATAAACGACAATGTTCTCCACTTCCCCGTAAAGAGGGAGAGTGGAACGGAATTAGGGTCTGCCATTTGTTTCGTGATATAGATTTTTCGTTTCAGTTTTAGAGCCCGAAAAAATTTGCTGCGATGGTTTTGACATCGTCTATAATATTCCGTCCGATAGTCTTAAGCGTCATTCTAAAACGCGTTTGATGTTTTGCGGAAAGAAGCGCCGGCGCGTTTTGGAAGATACGAGAAAAAACGCACAGAGGAATGGGATATGAAGAGGGAGATGAAAAAAAAAGATGACAGAAGACGCGAGGATGCAAAGAAAGATGGAAGAAAGTGACGGAACGAAAGAAATAACGAAATACGAAGTATAAGCAGCGACGGAGCCCTGTCAAAGCCGCGTGTATAAATAGTCGAATATTCTGTTCATGGATTCTAGTGAGTCATCATCGGTCGGGTGTGCGTTTTCACTCAAAAGATTCCGATGGTGCTGCAGCAAATAAGCAGCAAGCTCGAACTTAATACTTTTGGCTGACTTCTGGTTGTTGTTGCCTTCGCCTCGCGCTCATTCATGAAAGAATAAAAATATAAGTCCACGTGGTACGTTATGTATGACGTACGGTAGAAGACGTGTTTTTTCCACGTTTTCACAACAGCTTGTGTACGATTTTCTGCCGGATTTTCACCGTATTTTTTTTCTTCTTCATTCCAAGAAGAATCTTTCACGCGAATCAGAGCTGCGATGTGAATAGCGAAAATCGTATTTGAAAACTCAGCGCCATTAAAATGATGTAATACATAGAATTAGACCTGCTAGCGACAGTTTTTCTCTTTCTCTAGGGACTATTATTTGACATCAGAGGGGTTGGATCGTACGGTAGCCAAGCAAAGCAAAACGGGCGACAAACACGCGACGAGAAAGGTATATAATATTATAATCCGTATATTTCTAGAGGATGAAGAAACCGGCTTTGATGTCCGGTCCGGTACCTAGGACATGTAGTAAACATGTACACCGTATACATATGAGTATATAGGTACCCATATAATGCATATACCTATCCACCGCGACGCGAAGCCGCACAGTGCACGCCCCCTTATATTGCGATTTTTTTGTTCCCATAATCCAAGAGCTACGAATCCAGTTGAAATTTATTCCCGCCTGAGCTTTTGTACCAGGTTTAAATGGGCGCCTATATCCATTATACGGACTTACACGTACCGATGTGGTGGTACGTCTCTAGAATCGTGTAGAACAGCTACAGGTAAGGATCACTATTTATACACGTGTGCGTGGGCGCGGCGATACGACCCTCTAGAAACCCAGTCGCCCTTTGTTCCGGCTTCAGGTTCCTCATTGGTATAACGTGATAAAACCCAGAGGATTGTCCGCGAATTGCAGAGCAAATAAACCACCCCAGGCTAGAGTAACTCGGGTTGGGTTGAGTTCACTCGATCCACCGAATGAAATACCTGCGTGAAAAATATCGAGCACTGCAGGTTGTGCAGAAGAAGGTGGACGTGATTTCCCGAACGATATCCGCTCTGCGCGGTCAAATCGGTTCGAAGCGATTAATTTCCGTATAGATGACGCGAATGCAGGTGTGACATGGTCGAAGAACGTCGAACGCTGTTTTCTATCTCACACAATTCTCAGCCCGGAAATCAATTCTTGCCTCGACCGAAGAATGGGAAGACGGCAACCCATGCACGCCTTGTGGGAGCTCGATGTCCCAGCGAGGCAGACAATGATTTCTGAAATGAGACTTGGAATTAAGAAATTTCTTCCGAAATTATGCCACCCTGATGTAAATGTATACGCAATTACGGAGAGGATACATGTATACGTAAGGGTAGAGGTTCGAATTGCAGAGATGAACTTTAGTCAAAGTTTGTCGTCAGTTTCCACCCGCCTCGTTTGTTTGAGGAGGTTGTAGTGTTTGGTCTCTAGTTTGAGCGAGGAATCGGTCCGTAGCTTATTATACCTTACCTATATCGATATACCTACCAACTACTACACGTTCCGGTCCAACGGAACCGCTCTCGGAAGTCCGTGGAAGATCATTTGCATTTCGATTATTCTTATTCGATGCACACCCCGAGGGCTCCATTCGAATCAATAACTCAATTCAATCCAAACGAACACCAACAAAGAACGGAAGCCAGCTATCTCATTTGTTCCCATTCTCATCGGAGAGAAAAAAATATGATTCAAAACCAACGAACGAAATCATTCCGGAAACTCGAAATATTGAATTTTACAACAGTTTATCAGAGAAGATGAATATCTAGGTAAATAAAGCGACCGAAATTTTCGTTTAATATCAAAGTTAATTAATTACTATTCCTCGCAGTGATCCGCTCCTAAAACACCTATTAAGCCTAACGCTGCATCGCGTGGATTAAAATATCCCTTTCGGCGAGGGATTCCGGAATTAGGGGACCCCCTGCGAGCATGGTGGGAGCGATTTTCCGACTCCGTCTGGTTTTGAATGAAGTCTTAAAACCTGTGCTTGCGTTTCCATCCACTGCACTGGGGAGCCTGCACCGTTGGTTCGATCCTCCTGTATTATAGTTGTGTGTAGCGACGTTATCGGGGGTTGTGCAGTGCAGGACACGCGACACGTGCCGCGATCAACCCCACGGGGGCAAACGACGGCGATGGTTTTACTACGACAGCCGAACCGAAATACGCCACACACGTCGAAAGCTATAGCGTATATACATACGTGTCCGTGCATGCGTCGAATGCATTTCCCAGCGCGGTATAACGACCGCGATCGCTGCAACGCCGGCAAGACGACGCACCATAAATTTACGAGATATACCGCGTTATATGTACACCAAAGCTGATACAAGCCACGCGAACTTCCCCATTGGGTAAATAAAACTAGGTGTATATAACTACGTACGTATATACAAAATATACATACGCATCTCCGTGTAGACTCGTTTCCACGGTTATCTAGACGCGGACTCGATAGACCCTCTCGTATTTCCCTGTATTTTTTTCTTCGCCGATTGGGGCGGCGGGGGCGAGGGAGGTGTAGCCGGAAGTTTTACGACGCTTCAACACTACATCGATGAAATCAATTTTAAAATCGTATATATGCGACAGGAAAAGATTTTTCAACATTAATAGTTCGGATGATGTTTCCTTCCACGCTATATAATATACCTATCCTACCTAGTGGAATAAAATAAAAATTTCGATAACTTTTCTATTTCACGAAATTTATTATAAATCATTGGCGAGTGTTTATTACCCTGTACTAATCAATTCCGACTTCGATCATTTTAGTTTTTTTAGAAATCTCTCGGTTTTTCGGTAGCCTTGCCAAGATCTATGGACTATGTGCATGGGAATTGTCAACAAGAATTCTATTCGCCAGGTGCTTCTCCGCGTGGCACAACTACACGCGAATTATATTGCTGAAGAGACACACGCATGTATCCGCACACGATGTTCGTGGACGTAGAAAACGGAGTTGAACAGTAAAAGAGCAAAGGGAACATGGCTAAGCGCACGCGAGTCAAAACCGACGCTGGCTCGGTTTCAAAATCTATTTTAGTTTTTAGCGTGAAACGCACCTTGCACGCGTGCTCTTAATTTTGCGTAAAGGTATCCATATATATATATGTATATATTTATAAAGTATACGTGTAAACTATACGGATCTCTAGGTACTTTACTTCATACACTTTATATATACACCCGTGGGTCATACTAACACTTTCACTTTATATACATATATATTTATCATTATTACAGTGACGCGCGGCTTACTCTAGTTCAGTTTAGTTTAGTTGCAATAAGAGCTATTTCTACATGCTGCGCTATGCCGACATTTCGATCCTAGATTCTTCCAAATGATTCTTCAAATTGGATCCAATCTGAAATCGAGTCGATACATTTTCTTTCGGCTTATAGATTACCCAATTATCGTCGCATATGACTAGCGTGGCTGAATACGAAGCTCTGAGATTCTAGCGGAAGGCCGAAGGAGATGGAATAGAAAAAGATCAAGGGAGGGCCCTACGCTCCAAAATAGGTCGTGATTATTTTCAGCTTGATCTGCGCGACATATTTTACAGCACATCGTTACGACCTAGGTAAGACCCGAATATTACGTGCAGCGTATAAAATGGTCGACGAATTTTTTGATCGAGTAACTTCAGATGCATACGTTAATTAATGTCGGTTATCGCTTATCGTTGGGATGGCAATATGAGGACTATGCCGACGCGAATGCGTGTGACAGGTAAATCGATATGTTAATTATTAATAACAATAATATAATTATACATATACGTATGTACAAGTAGAGCGAGCATTACGCAAGCCCAGCTGTTTAGCATCGCCACTTGATCGGTAATAATCAGCTGACTGGAATATAATAGAACTGCTCGGACCGTCGCAACAATCCGAATCTGCGTCAGGCACAGAACCTGCCTGCATATACAGAGTCATCTTATCATCGCTATTTTTTTATTTTTTCAACAGTCGGTGAAACAAAAATATTTCACAAAAGTATAAACTACTTTACGGTAAAATGTAATAATAGCGTAAATTTTTAATCCGCCACTTTTTGGTCCCAGAATCTTGATATATCCTAGTAAATGTCGGACGTATAAGGCTGTATACATACATAGGTATACAAACGTTGGAAGAACTCGAAAGAAGGCGGGTGCTTTATGATCTCATTTTTTAAACACTTATCTCGGCTCTTCCAGAACAAGCGATTTGCAAGAATACCGCGTGTCGTTCCACCGGCAAGAAGGGCCTTATATCTCCGGATCCGCGGGTATGAGAGTCACATCCATACCGCACAAACACACACAAATATATCGTGCACATCTGTATAAACTCATACCCACACCGATGTAGGAAGCGAGCGTTGCGAAAGCTCCGAGTTAGCGAGCAACGACCGACGCGTAATCGCGCGGCGTGGCAGCAGCCGATTCCTGCACCAGCAAAGGCAAGAGATGAGAGCGAGAGATGCTGCCGTTGCATACGTCGCTCCTAACTCTTCGCTTTATATATTTTTCTACTCGCGTGTGTCTGTGTTAGTTTTACAGGGGCATATGGAACTTGCGTGCTCGTAGAAAATTCAAAAAATCGAAAACAAAAAAAGAAATGTGAATAAAAATCCCGTTAACAAGCGTCGCTCACAACGGACGGCGAACAAATTGTATGAGAGGTTGATATAGTTGTGAGGAATCTATAGGTATTATGTGCAGTGTATCGCGTTTGATTCTATGCACATATTACGAGCCGTGGGTTGAATTGGCGCGAAATAATTCTTATTTGAATTGAAACTGTTTCTTTTTATTTCATTCCAGTAGTCGATGTTACAGGGGTGAAAATTGTTAATTGCGCTGATGCAGTGCAGTTTTATATATATGGCAAGTTTATATACATAACGCGAGAGGCAATCAGGACGTGCCTATTTACTCTCGTTTTATAACGTAGCGTCGGTGGTATGGACGTGCCTTCAAAGTTACAACACTTATACATACGATATACATGGATGTAGAGGTATATAGACCTATGTACGTAATACGTATATACTACCGTAACATGGGCGCCGTTTGCGAACAAGTTTCCATCTACGGTATAAACGTACAGGCATGATAGAAAGTTATGAAATGTATTGGTGTGTAATGTTGTATATATTATCATACATACATATGAATATATATATATATACCTATGTATGTATTATAGGCATTTCGATATACGGAGTATCCCACTGATACATCAATGTCGACTTTATAATCTGTTTCGTCCAACTTTATAATACGTTGTATGATGCAGCAACAGCAACAGCACAGCAGCAGAAGCAAGAGCGACACCAAGATCAGCATATTGTTATTCTACAGACTTTTTTGACTCGTGTTCGTGCGTTATATCCTGTGAAATTCAATTTTCAATAATTTTATTTCAGTACCTGTGTGTAACTATACTATAGGTAGTGTGAGTTACATCAGACGACGCCTTTTTTCTTTGAAACTAGTTAATTAGAAAAGGTAGATGGTTCGCTTGTATCACTTTGCAGAAACAATTTTCAACTTGCCTTTTCTTTTCTTTTTTTTTTTTTATTCTACTACGTCGGCAGTATAATACATAAAATATTATATCCTATACGTGAAATTGAATTTTTGAAACATGAAGTTTTTTTTAATCTCGTTCTTTTTTTTCCGATCCTCTTCTGGGTATACACGCGAAATCCATTTTCGCAATTTTCGAATTGCTAGAAAAAAGATTATCCGCACTGCCTTTCTGTTCCTTTAACCGATAATTGCCGAGAGCATACCGAACATGAATTTCAGGGAAAAAAACCGAGATAAAAGCCAGCTACAGAGAAGAAAAAATATAAAGAATTTGAACGTCAATTTGAAGTGAAAGATTGTGCGGGGAGGTCGTGGGCTTTGGGTCAAGTACCACCCGAGACTCGACTCTTGACCGCGTCTTAAACTGTCAGATCTCAACCTCCTTGCGATATTACACGACCTGTGTCAAGATTCCCAGTAATATCTCTCTGTTCGGTAAACAAATATTTCAAAATTCTAAGAATCAAGATGAAGGATGAGCAAAATTTTAATCAAAGAGACGAGCTCAAATTAGATGGTCCGAGAAAAGCTATTTGTCTTCTTTCATTTTTCAACTAGATCTTAATAACTGAATTTTCTCATTTACTTTTCCAAACTGAAGGCTCCACGCTTATAGGAGATCAGAAAAAAGAAGTTCGCACTCGACAAAATATTTTTCACATACAATTCAAACGGAGAATACAAAAATCAAGAACTCCGCGCGGCAAAAATTATAGGATCGCTTTCAGATTATAGCTCGCATTACAGACTGTGACAAAGAAAAAAAAAAAACCTTAGCGAGTGTTTGAAAAAAGATTACAAGCTTCTGAATCTGTGAGGAAAAAAATCGCGCATCGGATCTCAAGTTCCTCTCTCGTACGAAAAAAAAGGAAAGGAAAAAGAACAGCACGTCGCGGAAAAGAATTATTTTTCCCAAGTGCCTTTTCTAGTCCGGGCTTGGGGTTAATATAATTTTAATATGCTGCACCGCGTGAAGTGGGTAGATATATCATGTACGAAGCTGCGTGCAGTGTAAGTAACGAGAGCAGGATGTCCGTGGCGGGGTGTGAGAAGGTGAGAATTGGCTTTGTGCTCCTTTACGGGTATACGTATATGTATAATAAAACTCCAGCCACTGCACACTTTACTCTAGTACATGGTGTGTAGGTATAAACCCTCGCTCAGGTATATACCTACCGCGAAAACTGATACTTCCGTTATGCTAATGTTTCCCGCTATTTGTCCGATGCAGCCCCCCCCCGTTAAATTGTATACACACCAAGCCGACCATTTTGCCCCCTACATACTGTACACATGACATACACGTGATATGTATAACGCGCCACCCCCGCAGTGTAAAAATCATGAATATGTACGTACGAAGAACGATTTTTAACCCCACATGTAAAACAGGGGGACAAACGTACCCCAAGCGTCATTTAAACGCACGCGTTCGTGAAAGTCGTTTAATACGTATGTAGAATTGAATTAAAATTCGAAGAAAATAAGCCGCGCTTCAGGGTGAAAAGTCAAATTATTATTTCGGTGTCGCGAATAATGCAGGGTCATGTGGTCGCATAAATGACTTGTTTCAATGACCGTATACGGGACAGCTGATAACTTTTCAGCAATATTAGGTACCCTTAATTGACTTACCATCGATCATTATTGGTCCGTAGTTTTTTGTTTTTTTTTTTCCATCCCCTGCAGCGTAGCTGTAACTTCAGGAGACACACGATACTCAATAAAAGACGACTATCTGCGTATTATACCTGAGCCTCGTAAAGTCACGGAAGATTGCGTCGGAAATTGAGCGCACCCTATCAGATTCACGTGTGTTATATGTACTATGAACACACTGTACATACGTATAACGTACCTACAATCATTATTTCCTCCGTCGCGTATTTCATTCGAAAAATCTCAAAAGGTTCGCGAAAGTAAAGCACATATCATGTAAAAAAAACAAAACCATGACGGTGATGATAATAACAATGATGATAATAATGATAGCATGAAAAAAACAAACACCGAGAGAAAAGAAACTTCCGAATATAAAATAAGTCAGGGGGCATCAGCTATCGATGCGGAAGAAGAGGGTTGTTCGAAAGGACTGCAGGAAAGGGAAGAGCGCGATAGGAATCGCCTGTAGGCTGCCGAATATCGGGCGTTGGAACTTTGGAATTCGTATGTGTAACGTGTATCCAGCTATGTAATATATTGCAATGGTTATATTATGTGTACCAGGTGGTTCCAGATGCCACTTTTAGAGGTAGTACATACCTACGTGTGTATGCACGTATTACTATACATGTAGAAGCTGTATACTTTTGTATGAACCATACGATGAGATATATCAGGAGTTGCAGGGTGTCGGCTGAGGATTTACTCGGACAGCTGTTCGCCGATCGTATTTGATCCTGCAGCCGGGAGACGACGGAAGGAAGGAGGCTGAGGAAGGAACGAATGCGACGTTAGTTTTACGTATATTATATTATACCTACACATTTGGTTTTGAGTGGAAAACGTTCCGCGGGGGCGGTTAGCTGTAGCTATACGGAATATGGGCGTCGATTGATTTATCTACCGAACGGTCTTAATGGATATTAACGGTAAATATTTATTTTACGTGCTAATAAAACGCACGGCATATAATAGTCTACAAACATTCACCGTGGTAATATTTTTCCAGTCTACTAGTCAGCGGAGTGTCCACCTTTAGACCGAGGAAAAAATTCCCGTTGAATTATTCAACGTATGGGGCATTACACGTCAACTAGACTCGACCCCTCGCAATTCTTTTTTGTTTCTTCATTTTCATACCAAGTTTATCGGGTGATTGTTTGGCACGCGAAAAACGCTCCTGGAAATGTTACATTATTTTTTCCAACCGAATCAATTCTCATTCCTCGGAAGCAACGGAGAATTTTCTCAGATTTGGTAAGCTGTGGGATTGAAATTGCTTTTTTTCTTCATTCGAAAATTAAGTTACCGTAATGAAAAAAGACTGTACCTTTTGGGCTTTGCAGGCGGCTGCCAGGGGCAATACGTCATGGGGATGAGCGGCGTGTCTCTCCCGAAGGCACAAGGAGCAGGCGGCGCTTTTGCACATGGCACAATAGAGGCATACCATTTCACCGGGGTGTTCGGCGCACCCGGTAGCCCCCGGGTCACCGGATCCCCGTGTCCGCGTCGACGAATGCCAGCTGCCCCGCGGAGGTCCGAGGTTGTGGGCCGCCAGGGGACCCCGGTTGGGGTGACAGGACTCTCTGCAGGAATCGCAGTAGAGGACCTACGACAGGATAAGAAAAAGATCGGTTGATTTGGTTCTCGAAAAGTTTGACGATTGTTCGTTCGAATATTTATCGGAACCCTGTTGATTATACACAGCGGTTAATAGATGTATAGGATTTCAATTAGCTGTTACTTGTTTCAAGGTAAATTAACCAACTGGTAATTAGACGCCCGGATGAATTGATTAGCTCTATTTATGGTCGAATGAATCTCGTGGTTGGATAGAATAGGAGGTTATAACTACCGATGCAGCGGATGCAGCTGCAGCAGAAACCTCGAGGGGCTTAACGCGCGGTAGAGAAAACCAATCGATTTAATTGATAACTTCGAAAGTTTATAAGCCGAATGGAAAAATTAATTCTCTTACACTTTTCCGCGCCGAGCTTTATAAAGTTTATTATTATTCTCTCAGGTGATGCTACAATGAGCCGCACTACCCGCTGATATAAAACTTTTATTATTATAATACGTTGGAAAATTTTATATTTAACTTTGCCAACGCATTCATCTTTTCATCGCTTTCAACAAATTATTGTAAAAATTTTTCTAATTATATGGAACGATTGACGTCACGTATACGGATGATCGTAAATTTTTTTATTCTCCGTTTTTCGCAATAATAGGAACAAGAATAGATATATCATTGCAAAATTCTGAAGGTGTTTTTTTCCTTTCTTTTCTTTCAAACGACCTGATTTCAATGATTATACACGCTATGAATGCCTCGAATTTAATTACTCGAAAAACAGTATGCGAAGAGTTTATATAGAAATGACAAGAGCTCCTTCTCGAAAAAATATTTATACGCAGGTAAATCAACCGTAAAAACAAGAAGCTGAAAGATCTCTTGCGATTAGCTGATATTGAACGCGATTGAAATGACTCGTATACTTCGAAAGAATCATTTTCAAAAGCCAAAGTTTGATTTTGTTCCGTTGTTTTTCTTTATATTCAATTTCTTTTTTTCTGGCAGCCTCGAGTAGGTAGTTATTATAGTATAGCTTTTATTTTGGGCGTCGGTCTACAATTAAACTCTCTGCTGTGCCGGGTAACAACAGTCGCCGAACTGCGGAACTGGGTTAAGGTGGGGAAGTCGAGATACGTGAGATACCTAAGAGCGAGATAAGTACAAAGCGTTTCCTTTTCCCTAGCAATTCGCCCTCAAACTTTTGCGAATAAAATTCACCCGGCAAATGACCGTGATTGGGTGGTACTCTGAAACATTACATTCCTAAGTTAAATCCATACCGATCTTGACCGACGCGGAGTCCTAGGCAATGAAATTAGGGGATGAAGGGAAGTTTCGAAGTCGGTGGAAATCGAAGGCTATCGATGAAATTACAAATAATTTCTCACCTCGCACTGTTCGCAGGCTACGGTAGCCTCCTGCGGATCTCCTTCGCACATCTGACACTGCAATCTAATATTTCTAGCCTCTTGGTACTTCTCAACGATGTGCTGCATGGCCCTGTATTTTGGCAAATTGTGGGCGCCCCCCTCGTCAAAGTACACCATTTTTTGGCAAACGGGACAGGCTAGGCAAAGAGTTCCTCCGGAAGGCGGGAAGCCCCCGTTACCTGGTGTCCCAACGTAGCTTCCGGGTCTCGAGGACGTCGACGTGCTGCTGCAGACCACCCCCGAATCTGTCTCCGATAATATCGATAACTTGTCCGCCTCCTGATCCGGAGCATTCACCGGATCTGGAGGGCAGCATTCTGGCTGGGAGTCTGGAGGCGCTTGGAGATTGACGGCACAACATAAGCACAAGGCGTGCCAACACGGAAGCAAAACTGGCTCGTTAAAGAGCTCCTTGCACAAAGGGCACCGGAGCTCGTCCTCCATGGCCAACTTGAATGCCGATGGGGTATGGTCGTTGAAATTTGTTTCACAAAGCGTTCTTGGATTTCTTTAAAATTTGTTTTCCTTTTATTCGCAGATCGCAGATTTCTGATCCCTGCAGCGGGGCGATCAGCAATTCTTTGCCGCTGCGCTTAATCCGATCATGTTCATCTCCTTTTGGGTTTCGTGGGATACGATCAGATAATAAATATACCGGATTTTTTATCACTGCACCGATCAATTTATGGAGGAGTTCAATACTTATCAATTCCTGTCTATACGAGACCAACGTTCTACTTTGCCAAAACATTCCGGCTCGTGGCTAGCCAAATGGCGATTTTAAATTTTGGGCCATTTAGAATCACATGCGTATAAAAATCTTCAGGGTATTCCAACTGTGAAAATGATAGAAACTACATCAAATCGAGTGAACGGTGACGAGAAACGCCGGTCGGGAAAAAAACTCGTACTCGATGTTCTTGACTCCGATACCCAGGTGAACGGAGATAACAACGCGCGGCAAGACCGATCTTCGAATTTATGGAGAGACAACGAGCGTCAAGCAAGCCTGAACGGCAGGCCGCCACTGGGTTGACTGACTCCCTGTGCTCGGGTGTTCTTCTATTGCGCACGCGGTCCACGCACGGGATTCCTCTTCAGGGCCGTAGAGAAAGGGACTATTTCATCTCAAATACTGTAATGATACTCGTCTATTTTGTTGCAGAGCCAGGTGACAAATTCCAAAGGTAAGAATTCTGGTAATTTATTTATTTCATTCCACTCACGAAGACTGCTGCTTGAGATCTGACTTTATCTCGGCACCTAACTTGGGCGGTCATTTTTTTGTAGGGTTTTTTTGTAGGGTTGGTGAGATAAAATACTAATTGTCTTTCTGCTCTTGTTTTTATTTTTTAATTGAGGGTCTCACGAACCGCCGAAGAATATCTTGAGCGAGTGTGTTTGGAAATAAAACCGCGATTTGCTTATAGGACCTTATTTATCTACTTCGTGAATCTCGCGAGACTTATTACACATTCCTTATGTAGATCGATATTTTCCTCGCTGTCAAGGCTTAAAAGTCCTTGAGGTTGCGGTGGGTGAATGTTAACTGAAACTGATCCTTCTTTTTTGGTATCAAACAGACGACGAGTTACCGGTTCACCGCGGCCGAATGATACGATAATGATACACTAAAAGATTCGGAAAATCTCTGTCTCCCTTGTGTAATATCTTTTCCCAGCGCATTTCAAAAGATCATTAATCGATAAAATATATGTTAAGAACAAAGAAAGAAGTGCGTACACCATTACACACGAGCTCTTATGAAAACCTTCATCGACTAGTGTCTCATGAAAAATCTTTCCAGCATATATTCATTCTCCTCTTTTGTTTTCTCGGACATAATAACCGATGCACAACATTGGACCATGCAATCCATTGTCCGTTGTACTACGGCCGTCGTCTTTGTTGTCGATTTTTTCTTTCACTCATTTGGTTGGTTCGAAAGTCGAACGAGCGAGGAATACGTGTACGCGTTGCTGTATAAGTATTTGTAAGTACAGACAGTCCAAGGGCACGTGAAGAGACGACGAAGGGGCCAGGAATACGTGAACCATTCTCAACAGTTTCCTATGAACTCCGGGAGATCGACTGTACCTACCTCTCCCTACAACTCTCTCGGCTCCAGAGAATCCCGATCGAAGCTCATTGTTCGCGTTCTCAGGGCCCCTCAGGCTTCGTAAATCATCGGCCATGTAATGTAATGTAACGTGATGTGATGTGATCTGATCTGCTACGGCGGGGCGTTTCATTGCGTTGCGTTGCAGTTCGATCTCGATCCCTTCTCCTTAATTATGTAATCGCTCTGGGCGAAAATTGAGAGTTGCACGTCGTAACGCTAAACTTTTGAGAAACTTTGGGAGTTTGGAGTTTGAAAAGACCGAACCCGTCTGTCGATTTGCAGTGGGTTCGGATGCAACGGGATTATCGATTCGAAGCGGTATAGTATTTGTGGGTGTTCCTTCTGCTTTGATTGCCCGGAGGAACTGCACAGCGTCGGTGGTTATGACTTTACTTTGGATATCGTCGTACCACTTTACCATGCTGATATACAAAACGATGAATTTCGATGCCTCGTGCTTGAGCCCCCGCAAGGTTTTCGGTCAAAAGTTGACGAAAAGTTTGACGATAGCAAAATACAGTTGAGATCTTATCGAGTTTCCTCCAATATATTGGATTGAACCTGGATCGATGATTCAGTGCGGAGAGATTGAAAATTCGAATCGCCTCCCGTCAAGCCCCTCTGACTACTAAAATAATAATAGAATATTTAGATTTAAATATAGAACGCAGATCTCCGAGCTTTGGATAGCGGAGCTAACTTTTATTGTAATTCGAGACATCAGTAAAGGTTTTTCCGTGAAAGAATAATTATCCGTCGTTAGTGGATAGCAGCGGAATTCTAAGTAAGTGTTTCGAACGTGCTAGATTTGAAGTTGAAAGATGAAACATCATCAGCATTTGAATCGGAATATTCAAATAAATGTTACGTCTCGTTCAGCAGGTTTAAAAACATTCAAATCAGGCCGTTCGATAGATCTCTGAATTACGTAACTATACATTTTATTTCGAGTCCCTTTCAATCTAAATACCAACTTAGAGTGGCTAATTATTCTATTGTGTAATTATTTCGATAGCTGTCGTAGTTCCGTAAAGTCGCAATCACACCTCGTGTTTGCTTTCGCGCGGCTTTTTCAGCTATTTTGACCTCTGTGCTTTGGGGGCGCCACCTCTCAAGCTTTGCTTTGTAATAATAGGATGAAGATAATGCGATACGAAATCCATAATATTAAAACCACGCTGAGCTGTGACCTCTTTTTGCTGCTTTTGGTCACTAGATTAACTTTATATCAAGGTGTGAGGGTTTCGTTTACAATAGTTTACTTGCCTTGCAAATGACGAGAATGCGGGCTGAGAAAGATACCTACATTTTACAGGTTTTAGGTGTGCGAAGGATGATAACGAAGCAGCTTATACAGTTGCGTCGATAAAACGTTCGCGGCTGGTCTTACGACGTGAAATGGACGCGGTGCTAGATCGATGGTAAAAAAATAATACGTGGCATATCAGTCAGCCGCAACAATTTTTACATCCTCGCCCTCATTCGAATGATCAATATTCCCTTTTTTTTCAACCCGTACCCATCGATTTGCATACTCGCATATTTCTGTTCATCGTCTTACATCTATACTGGCTTAGGCTACTAGAAACAACTCTGTTTATCACATTTCTAACCACTACTTATACCTATCGTAGATGTAAATTACGCTGTACTGATACGATCAGCCCATTTTTTTTACATCTATGGCTGAAAAATGTACATTCGGATTGTGGAGACTAATTGCAGTGATAAGTCAAAGCCGTTGTTAATTACAGTCTCTGGGTTGATAAATGCAATCGCATTAGCGATAATATTTAAATGTCAAGGTGTCGATTCGAGGAAAATTTCAAATCAAGGAAACCTTCCTACCATGGAATCAAGTACAAAATATAACATCAACGCACAATGCCAGTATTACACGATGTCTTCGCGAGGAGCCGCCCTAGGACAACAAATAAGTTGAAATTATAGCATTTTCGGTCATTTGACTAGCATCGGACTGTCCATTGCTTTCATTTAACGAATCAAACCGAAATTCACACTTTTCATTGATGCTCCAATGGAGACTTCTCGCAAAGACACGGTGTGTGATGGAATATCTTTCATGTGCAGTCATCTCATGCCAACGCTTGATAAAGTAAATTGATAGAAATGTATTCTTATGAGCGCAGATTGGCTTCGTCTCAAATGGATCGGAATTAAGATGCTTCATGTTATTGGGCAATGATAAGAGTAGACGAATCCAAATCAAAATTTTCCTGTCATTCTCGCTGCATGCTTCTAACTGAAATATAATTTGCATCGACATCAATACGTGATAAAAATGGGAGCAGCGAAGCTAATGATGATTACGCGTATGCCGATCTGTAGACGACTGAATACTGAAAAATTTGCAAAATGTTACTCCACCAGGTTTGTCTTTGTAATCATATTCATAAGTGTTGAAAATATTTTGATCAATTATGTGCAATACCTCTGTACAAATTGACTAGAAGTTTTAATCTTTTCTTTTCTCATCTTCTAATTTTTAAAAGCTCCTCATCGTCCGATCGTCATCCGGGAACTTTCGACCTTGTGATCGTCGGAGGAGGAATAGTAGGATGCGCGACGGCGAGAGAAATGCTGGTAAGGCATCCTGGAATGAAAATAGCGATTGTGGAAAAGGAAACAAAGCTCGCGATGCACCAGACCGGACACAACAGTGGCGTGGTGCATGCCGGAATTTATTACACCCCGGGAAGCCTCAAGGTACGTTGTAAGTAAGGGGCGAATAAAAATATTGCAAATATCTAAGAACAATACTCTACATTACTTTCTTCAACTTCCAACAGGCTAAAATGTGCGTGGAGGGTGCTAAGTTGTCGTACGAATATTTTTCAAAAAATAATATACCGTACAAAAAAGTTGGCAAACTTATAGTAGCTAAAGACTCAATGGAGACGCAAAGAATCAACGATCTTTTTGTGCGGGGAGAAAAAAACGGAGTACCCGATCTCGAAATCATAGAAAAGGATCGCATTAAAGATTTTGAAGCAAATATCAAGGTCACCCGCGGAATCTTATCTTTGAATAAATAACACGGTAATCGACAAAATACCGATTTCACGCGCTTTTCTGTTGCTACATTACAGGGGGAAAAAGCTCTGTGGTCACCGTGGACGGGAATAGTCGACTGGGGTTTCGTCTGCAAGGCTTTTGGAGAAGATTTCAAAAAAATGGGTGGTGAAATATTCCTCAACTCTGAGGTAACAGGGTTCACGGAAATGATCGAATCGAAAGATGCACAGGGCAAACTAATGCCGATGGTAGTTCACACAAAGAACAATAAGGTTCCAACTTTTTGTCTTCATTATGCTGGAAAGAAGGTGTAGAAACATTGCATGGCCCAGATATGTCAAGATCATTTTTTGAATTTCAGTATATTCCTACGAGGTACGTCTTGACTTGTGCGGGATTGCATTCGGATCGTGTAGCTAAGTTGACCGGGTGTGATCCAAATCCTAGGATAGTTCCATTCCGAGGGGAGTACTTTCGTTTGTCTGATGCAAAGAAATCTCTCATAACGACGAACGTATATCCGGTACCAGACTCCAGATTTCCTTTTCTGGGCGTGCATTTTACCCCTAGAATGTCCGGGGACATGTGGATAGGGCCAAATGCTGTCTTAGCATTTTCCAGAGAGGGCTACAGGTCAATCAATGAACATTAATATTGTTACGTATACGTATCAAATATCTTATTTGAGCCCTCCTTACCTTTCAGTTGGACCCAGATAAACTTGAAGGACTGCTTGGAGATGGCGACATTTCCAGGCCTATACAAACTCTGCTTCAAGTACGCGGTGCCCGGGTGTCATGAGATGATAAAATCCATATTCCCACCGCTGACTGTTAAAGACTTGCAGAAAACATTTCCTGGACTCACTACAAAGGACATTTTGAGGTATGTCAACAAGTCAAGTATTTTAACTGACCTGATAGCAGAATACAGACTCGATGTGATTGAAATGAAACGATTGAAATGAAATAATTTCAGAGATAAAGCAGGAGTCAGGGCGCAGGCTCTAAATGCCAAGGGAGAACTGGTGGATGACTTTGTATTCGATGGAGGTCAAGGTGGCATAGGAAGCAGGGTAATTCACTGTCGTAATGCCCCGTCACCTGCAGCGACAAGCAGTATGGCAATAGCCAAGTTCATTTCGGACAAGTTGGAGAAAGACTTCAAGTTGTAATAAGCATCTGTGGGAGTTTGAGTATAACTTGCTCTTATCTCAGTGGCAACAGGGGGGATGGTGATCGTGGAGACTGAGGAAAAGATATCGAAGCTTGGACAACATAAAATGAGTTCGTTTATTACTGGTAACAATAACATTGCACGCCTCAGTTTGTTTTTCTTAGAAAATAAATCTTATTTACAGTATGTACAATACAAATATGTATGAATGGAAGCATACAATTTCGTTATTATGAGATTTCTGATATCGGACTACTGGTATTTTACAAGAACTCCCCGCTTTCAATACCACATGAATTAGTATATTTACTGAATTGAATGAGACCTAAATTATTCTTATCCCTTTAGAAGATACTAATAGACTCCGTCCGGCAAAATCCCACGCGGCAGTCATGTGGAACCCCATATTGGTCAAAACTACCATGTATTCGGCCAAGGCAAAAAGCGAATATACTAAAAAAAAATTTAAATATGTATAAATTAGAAAACAATAGGGTTCAGTAAAGGAGACAATAAAATTTTTGAAAAAAACTGAGTTATCCGTTATTGCATTGTTTTTAAAATAAGCCTGACTCACCGTTACTCTCACAATACATGTTATGCCTGTAGAAAAAATAGGAAGCTAATAGGATGGAGGAAATATTTGCAATCAGCATACGCCATTTCCATTTAAAGGACTTTTCCTCAATTGTATCCTTTGCCGGACTACGACAATTCCTCACTACAGTGCAAGATAGCAACATGTGCAGTAAAGACATCACCAGGAAGGTAATGAATGACAATTTATGGAGAGCTGCAACAAAATATTAGTTCAAAATGAACGACAGTACATAACATTAATTATCATTTCTTTGGCAGCACTACCACAACATACCATAGTTCTCATTGGAAGACCAGAAACTTAGAGTTACGAGGGCTGTGTTTTCAACAGTATAAGTGAACAAGACAAAATTGCCTATTCCATGGGCCCATTTGTAAAGCGTTTCTTTGTAGTGTCGATAATACATTATCAACACTAGTATCCTAGTGGAAGATTGAGTTGCAATGGCTGCCTTCCATATATTCTTCTGAGGTCTGTAATGACCGATAGCAGCTGAGATGGAAGGTAGAAAATTATCAACCTGCAATAAATAAAACTGTCAAATTTAAGTGTCTTCGAGTCGGTTGTAATGTTGAAAACGAAGTTCTTACCTTGCAGTGAGTGTAAGTAGCGGCCGTAAAATTGTAGAGGATAGACCATACGACGCAAAATATGAACCCAAATAAGGGCAGCGAAACAGTAAACCAAGCAATCTTTGAAAACGGTATCAGCAGACGGCACCTTACAGCCTCCTCTTTCACCAGGGGAATATAATCTGACCCGAATCTAGACTTCTCCATATTCGCCTGAGCAATAGAGGAGCTGTAATTAAGATTAATCGTACGTCATCAGTCCCGCAATTTAAATAAATAATAAATACGCCCCTCGACTAACCATCAAATGGGGCAGCATTTGAACGGACATTCCTCACCATGTGTGAATTTTCGCCACTCATTAAGCTCAAAAATATCATTTTGCACTTATAACCCCGAACTATTTCAACAATATCTGATAAATACACTTCCGATAAATTATTATCAGACTGGCAATCACATTTTCTGCTATACAATAAAGCGTCTGCTGGAGGTCGACATCTTGAATTAAAAGGCCGCGGGTTTAACAGGCAACTTCAGTTGACAGTGTGCGTCAGTGTGAATTGGATCGTGGTCCATTCGAGTCAAGTGAGGTTATGTGTACGATGCAGGACTAACGTTGATAACAAACGATGATTTTTTGGATTTTAAAGTGATTGAGTGACGAGTTAAATCCCAGTGGGATATATTGACTTCGTTATGTAAGTACCTCATCATAATCGTACCTACCTTTCGCTTAGATTTCATTAAATCACCCGTATTTTAAATTTCATATGTGTTTGCTAACCTTATTATTATGGATAATATTTCGGGTACTATTCACTTGCATGTAATCCACCATCTACTACGTTATTACGTCCTTTTTGGGCACGTAGTACACGAGGATTTCTACAACTTATACCTCGCCAATAATAAGTTACCTTTGATTATTAATTTACTATCAACCTCATCACACAACGCAACGTCAACGCCTGGAGTGTGAGAAGTTCAATTATCGTTTAACCACCCTGGGGTGTCAATTAATAATTCATTAGGTCTCTAATCGTTAAAAATTTCACTCTCGTTGATAGGATCTAAGTAGTAAAAATATATCTTTTATTCTGTGCCAGATTTTGATTAAATGTTGTTTAGTCGACTGTTTTTGTAAGCAAACATTTTAGCATGTCCTACATAATTCTTTCGAATTTTGGACACTTGTATACAAATCCAATGAAAGCACTTTGAACAATGTTTAGTCCGGAGTCTTGTTTATCCAACGTCTCGTCTTTTCTAGGATCTATACTACATCTCATCTTATATTTATTTACAAATTTTAGTAACGAGCGCCAAAGTTTTGTAGTTTTGTAGTTTTGTGTTCAAAAACACCCCATTCTATTCTTGAACGTTCCAAATTCAATAAATGGGTAACTTCAATCAAGTTTACGCATGTATACGAAATGGGCGGAAGTGGAAACTAAACAAAATCCCGTATCGAAAAATACGGTTTGTATTCGATATTAAAGATCAGGGAGGATAGCTTTAATATCTCTAGTTCCTCCCCCGAATCCCAAGCGACCGCAAGGGTTGCTTTACGGCTGTTGGCTACCGTTGCTTCGGTTCTCGCCGCACTCGATTAGACGCAGTGCGTCGGTACTGTTTGCCAGAAACACCGCAGCACTATTCCGTATTGAAGTGGTGGAAACACACGAGTATTCAACCCTCCTTCTCCCGATTCCCGACTTTGTTATAGTCGTGTACCACCGTTAGCCAAGTCGTATTGCTGCAGTATCGTTCTCCTCGACCTTTCATCCCCATAACTGCAAGCGCCTGATTCCGCTGTAAGCACGAAAGCGCGGAAAAGACACATATTGTATTTCCTGCAGAACTACTGCAGACTACTGCAGATTCACCTTCAAATCTCGACCTTGCTCGAGAACCGCTGAACAAAAAATAAAATAATAAAATTGTACGCACGCGACATTTACCACCTGAAAAAGATTAAATCCATAAATCGATGAGAAGTGACACTTGAAGAGTACCTTGCAATAAAAGTTTGCTTTCGATATTTACTCAGCGATCCGTGAATTGCTTGCGAGTATAGGCGTATGTATACAAGATGCAACTTTTATTACATCGATACAGCATCATTCATTCAGTATTTCATTTCTGTAAATCGAACGACGTTGAAGTGATCGAATTTGGGGGTGGAGAAGACGGAGAAAAGTTGTAGTCGTAATTTATAGATGCGATACATTATGTAAATCAAATTGATGGACCACCGCGTTACGTGGGACACTTTATAATCTACCATGAGCCCAATTGGCAACAGACGTCTTTTCTGTCCCGTTTTTCGCGACACTTTTTTCGGAATCCCCCGAAACTCCCGACCCCCGTCATCGGAGGGAGGCGAAGGTCTCGTAGGTAGGTGTCCGTCAGCGGCCGACACGCCACGCAGCGTAGACAGACGGCAGTCGCGGGTCCGTGGCTGCGGTGGTCGTCGCGACGCCCGGCGTTGTTGCGTCGGATTTTGGCGGGGAAGTAGATATGGAGGGAAAGAGGAGAATGAAGAAGATTGGGGCGCCTGCGCGAGTAGCGCGTGGCGCGGAGTTACGAGACTTTCGTTTTAGTCAGCCTCGTCCCTTCGCGGATCGTCAGCGTCCTCAACATTAACGATATCAGAGGACAACCCCTGGCGAAGGAAGAAACTGAAGAACACTCTAAAATCATCCGGAGGAAAGAAATTGCGGAAGAAGAAATGGAAACGACGAAAAGGGGCGCGGCGATCCGGCGACGATTGTGAAGAGATAACGTAACAACGGTTAGTGATAACTATTGGGACAAGAAGAGAAAGAATGCGGAAGACATAGAAGAAGATAGAAGAGGATGATCATTTGAAAAGGAACTTCGACGAATAATGGGTTCGCTCGGTCGAAGGAGAAAAGAAAAACGAATGACCGCATTCAATTTTTCCTACATCATTTTTCTCGGATGATGATTCAATCTGTGTATAAATTTGAATTAAATCGCGTAATCAAAAATACTTACTTATATGTGCGGAGATGAAATATAGGTAGAGATTAAATTATAATTGGGGCACGTCGTGTGACGTCTGCAAGGTGAAATAAAATCGTTTTCATTTATATACCCATACGCAAACATGTACGAGTAAAACTGACACGAGGGAGATATAAGCTGTGGAGAACGAGGAACTAATTTGTTTGCGTTGTAGATAAGAGATCGCGACGAATCTCTTAGTTCTACTTGAATATATAAAAAAAAAAAGCCGAGCACAAAATTTTTAAAAAATATGTCAGAAGTATTGGAGAATTCGCAAAATTTCTTAATAAACGACAATAAAACCCTGCCGGACTCGGCGGTTTCGAAAATCCGCTGCGATGGGATATCAAATTTGGGTTTAAAATCGTCAACGACGACGACCACGACGGAAATGAACACGAGAGCTCAACGTCGTTGGCGACTCCTTGCAAGAGCTTTAACTCGATCTCCAGAATTACGACTGGAAAACGGGGAAGAAGACGAGCGAATATCGGTCCGAAGATTCACGACATTCGGCCTGGTGAATCCCTTTATTCTGGAGAACATAGTCGGAGATCAGGAATCCACTTGGTACGAGTACAGGGCGAAGATCGATCAAAAATTGTACGCGATCGAAATACGAGAGATAAATAAAACGTTCACCGCGAACGAGCTGATCGGGTTCAACAACACCGGTAACATCTGCGTGTGGCCGTCGGAGGAGTGCCTCGCACATTATCTGCTGACAAATCGTGAGATTTGCGAGGATAAGATGATCCTTGAACTTGGGGGTGGAATGAGCTGTTTGGCGGGAGTTTTTGTAGCCAAATATTGCAGACCTGCGGGGGTTACTTTGACCGATGGAAATGTAACGAGCGTCGACAACGCGAGGTGCATTGTAGCGAGAAATAAAATGAACGAATTCATCAAGTGCGGGGTCGTTCAGTGGGAGAGAGCGGCGAGGGCTCTCAGACAGGACAACGCTAACGCGAACCACGTGCACCAGGTTCGTTCAAAATTTTGCTTTCCGGTTATTCAAACACACCACAAAAACGCATCCGAGCTGGGTACCTGTAATGAATTTTTCACTACTCTCTCGGCTGCGTAAATTTGAAAATCGGAACACTTTAATTTCATTTGACCCATCTGATAAACTGGTTCATTCAAATCTAAACGCGTTTCGATCCGTCCAAATTTTCAATCTCCCTTCTATGTGGAAATCGAATTCCGATACCGACGCGCAAGTTTTATCAGAGTTGATGAAAAGCCTTTTAAAATGAGTTATAAACTAGCTTGAACGGAACAAAGCAAATAAATAAATAATGAATCGAGAAAAAACTATAATGAAGAAAGACCCAGGTTCCAAAAACCAATATCATATTATTTTGCACAAAAAAAAACAAACAAATAAATAAACGAATGGACAAATCGATGAGATCTAGAGCTACTGCAGACCCGCAGCGACGACGAACAAATAGTGAGTAACGTTGAATTCTGCAGCAGTGTCTCTCTTCGTTATTTTTCGGTTTTTTGTAGTATTTCTGGCTTCTTTTTGTTCAGTCTACCTCACTTCACTTTTCGCGGTTGCTGTTCGCTCGCTTATACCTACCTAGCCCCGTGTATAAGATGTATATCAATTTTCTCGGCTTCTGAGCTTTAGAATTGAGCCTCTAATGGACTCAATATTTGCCTTCTCTTTCATCGTCTTTTTCTTTTCGACGCTTCTCGAGTCGCACCTACATCGTATAATGTACACAATAGAACGGTGATCTTTGGTTTGCTTTTCGGATCACTTTACTCACGCCGCATACCCGCTATGTATGCTGTATAGGTATAGACACATGTACTTATCACTTACTTACCTAGTCGAAAGACGCGATATTCTTATATACCGCGCGCGAAATTAAACTGTGAAAAATAAAATTTCAAACACATTCTGCAAGACCCCGGACTGTTTATCCATCCCGCTAAAATACCCTCACAACGGGGTAAACAGATGACGGCAGAATTTTTCTCGTAAATATTATCTTCTCCTGATGACCGATCCGTCAAAAATTGATTACGAAAATCCTTGTAATTCCCGGCAGAGTTGGACGACAGAATTTGGCGACGAATGCCGAAGGACGGCCGGAGAGGGTCTTTACGACGTGATTTTGAGCGCCGACTGCCTTTTCTTTGACGAGGCTCGCTTGGACTTGGTGGAGACGATATTCGGGTGGCTGGCGGACAACGGGATCGCCCTGATAGTCGCACCACGTCGGGGTTCCACCTTCCAAAAATTTCGGGACGCTGCGATCCAACGAGGTTTTTCTACAAAGCAAAGGGAAATCTACGATCCGATCGTCTGGTCGAGACACCTGGAGCTCATGGAACACAACCAAGAATACTGTCCCGATCTTCATTACCCCCTACTACTGGAACTCACCAAGCAGAAAGCGCCTGGATGACGGAAAATTTTTATGAGAAAATTGATCTTTTTATCCTTGAAATTCCTCTTCGTATGATCGTATTAACATGCGGCGCAGGATGACGCGAGCCGTTTTTTTTTCTTACGAAAAAAATAGTAATATGTCGAATGACATTTTTGTCTCCATTGCTACAGACGTCGCTTGAATATGTTTAATTTTGTTGAACAAAAATACGACCCCTGTTTAGAACTATTAATTTGAATTATTTCGTTTTAGCGATTAAAAGCATGTCAAGTGTCTTTTCATTCCTAATTTGTTGATAAGAATTTGGTTTTTAACAAGAAAAATATGAAAAAACAAATATTGAGTTTTACCCCAGAAAATCGTGTGTTACGAAAATGGTAGATTCTTTTATGAAATATATGTATATCATGTCATGGCTTCAAGTTTAGGATGACGGTCGTTATGATCGAACGAGACAATTATAGAAATTTCGAAACTTGTCCTAGGAACGCGTCGTTAAATATCAGCCATATAGAATCTAGTTCGTAATTAGTTATGGATACTCGTATATGCGTGTAAAATATATTCTACATACATATCGCACGGAGGATGCGAAACTACTTGAAAAAACCAATTACCCAACAGTTGCAAACAACAACCAAACCACCACATCAATTGTTATAGATACTTGATAGGTACAAATAGATAAATTTAGATATTTTTTCAATTCCTTGTAAATTTATTATTGATCGATTAATCAACTCCAATCTTCATATGTATATTTATTTAAAATATCGTGAAACGGTATGTATACTCGGATGTACACGAAGTGTTCTCAAAAAGGACCAAATAATATTTAAGATGTAATAAATTAATGTGTAATATATAAATCTAGTCAAGATCCTCCGAATCTCAATTCGTGTATAACGCGAACACGTGCTGCAGCAGATGAAAAAGCGCGGGAAACGCGTACAGGCAGACCTATCCACTCGCTATCTTCCAGTTTTGTTTGAATTGTAACCCAGCAGTGCTCCAATTAATGAGCGATATTTATTGTTTCATCAATGTTGATAAATACAAATACAGAATTGACGATTATGTTTAACTATTTTCTCAACTCCGCCTACCCCCAGGATCCCGGGCGTAACACGAAGTTTTTCAAACTAAAACTGTCGTTCGCAAACCGAAGGCTTCTGCATACCGAATCCTACAAATTGCTGTATCAAAGGCTGTAGCAATAAAATTTGTCGAGAGATCTTTACGACCAAAGAACTACCTTTCAGCACGACACGCGGAATAAGTAATATATCATGTGTTTACGTAGAGATATATATTTATATACGAATATATTCATGTACCTAATATACAATATTGCACGAAAATTGTATCTCAGATCGCAAAGTCCCGCAGCACCCTTCATAGAAATAATATCTGGATACAGTTTTACGATACCGTATCAAACTTGGTATCGGATATAAAAGTAAAAATTTTCGCCGCTCAAATCGCTCGCCTGTGTAGGGCACCAGGAATTTTGCACACCATGTCCGGATCTCTGATTAGCGATCGATCCGCGTCAGACAGTAAGGTATGTAAATATTAGCGCTCAATTTCCGTCCGATAAACGAAATGATGGAATTAGAAAAACGAATGCTGCAAACTACTCGTATGAAAATTTAAGAATACAACAAAAATTGGGGGAAAAAACCACCCGCGGCAAAAAGCAGTAAGATAATCTTTATAATTTCGTAAGCACGTCGTCGCCGTTTAATTCTTGTCAAATTTTGGCTTCCCCGCTTCCTCGGCACTTTGAATTTATTTTGAACTTGTCCTTCCCGCCGAAGATAACCGAGTGGGTAACTATACGGGCAATATGTAACTGCAATTGGCAGATGACACAGAGAATCGCAGCTAATGGTGTACATTGGTTTTAATTAGTCCCACGTAAGCGAGGGCATTATACCTATAGGTGGCGATAGGCGCGCAGCCCGAAATCAACGGTACACACATAGATATCCTATAGTATCCGTATAATTACACGAGCGGATTCGAATGCAGTAAGTATTAACCTTTACGTACCAACCAACACTAAACGGGACGGAGGCGGAGTACCTGTGCCTCTGCAGATGCCGAACACTGTACGAAATTAGATCTTTCGGATAGAAGCGGTTACTATTTGGCACGGTTCACCAGCTCGTTTAATCCCCACCGACAAAACGATCGCAACAATAATAAATACCCTCATTATAATTAACGCGATAGATCTGGAGGTCTTCAACAACCCCTGTTTGTTATAACTTCTCGACTCCGATCGGCTGACTCTGAACTTGGGAAATATTTTTCCTTGATATTTTCAAGATGAAAACTTGCACGCGGACTCTGGGGTCCAGAGCTCGAGCTTCGATCGGTGGAGAACGAAACGATCGCCGTAGAGATCGTGCGGGAAATCATCAAACTAGAAAAGAGGAAATGAATTATATTCAGAATCACAGAGTTATCTCGAAGGTAGCTTATAACGCGAAATTGGCAGCTACATCGTTTCTTTCGTTCATCTATTGTAGTTTGGGAGATATTTTTGACAGCCGCATCTGTTTCATCGTTGAGTTACTAACCCGCGTCTTTCGTCTTTCCTGTTCCGTCACCCACACGTCGTAAGCGTTTACATACCTCGCGACCTTTTGCCGGACACCGACGACGCGATCGCCTCTTTGAAACTAATATTCTTAATTTCTTTAGTCCCTCCCAACAACTAGGCGTGACGTGCCTACATAAACCACTCGAGGGCAAAACTAATAGAGAGAGAAGAAAAAAAAAGAAATAAATAAAAAAGAAAAGACGACAAAAAAAAAGATTTATAGCTCTTCGTGGATAAATAAAAACTTTGAATTATTCGCGGTTGTGCTCGTGTAATTTTTTTTTTTCTCCTTCATCCATACCACCCGCGATCGTCAAATGTTATAACTTCGTATGATATACGTTTGTCATAACATTTTACAATTACGATTGTCAGTTATACAGCTGAACGAAAAGATGAATAAATAAAGTAGAAATGAGCTGATTTTCTTACAGAAACGGGCGAGAAAATGATTTTCTTTTATTATTTTTCCTTCTAGATTTATTTAAAAATAGAAAAACCCTCGAGGCTATTGGCAGCGGGTGGTATAACAAAAGAATTAAGAACTTTTAAACACCTATTTTTCATTCTTAGCAACCGAAGGTTAAGTAATCCAAGCAATTCTTTGGGCCCTGGCACTAATAATTTAAAGCGAAACTAAAACCACCCATAAAACCAACGAAATAATACACAATTTATATAAGTTCGGTGGTTTCAGATTTCCACGTGAATGATGACTTACTACGATGGTCGTCGATTGTTTGTCGAACACGAATTTCAGCACTCACGAAACTCGAAGTATTGTCGAGAACGCCAATTGTTTTCGAAAACAATTCAGCACACGTGAGAAAACGTGACTTGCGAAGGGTTGTTACGAAATAATTTATTGGGTTTGTACACAAGCTACAAGAGCTCGTCACGTGTACATTTTTTTCAATATTCTTGTTTCTCCCGATTCCCCCCTACAGGCGATGGGGTTTAATTTCTCTCCTTTTTCGTTTTAATTTTTTTCTTCGATTCCTCAAATAATTTTTTTCGAAATCTAAAAACATCCGTCCCTAGGTCGAGTATACCTGAAATCGGTGTCGATTGGCCCTGAGATTCGTTGAACATAAAAAGTCGCGAATATACGTGATACCAAGGAATATAAAAAGAACAAATGAAAAGCATAAATTTGATGATTCACTTGATAGTTTCTTTTTTTCTGATTTCTCTCAGGCATAGATTATACGTATGCACGTCCGATATATGTAAATATTTTTCTAATTTTACAGACATATTATTATAGGTATATTCTGGAGTAATGAAGATTTCTCGTATATAATTCTAAGATACAGCTATAGGAATCATAGCGTAGTTTATGTTTATTCATATATTTTTTTTTCAATTTTATCTCCGAGAACACGAAGGAGATGAACGGAGACTCTGTCAAACGACGCTTTGTTGTTTTTTCACTTCATCCGATTTGATTGCAAAGTTAAATCCGAGCAGTAGCTCCTTGTGTAATAATATTTAATAGAACATTACGTAAAATAAGAAATTCAATGGGCTCGTAATCTCGAACACGTCGCAATCCTGCAGCAGATAATAAATTGAGAGGAATAAATAAACTTTAAGACACACGACGCGGGTTATAGTTTATTTTTTTCTTTTTCCATAAGTAATTCTTCTGTAGTTCTAAATCGTTGTTTCTTTTTTTATACGAACCAAGAGTTATCGTCATTATTATTATTGAGATTCTTGCATATAT
Source organism: Athalia circularis (assembly GCA_963978495.1). Lineage (NCBI taxonomy): Eukaryota > Metazoa > Arthropoda > Insecta > Hymenoptera > Athaliidae > Athalia > Athalia circularis. The sequence continues at coordinate 29,713,720 of OZ021700.1, read as the reverse complement.
TTTCAGTTTTCCAGTCGTTCCTTTTCCCGCCCTCTTTTATTCTTTTTTTATTTCCATTCTACTTCTTTTATTATACGCTTCTCTCTGTATAACGCACGGTAATGTTTGCTCCTGTATATTCGTAAAACAATATCAATCAATGGTTTCGTAATGAGTGTGTAAAGGTGAATCAGAAATAAAATTTTTTGTCAGCTCGCAACCACCGCGTCGGTGTGAACGGCGCCATAAGTGTTGGTTTGAAAAAATAAAAGAAAAAATTTTAAAAAATGGCGGAACGATCACCGGATGACGCGGTACGCGCGGAAAATTTTGGCGGGAATCCAACCGTTACGAGGGCTACGGAACGGCGCTTCGTCAGTCACCGCGTACGAACAGCCGCAGGTACGAAAGAACCAAGGGTACCAGCTGCCTCCTCGTTTTTTTTTTTTTTCTCTCTTCATATCGGGGCTATTATACACGGTACCACGTGTACGTTTTTTTTTTTGATTTTTTCTAACACGTGCGAAAACATAAATTTCACACGTTTTATGCGATCCGAAAAATAGGAATAACGATCCAAATTAGATCGTAGTTATCGTACAATACATGATGAGTATAGATCGCGAGAATGAGTGTTTGTGTAATTTTTTTATTTTGAAAATCGTAGAAGGTTGATTGAGAAAATACAATGCGCCTGCTGTATATATTGTCTGCATTAAAATTATTGTACCTGCGGATGAATTGATTTGGCACTATTTGAATTTTCCTCCGCGCATCTCGCCTTATTATTTCCTAATGAAATCGCGTGTAACAAACAATAAGTTTTGTCGTTTGTGGCGTTGGGCCATTTTATAACTAAAATTAAATTGACGCGCTCTAGTTGAGGCGGCTTAACCAGCTAATACCGTCCCCGTTCAGTTTGAACTTTTAATTCGTAAATGGGGGATTTGAAAAAATAGTCCAGCTGACTCCCACAATCGGAGCTGCAGCAGCTTCGTATAGACAATTCTAATGACGTTCCGCTCCCTCCCTCGGCCCTCCCCATATTTTGCAAACCTCATCGTCATCGCGACGCCAGGTCAAATAATGTGCTCGACGATTTTTCCTCATAATCCACGCTGTGCAGGGTCACCGTGATTGCCCGATGTTATAGTGATTAGCTTATCTATAGATGTGTAGTTGTTTTTATTATTCATATAGCGTATAAACAAGCCATCGCATGCGAGGGGCTTCGTGTTCCTAGGGAATATAAATTCCACCGACGTATACTTCGAAAGTACGTGGATAGGTATAATATCTGTCGCCAAAATACTACTCGCCCTAATTCAAGGCCAAAGAATTGGCATGTATTTTGGTAAATTGAATTTCAAATACTATCAGGGGTTAATAATACTCCGATGGGTATAGTCTCCTCCTTGCAAATATCGTATATATAAATTGTGCGCGACAAAAATCGAGTGTCACGTGCGGGAGCATTTTTCGTTGTATCTTTTTCGTTCGTTTTTTTCTCTTCAAATCACGCGTGAATTTATCGATGAAAAGTTTTCGTCAAAAAGAATGAATAAAATGAGACGAAATACTAACGAGTTAAATCCGGTGGGGTTCCTGAAACACGAATTATATCCAAACATAAAAAGCCACTCTGAATTAATTTTCACTGTCCCCGTTCATTTTCAGGTCTACGACGCGGATCGATACTTTGAAATATTATACATATTATACCTGTAGCTCTCATAGTGCGATACATTATCCATTGAATAGGTCCATATTATAGCTTCAATTTCCAAACCCAATTACGTGCCGCTGATAATTACTGACATTGTCCGCATATCAAAGTATTCGTGGAAAAGATATATAAGGCGACGGAAGGACGAACCCTCAGAGGTGAAAATCAGAAAAAATAGCGTCTCTATGGAAACAGGGGAAAAAGAGATAATCAAGTTGAAAATAATACGTTCACGAATTGGAAATACCTATAATGATTCGTTGGAAAAGTGAGAATGTGAGGTAAAATCAAAGGCCCTCTCTGGGTGGCGATATATACGCGGGTGAAAACATTCGTCGAATCTAAGTTGAGCAAATTCGATAATTGACTGTCAGAAGAACTGGATACACGAATAAATTATTTTTCAAAATTAGTAAAGTAAATAAAAAAAAGAGATAAAATGACGAATATGATCAAAGCTACTCATCACCCGGAGTACATAAACCGTTGAATATTCTTGTAGCTGGCGACTGTTTTGTGAGGATTTATTTATATTATTTTTTTCTAACGTTTCAACAATTTTAATAACACGGAATTTCTTCCGCGCGGTACGATTAGTTCAATTTCATTATTTTCTTCCTTGTGTTACCCCGGAAAGTTCGGTGATTTATTTCCTCGGATTTTTTCGAACACCTATGTTTTCGGAGGAATTTTATGTGCGCGTAAAATTTTCCAAAATAATTCCCCCTCATCCTCATCCCGTTTATAGGCTACGTTGTGCACGTGTAACGTATCTATTATTGAATTTCATGCGAAAGTCTTCGGAACAAGGTTGCATAGGAAGTACCAATAACGATAATGAAACACCGCCATAACGTATACCTAGATACGCATAAATACACGAGCCGCTCGCAAACCTCCAAATGACATAGGTACCTGCGCAACGTCACGAGCCAAAAACGATTGAATATCGAGTGATAAGAGCACGGTATAATGTACCACAAGTGAACTTCTCGTACATACGTAAATATATCCATATTCAATAAATACACTTGGCCCTATAACTTTCCAATGTCCATATGGATTTATTATTCACTCGTCTATCTTCTCCACTTCAATTATCCCGCACGTGCAAACCGCGTAGATAATATAATTTCCAAAAGTAGTGCAGCAAATAACCAGCTCGCTCTGCACTTGCCTAAATTCTATTAACGGAGCCACTGCACGGTAGCCAATTCCGCTAGACTCGCAACAATCGAATAGAAAAGAAAATTTGAAAAAAAAAAAAACGAGATAAAATAGAATAAATAAAGTTATCGTGCGCCCAGTCGTTTCAGACATAGTCCGTGGTAGGTGTGACTCGTCGTGAGTTGCGATCTTCTCCACAACAGCTTTGTAAGTCGTTTCGGCATGATAATCACGCGGTGATATATCGTGGGTTATAAATTTGTTGGGTGGGGAATTTGTGGGCCAGGGATAGTCGTGATTTAGTTTATGTGTATTAGGAATGAACCCCTTGGTTTCGATGTGGAGAAAGAGAGAAGTGCAGGTCGATGGTAGCTAAGCTAAAATCGTTCTAGATCTCGTTCCGTTCATGTGCCAGGTGGATATTACGAAGATTGCGAATAGTTAAGGTATACGAACTCACCGTGAATTATTATCTAAATTGAAATCGGGTTCTTTTTACCAACTCATACCCCTGACCATGCGAACGTACGGTTGAACGAATGCGTTTTTAAACGCGAATCATAATCCGCTCGTCGTCGCGATCAAAAAGAGCGGTATTTGCGGATGGTAACCATAACTACGCGTGTTCGACTCCTTTGAACTAACCAAATCAGCTACTACGTAATATGTAACGAATACCATCTCCAGTACGGGGAAAACTTCCCCTGCGGATTACGACCGACAATAAGCTGGATCGGCGGCTGTGTTACACCCTTGTAAACAGCGAGTTTCTTCTGGTTCTCCTGCTTCACACCGAGCGTCGTCGTGTCGCTGTGATTACCTATAGGTATAATATTTCCTCGTAATATTATATCAAAATGCACGTGTAAAATTATACCTATATATATGTGTAAATAAGCTTTATTCGCGAACACTTGTTGTGTTACATATTCACACCTGTTATGTATTGTAAGAGTATTTAGAATATATGGTATGTATATACACATGCATAACATTATAATACGTAGTTGGGGAGGTAATTTTGCACTTGTGTGAATCTCCGGATTGATGTAGATAAATACATGCACGTAAATATGTATCATATAGATATACACGATCTACATACACATTGCGCAACTTAGCCTATACTTAGAAGCCCCACTTATTCGCATGTATCTTGTATAAGTACATGATCTGTGTCTAACGAGACTACACCGTACGCTCGTGTGTAGTAGAAGATTAAATTTATACCTCACTCGGTGTATTAATTAATTATTTATTTTTCTTCATATTTTTGAGATCGCTTTTTTATTTCGTTATCTCGTCGGCCATCCCATCTTCGGTACTCGCGGAATCATAATTCCTATTATGAAACTATTTGGACGAGACGATGCCTATTTTACACATATACGCTGGGACGTGGCTTTATGATTTATATTCACCCACTCAAATATCGCTGCAAGTGACACGCGATTAATAGGGTTGTTGGCTCAAGAATCACGAGACAACCGGACAATGTTGAACGTAATATTTCTAGTAGAATTTACTTGACCTGCGATATAATGATATCCGGGCATAGCAAATTTATCGGTGGTACAGAGATGGTCGAAATATCACCTAGATTTGTAATTATTTATAGAACAAAATATGCATATTTGAGGTTACACGCAAGCTCTTTGAATTACAGACACTCTGCCCAATTTCAATCGTGATTCGTCATTATTTATTTATCTATTTATTAATTTTTTATTCTAATTCTTTTCCCTTCGTTTCATCGAAATGGAGACGACGGTTTGCCTGGGTAATTTTCCTATATTACTATGAAATTTTCTGTACGAAAATAGCGCTAAAGACGAAAGTGTATTATAGGTATGTCACATCAAATACGGTGGATTAGAATAAAATGGAATAGAGTAAAATAGCGTATGAACTAAAAATAGAATAGAATAATACAATAAAGCAGTATGAAAAGAAACGGAAAAACGTAGTTTCTATGGTAAACAAACGATCCCAACAATCTTTAAATATGTACCCATCTGTCTTATATATATACTGGTATATATACACATATGTGAGGTGTGAAAGAAGTCGGGTGGAAGTTGTATTTACCTACTATACGGTTGTGGACTAACGAATTTCTGATCGGACCTGAGGAACCCGATGACCCGTTAGAAGTAAAGGGTGTGCGCTCGGTTTAGTCGCCTAGGTCATGTAAAGTTGGGCGAAATCGCGAGGGCGGTACTAAGGCCGGGGCCACCATCCCGGCATCGACAGGCAGCTATACGCTTTTTCACGACAACATTATCGATGCAGATATTTATAGAATGTATAGGGTTATGACGGGTACGCAGATGTAAGGTTCGTTCGTTGTGCCGTTACGGTATTGGCGATCACCTCTCCAGATACCTTACACGTACCGTACGTGCATCCTTGCGTCGATCAACGGAAGACACGGACGTCGAGTCTGTATGGGCCAAAGAAACACCACCGCGAGCTGATTTACATTTTACCTATAATCTGAACCCAGTTTCGGCAAACCTTCCGCATTATTGTACACCTATCTCAGGTCCTTCGTTATCTTCGACCTTTTTTGGAGTCGGTCCTTGACGTATGGTCTGAAAAAAGAGTAATCGGGTTGGTTAGAAAACGGACTAGGTGACATGCGTGAGACAGAGACGCAAATCATGAACGAGGTTTTGAGAGAACAAAAGACAAATGAAAAAAGTACTTCCAGATGAATGTACTTTACAGAACTGCAGCATACCGTTACATAGGTATAAGGTGTAATACATAGGTGTTATATACTGGGACACGAATCGAGGCACGTAAGACGGTTTGAGAAGGCTTACAAAACTCGCGACGAGCAAAATTTAATTGCCAACTAGCTGAGAGATTCGGCGCCGTGTCCTCGGTAGGTTCTAAAGCGGGCCGCTTCACCTGCGACATTCCGACCTTTTGTCACCCGACTGATACAGCGGCAGCTGCAATCAGGGTCCGTGATTTTTTTCCACTCCCCAATCATGGGAGTTTAATTTGTACTAGTTACCATATTTTTGGAACAATCGACATTCATTTGTCATCCAGCATTTCGTATAAAATTTTGTCCGTAGCGAAAGAAGTTTGCAAAATGAAAATTTCATCGGATTTCCAAGTTCGTGTAGCTCGATGATTTTTTCATGCGACTTGCGAGCTTCGAGTTTTAATATAGGATAGTATTTTAGCCTATCTGTTTTTCTGAAAAGCTCGTATAATGATTTTTATTCATGAACAAAAGTATCAGCGCACGATATACCTTTGAGAATAATTAAAAGTATCCAGCGTAATGCACAAGCGTGTTAAATTAAATGTAACAATGAACCACAGGATGGATTTCTCAAAATACTTCGACACACCTTTCTATGTAATTAATTAAAAATCGCACGTGATTACGTTTATGGGTTTTATATCAACCCAGATATGACGCATTATGAATTTTGTCAATTATTCAACCCTAATATGAATAATCACAAGTCGCGATGAAAAATAGTGAAATTCCTTTTTCAAACATGTTTATGACGGATGATATTTTATTCTCTCACCGTTACTTACTCTACCAAGTATAATATGCGGCTGACTCTATATATCTACATTTTATTCTAATCTGTTCGAACACGCGAGAAAATTACAGGTTGTTAGATTTTATTGGCACTAGAACCTGCGATGCAATTGCTTCTCGCTATAGCCTCTACACCATCCAAGTTTTTTCATTATTCATTTACACGTATTCCTACCCCCATTTTTTAAACTTTTTTTTTCATTTTTTTTTATCCTCATCTCATTCATTTTTAAATACTTGCGAGGGGTTGAATTAAAGTCTATCGGTTTTCGCAGCTCCCGCTCTCAATTGTTGTATACGCAACGTTGTAATACCAGCGAGATGTTTCGGATACGTCCAAAAGTGATTATAACTCAGGCTCCTGCAAGGCCCCTCCAGTCAATATTGGAAAACTTGGTACAGCAAAACTTTGCAGAAGATTTTAGAAATCTGATAAATCCCCCACGGTTTCTAAACTTTGCATTTACTTCGAAAAACAATGATGTGATATTACAACTCAAACTCATCGTTTGATTTCAATTTTCAGACACTCAAAACGAATTTCGGTTACCGGTATATGTCCTCTCGCGATTTTCGTCTCTCTTTTTTTTCTCAAATTTAGAGATTGGCTACGCCAAGTAGCAGGAGTTCCGAAAACGATATAATATTTATTGTTGATATTTACTCTTAAACTTCAAGGAATCCTGTCTGAATTTGTAGAGAGTCACGACGGCGATACGTTCCACGAATTTTCCGTCCCAATTACACCGCATTAGGCGGATGAATTTATAAATAAATAAATGAATGAGAATAAACTAAAGAAACTGCATACGTCAATCTTCATGTTGTTGGTATGATTTCAGGGCTGACTACTGGAAATCTCAGGGCCGAAAATTCTGTGATTTTTGTAAATGCTGGATTGCTGATAATAAACCTAGTATCGAATTTCACGAGGGGGGTAAAAAGCACAAAGAAAATGTGGCGAAAAGGCTCAAAGAAATTCATAAAGCGAGCGCTAAGCAAGCCAAGCAGCATAGAAAATTTGAAGATGACCTCAAAAAGATGGAGACGGTGCGTGTAAACACATTTATTTCGACTTAAAAACATATAGCACTTTCGAAACTTTCGTATAATTACGTCCTCTTCACAGGCAGCGATGGCCGCTTACCTCAAAGACGTTGAGAACAACACCAAGGATTTAACTGCGGAGAGAATAATTCGCGAAAAATTAGAAAAAGCTGCAAGAGGCGAGGTGAGTTGAACATTATTCCTAAAAATGCAGATCACGTGATGGCATGAAGGATGAGAACTAAAATCTTACAGAGTACTAAACCGGAAGTGCCAATTCTACCGCAACTTGCAGCTCCAGAAGCGAGTCCCAGATACAGAAATAGAGAATTCCATCCTGTCGTTGGAGGAGACGCGCGAAAAGGGCGAAAAAATCGAGGTGATCGGGAGGTAGGTTGGCAGTTACCGAACCTGAAAGTAATCTTCCCAATCGGCTTTTTCTTAATTTTTTAATCCTGATTTTTCGATCTGCAGGGTCCACCGGACGTCGATCCCTGCGATCCTTCCTCTTCATCTCGGCCACGGTCTCTGGGCTCTGGAAAATTTGCAGCGTCACCACTTGCAAGTGCAGCCGGTGGCGCAGAACCGAAAGTCCCAGGAAAATCCAAGGTCAAAGGGAAAAAGGGCCGTAAAGGAGAAGATGAGATCGCCCAGGGTAGCAAACGGCAACCCGCACAACAGAAACTTTGGTACGAGGCGGTCAGCCCCGAAGGCTATACTTACTACTGGCACGTGCAAACGAACGGTGAGTAAAGAATCATCAAATTTGGATTTGATCTTTGAATTAGTGAAAAATAAATCAAGTTGAGAAATAATTTTTTACCCATTACTGTGTTCGTTTGTTTTCTTATTTACGTATCTCATCGTGCTTTTGTACATGTTTCTCTTTGCGGTGGTCGTATAATATTCATACTGCTGTTTCAAGATAATGATCAATTGGCAAGTCTAAATATCCGGTGCTTTATGCATGAGGTTTAGTGGCTAACGACGTGCTGCCTTTACCGCTAAAGAAAAACTGAAAATCGTACGATTTATCGTTGCCCTATTTAGTGTATTTTTACCAAAATAAAACCGACGACTAAAAAGGTGTTTTTTCTATTGTGATGATTAAAATTGAAAATTCCTAAATAGAATCCGTGTGGGAACCCCCAGAGGAAGGTTTCGCGAGCATTGCCGAGCAGGAGGAGGAGGCCAAGGAGCAGGCTCTACAAGAGGAATTGATGGCGCAGGTTGCTGAAGAGGAGAAACAGAAATTGGAGGAGACTGCAGAGGAGAGACGGGCGAATGATGAAAGAGAAAAGTTGAAGGAGATCCGGAAGTTGCGCGAGCAACAGCGGATGGCCGAAGATGACGAAGATGAGGAGCCGGCCGTCCCGTTCAGGAGGGACTACAGCGTACCTGAAAAACCGGACCCATACGGCTCGTGGAAAACCGTGCAAGTCATGTAAGAACATTTATTTCAACCATTCAACGTATCATCGAAATGAAAATACCTATTAGTTTTTGACAAAATACAGCCAAAGTCACTTTAAGAGCCGATCTGTTTGCGGAAAATTGTTTAGTGAAAATTCATATGATTATCGCGTCTTCATGATGCAATCTATTCATAGGCCCAAATCCGTTTCACGTGTTCCGGGGCAATCAGAATTTTTGGTTATTTATTTCTTTTCCTTTTTAATCAATATAGAAAGGCTTTCGGGCTAACGATTTAATAGAAGTGAACGACAGTATATGAAATTCAAACCCACGGACGAAACGTTTAGTTCGTTTGATATAACATTCAGCCGCCTCATCCCTAGGGAAAATTGGTACGGAAAATTCACAAAACCCGGAAAACCGATGAGAGAGATTGAAACGGGAAAACATAATTTGAATAGAACATCAATAACATAAATAAGCATTCAAGATTAATAACACAACGCGAAATGCGTATTTTATGATTAATCGCTCGCTGTAGTTACATATAGGTACATACATACCTCCTATACCTGTAGGTAATGTTTACGGAAACATTCACTCGGAATGTAAATAGAATCGTTATGTGTCTGCTTTTGTACACATATTCGTCAGACTTTCGAAGATAATTAACTGATTCAGATGGCATATTTTGACAAAAGAGTCGTTACCGCTTCGAATGAAAATGACAGGAAGTTGTTTTACATTTTATCGATTTTTACCACCACACTCATACAGTTAAATATTTATATCATACAGTATACATGTGTGGCATGGGTATAATGAGCCACGGGTGGTTCATAAAAGTGTCAGGATATCCGATAGATTGTACAAAAAAAGGATAACATGTGACAGAAATTGACGACACAAATAAATGAAAAACTTCGACAAAAAATTTAGAGCCTCGATCTTTTTTTACGAATTTGAATGGCGAGTGATATTCGTGGATGTATAATTTCCGTTTATCATCTCCGCGCGTGGCAGTAAAAACAATTGCGATTGTTTAACGCGGAGTATCGGATTTCTGTCACAGAGACGTCCAGACGTCGTAACCACGCGTCGAATCAATTTCCGGTTCTCATTAAACCGAGTTACCGGTGTCCGATCGTAAACGAAGCATTTATATTATTGTGAATGATTACAGTAAAAGAAAACCAGTCGATCTGCAACTACCGAAACAAGAATTTACACCGATTGCTGTGCCTACTTTGGAAAAGGAAATACCCATTCGAGTTTTCAAGGAAAAAACTGTCTCCTCGATCCACGCCGGGGACAGTGACGAAGAGGAATCAGCGGCAACCGCGTTCAAAAAACGAAAATTTGGAAAAATTAATGTCCGGAAAAGAATGGATGATGATTAACCAGAGCCAAATTTTATTGCTCATCATAATATGCCTACGTGCACCTCGTGCGAGTACGTATACACAAACGAGTCGTTAAATTTTTTGATTAATAAAACAAACCATTCCCTGCGCCTTCACCCCTGATGCGATCAACCAGGGTCAGTTGGTTGACAACTCGAGTTCAATTTGCGAAGGATACGATTGTCTTATTTATTCACCCTTTGTATTCGCAGCTCCGACTATAACGAGCTTAAGGTGTAGCAATAAAATTGTGACAGTAAAGCACAGCGTCGATAGGTATTATAAGAGGAACTCTCGACTGCGATTATTCGATTACGGATGAGTTGATGCGGTATTTAATTATCGACAGGTACTTTCACCGAGGGACGTAATAAAGCCTGGAAAATTTCTCGAGAGGTTTTCGCTAGGTATCGATTCTGAAATTGCACCCTATTTGATGATGCGTTTTTTCCATTAATAATTCTTACAAGCGGACTTCGCTAATGCCGATCCTAAAAAAAACCATGTTGCTTGGATTTGGAAAAATCAGGTCTAAGAATCCAAGTTAGTACAGAATAAAATATATTTTATTGGACAATTAACGATTATCAGATAGAAATAAATATTTTTTGGTATAAATAGATTCCAATTTAAAGCTAAGTAAAAGATTTTTTTTTACGTATTTGTATACGTTAATGATATTCACAATTTGTATACTAATTTCTTACAAGCTAGAGATATGTTGCAGTCATTTATTTACAATTATTCTCGTTGTGCGCGAGACCTAGGTACCCAAATATGAATTAAAACCAATACCAACAAATTCACTGACTCATTAATACACGTTGATACCGAACTCAACTCGTCACAAAAGTGGAGTTTCCGGTCAATTCAAGTTTCCCGCTTCTTGGTTCCTGACAATGGCGCATCGCCGTTTTTTATAATTATTTCATGCGTGACGTCACAACGCGTCTGCAGTGGCGCCTCGCATCTCGATTGTGGCAATGTTCTGGTATTTATATTTCTACCGTTTTCTATCTGAATATTGATTCGTTACATTATTCAAATCATTGAAAACCCAAATTTTCAATCGTCCTGGATCACGGGTCAATCTGTGAAAAAACTCGCAGTTTGGGTTTCGCACACTTAAGACGCGGAATATCGAAGTGGAACGCAATCCCCCAATCCACTGACTTTCCTTATCATCCACTGAGCGCGGCCCACTGCATTCTGGGTACGGCGCCAAACCCGACGCTCCGATTTGAAGGTAAGAATCAACGAAGAGGACAACTTATGACATTATCTTAGTGATTTGAACGAGGTTTAGACGTGCGATGGTTTGGGAATAATGGGGAATTCATCGACTCATGTTTCTTTGGAATTTTAGATTCGGCAAGCCGAGCCTTCGAATTAACGAAATTCATTCGTGCAAAGAGACCGGAATTCACTCTTAATTTATAAATTCGTAGAAATACTAACTATTTTTGTACGTCGAAAAGCACGGTTTGAAAATATGTTTTCGTGAAGCAAACGCGGTTTCGGTACTTACAGCCATCAACAAATCACATTTGAATATCAACTAATCGGCGCCATTCATGTTCCGGTCATCGCCCCTCAACACAAGTATCGAACACCAAATAAAACTCGGATGATTTTTACACGGTTAGACTTGGGCTGGCTCAGGTAATTTGGAACTATTTCGTCCAGCGTCAACTTCTTCTCCCAAAGTAATAGTTTGTTTTGCGGACTTGCTACACTTGCGCACAGACCTTCCGTCGAGTTCCTCGAGAATAGAGTCGATGGTTCGCTCCTTTGTTTCCAGTAGCATGAACCAGGAGAGAGTAAAAGTGCAGGCGCAGAATGCAGCAAATAAGAAGAAGCACCCATCCATGCCGATGAGGGCGACAACATTAGAGAAGCATTTCAGCACCACAAATGCCGTGGCCCAGAGGAGCAGCAGCGACACGGAGTTTGCGAGTCCAGATATTTCAGGACTGAAGATTTCCGTCGCGACGATATACGGTGCTGGACCCATCCCAAGAGAAAACATTACTACATATGTGGAGAAAGCGACCAATGGAATCCAGGCAAAAGAGGACACTTCGTATCCCCGAATTTGCAAATAGGAAAAAGAACCGATCATGCAGTGGCACAGACCCATCCCCGCACACGAAATCAGGATTAACAATCTTCTTCCGGCTCGGTCCATCAACACCAATGATAAGTATGAAGCAAACACTTGAATCACTCCAATAATTATTGCCGCCGTATTGGGAGCCAACGTACTGCCAGAAGCCTTGAATATCGTTGAAGAATAGCTAATCTAAAATTGCATAAAATTATGGAATCAGCCACAACAGGGTAGGTTGTCGAAGAACAAATGAAACTCTGAGTCGTTAATGATTGATCATTACCATGGCAAATATTCCGCAGAATTGTTGGCCGCTGAAAAGAAAGAAGGCTATCGTTAGGCCCTTGATAGTAGCACGACTTTTGTAGAGATCCCTGAAGCCAACTTTCTGTTGCGATGCGATTGACTCTTTAGCTAGGGTGTTCAAGAAGATCAGTTCTTCGTCCACAACTTCTCTATTGCCGCCCCGCAGCCAGAGAAGAGATCTGAGGACAAATGAGTGCCGCGCTTGGCAGATGAATAACTAAGATTATTGGAGGCTGCCCTCCGTACCACAACAAAAAAGAACCAGTAGTGAAAGGTGGTTGAGATGCGTTTTCGTTATACCTTCGAGCTTCCGCCATTCGTTCCTTGCGCACCAGGTAGATCGGCGTTTCCGGCAAGAAAATAATACCGCTGAGATAAATCATTGGCAAAACAGATGCGCAGATCGCGAATACTTTGAAGGATACGAAGTCACCCAAAATATATCCAACTACGACGCCCATGTTGATGAAGAAGACCAGAAAGCTGCCTAACGTACCCCGAATTTCATTGCTGGCTATTTCCCCGACGTAGAGGGGGGCCACAAGTACGGCACCGGCACCTCCGAATCCGCCGAAAAAACGTGCGGCGAACAGGTAGTTTTGATCAGTAGCGAAGACTTTGATCAACCAGCAGATCCCCAAAGGAACGGCCACCAAACACCCCGACACTTTCCGTCCGAATTTTTCTGACGCTGTCCCGAATATCGGAGTTCCAATCAGAGCACCTATACACACAAATCCCCCGAGCCAAGAGGCCGCCTCGTCCGATATCGGCGAGCCGCCAATGGGGGTGTTTTCACTCTGCAACTGTGGAATCATCGGTGATGTCCAACCAACGACCATCCCGTATATGAAACCCGCAATGTTTACTGTAATTCAGTCGAATTTCAGATGTAGAGACTTCATGAGGCACAGAGATTCTGTTTTCGTTAATTCTCGCAAACGTTAAAGAACAATATTCAAAATACGCACTTATACAGGCAGCGGTGATTTGTCGATATTTCCCTGACTGCACGCTCTTGTTTGATGGTTCATCATTATTTTCCATATTATCCATGATTTCGGTGGTTTTCATTTCGACGGGAATTTGCGCGTTAGGAAATAGAGGATCGGACTGATTCGTTGCCATAAATCACCACAATAAGATCCGTGCGAATGATGCCTTAATATGTATGTGACAATTAGGACCGACAACGAGTGAGACTTGTGCAATGTGACGGCTAGGAAATTTGCCAAGTGAATTTATATCAAATCGGACGGAGCTAGTCGGTGCAGGAAGGAGTTCGCGACGATCTTAGGGGTAGGAGGTTCTCTTTATCTCGTCGCAACTCGTCTTATCTTTCCCCCTGCAGACCACGTCTCAGACTTGCAAGTTGCAACTTGCATCAAATTCGAAATTCTGCAAACGATACGCTAAGTTAAAGATTTTCTCAAAACACGAGAGCGCGGGCACAGCTTGCGAATTCGAATCACTGTAAAATTAGTAAAATTTAGCAAAGCATTTTACGAGCAAAATTTAAACTTTAGACTCACCCTGTTCGCAAAAATCTGTGGTCTTTCTTTTCGCTTGCATCCTTACCGGCAAATGCGTCATCCTTGTCTAAATTTTCGACCGAAGGACTCTGCAGGAAATTTCGATTCCTAGATTTTTTAACAAGAATAGTTTACCGGAAAGTTCAATTTTGTTGAAATTGATCGATCTTCGTATTGGTCTATAAAAATGACTCTCTATAACTATATACACAACACGATCAACGATCAATGCAGATTAATTGCTTCTAACGTGAGCAGCCAATTACATTACTTTATGGATACAGTGTCGTAAAAATCTTTTAACGGCAGTGGTGAAACAATTGTCGATGTAAAAAAGTACATGTCCATAAAGAATCCTCTAAATATACCTACGCGAAATTTGCAAAGAGATTTTATAAGCACTCGGTCCCCCTCATGCTATCAGAGTGAATTAATGACCGCCTAATCGTAAATTATAGTGAAGCATTTTGACAATTTAATGTTTAAAGGTGGCAAATCATATTCTCAAATTAGAACGTTGATATGCGAAGGAAGTCACATGTTCTATTATGGGAAATCAGGAACTCTCGGATTCGCAGCGCAATAAATTTGCACTTTATTTGCACGAATCATGAAATTTATACGGTACGCTTACTCAAATTAAATTAGAAAAATATGCTATCTTGTGATCACAATTTTATTCTCTGATTTTGAGTTGCCATCACTTGCGCACATTTACCTTTTCGTTTGAGATTACATAGAGATTTTAAATGAAAGTCGGCATTTGATTTTTTTCGACCTCTAACAAGTACAAGACATGGCAATGAATGTTATAAATAATGTTACTTTTATCGCCATCATATACAAAGGAAAATTAGATTCCTATCTGACGCATTATAAATGAAAAGGTAACGCGCGTAATTAGCATTGTCAAGTCGAGATTTAAAAGTAAACTGTTGATCGCTAGTTGACATAGTTTTTAATTTTGGTTGAGATAGCATGCTTCTCGTCAAAATCTGATAGAGCATAATTTTCCACTGAGGTGTCGATTTGCTCTACGTGGAATCGGTATTTTTTGAATCCCCATATCGTATTCGATTCGCTCCACGAATTCACTCCATTGCATTCTCTCTCGTTATATCGAATTGATATAGGTATATGAATACACAAAGCTGACCCTCCGTTCGTTTCAGTTCACAATTTACTCAGATTTAATGAATTCCCGATTTAGACAAAGAAGGATCAGCGTGGATCGATAAACGGTATCATTTCGCAATTGACCGGCGATGGCTAGATGTTTCTGCATAGGTAATAAACATACCTCGACGATTAAACTGAATATATCCTTACTTCAACATTGAAAGTTTAATTCTACCTATCCGTCTTCTCCATTCCTGCGCCGACCGCGACGGGGTCTTCCAGGTTGGTGTACCAGGTCATCCCAAATAACTGGGTCACTGTCGTTTCGACGTTTGTTCCCGACCTAGACTTCAGGCATTTTCAGAGCTCCGAACCCATGGGCAACCAGATGGAGTCGCGACCGTGAATCGACTGAACCCAACAAAACCCGACGTTCCGTTGCACGAAATCGATAGAGACGTTCGCGTGTGTGTACCTACGTCAGTTGAACCGAAAAAAACGAAAATTCACCGTTTGTGACTTTTTCAAAACTGATTAGAGCAAGAAAAATTATGTACTGGTTTAATGCTACACAACTACGTGTCTTATCACATCGGATTTATTTTCCCCCATTACTAACAATAAGTATCGTGTAAGGATAATAAAGATGCTACTCGATATTCTAGCTACAAGTACAATTGGCCGCAAAAGAAAACAGGAAACAACAATCAAAGGATATAATGGCATGGCACTGCAACGGAGTCACGAATCAAGAGATGGTTGAAAAACTAAAAAGTAAGTGAGTTAGTTCTAATTTATTTAATTCTTCGGTCCTTACACTCCGAAAATTTGGCGGAAGAAGTTGACGTGTGATAATTCAAATTGTGCCGAAATAACAGCCTGGTAGGTAATACGAGATTTTTATCCCTGCAAATTCGGTCTTCATACGCTAATCCGGATGGTTGTCTGGATGCTTATATCTAGTAGGTAATATACTTACGAATAATTGAATAATCGCTTTATGCAGACGCCGGTATAATTGGATCGGACAAAGCAGAAGAAGCTATGCTAAGAATTGACAGAGGAAAGTACTGCCACGAGGCAGATCCTTACCTGGATCGACCAAGAAAAATTGGCTACAACGTCACCATCAGCGCACCCCACATGGTAACTTTTTACTCATTCATAATTCTGACGTTCGATTCATCGATCTCTCAAATTGAAGCAAGACGTGTTTATTTTATTAGTCCCAACTCCATATTATTGGGACATTGTTTGATGACTCTCGGCGAGTAAACTAGATGATTAAAGAGATATTTTTATTTGCAGATCTATATAGAGTGCAATTTATTGATTGAGTGCGTTAGGTCAAGGTCTAATCATATCGTTAATTATCATACAGTCGGTGTATAATATGATTACGGTACCGCGGTCGTTAATGCGACAAAAATTAAATTTTTCATTTATAAATATGATCATACTCTTATCATAAACGAAAATTACTGGCACTGCATCGTGCAGGTGAGTGCATTGTTTACTTCGCGTTGATCCTGGCCTTCGTGCAATACGATCGTCACACATCAGCAAGTGTGAACGGGTAGAAACGTGAAAGCTGTAGAATAAAAATATTGATTGGTCAACATGACGTCATCGATTGCTTCAAGTAATGGGGGCATCAGAATAACCCCATTATCTCTTTCTATATGCACGGCTTTCATGCAAGTTGACCTATCACGAGTACATATTACAGCTTCCCTATCAATTATTGATATGTACTTTTCCATTTCATCGCTTATGCAGCTACACCTACAACGTCATAGATGCGGTTCAGGTTCGAGCATGAATGCAGATAATGCACGTGACTAAGGACTAATCAATTATTGAATAATATTTATATCAGTTTCTGAATATTATCGAATAATTTTTATTATTTTGTAATTCTTCAGCATGCGTACGCCTTGACCGTGATGACGGAGCATCTTTCACGGGGAGGTGCCCACGCCTTGGACGTTGGCAGCGGAAGTGGCTACCTCACCTCGTGTATGGCCCACATGGTGGGTCCTGGCGGGATCGTCGTTGGCCTTGAACATATTCCCGAACTGGTTGAAAGATCGAGAAAAAACGTGGAGCAAGACAGGCCCGATCTCGTGCAGGATGGGCGAATCAAGTTTGTTGGTACTAAACAAATAAATGCCTGAAAATAAATGAAAATCGACGTTTCAGGTCGCTTCTTTCAACAACTAACTTCTTCCTTCTCAACTTATAGTCGGGGATGGCAGATTGGGGTACGAAGCTGACGGACCCTACGATGCAATTCATGTCGGCGCTGCAGCTGACACCTTACCTCAGACCGTAAGTTGCTGGTCGATAGAATAATCGAATTTGATATTTTTGTCGGCTTAATTATCCAGCTTTTATAAAATGTAGCTAGTAAATCAGTTGGCACCCGGAGGTCGCCTTCTCTGTCCAGTGGTAGCGGTCCAGGGATTCCAACGGTACCAGAATTTCGTTCAAGTCGATAAAAATCAGGATGGTTCAATAACGACGAAAAATTTGATGCAGGTCATGTATGTTCCACTCACAGATGCGAAGGCCCAACTTGGGCAGAACAACTAGCAATATGCAGCCCATTGGTTATACCTATGTGAATACGGGTACGATAGCTATTTATTTTGTTCTCAATATGGTCGTTATGAACGATCAGATTTGATTTAGTTAGACATCACAACAGCTGAATACAATTCAGTCTGAAGCAGGGGTGAACCTAAAATCTAAATGAAAATTTAATGTTGCATAATCGTGATAAAGACGTTACAAATTCGTATTATAGTAAAATCCACCCAACTTAGCGTTCCAGCTGTATGTTGTACGTATAGCTGTATATCAGTGTTTGTTCACACAGGTTTACTCCAGATACGAAGTTACCCTAAGCAAAGTTGCAAATTTTTAATATTGTTAATTACTTGCAGCGTTCACTAAAAATGTTAGTCAGCGATTGCAGGTATCGTGGTCACAATAATTATTATGGATCTTTCCACTGATACACTGTTTCTGTTAGAATAATGCGTTGACTGAAGATAATGCCTTGGCCGCAGGATTATGCAAATGCATAATTTATACACCGCTCAATCTTATCTTAAACGTATAACGTAATTTATAACTGTTCATTATATGGATAAACAATAAAACATGTATATGGACCTATGTATGTACATTTTACCTTACGTACGCATCAAATTATCATCATCGTAATTCGAACACATTGCCGCTCGCTTCTTCATGCGGCAAAAGTAATGTGCAACGCGCTCGCACGGTACTCGCAGAAACGGCGCCACTCCCTGGGCCATCGTGTACGTACGTAATAGATACATACACATATATGCAATTGCTACATTCTAGAGCTGTGGAGATCTGTGCATGTGCAAACCTTTGGTCACACTTTGGTGCAAACAACAGTAGATCACAGAGGATGACATCGAAGAGACGTCACATATTTCGAGAAGAAAAATGCATTACTACAAGTGCGCGCTTTGGTTCAAACTCTACTTGCTCTGATTTGAATTCGTAGGTGGTAGATACTGTTTTATATCTCATCACAAAAATGTCCTGGTTCGGTCGATTCCATGGTAAAAACAACCATGAGCTCGTTCAATACTTAAAAGGCAAGTTGATGCAAAAATAGGTACCATAGGTTAAAGTCATTCTGCTTCATATCACTTTGAATGGAATTGTGTTCAGTCAACGACCTAGTTAAAGTTCACCATATTCAAACAACATTATTCTTAGATTCGAAGGTAATAAAATCCGAGAGAGTGGTTCAAGCCATGCAATCGGTGGACAGAGGAAATTACACGTCTATTGGTCAAGCTTACGTTGATGCGCCGCAAGGGATTGGCCATGGAGTGACCATTAGTGCACCCCACATGGTATGCGTCCTCTTTCCTATCCAAATAATCTGATATCCAATAATATCATATGAAATTACTAATTAACTTATCTTCAGCATGGCTACGCACTGCAACTTCTGGAAGACAAACTACAGGACGGTGGAAGAGCTTTAGATGTTGGTTCAGGTTCTGGGTATCTGACAGCATGTTTTGCAATGATGCTCGGTCCACAGGGAGTGGCAATTGGTATTGATCATATCCCAGAGCTGAAAGAAGCAGCTGTGAAAAACATAACAAAAGATAATCCTGATCTACTCAAGAGTGGGCAGGTTAAACTTGTTGGTAACTAAACAAAAAATTTGTACCTGATGATGAAACATATGAATTAAAATTACCACTTTTATAGATGCTGTTCTTTGATAAATTTTTTCATTTGTTTTTTCACCAATCTTTCTTTCAGTTGGTGATGGCAGATTAGGCTACCCAGAAGGTGGACCCTATGATGCAATACACGTCGGTGCAGCAGCTAAGGAAACACCTCAAGCAGTTAGTATTATAAATCAATGAAAACTTTGTAAATACTCAATTCAGCAAAAGATCATCATTACGTAAAGCTAATCACGATAAAATGGTGTATTTCTCATGCAGTTGATAGACCAGTTAGCTCCTGGAGGCCGAATGTTGGTACCAGTTGGTGCAGAGAACTCAGATCAAACTCTCGTTCAGTTTGATAAGCTCCAAGATGGCAGGATAAAACGAAAATCATTGATGGGAGTTGTCTATGTTCCATTGACAGACAAGGAGCGGCAAGATCCGTCGTGGAAATGATGTTTGATTCAGTGAATTTCTTAGAAGTATCTTCATCAATACCTATAAAATCGTAATAGTTATGTAAAAATGAATTGCGTTGACAACAGATAATTGTACCAATCGATCATCTGCACCACTTCATAGACTTTAATACGTACGAAATTGATAAATTCATGAAACATAAATATCCTACATGAAGTAATTAATTGAAAGAATAAAGTAAATATTTATTTCAAGTGATTAAAATAAAGTACAAATGGTTGTGAATTTGTTTTGAACATTATTTTTTTATTAATAACATACATAAAAATTATTCACTAATCGACTTGGTTTATATTTAAGCCAAGTCAACATAAATTTGTCTAACTGTTGCATCGTATCACGCAGAGAATTACATCTAATTGTGAGAATATTGCTCTACTTCAATACTTTATTGACATCCAAGTCAATTGGAAGAATTCTATGGATTTCGAACGCGATGCAACCTTCCACTTTACTACCTTATGCATTTTTGTAACGTATTGATTCTCATACTGATACACATCAAACATCGAGTCAGCATGCTGACTGACTAGATTCCTCAAAACGATGTTTCATTTCCAGGATACATTGCTATTATCTCCTCATAGTTCCAAACGTCTTCGTGTACTCAATACATAAAAAGCAACAAAGAATTAAAGTCATTGATTTAAAATTTTGTCAGATCATTTGAAAACGGTTGAGAAGTGCAAGCCATCCGTAATGCAGTTTAGAATCGAAAATTCTGGAATTCGATTTCTGACACAGCGGCACGCTTATCCTTATGCTACAAATGTCAATGACAAATTTCAACAATTGACCAGAAGTATTTAAAAATTACCCGCGAATTCCAGTACAATCCATCCCTACAATATCTATGCCTCCACATGTCCATAGGTAGGTCCATAGGATCATTTTAATATGGTATAGCTACAAAGTACCCTATTTGTGCCGGTTTTAAGTAATGAAAATGCAGAATAATAATTACAAATCTGGTACATGATCACCATCTGGCTGATCGAGTCGGTAATATTGTATAATTTTATAAAAATAACATGAATACATTATTGCTCACAGATTCGGAATGAGATGAAAACATCTGTCATAGGTAAAAAAAAACTAGAATATCTTCGGAGTTGTAATATTCCAAGTACTCAAATGCTAAGCGCTCGAGTGTGGTAACTCGTCAACAACGGAATTTTTTTAGAACCTGTAGCTCTTGACAATCAGTATGCAAGACCCTAAATCTTGCCCAAGCATCTCGTTGATGTTGGTATAGTGCAGAGCAAATCATTACCTGACCTAAGTAGACAATTGTAGTCCTTGAAAAGATTTCGAACAGATCATAGAATTTTCACCATAAAGAGGCTGATGACTGAGCCGATCGTTAAACCAAAACCCAGGAACGCGCCCATCATTGCCGATGCCACTTCTCTCTCCTCTAGATTAACGACTCTGGAAAGGTAAAGACATGATATTACGTTTATCTTATCCAAAACGTGCGAAAGTTTACACAACTCAACTCGCAATAACACTCACAGTGGGGCCAGAATCAAAACGACATTACAAAGATACCCATTGGTGAAGGCAAATGCCATCAGTATTGTGATATAGTAAATATCCTCGGTAATGTACACAGGAAGGTGATGTCGAGGTTGTGCATTACAAAAGAGGATTGCTGGCACGAACAAAATTCGCAAAGAACTCAGAAACATCACTAGCCATGGTCTGTTTTTTGGCTAAAAAAAAACGAAACTATCAATGATGGATTTCCACAATCACCTCATCTACGCTTAAATGTACTAACCCATTCGAAAATTCCAGCTGACATTCTTCCACAGAGATCACCCACACTAAACAAAAGGTAAGCGACAACTGGGACAAAGTAGACATCTGAAAATTGAAAATACCATGTCAATACTTCGCAAATCAAAGCCGTGTACTTTGCAGAATAAAAGTTTCCAGATTGTTATGAGCTAACCATTCCATGCATAGCCTTTTCCTTTGTCTTGACTGTCGACGAGTACAGTAACAGAAGGGTAAATGGAGAGGGTAATTAAAAAGGTGAGCGCATTACTCAATCCGTAGTGCCAAGTTTTCATAAAAATTCTTGAATATGATATCACATCTGGTCTGTGCCCTGAGTATTCTGTATTTTGGGAAGTACATCCAGCATGATTCAGTCTATCAGATTCAATGAGTGACTCTGAACCCGGACGATCCACCATGTGATATTTGAAAAATACCTGAAACCATGTAGAACATAAGAAATTATGTCTCGGTCATACTTCATTATCGTAAGTACCAATGATGAAATGAGATGGTCGTTAACGTGATACAAAAATCTACAGACAAACATGTTTCATAATCAATAATCCTATACGTAAGTATATGGAGCTGATCAGCTTATGCTGAACGAATACTTAAGAGCTGGAAAGTAGCTGAGATGTGGATTTGAATCCAGCTGCATTATTGTCGCAATGCAGATCGCGTGCATGCAGATTTATAAATACAGTTCATGATCAGATTGTTATGCATAGACGTCAATAAGAAACTATATCATTGAAGGTATAGCGAATATTGCGACTGTTGGGTTTCATAGAAATCGGATCATATTTTCGACACGGGCTGTTATTATGAGTAGTAAGCTTAAGAAAATACTGACCCCTCTCTCAAGAATGATGTAAGCCACCAATGATAGGAAAAGCATTACATCCCCGATGATGAAGTACACAAGTCCTGATAGTACGGGACTTGCACCTATCCAAAGAGAACCGATTTCAGCAAGGGCTGTGAAAATGCCACCCAAAGCTTGACCCCCCATCATAGCTGTAATGTATCCAGACCCGATTCGCCCAGCAATTCCCATAAAACTACCTCCAAAGATAGCACAGGACGCTGTGAAAAACCAAGTTAGATGATGCTACCGTCATTGTAGTATTACAGCAGTTCGTTACAATGATGATTTCACATACCGTTTATGACAGCGACCGTCGATAGCGTAATGATGAAAAACAGATTCTGCCCTAAAATTCAAAGTCACATTAATGCCATACATGAAAAAACTGCATAGATCAACTTACTACACTTACATTCATCTGTGTTGACTCTGACAAGAGCTGTTGTTAAGATGAACAAAACGAGGACTACAGTTTGCGAGCCGACCATCCGCGTTCTTAGAGACAGTCTGCAATTGTAAGGAATTATAATAATTAAATTTGACCGTAAAAATGAAAGAAATTCATCTTTTCGATGTTGTGGCGATTATAAATGTTTGGCAAATAATTTTTAAGCGATAGGTACAATAACTTGTGGTATAGAATCGTTTTTATTTACTTTTTGCTGATGAAAGTGTTTACCACCAGGAAGAGCGTATTTGGTATAGCACTGGCAACGCTGAGGTAGGAAGTAAAGCTAGCTTGAAGGTCATTTCTCCTTTCCAAATTTTCCGTGTGAGTATAATTATGTCTTCCAGTATTGTTAACGTGAATATCTCGGAACTTGAACATCCAATACTGCGAACAATTATACAAATAATATTAAGTTTACAAAAATATTTCTGATTCACAGTATGCTGGAATTATGACTAGACCTTACAATTCATAGACCGATGTACCGCTCGAAAGCTTAGTAAGCTCATTTTTTACGTTCATTATTGTGCTGGCAGAATAATAAATATCAGAATTTGTATAATGAGCTGGACATAAAGAAGTAGATAGCTAAACCGTGTGAATGATTATTACACACTAATGCAGAAAGTTGAAATGGTATTCAATATAGTATTTAGAAAATGTATACTAAATAATTATATTATTATCTCTGTACATATCAATATTGCCGCGATTAATCGGTGGACCCCATTAGGGATTTGAATTATAGCATGTTTGATATGCTAGAAAAAAACAAGCAACAGCTCATAGCATCAAGTACATATCCGTAAATACGATCAGACTCGACAATATTTTCGAAAGACCGAGATATCTATGCTAAAATTATAGCGTTCTAGAATATCGTTATACTTACGTCATCTGCAGTAACGAAAAACCCCCAGGGAATTAGCGTATTCATCCCCAGAAAATAGAAAATGATAACTGCCATGTTATATCTGTAAACAAACCATGCGTGTTATATTTCGATCGTGTTAACACGATTTGATCACTTTATTCAGATGTTAAATTATGTCAAAGCGAATTACTGTTTGAACAGACGCGCATAGAAGTCATGAGTATCTCCGACTAATTATTCCCAATACGACATTTTTTTCTGGAAACACGAACGAACAGTATAGCGATAAACTGATCAGGAAGAACTATAAAATTGATAAGCTCAAAGTCTGGGTCGCCGCGTATTTCATTCATTATGATAAAAGAATAAAAATAAATGCGGGAAACTCATTGAGTAACGTCCGTCGCGAATTATGAAGTCAAAAGTAGATTGTATTACCGCTTTTTTGAAGCCGCAAGTGATTTTTTTTTATAGCTTGATGCACCCAGCTATCCGTAACGTTAGCCGAAACGTAGTTAATTCTCCCTCAAAATTTACTAACTAGGAAATAAAAATTTAATTACTTGTCCGAGGGTTCGTGTGGTTTGAAAAGAGGTTTTTCATCTCGTATGACAATGCTGGGATCATCGACTTCCGTCAAATCGTCTTCAAATTCACTGTCACTGACGCCAGCCAGCAGTGGACGCCTGTTGATTGAATAGGCCATCGCGTGCTTCTAGCGGATCTGTAAGGGGGATAATTTTATTAGAACGAAATAGACCGTAATTATACGAAATTGACGGAATTTTAGAGCTACCGTAATTATGGGCAAGGTAATAAAACTTTTATTTAAATAGAATATACCGTCTATAAATATATCCGTAGTCTATGCAACAAAATTTGAAAATTCTTTGTCCATTTGTAGGCCGCCGTTATTTTTGTGTAACCGCTGAACTCGTGAAAAGATGAATAATTGGTGCAACACTGTGCCTCGGTGGGAGGCTACTGACAGCTAATAACGTTACAAAGAATTACTGAACCAGCCATCTAGTATTAGTCATACAACAAGCATAATATGATATCATTAGGCCAATATGGTAGATAAGTAAGATCTGTAGTTGCAACTGTATACATATTTTGAATAATTATCAGTGGCGGCAAAGCATAGAATGCAGATGCATATCATTATAATTTTAATAAGAGCAACAAATCGCTCAGGCTGAACGGGGTGGGAAAATCGAAAACTTGAGTCTTACAATTTTATGTTGCAGATAATTTCATGCATCAGGTTCAAAATTATAGTGATAACAAAACCAACGGTATCTCCTTTCTTTGATTCGAGCGTACTTACACAAGTTTCCTCGGTAATCCTCAGGGTTAGAGAAAAATCTCTGATATAATTATTGAAGAGCTGCAATGATCGTGTCAAGAGAGCTAAAATCTCACCTCTACTTTTAAAATCTATTAGAATCAATATTTTTGTTGTAGCAATCCCTCGAACACCTTTGACACATGATGAATTCAATATTGGGTTTACCACTTGTATATTTCAAAGGGACGTCAAAAAATTACAGCTGTAGATGACAACTTCGTGTATTGTAGAATTCTTACTAGCAGACTACACTAAAATACAGACACTAACGTCAAACTCCAGCAGACAAGAAACTAGTGCTCGAAGAATGGAGCTGTCAGCGTGTTGAATTAAAAATGAGCACGAATGTTTGTTAAACTAGTCAACAGACTTTTATGTTGACGGTCCTCTTGCGCGTATTTCTCGTAATAAACTCGGCCGGACATAATATGGATGAGGTATTGCGTCGAAATATGAACTTGAAACACATAAGATAACAGAAGTTACACAGCACAGTTCGTTCGCACCCAAGGTTCGCACCCGTCTCCAGATCCGTTATCGAAGACAATCTGTTCCAGGTTATTACCTAGAACCGATTATAAGTACCTCCCATTTTCCTTGACACAGTGGCGTAGTAGAAATAGACGGTCTCCGTATCGGAAATTTGGTAAACCACTGGGGAATCGTGAAAGCCAGGATCAGTAGCGAGACGTCAAATGGAACGTAAGACCCAGACAAAAAACATTGGGTCAACGATACCGCTTTGAAACTAAATTTGAAAACTAAATTTGCATGAACGTCATTGCACATTATTCATCGCACTCTTTTTCTTCGCGCATTTGTAGATTTTGATCCAATATCAGTGGATCTATCCGAGTTAAACCGTCGCCACATTCCGTCGTCTGTTAAATCTGCCTTCTCCGTGTTTTTGTCGTTGTTTCATGGTTTGTCTAGCGTATCTTCATTTCAAAAAACGTTCGCCTGTCATTGTTCCAATCAGTAAAAAAAAACAAAATAACAGTAATCTTCGTAAAAAGTCACAGCATGGGCATCTCAATGTCAAAGGAGTAACGAACAATAAACCAACATGTATTGCACGCTAAAAAAATGGTGAGCCCCGTAGAAATTTTTAATCAAAGTTTTTAATGT
Source organism: Athalia circularis (assembly GCA_963978495.1). Lineage (NCBI taxonomy): Eukaryota > Metazoa > Arthropoda > Insecta > Hymenoptera > Athaliidae > Athalia > Athalia circularis. The sequence goes on along the minus strand of OZ021700.1, from coordinate 29,687,163 downwards.
GTGACCTATAGCGAATGTACGTATGTATATGTATTATTGATACCATCGTTTTCATTCATAATGCTTGTAACTTAGTCTCTGTCGACAAGAGGCTGTGAGGGCTTTGAGCACAGGCGAAGTATCGACGGCTTTGAGACCCTTCTATTTCTCCGTTCACCCTGACCTTTTTGGTCAATTTCCTACACAAAGGGTGAGTTAATTTCAGTCATGTGTTTATTCTTGGGAATTCTGAGATGTAATTAATTGACCCGCAATGGTCTGGGTCCGTTGCCCCTAAAACTTATATTTTGTACTAAGGTTTATGCAGATCGTGATGGTGTATACCTTGTATATCTTGCTTTGATACTTATGGATATGTGATTTGTGATGTGCAAACATGATATTATATGGTTTTGAATTGTGATTTGCGGCGATTCTATTGATTTGCTATTATCTCTTTGTTTGTACCAGGAATATATGTATATTTTAGTACTTGAATTCAAAGTGTGGAATAATCTGTATTACCAATGATTTTCAGACAGTGAATGAAAATTCCTTGAAGCAGCTGAGTTCCTTAATTGAAACTCTCCTGCAACGAAGACCGATCAGACCTACTACACTGCCTTTTTATCTTCGATCAACAGACGAGAAAGAAGTGAAGGCTGGCAAATTTACTTTAGTTCAAATCCAGCTTGCTGATCGAGATGTCAAACAGACAATTCTCTGTATTTTAAAAACATGCAATCTTCCCACTACTTTCATTGATAAAATTGAGGAGAAACAGCCACCCAACACAAGGTTCACCACATCGTGGCAAAAGTACAAGAACACTGATAGTGGCATTGATTTCTCTGAACTAGAAGATGATCCATTATACACTTCCTTTATTATGAAGAAGAAAATCAATTCGGAACCTGATACTTTTAAGTAAGTGTATGTATCGCCCAAATGCGGATTATTCGGTTTTTATAATGGCAATCTAAACACCATATAGATCGCAAAAATGAATGATGCCCTATAAAGTTTATGGTTGAAAATAATAAAAGATAATTGCTCATTCAGAGATTTTGGACATCGATCGCTTTAATACCATTGCTTTGCATTGTTTTGAAGTATCTTGATATTACAGAGCTTACTTGGAAAAGCACGCAAATGAGGCTCTTGTAAAACTTGAAGCATGCCGACCAATTCGTGAAGAAGTCTCCAAGCTGGAAAGAGAATTATGTTCAGATTTGGGGTTGAAAAAAATCGTCTGGGATTGCGGCTGGAACATCGCTCACTATCGTGGTTGTTTGTTAGCTTTCCTAGCACTTTCCAAACACCATCCTGAGCCTATGAGAGTTCTTAGAGACCGGACATTAGTTTTCGCTAATGATACGGGTATCAACTTAGAGGGAAATGTAATGCTGAATTCTGGGGAAGTGCGGCACAACTGGCTCGATGTAAGCTTAATAAGATCGTTTGATCATTATTTTTAAAAATTTTTCGTACCATTGTTATATTTTAATTTCATTATGACTGGATTGCAGCTCGTGAAGAATGTCAAGAAACACGATGCAGTCCTACTACGGTTGCCGGCGTTCGAAAAAGCTGTCTCTCAAGTCCTGCTCGGCATCAAAGTTGGAAGACGGTGCGTAGAGTAGAAGTAAGCTGCGACTGATGGTAAGGCTCAGGGTGTAATTTATGTGCAGGAAGTTCATGCCCAAAGTCATGGTGGAGCAGTACGAGCAACAGCTGCGTCAGCTGATAACCATATTGAGCGATTATCGTAGCCGTAAAAAGTACCCAGCCGACTGGCCCGAAGATCTCAGCGCTTATGAAATCGTCGTTGAAACGCAAGTTTTCCAATTGTCTCAATATTACTTTTTACATTTATACAGAATTCGATCAAAAGAATAAATCCTGTATTTTCATTAAACAGGGAAGCTGGCCCGTTGATGCTCTCACCGACCGGTCAATTCATCGTGCCATCTTCGTGCCCCAGTTTTCTACTGATTAGTTTTATAACTGAGAACTTGGTAGCAGCTGCACAGAGACTTAATCATTATAACAGGTAACCGTATCTACATCTCTTATTTTTTTTTTTCAAGCTTTGATGAAGAGGATTCTTACAGAGTTTTGTATGCATGACCATTTTACAGAGTCAAGCACATAGAACGTGAACTACATAAGAAAGTAGCAGACGAGCTGGAATTAGCAGCACTAGATAAAGACGACAGCATAACGCCGGATCTCATGATACAATGTTGCGAGCATCTTTTACAAAACAAATCTGAACTGGTACCGCTGCTTTCAGGTATTAGACTCTGGGTGACGCATTACTACTCAGTTATGAGTGATGGAGTTTTATGTATACCTTGGGACTGGAAAATATAATAACGCAAGCTCTATGACTGTGCAGGGTGCCTGAGAGATATAGAAGATTTTTTGCGTTCATCTCATTTAATTTTAAAAAGTTTCCGCGGCCAACTGTCAGGCACCCTCTTGTAATAAGTAGTTATCTAGTTGGTCACTGATAAAACCGCTGTATGTATAAGGAACTTATGTATCATCCGACATAAGCTTAAAGATTGTACAAGTGTTTTAGATGATGATATTTATTTCTACAACACTAACGAGACTATATCTGCTATACATCAGGCAATCGGCTTTTTATCGCGATATCGAATACTTAATAGCATATGTATATTTACTGCTTAACTACTGTATTCCAACTAACGCCATCGAAATGCTGATACTTATTTGACTCATTCGAATGCTACGTGTGTGCTGCTATATACATATTCTTAGCTGCGTATAAATTGTCTTATAACAAAGCTCATTTCAAAGAAAGAAATATCACATTCATGAGCATTTCTATGCTAAGTGATCGAAGGAAGAGTAGTGCGCCGTTGTCATTCATATGATATGTTTGATTTTTCTTTATTTTTTTTTGTAAAAAAAAATACTGTTAATATACATTACATTATACGACTTATTGTGCGTCACCAACGAATTCAGCCCCCAATTCGTTGGTATATATAGAAATTTCTTTTTCTAGTCTAGTTGAAATACAATTATAGTATTTACTCCACAAATACGATCAAGAAAAGGTAAATACAATATAATCAACCTGTAAATATATATCTATATTCTGAATAAATATCTATTCTGCGCCAAAGATGACTGATTGTGAATAAAATGTTATCGGCTATTTTGTACGAGGACTTTTCTGTCTCATTGTTGACTGTTCAGTCAACGCTTTTATGTTGCTTCCAAGGATTTAGAAGTTCTGTGCTATCAATGTCTTTTTTATCCACAGAGCTCCGATCTACTCGATCTCTTGACGTAGATGTCAGTGGACTAGTTCACGTTCGTGCTCATCGCCCACTTCATCGCCCGTGCATTCGGTTCGTGCAGTTTCTTGCTATTTTTCTGCAGAGAGAAATAGGCAATAATGGCAATAAGCTATTCTCTGCTAACCCTAGTTGATTAGTGTGAATCTGAATATCATCAGTAATATTTCGGTGATCCATGTACACAAAAACAATAAAAATGCCAGCCATGAAAGATTCGAATATTGTCAAAATTGCCGTCGAAATGACCGATCAGGTCCCGCAGTTAATCGAATTCAACCAGAAGCAACCCTTGGCTGGAATAATCCAGGTAATATCATTTCTTTCTGACTTTAATCGCTGCGATTGTAGATAAGCGATTTAGAAAACAACTCATTTCATCCACATATCCTGCGTTGTCAACAAATGATTAAGCATTGTTGGTTGAACAAAACGATATTCTCATTATTCGACATCTCTTGACGTTTCTAATGAATTTGACATTTCAGTACGTCTGATGTCGAAATTCAAGATTTAGTCATTCTTGTGAGAAAAAACAAATTTCGCTCGAAAATGATCATCGAGCGAATTTATAATTTGTGGTGTCTAATTTTCTGCTTGAAACCCTTATCTGCATTTCTCTGTTTAACCCAAAAAAAAAGCACAAAGAATTAAATCATTGTTTATAATTCAATATAATGTGTTTTTATTCTAAAGGAACTGTGCAACGGGTGGGGCCTTTCAGACCCAGATAGATTTGCTCTGCAGTTTTCAGAGAATAACAATCACAATTATATCACCGAGAAAAATCGCAATGAAATAAAGAATGGGAGTGTTTTGAGACTGGAACATTCGCCTTCAAAAACAGCCAGTGACATTCTGACCAAATTGAATGTAGGAAATGCTGATGAAAAGACAACAGCTCTTGAAAAATTAAGCAAACTAAGTACGGATGTAACTTTTGCGTTGGAATTCATAAATAAACAAGGTTTAGCACTTATCATTTCACAGGTAATTGAGAACATAGCCTGCCCAATTATGCAAAAAGGCTTAAGCAATTGGCATCTATTAAATGAGGATATTTTTTCAATTTGTTGGTCAATCATAATAGGTAGAGGCTGGTAAATGGAAAACAAATGCATTGGCTCATTCTTTGCAATCATTTGTTGAACTGATGGATCATGGAATCGTTTCGTGGGATATTTTGGAATCGCCATTCATAAATAAAGTAGCGAGTTATGTAAACAATCAAGCAACTCCGCAAGATTCAAAGGTGGTCGAAGCTTCTTTGAGCATACTTGAAAACATCGTTTTGAACTCTTCGGGAAAATATGGCCAGGTTGAGAAGGAAGTGACTTTTCCAAATTTAGTGATGCATCTCCAAAGCTTGAGCCCTCAAATACAGCAAAATGCCATTGCGCTGATCAATGCTTTGTTCCTAAAAGCAGATTTACCCAAACGACGAGCTGTTGCTGCTACGTTGCAGTCCAAGCAATTACGTTTAGTTTTTCTCACCAATGTCATTCAATCAACAGGGCAGGTAAATTAAAACTAGCTATTAACCTTGATCCATTTGAATAGATCGATTTGTATCACGTAATTATTAAAGTCTAGTATCTGATTATAAACAACTTATGGCCTCTAGGTTGGCAGTGAAATGGCACATCAGCTTTACGTGTTACAAACTTTGATGTTAGGACTGCTGGAGCAAAGAATGATGGCAAAGATGGATCCCCAAGACCAAGATGCCCATGACAAAATCAAAGAGCTACGGCGTATCGCTTTTGATACAGAAGGTTCTGTTAGCAGTGATGTAACCGCTAGAAAGCAAGGACATTTTGCCACAGACTACAAAAAACTAGGTTTCAAGTACAACATCAATCCAGCTAAGGACTTCACTGAAACCCCACCAGGAATGCTGGCTCTTGATTGCATGGTTTATTTTGCCAGAAACCACATGGAAAGCTACACAAAAGTAGTTCTCGAAAATTCCTGCCGAGCAGATGAACATGAGTGTCCTTTTGGAAGAACCAGTGTTGAGTTAGTGAAGCTATTGTGTGAGGTATGATTATTGTTGCTTCAAAGTCGACTTCTTACGTTATTTTGCTCAGTGCTCAAACTGGATGTCGTTTCAGGTGCTTCGGATTGGTGAAGCTCCAAGTGAGCAGGGTCAATCTTATCATCCAATGTTTTTTACGCACGACCATCCATTTGAAGAGTTTTACTGCGTGTGTATAGTATTGTTGAATAAGACGTGGAAAGAGATGCGAGCAACTACCGAAGACTTTGTAAAAGTATTTTCCGTAGTGCGAGAACAAATTACCCGGGCTCTTCAGAGTAAACCCACAGGACTGGACAAGTTTAAAACCAAACTGCAACAGCTTACGTACTCGGTGATCACAAACCTCTGGCAACAAGAGAGAACGAATCGTGAGGAATGCGAGAGTCATGCCAAACCCATAATTCAACTCAGGGAACAAATTACTCCAGAAATTTTGGATCTCATACAGCAACAGAGGCTTGGATTCTTGGTTGAAGGTACTCGTTTTACCAAGTACACAGCTAAAGGATTGGTGAGTTAAGTGACGCTAATGATGTGCAATTCACGTAGTAGCAATATATTTCATTGCAAATACATTTTTTTTTTTTTTTTTAGAGAACCAAGGATAAGTTTTGGTATGTTCGCCTCTCTCCAAACCACAAAGTATTCCATTATGGTGACTGTGACGAAAAATCCGTGCCATCGATCGATGAGCTGCCAACAAAACTAGCTGTGGTTGAGATTCGTGGATTATTAACTGGCAGAGACTGTCCACATATGAAAGATCTTCAACGGCGGAAGACTACGCATCAGCTTGCATTTTCCTTAGCTCTCGACTCGGTCGAGGTTACTAGTCTTGATTTTGTTGCCCCAGATGAGCAAGTTTTCGATTACTGGACAGATGGAATCAATGCATTGCTAGGTGAGTATCTACATTCAAAAATTGTTCACGTGTACAATATTTACGTTGTATGTCTTGGCTTGCAGGTAACAGGATGACAAGTAAGGAGACGGAAAACGACCTCGAAATTCTTTTATCCATGGATATCAAACTAAGATTGCTAGATGCGGAAGGAATAGACATTCCGCAAGACCCACCCCCCATTCCAGAGAATCCACCGCACTACGATTTTTGTTATGAGCTGAAGTAGATTTGATGATATCATCGATCGTTTTTAATCGTCTCAATCAGGAATCTCTTATAATCATCGAGGTTATTTGAAAATTATTTTAAATTTTACACATGAATGGTATGAATACTACAATTATTGGATCGTTCATAACAAACGATAGGTTAATTACTAATTAGCAATTGCATGTGAATGAAAAGTATTATTATTAGCATAGTTTTTACAGAATTTATGAAGACGAAAGAACCACATTAGGCGATTCTCAATTGCGGAAGGGCGTAATACAATTTGCCAAAGATATTCTCTGACGTTATACTATTTTACATATTTTATTAATTTTTCTTCTGGTACTTCCTTTACAAGTAATCAGGAAATCCGATCTATAATAACTTATTGAATCTCTACTCAGAAATCTTTATTTTTACAACTAATGGCAATATTTTTACAGTGAACGAATATACCGTTTTTAGTGTTGTTCATTCTTGCGTAGCATTCACTACTAAATTGCAACATTTAGAGTGCCATGTCTCTTTTTAACTTGTCAATGACTACGTACTAGTAGCGCGTTAGATTTTTATCACTATTTTGTAATAACGAAACAATCTTTTTGGATAAAATAAATAATTTATACAACAATTTTGGAGCGTATATTTAATAGCAATGCATAATATCAATTGTTACATTATGATCGTTGCACAAGCGGATGACAATTTGTAACTATTTCGATTGTGCAAAAGTGGCGATTAAAAAGTGCACTTTTGTTTATAATGGCTGCAGAGTTGTGAGAAGAATGCATATGTATTCTTAAAGAATGTTGATCTCCCTGGATTTATATTTCTAAAGAAGGCGGTATATTTTAGTGTAGTTCATAAAAAAAGGGATATACTCAAGATATTATAGATTCCATGAAATCTCATTACAATTGCAAAATATGTATTCTTTTTTTAGTTTTGTTATTACCTCGCCCAAACTGAAAATCTTCAAAGATTGAAATTCATTTATGTTAATAAAATAGTGTCGTTAATTGAATTTGCGGTATTTAAGAATCAAGGAGATTCAGCGATGTGGTAAATTTCAATTGAATTTGTGATATTACATTTCAGGAAAGCTTAATGGGAGCTAGAATTGAAATCATGTGCCTATATCCTCGTTTAAAATGTTATAGTGCTGGGGATCATCGGCAAAGTAGTCAGGAGGACAAAGGATGAATTCCACGAGGTTGAGGATTGGCCCTCTGCTGAACGGATTCAAATAACGTCCACGTTTATCCCTGAGGTAAGAGTACCTCTTGTAATTGAACATCTCGTTTGTCGTGAGGTTCATGCAAGCGTGCAACACCTGTAAAAATTCGTGAAACGAAACAGAATTTAATACCCTTTATACAGTCACGAAATAAGCAAAGAAAGGAATAATGTTTACGGAAGTGCACGTCAAAATCCAGCCAAGCCCGCAGAAGACAAACGCCTCGACGAGACCCAGGACATAGAGCAATTGGATTCCCTCGATTGCGATGCAGTAGCAGGCAAAGTAGAGTGTGAAAGAGCAATTGACAGCGATGCTCAGTACGAAGTGGAAGAACCACATTCTGAAATGAGGAAGAAGGAAGAAAACAACGCAATGAGAACTAGCAAATTCTTTACTTGGTTTCTCTGGACGTACCGATTTCTAAGACCAACGCAGTTGTAGATGAATGGACAATGGTGATCGAAGTAAGTGACGCATCGGTTGCAGAGACGACAGTGCTTTGCCCTCAATGGTCTAAAGCACTTGCAGCTGTGGCAGAGACGGGATAGTATCACGTTCCTCTTCTTCCATTTGTCGAAGTAGGGAATCTGTGTGAGAAATTTTGTCAGCTTGAGGTGCCTCGTATCAAGATCTGTAAGATACTCTAAGCACTACACCTGCTTTATGGCTCTGTAGTAAGCCTCGCTGTTCCGAGGTACATATCCAGGATCATGGCGATTAGCCACTATCCATGATATCCACATAACAATATTCCAGTATATAAAACAATAGTGGGTGACTCTCAGTATATCCCAAGTGAGAGGAATGCACTTGAACATGTACATCGGGTATCCCCAGAGTAGAACAGAGGCCATAAAAAGAAGAAGAGGGCCTTTGCTGTTTCCTGCACCTCCAAACAGCAATGCCCTAGTAATCATTAAAAAGACTTAGTTTCCCAAAAAAAGACCAGAAGAAAATGAGTTCGATAAGGAATAACCAACCATAGTTCATTCATTGGTGGGATCCATCGGGATCTTCGTTTTTGTTCAGCCTGGAGGATCCCAACAATATCAGCATGCCTGTGGGCTCGAGCAAGCTGTAATGGTGTTTTTCCATTTTTGTCACGCGGTTCAAGCTCGATCTTGCTCTTCTCGCATAGTATCCTTGCGCAGTTAACGTTACCGGATAGACATGCGAGGTGCAGAGGCGTCGAACCGAAGTAGTCAGGCTTCTGCAGGTCGACGCCGCTGTACATCAAGAGCCTGATTAGCTCAGGGTGGCCTTTGTAAGCTGCCCAGTGAAGAGCAGTGTCCCCATTGATATCGGTCAGGTGACACTGAGCCCCTGACCCTAAAAGGAATGCTGCAGTTGCTGCTTTTCCAAACATGCAAGCTGTCATTAATGGAGTCAATCCTTTAAAGTCGGCTGCGTTTACAGCGACCCCAGCCTGCAGTAAATATTAGCGATCAGATGAGAATACTAGCTGCTCGAAAGACTAAATCTATATCTCAGATTAATATGTTCCCAGACCTTCAACAACGTTTGGACTATTGCGCTGTGCCCTTTGCGGCATGCCCAGTGGATGGGTCGAGGACCTTGCGTTCCCAGACAAGAAAGATCAACCGGCCCATTTCTTTCTACCAGGTAACGCATCACCTGAAAATAAGGGGTAAAATTGCAATAATGATCGCAAGATTGGAGAAAAGTGTAGTTTGGTCGGACGCACCTCCAAATTTCCATCCAGTGCAGCCCAGTGTGCTGGCGTATACCCCCATTCATCTCTAGCACTAAGGATACTGGAGTTCCTATTGTTTTCAACAAGGGTCTCGATTGCCTCAACTTTCCTAGAAGAGCCACCCACATACTAGGTATAATTTTCGGAGATGAACCGGTGTAATCAATAGAACCGTCTGTCAGGATAATTTTTTCTCACCCTGCTCGCACCAGGTCAAAGATCTCCTTGGATTCGTCGCTGGTCCCTCCAGAGGTCTGTGTAAGGGCGGAATCATCAGCGTACACGTCGTCGTCGGGCCCATTTCTTCGTCGGGGTCCTTTGCCCGTATCTTGCAGGGATAATGGACTGTTTGGCATGTGTCCGACCATGTCGGGGTCTGGGCTTAATTCCCATACCGACCTGGCAGCACCCGGGCCCGTCACAGGGCTCACCGGGTACACCTGCGGGATATTATACGCGAGATCGAGTTCGGGGTATGGCAATGGGCTTTCACTTTGTTACATTTTTTAAATACCTTGCAAAGCGTTGCGAGATCCGTGTTGAAGCGGTCAAAGTCAGAAACGGTTCTTGACTGTGCAACAGTGGCGGCCGGGGCGTCTGGGACGGTTAGTCATAATGAAAATCCACCTCCAGCCATTTTTTTTGTAATTCTCCGGTAAAAGAACGCGTGTAAATCACTGTAACAGTCCGACAAAACCACCCCGACGATGCAGTTTCAGATGAAAAACAAAAGTCGCAATCGGATCAATAGCCACCCACGGACCGCACATGCGATACCTATAGCGCCCGAGAAACCCGGAGCACGCTTGCGTGGGCCAATTTTCATCGCATATCTACACATGATCCTAATTAATTTTAATCTTAAGATATAATAGAGGTAGTACGTGAATACGCTAATGAATACCTGCAGCCTTATAATTATTACGACCACGCTCCTCCGATGTCAGGGAGTATATTGTATGTAAATGGCTACATAAGATCTTATGACGACACCATGCTAAATGATGAAGGGTTCATTCTTGATCTATCGATAATTTGGCGATATTATGAGATAGAAATCGGAGCATATTATGTAATTTTCTAGTAAACGGCGGAGCGTCCGATGCGCAGCCATGCACCCTGCAAAAGCGCATGAATAATTCGTTCGATATGCTCGGTTGATCCGATCAGGGAAAGCGTTTCATGTTTGATCAATGGTGCCGAATCGACTACAGAAAAAACGAGTAACGTTTCCTTGCCGATTTTCATGAATCCGCTGTGGTCTGTCAGATGAAAAATGGTCAAGTTAACTACCGCTTACGTGGAGAAGAAATGTTCGCAGACACAGGCATCGAAGTCTCTTACCAAAGAGTTGAAAAAAGATCACCTGAGAAAAATCACTCACCTTTACATGAACGACAAATTCATCAACACCATTGTAAGTTATAAGAATTAATATTTCGGTTTTAGGATAGCAAGTTTTGTGAATAAATTAATTTTGCTGTAACTCTTAAAGTTTACTTTTCAAACTCCAGGGTAATTTTGCGGCATGCCGAAACCTGCGTGTAGTTTATCTCCAAAATAACTGCATAACTAAGATAGAAAATTTGCATTTTGCGACGAACATAACGCATTTATATCTTCAACACAATAATATATCGAAGATCGAGAATCTCAACTGCTTACAAAATCTTAAGTCTTTATTTTTGGGATATAATAATATCAGCGTCATAGAGGGATTGGAAAATGCAGAAAACTTGACGGAACTACATGTCGAAAGACAGAAGATGCCACCCGGAGATTCCTTATGCTTTGATCCTAGAAGCTGCCATACCATAGCAGTGAGTTACTGTACGTTTTTCCCCCTAAATATTTAGAAGGTTTATGTTACTTAGATATAAATGTTTTCTCATGTTAGATGTCCCTCAAGATTTTGAATATAACAGGAAACCAAATGACAACCATAAATGAATTAAATAACTTTCAAATGCTCGAGTTATTGGAAGCGAAGAATAATTACATCGAAAATATCAAGGACTTAACGGAAACCATCAGAAGCCTCCCAAAATTGAAACAATTGAGTCTACAGGATAATCCCGTGACCAAGTGCTATCGATACAGAGAAAACATCATAGCTAATACAGAATTCTTGGGTACGCTATTCGTAATCAATGAATTATAATAATCGTTAATCGGTAAATATTAATTACATAAAATAAGAGAATACGATTGAAAATGTATTTTCGAATGGCATTTCCAGTATGCTTGGACGGAAAAAATATTAGTCCGATATCTCGTCGGTTTATGAAGAAATTTCAAATCGAACGACATCTGCAAGAAACAACAACACGATCAAAAATGACTTTGAGCGACGACATCACAAGTAAAAAATATTCATATTATTTGAAAAGTATAGTGATCAGCAGCGCCGGATCGTGATACAATAAGTTCAATTTTTGTCTTTCAGGTTCGTTGAACTTACCTCCGGCGTTCAAGAGGTCGGTAACCCGAGCGATATTTCAGCATCCGGGGCCTAAATTATCAATATCAGTAACGTCTGCATCCGGCGAGTTGCAGCCACAAATCTTCCCATCTTGGGCGTCAGGCAAGTTTCAATGGTTTTGCTATATGAAGGATTTCATTACAATATATCTAGATGATTGATCGAATGCGAGGGTGGGTACCATTGATATTTATTCATCATCAATATTCCAACAGTTCCAGCGATCCGAGGCTTTAAAGATTGTCATCTCACTCCCAGACCACTTTGGAAAAGTTCATCAAGGAATAAACCAAGTGTCACATTTTCCGCTTCAAACGCAAACATCATAGAATTACCACCACTTTGAATAAATCAGCTGTAGCGGTATTTGTCATTCATATTTTCGTGTGCTCGTTATGTGCGTACCTTTTTAATTCAATAATAAATTATGAACTTTTGATTACACACAACATTTTTTTTCTAACGCATGCATGAAAAAGTCGCTTTATTGTGGCTGCGCCGCGGGCATAAGATGGTGCTTTTATAACGTTTAAACGGGAGGGACCTTTCGACGTCCCCCATTGGGACGGAACAGCTACATTATTATCTGCACGAGGAGGAAGGGATGTTATGTATAAGATGGTCGTATTTTGACAATAATTATTATTGGACAAGAAAAGGATGATGAACATAAGAAAATAGAAACGAACAACTTATAATTTAAGTTTGTACAACGGTACGCTGATCGTAGATTTATATCGAATCAAACGAAGGATATTACTGTACGTTAACAACATTTAATCGACACCAAGGCACTAAAGCTTACAAACTTGTGTAATATGGTAATCAATTGAGAATTTAATTTTGGGTGAAAAGTATCGAGAAAGTTTCGTGTACGCAGACCCTGATTGAATGATTTAATTGAAAATTTCATTACTGATGCCAAATCAAACTAAAATTAGGACCTCATCTTACAAATAAGAAATATAGTACAATAAAATAGTACAAATACGATATCAGAATGTCGGAAACATGTAACATGGAATGTTAGATACAGAACCACATAAAAATTATTTCACCTATATTGGTCAAATATTGATGCTTAATTAATCATAAAAACTTAGTCGAGTAGATCTCAAACGAAAATTACACCGATTAATTATGTGATTTTTTTTTCACTAACTTTTATATGCAGTATAGCCAGATGCATATTTTTTCTTATCACACCACATTGAATAGCGTTTAATTTGTCGAAGTTATGTCAAGCATGTCATCTCAATTGTTATGTTTCGCGTGATTTCCACTTATTGCACTACCATAATAATACTCCTTGGTCACACCCCAACACTTGAAAAATGAGAAAGATTTTCCAACGAATTCACAATATGTACGCTCTTACAGGTCTAAGTGCATCAGAAGGTAATTCAAATATAACGCATAGAGATTTTTGATAAATAATGCTCTTATTAAGCCTTGACACAAATTGAAATTCAGTTCGTAAATGGAAGTATCATAATGATAATTATAAGGAATCATTATCTTCGCTGATGTGGACGGTACCTCAAAATCATTCTGACAGTACTGCAAAGTAGTTTGTTATAGAATTGATAGTCTGATCAGGATGATGAATAATCTACTTGGTTCATAGTTACGTTTTTTCATAAATAAGCAGCTGAAAATTGACAAGTAATAATATTATGATGATAATACAAATCTATGCGCTGCAACTATGTGATATAAACTGTATTTATATAAAAAAAAAAAACTAAAAAAAATTAACTTAATATATTAGTTACTTAAATAATGTTAAATACGAAATTGTAAATTGTAATTCTGATACCGCTACACAAACTACAGATAAGTTTAGACATATACGCTGACCAATGCATATTCAATGCTATCGGTATGTGAATTATGTATAATTTATTAATCTATTATAATAACTATAAACTATTGTTGCACTTAGATCAACAAAATTTACACGTTTCATGTTGGATGCTATTTAATAGAAAGCAAGAAAGCATTAGAATCTCATCACGTTATCTTATTCAATTGATGGATCACTAGTTCCACTGTTGTACTCATGGTAATTATTATCGTAGATTATTTATGCTTCAATTCTTAAAAACACACTCATTCGCGGGTTAATGCTACGTATAACAAAACGTGATGATTTTGAAGATTTAAGCCACTTACACATAGGTATTATTTTATATATACTATATATATATTTATATATATTTATATATCTATATATTAATATTTTGTATCCAGAAAACCACTCACTTTATAGCATTTTTCATTCATTTCATGTGATATCCGTGTATAAGTGAAATTAACCATAGATCGCGGAAGTCTTGTTCTGAGTTGGATGAAAAATCATAATGATTACTCAATTGCGATGCAGAATAATACCCAAAACACTTCCATATGGGTGATGTGAAACTACTTTGAATTATTCATGATATTAAAATGGATAATGTGGAGTCATTACAATATTGTATTGAAAATGCATGTAGCAAATTATTCTTTGGAAGTGTATTGTATACTTTAATACGAGTGTTTATTAAAGACCCGACTTCAGTTCTGCGCCCTAATGGTTTGCCTTTGTTTGTTGGGTCTGTTAATTCATTTACAAGACTCCGTAAGACTGTCAATGTAATAACTATTATAGATGTATACATTCGCGTTATGATTCCTACAAATAATATTATTTTCAAAATCAATGTACAAAAATTCATTCGAAGAACAGAGTAAAAAATGATTTGCAGCGATAACGCATGAATATCGTTGCTCAGATAGCATTGAGTGAATCTTAAGTAAGGCTCGGTAAAAAGCAATAATATATTAATATTTCGAATTACTGATAAGCGTCTTCACCGCCTCAACTACGTTTTAAATTTAATCCAAGCTTTAATAATTTTCCAATTTGAAATATTCAGCGAGTGTATCGAGCCATTCAAACGAATACAATAAATTGTGTTAGATGGGCCATGCGGAGTGTTCTTTTGATTGGAAGACACAAAAAAAAAATGTCATTTGCATTTTGTACGATTTATTATTTTCGTTTGCTCAGCCTTATATTTTGATTACCTTAGCGAAAACTGTAGAGTACCCTTTTCCCAGACTTCTTATCACGTATTTATATCAGCAAATATTAGACTCGCGTATTCAATCATCTCGAGTATGGTCAGAGTAATTACAGGTATATCGATATCTGGTAAAATATTACTTTAAAGACTTCAGCGCGAACGTTATTCCAATATATAGATTAAATTCAATAGTGCAACCAAGCGCAGAACCATCAGCATAAATACATTTTATCATGACATTTTATGTTCATTGTTAAACTATATTGAATATAGTTAGTTATCTAATATTGAACTTATCAAAGGCTTGAAATTTTTGTCAGGTCATAATACTCATATTCTCTGTCTTTGTAAGTTCTACAACCGATATTTAAGTCATCGTATTCATTGATGAATCGAGTCCATTACAACCTCGTATTCATACATTTTTGAAGAAAGGCTGCATGGTATCAAGTCGTAAGCTAGTAGCTGCTTGGTCGCTATTCGAAAAACCATATATGGAAATTAGGTTCCAGTGTGTCTTGATAAACATTCAAATTTTCAAAGTTACTCTAATATTTCTTAAATAAGTAACATTATTTCTTCAACATGGTACCTAAAATATAATAAGATTTAAACAGTATGGTATGGTCAGGGTGCCCTACAGTTATGTCTAGTGCTTACTCCAAACGGTTACTGCGCAGTCTGTTGTTGAATTTCAATTTTTTCAACTGTCATATCAGGATTCATGTCCGTAGCTTCCTGAATAGCTTCTGCCAAAGCTTTGTCATGATCGATTGGATCTCCATCTGACTGTATCGTAATTTTCTGTTCGACCCGAGTTTCCACAACTCCATCTCGTTCCGTCTTGTACTGTTAAATGAATTTCACATCATGATCCGCTATTAGAATATAGTAGGTCTTTGTATCACCCACACATTTGTCAATCATTTCCACTGACCGTAATTGTTTCGACGGTGCGAGTTTTGCTTGATATCGTTTGGGAGCTGACAATTTCACCAGTTGCGCTATAGTTGCCATCTTCGCTCTCCAAAGCTACCTTTCTCGTCTCAGTTGCGACCAATGGTACCGTTGTTGTTGTAGTTACATTGCTGTCAGGTTCTCCTGTATAGACATGTGTTTCTGTTGCCACTATGCCAGCTTGGTCTCCCTGTAAATTTTCAAACCAAATTTGAAACATTCCTTTTTTATAGATGATGACATAATGTGTCAATGAATAATAGAATTTTTCTGAGCTGCGGGTTGGAATGACAAGCCAGACAGAAATTGGGTGAACTTTACCTCACTAATTCCAAGATCTTTGTATTCATCGCCACATATACCTGTATAAGCATGGGGTTACACCATACGCACATTTTTTTGGATAGCACGTATCTAGTAGAAAGTCTACCAGTTTAGTTATTGAAAGGAAAAAAACTTTTTTCTTGCAAATATCATGCTTGAACGAATGCAGTGGAGTCAAAAGGAACATGATAACTCCATCTGGATACTTACTTGCTGGATTAATTTGATTAATATGTCACATCTTTGAAATATGTGATCATTGAGATGAGAAAGAAAAGTCAAATAAATTTTGTTTGTATCGAGATAACGGTTGAAAAAATCATTTTAAAGATTTTTATGTCAACTTCAGTGCTGTAAATTCAAAAACATTGAACACTGCAAGACATGCTAACTGACTATGTACAGAAAACACTTATAATGACAGCTGGCAATCTGTGTTTTACTATGTCTGATTGTGATTTGAATTACCTGATAATATTGATTGTAGATCGCTTGTTGATCATCTTCAAGATCAATGGGGGTACCAGAGTCACCACTGCTCGAGCTGGAGGTACTATGGCGACGTGAGCCCAGCTATGCCATGCAATGTTAGCCAAGCCATCAAAATTAATTACAAATGAACAGAAATAATTATCACACAACGATTCAGAAGTTGAATGATATTTACGTTGTTATCATCATTAACTCAACGATCAACGAACAAAATAAACGGTAGTATGATCTTAGGATAATTTTATTTAGCTAATCTTATGAGCAATGAGCATCACATTATTGCCTGATACTGATGATTATTGAAGTGATTTCTTTTTTCTTCGAATGATCGAAACACGAATTAGAAAATTAGTGTCAGCATTCATCTAAGCATCATTTTAATAACGTGAAATTTGAACTTCGAGTAATTTGTGAAAAAATAAAATAGCTATAGTAATGCGTGTAACGTTAGCTGTTGTTTAGCACAACAGACGCACATGCCTGATCAAATATTGCAAAATGAAGACAAAAAACAATAATGAATCTGATGCATTACCTGTTCTCCTGACAAAACGTGACTCGTAGTTCTAACTTCTTGAGTAACAACACGTTGTTCTTGCCACGTTGCACTAGTGGCAGTTGTATGTGCTACTGTCTTTTCTTCCACCTAATTTTTAAAAATAGAAATAATAAGCTACTAAAAAGTCAGAACAATAATAGCTGTGGTGGTAAAATCAAAACTGGAAATAATTGGCTCTGGATTCTGATTAGATCCAATAAACACTTGCAGCTAGAAGTTGAGTTTGCATTTTGCTGGGGCTCTTAGATGTTTACATTGAAATTTATAATAATTATGACGTGAAAGCATACCTGACTTGTCTTTTGATTCTTTTCTAAATCCTCGTGCATCGTAGCTGTTCGAGTGGTAACAGCTGTCGCTGTCATATAGGGTGTTCTACCATCATCTGCAGCTTCGGCCTGGGTACAACTACTAAGTTACTAAAACTCGAGCACATACCATCTATCCAATGATTATACACTAAATTTGTTTTTAACAATAGATGAATTTCACGAAATTATATTCATCTGTCTTACTGATGATTGATCGAACTTCAAAAATAAATAGACTCGATACATAAATAACAACACAAAAGCACATGCTGCAGGCTAATGTTGCAATAGAATTTTTATGAAAAAAGCTACGTAAAAAATATCTGTAAAAATATTACAGTAACAGCTCTTTGTTATTGAGGGAAAAAAATTTTTTTTACCAACTGGTTGTCAGCTTGCAGAGAATCTTCTTCGAAAAACTCGCCACGGAGGTTTGGAATAATTGAATTTACGTAACATCTATTTGTTGCCAATAATTATTCTAACACTACCTCATGCTAAACGTTTCGAAGGAGAATTATAAACCTTTCTTTTGCCACTAGTACATTTTCGTCAAAAAAACAAATTTTGGGCAAGGCAAAAATATAGTGCCTTTTTTCAAGTGGAATCTGAATGTTTGAGAGAAAAAAGAAAAATCTGTCACCTTATTGACGTGTGTAGATACGGTAACTTGGCCAGTACCTCCGGGCGTAAGGTCTTCTATTTTTTCTTCGATATTCTGTGTTACTCCTTCGTGATCTTTGACGGCTGATTGTTTAGTCGTAGTTTTTACTATCGTTGGAGTGGTGGGAATCGACGCCTTCTTCAATGCAGGTATATTAATTTTAGCAGCACCTCGTAGTTCCTTAATAATGTCACCTTTTCCTTCGCCGTACTGATCGAGATCATCATCACTGTCATCTCCTGAGCCACTTTCGTAGGCTCCACCAGATACAGGATAGTTCTTAGCGTCTTTACCAAACGAGCTCATTCCACTGAATTTCTTATACCTCGGATCATCATAGAAACCTTGATTGATTGCACCTACTATATTTGTAATATCATCTCGGGGTTCAGCACTTGGTTCAACTGTGACTAGCACAGTTTTAAATATAAATGTTAAATCGTCCTTGCTGTCAAGTTTGCCATCACTGGAGTGGATCAAACCATCTTTAACATAACTGCCGTCGCTGACGAATTCAGTGCCATCGAGGGGTTTACCATTTTTGCCATATATTACTCCAGCAACGACCTTGCATCCTTCTGGGCCAAACGGATTTTGTGTAAGTGGTTTTCCATTTTTCGCATAAACTATTCCATCACGAACAAAGCTGCCCTCAGGCCCAGTTTCCCGATTGTTGACCGGCTTTCCAGTTTCATTACAAATTATGCCTTCTTTTATGATAATGCTGTCAGGTCCATAATATCGAGCCGTCAGGAGATTGCCATCTGCTCCGTAAACTTTACCATCTTTAACGACATTTCCATCACGATCAAAGGATCCTTCTTTTAAAATGTTTCCACTCTTGTCGCAGACAAGTCCACGTTTGACAAATGTAATGGTGACAATTCTCGACTCCTTAGTCAGTGGCTTGCCATCTTTAGCATAGATTTTTCCACCTTGTATTGTGTTCCCTTCGTTATCGAATGTTCCAGATGCTAAGGGCTTGTTATCTTGGCCATAAATGACACCTTGCACTACTTTGAAGTTGTAAGGACCGTACGAATCAGTAGTTAACGCTTTGCCACTGATATCGTAGACTTTTCCATTGTCAATATACGTATTCTGGTCCTCATAAGTGCCAACGTCTTGGTCTAAGGGTTTTCCATCCTTGGAACAAATGACTCCGTTCTTAATATAACTGCCATCACTTCCAAAGGAAGACTGACTCAAAGGTTTTCCCGTCTTATCGTAAATTTTACCATCTTTAACATAGCTACCATCCGTACCGAAGGGTCCGTGAATTAATGGTCTGCCATTTTTGTCGCAAACCAAACCACGCTTAACAACAGTGATTGTTATGACAGTAAATTTCTTGAACAAAGGCTTTCCATCGCTGCCATACACTTTGCCGTCCTTAATAGCTGCATCTGATCCAAATGTTCCCTGCTTTAATGGAAGCAAGTTCTTGTCTACCACAATACCATCCAGCACTTTGTACCCTTCTGGTCCATATTTTTCTTGATTCAATAGTAGCCCGTTTGATCCAAAGATCTTTCCATCCTCGATATAAGATGTTTCGTCAGAAATCGGATCTTGATCCATGACTTGTCCATTCGTGGAATAAATCAATCCATCTCTTATGAACCCACCATCGTTTCCAAAAATTTCTTGATTCAGCGGGTTTCCACTTTTATCAAAAATCTTGCCATCTTTGATGAAGCTTCCGTCTGTTCCAAATGGTGCCTGTAAAACAGGTTTCCCATCTTTATCACAAACAAGACCTCTGCGGACCAGTGTAATAGAGATAACTGTATATTTTTTATCCAGTGGCTTTCCAGTCGGTGCATAGATGAGGCCATTTTTGACTAGATTGCCCTCTGCATCAAATTTCACATCTTTCACCGGGCTTCCAGATCCATCTACAACAACACCGTTAACAATTTTCAGACCTTCTGGTCCAAATGCTTCCTGTGTGAGGGGTTGACCATTAGCGGAATATACTCTGCCACTCTTTATGAAGCTTGTCTCTGCATTGAGTGGGCCTTTTTCTAGTGGTTTGCCATTCTTTCCAAAAATCAAGCCATCCTTAATGTAGCTGCCATCAGAGCCATAGACACTTTGATTGAGTGGCTGTCCGTTCTGGTCATAAATTTTTCCGTCCTTTACAAAACTGCCTTCAAGATCGAATGTACCAGATTCCAAGGGTTTGCCATCCTTATTGCACACTAATCCATAGCGCACCAGCGAAACAGTGATAATTGATTGCTTTTTGTTCAAGGGTTTTCCCCCTGCATCATAAATCAGACCATTTTGTATCGACGCACCATCAGTTCCGAACGTTCCACGACTGAGGGGCTTCTTATTGCTTGCATAAATGAATCCATTCTCGATGTAACCTCCTTCTGATCCAAATGTACTATGGTTCAATGGCTTACCATCCTTGCCATACAATCTGCCCTCATGTACATAGCTACCTGGGGGGAGTTCGGTGCCAGAATTTAAAAGTTGACCTCCCCAACCATGGATCAAACCGTCACGAATATAAGTTCCATCACACTTGAAAGCACCTTCCTTCAATGGTTTATCATTTTTGTCGAATACAATACCGTTTTGTATGTAGCATCCATCAGGCACAAGAGAGCCTTGATTCTTGCCATTTCCAGCTGCATCTACAATTTTCCCATCTTTGATAGCCAAATGGTCTGGACCCAGATCATCTTGAGTAACTGGAGTGCCATCTCTGTTAACTACTAGTCCATTTTTGACCTTATTTCCACCAGGACCAAACACACCTTCAGCAACAATCTTGCCATCCTTTCCATGTATTAAACCCGAAGAAACGTAAGAACCGTCTGAACCGAATGTATCTTTATCAAGAGGTTTTCCCGAAGAATCAAAGATCACTCCATTTGCGATGAAACTGTCATCGGGAAGTGGCGAACTGAGGTTTAATGGCCTCCCGTCTTTTCCGTAGATGCGACCGTCACGAATATGACTTCCATCAGGTTTGAAAAATCCGGATTTCACCAATTTGCCATCCTTGTTATAAAGCAAGCCATCTCTTATGCTAGTACCCTCAGGGATAAGAGAATCTTGGTTCAAAGGCTTGCCATTCTTGGCACAAATGATACCCTTCTTTATGTAGCTTCCGTTTGGTGCAAAAGATTCATTTTTAACCGGTTTACCATCTTTTCCAAGGATCATTCCATCTTTGATTATGATGCCGTCAGGTCCAAGGAAACCTTCAACCAACACTTTCCCGTCGTCATTGTACACAATTCCGTCTTTGATGATGATGTTATCCGGCTTGAAGAGGCTCTGGTTCAACAGACCTCCATCCTTGTTGTTGATCAATCCTTCTTTGACCGAAGATCCAGCAGCAATTAACGGAATTTGGCTGAGCGGCCGGCCATCGCGTCCGAAAATGACACCGTCTTTGACAAAACTGCCATCGGGCTTATAAAATGCATGTTTGACCGCCTTGCCGTCTCTACCGACAACTTTACCATCCTTCAAATGAGCACCATTCGGGAGAAGTGACCCTTGGCTGAGCGGTCTGCCGTCTTTTCCGTATATAATGCCATCCTTTATCGATGATCCATCTGAGCTGAAGGATTCATTTTTAACAGGTTTACCATCCTTGGAGTAAACCTTACCATCTTGAATGTAATTACCCTCAGGACCTAGTTGGCCTGAGTTAAGTGGTTTTCCATCGCGACCGTGGATGAGTCCATCAGAAATGAAAGTTGCATCAGGGAGCAGAGCGAGACGATTCAAGGGCTTTCCATCTTTGCCATACACCATACCAGATACAATGTAGTCACGATCGGTACCGAAAGATCCTTGAGTTAGCGGTTTTCCATCTCGACTGAATATCAGTCCGTCTTTAATGTATGCTCCGTCGTTACCCAGTGTCTCATACCCGAGAAATTTGCCATTTTTAGAGACAACCCGGCCATCTTTAACCAACGTAAAAGCTGGTCCCAGAGCCCGATCGCTGACTGGCTCTCCATTCCGTCCGTATACGATGCCGTTCCTTACAGAATCGCCATCAATACCCAAAGATTCTTGGTACAAAGGCTTGCCGTCTTTTCCTGTGACTACACCATTTGCAATGTAGGTGCCTTGGGGACCAAATTCAGATTTCTTGATTAGATTTCCATCTTTGCCGACAACTTTACCGTCAACGATTCTACTGCCTTCTGGGCCTAGAGTCCCTTGATCTAATGGCTTGCCATCTTTATTATAAATTATGCCACCGATTATCTTGGAACCATCTGGTAAAGGAAGTATGCGATAGTCAGGTTTTCTTTCGACTGAGCTGGGAATTATAAGGCCAGGTTGAGCGGCAGCCTTCTGGTTCTGCAGCTCCCCGGTAATGAAATCTGTCGACGCTTGTCTTCCATCTTCAGGTGGCAGAGCTGCAGCTTTCTGTTGTTCTTTTAGTCCAGCTGATTCGACATAGTTCAGTCCTGGAGTTCGTAGACCTGTTGGTACTTTGGCAGCTTCAGCTTCTTTCGTCTTGCGTTTTTCAGCTGTTTCAGCAACTTTCTTTTCTTCACCAGGAGCGTAGTTGAATGCTAATCCTGTAGCCTTTCGTCCCGCTCCAGAAGGCGATTGCTGATCCGATGGAATCGGAGAGGCAGGTTTGTCTTCGTATGAAAATCCATGTGTAGTAAAATTCTTTCTTGTCGGTGAAGTTCCATCTTCAACATAGTCGTAAGGTTTTGTGTAGCCTGGAAGTTGCGGCGATCCAGGTGAGGCAGCTTTGTCGTTTTTGTTATCTGTCTTGTTAGGTTCTTCATTTTTGTCGTTGAGCTCGTTAAGATCTTTGCCTTTCTTTTCTTTTTTTTGCTTTTGATCTTTGTCCTTCTTGCCAAACAGGAAACCCCCAACGGGACTCTTTGATAATAAATAAAAACATGCGATACAAAATACTATACTCACTACACATTGCTTTAACATAGTTTTGATTTTATATGTAATGACGCTTGATACGAATGTGAGTACAATACGTACAATTAGCAGGACTAGTTTGTTCATGAATACCTAATTTATACATTGCCACGGCGAATTACCGCCAATGCAAACGCTAACGAACATTACACAAATTTAAATAATCAAAATAAAAACTATTTGTGGCGGGTTTTATTTATGTAACTCGGTAAAATGAACGAAACTGCATGCAAGATACTGAGAATATAAATGTTATCGTTTACTTTACCACTTTTCTTAAATATCGTTACCGCGTATTGACGTAACGTTTTCCACGCGATTAAAATCTGGTTTAATAATCGACAAGTCCGGTGAACTCAACTGTAGCTTTGGATCGGTAGATCTATTACCTGGTTCTAATGTAATAACGTCTACCCAATAATTTTTAAGCACGTTACTCGTTCATGAACTTACCTTGATCTTTTCTTTTTTCTCTTTATCACGCTTCTCCGGTGTTTCCTTATCTTTCTTTTTAGAATCCCTTTTACTCGGTGACTTTTCATCGCTAGTGTCAAGCAGAGCACTTTCGTTTATTAAGTCAGAGTTATTCAGGTCGTTGTAGTTCTCTTTCTCATTTTCATTCTGTTTGTCCTTCTTCTTCTTTGACAATCCACCAGGAGGAAGGACTGCGATACCCCCAACTGGTTTCTACAATTAGAGCGACACAATCACAGAAGACATCATGCAATAAGCTGTTCTAGTTACACTTTAAGCTTTGTACGACTATACAAATTTTGTCGGCATATCACGTGCTCCAGTTACCACCAAAAATAGTTTAAACCAAATCCTGTCATATACATATACATATGGGGTCAATTTTTATACCCCCGTTATTGCAGCTGCGTGTGATGCACACAACGTGTGCCCGAAAGTTTTATGCTGATAGTGTACTTGGTTGACACAAAATACAAGGTATAGATCAGATAATAAACATAAATATAGCTTTGCAATGAAAACTGGCTACGGCTGTAAGAAGAGAAATTAAAAGCATGCAATCAACATTGACAGACACCAAATAATCACACATAAGCACGTCCAGGATATATGGATTCAATAGATATACGAATATGTAGAACGAGCCAGTGCAGTGATGAGGCGATTGCGGATTTCTATACCTTTTTCCCACCTTCAGCGTCGTATTCTCCTTCAAGGCTGCTGTTACTGCTGGCTGAAGTGGTTCCAGCACTTGTCTTTCGTGTCAGCTATTGGTGTTAGTTACGTGTCAGTTATTAATCGTGACTAAAGTTCTAGAGATGCGGCAGATTTACTTCATTCTACTTTTCTTAATTCAGATTGAAACTCGATTCATGACTCCAATAGTGGTTTTTATCTTCTGTTTCATCACAGACA
This sequence comes from Athalia circularis, assembly GCA_963978495.1. Lineage (NCBI taxonomy): Eukaryota > Metazoa > Arthropoda > Insecta > Hymenoptera > Athaliidae > Athalia > Athalia circularis. Next base: position 29,662,556 of record OZ021700.1, on the reverse strand, counting down.
AAACCTGCCGCAAAATCTATAGGACTTTTTTAAAATGATTGTCAGGTTTTTGTTATAGAAAATGAATAAACCGAATAAAATTTTTCCTAACGGAGCGAAAACGGTGGTATAAAAATACGTAGCCTACGTTTATGTGTTGAATAAATAGTCGCTGTTTTCACATTATGCACAAGTTGTGACAATAATAAAAGCATATAGTGCCCAAAGATAATATCATCAATGGCGATTGAAAAATAATTGTATTTTAGATGTTTAATCGCATTTGTGAATACTTTGTACGACGGACTGTTTTTTTTAATTTACAATATCTCTCTACGTGTGTACAAGTGCATGTAGTCATGCATGGTCTCATTCAACTGAAATACTATATTTGCTGCTCCGAACAAGAATTGATGAATTACATTTATTCTTTATGAGTTTTGCGTGTTTTATATGGATTGAAAACAATTTCGACATATACGAGAAATTGAAAGAAGTTCATAAAGCCCTCTAACTCGGCCCAACTGAGTCTAAATACGGATGAAGTCGATGGCCAATTCATTATTTACCAACATGAAATGACGGCTGGCTATTCTAACATGAATGATTAAAAATTGTGCCAATGGCAAGAACTTCACAGAGAATTATCTCATGCAAAACGTTTTGTGCAAAAGTGCATCTGGCATACTTGTGTTCTTTCCCTGAAACCAAGCATTCTAGTGCTGTCAATAAATTTCCTAACATCGATAGTAGCTGTTCTAAGTTATTAATTATTGTAAGATTTTTTTAATGGTCGAGAAATCTATAATGGAACTGTAATTTTGTAATCAATGTTTATCTTTCGTGAAATATTACGAGTGTCTAGGGTGGGATACGTGTACATGAAAAAGCATGAAACGATCAATTGCTATTACGTGTAGTTCCTGGGCAAGGACGGAATGGTTGAGCATACCAACAACCAATGGACGTTACGTATTATTTAAATTCATAATTATGAATGATGCGGTGAGCCAAATGATGTGGCATGCACTGTTGATGCTTTTATCTCTCTTCGTTTCAACCATGCTCATCAATGTTAAGAAAAATACTCAACGGTATAATACCAAACGCGCGCAGGTAGAGGTTTATTTGAGGATATTTATAACTTCGTATTTGTTTTGACTTTCCAGGCAGCTGTTTCTCTATCACGCAGTCACCGGGTAAAGAGTAATTTAAATGATTAGTTCGTTGAATGTATTTTACAGTAAACCGATGTTCATGTTAGATAAGCAACTCGAATATTAAAAATTTGGTCTTTTAAAAATGAATGAATGCTCATCAAAGTACGCAATATCAGACGAACACCAAATAGCTGCTATGCTGATTTTGTATTGCGCTACATTGTTATGATATTCATTTGCAGCCGATATTGTTTACGCGATCTATTCCTATTCCAAACCAATAAAGCACACAGTTAAACCCGGAGAATAAAAAAACAAAACAACAAACATCACTTTTACGCCACATTCTGTCCGCGAACCTGCCGAATCTTGCATTTTTTGTTGCAAGTACAAAACTTATATGAATTATTTTTCATATCATTGAACAACGTGTTCTCTACAATCACATTTCTACAATCTAATGTTAAGTTTTGGTCAATGAAATAATTCTATTAACGCATATCATAGGATCCTCACCTTTTCTTTCTTTTTCTTGATGGGACTCGGCCGTTGTTCGATATATTCCATATCAGGGATCATTTCAGGTTCGTAGCTCATCATAGTATGCCTTTTGCTAGGCTCTGAGCCATAAGTCTCGACAGGCCTTGGCCCTCCCAAAGCTGAACGCGAATCCTCACATATTAGTAAAGTAACAAAAAATTTCGTACAAGAGAAAAAGGCTGAAGTGCTTCTGCTTTTTCGACTTTATTTACTATTGAAATTCTCACCATCCATGCTGCGAGATGTAAGCCTTCGACCACTCAGAGACCTCTCAAATTGCGGAGGCTGTCGTTCAATGGGAGTTTTCTTAGTCTCATAATGAGTTCTCCCTGAATAACGGAACCGGGATCCAAGACGTGGGAATAATCCAATTTTCTGCGTTGGTTCGGGGCTCATCAGCCTGAAAATCAAACGTGTGTAAATATAAGAAATAAGATACGAAGAACGCATTCGATGCAAATTATTTACCTGAAGAAAGTGTGATGTTCCACGCAGACTTTCCACAACTTTTTAGCAGCTCGATGATTGGCTAATTTGAAACCAATGGTTGATTCGAATTGCTCAAATTCCCCTGGTCGGATTTTGATGTAGAAGTTGTGCCTCTTATAGGATATTTTTAGTATTTTTGGCCAGGCAAATCTGTTTATTCTTAGTCGATCCCGGTAAACAAGTAGGCCGGATGAGCATACGCCTAACATGATGTCGACGCCTTCTGAATCCTTGGCTGGATGAAGATCTACACCATACATCGCTAACTTTTTCGCGTTCTCGAGATAATGAAGCTCAGCTTCAGCTGGAGTCTGCCCTCTAAAACATTATCATTTAAAATTTGCTTAGAGAAACTCGAGTGTAATTAGTAAGATCTGTGAAAACATTTTTAATATTGAAACAAAGACAAAACAGCTCTCAACGAAAACATTCAAATCCAACTCACTTGTGTGTCTTGTGAAGGTCCATGACTTTTTCCACTAGTTCAGGTGTTTGATTGGGAGCAAATTTGAATTCGTTCAAATATGTTCTCTTGTGTTCATCTGGGTCGTAGTCTCCAACTTCCGATTGGACTAAGTAGGAGCCTAGCAGGGCATGAGTGACAAATGAACATGGGAGACGACCAGTAACTATGTCATTTCTTATTTGCAGACATAGTTGGTATCTTGTGATATCTTCCTGCAGCTGCGCTGGGTCTGGAGGGTAGAATTTCACCTCAAAATTGAACTTCCAGGGCTCATCTGAAAAGGAATTAAGTTTCAGACTAAATCGCCTCAAGGAGTTCAAAACGACCAAAGTAATTTATTTAAAGGAACGCATACTTTTGATGAACTTTCCGATTCTTTTGTCGAGATCAAGCCAGTTTCTCGGGTCGTGCCTATCTGCATATATGAGTCCAAAGTAATCCTTTTCCAAGAGATTCATACTTTGGCATATTTTGTCAAGGAGCTCCTGACCCCGAGCTTTTCTCTGCGATTTCAGAAATTTAAAATATTACTCATCGTTTGAAACAAAGGCACAAAATAAACAGAATAGATCATCACCTCAATTGGAAAGTCCTTAAAAGTGCCATCAAGTAGAGTTATCCTTGCGAGCACAGTTTTTCCCTTATTGGAAGGACTTTTGCTGGGTGAACTAGTCCTGGTTCCATTTTCTGCAGCTGAAGCCTCCGCCGTACTGGCGCTGGATTTTGGTTCCTCTGGCATTTTTCACCCGCGCTGTTCTGTAAAATAAAAAAATCTGTTAAGAAAGTGGCTTCCTGGGAAACTTACATCCAATTTAACTCCATTTCATCAAATTTTCTGAGCTAAAAATAGCGCACACATGGTCACTACGTCTTCAAACCTTATTTATATTGAATAACGAAAGCTAGTTGCAAATGCCTGATAATATAATAACATTAAGAACAAATTAGAAAAGAAAAAAAACGAATTTACAGTCCCAAGGTACAGAAAAAATTGAAATAACAAATTGGACGGTGAGTAATTTATGAGTTGCAAGTGCCAAGTGGCAAGGGGCAATTGGTACATAAGTTGTAGCGATGTTTAAGCCGAAGAGACCAAAGCGGTCTTATCGAGTAAGCTATACGGTCGGTATATTCTTGTATCTACGATAGGAGTTTGATATCAATAATATTTTTTTCCAAATTGTTCCAACAAAGTCGTGTTGCACCTGCACGCAGTTGTGTTTTTAGTCTGAAAAAACATAAGTCGAAACGCTGACTAATGTTGTACGGGTCATGAATAACCTGGGAACGTATATTTCAATATTCATATTTCGTAATGAGTAACTTTATAATCGACTGACAAACCACAAAAGAGCGAAATCATATCTTGAGATAGAGTAAAAACATTTGATGTTATGATTAAAATACTAGGTTTCAATTTATGGTAAAGTTCGATGATTAAATTCGAGAGGAGATGCCGAAATACGAAACTTTATACGATCGCGAGATTGTATGAAAAGTTCGCTTTCCAGTAGTGATCAACCAGATTCGAATACATTCAAATCGACGTGAATATTCGAAGGAAAATTTATTCAGAATGAGGCGGAGGACAAGGAGTTCGGTCACTCCGTGAAGTCGCTAAATTCTCCAAAATTATTTATCACAACTGTCAAAACTTTTAACTACAGACTAGAATTACATTTCGGTATTTAAACATTCTGGAACGCAACGTAACACAGGTCACGAAGCGGAGCACACTTTATAAATACAACAAAATTCTCGCCGGTGATTATGAAATACGGTAAAATGAACTGAAGAAAACACGTGCTCGAGTAGAAATCACTTTTTAATTACTACCCCGGATATGATAAGGATCGTCTATGTACGTACGTACGAATCCCGCGTGTGCTATAGCAAGTTTGTAGACATATCGTGCCCAGCGTAAATTTAGCGCGCGAAAGAATGATATGAGAAAAAAGAGTAAATAAAAATTGAAAATTTTTGGTACACACACGCAAATTGCACCGGTAGTTTAATCCGTCGTGCAATAAAAGAGGAAAGCAGCGTCAGGATTGGTCTGCCACAAACGATAGCGTCATCGTACCAATAACGGGTATTACCTCATCTCAACGCCCGTAAGCTCGGAGTCGGATGTAGTTGTCATGGTAAGTACATGTTGTATACAGATACGTGTAGATATGTAGGTAACGTAAAAGTGTACGAACACTTATGGGAGAGACGTGGTGGTATTATGGAAACGCGGAGCAGAATAGGAGCCACAAAGGTCGTCCGTCCTCCACTCCGTTCGGTGGCATGTCGGTGACGTAACGTTAAGAATTCAGGTAAATCGCGGATGCCGTCGAAAATGCTTCATCCGCAATATTTCTCCCGCGGTTTATAGACGAATTTCTTGAATATCAATTGCATCTAACATGAAATCGTCGAATATGAGTACAGACTTTTTTTAGATCACAAATATGATGTACCATTTCCTGAGGCGCTGTAAGTTTACAGATTTCCAACACTAATACGCGTAGAGGGATTTTCGGTAAATATAAGGTATAACATTTCTCGACCGCCCGCCACCCGATTCTAAAATTAAATTTCCGAAATGAGATTTGTACAAATTTTTTAAGTGGCTTCCAGCGATATCCGGTAGCATACGTAGGTACGTCGCGAATAACGCCGAAAGTGCATGAATGGATTTTTTGTGATCAGCTTGTAGCGTTGATTCGGATACTCATAGCTATACTTGCAGTGTAGTAGAAGGAAGTGCGGTCGGATGGACAGAGACGCGATAAAACGTCGATAAAATTTCTGTTTCATTCGTTATGTTTATTTATATATTACACTGCATCATTAATCGGAGTGAAGGATATGAATAATTCGTGACGCGCGTATACAAACTCTCGGTTTCTTATCGCCCGAGGAAACATTTGAGGGACTTATTCGTTAGAAAAATGAAAAAGATCAGCTACACTTTCAGTGAGAGGTGGCAAAATGAAAATCACTGATTTTACCTGCACGACACTCGCAGTTGGACTGCCTACAATATCATCCAATTCTCTGCGTGACCGGAAACGTCAATAATTGAATAAGTCTCTCGTAACGCACGTTGCGAACCTTCCTTTTCATTTATCCACCTTCTTTTTTCTATGGTAAGTCACCGCTTGCATTTTGCGTCCTCGAAATGAATTACCGCACTTTCAGAGTAGGTCGTCATTTATCGCAACAAAGTAAAAAAACGAAGAATTTGCAGGTATTCTAAAAAAAACAAATCTCAAGGTTTTCAAAAGTTCTCGTACAACGTACTTGAACTTGACGAAGAAAAAGCTTGAAAATAACTTCCAGCGCGCGAATGAATAAATAGATGAAAATGAACTTGAAGGCAGAAGTTTGAATATTTTATTTCCGTGGTTGCGTATGTATAATAATATCGAGCGGTATGGGTAGACGCGGAGAGTTGGAGCTGCAGCTCGCGGGGGTTGTTTGGTCGATATAGGTATACATAGAGAAAAGCACGGCGCCGCGACGCCTACTGCACGACGTCACGACGACGCCACTTAAGTGCGTCTGCCTACCTATACAGACAGAGAAGCCGAATTCAACCAAGCGTAAAATAACTGAAATCGATTCAAAAGTTGGTATATAAATTCCAAGTTCCCTCACGTTAGTCGCTCGTCAGTCATCCCTCAATTATTTCCCCCGTCGCCCCGCATGACTGTACATAAAATTCCAAGGGGTCCAGGTAAGGACCTAATACGTCTGAATCTTTGAAGAATTTCAACCCCATTATTTACGATGAAATTCTTTAGTTGTCGAATCTTCTCTCATCACGTGTATATATTTTCTGTTTTTCTCGCGTGAATCATACGAACATTGCACCAGGTATCGTTCAATTTTTATGGTGTACATGTCTGCAGCATGCGATATAGAATATGAACAGAGTTCTAGACATCTAATCAGCGATCCGATCGGCGAGTCCTTCAAAAAACATAGCAAGTTTTGCTTTTTAAATGTTCAGTTTGCGTGTCGCGCGCGAGACCTGCAGCGGTATCGTTTGTTCACGTTCCTCATTCACATCATATTCTACGTATTTTTTGTATTCGGTATTATCAGCTGTCGACGTATAGTACGAGGTTCCGCAATAACTGAAGAATTAACAAAAAAAAAAAAAAAAAAACAGCAGTGCAGTGTGTGTGTTTTTTTTTAATGATCGCTGTAGGCAAACCAAAAGCCGGTATACAGAGTATGTAAATAGACGAAGAAAACTCACAAAGAATAAGAACAGAACGAAAAAAAGAAGGAGATAAACTATATTATCATCGTCGTAATGCCTTCTTATTAAGTTTTCTGGCTTCGGGTCATAATACTTTTACTGTACCTTCTGAAATCTCAGACGCACGTTATTTCACAAACGTGTCAGTTTAAATGGGGCTTGGGGTGCATTCGTCTCCCAATTTACATATGTGAGGGTTCAGCAATCCCTGCAGCTCTTATGACATGGGCGATGATCGTCACGTTTTTTTCTAGTCTAAGCTCTTTCGCCTCTTACCCTCGATGTAAAAAAAAGATAAATGAATAAATAATACGAGTGGCAACAGCACGAGATTTTTTTTACGGTTCTTTAAAATTTCTTACGCAGCTTCCATCATCCATCCACCGTTCACCGTGCTTGCAATACTCCATAGTATACGTGCGTATTGTACGTGATTGTACTCATAGTATACGTAGGTAGGATATGTACCGTTGGATTTGCAGCGCGGAGTTCCTCATCTACCGTACGTCTCTTTCAAACGCGATCCGTACTACGCTCTCCATTCTCATGCCGCAGCCATCAGCGATGTGCTTCACTCGTAAGCTTTTGCTCCGGCATTGTAGAGGATCGGTATCGGTATAGGTATAGCTGTACATTCATACTCAACTGTTGTGTGCGCTATAGGTATACGTAGGTGCATACTCGGTAGACGTACACGTATAATACGTATGGTATAGCGACGTAATAGGAAGCCATCAGGCACGAGCGCAACGTGCTTGTACGAAGGGCAGCGGTAAAAGCGGCACGCCCACCTTCCTGATGGTATAAAGTACGAACTCGCAATTGCCGAGCGACAAAAAAGATTGACGAAAAAAAATTGTTTCAATAACTACACGGTAGCGGCATACATAGATAATGAATTTCGAAATACATAGTAGGATCAAACTCGAGATACGATACCTCATGAGGTACTGTGAGTTGTACGGTATACAGAATTATACGGGCGCAGTGTACTTATTTCGTATAATATCTATGTATAGTATACAAATTGGAAAACTATCGATCTCTGCATTGCGTTTGATTTTGATTGATTTGTATTTTCAAGGCTGCAAAATCGTATGCCCGTGCAAACGGTGTATAGGTACGTAAGACATACGAAAGTGTTCGTTCTCGTCTGACGCAAAGTTCCAAAGAGCTCGACGCAACTTTCACCTGTTAACGCTCTTTGCTCAGCCATTTTCACGATCAGAACGATGTTGAAACAGTGCAGGTCTTCGCGCTGCAGGTATATTGCACTTCGTCACGAAAGATCTGAACTTTACGTTTAGCGGAAAGCAAGTATTATATTCCGTCGCCGGCTCCCGCTGCGGATCGTATAGCTGTCGATTTTTAGTCGTCGGATCTAGATTAGCCTAGAGATAGGTGCGTGTACGACGTGAACTCGTGGTATACGAGGGAGTTTCTTGTGAATCGATAAAAACTTACGAGCGACCGATCACACCGTACCGCAAACCGATAATATCAATACGACAACAGTTCATACGTCGCCCCACGATTTCAATTGCACTCGGTACTATACTCGTCCCTACGGTCTGCGCGATTTTTTCCTCTTATTCTCCTACCCTTCCATTTCCAGGGGGCTCGTACTCTGCAATGTACTTTTTTTCTCTGCTATTCTGCGAGTTGAAATTATCCAACGATTTTCGGGCTGTCGCACCGATTCTCATTGTACAATCGAGGACAGATTCATGAAATGGGTAATTATTTTAATCTAATTATCGAATCGTGATTCTGCCTCACCTATGGGAGAAGATATTTCATGGATAAAAAAAAAAGTATTATAGTGAATAAGCGAAGTTGATAGATGAGATAATAACCCAGGTATGTGTACGTGTTTTGTACTCAATGAGTGAGAGAAATCGTGATATTGTAACGGCATTTTTATTGGAGAATAATTGGTTTTGGTGTCAAACTATATCGTACGTTATAAAACGAAGGGAGACCGCTGTGCGTCGATTATTATAGGTGGATGATAATTTGTAGCATAACTGCATACTTGAGGCTTCATCTTATCACGTCCGTTATCCCATAAGAACCCGAAACGCTTGCGATAGTGATATTATAGTGGAACTTGATTACGAGAAAAAATGAAGCTAACTTTTCTTGGTCTTCCGACATGCAAGAATCTACAGAGGTATACCGTCGCGTATAGGTATACGGAAAGGAAGGATCAATAATGTCGTATGTGTTGCAATAAAATTTACATTTAAATATACGAAAATCAACAGAAGAGTAGAGGAAAAACCACGAAGTAAGAATTCCGGGAAATGAGGTCACAATACGAGTAGTTGCTCAAAGACTTTCTTATCAAAAGTAAAAAGAGAATGAAAAAGCGATGATCACTTTGGGTCTGATCCGAATTATAGGAAAATGATATTAACCGATTTAAACCGTTTGAATAGAATTTTGAAAAAATGTCAGGGAAATGCAACGCGGCTGCTGTCTTGCGTAGCAGTGAGCCAATCCTTAGAATCTGGCTACTTAAAATGACAAACAAGGTTAATTCGGCGTAATGGTCGTTAAAAATTAATTGAGGGGAATGAGAGTGATCGTTAGGAGGGATTTTGAATCTGACCCCACCTTTTCTTTTTTTAGTATCGTAGTAGATTTCCCCTGAAATCAAAACTACATCTGATTTGCAAACGGAAAACCCTTACTCCGTACATCTGTCAAACATTGATCGTTACGGATAAATCATCTGATTAAATAAATCAATTGTTCACTGACCAGTCGACATGCCGATTGTCTTAAACACTAATTTATTCGATTAATTGATTACAATCGACGACTGGTCGTGATATTATTATTTGAAAATCCTGGCGAGAATCCTATTACTCAGGGCTTGCTCCTTACGTTTCTATCTGCTATTGTGTTCCCCACTCTCAATTATCGTTTCAACGAATGAAAGTAAGACGTAAAAAGTGAAGTATTACCTGACCTGATTACAGTTAAACCTAAACTGTCTCAGAGTTCAATAAACCGAATTTGAAAAAGCTGTGCAGACACTTAATGGGTTTGGAACGACATGTAATTCTAGGACCGATTTATATACGTAATTTCATTCAAAAAGCTATCAATATTTTGATATCAGTTTTTACAATACGTACACTACTTGTTTATTTTTCAGATTCAACATCTAAAATAAGCGTCTCGCGATTTGCACAGATTCAAAATTCGGAGCAACGCAGCAAGAAACAAAAAAAAAAGATAAACCATTCGCGAAATTATCTCAACAAATATAGGTGAATATGAGTATTGTAATTAATTCGCGAAATTGTGAGGAGAGGAATTTTTCAATCTCTGAATCGGAGGGCGAACAGCAGTTGGAATAATTAAAAATGAAACTCATGTTCAATTCCGGTGGACAGGTATGTAGACGTTCATATGTCAAAAATTGAAGTTCAGTAAAAATTGACTTACCAATAAAATGTAGTTGACGTTATTTAATAAAATATAACCTGGGTTATAACTTTAAACGTTATAACACCAGGATAGCACAGGGTATTTGTAACACTGACAAATAATAAATCGGTGAAAACTGTTTGAACGCCAGTGGGCTGGGCACGTAAACAACTCACAACTTCTACAATACAACACGACAGCTACGAAACAGGTTTGTTGAATAGGGACGCATCGCATCCAACCGCAGAACGTATACGGTGGATATTTTAAAATAGTCCCTCGCCTAGCCGATTGACCGATTTTAGGTACCTCCTTTAGTATCAATTATTTTCATTTATATTCAACAAGTTTATAATCGAAAATTATTCAATATGTCATAAAGTTCGTATTAATTAAGAGGCACATCATCGTTTACGAATTTTTATTAATAAACGTACGACAGACGTCAGTTCTTGCTAATAGTAATCCTACGCACCGTGTAAATCAAGATGGCCGATGTCAATAAAAAAAGAGAGAAAAATTCCTACCCTTGCTGTTCATGACCAGACGCACCCAACGTACACGCCCGTTTCGTTAGAAGTTTTCCCGCAAGATGGAAGACCTCTTCAGGGAGAACGCGGCGGAAGCGCGGTCGGCAAGGTCAAATATTTCGCGTGTCAGACGCGATTCCGTTTGGAGGTCGTATTACCGACAATTACCGACGAACACTAATCACCACTTCCTTCAGTGCCGACAAGTAACCTGCCGCGATGATTTGAGCAATTCTTACGTTGAGCTTTTGGTGAAGGTCAGATAAAATCCTAGATTTACGGACTCATTCGGAATCGGAGACTTAAAATGTTGAAAATGCGAAAAATAATAAAATGTTCGATGTATAGAATCTAATAATTATCATATAATGTTTGAGACGCATTTTATATGTATTTAAAAATTCGAACGATGTATCGAACTCGTTTTTTATGCACCCTGTTGTATGTGAGATAATATTGGATAGAATAAGAAATCATATCGGATATGAGTCCGTTGTAATGATTGCTTTAGGCAGTTTTAGCGAGGAAGTATAATTGATGTTAGGTGATTCAGATTTTCACAATCAATTACAAGCCGTCTGAATTCAAATGTGGTATCAGTCATGACCTCTAGTTTAACGCAATCCCTTGACCGTTTTCTTCTGTTGTAGTTTATCGAGAAATTAGCACCTACCGTTTACCACTAATTACCACATCTATTGAACATGCTTTCTACTTTCGTACAGGGGCAACAGACACCGCACCCTTGCCGCACCCCACGACGTCACGTGGCCGTCATTTATTGATCCATATAACGAAATTAGAGTGAGCATTTCGTCTGAAATATTTTCTAAAAACATTAATTCGATCCGGAAGGAAGATTTGAGACCGAAGAGCCGCACACCGAGAATTGCAAGGGGCTCGCACACGGGTTCGCGTTGTCGCTGAGATTTACAATACCAATTACGTCCTGACTTGAGGGTGGGGAATCGAACGATTACGACACACTCAAGCGCAAAGCGTATCCGCTCTCAGCGCAACTTGATGCTACAATATTTTTAGGAAAGTTTCATAACGATTTCTTTGTTATTCAAGTAATATTGATCTGTCAGAAGGTCAAGACCATCACTGTAACAGTTATGGCATCTCCGATATACTGTTGTCTTTGGCCATTAACGAAAATAATTAATCAATTTATTTTCGGGTATTTATATCCTGCCAATTGCAGCCAGCAGAATGTGACATCAACGGTAATTGGATCTAGCCCCCTGTAGAGGATGGATAAAAATCAAGATCATAGAAACGATTGTCTAAAATCATTTGTCATATGGAATCACATACTATAAAAATAAAACTTGTAAAACGAGTAGGTGCCAATTACTAACTACAAGAAATTGAATTATCTCGCTAGCATACGTCAATCCAATTTATATTTTCAAATGATAAAACTATGAATCATTTCCCGCCATTATTCTAATTCTGAAACTGGAACTAGTTATTAGCCTGCATTATAGAGTACAAACGAAACGTGATATTTTCTCGTGGTAGCTCAGTCATTTTTCTTGAGAGAAAATGCTGCTCTCCTTTGCTGAATATCCGCGATGTCCCACGTTCGATATACAACCTCTATAGCGTACATACATAATATGGACGTCAATGGCCACAGGGTGACCAAAAAAAGTTGATCATATTTCTTAATTTAATTTCAATTCATGTTCGGGCAATGCGTAAATAATAACGGCAATAGTTATCGCAGATAACCAGCTGTAGCTGCACTGCAGCTATTTGGCATGTATCCCACATAATAATCCACTGCGGCGATCAATCCTCTGTTGAAACCGCGGTCTGGAACTCCGGAAAGCTCTGCTGAAAGTAAATGATTGACGCGAATATACAGCTGATATCATAAACGTATAAATGGGGAATTACAATTACTGGATCTGCGATTTATGATTTGTTATTAATTATGATGCTTTTGAGTTTTAAAAAAATAGAGAAGTGCTCCAGAAATGACGTGTCTGCGTATAATATATTTTCAAAATAAACCGCAACATTAATTTTGGCTGTGTGCGCACAATTAACATGCTAACATAAGTGCTGATTATCACAGCGATCTTTGCACGTGCGTGCAAGTATCATGTTCCAAAAAATCAATGCTGCGAGTGTGCAGGAAGTTCCATGCTTGAATTATCCATCAAATTTGTATGGTAATAAAGCTATTCCACGTGCGTGATGTTTTTGAAGTCTGCTGTAAAGCTGTTATTTTTTTTTATACCATCTCACCCAGTAGACACGAGGCACACGGTAATATGCGTCATTTATGAACAAGCTGAAAGAGCGACGTCGTCATCGTCGTCAGTCAGTTTCAGTAGTCCAGCGCCGCCGCCGAAGGCTGGTTCGTTCTTCTCTTCTTCGAAGTTGAACCGAATCTCAAACCCTATCACCATCAGTTGGCGGCGCATCGCACCGAAGAACGAAGGGTTGCTCAGAAACTGGGGCTCGGCTTTACTACCCTTTGCGGCAGTCAGCCCCGAGCCGAGCTTTCAAATGGCTGTGCTTTTTTAAATTCGACGTTGCCATTAAATATATTTTTTAAACATAGTCTCGCCGAAATATCAAGTGCTCTGTGACCCTCTCATCCGTCCATAATGCCGAGGAAAATAGGTTTCACCGTTGTTTACGCGACGAGTGAGTAATTCTTGCGAATTTTTGGAAAAACATGTAACAAAATAATGATCAAGATATTATTTGGTTAAAAAAAAATCAAGCTCAAATTCGTGCGGTGAGTTGGTTTGCAAAAACTGCAAAGAAGAATGTGAATTCTAAAAATTTTGTGCAAACGTATCAGCAGCTACAGATTTGATGTCATTGATTTTTCACAGAGGCACGAGTTTCTGGAAGCTGGAAGAAGCTGTCTTGATTATATTTACCAGACTGATTTTTTATTGCTCAGTTCAGATCGCAGTGATTCGATCGTGCCCGTTTTTTACTCGGCATTGTAATAGAATGTTAATCAATGAAAAATTAATAAACCGCAACACGCGTTTCTTTATCCACGTGTACCACGATACTCACGTGCCCATAAATTTCGAACAGTTTTCCCACTGGTTTTCTCTTATTATATTTTATGTAGGAATCGGACGAAATGAGGTCGACATAAATTATTTTTCTACCTTAATTGTTCATTCATGCCATGTGCGGCTACAAAGTTCTTGGCGGTGTATACCCTACTATTGTTAATAATTTAACGACGATATCGTTCCGTAGCCCGTCTGATCATTATCGATCCGTTATTTTACCTCTCGACGTAGTTTCAGCATATGTCCCACACCTTTGCAAGCGAAATACGAACTAATCATTAACCCCATATCGCACACCTGATAGAACTAATTTTCTATAAGTAATACTGATTAGCTTGAGGCCGATAACATATTTTTATTTATATCTCCAGGCGAGGAGGACCGCCACTCGTCGTTAGAATTGAATGTCCATGGGCCGACGGTTCGGGGATGGCAGAGTGCTCGGAGGTGTTCCTTTCCCCAAGAGCTTATCCTTCGACTTCACGGGCCTACAAAACTCTCGAGGATACAAGTTTTGGCCCATCAATATCTAATACGTAAGTTTTTGCAGCTCAGTACCTCATCATCCCGTAGTAGTCCATCAATGTAACGCTGAATTAATTATCGTAATGAAGAGAATAGTCGGGAAGTTATTTACATTTGAATACCAGCCACTTCCGTAGATCAGGCTTTGCGGCTTCGCCGGCCTATAGAAATTTGCGGTAATTGAAGAGAAAATAAAAAAAGAATTCGAATTTTTAGCGGAAAAACTGGAAATATGGACATCGCAGGAATGTAATGGAACGAATTCAACAGATTTCACTTATCTGGGATACATCACCTTGTCCGATAATGCCTCGACTCTGTACAAGAGCAGGGAACTGAAGAGCGTGGCTCTTCCGGAAACGGACGCTGCCACACTTAAGCTGAAACTACATAAACCGCACAATAATGCACACAATGTTAATGAACAGGTAAATACTAAAAAACTTGTTCATCTAGTATATTTTGGAAAGAATCTTGAATGACCTTATTTTATAACGCTCGCGCTGGTCTATTCATATGGATAATAATACCTACATCGAGGGTAGCTGAAAAATATGATCGATCTGAAAATTCCGAACTTTCTGCAGTATTTCCACTGTTTTTTTCATACCAGTATTTTTATAGCTTATTTTTCTAATTCACTGGCCACTTTTTTTTATATTTTTAACTTCTTATAGGTAGGTTTGATCGCGATAAATATTCTGGGTGAACCTTACGGGCAAGAGTGCTGCGGTCAAGGTGATGCTCCGTATAATCCACATTACACTTCACCCTACGATGACCTAGCTTTCGAGATGTACGTAGATCGTGAAGTGGCAAAGATTATTCGTCAGATGGAAATGAAGAAGCTACAGGCTGCGGAAGGTACTACACATTAGGATGAATTATTATAAAAAATTATCTTCACAAGCTGCCAGGGTTTTCCTTATCTGTATTTTCTCTTCATTCAGAGGAGAGATTCGAGTACGCATCAAAGCTAAAAGTAGCTATGGAAAATCTTAGAAAGGCTGGAGAACGCTTAGGAAAGTATGAATTGGAGAAAAAGTATGCTATTGCATTAGAGGATTACGACAAAGCCAAAGCAAAAAAGGCCCAAGCTCAGCAGTACAGACAACAAGTTTACCAAAGTCTAGAAATTGATGACCTACTCGAAGTTCATGGTGTATGTGAAACGTGTTTTTTGATATTCTAATTATTACACAAACAGATCTCACAAATATTATTGAATCAGCAATACTCAAACAAAAATTTCCATACACTGGTTAGCCTCTGGAGAAAAATGATGAGTCGACGATAGCAGGAAAGGAACCCCTGTTGGCTGATACAACTGCCTCTGCAACGGCTGCTGTTGCAGTTGAGGAAATAACTTCGCCACCTAGATTAGTCGTTCCGCCAACCAGAGACGGAGCACTATCACCCACTGGTCCTGCTCATCAACAACCTCCTTCTCCTCTTCATCAGAAACCAAACAGCCCTGGTGAGAACCCTGCTTGACTGATTAAGCCAATCTAATTCAAAATGCCAGACGTTGAATGCAATGATTCTTTGAGGCAAAAATTCTGTTATAATGACAAATTTGTATTTACAGAAGTCACAGATCACCCAACGAGTGTTGTGTTAGAAAGACACAATGGGTGCAACAAGGGTTCTCTGAGAAGAAAAACAAAGTCTGCTGGTCCGATGCTCAGGTCAAGCTACGAGGCTTATGAAGAAAGAACAATACCCGCACTCAGACAGTAGGTATCTTCCAATGATTAATAAGCTTGTATAATAGTTTGTTTTTTTTAAATACTACCGTTTACTTGTCTAGCTCACACACAAACGAATTCACAAGGGAGTGTCACATGGATAATGTAGAGACCAAAGTTACTTCAAAACTAAATGATAGAGAAAAGAAACAAGCAGCTCTACCGATCTCTGTATTTGGAATGGATATGGTAAACTTCTACACCTTTTTATTCTCTCACTTAATTTGGAAGGAGAGAACCAACAGTTTCATCTCTTTAGGTGGAAAAATTTTATTCCAAACAATTCACGGACAAGGAAGAAGGGCTCATGCAACTTAAAGAAGAGTTGAGAACATTCGATTCTGAGGATTCTAAACATTCAGCGAACAAAACAGCGAGAGCTGCAATTTTACTGTTACATCGGGCTCTTAGAGATAAAGTATTCAGCGTTTATAGCTTGGCAGCTCAATTGATCAGGGTATTTTTCACAGAGTTCGCTGTGGGTCGGTAAGTTTTTACCATAAATCCAGATATAACTATCCAGTTGATAACTTCAAATACTTATTATGCATCTTTTTTTTGCAATGTGTCAGAGTATCCTCTGCTGAGATAGCTCGCAGCGTGGATCGTTTGCTTCCGGAACTCCTTACCAAATCAGGGGACACAACACCTAGGATTCATAATATGGCTGTTCATACTATTCTGAGTATGGTAGACTGCAAGTGTGTCAGAGAACTCCACATCATACCCGTTCATCTGAGTAGACCTGTAAATAGTAGCACGCATCAAAGATTAGCACTGAGCAGGCTAGAGATGGTCGAGCAGCTGATATTAAATCATGGGATTTCTACGGACAAACAAAGGTGAGGTGAGATGAAGCAAAGATTTGAATTAATCAGAATTTCAGCTACGTCGCACAAAGGGACCCGTTGTTATTGTTTGAACTTATTGTTGCAGCGGTCTGACATGTCGAACTCTATCAGAACTCGGACTATCGGGGCTACATCACCCCGCAGAAGCTGTCAGAAAAGTATCCGAAAGAATATTAGTATTGGTTTATAAAGTGAACCCAAGGCTGGTCAGGAAGCAATTACCTCCTGATGATGATATTACCAGGAGAAATTTACTCTACAGACAATTGTTTCATGAATTCGACTTGATTGATCTTCAGGTACCTCGATAGATTGTACGAAATTTCGACAATCTTGTATAAAATCTGCTTAGTCAATGTCTTTTCGTTTCAACAGAGGAAAAAGGATATAGAAACTAGTCAGAAATCTACAACACCTATACATACCAAGCTAGTGGAAATTAACGAGGCAAGTGTTGCGAAATCTCCACCAAGAGCCAGTCCTGTTGTTAGTACTAGTAGTTCTATCAGCATAACGTCACCCTCTGATAACAGCGCTGATCATAAAGGAGACAAGTTAGTATTGAACTCCTGAGTGAGCTATAGTTCAGACTGTGTGTTATAATTTCGTCATATTTTACAGAATGTGCATATTCTGCTTGTCAAAAGGACAGGTGTATTCAGAGGAGGGTTTGAATATACATTATTGGAGGACCTGCCCAATGTTGACCAGATGCGAAGCATGTAAACAAGTTGTAGAGGTTTCATACGTTAATCTCCACTTATTGAGTGAGTATCTTTCGTACTCCTAGGCGGATGATAAATAATTACAATAATATACACAGTTAACAAATTCTTCCACAGACGAATGCGATATGAAAAATAATTACGTCAAATGTGATACATGTAAGCAGGCTGTACATTTAGAAGGTTTGATGCAACACGCAAAGAGCGATAATTGTTCCAGTTAGTATTACTCACATTTGACATTAACTCCATAGACTCGTGTCTTTTTGTTTGTATGAGATGGATGACAGGCTTTCATGTTATTACAGAGCCATTAGAAGGATGTGACAGGTGTCCGTTGTGCCACCTTCACATTAATCGCAATAAGTGGCGAGATCACCTCATGGGAGAGCAACCTTGTGCTAACAATATGAGAAACAAACTCAACAAAAGTTGTAAGTTCATCGACATCCGTTAATGATGGTGAAAATTTTTTAATTTTCCACGTTGAAAATGAGAGGAAAGTTGACTTCCAGGTTCAAAATCACCGTCAAACACACAAAATCTTGGTGGAAAATTGACATCCCCGACTGGTAGAGATTACTAGCATCGGCTCCTGTATAGCAGTATATAACGAAGACTTTTTAGAATTTTATTCATTTTATAGTTTACGTATTTGTTATAGAATTGTAATGTTTCTACATATTTGTATGTGCATTAAAATATCTTATTTATAGTAGATCCCGTCCCGTACATCGTACACATACTAGTAATTTATTATTACTATCAAATTCAGAAAAGTTTAAGCTTACCAATGTAAGCTCATGCATAGATTGCATCACAGATCTCATTTTGTCGATTGATATAGGATTGAATTTGGTGATCGTCACCACTTTCTGCGGCAAATTACATGTCAAGTGTTCTGCAAATATGTTTTCATTGGTAAAAATTAACGCAGTGTTCTCCTGTATCACACGGGAATTATTCACTTCCAGCGAACTAGTGAAACCGGACATGTTTTAATCGAAAAAAAAGTTCTTCTCTTCCGACCATATTCGTCAATTTTTATAAAATTTGAACAAACCGTATACTTAATTATTAAGGGCAACAATACTAGCTAAACAATAATTTGAAAGGGTAATTTGTGCTCAAAGTAAGTTAATTAAGTATGAAATGTTGTTTGTTAATATTGTAATACAGTTTCCTAAAAATTGTTCATGAAAAGTGAATAATTAAAAACCCATTTGTCATTATGAAAGCTCCGAGAGCCTATTTTATTACATCCTCAAAGATGGACGTTCATTTTATCTCTATACTTACCTGATGCAAACCCACGTAGATAAAGCTTGGAAAATAATACCAACTCTGACGTGAAATTCATATTCAGAGTTCAACAAACGATTGACAATGTTTCTCCTGAATGATAAATGCAGAATTGATAATTGCGCTGTGCCGTTCGAATCTGAGGATTGGATTTCCTTCTAAGAGCAATTTAGTGGTGAACATTAAGATGCTGTAGTTGGTTCTTCTTGCTCGATGTCAACTGCGTTTTCCGCACCCTTCGATTCCTCTACATTTGCCGTTAGCTCCATTTTTTCTTCAGTACCTCCATTAATTATCTGGGCTTTAGATTTTTCCGCATTCTGATTCTCTTTGAATTTGTTTTTTTCTGAAAGTAAAAATTGATACATGATGACAACAATCTTTTGAATTCTGTGTGCCTTATACCTTTTCAAATCCAACTATCTAAACTGATACTAACCAAATTTAGAACAATCTGCTCCTAGAAGTCGGAGATAGTGTATTGCATCATGAAGAGGTACGTAGGCTCTCAACGACATTGTTCCTCGCCAACCGACCATTTGTAACTCCAGGGGGTTCGCGTTATTCTCATCTGCGGTTGGTTCTTCTTTATAGAGTAGCACGCAACTACCAGTTGCTAAACAACCAAAAAAAAAAGTTCAACCTTGGATTTAGTTTCTGGTTTTAATCCATACAGGCAATATAAATTACGTATAAAGATGAATACCAAAATCTTTCACACGACTCTGCGTCTCTGGGCTCAGTTTACTTATTTCTGGTGGAGTTTGTGGATCGTCATTCAGTAATAATGTTATCAAATCTTCCTTCGAAATTTGAACCTTACGACAATCACCGACGTAGTGAAAAAGGCTGTGCAAGCCCTCCTGAGCTAATCGAAATGCGCATTTCATGTTCTTGTTATCACAGCGCACAAACGTTTTTACTCCTGTGTTTATCATCTTTACTTTAGTTTCATTTAATTTCACAATATCACGGATAGCCGGTGAAGTAAAGTAAATGTTCTTCTTTTTTCCTTCATGACACCTCACTAGCAAGCATGTTGGATCCAGCATCTCGGATATCTCGTAGAACTGCCTAAAATTGAGAGTGAAATTTTGTAAATACTTAGTGCAAGTATTGATCATATTTCAATCTTTAGATACCTAGCATGTTCTTGAAACTCACTTGATTGAAGGCCAAACATCTTCTTTGTCATTTTTAAAAAACACGAATGGATCTTCACGATATCCAACGATTCTTTTTCGTTTCCGTTGAGGGCCCCATGGTTTCCTTTCCAGCTCTAATGGTCTCTTCCCATCAGCTACTTTTCCTCCTGCAGCCTCTTTCTCCGCCTCTTCCTCTAAACTCAATTCTTTTCTATTTTCATTATTGGATTGCTCCTCTACATCCGCTTCCGTTTTCTCTTGCTGATCGTTTTCCCATGGTAACAATTTTACCTTTTCTAACACAGCGACAAAAAATCCACCAGTGTCCTGGTGGTGAGGAAGTATCCTCATGCTGTAGCAAATAAAAACTCTGTTATTTATACTAATATATAGAAAATTGAAGTATGGAATGTGAAACGTGTAATAAATTTTCATAATTTTGGAGGCCACATACCTTTTCTCGAGGCAAAATTTATCTACATCTGCTGGGTTTGGAGGAAACATGTGAGGACGTATTTGGGTCTGCCATTGTTCTGGAACTTCATCCCAGGTTTTATAGTACTGCATATTTTTTGATGCTGGAGTCCAATGACTAACACCTGAAACAAGCAATATCTTCAGTTGAAACATGTATTTCTTGAAATTGCCTACATCAAAGTTCATTACTTTTTTTTACAAAATTATTGACGGTTATTAAGATAGAGAGGGCAGACCTGGGTTGCATTTTAGACCAGGAACTAGGTCTCTGCCATCAACCAATCGAACTGAATCTCCAACTTCAGCAAGGATTCTATGAAGCACGGCTTCGTTTTCTATTGGGTTCAGGGAACATGTAGAATAAACCATTTTTCCGCCCACGGCCAAGAGCTCCAAGCCTCTCTGTGCTATTCTGTACTGGATTCTGGTAAAAACGCATCAATTACTGAACTTAATGTGGTAAACTGCGATTCATCAACCAATAGAATGAGATGATCCTGAAGTTAATTTTGAGATCCTTAAAAAATATATCAGCGATATTATCTTACCCATGGAGATTATTTCCATTGGCAGGGCTCCACTTACACCATATGTCGGGATTTTTTCTCATTGTCCCGTCACCACTGCAAGGTACGTCAGCTAATATTCTATCAAATCTGGAAGCAGAGTTCACTAAGTAAGTAACTCCGGCAACTTTAAACAAAAGTTAATTTCTTTTACATCGAAAGACAAGATATGTACTATGATTTCACTCACTTCAACTTTCCCGTTGTACCATCAGACTTAGTGACTGTAAAATTGGGCATGACTGATGAGTCGTGGTTTGTGATTAGAATATTGGGGCTATTCAATCGTTTGGCCTGATGCACCAGCATGTAACATCTGTTGTTATCCAAATCATTCGCAATTACAAATCCCTCTATCAAAAAATTTACACAAAATGATTATGTCCCCTAGCAAATCACTGCCCTGTGTAAAATGATGCAAATTTATGCTTGTATAAATAGAGCATTGAATAAATATCTTTTGATTGTGAAGTAGTATTTACCAGGATGTGCATTACTGTCGTCCGAGTGTATCATTTCAATCAGTTGAGCTGTTTTCGAACCTGGTGCGGCGCACATATCGAGAACCTGTGAAATTATATCAACTCGATGATAGGGATCTTTAAATGTGCTCTTCAGTCTTTATGATTTATTCATGAAAATTTTTCAGTTCACCAAACTAGGACAGAGCTTGAGATGATACCTTATGATGTGGCTTGACATCCAAAACAAGGGGTGGAATCATGCTCACAACTTCTTGTCGACTAATGCTGCCACTATCGGTTTCAGCAATTAAAAAATTATGGAGCCTAGAGTAGGCTTCTGACCTTCGAATGTCTTTGCGTGTTAATTGCAGCTGCCAAGCTAAAGAATCTGGATAAAATGGTAGGCATTTTGGATAGAGCTTTTTCTCTACCTCTTCCTTGATTTCAGACTCATCGTTTTCCAATTTGGTGTTGATAATCTCATTGAAAAAATCCCCTTTTATTATTTCAAGCAGTGCCTTTGTCTCTGCTTTAGAACCAGTAATTCGAAATGCAGCAGGTAAATTCTCCCGCATCTTGTTCATGAAAACTTCCCATTCCTTTTCAGGAATCACATTTTGAGACTTATAGTAATTCTCAAAGTCAACGTTCTCTCGCACTATCTCCTCGTAGCACCTCTGTGGTCGTTTATCCCATTCATCCTTGTTCTAAAAAATATTTGAATACAATCCAAGATGCAGTAGAAAGTAAAGCAAATTTTTGGTTCATTAGTTCTGAATATGAACCCAATAAAATTCAACAGTAAATCATAGTCTATATCGATCGAATTCCAGCAAGTGGATAAATATAACCTTTAATACCAACCGGTTTTTATAATTTATTATGGGACTATAAATATTACCTTCTGCCTGTCACGTCGTTTCTCAGCGAAATTCTTCTTTGCTTTATACTTTCTACCTTTCCCCATTATCAGGTATAAGAGCGGTTTATTAAAAACACAAACTGCAGTTTTTGACACGTGCATCTACACGCAACCAACGATCAGATGAGTATCGTCAACTCGATACCCACACATGCACAATGCATGTACCGTTATGTACCCACACATGATGATCACTACTTTCCCGCGCTGCATATCCTTGCTTCCTAAGATTTTGCTTCAGAGACGTGAAAACATCCGGAACCAGGACGCCGATCACGTCCTACGTCGAATTCCGAAATTGAAGCAAATTGACAATTCAACTCACCTAGTGTATGAACAGAACTACCATATAGAATTACCTAAAAAGAGCATCTTAGTCCATTTTTTCGTTGTGATGAATATTTCATATCTGTCATTTCATATTCTCGTTATACATATATTTATCATTAAATAATGTTCAATAATTTCGTATATAACTTTTTATACTTTATAACAGTTTGCTTGTTGAGTTCGTTACATTTTGATCGACACAATCACGCATTATACATTTATACGTAAATTTCCTCCTTTCGTTCGAATATTTCTACTACAGTGCTGATTAATGTACAATCCGATATTTTAATTTTTGTTTTTTACACAATTTCGAAGGCTTTTCTGCATAGCTGCTGCAGGATTGGAAGTCACTGCACTGAATAATTATTCATTATACACAAATTCATTTGAAAAGTTATCACAATGATGAAATATTTACAGGACTATCAAATGGACGAAATTAGAAAACTCTGTTACAGGACGAGCCCTTGATAAGAGGGACCGTCCGATTCAGGAGATTCCATTCTATTACGAAGGTGCTCCAACGTGTTCGCCAAGTGTTTTTGAATCTGTTCGGTCTCCTCGCTCACTTCTAGGTTCGGCAATTCCTCCCATATCTTCGTAATTACTTGGTTCAGAATTTGGATGCTTAACTGAAAAATTATACCACTTTGAGGTGAAGAATTTTCAGTTACTATAAAAAGCTTTCTTACCGCGGAATTTCCTTTTTCATAAAAGTAAATGTAGTGGTTGAGCAGTTCAACAAACAGCTGAACTTGAACAGACGTATCCATGCATTGGCTTGCTATCCTGATTCCCTTCTTCAAGCAGTCTAAAACTTTGTTTCCATCTTGCATCTAAGAGACGAAAAGTGATTTAGGTTGTGATGGTAGTCCAAGTTTGAATTCGAGTAAACCTAGGTAGCTACCTCTTTATTGCCAGTAGCAAGCGATTTTCCAGACCAGAATATGTGCGAGCATGTTGCAACACCCCTACATTGATCTGGTTTCTTTAGTAATTTGCTGGCATATAGGGCGCACTGGTTTCTGACTGGTTCTGCATTCTCCTCGGAAAAGCAGCTCATTTGTTCAAAAGTAGCTATTATAAGGGTAATTGCTGCCAATTGGGCTTTGGAATCACTGATTTCATCTTCGTAAATTGAAAAGGCTTGGCTCATGAATTCATAGGCGACCGTTTCAAAGTTATCGAAGCGAATCTCACCAATAGCAATAGCTCCTTGGAGGAACAGTCGCAATGGAAGTTCGGCAAGTTCAGCTTTCATTAATGCCGTGATTGTCGCATGACAGAATTGGAAAATCTTCTGACACTTTTTCTGCCAAACGTCATCCTGAAATAATGATTAAATAGTTACCAATTTACAAATTAAATTTTATTTTTTAATCAGGTACTAAAACTTAAATGTTCATATTTTTCAAAATAATGAGCGGATACCTACTTGTTCTTTCAGACCCTTATATGTGAAGGCCAGTTGATATGCTTGGAACACGATCGGTGGAAGAGTGTATTTGATTCTTTTATTCCCGCCAGTAGAGAAATGTTTCCTTGCCGCACTCAGTATCATGTATTGTTGGTCAGCAGTTTCTGACTTGAAGTGATGAATTAGTCTACCGAGTAGGCCTTGCTCTTCAGCAAAATCTTCTGGATCTTCTTCAACCGTTGGCTGATCTGGCTGATCCTGCACCAGAGGGGACACCATAGACAAAACAGCATCTACTTGTTCCTGAGTCGGTATCAGAGTCTCATTGTCCAGGATATTTGTAATTATGTATACAGCCAAAGACTTCCTCCCTTCATAATCAAAATATTCTAAAAGTGGCGCAAAATATTCAAGTTTCAAGACGGTAAGAATATTTTTATAGTTGTCAAGTGGGATCTTCATTAGCCTGGATAATTCACGTGAAACTGCGCTATTGTATTCCAATCTGAAAGTAAATTAAACAAAAAGTGGTCTTTGTTTCTGCAACCTATAGATTTTGATGTCTGAGCTTAAAAGAGTATTCGACATATTCAAGAAACAAAGACGATTGAGAACGTTTACACTGACCTTTCGATGTTAAGCTTCTGGAATATTTGGACTGTAGTGCACAAGACTTTATCGATATAATCAACTCGGTCTGGATAGCACTTGTGTGCTAAATTGATGAGTGCGACTTGAAGAGATACTATATCCTCAGGCGGCATGTCTTGCCTGGTCTGTGTAAAAATGAGCAATGAAGTGATTTATAATGAAATAATATCGTATTTGAGTAAGTTGGGAAATCACATACACTGACTCAAGTTTATATATGAAGTTGACAAGATTATCTGTTGTTTGCTCAATTGTGAGATAATGCAGCCTACTATTCAATATTTTACATATTATTACAATGAATTGTGTGTGCCCATTGGTCTGCAGTTAGCTCAATGGTGATATTGGTTACCGTATCACCACTGACAAGATGAAAGACAAACTAGATAATAAGTAGATCGGGTTAATTTTACTCTAATCGTTCTCAGACTTAAACTAGACGAGTAAGAATTATGTAGGATACAAAATCATGGTGATTCTCAGTAGTAAGGATATTGTGTAGTATCCGGTCATCACTGAACGAAAATAAATATAAATTAGAATTGCTGTTGATTTGAAATTAATCGTATAAAATCATCATTAGAATTGAATGGTATTTAAGCTGGCTCTCGTTTTACCTGTATGATTGTAGCGACCTGATCGCTGAATACATCAAATAATTTAACGTCGGTAGGAATTCCTTGTATTTGACTCGGACTTCCTGGCCCACCAACCCCATCTGATCGCTGACTGAATGCAGCCAGCCTATCGATTAATGAGATAATAATGTTCTTCACGTTCACACCATTCTGTAGTTCCGCACATGATTTCAAGAATGCATTTAGAGTTTGGAGATGAAATTCGTCAGGAAATACCTAGAGGTAAAAGAGGAATTACACGAAAAGTTATAGCTAGAAAACTTTTTTCGGGATTATCTCAGATTGTTGAACTGTTTAAGTTAAGGCATAGTTCTCAGGTTACCGGTATTACTTGCCTATCTATGATATCAATTGTCATAAGTTCATATCATATCTACCTGTATTATACATTCCATGAGGTATTCTTGGGCAATTGCATCTCTGCAGCTAACTACTTGTTCTAATATTCCAGGTAAAACAAGCTGTAAGGACATAATGTATTTCAAATAAAATTATTAATGGTATGTACGATATAAATGTAAAAATAGATTGGTTATTTGATAACAATATCGATACCTTTTTGTATTTGTCCAGTGTAACTGTTTCCAGTTGGCTAAGTCTGACCAAATTAGTCCCAACAAGAATACGAAGCTCTTCGCGTTCTCGTTCCCTTCTCTCCCGATCCCTACTGTGTCCTTGATGCTGCATTCTAACCCAAAGTTTATTCATTTCCGCAAAATTCATCAACACAAAGTCGATACTGTCACGTACCTATGATCAGAAAATAATGTTAAAGAGTTGGTTCAGCATTCGTGAGATTGGAAGATACGATGGGAAATCAATGAGAGAAATCGTCTAAGCAGGGTTGAGGAAATCTTTAGCAATTCCAAGTACCATAAGCTGATAAAATAGCATGGATACAATAAAAATAAGGAACAAAACACTACCTGTAAATTTAACATTCCTGGGAAACCTTTACTCCTACTCACCGTGCCCTCTTGTTCAACTCCCTCGGCTACATCAGGCAACACATTTCGAGTACATTGAAGTAAATAATTTCTCAGAAACAATCCTCTTAAAGGATGCTGAACGCCACGACACATCTCTACCAAGTCACGCAGCAAATCTCTCTTCAGGCAAGGATTCGTTTTTATGTAAACTAATCCAACAGTGATGAGGAGATACCTGTAAAATTCCAATAACAACGATCGAATAAGAATATAATTGTATTAAGTATGAAATGTGCTGTGCTATAAATTTTCAGAATGACTTACAATCTAGGTACAATATTTCCAGCATATTGTACTAGCTCATAGAGGTCTGCAACTTTTCTTCCTTTCTGAAACTCGTCTAGTAGATAAAGTTCCAAGTGACGGAGTTCGTCAGTTATCGCCATATCTTATTAGTCTATCATCAGGAAAGCACCAAGAATATATCTAGTTTTTATAATTAAATTTAACAATGAATGATTCAAGGATTTTTCTCGAACTTTAAACCATTAACAAATTACTGCATCATTTTGCAATATTGAAAACTAATGAAAAAGGATACATAATTCGTAGTAACTCTTGGGACTAAGGAGCGAAGTTCGAAGTTCTCCAAGCATCGTCGAAGCGTGTTTCAGGGCATCCATGAGCTTGGATTTATCAAGGCAATGCTTCATCTGCAAAGCCTGAACCTTCACAATGCCAACTGAATCTTCCAGAAGTTTATCTTGCTCCTCGATGCCTGTCATGGTTGGTGTCATCGGCTGCGAAAAAAACAGAGATACCTACCGATGCCAAGGAGCACCATTCCAGGTAAGCCATTCAAATTGAGCGTGCTGTTATTCTACTGGTGATAAAATCTACTGATTTAATTTGAAGTTTACTCTCAGGGTTCTACTATTTGGGTATGCGATAGATGTTAGGCCTCTAACATCAATCGCTGAAAAATAAATTAGAACTGTTCGATATGCTTCCAAAATATTGCTACAATCACAATTGCTTTAAATCAAGATGAAAATAACGTAATATGCAATAAGTCAAAGAGAAGAAAAAACAATTGCCGAATGAAAAAGTGGAGAATTGGTGCTTATCGATAGCCAAGTATATTTTCGATGAAGATAATTGTTATAGACCTGAACCTTAGGGATTGATTCGAATTCGAAATTAACAGAGTTATTGATCAAAGTATTCGGTTTATTATAAGTTTTGTAGGTTAGTTAATATAGAAATAAAATACAATAAAATTACGTTAGAATCAGATCTAAACTGCCATCCCCAGTCCATGATTAACGACTGATAGGCCAAGGTCTAAGCCTCCCGATAAAAATCCATAAAAGTCAATCAAAAATTGTTAACTCGTTACAAGTGTTACAAGTAGTCGCTATTTTATTGACGTAGGCTACATCGGTAATATCATCTAGAAAAAAGTCCGAGAGGAGGATTAGAGAGAGAAGGTAATATAAAGAAGGAAAACGAGTATCCAAGATGTGTGTCAATTAAAAATCCACCATTGGTACAAATGAATTATTAATTAATTACATAGCGATTATTCAAGGAATCATTTGAACCCGTAGATTATCGGATGCATTCGTATGGTATATGCATAAGCAAGGCAATCGTGCAGCATTCCGAACAATATAACGCTTACCATTTTGCTGTCAATGTGTTGCGTGGTACTTTTGTTTCTATTATTACTTCTCTATGTAAAAAAATCAGACTACCGTCGTGTTTTCTTGTTTACGAGACCAAAAAATGGCACCCCTCCTCACGTTATTATCATCATGATAGTAAGTCTGTCACCGGGTGCATATTATCAGCTTAAATAACAAATTGTTAACATCCGACACGTCAGTCTCAGTAAGTAATAAATATATTCACACGCGGACTACACCGCAAGTAGTTTTTGATTCAACGGTCGATGTACATACGAAGTGACAGATAAACACGCGAAACGTTGCTGCCTTATCTGGCACGCTGACACTTCCTTTTGACTCGATTTGACAGTATTATTTTTTACATAGTTATTACGATTTCAGACGTGAAATAACCTCTTTGTGTTTTACAGCGAGTCCTCGCAACACAACTTTATCACACTCCTTAATTCAGAAATTTCGCAACCAGCCCTACTATTCCTTTCTATAAATCCACCGCACTGATTCCGTCATTCAATTCGGCGAACTGCGGTCATACGTGAATTAAATTATACCTATACGCCTTCTTTGCGTTACTCTGGCAAACGGACGCACCTAATGTCGATGACGATGCGTAACCGCCCCATTTGAGAAATCGAGGGTGCCGCGCGTCTTAAAACTTCATACCTACCTAATGTAAGTGTCTCGTTTCTAAAGTATGATATTGAGACAAAGCATAGAAAATAAAACATGAATATCCAGCTCTTATTGTTAGATATTTCGCAAAGTTATCCAATATTTCGTGTCATCGTTCATTAGTTGTATAATGCTGCACATCAGATTTAGGGGTCAACAATTCCTGCAGTTTCATAAGCCCTTTACTTTTATATGAACCGTTATTTGCGGTTTCTTTTCACATTTCACAATTATTCAATTATTGCTTTGTGTGATTCGTCAGTTGTAAAGATTTGATTTGAATTAAATCACAACATAACTATTATTCACACGATTGGGACATAATGATATCTGTGGATTATCGTTGCCTTTATTCTATTAAAATTCAATTACGTATGTATTTATTATACATATAGCTGTTTACAACGACGTTATCACGCAAAAGTGGCATACAAATGTTATTTATATGGTACATGATAATTTCTACACACATTCGTTGATTATAAACAATTTTTTCTTTTGTTCTAGTATAGGTATATTCAATGTAAATATTGATGTTCAAAATAAATGTTCATAGAAAATTATTTGTAATTCAACATTGGCTATTCTGTATTACTATGATCACGCGTTAGCCTGTACGCGAGTATTGTTTGCGTGAAAAATAAAAACTTATCTCAGACTTTTTCCAAATGTATGCAATATGAAGTGTTCAAAACGATTAACCCTGTGACAAGTAGCGTTCGAAACTTTCATTTCTTGTAAGCATACACTATTTGGAAGTTTTAGGTAATTTATCATGATTTTTATTGCATTCAAATTTAATTCACTGCTCTTATACCTATCCACTTGCAATATGCATCTGGTTCATTCATATTGGATATGCAACAGCTACAAAAATGATTAAACACTTCTTTAAAGGTATTGAATCAAAAATACAGGTCACTCAGAAATTATTCATGTATTATATGCCAGACAGTATTACTTCATTCATGTAATTAGTAAAGCGTTAGGCAAACATGGAAGATACAGATGTCTGGTATATCCTTCACAGAAAAATTTGATCCAAGTGGGACCTGGAAAAAAATTGTATGCGTCTACCTCAGCAACAGCTATATATTTTTTTTCCAAAACAAAATATTTCACTTCACAATTAGCGTGTGTCAGAAAAGGCAATTCAAAAACTATCAAAAAAATTGTATACACCACCTATACGGCCTTACATCTCTAACTTATTGAAGAAATAAATCTGGTTTTATGAAGTTCGATCTCAATGACCTTAAACCTTTCTTAAACTCGATAGTTCGAAACCCATTTTAAGGCTATCTGAATGAACGTAAGAAAG
Organism: Athalia circularis; assembly: GCA_963978495.1. NCBI lineage: Eukaryota > Metazoa > Arthropoda > Insecta > Hymenoptera > Athaliidae > Athalia > Athalia circularis. The sequence goes on along the minus strand of OZ021700.1, from coordinate 29,632,257 downwards.
AAGATATGAAACAGCCCTTGATCTTGATACAGACGTAGGTTCGTATAAGTAGTGTATATAATTTTATGCCATCAAAGACACGATTTATGTGCTACATCTGATATTGCCATTCCTCAAATCATTGTACGCAGAGGCTGTGATCGTTCCATGACTTTGACTATAAGTGTTCAAGGATCGGAAATTTCTTATTGCCGTTATGGGCTTTTGAATAACACTGCGCCTTGAATAATTTTTCCCAGTTTGAGCACGTGTCACCGCACTTCTTATCCTAGGATTATCGAACGTACCTGCAGAGACAGGATTAGCGCTCTGTAAGTATGCTAAATTAGTAATATTTTCAGTTGCTGGACGATTTGCACATGTTACTGTTCTAGTTTGTCCTGTCGGAGTTCTCTCCCTTTGTAAATGCATTGGCATAGTTTGATTCAGATAATTTTGAATCGTCTGATTTTGCGAGGTAAAGTGGTGTGGGGTTGCAAAGTGCTTTGTGAAATTATTTGGCATTTTTGTGAGGTACTTGGCATTCGTCGGACTTTCTTGATTGACTCGTTTGGGTAGGCTGGACTTAGTTTGAAGATTATTAAGCGTAGCTGGCAGCCTGTGTATAAGTTGTGGTTTCGTACTTCGACGCAGTTTTTGTTGACTCGGTTGTGGAGCGGGTCTGCTGCCTGGACCGCACTGAAAATATTATACCATACTGCTTAAAGAGAACACCTGATTGCAACTAAAATGTGACAGTAAGGTAAATTAATTTCTAAAAATCTCAAATGGTTGACAAATCGGGTTTGAATACACCGATAAAAATATATATACTGCAATGATTTTTGGTCTAATGCAAAAAATAAGACTCTGTATTAAATATCATGACAAAACAAATCTTAATTTTTACTTTTTATAGCAGTTTGCTTGCTAGTCATAAGTCACTTGCAGGTAAATTATATAAATATGTATGTATACATACATACATGCATCTTATGAAAAATTTTTAGTAGGTACAATCTTCTTAAAAATAAATATTTAGTGCAAGCATAATTATTGTACAGCGTACGTACATGCACGCTACTCTGTATAAAAAAAAAATTACTATACCTAAATGAATCCCATACGACAAGTCACCTGTAATAATAGGATTACGATTGATACGTTTCAAGTAGGATATAGCAAAAGTTTAGAGAGAGGCTTCTAAAGATGTACTGTTCTGGAAATAGATGCTCATTGCCTTTTAGAGTGTTAACACAAAGCTAAGTTGTCCTTAGAAGCATCGTTCTTAATGATACAGATAGAATACTGAGTATGGCAGGTACGAATCTGGTTTTTCTGAATCGCTATTGAAGCATTAAATATTTAACAATACTATCTCCCTATCATCAGTATTCACCCTGCCTTCAACTATGGAAAAAGTAAAAAAGACGGGTCTAGCACTTACAAGAGTTACTTGGTCCGATTGTATAGAACGTTGAGATTTTGACAAATTGTGTTGTTGGCTCAAATATAAACAGCTCTTGGCTTGGCCTGGAGGAAGATTTCTGAACGGACCATTTATCATCGTGTATGCATACTGCGCTGTTGAATTTCTTCCTATAATCACGTCATAATTCCAGTTTCAGAACTCTGAGTTGGACTTAGCAATTCGGCTGCTTTTGATCTCAAAATTTATTCACCATTTTGCTGCAATGTTCTGTCACCTATTGTCGCGTCCACATTACCTATCTGTGATTTGCTACTCCACCCATTTCCATTGATGTATGCAGGAGCAGTTAATTTCCTTGATATAGTAGATCGGCCTTCAACAGTTAATTTTTTATTTAGCACAGCACGATTCTAATAATTAAGAATTTTTTGTGGATTGAACAAAGTTCACGAATTCAGAATTTCAAATGTATTGCTCTCACCGTGGTTTTCACACTGCAGTTGCTTGTACACATCAGTTTTCATTTTTTCTTTACGTAGGTCATCACACGACAGGTGAAAACCTTTTTTTCCAGTTCCATCCCCCTGACCAGCACCGGCACTTGTCTCCTTCCGAATGTGTTCTGATAATCTTCTGATCCTAGATTTTGACCTGCAATGTATTCAACATTACTCACATGTTTGGGTAATGTAAAAGGATTCGATAATAATTTGAATTATCATTATATAATCATCATCATCATCTGATCGCTCCAGCTATTGGATATGTGACTTACATGTTCTTGTGTTTTTTGTGTTTTTCATCCATCATACCGTAAAGCTTGTTTCTATAATCGTCCACCGATAACTGTATATCGTCTCTAAGAAGAGGTACAACGTTGGATCCTCTCTCAGGTTCATTGCCTTTAGTGTGAAAACTAGGAAATTGAACTGCGTTTCAGCATAGCAAAAACTCGTGTGCTTGGCATAGTTTTGGATTTGGGGGACACTTACTCTGCAACGTATGGGTGCTCTAATGCCTCAACTGCAGTGAGTCTATGATTGGGATTAAAGACAATTAATTTGCTTATGAGATTTATTGCGCTCTCTGAAACGGTCGGCAAAAGTTCCTTGATTGTGCGACGTGGGCCAGATGGCGTCTTTTCCAACAAATTGGTACCATATCCTGCGCTAACGGAGATCAGATCTAGAGAGGAAAGTCAAGAGCCATTACAGTATCTATCTGTGTGGGCCTTGAAGTATCCTTTTAATCCTTTATAAATTGTGAGTATATTGCATATGGGCCGATTACCTTCTTCTGTAGGCGATGGCAAAGTTCCCATTATCCTTTCAACTTGGTTTATTGTCGACGAACCAGGGAAAAGAGGCTTTCCTAATAGCATTTCACCTAAAATGCATCCCAAAGACCACATGTCTATACCTTTTGTGTACCTGTGGTGATAAGAGTGACGCAAATTTTATTAATTACATGCTCATAGAAAAGATCGTGTTATTTTTGGAATATTTTGATAGATGATTCATGATCACCTTTTTGATGCTATAAGGATCTCTGGCGCTCTATACCAGCGAGTGGCCACATAATCTGTGAGTGTTGGGTCACTACCAGATTCCCTATCACCCTCACCAATCTGAGTAACGGATCTGGCCAGCCCAAAGTCAGCTATTTTACAATGACACTGCCCATTGAGCAGGATATTCGATGGCTGGAAATGATTAAGATCTCAGTGAAATGAAACATACTTATAGATACATCAGAAAACTAGGCATTCAATTACCTTTAAATCTCTGTGTATAACATTTCCCGAGTGTATGTACTTAATTGCCTTAAACAACTGATACATTATGAATACCTTGTGAATATCCTTCAGAATATTCCCTCTTTTTATTACGTTATGTAAATCAGTTTCTGAAAAAGAGTGTTATGTAATTGAGAGTTCGTTTTGTATTTAACTTCTTAGGTATATTCAATGAAAATAAATCTCACCCATATACTCAAAAACCAAGTAAATGTCTTTGTCATTGTTTGCCTTGTGCAATCCTATGAGTTGTATTATATTTTCATGATTAGCAAATGACAATAGAAACATAATTTCACGAAAGGTACGTTGAGCATCTGTTTGGTTTCGAAAAGCATCGAAGATCTTTTTTACTGCAACCGTTTCCTTGGATCTTTTTTCCACTGCTTTCCAGACAATTCCATAAGCCTGAAATTTGAAATAAAATAGTTATAAAGTTATTTGTTGTTGATAATGAAATAGACTTGAGATCAAGCCAATTAAAGACCCTCATGCACTTTTTTTAACGTTGAAATGCTACCCCACTTGAAAGTAGATGAATAACAAGCATCTAACTCCAAATAATTCATAACAAAATTTGAGGAATGTAGAGTCAGCAGTAACAGTTAAAAAGTTACACAGACAACGTATTCATTTTTGTGATTTGAATGATAATTGAATAAATATTTAATAGCAGGATTACCCCCTTGCCAAGTCTTCGAATAATATCGTACTGCTTGGTGACGTGCAAGTCGATTTCAGAGACCTTTTCCATACTACTTTTACCGGACATTTTTGGAGGATGATCTTGTGTTATGATAGCCTGATGACAGGATATAAAAAAAACTTGACAAAAAATTTCAGTTCTAAACAATAAGGGCTAAAAGTTCAATGACATTTTTAAACATTGGGAAGGAGATTTGAGTTAAAAGTATTTTTTGTTCAACCTTTGACACATCAATGTGGCTGTATTTGTAAAATACATGCCTGTTACCATAGCAACGGCGTGCAGTGCCACTCAGTGATGCCAACTAGGGGCCCAGGAATGGGAATTTCCACTCCAATTTGTTCAGATCCAGGATAAAATCGATTAAAGTTAGAAATAATTTTTTGAAAAATTATTTATTCATCATCTTAAACAGAATCATACAATAAATCACAAGTTTTATGTTTTCTTTTCCCATTTGTATTACTTTCCACACGCAAGTTAATACACACTCGTATTGCTTATCACGTTAGCTTTTTTACCCCACTATTTTCTTCTAAGATAAAATATAAACCGTTTTCCTTCTTCAATGAATCAAAATAAAAGCCTTCAAAAATTAACAAATCCACAACCGAAAACAAAATCAAACTTAAGTTCGAGTCTAGTTGATCTAAGTAATCAACAAGAAAAAAAAGGTAATAAATGCAAAGTACAATATAAAAGTACCAATACAGGTCTGTAAATTATCCAATTGATGGATCAATTTGTTTGACGTTGGTCCCGAAATTATAAATGAAAAGACTTCCTTGTACTATTCGATACGATGCAAATATAAAAATAAAATCATATTTATAATGAGTAATAAAAACTATAAATGACTCGAGGTTTCGTTAAAATGGAAATATCCATTTATGTAGTTTCTCTACATTATTACTCGTATAAATGAAAAATAAACTTTCCTTCATCATCTCGCTTAACAATATAAACTCTAAGTGTAAAACATAATTGCATAGCAGAATTTGCAATCACGAACTATCAGAGTTTTTTTTAATAGGAAATTCAACCATTTTACAAACATCCGATTAAACGAAGCATTGGACGAAGTATCAACGGAAGATCCTTCAAGATGTTTTAAACTAAACATAAAATAGTACGGATACATATGTGACGATGATAGAATATGAGGGATGAATTTTTCAGTATAGTTTATCAACTATTGTAGCAGCAATTTATGAGAAAAATATGTTTTTCAAAACCGTTATTTCTAATTTCTTTATAGGTATTCTATTTTCTACTTTTTCATTGCATGTATAAAATTTTTGCTCATCAATTTGTTTGAAACTCCAATTACAGCCCAGATATTCTTCATTGTGTTGTAATGCAAATTTATTACATTTACTTCCTTGGCTGTTGAATTATATTTGGACGGGAGCAGTGAGCTGGACGTGCATCATGAGTTGGGGCTGGCTTCTCGTGGAAGTTTTGCACTGCTTCGGGTGGGAAATCGGCATTTCCTCTTGCCGGTGCACCGCTTATCAGCATTGTTTTTGGTGGACTGAAAACAGATTTAGCATGGATAATTGGAAAGTTAAAACTTCTATACTTTTGAGTCATAACTCTCATATACCTAGTGGAGGGCTTTGCTTCCTCCGATTCTTTTCCAGGTTTAGCCTCACGATCTTCTCTAGGTGTCTTATGTTGCGTTATTCTCATGCCGCCTGCTTTGACTGTGTGAAATGACATATGTGAATATCTTTGGCAAGAATTATCGCACAAGATCGGTTTATCAGTCATAATAAAACAATAAGTCAGATTAACTACAATGCTACAGGGACACATCAATTCTCAAGCACGGGAGGCAAAATCATACACTTCGTTGTACATACGCCCTTTTAGCGATCATGACTATTTCTAGATGTATATTGACGTTCAAACGAGTGTGATTGTACTGCGTATTGGAACTGGAATTCTGAGTGACATGGCGGCATTGTCGGAAGATCTTTTTTGTTTTTCTCGGCATTCAATCTCCAATGACCATAAAATGGAACATAATTGTAAATATCAAGCTATTTGCTATTACTTGGGAAATAATTATACGTTACCTGCAGGGGGGTGTCCTCCTTTGAGTTCGCATTCTTCGGCGCTAGACATGATGGCAAATGGTTAAAATAGCCGTATGTGAAATAATTATCACTTCAATCGGTGCGCGAGGGTGGTGCAACAACTTGACTTTCAATATGTCAGCAGCGGCGACTGATTAAACACTGTGTACTGCTGGCGACAATTTTAACTATAAAGTATGCACGTATTTTATCAAAGTGTTGCGCTGGCACTCAATCTGATCGTGCGGGGATGTGCGTCGTGCAGCGAAATGCGGCGTCAACACTGACGACTACGACTGAACTTCACAACATGGCGATCGAGAGATCGCAGCTTTTTTTCTCCTAGTTTTTTTCTACTTTCAGATTTGTTAGTATCTCTTTATGTTACATACATTGAGATTTGCTTCGCTAAAGCCGCGATACAGAAGAGCTGATCTTTTTTTATAATGTGCAACAAATACCCAGCGCAACTGTAGAACGCATGGGAATCTTATCTCAATTGTTTTCATTCATTGCTAATTTTTATCTACATTCGAGGCGTAGATAAATACGATAGCGATTATGCGATGTTACTTAATCTTCGCACGGAAAATAGATTTTCACTCTCTTCATTAAATTTATCATGTTTGGCTCTACAAACTTTGCTATTCTTAAGACAAAAAGAATAATCACGAGATTTCGTAGTCTGTTGGAGAAACTGCAATGTCCATGATCTGGAGGCAGTGATATTTTAGTGTTAGATAATTCGTACAGCTATCGACAATGAATAGGGTAGAAACCGACATACTCGATTACGAATGATTTTTATTAATTGAAAAAGAATAATTAACTGAATGTATTACAATATGTTTCCGGTTTACATAGTGCGCGTTTTATTATTTTGGCGCGGTTTTCAGCTTTTCTTTCTCTTCCTGGTACTTGTAATGAAGATCCTTGCAGTCCTCGTTAGAAATGTGAACCCAGCCAGTAGACTTCATGTGATAAACTAAATTTGCGCGGGAAATAAGTAGCAAAAGCATTAAAAGATATTACAGGATTATTGCAACTTTACTTCTTATTTTACCTTGTCATTATTTTCTTACCTCTCACTATTCCACCAGAGTAAGCGTCCCTGTGGGTGGCGTGGTAAATGGACCTTCTGCCTAAATCATATGCCTCTTCATCGGTTAAGTTCCAATGGTAGCCAGAATCTAGTACACCAAAGGCGTAAACAGATCCAGAACCGACACTGAATACTTTTCCAGCTGTTCTGGTACCCTCTGAGTCAACGTAATACAAGCCTGGTCCCCTTTTGTCCCAGCCAGCAATCATCATACCTGGTTATCGGAATTAATTTTTCACATTGAGAATTTTTCACAGAGCTTATTTTAGAAGTATATTATTCACTGCAGATATTGAAGTTATAACTTACCCATGGAAAGTCCCATGCCTTTGTAATTGTAAACCATGTTGGACATGAGCTTGCTAGCCGCTGCAACTGAGATTCGTTCTCTATTTCGGAGTTCGTACATACGACATTGTTTTGCCAATACACGATCCCAGTAGACACAATCAGCCGCACCACCGGCCAGAGTTCCCAGAAGGTAGTCATTGATCTCAACGATCTTTTTCATGCTCTGAGAACCTATTTAGAGGATTCATAACCATAAAAATGAATTTCCCAAATTATTGGTTATTCTGTGTTCATTAGTGTATGCTATATTAAATTTTTCCCCAAAATAAGGTACAGATTTTTTTTTCTACAAAATTGAAAGCATATTTGTAAAAGTTTCAAAAATTTTCTGGACTACTTTGAACAGTAAATGACCTCCAATGTATGCAAGCTCACTCGATTGAATTAGGTAAGACAAAGTTTGAACATACCAATAAATTGGCCACCAGTAGCACGGGAATCAACAGCCAGAACAACCCCACCTTGGTATTGAAAGCCAAGCGTTGTGGTACCATGGTCGAAGTTGATTTTTAATTTTCTACCATTTTCATCGGTGGTGAAACGCGAAAAATTTTCTGCCGGCTAATGGAAAATGAAAATCATGTTTAGAGAGGGAAAAGAAGAGGTTAGATTTCATAAGCGTTCACTTATCGATCATTTTAAGATTAGAATACAAAGAAAATGTGATTGAGGGTCTAAGATAGAAGCTATGATAGAGAACGATGTATTGATTACAAAATTAATGCAATACACGTTTAAAATCTACTTTAGCTTCGCGATGATGATGCAGTTTATGATTCGCTGTCAAAGTTTTGATAATATTCAATGAAATACGTACATTGGCAAACGGTGGCATAGCCAGATCCAGGTTGTTGCTGAAATTCTTGCTGTAGGACTCGATTTCGCCTCGGAAATTGTCATTGTTCCTGGGTAAATTAAAATCCAGGTATGAGTTTAGACCACAAACTTCGGCGAGCGCCATTGTTGATAATTATTTGCCGAATGATGTTCGATATAAGCGATATTTGATGTATGTAGGAAATAACCTGAGTTCACGACCGGCCGCTTGGCAGCACCAACATCATTCGACTTTTTCGGCGCAACTTTTTAAATTTTCCAACAAAGCAGGGAACATGATGTCATCGTTGACTGACGATATGTCATCTAAGTCTAAGATCTAGTCTTCAGTCGAAGATTGTGAGAAATCACAGCTGTATTTGAAAGAGAGCGAATTCTGGAAATGAGAATTAGTTAAATCAGAGACTAGGTAGTACTATTGCGAACGAAAAGACTAGTGAATGATGTGAGTTGTAAAATTAAATTCAATACAGTATAAAATATGACTTTGAATATTGCTTTTATTTTGACGTAAACAGCTGGAGTTTGTAACAAGCTATTTATTACAGTGTAGATATTTTGGTTAGAAAAATTATTCTGATTGTCAATGTTAATATACGTATAGATATGCAGATATGGTTGAGTAGACGTACTGATGATTTCCTAATCAACGGTTAGCAGGCTAACATGAAACTTGAAATTTCTGAAATCGTTTGGGGGCATTTTGGATTTTACAGTATACACGTATTTCATATACGTTTTGGTAAACAGATAAGGTCGGACTGGGAAGTTTCGATTAGAAATAGACACAGCTACTTAATTTCAAACTGTTTTGTCAAAAATAATTGATCATAATCGATATTAAAATGAATCCATAAGTATAAGCCTATAAATTTGATCACGTCATTTTATTCATAGGCTATATTTAACAATAATCGTAAGTTTTATTCTTTTGCTAATCAATATGATGTAGTCCGATTATTTCCACTGATTGTAAGTCGAGGTTTAACTTCCACGCGTCGTATCACCCTTTGGGACCACCCAGACACCGTAAAAGTGACGTTCCTATAGGTGTAGAAGTATAATTGAAACTTATAACGTGTGTACAAAAATATAGATTAAACCTATATGCAGTATAATATACATATGTATAGCATAAGTGTAGATATGATTTACATTATAAATACTTAGGACGTAGATTTGTTTTGGTTTTCTTTTCGTTTTTCAAGATTAGATAGAATTATCAAATATATGTATAATAATTACGCGCGCCACGTATGCCATATAATATTGTAGATTGACATAACAGATGTAGGTATATCATTAGTATCGAATATACGACTTACATATAATATCAAATATATTTATGTACTTATGTATAATATCGAACTGCATTATACATCTGAAAAAGAGGCAATCGATCATGCATCGTCCAAGTCCGTCACGGTATGGGCAGTGAAGACTTAAAGCACCTTCCACCAACCATTGATAGATAGATAGTATAACCGGTAATAAGTATACAAGACACACGTATCTATTTATATCTATCCTATGTACGTATGAATAAACATCTCTCTACGAAGTACAATACAGGGGCACAAAACACATATTGTTACAGTTAATAATCTATAATAATTAATCCGTATTATATACCTATGGTGTAATACTTATGCACCGCAGTTATTAGGTATATACTATACGAATTTGATTTTACCTCATCATATTGCCTGTATTACATTATCAGGCTTTAAATGTATTCTGTATATACCATGTATTAGGCATACCTTGCGGTACGTTATATCGAACGACACGTGAAATTTGATCATCCCAACATGGAAAATATGCCGAAGCAGAGGGATTTTCAGTAGTAGGGAGAGACGGAGAGACAGAGGAATACAGTATGAATATTACATGTATATTATATGCACATATAAGTATAAGAGATTATTCCTATAGGAAAACTCTATTGTTTGTTCCGCTGGAGGTAGACATACATGAATACGTAGAACGTATGTCGATAGGTGATATGAACGATTATTCATCTATAAAACCCTGTAGCATTGATAAGTGCACGTCACACAATCAGTGCCATATACTGTATGTAAATAGCCACAGGTGTAGCTCATATAATAACAAAGTAATCTCTTCCTTATTTCCGTTCTAGATATATGCCAGATATGATATATAATTAAATTTTCTGATAAGTCACTGAATAATTGTTAAGTTGTATAATTATTCGATTTTCATAATTAAGGATATTATAGATCGTCAGAATTCATCGTATATTCGTCGTATAATATAAAATTTGAGTAAAATGTGCGGATTTGGATTCTGATATATAGATATATAGATATAGATCTTCATCCGATTGTGACCAATACGATATAATTATGTAGGTATATAATAATTTAGGCCGTGTCTACTCGTCGGCATTGTTTCGACAACAATGATCGGGTGCTATATATGTGACAACATGTATGTAGATATATGCTTGATATATTATATCATTTAAATATATATGTCATATGTATAGGTATAATTATAGATGGGATATTTTTTTTATTACTAATATGCAAAATTTTATCGTCTGCATGCCTAATAGATAGTGAAAATTCAAATTGTACAATAGAAGGAAAAAGAAATAGAGAAATTATATATTAACTTAGGAGGAATGTCAAAAGTCAGATGTGAAAACCTACGTCTCATTATACTTTTATACATGTAAAGTATCTTCAGATATAGTATATAAACTTGGTGTCTTAAAAATAAATTACTGTCCTATCATAACCTTTCATTTTTTTAATGAAAAGAAATACTGCAGTTTGTTCTGAACATAATTTTCCTTGATTCTATATTTAGTCGGATCATCGACTCTCTGTACGACCTCTTTGGAGAAATCTTATTTTATACACTTTTTTGTTTTTCGTCCTAAATTGTATGTACGAAATGTGTGAATGATCGACTTGCCTACTATAATAATTGAATTTCTTTTTTCTCTCCTCTTTTTTTTATAATCTTACATAGTCAAATCCCTACATTGCCTTATAATAACGCTGGTATTAGCATTCTAAAAGAAATTAAGGAGCGAATTTTCGCCGTCACATTCACTCTGATTTGAAGATGCACTCATGTACGGTTAAATCATATTCAGGTTTAGAAGAGGTCCATAAATTGTATAATCTACATTTATACTAATTTTACTTATATTCTAAATTGTACGTGCAGTGTATGTGATTAGGAGAAGGCGTGCAAAAGTTTTAAAGACTCTCTACAGACTTTATACCTCTAGTTTGACCGGAATGCAGTTGCAAGTTGAAATCCCGATCTGTAAAGTGTAAGTACAGGAACAAAAAATTTTGAAGATTAATTAACATAATGATACATCGAACGTCAACATCTAACTATGCGGACGTGCGGAGGTAGAGATATCAGAGGACCTGACTGGTCTTCCTCTCATCGGATCTTTTAATGGTTTTTGTCTCAGCACTTCATTTTGTTACCTTTAGTTTTTCTCTGCCACGTCCACTTTTTTTTAGATCTTTTTACATCGAAGCTAGAATTGACGATTCAGCGGACGAAGAAAGGCGATCATTCTATATGATTTAACATTCATGTCCACGAATAGAATATAATAATTCATCTCGAAGATTTGTGTTTGTTATAGGCGATCGACCCACTCTGTGCATATTTCGATATAATCTATACGTATTTGTTACGATGAATATCAGTGGCTATATTTTCATAGCTTAATTTTGCAAATAAATATTCTACGAACTATAAGATTCGTGAGTCACGAGACCTGTACATCGATATAATAATACGTTTCGAGGGAAGGCAGTATTGTGATCTTTAAATCGACGACAATTTTTACACCATTTACACAATTCACGTATTTAAATGTTCATAGATATATAGAAGACAACTGAAAGAAGGTTTCATTAAAAATTTTTGATCCAAAAAACACCTTTAGAGATCGCGAAAAAATAAATATGGTGTATGAGGTTGCGGGATCAGAAGAAAGTGAGCTATAAATGAAGTAATAACAAAAGTTAACGAGCAAAGAAGCGAAAATATCGCCAAGTGGCTCACGGTTGCCGGTAGACTTTGTTTAAGTATCCATGTATACCTTTAATTTTGCTTACTTACTTTACTGCAGCCGTTACTTATCAGAGTTTATTTTATTTTAGTTATTGCCAAAGTTAAGTACATTACCAGGGAAACTTTCAGCCCTTCTTAAGATATCGGCGACCGAAAGCAAAGGTCGAACGGCGAAGGTTCACTGAGCTACAGCTGTACCTTCTAAACAGGCGTATCTTGTGCAAGATTTTTTTAAGGTCTTCTGCAGGATCAGCCCGAGGCAAAAGTTTGAATACGAAATCAGGGGTAGAAACTCTCGGGGAAACGAAATACGTGTGCCCACGAGCGAAATTCGATGCAGAGGGGGAAAAAAAAAGAAACTATCAGGTGGAGAAGAAAACATTATAGTATATACATGCATAAAATAAAAAAATTAACAAACTCGAGAAGAAAAGATGGCCGCAATTCTTCGCGTGATCCTCCGAGAGATTTAATCCTATTACACGACGGGATGATGGATGCCAAGGGTACAGAGCTGTAGGACTCGGAGCGTGTTTCCCGAAAGCATCCTGTGTAATTACAACGTTTAAGTTAATGTTCGGGGATCAGAACTTTGAGAAATTATAATTGATAGAAAAAAAAATAAATGTCTTCTGTTTCCTTTTTTTTCTCAGGAGCTATGCTTCAGGGTTCGAACTGATATATGGCTGTTCATAAGACGTGTAGATTTTCGCAGCTTTTGCTTTTCGTGTCGTTTATACACATTTTGCTCAGAATTTCACGGGCTAGGTTTAGGCTAAGGGCTGTTTTACTCGCGTGTAATTTGGCGAGCATTTTTCCTTTGCTACCCTGACGGCGAAGCTTCTTGTCACGTGATTCGCGGAGTCGAATTTGCTTGAGGACTCCCACGAGAAGTTCGTCGACGTTGTGCTGAATACCACTTGACGTTTCTATGAATTTACACTCCCTCGATGTCGCCAGCTGTTTTCCCTCTGCAAATCGTATGAAATACATGCCTGCATTCATAGATATTTCAGTTTCCAAAATACTATAATTAATGTTGTAATAACGTATCAGAGAAAAAATTTCAGAAGTCAAATGCAAGCGGGTCTGTAGGAAAAAAAGGGATAATTAAAACGGAAGAGAACGTAATAAAAAAAAAAGGACATAAAGATAGGAATGAGCTTGCCATTATTTTTCAAGCAGTCGTCGCGTCCTTTGTGGTGGCATTGTTCGGAAGCTGCAAGAATGGGGCGAAAGAAATACGAGGCTCACCGTTAGCTGTGATTGTGCGACTTCTGGCGAGGTCAGCCTTGTTTCCAACGACTATTACGGAGTGTTCCTGAGTGAAGTGTTCACGCCAGAGATAATTCAGGATTTCTTCGGCTACCTGGAAGCTGGCGCGGGAGACGATCGAGTAGATCACCACACAGGCGTGGGGCTCGTACGTCGACAGAGAATTCTCCACCTGTGTAGATGTTTCAATGCGTGAACGCAAAATAATTTATCTGCAGTCAGATAGCTTTTCGATGATTATCGATGCGTTGATCCATTCATTCATTTATGTATATGTTATTCTGCGTGTACATGGTACGTTTTATGCAACGCACGAGTTACGGAGAATGTGCTCGCGCAATAATTGGAGCAATTACAATTAATTGCGAACCGCATGTATGTTTTATTCGGTCTGTAGAATGCATGACAATTTATATAAAGCTTCGCCACTATAACCCATTGCGAAGGGGAAAATCGTTTTTATGCGAAATCAACGGCCCTTCACAAATTTTAGGCTTGACGTTATTCGAGCCATAAAATACCCCCTGATTTGACTACGCGGGTCATCGGATTCTTTGTGATATCGGATTCAATACAAATAAATCCATTTGAATAGCAGAGCGGATCATAGTTATTGTACCCGCGACTAGCTCAGAATACGGTATTTGGGCGCGTTATATACAGGATGAATTGTTTGCAAAATAATTGCAAAATTGAAACGATTTTGAATTGAAAAAAGCTTTTCCTGCTGCAGATGACAATCCAATGCTGAATCTAATGTTTATTATTTCTGTCAATAACGCCACTTATTTGTACAGGTATAGGTATGTTGTTTGACTAAAAATAGTTTCAATTCTCGCTCTGGAGAGCGAAAAAATTGGGATATTTGGATGAGTGCACAACCGTGATTCGTTATCACCCTTTTTCGCTGCAGGTTCTACATTGTTCTTCATTCATCCGAACTTTACGAACGATCATTTTTTTTTTGTCCAGCTTTGAAAAAGCAGTGTGAAGAAAAGTGCATTCGGACGATCGATTGTCCGCAGTGATTAGCGGGTATCGTGTTCAAAAGAATTTTTACACGAAGAGTATTTCGGGGAACTTTAGTTCCACTGCGACTGCATGAGGAAATGATATTGATTCCGTGAAGCAGCAGCAGGAAGAGCTGGAGAAGCTGAGGAGCCTGCTGAGCCGTTGTGCGCCAAACTTCGACGAGTTCGATGAAATTCCCGCGAGTACCAGACAAGCAGCCTCTCTCAGCGTGTGATCGATTAATTCTACGTGACGAATTAAGGAACAAAGGAATGAGTTTGCTCTCGATGTTCCACAACGTCGCTTTTCCCGCCACCGCATGGCAGTGAGTTTTATTCAAGTGCGGTGAGTCTGGAGCTTGCCGTTCCAAAGAGATCTCGTCTTTTTCGATTGTCACTTTCAACTGCGCAAATTTCGCGTTCACTTTACCGCCACTCGGAATTCCTATAATTTAAACGAAACTCATTCTGTTTCGTATAATACTCCGCGTATCTGGGCATGTATAATTCAATGCAGCGAACTGATTTTCTTTATTATTTGTTTTTTAAACATGCTACTTCGAAATTCTAACTGTCCTCCTAGTCAATCCCGCGTCCACTGCATACCGATCTCTGCAGACTGACGATGAGGACAAATCCCCGACAGTAGCCCCGCTTTGATTGATCAAATTTTTTGCACCCTTGCGAATCCGTGTCAAGGTGAAACGAACGCCGTCCGAGCTGCAATATACTTTTTTTCCGTTAACAGAATTTTTAGCTTGCACGTAGTTCAGATTCGACGTTCCTCGCCCGCGCACAGTTTTTGTGAATTTATATCACTGATTGCTGATATTCAACTATTCGCAGACAGCTCGACTAAAATTTGATAAAGTTTTTCGCGCTCTCCGTGTGACTCCCTAGCGGACATTCGCGCCGCGAAATCCGAGACTGTAATACATTCTATAGGTATATTCAGACCGGTTCAAAATGACGCTTGAATGAATTTTCGATTTTTAGGGTCACAAAAATTTTAGAAGGTGTTGTTTGGAAAATTGCCTCGTTCTAGAGGTTTTGAAAAACAATATGAACACTGCACCGAAGGAATTCGCCAGGCATAATCATGCATTTTGAAATAATCGAAAATAGTGTGTTCCGAAAATTTGAATTTTTTTCGAGACATTTTCGAGTGCTGAAAGATGAAATTTCAAGTACTTTTTTAACGGGTCTATGGTATATCTGTATCAGGCGTGCTGCAGATGTGAATAACTGATTTTTAGAATCTCACCCTGTTTTAAATTCTCAATTCTTATCGGATGTTAGTATCGAGGTTTCCGCATACATTCCGCCAGTATACATTTATCTGGGATACTGGCAGCCCAATTTAACAAGACATACTTTCAACCCAAAAACTCTATTTGCATCCAAAAGCGTGGGCGGGGATATGCGTAGCAGCTTGTGCCTTCGGCTAAACAAATTCTAGGACAACGCGCCACGCTAACACCGATACCCTATGCCCGCCGCAACCCAAATAATTTCGGCCCAGTTATACACACATATATTTTAACAATAGCTTTTGAAAGAAACAAAAAAAAAAAAGAAACAGAAATCATCTAGCCCTGCGCGTGAACGTTATTTCGAAGTTAGAAGTGCGGTGTTAGGTATTATGAGTCCTGCAGCGTACGTATAATACTGTAGAATTGAAAATTATAGACTATAATCTCGGTTTTCGCACGTCTCGAAAGTTTTCAACCTATCTCCGAGGTGCAGACTCTACACGTGTCTATTTTTGCTCTCGTTCATTTCGTTGAAGCTTTGATCGTATTACCAAGACTAAGTGCAACCCGACCGCGACCCCTCAACTACACCTACACAGTGGGATGGTATAATACTTGCTATACCCTTTCTCGCTGTATAACGAAGCTCGCTCTGCTCTGATTCCCGTAATCTTGAGAAATTGATGCGATATCTGTACTTTTCAAAGATCAACGAAGAATAAGTATAATAAAACCCCAATACTGCCAGTGGTAAAAGTGCTCATCCGATCAGACGTCCGACTGAATCGACACTTTCACTTCGCTGTTCGATGGGGGCATATCTATGGTAGGGGTTACTGCATATAGAAGCTCTCTAAACGCCTAGCTGAGAGCTTTATGAATTTTCGATGCTTCTTAATGCTCCGTACTTGGGGAATGAAAAATCTAGTACCATGGTGTGTTCAAAGGGGGCCGATGTGACTCCGCCCTTTCAGCACTTTCGGATAAAGCTGCGCTGTACATTTATTATAATCGTTATAATTTAGAATACATGACCGCAGTTAATTCCGCACGAAGAAACCGGCGATATATCGCTGATTGTTGAGTTTGATGGATTCGAATTTAACCGTATGACGGCTCGAGTCGTCGATTCGTCTAAACACTTTATTTTATCGCAGTTAGTTATAGTCGCAAAATTACGAAGGCGCTTAAATTTCTGGACCATAAAACCGTAGAATGACATCGATAAATGAACGGTTCAACGATATTTCCTCGCATTATGTATTATTGGTAGGTACTCAAAGCGTGATGTACCGAGATACAGGCAATATCGAGTTACTTGAATACAAGCAATATGGAGATATGGTATGAGATCCGTGTCTATAATTCACGCGCTGTACGGTATATAATATTATGAGGTGTAACCATATCGATAACTCACGCTCATCTCCACGTTCGGGTGATCGATGAATATCATTTCAGATTCCTCTCCGTCGAGTAAAATGGATACCGTCTTTTCACCGAATTCGTCATCTGGAAGAAATTCAAGAGTTTCATAGATTTTTATGTTAAAAAGGGTGCGGGATGTGCTTCAATACGTGACAATTTTCTAGAGGTGCAAAGAAATAGTAAAGAAAATGGAGTAAAAATTCAACCAGGTAACATAAAACGTGTGCGAAAAGCACGCTAATTTTTATTCAAAAACTTTGTTTGATACGAAAAATTGTAAGCCTCGCTATATCATTAGCTCTGTGTGTATAACGGACGATTTATAGGAGTGTCACCTTTTAGAAACAACGTGCAACAAGTGTCAAATGTGTAAAGCGACGGCCTTAAAACCCGAGAGAACACGCAACCATACGTACCATATATAATGGTATAATTATACCAGATCGGATAAAGTAATTCGTACCCAGTTATACGTACGATAATTATAGTAAATTAGCTGATTTTTAGCCAAATTCACAGTGACCGTAGCAGCTGCATCGAGCTTCCATAAATTTTCTCAAGTGAATGCGTAATGAGCAATAAATAAGATTTACGAAATAGCTGAATTATAGGGCGATCTAAAAAAAAACTTCCTATTTCTTTTTCTACCTAGTTATCGCATCCTTTTTTTTTACCGAAGAATAATCTTTCGCTGAACCATAGATTATATTGAATTTCCTATTTCCAATATTTGAATAACGTCTGTGATGTTTCATTCGATTTATCCATATGATGTTCTCTGATTTTTTAATTTTCTACTTCAGTTATTACTCTTTGCCTCGTGATACGTGAAATAAAATGAAATGAAAATGAGTATAATATCCAGAGCAAAACCCGAGGGGTGAGTCTCGATCGGAAAATAATTCGCCCGTGCAGTGTCAGTGCGGGTAATCCACAGCATGCGATAATGGGGATTTCGTGTTAACCTTTGTAAAGGTCAGCGGGGGTTGTAGCTACTCTCCACCGTCGTTCGTTGGAGTATGGCAAATGTTAACGGTCGTAAATAGTGCGATATAATATTTTTTCACCCTTTTTCAGGTATTCATTGAGTTGTTTTTTTTCTTTTTATTTTCGGTTCATGTTTTAGCTGGGCTATAAAAAGTGACCTCGAAATGTTGTTTTTATTTTTGTTTCTTTTCAAACTTGAATTTTTCAGTTTATAAAAATGCACGATATAATATCAGCGAAATCGTAAAAATTACCGACTATGATTAAAAATTAAATTATACGGAAATTATTCTCTTTGGTATAACGATTGTTTTTGTCAATGTAATAAAGGAGTTGAACAGAGAATACTGTTTATTGTAGTTTAGCAATAACTTGCGAATACTGCGATGGCACATCGTTCGCTCTGCGCAGGGTTGAAACTGTTAAATTAATAGAGCAATTAGAGAAATTGAAGCAATTAGATACGTCAGGCTAAAGTCGTACCTGCGTATATTATACCCGTAAGTAAACCTGTACACCGTGTAATACATAAACTATACATACATAGGTTGTATACATACAAATAATTACACCTATAGGGCTATTCATTTATGTATAAGAATTGTAGCTATACGTATACCTATGTGCAGTGTATTTGTATAATACATAAAGCGGCACGCAGGCGCAAATTTTGGGCTCCATGTCCATGAATATTAGAAAATCGTATCTAGCTGTGTCGCATGCATCCAATAGGTGAGCGCGCTGTGCATGTATAACGAGTATGTGGATACAGGTAACGAGCCTGATTCACGTAACGCGATAACGCAATTTATCACCGCAGCTCGTTCGCTAATGTGTTGGAGCACCTATGTACGTTATACGTGCGGGGCTTTGATCATCCTACCTTCATCGAAAATCTCATCACGCCGGTACACGGGCGGAGATTTTTCAATTAACTTTTATCACCGTCATCGTCATCGTCATCGTTATTATGATTATTGGTATTATCGTTAATTGCGTGCGGTCATCCTTACCCAAACTGGCATCGTAAGTGTTCATGTACTCGCTGGTCATGAATTGCGATACAAGTGCGGTTTTTCCGACCCCAGAATCACCGAGAAGTACGACGCGGTATTTCGGGACATCTTCAACTTCGCTATCCGAGCTTTCGGCAGCTCCACCTTGAGCGCTGCAACAGGAGCCGTCGAAGGGCGATCTGTCCCCGGAGATGGAGACGTTGCTGTTCCTGCGGGATACAGAGAGAGAGGAAGGAGAATGTTAAGTTTCGATTTTCACCGCTTGGCATTTTATCGTCGATGTATAATAAACAATCGCAGGAAATCGAATCCCGAGCTTTATTTTCTTTAGGGTATACTACCCAGAAGAGACAATTTCCTAGGCTTATCCAGGCCTCGGGGATCATTTGCACGTTGAGTAAAAATTGAAAAAAAAAACAAAAACAATTCAAACAAGATGAAAAACCATCGTACATTTTAAGTTCATCTCGAGTAAAATCAATCACGGCGATATATACGTGCGTGCGTATCGCTACCTGACTAATTCGCGATAAATCAGGGGCTCGAAAACCAAAAAGGCGTGTTAATCGAAAAAATTCAGTTTTGGCAACATCCCATTTTTGCGCGTCAAGTCCTTCTCTGGTTCTTATATCCTTTGACATTGTGATCTATTTGAAAAAAAAAGATTGAATGAATTTTAATCGTCAATATATATTCTGCAGATGTGATACGGTTCGTGATTTTCTGACACCTTCCTTACACACCACGTGATAATCATCCTCATTTTTTAGATGTAGGGGAGATCGCGCCTTGTAGTTTGACGCAGGTGACACCTCGCATGTAATCCACTTTCGCTTTCTGCACGTGTTAAAGACCCGTAACCTACACGTGTAACACGACGATATGACACTCCGTGAGCAAAAAAAGGGTGCTCGCGCGTTTTCGCCCCTCGTGATCAAAATGGGCAGCCCAAGGGTTCGATTGCTCGACGTAAATATCGTCGTTCTCTCTTCCGGTCGGTCTTCCGGCTCCCGAGGGGCTGGATTATTATTTTCCACCCGATTCCACGCGCCTCGCTCATCGTCTGATGTGCACCAGCTATCGCAGCTCTCGTTCACTTTTTCCGCGCAATTGAATTGCGATTTCACTTCGGAGAATATAAATATGAAAACGATGTGTATGTATATCTGTAGTATATTTAGTCACTTTGATATTCCTGTATAACATCAAACTTTGATAAATTCGACGATGAAACGAGGTTCAATTCATTGATTTCGACACGATTTCAAACAACGGATGCTCTTTAAATAAACTCGAAATTCTATCACAGTCGCGATTTCAATTACGAGAATTTTCTCGGAGCTCGACGGAGCGACTCGATGCTATTTTGTTTTATTGTATCAGATTCTTTTCGAGGGAATACTTTTTCAGATTTTCCGCGGAACGTTTCATTGTATCCAGCGAAAGCTCTCGAGACGATTTGAACATTTTTCTACTTATATTTTTCCGATCGGATTACAACGCATCGATGTTGGGAGAGTAGAAATACTGAGTATCAAGATACTTGAACTCGACTCATGAGAGTAAATTGGCGATACAACTAGGAAGTTGAACTTCGGCGACAAAGGTGCGTCCTCTAAAGTTCACAGTAGCTGGCTTGTGGCAGAGTTAACAGCTCCTCCATAACTCCCAAGTTCAAAGAGGGCGAAACCAGGGCTTGGTACGAAATGGACTGAAAACCGGCCCGCTCGCTTCTGTGTAACGTCAAACTTTGACGTTTGAACTAAAGTTGAGCGACGCAAACTACATCGACGCCGGAGACAACGCATCGGTCGTCAACAGGCTTAATTTAATTATAACATCGTCGCTCGAGCAACAAATATTGCGTTATTATACCTACTTATTACACGTGTCATCTGAAATGCCATATCTATTTTTCACGTACAGAATATTTTTTTTCTCCGAGCAAAGATGTATACGTAAGATACATGCGATTACGGAACCTTTCGATCATTTGCGGACACATGCATGTGCGTGAAAAAAGGGTGTGTCAATGACGATGACATTTTGAAAAATAAAAAGGAGAGGTAAAGTTCTGAATGTTATTCATTGTTGTGGAGCCGAGACTTATTCGCGCGACCCCGAGGCTACGTACAAGTGTACGTATTATGTGAGGTTTATATGGAATAGATTCTATAAGGTAAACTGGGTTCAAGGTGCGATGGTTTAGGGGTTTAAAAGCTCAAAGATTTAAAGGTTTAAAGGTTTAAAGGTCTTAAGGGCTCAAAAGCTCACAGAGTACGTCCGGCCGGCGCGTCAGTGAAATTTTACTTTCTCATCAAATAATATCCGCAGAGTTCCAATTCTAATTTGCACTTGTTCGTACAGCGACGAAGAAATCCGCGCGATCGGGGCATGGCGGACTTGAATCAACCGTCGAAACGGCAAAATTATATATCAACCCATCACCGACTGATTATTAATTTAAAGCTCATCCTACGCAATTAGGCAAATTATAAATTTCGAGCGAATGCCGCACATTAGTAGAGAAATATAGATACACAGACATATTTACGTACGTAAGAGTTTCCGGTAATATAATATTCACGGAGTGTACATTATACAGGTACACACAATATCAACTTTCCGTAAGAAAAACTATATGATATGCACAGCACACGATCCTTCGCCTAATTCCTTGCGGATTCAGGGATCCCCGCAATTGTCAGTCTTGATAGAAAAGGGTCTGAAAGCGAGGTTATTTCCGGTCTGTAATCCTCATTCGCTTCATCTCTCATGAATTTCCGAAGTGCACGTTTGCGGTATTATCGGATGGAGAGAGAGAAAGGATAAAAAGAACAGGTGAGGATGTGCAATAATTTTCAGGATCTTGTGGAAGGACACGGTAAAAACTGTAAGAAGAAAAGTACATCTTATAATAAAATATTTTTTTTTTCCACAGAGTCAAGCGTACAATAGTACGGGAAAGTAAATACCAGCGATAAATACCGCCCTAAAATTGAAGCAAACTGAGAGCCATAAAGATAATTAACTCCTTCGAGGTAAACTCGTCGTCATCCCCGTCGTCGTCACGCTCTATACTCGTTTTAATGGGGGTTGAGTTTGCGAAGTGAGTCGTGGGCCCGGGGGCACATCGTTCAGCGATTTTTTTTATTTTTTTTTATTGTTATTACTCGACGCTTTACGCCCCCTAAAGGCCCATCCTGAAAGCCCCGTTTTATGGAACTTTGCCCCCGTAACACGTACGTATAGACATACTCATACGCACAGTTTCACATCTAGTTATAGACACATTTGCGTACACATCTAAATCTCTCCGCAGCGCGGTTCTCAAGATCCTCAACTTCCTAAGCCTAGCGCCCTATGCGGAGGGCAAAATCCCTCCGGGGATGGGAAAAGGGAGGGCAAACCTGCAGATAACTGCAACCCAAGGAACCTGAAACCAACTCCCTAGGGACTCGCCATGAACAGCCTAGCAAAAGTTTCCCACTGCAAAGCCGGTGTTCTCTAACAACGACCTATTAATTAACGACCAAGAGGAAACGCTGGAGACTGTTGCGATTTAGTGCGGGAGATAAGACGAGTTTCAACTGTGATCATTTGATACGCGTATTAAAAAAAAAACACACAAAAAAAAGAACAAAGCTTTAAATCATCCGTTCATAGAGTTGGGCAATTGTGAATTTTTCCACAGATAACGAGCGTGAAGGGCCGGTGAGAAAATTCATTGAATCTTCGGATTGGTTTTTAATCGTGATTTGGCAAGAAATAATTAGGCGTAATCTACTTTTCGTATCCATATAAAATATAATACAGAGGCCGATATAATATACTCTCTGACTAGAAGAGCACAGAGAGAACAGAAAATTTACGAGTGTTTTACGAGTCGGTATCTGGAGACGATCCAACTATTTAAATATAAACCGGATAATACAAAGAGAATAGCTAGCGGAGACCGTGAAAGCTGCTGCCGCACGCGTCTGCTCGCCCTGAAATACCAGACAAGAGATTTTCCCAGACATTTTCCACCCGCGATATGCACCGTGTAAATTTGCATCACGTAGGTATGGACGCGTGACTCCGACCTAAGGGATATTTACCGTATTTTTGTTTTCATCAAGTTTGAACCCTCAAAATCGCTATGAGCGTATTCGTGTGAGGGGGGAAAAAAAAACAACGAGAAATATTAAAACTTATTGAAAATAATAAGGCGAGGGGTTCAGGATGGGGATCAAAATATTGATGTTATATTTCGAAGCGGTTGATTTTCTCAATTTATGTTATATTTTGACGGGATTACAAGCGTGGGATACGATCCCTAACGTCACAACAAAAAGTATGAGAATTTATCGAGCTTTGCGGTAGAGAGAGAGAATATTCAAAGTTTCCAGAAAATTAAACGGTGCAAATCCGGCGCTGCTGGTACTTTGACCAATGACAAATATTGGAACAAGGTTGAACCGCGAGTTTGACCACAGCTCACAACTTGAGCTGAAGAGCGGTGCAACCGCAGATTTTTCGGCTAAATACCGGAACTTGAGAAACTCCCGCTCACTCAGTTCTGCCACGAATGCTTCTAAATGGGCTTACAGAAAATGTTTTTCAAATTTACTTTCCCACCGCTTACGACATCGTTTTTTTTTCCTTTTCTTTTCCACTTCAACACGGGTGTAGGTTATCTTTGAGGTTCGAAAAAGGGAAAACGGTAAAATGCCTGTGTCATCGTATATGATTGTCACATGAATTTATGTTCGCACAGCTGTGCGGTACAGTTTGATAATAAAAGTGTACGTGTCACAGGTGTGGAATTATCGAGTAAATACATTAAGAAACGGCGTCGGAGTCCCTCCGCCCTAACAAACGATAAATTTTCCCATCTCCCTACGGGCATCGTGCGATGCATCAATGCACGGTATCGAAAACGACGCGACGTTGGAATATTTCTCGGCAGAAATGTTTAGTTTACCACTGAATATCGGGAAATAAAACATGGGCGGAATTTTTTTCCCAGTTATAAGCCCGGGGCCAAATATGAATAAGGTGGACGTTTCATGGGAAAACTTTCCAACGGCAAGGCTCGAAATTATTTCCATATCCTGACTAGATATAGAAAAGAGAAGAAAACACTGTAGAAGAAAAAAGAAATAACAATTTTTTTGAATATTTTCTTCAACATGATGCCACTAGATATACCATGACTCCCTAATGACTGACGAATGAGAACGAGCCAAAAAGTTGCGACAAATAAATTTAGATTGGTAAAATAAACTTTTCAAGTAGTTCCGTATAGTAGTAAATGTTCGGTCATGGTCAGACGACGAAGATCTTGAGTAGTGGCGCGCGTGCTTCTATGGAAGAAGAAAATAACTTTTCCACCTGTCGTCGAATTTACCGGGAGAAACGGAAAAGAGAAAAAAAATAAAGTTATCGGACTGCATTATATTTGCACAGTTCCTGTGGGAGCAGACATATAGCGGGATGTGTACTTGCGGTAGATGCAGCAAGAATGTATCGATTTTATTTTTGTTCGGGAAGTTTTTTTTTCTGTTTTTTTTTTTTTTCTCTGATAAATCGTGACCAACCGACTAGAAAAGGAAAATTCGTAAAAAGTGGACAGAAATATTTCGCCATCGGTATAGGTAATTCAATGGTACAAAGTCTATCGATCTAGTTCTCGAGTGTATATGAGTTTAAAAGTGCGGCGCGAGTCGAGGGTTGAAGTGCTCTGTAAGCTGCAAGGTCCGTCGTCAATTTATACCCTCGAATTTCCAAGCGTGCAGAACTCCGTCGAGTGGGTCATATAATACCACATTTCAGTACACGGAATGAATCGAGCGTTCGAATTTGAATGGAGGAAAAAGAGAGAGAAGAAAAAAAATGGCCGCGCGGTCGTTACGCGACGGTAGAAAAAGAGGGGCAAAGAAATTATTTCGCAATTTGTAATATCGAACAAGTTAATTTTCCGATACCGTAACTGGAGGGATCGGAGTTTTTTTTCTAATTCGTTCGTCACGTTCGCGTCACTTCGGAGTACCTGTGCGATGTATGTATGTTCGTGTATTTTTATTAAATCCCGTCATAGCTCTATCGCGATAGTATATTATATATTTCGAGACGCTTTATTCGCTGACTTATTGGCGGTCTTACGTCTCCCCGTCGGAGAGAGACGTAAAATCGGTTTTCCGTTCGAAAGGCATCATCGAGCGTAGGTAGCCAGTAGTCGGAAATCGCAAAGTTCTTGGAAAATGGTGCGTCAGCACTCGCGTTATTTGTGATTGTAAGCAAAACTATGTTGTTGGCTTTACCGTTTATTATACACCTATGACACTACCGAACGGTTCACTCCAATCGTCATTCCCCACGGTTCGCAAACCACCGCATCTATACCTAACGGCCATCGTCTTAATTCCATTTCATGATTCTCACGCGCACAGTCGTGTCTCTTGTGAGCAACTTTATGGACGACCGCCAAACTTCTGCAATCGTGAAATATCATGAAAAACGATTTAGCGAAACGTTTAAAGGTCTATAACGTTCGACAATGTCGATAATTTTCACCGACTTTTCTACGACTCCTGCGAATTTTCAAGACTGATGCGTTTTTTAGGGGCGGAAGCACGTTTTCCGTCTTTATTTTATCCGCTCTTGCGGCAGGGCGTGTTAGAGTGGATTTTAAAAGTTACCGCATTTTTCTCTGCATTTTCCGTTTGAACAAACACTTGAAATTTTGTAATGTGAAAAAACTTATAATGCTCATACTTGTTTCTTACAATTTTGAAATTCGACGTTGTACAGCCGCGGTACTTGGCGCAGATATTTTTGTTTACTTCGCGCGATGCTCATAAAAAAAAAATACAATCGCTGCAGGCCATCGTATTTCTAGAGACTGCAATCTCATCAAGGTGACTCACTCGATAGAAACATCGCGTCATCCCGTCTCGGTGGATGATAGTTTCTGACATCATCTGCATACAAGTAATCTCCGACTATAGAAAAACATAAATCTAGCGGGTATAGCGTCAACCTGCATGATCTCTGGAAAAGCATAACAGTAGCGTTTCGATCGGAGCTTTGACGATAAAAATAAGGGGGCAAGGGAAGCGCGTTGACTCATCGGTCTTCAATGACCAGGTCGAGTCATACCGAGTGACGATGAGGATCGCCGCGTCAGAACGGAATCCGCGAAAAAGATTCCTCCTGCTTTTGGCGCACGGTCGAAACCGAGCCAACTTTTTTTTATTATTTCCCCCACCAGTTTTAGCTCCGGTTTAGAATAACTCGAAGCCCGATTGTTCTCTGCACTCTACTCCGCAGCATCACTCAGAAGATCAGCTCCAGTCCAGTTCGGAATAGCTCACTCAGTTACTGGTCAGTCAGTCAGCGGTCAATCACGCAGCCGCCCCTCAACTAGAAGCAAGGAATTCCTCTGTATCATCAACAACGTAAAATGGAAATCGCAAAAGGTAAAGAATTTTACGGAATCTTGACCCCCCGTGTGAATATACTTGATTTTTCAATCTACCGTGATTCGAGAGGCAGCCTGGGGGCTGCAAAAAAATCGGCACGGTTTTCAAAGCGTTTAGAATAATGATCCGATAGTCGGTAGAGTTGAATGATAAAAAACGAAAAACTCTGAAATTGTAAATTCTTGTGGTTGAAATTTCGACTGTGCCTCATTCAAGTCCCCAGTGTTAACGCGAAGGCTCAAGACGACCCCTAGTCCAAATTATCCATCACTCTACGAATTAATACACGACACGGAAGGGATTGGCTTTTCCATTGTGCAGGACGTTTTATTTCACTTTTCTAATTTTCTCTCCTTCTGCTGCACGTGGCGCGATCGTGTCTCGGGTCAGGCGTGTTTGGTGTGTGTTATGAAACACACGAGCGTTTCCGTTAATGTGCGATCGCATCACGCAAAGTTTCGTATAGGTGTTTCTATAGCGTTTGCGAGCAGCAACAGCTATTCCTCGGTGGTTCTCCTTTGTGAGCACGTCACTCCCGGTCATTTGTTAGGACTTCGCGGGGGTTTCTTCGACTCTTGCGCTCCCTTCGGCCGCTGCTCTATCACGAGGTACAACAGCCGCTAGCTGGTACACCTAGGCGCGTGTTGAGCTACGGAGGATCGAGCTCCGACCATCAATATCCGCGCACCTCGATGTGCTGTACGCCGACGTTCGAATAACGCCGATAATAATCCTGCACATGGAGGATAGATTAGTCCTCCGTACCGAACCTTGACACACTTGACCCACGGGCGTATTACCGTCGTCGTCGTGCTGAGCGAGGAAAGTGAATTACGAGGCGTATGTTCTGTCCATTGTTGGTACTTAACGCCGCTGTTGCACATTAGGCTTCTAGATGCTCGAAATTATTCAAAGGCTTGCAAGCGTAATAGTCGAGCGGCTGACAGACTCAGGGATATTCATGGGCTATTTAGAGAGTTGAGTATCAGCTGTTGTATACGAGTTTCACTAGAATATTTCGAAACACAAATTCCGTGGACCACTATTCGAAAATTTGAAAAATCATCATCTGGTTTCCGAACCGTGACGATCTTCGAGCTTCTTCACACTTAGCGATATAATCCTTTGTGAAAAAACATCAGATATCCCAACCACTATTCCGTTTTTTCATCCTTTCTTTTTCGGCTCCGTCCTCGCCTTCGTCATTGTCATTATTTCGACGTCGTTGTAAAGGTCTACCGATGATCAATATCCGTTTTTTAAGAACCGCGTGCAGCACCTCGTTAATTTTTCCACAACCCGATCGAATAAGTGTTTGTCCACATCGGATGTTTTTAATTTTCTTTTCCTTTCTCTTCCAGTCGACGACAGCGCGTCCAGCCTGGTCCAGCAATCCTCGAACGTTTCCTCGGCGACGGTTCAGTCACAGTCGGTGAGGACATCGAAGTCGGTCCAAAGCGTGCAGTCCTCTTCGGTGGTGCAGTCCTCCTCCGTTGTAAAATCGGTGACATCTTCCAGCGTGCGTTCCCAGCGATCGGTCGAGGTCGAGGAGTCTATCGAAATTAGCGAGGAGTCCTAGTAGTCCAAGAGAACGCGACGATGCGGCCGCGTGGATTCCCGAAATAAACGCAGCGGCTTCTTCGCTCAGTCCTCAAGGGGAAAAAAAAACTTGTACGTGTTGTCTATTGAAATTCGGAGTTTCTTCGCCTAACTTCGGCTTGTGAGCCGCGACCAGAATGAACGACGACGAGCCGATCTGAGCGGAGCCAACTCCTTCCCTCGTTCCAAGTTATTTTGTTATTGTTTTTTTTTGTTCTTTCTTATTCCGATCCCAGATTCCTTTTTCCTTTCGCTCCATCTTGCTCCGACGTCCCTTCTCCTTCTTCTCATTTTTTAGCAAATAAAAATGATTTTCCACTTCTGGGACACGCTGATGTGTCCTTGTTATTGAATAATTTCTTTACATAATATTTAAGAATATTCGATTGAGTTCGATGAGTCAATAAAATCACTTCAACCATCTCGCTCGCTCTGATTCTTTTTCACGCTCACAGTATTCGCGCAATTTGCTGACGACGAAAATTATCCGTTGGAAAAAATTTAAATAAGGATACGCATACATATTATGCACGTATATGATACCTGAACGTATTAATAACGTGCGATGAATTGCCGTTGGGCTACCCAAAAATGATCAAAGGGCTTATGAGTCGTAGGGATTATATAAGATTCAACGCACAGCGAGACTCGTTTCTCCGAACAAAGTTGAATATAATTAACATTAAAGGGAGGTACAAGTTGGGCATGTGTTCCAATTTGCGCGGAGATTTTCATACGACATTGAACTTTGTGGATACGACTATACGTGTGTATTTATGAAACTTGAGTTACGTATGAAACTTGGCGTTATTTCTAAGATAAATACCTTATCCTTTCCCCCTAATTTGTTCGCGGAACATGAATGCTACTTCGAAAACTCGTGTGCGGAGAAATTAAAGGATAACTCTGTCGACGTCACATACCATACGTTTAATACACGGATAAATAACCCATAATACATCGTGGCCGATACGGATTTTCGTTAAGGTGCAACCGTTGGCTGTAGAAACTGCCGAAGGCAAAGGCGTAAAGATAGAGTGTTTACTACCCGCACGCGTCAAGCTCTGAAGGGCGATACAAAAGTTCAGGGCCCTACAACGTTGTTTGTTGGTAAATTCTATTGGAAAAGCACTCGGAGAGACTGACGTCCCGAACATCTTCGTCCGCTCTTTCAAATGGTCGAAAATCGATCACACTTATATAAACATGTACTCGCTCGGCGCACTAATAATTGACGCGTGAATATATCATTTGATACATCGATACGAAGTTCGCAACACTCGTCGATCACTCGCTAGTATTCCAATTGTTGCAAGTTGTTTTTTTTTTCTTTTTTCTTTTTTTTTTTTTTTTTACCGTTCAAACCGATTGACGTACGCGGGGAATACTTATGGTTATACAGAGGCGTGTATCACATCGTTCTGATTTCACTGTTTTTGTATTTGAATAAAAATGTCTGCCCTGAAAAAATGAATACGGGGTGACGACTGCGTAACATGAAGGACAGCGGCAGCTCGAGGAGAGATCGTGTGCTCAGATATCGCGTGACAAATTATAACGGACATTTTAATGCTTTTTGAATGAGATTTTCATCAGCCAGCTAACGGAGAGATGAGATAATAATGCGACTTATACATTTGTGAGAGCAGCATTTGTTTACTTGCATTTTTGTTGTTCGTTTAATTAAAAAATAACGCGGACTACTTCCTTTTGCTTTTTTTTTCTCCCACGCATATTTTCCTTTTTTTTTCATTTCCGCCACGCGAGATGCCACGTTTCGTTTAATTGTGACAAGAATAATGAACCGTTCTGGTTCAGAACCTGCGGAATACAGTAAAGCTTCAGAAACGTGCACCGCGCTCCAAATCCAGCTGTGTAATTATTTTTCAATTTTTCAAATCGTTGGCTCGTCGGGCTCCCCAGTTTATAATTCCGATGCGAGCTTTTTTTATCCACCTGTGGTACATGTACATGCGAATTTTTATTCCAAAAGAAATGAGGCATAATTAATCTGTGTAGATTCATGATAATCGGTTCTAATTTTTTTTTTTTTTTTTCGTCTAGAAAAAAGACTAATAATTTGATCGATGTGCTCGATACTGAGTGGAACAAGGAGAAACCCCTCGAATGATTATTATTTCGGGGCTAAAACTTGCCCGCAATTCTCGTTCACTGAAGTATCCATTGTCCGAAACCCCTCGGAATATTCATATCGACTAATTGGATGAGGTTATGCATCGACAGACTAACCACCGAATTCCTGTTTCGAGGTATCAATTCCAGAGCTTTGAATTTCACAAGGTGTTGTAACCGAAATTTCATTTCAATCCGACAGGTACACGCGATGAAGAAAAAAAAAAAACAATCGCGGAGTAATTAGTAGGTAGGTAGTTAAATGGAAATTAAAATCAAAGTGGATTTCAATTCGAAAATTCTTGTATCGAGAATAAAATGTTGCGTTTTTTATTTCAACTCTCACTCGCACGAAGTGAATTTCGCACCGAGTAAAATTTTAAAATTTTGAAATACCTTCTTCTAGACAAGAGAAGCTGTTTAGGTATATGTATACGTAGGAAAAGAAAATTGTATACATAAGAAGACTTACTTTCGCTACGACGCTTTTAATCACCCTTTTTTTTTGCTAGTTCTCCTCCGGCTTTTTGTCTCGGAGCTTTTTCTTCTTTACTTGTTTTTTTTTTTTTCTATTTACGATTACGATTACAACCCCGCGCTGCTCGCTATTTTTCTTTTAGTCTTACTTTGTTTTTTCCGTTCCCGTCGCTCCTACAACTGGTAACCCAGACTCGGATTTACAACTTTTCTAACCTGAGCTTAACTCGGTCCACCCCCAACGCCTTGGGAGACCGATTCGCTCTCCGAGATTTAATCAAAAATTTAACATTCAAACCTTATATACGGAGTCGAGGCTCGGGATATTTCATCTCTAAATTAACTAATTAAAATAGATCTTTTAGTTTTTCTAGCGCTTCATTTTCAGACGAGCTTGAAGGGCTTTAAGGGCACGATGTACGGTACGACGAAAGAAGAAGCACCGCCTGTTTGAACTTTATCGTACAAAACGCTGATCTTTGTGCTGAGGATACGCACAGATGATGCGTATAAATGATCGGGCGGAATGGGAGTCGGGGGGTTTGTTACGTAGACAGACGAAAAGGGCGAAGGGCAGAGAGCAAAAAAGAAGGGGGTCATCCCAGGTGCTCCATTCTCAAGAGACGGTATTCAATAAATGTTTGATGAAAGTATCCATGTAGATATAATGTAAGCGATACGCGTGGCACATCACACGCACACGTACTGAGGTAGAGACATACATATGTAATAATAATAAATAAATTTCACGCACGAGTGGAGATATCAAAAGATCGCAAGAGACACGATTCAATTTCCAAGTATGTATAGCATTATATGAGGTACTTGAAAATTAATTTGTTTTGAAAAAAAATATTAGGTAGTTTGTACTTTCGCGTTCCATGCCGGTCTACATTTTAACCGGAAGTTACTACGAGTCTCGGTATAGAACGTGACGGAAGAAGTCGAAGAGAAAAAAAAATATGGAGGAAGAAGCAAATGAAAAATAACCGCAGGAAGGTGGATTAGACGTGTTTGTATACGTTGGTAGATATAACGCTTATGGGGGAAGTTTGAGAAATGCGTTTTGGCCCCTGGCAGCTCACCAGCTGCGCCCACGATATTCAAGAAATTAAGATCATGTCCAGATTAGATTTTATATTCCGATCTTACCGCACGCACTTTATACGCACGTAGATCACGAAGTTTCTTTTTCACCCTGCATAGTGAGTGGCCTAATGGTGTAGCAATTCGTTGAATGGTTTTTGCTTCATTACATTTTAAAAAACTTGCACTCCCTAAGGTAGTTAACTCTTTTATTCTTCATCTTCTTCTTCCACTACTTGGGGCTATAGCATTTTCGTACCGGTGAATTCTACGTCTACACCTTGCGATCCGCAACGAGGTATGAAATCAGCTTTAATTTTTACTTTTCAAATAATACCTCGTTGCAAAAAGACAGAAAGAGAGAGAAACAAAATCCTTCAGTATTAACAGAAAAATTGATATACCGTAATGTTTCCGTGCAGGGCTGACTGTCCGACACATTCCACGCGATTATCTCTGCAGAGAATCTCAGTTTTCCTGGACTTCCTCGAAAATCCTATGCACTAAATTCTCTCGTAAATTCTTTACCAGGAAAAAGCGAAAATAAAAGCTGGGCGTACCCAGAATTTCGATTTATTTATTTTAACGGTAAAAATCCCGATACATATACCTGACAGATTTTTTCGACTGAAGCACAGCGCAGTAGAAAAAGTAGAAATAAAAACTGCAAATATCATTTTTAATAATCATAACGAAATTCGCGGACCTGGTCATATTCATACGCTCTCCTCCGCGTCTATCGCGCTGTCGTCGCTAAAAAAAATCGGGAAAAAATGATAAGGAAAAAAGTTTGGCAAAAACTGGTCTCGCAGAATGAGAGACTCTGGGATGAAGTGAAAGAAGGGAGCAAGAAAAAAACCAAAAAACGAAAAAAATTAAACCAGAATGCGCAACCACTTCGGAGCGGAGGCGAGCGTTGTGCATAGCGTTGACGGATCGTTATTAATTAACCCATAGAATTACAGAGGTAATTTTGGTCGTGTAATTTTTTCGGAGACTGCGAGATATATGAAGCGTACTAGGGACACCGCGAAACCATACATAGACTAGCGCGTATTTTCTCGTTTTATATACCTCTATAATTGGCCCATTTTTTCGCCTTTTTCTTATCCTTCTACCGTTTCGTCTAATATTCAATTATAGGTACGTATATAGGTAATTGATTTCCCTCCTTTTTACATCACATATTTTCACTAAATCACTATATGAAAATTGAATGAATCGGGTATTTGTATAGGTAAGGAGATATGGAATTAAGTCAATACCTCCATCGCGGCGGTATCAATCGAGAAATATTCGTTTTCCACGTTATTTCGAAGATCCTTGTACGAGTTCAACCGAAAAGCCAATCATCCGATTATTGGAGTAATTCCACCGCGAGTCGATCACGTTGCGAGCTATACCGTGCAGCCGGAGTGGTGAATGACCTAACCCTCTATAATAATAACTCAGTTCAAATAAACTTTCCAAATTAATTCGCTGTAGTAGATCATATAATCGGAATAATGTAGGGTGAAAAATTATCCAGGAACCTGCAATCTCGTTTCTTGTTGTTGTTTTTTTTTTTCTCCGTCCTTTTCTAACGTACGACCATGAAAACTTTCTATTCGCTATGGTAAAATGCATTTTGCCTTTTCAAGTTTCATAATTTTCTTCCTTTTCTTTTTTCTCCTACCGTGCGGTATACCTATATCGTACAACTTGTAAATTCGGGTAGATGCTACAATGCGGCGACCTGCCGAACCCATAGCATCGGCATTGTTCGGTAATGGGTACACGTTTCTTCACTCACAGTTGGGTCAAAATTGAAACGAATATTTCAACAGCGCGGTCGATCCGCTCTCCTTCCGACGAGAATAAAAATAAAAGAGAATCGTCAAAGCAACCGGAATCAAAATCGAACCAAAAAATTCTATATCAAGTTACGCGGGATACAACTTTTTCTTTTCTATATTATAATACGATTAAAGTTTCTTATTATCTTCGTGAAAAGTTTTACCTCGCAAGCTCGATTTTTGATCCAGAAGTTTGTAAGAGCTTTTCTTTTTTTTGCCGTATATATGTTAGGAGGTTATTCAATGACTGCAGTCGTTTTATCTTCCGTAAGAGTAGGAGAAAGGCATGTTTGCGCCAAATGGAGATCTGGGGATCAAACTCAAGTCTATCGTATACACGTAAGAGATCCGGGGATTCGAAGTCGTAAAAAATATGGTAGCAGCAGGGATCAAAGAGGAAAAGTTGGAGGGTCGGACTCTCGCGACGGCTGACAGTTTTGTCCTCTGCCTACCAGCTATACTCCTTACTTCTGATGTGTACTTTGGCTTACTTCCACGACCGCGGGGAGGAAAAGAAAGGCTGCGGCACGGGCGCGGGTCTTGCGACTTAACTCTCTACGTCAATATTTATGTAAGCCTCGCGACCTGAATGCGGGTACTCCTCTCCCGATTCCTTGATCCACGTGTCTGCGCCGGAATCAACTGGGTATATAAAGTATACCTGTGTATTTATGTGTAACGTCGCACATGCCCAAAATCCACCCCTCGATTCTATCCTAGCAAAGTCAACGACGCACGGCTGCTAGGAGACTGAAAAACACGATAAGTGAGATCTCGCGAATAATCTCTCTCTCATATTTTCCAAAAACCCAATCAACCACACCATCTCCTTTTTTGCACCCCACCAAATTTCCGGGTAAAAACGGACATTCCAAACTTGACCAATAGTACACAGGAGTTGTCTTTGATTTCGGCTAAAAAAAAACATTTTTCACGATTTCGAATTACCGCGCACCTCGAGTGACGCCGGACGATTTTTTATCCGTCCGAAAGTTGTGCGACGATATCGTTTTCATGATTAATAATAAATTTCTGGAATGAGAATTAATGGAATTGAATAATAAAGTATCTGCGCATGACGAGGGCGAAATAAGAGGCAATATATGAAGTAACTGACCTGCTGCTGTTTACGGACGTGTTGCTGCGGCTCCGCCTTGAGATAATGGAGTCCCCTCGATTGACCACCCCTTTGTGGGTGATGCTGAAGGCCCGCAGTCTGTAGAGGTCATCGCAAGCTCTGGGGTTGTACGCCTTTTCCGGTAAACTGTGGACCCTGGGCCGAACGTGGTCAGGTACTAGAATTAAATATAATAGCGAAAGTAATTCCCCCGCACGATCTTCTCGCATTACCACCGTAACCCTCAAACGACCTGTCATAACTCGGTTATTTTTTATTACGCCGTAAATTGCCGAATTCCTGAAGCGATGTTTTATTTACACCCTGCACGACGCAGCGGCAGATTTTCATCGTTCCCAATCCATCGTAAAAATAATAGAAGAAAAGAAAAAAAAAAGAGCGAAAATCAAAAAGCACATCGACTTTTCAAATTCACTTATTTTTTCTAACATGGTCCGATAACGAACGATACAGACAAATACATGTTTATCGATAGGTGAGAAGTCAATTGAATTTCCATTAGCCGTATAATAGCAGTGTGGGTATATACAGTGGCTAAGGGTGTGTTTTTTCTGGACGAGAAAACGTTGGGTGTTTCCTTTTTCCCCATTCCTTTTTCTCCGTTTTCTTCGAAGGTCTGATAGCGACTTTGACTTTTTTGTGATCACGGTGCCACGTCCGTAGAGATACTTCAAGTTTCATTTGGTATACCTATACTCTATATAACGCGTATTTCTGCGTCCAACGAGAAAAAAATAAAAGTAAGAATAATAATTTTCCTGACGAGAGTTTCTCGTCATTTTGCGGGCGAAGCTGGAGGCTTGCAAAATTGGACGGTGACGTGATTACGAACTCGAGTACATTAATAAAATAACGTGAAACGTATCGTAGCTGCCAGATGTCCTCTCCGTTCACCGAGGCTCAACCCGCAGTCTTTTCAATTTTTTTTTTTCTTGTTTTCTCTTACATTGGAACTCGTTTACCAACTTTCGCAAATCTTATTACCCAACGTTTTTTCTATTCCTTTCTGTTTTTTTTCTTCTTTTCTTAGCGTAAGAAGACGGGAAGCTACTCGGGAAAAGGCTTGCTGCAATCCGTCTGAGGGTCTAAAACAATAAGCCTAATTCGTTTATAAGGTTTTATACAGAGATTTTCGGTCGATAAGAATTTCGTCCGCTGCCTCGGAGAATCGGAACGCGTCGGAGAAAAGTAAGAAAAAAATCCCTTTAAAGACTCAGACATTTGTACGCAATTTTTTCTTCTCCCTCTTCTTTTGTTTCAGTCATCTTCAGCGCTTAAAAATCGCTCAATAATATTTCTGACAGAGCTGCGTGGGCTTCAAGATCGAACAACTATGGTACATGGAAAATTTGAAAATTCAAATTTTACTCACAATGGGGGTCTGTACCAACATCCCCTGATGTTTTACTGGATCAGAAATTGAATTTTATTTCGTTACCCTATCGAGTGGGAAAATCGGCTGGTGCAATATTGGGAAAAAGGTCCCCAATTTGGAGCGAAAATCATTTTTTTTCTCACACTTTTCTTTCGGAGAAGGTAAAGAAGTTACACAAAGTCACAGTGAAAATGGATTTTTACATCATTTGCAGAATACACGCGTGAATTGAACGAAATTTAAATAATTGGGCGGCAACTTGGCCGGCAGAGCGAAAAGAAATTTCTCGCTGTAGCAGCTAGTCGCCATATCTTCAATGAAAATTTCGGCAACAAATAATTAAGTAGACTACTAGGGGCGGGTATCGCAAAATGGCATCTGACGAAGGCTGCGTATCGTTGTATCTATACGAGCATACCTATTATGGCGGGTATTCAGGAAGCAAGTTAGAAAATGAGGAAGCGAGTCTGGCGTCTCCGGAGCAACCCTTTTCCGAAGAAAGGAGATGAATTCAATTCAGTATCCGGGATGATATCAGCGGGTAGTGCGAAAGTTTTGGGTCGGGCACACGAGGCAATTTATCAAAATTAAACAATTTTCGCAAAATGAATTTCAAAAGTTCGTTTCACCGCGGCTGCTCTCATTCGCATCGTACCCAACATTTCCCGATGTAGGTATACCTATATTCCGGCGAAACGAGTACACGATATTAGCTATCCGTGTACATGGGATCAATTATCCTGCGGGATATTATCACTGCCCAGCGGTGAAATTTCGACGTAAAAAAAGTAAACGAAAATAAAAATGGTAGAACTGCAGAATAAATCGCAGCGACTGAATTATGCTGTGAAGTAAACACAATATCCTGCGGTTTCGATTAAAAAAATTCGTCCTTAATTCCCTCGGAGTTTCTAGACGCAGCGTCAGCATCTCGCAGCACGCCTACGTCAGGGTAGCTCACTGCGGTTAATTTCAGGATCTAGTTAAACCGTTCCTCTAGCGGAATGATATTAAACCGTTTAATTAAATCTCGGCGTATCATCGTTAGCAACGATCCAGAGTTCGCTAGGATTTATGAATCAGGATATTAACTTGTCTACGTAAATGATCGATGCAAGAATTATGCTTCTTCCTCTTCACGTATGATCGGTTCCTCAAATGAGGTGCAATATAGGCGAAAAAGAAGAGGAAAGAGAAAGAGAATGAGAGGCAGAAGCGAACGCTTCGCGGTCCAGAGACCGGACGTAAATCTCTGTCGTCCATTCTTTCGCCACGCCAACCCTCGGAGATAAATATACCCACATCTATACGTATACCTCCTACGGTAACACCTGCCTAGCTGCAGCAGGCTTCGAAGCTTATGCTCGAAGCTTTTTCTCCCTGGGAGCTGCGGGATTGAAATTCAAATTGAAACGGAGCACTGACGACGGTATTGATATTCCTATTGAAATTGTAACGAGCCGTGCGTTAGACTCGCCGATTCCGAACCCTCTCCACTTCCCGATCCTCAGGAGTCTTCCGGCCTGCAACCAGCAGCGCAGTTTTTCCGCTGCAGGGTTTGAAATATCAGTTTTGATATATCCCATCCTTCACGTTTTCCATGCAGATTTGGCCGAGAAGCAAAGAATTATTATTATCAAAGGCATCCGATGCACGTTGAGATTCATTTGACGTCGAACCGAATTTCTTATCCGACGTACGATCTGAGAACGTCTTCTTTAAAATCCTGATATTCGTCGCTGGAACGAGAACGACGCGCGTACGGTGGCTTAAAATTTTTCAGGCAGCAACCCTACCGGGAGCGGTGAAAAACGAAAGAATAGATTCTCCAAATTACTTTCTGTTCAGTTCATACATTCTTCCCCACCGCGATTTCCCGACTCGAGTGGGTAAAAAATTGCGAGTTTTTTCTCCATACAAATTTCTTGTTCCGTACGTAATTTAAAAAACAGAACAATAAACGAATGGGGGGGGGGAGAGAAAATAGTCCAAAGAAAAACTCAAAGTTGCACACGTATGTCCGTATCTGTATACTAAAATTAGTACATATGATGGATGGAAAAGAAAAAGAAAACAATGAACAAAAAGGAAATATAATTACGTGATTTTCTCTACGTAACGTAGGCGGAGTGTGATGATGTGTTTTGGCGGATTGGCGCACGCGGAGGTTCAAAGAGCCACGGACGCAGAGCTTCGATTGATTTGATAAAAGTCTGGAGCGTCTTTGACTGCTGCTGCCGAGTAGGAATAATGTAATAAGTATATAGGTATAGGAAGTGAGCCGGTGATTCCTCGTGTCTCTCGAAAATTGGGAAGAGCAAATATAAATTTGTACATTATACGTACGAATGCTCCGAACTCGTAATAAGAACTTCAATCCTTCCTCTTTGCTTTTCGTATCCCGCGGGGCGTTCCGCGCCAGGGATTATCATATCGGTATATCAATTTATATCGGCCGTCTGCGGCTGTACAGATCGTGGAGAAAAAACTCCCAAGTTTTATGAAGCTTTTCGGTAATTCGACCGCCGGCAAAGTTCAGTCGAGTAGAAAAATGATATAAATACCTGTATACGTGTATGTATCTGTCATACGTATCGTTGCACGATGATCTCCTCTGTTCAGAGATAGAGAGAGTGAGACGGACAGAGAGAGAGAGAGAGAGAGGGAGGGAGAAACTTTTCGTTTTTTCTCACATTTCTATTTACAGATTGCACGGAGGAGGCTGGCTACCTGGTAGTTCGAGAAAATTCGAGGTCCTCCGTTGCCGCCCACGAGGATGAGCGGTGAAATTGAGAGGTCCGACATCCTCGTTGCTCAGGTTCGAGAGATTCGAAGCTTGGCTGTCCCTCGAGCCGCGTCGTGACGCCAGGTAAGCTAAAACAAATATTTTGAAATCATGTGGATGTACCCACGTGACACTGATATCCCGATATTCCCGGCCACTCGATCGATCATAGCTGATTTATTTATCTTTATCGTAACTCGCAAATCCTCTTCAATCTCGAACAGACATCGACGAACATTTACGTTTTATCTACCCTCCGTAACGCGCCACAGGTACGCGGGGAATATTTTAAATCGACTGAAAACAAAAGTATAAAATGAACGAGGTTCTCGAACAAACGACGTAGAAGATACGAATTGAAACCCCGTAACTCACTTAAATGGCGTTTCGGCAAACCGATTTTCAATCACCCGCATTCAGAAATCCCCTGGTGCAGACTATTTGTGACTGACGTGTCGGTAGAGTGAACGTATTATAACGCTATGACGAGGGTTATGGGTATTCCCCGTATACTATACGCGTGGCATTGTGAGCGTCACGTATTACGTAGAGCTGCTGGTTATACCTGAACATAATTCAGGAAAAGCAAGATATCGGTATACCTGCACATCCTTTATAAACGAGAGCGAGGGAAACCTTGAACTTCATCAAACTTTCACATGTATGTAGCTACGCGTCCTTAGCGAAGGGCGGCTAAAAGGAACTCCACATAGCCCGGGGGCTCACGCGACTTCATTCTTTTTCTCCCTTCTTTTCCGAGAGTCTTGCCCTTTTTTCCTCCGCGGATATATATCACTGTACACAGTCAACGCAGAGGAATTAGTACGATGGCTGGGATGAAAGTTTTTGCACCGCGCGGCTCTATAGAATTACCTTCATACAAATCCTCGTACATATAATTACCGGCTTTCGAGGGGCTCACGATCCTGTACGGACAACTAAAAGCACCGGTACTAAAAGCCCCTGGCGGATAGACGCAATTTTTCTCGCTCATCTAGTGAAAAGCTGCATGTATTTACCGACGAGTGAAGCGCTCTTATTCGTAAAATATCACCACGATTTTGTTCGCTTGAAACTCGACTGTGTTAGAATTTTGAAATATCGGCTGAAGTTAAGGCGACTGATCGCAGCTTTTCTTTGAGCAGACGTCAAGTTTCGATCGGCTGAGATCAATGTGTCGGAATAATTGGACTATCCATTTCTTATTGGAGAAAAAACGCCGTAAAAAATTCGCATGATATAATTTGAATGATCGTTTTGCTTGGATCAAAGGACCGCGAATTGCTACGCATCAAATTTTTCGCTGATGAATAAACGTAATCGAAAATCAGACGTCAGGTAGTATTAATTCTGGGGGGATTACGAGATTAAAATTTTCTTTGATCGTCGGAGCGAGAGGCGGCTCCCGCCGAAAGAGCAACAGTTGGACTCGAACTTTCGGAGTTTCGTTTTCAATGTATATTATCCCGAGCCGCCCTTCGCCCCCTCAAAATTCCTGCATAGGAAGATTAAATTATTACCTAAGCCCGCCTTCATCGAGCCACGTCTTCGGGAAGTCGGACTTGACAAAAGTGTGACCTGTGTCTCAGCTTCCGTGAAATCGGTCAAGTCGCTGGTTGACCTCCTGGCCATGGTCTTCCCCGGTTTCGTGTCGACAAAATTTTCTTTTCCCGCCAGACATCCTTGGCTGCGGTTGAATTGTGCCGAGGAAAAGTTTCCTCCTCTCTTCGGGATGTCGTAGTCGAATTTAACGGCCTGTCCAAGACCAGGTGACCTTGGACTCTTCGCCCCAAATTCAGCATTATGCATCGGTTCCTTGGGACTCATTATCGGACTCGGTCCGGTAGGTGCTACGATCGTGGGAGACATGGGGCTCCGCGGGCTTCTGGGACTTCGGGGACTCCTGGGACTTTTAGGTCCCAAACTGAAGCAGGAACTTTTCCGATGGTCGAATGGCTCGGGGCGTTTTTTCCCTGGTCCGATAACTTGACTTTTTGGGTGGGCCAAGATCATGTGCTGATGGATGCTCGGCTGCTGTCCAGGTTGAGGGGAGTTTCCGAAGCTCGGGGTGGTGTAGACGGGGCTTTTCGGGGGGTATGAGAAGGTCTTGTTCAAGTTCTTTCTGAGATTGCAGAACTGGAAGACGTTCGAAGGGGCGGGAAACCCCGGGGAGCTGAAAACGCTGCCGTCGCAGCTCGGGCTTTTTGGGGTCCTAGGAGTTCTAGGGGTTCTGGGGGTCCTGGACCCGGTACTGGGACTGTCGGGAAAGTAGTTTGTGTTTTCGACTTCCCGACTTTTCGACGCTTGGTTCCCCGCCAAGCCTGCAGGTAATGCGGCGGAAAAGTCAAAGTTGGTGTTTGGACTTTCCACGTGGTATTTCGGCGGCAGTTCAAACGCTCTAGGGGTTCGACAAGATCTTGTCTTTGCCTTATTCGTGTCCCCTACCGCCGACTCGCCGCTCGACTCGGAGTACCTTTGATTGGAGTGGGCCGTCGGACTTTTTTGGGAACCCGCCGCTGGGCTTTGAGGAGGTGGTTGAGGTAAGTGGCGAATGCTTTTTGACGACTTGCCGTAAGAGTCTGGACTATTGACCGCCATCTTGTTTAAACTCGCCCCAAAAAATATTGCCTTCTTTTCCCTTCGGTTTTTTCTTCGCCGCACACTACGAGCCTTTCTACTCTCGCTCGAGTTCGACCTGGACGGCTTCCCTATAAGCCTTCGTTTTTCTCGTGTTCGAGGCGAACCAGATCGGGGCGAGACCCTTCGTGAGACTCGTTAAGCCTTTGTACTCCAATTAGAATGAAATTTAGCCCCTGATCCGACGCCCCAACGAACGCGTACGCGACAGGTGCGGATTTTCAAAGCCGCTGATACGGTGACGATGTCCCTCGATTTCGTCTGACGCAGCGTCCGATTTTTCTGGCACGCTTATCGTTTCCACCAACGGAACCTCGACCTTGTTGCTTCTTATGGCTTATAGATCGGAGATATCTGCCAACGCGTGTATCCGGATGTATTGTAATATGATATGAATTCGCCGCGGCAACTTTATCCTATATGCCCTACATTTCTCGCACTTATAGTTTCTGCAATTACTCAATCAATCGTTCATTTATTTATCTAGTTTCTACGACCGCACAGTGCATAAATTCCGCACGAATGAATTGCAGTAACAACACCATATTGACACTCACGCGATATTGATTGGGATTATAGTGGTTGTCGTGCGTTATTATTTTTACCTCACGTTACATAATATTATTGAAAGCCAGTTGCGTTCTTAATTCAATCGATATCGTTGGGGGTATCGATGCCATTCTCCGAT
This sequence comes from Athalia circularis, assembly GCA_963978495.1. NCBI lineage: Eukaryota > Metazoa > Arthropoda > Insecta > Hymenoptera > Athaliidae > Athalia > Athalia circularis. The sequence continues at coordinate 29,589,709 of OZ021700.1, read as the reverse complement.
ATCTCGTATCAGAATTTTTTCGGTTATCGTCTCTGCACGGTGTGGCGAAGCAAAAATCAGGGATGACCACAAGGTGGGCTTCAATAAAGAGTCTCGTGCTCTCGAACTCGGGCATCTCGCTCGATGTTGTTAAAAATTGATTGGCATTAGAAGTATGAGTTTATCACGCTTCACTGTCATCATTTCAAAGTTCGAAAAGCTAATAAAATTTGACCTCCAGATCGAACCGTCGATAATCACGTTTAGCAAAAGTTGAGCATGAAATATCTGCCTCACACATGAAACCTGTTGACGCTCGCGGATCCCGTGTCTATAGATCGTTCCGCAAAGTATCTCGACGAATTTATCGCTTATTGCACTATTGATGTCTGCACACTCGCGCGATTTATGAATATATTTGGACCCAAATAATCATTGAATTATTCTATCGCCGCAACGATGTCGACTATATTTTAATCATTTATTTTCTTCGGCGGCACGAACTGCGACGTCGTTATCTATTGTACCGTCTCTATATAACCTACGCATCGACCGATAAGGGTGTCGGGTAACCCTGGCCACCCTGACGGCGAACCGTGCGCTACTGGCTGTCTACGATGGCTCTGGTTCCGCGGCTCCTGCCCCCGCTGCTGCCGCTGCTGCTGCTCCTCGGTCAGGCCCGGGACCACCACCACCACCACCACCACCTTCAACCCCAACCCTAACTCCGACCCCGACACCCCTACGCAGTCGTTTTGCCTCGAAGACGCGCGGCGTCCCCCGGCGTACGGGATAGACGCGAATAATATCATTATTTTACCCGACGTTTTACTTACTGTCATCGTTGAGATCGACACCTTTGCACATCATTTGTACAAAGTGTGTCAGCCGATGTTTTCTACTCAGTTCTTCTTCTTTTTTTGCTCCCTGATAAAAGTAATAATTAACTCGGTATTAACTCAGTCAATCAATGTTCAGTACATTCGGTTAATTTGAGTATATTCGATATCGAATGATTTGCAATGTCAGGTTTTATCGACATGAAAAAAATATCGTTATGACCCTAAGTCAGCGCAACCTGGACCGTCACACTCTGATATCGATTAGTTAAATGTAATTTATAAAAATTCGTCTGCTTGTTCGCACGAAAAGAAGACTGAAGTTTTTCGTACTATTATATTCTCCTATTAGGATTGCGATGATGTCTTCTTTTTTTTTTCCTTTTTTTTCAGATCAATCGACATGGGCCTGGACCAGAATTTTGAGTTAAATTAATTAGCCATACGAATCTTGTAGGGCGAAATTAAATTTACCTATAATAAAAAATCTAGTACGTCGAATTGAACTAAATTTTTTTGCGAATGGTTTAGAACCGATTCAAAAGCAGACGAATTTACCGTGCGCACCGTGCGGCCGCTTTTAGACGATATAATATTTGTGTACGATATGCACATAGAGTTATTTGAACCCACATATTTTTGGTGATCCAATTGTGTTATCGATTCGTTATGCCCATTGGCGTATGGAGCGTATAATTTACGTTCGCATACGTATTATTCGCAAGTATAACCACAGAGGAGCTTTCGACACCGTGTGTGTCATCGTGAATATGAGAGATATTTCTTGGATTATATGGAGAAATGGATGGTGTTCCGGGGGTCCGTGGAAAGCGTGTAAAGGGAGCCACCAGGGGTCCGTTGGGTTGACGTTGAAATACGGTCTTCTGGTAAAAATTCATTACTGAGAATAAATGAAATATCGAACGAGTCTGAATTTTCAAGCCTATGAAAGGTTTTCACGGAAACTGATGGGAAACTGCAAGTTCGTTTGGAGTTGGTCCTTTCGATTTGAAGCAGAATTTAGAACGGGGATTTGATTAATCTGTTGATCGGTACAAAATCCGTCGTTGTTGAATAAAAAAAAAATAATAATAATATTGCTAACAGATAACTTTGTAATTTTGTTTGAATCCAGGGACCGCCAAAATTCAGTCGTGTATAAGCCCAAGGTCAAGAAAATCAGAAAATACGCGCTCATTAATTTAAGCACGGTATACCGAACTCTGACAAATTGGTAAAACTGTGTACAAAGTTTGAGCTTCTTGCTCGAGCGATTAGTCGAAGAAAATTTTTCCTCCATCTCTTTCTTTTGACTTTTTCTCTAAGAATCGCGTAAAAATTATGAAGAAAATCTTTGAACTCTCGCAAGAAACGAGAAAGGCATCATGGGTGTAACGGATAAAAGGGCGACTGCAACGGATAAAAGTAATAATTCCGCGTGCTAAAATTACACGGTAATTTGCGGTCCGTTTCTCTTTACGCCCACGAACGGATGTTCATCTATACATGCGGGGTATAAAATTCGTAGTACATACGGGGCCTTCGAGCCTAATGCTCGACGTATCGGCGTAATACCGAGCGATGTGTGGCGCAGCTGAAAGGGCTGTTACCTTAAATCTGAACGCGTGGGCTGCAAGTATTAGTGTGAGATTATCGTGTGCCAGAAGGTGCCCTCGCGGTAGATGGGTAGTCGCAATTCGTGGCTGTGGCTCCGAACGCGTCCAACAGGTTTCTCGTTATTCGCATCCTCCACGTCTAGCGGGTAGAGAGCATTAGCTGTAATTGTGGAAACAAGGAACACGTACGCGTAAATGCCTCGCTATGTAATTACACGCATGTACGTGGGAACGTCAGCCTACCAATAATTCACGCAGATATAACCGCGCGCAGCTTCAGAGTCCCAAGTAACGATCATATGGAGGGATTGTTCCCATTTCCTCTGGGAATTGATGACGCTGATTCTTGTTTTTTTTTTTCGTTTTTTTCTCTTTCTTCGAGTCCCGATATCGCGCAAAAGTACTTTGCCGCAATAATCGAATGTTACCGGTGTTGCAAACGAGGTTGTATGGGAAAAGCTGATCGATGTCGACAAAATTATAAGATGATTATCAATGAATTTCAAAGGGAATGAGAAAAACAAACAAACAAATGGCACTGGTTGGATTGTGGGAGGAGAAGAACCCGTGCTTAGGGTTTTGATTGCCGATCCTTCGAAGGATAATGAAGAAAGAGATAGGCGTTTCAATGTTCAATCCGTTTACGATAGCTGAGGAAAAAATCAGGCTATTAGCAATTCTAGTAGATCGTGATACTTCTTTGCGATCGATCAATCAACGGTTCAATGGAAATCCACGGGAGAATGAAAAGAAGTTCCGGTGTCTATTATATACCTCAGGCTGCAGATGTCGACGTTGCGGAGTAGGTCGGATAACTTCCGATAAGAGCCTTCGGTATTCATGAGCCTCGATCAAATTGTTGGGAATTCAAACAGGATGCACATATCATGTATGAGGGAATATTATTCTATTGGGTCAGCGTATAGGCAGCCGGGTTAACGACACGCGATATAGCCGTGCACCCTACATTGAAACGAAACTACTCATATCGAATTTATGGGATATAAAACTTACCATTGTTCAACCGCCTCAAATTGTCTCCGGTTTCAAGAAAAGGAATGGAAAGTCATTGTCTATAATACGTAGTTTATCTGCAATCAACGATAAGGGAGATTGAAACGACGTTTCGCGGAGAATCCGGATGCTCAATTCCATTTCCCAACCCAACTGAAAGATGGGGAGAATATATGGCATCTGCACTGCCACCAAATGGTAGTTCGTCAGCCCGTCTGTTATCCCAGTTTTTATCTTCGCGCGAACAGGTCAACGACGCGACTAGTGCGTACTAATTCAAACGGTGTAGACGCGTTATCCACGGAGTCGAGTTTGACTCGCCCGAAAAAAACGTTCGAAGATAAATTGGGGAATCTTCTCTTTCTTTTCGTCCATCTCCACGTTACTGACAAAAAAAAAAGCGCTATTGATACAAACGCAACCTTGGAGCAAGATTGAAGGTCGGTATAAAAGTACCACGTGGTGCGATCCCATAACTTTGTCTCAGAGGTCAGCCCGGGCCCCGGGGATTGATTGAAAAACTTTGGAAAAATTATTCAAATTATTCAAGCAAAATAGCATGCAGAAAAAAATAAGAAAAATTCATATATACTAGAGGCGGTAATCGAAAAATTTTCAGAAATAAGAAAAAGCTCACCCAACCGTGCCATGATGGAATATTGTAATTAATTGAATGCTATTAAGATTAATTTATTGTATCGTGTAGTTTAGTTTTTCTAATTTGCGACGCCAGCTCATCGGGTCCCAAATACCATTTTTATAAAATATGTGTGTAGGAAGATTATGAACATCTTAGTGGCACGTATTTTTTGTGCTAAAAGATCGGAGAAATGTAGCATCGGCATACCATGTGATTGTAAATTATACGCGGTGTGTGCCGGTAACTTCCGACATCGCTGATGAAATACACGCGTGCAGCGCGTTTCATACGATTAAAAGCACAACATGATTATACTTGGTGCGCATGAGCAAAGAGTAAAATAAAACTGTGTTTGATTAAGCCTAATTATAGCGAGCAATATACGTACCTATGCACTCATATACGTAACTCGAACTTTTTTCATAGTTGTTGCGCGGGACTTATAGTCGCGGCGTGATAATTCTTATCAGCGAAGATGTCAAGGACACAATTCATTTCCAGCAATAACATGACCTCTCGTTTAACGCTAGCGAAGATGCATTTATGTGAGACGATTAATTGTAAGTCGCATGCTTATGGATTTTTCGTTGCCAGATGGTTTCGTTTCGACTGGGGCATTTTTCGCAGTAATTCTCGACGAATGTCGTCGGTGAAAAAATAATGAGTGAAAGATGTAGCCCAGAGTCAAAAGAAGTCGACTATATGACCCTGACATTCACTTGCAGCTCGTTAATTGATCTATTACTGCATTCCTACCTCACCCCGAACTGAACAGTAATTACGAGTACAATTCTGTTTCTCAGACCGCGTCTGGAATTACGACGGTGTCCCATAAACCAAAAAAGATGGAATCTTTCCAGATTGTAGATCGATGTTACCGAAAATCTCTGGCTATTGCAGATCGACGATGCGAATTCCGTTTCACCGTAGATCGCCCAGGTACGGTAGACGAAGTTTGAGGAACAGAAGATTGAAGCTTCCTGATACGCTCAGGGCGGCTCCGAGCGTGGCTCAGGGCCCAATTTCTTCCGGTTCGACCCTGAGGCAACAGGCGTGTTCGGTGGCGGTTGGCGTTGTCGGGCATTGACGCTGATGGCACTCAGCGCGGTGGCCGTATAGTCTCTGGCGTTTCGCCTATCGTATAATACCTTATAATACATGTAGCATGCGGATCGTCGCGTGCGCCACGACGAGGGGCGACGGTGTGTCAGTGGCGATAGGGAGCAGCGTGATCCCTAAAAACAGCGAAAAAATTGGCTTGGTCATACGGGTAGTGCGTGTGAAAGGTTCGAACAATTGAATTCTGTCTTAACTTCGTTTGTTCCTCGAGATGGGTATTCGACGTTTGAATGTCGAATTCGACCGTCCAACCGCGGCATATATGCCGGGTGATATGGTGTCTGGCAGAGTCTGCGCCGAATTTTCCGAGCCAAAAAAGATCAGAGGTATGTATCTATGGTGATAGGCGAAACTTGGTGCGTAGGTGCCGAGCGGCGGTGCTGATTGCGCGTAGAATTTTCATAGTCTTCTTTTTTCTGGCGCCGTCTTTCCACCTAACGACCAATCCGACCAGGCCCGATTCACTCGCGTCTGCGCATTAACGGTGAAGTGATAACCGTTATGATATAATACAACACTTCCAAGTGTGTCACATCCTGTGACCAACCGATACCTTGAATATAATAAAGTTTTTCTTAATAAAAGCTGCATTTCAAGTACAATATGAAAATCACTATGTCATCTCGTAACGAAATTATATCCCACAGTAAAAGGGTGTGGTGATGTTCGAAATAAATGTCTTGGAATCGGAAGCCTCGCCTTTCCGTGATTCCGATTGGCAGGTTTCGATTTCACGCGGGTAAATTCGGATGATCGCCTAGTTTGACAGATGGATCGGTTGACAGGTGGCACATATTTAGTTTATAATGATTTTGAAAAAATTTACCATGGTAAATACATATAATTATCGGCTTTAATGAATCATAATTAACAATTGATTATTACTTTCATCTTTCTCTTTTGTCTCTCCAATAATTTTAATTAGCATTCTGAGCTTCCCTTATTCCAAACGAGGTATATTTTGATGGAAGCTCAGTTGAGTGATATTTATCGGAAGGTTTTCGTGGGTAGTAATTTATAATGATATGGGCCGGTTTTAATTCCATATTCCGTTGCCTAGCTATACTTATATATACGATGTATTATGTCATACATGTGTCTTCTATTTTGGTCGATATACACTTACGCTCTATATAGGAATACACTGATTAGGTATTAGGAATTTTGATGGACATCGCAGCAGAATATATAGGTCTGTATAATAACTCAGCGGATATTAGAGATTCGTTTACTCATGGGGGATCGAATATTCGGAAGTGATCTGTGGATCGGATTCGCAGTGGCGAGGATCCCGAGGCAAGATGCTATCTTTTATTTTTGCGGTTTCATCTCTGACTGGCCGCATCACTGGCGGCGGCCTCCGAAATAAATCATTTATCAGGCAAGGCGTATCATCGGGTATCAACAAATACGAATCACCTTCAAGCTACACGAGATAAGGAAGCTGGATGGTTCTAAAACCGAAGATTTCTTAGAGCTCTTTCCATCCTCGCGACATGTTCGATAATTCGTTTGATATCAGGTTCTGAAGTCGAAGGAGCAATAGATCAACTTGGGCTCTATGTATCAACTATTATTACACGCAATCGCATGACGCAGAGAACCACCACATAGTAAACAAAAACATTTAAAAATTGGGCCACCTAAATTAAGCAGGGAGTTAGATAAAGGTCAATACTATACGACCATTGCACCGAACAATTGCTCACATTTTGTTTTTTGTATTTTGAATAATCAATCGACTTTCTGAAGCCGTAAATTTTTTGCAGGACTAAAATTGATAGTTCGTGGCGAGGCTCGGGTTCAATGGTCGGCCAAACGTGAACGTCCCGATGGCCGTGGACATTACCATTATGAAACCCTCAGTGCCGATGAGGCTTACTTTTCCTCGATATTTTACATCATCGGGAGCGAAACCGGTAGGTCCATATTAATGGGTCCTCATTTTGGTCCTTGCGTTTTCCCACAAACTCTCGTCATCGAAAAATTTCAGGTGATACAATAGAACTTCCGGTTGGCGAGCTGGTTTGGCCCTTCAACATACAGCTACCTTTGCATCTGCCCAGCAGTTTCGAGAACGAGCATGGTTACATCAGGTACACGATCAAAGCCGTGTTCGACAGGCCCTGGAAATTTGATCACGAGATAAAAGTAGCCTTCACGGTCATCTCTCCGTACGATCTCAACCGGAGGCCGGAAGCATCTGTGAGTAGGAATATCGAGTCGTGATTTTCAATGTTGTAAAAATTAGTTCAAGTCTACTATATCAATGTTATCTGTATAGCTAGTCATCCGGCAAACAATGGACAAGACTTTTTGCTGTTGCTGCTTTTGTATGGGCGGCCTGGATGCCACAGTAATGATTCCATCGAGTGGCTTTGCACCGGGTCAGTACATAGTGGTGACTGTGCAGTGCGATAATCGGTCTAGCGTCGGGATCGAGAAGATCAAGGTATCTCTGCGGCAGGTAAGTTTGATCGACGAACAGCTTCGTGTATTTCCGACTCGTTAGCCGGAGTAACATGATTTTTATTTCCATCGTGGAATAACAGCAAGTCAAACTTCACGCGACTACACCGCGCTGGAAAACAAGAACCGACGAGATTATGGTTGCGGAACAGATTTGCCGGACGCCGTTCACCAACAATCAAGAGGACTTTGTTGTGATAAGTTTGAAAGTCCCGCCGGTAGCTGCTTCGTCATTGGAATACTGCTCCATAATCGATCTTGATTATGTGGTACGTGTGGCAATCTGCTTCGATGGAATGTAAGTGTTTCTCGATCACCGATCGCAATTTTCATATTACGTACGATCTATGATTGCTTGAAATTTTACTTTGAACGACAGTAATTTATAATTTCGGAATTATTTGCAGGCACTGCAGTATCGACCGACGGCTTCCCGTGCTGATCGGATCGATTCCGTTGTACGGTTCTTACACCAATACCAATCCAATGGATAGCATAGTGGTGGAGCCAGCACCAAGCGCACCTGTTTTTCCACCACAACCATCTATTGGTATGCCGCAGCCAGGAAATTTCCCGATACAGGGTGGCTTCGTGCAGCCTGGAAAGAGCTTCCCGGAGCCTCCAGCTGCTCCCGCAGGATTTGCCGTTGGAAACCTACCCTATCCCACCGGAGAAGCGAGTGACTTACGTGAGTCGGGCGATCGATGATATTATAATTGATATTTATCGACTCGAAGTAACCGTAAAATCTTCAATTTTAGCTCCACCTTCCTACGAGGCGGCGATGTACGCGGCTCGCAGTATCCAGGATAAGGGGGAGTCGGACCATGTTGAGGGTGTGCAGATTCCGTTCGCACCTCGGTATCCGGTCTACAACTACGTTCCTCCGAATGTACCTGGACTTCCTTCCGCTCCGACTTTGGAAAAGCCTTAGTCTCCAAATGAGGAGACCTTCGTGTGTTCATATTCTTGTGGGAAGTATAGATATATTATATGAATTCATAATAATAATTCACAGGTAGATCGTCCTATCGATTGCACAAATTGAATTCCAGGGATCTGAAATCGATTGACGTACACGTATAGATATTTGTCATTTTCTTATCAAATACTCCCGTTATCCATATGTTTTCTCAAAATTTTCATTGATAAATATTTGTATATATCAATTGAAAAAGACTCCAGCATATTATATGATACGACGTTAGTTTTGTAACATTTACAGAATATATTTTTTAATTATATCGATGTAACCATAAGCATCTGTGAAATTGTAACGTGTTCGAATAAATATTAATGACAAAGACCAAATTTCGAATTGCAATATCGCAGGTCTTTTTTCACTCGCGCGCTCACATTTATATTACAAACAATCGCGCTTCTAAAATTCTCGGCAGAGAGCGTTGCGGTTCAAATCAACCGCTAACGCTCTCCCGTAGTATGTCGCAGAGTCAGATCACCCTACTATTTTCTGTATTCCTCCGATTATAGTCAGCCGGTAGAAAGAGGCTTGCCGATGGTACAATGACGGAGTGAAAGGGGAATATCTTCATCAATGAAAGTAGAACTGTGTTCCAGGGTCTCTAGGTAGAACCAACGGATGATATAGAATGGACTCCGTCAGTCAGGTCGACAACTATTTGATCAATGGTATACGTTTGTAAAATTCATTCAGTCGATAATTAGTAAAATAAGAGTTTGTCTAATTACTTCTGATACATACACACACAGGCACTTGTTGAACCGCGGTTATATTTTATCAGCAAGTCTAATCCCGAGAGTTGTCAGCAATAGCGTTACATTCATGAACGATATTCGCGACGCTGTTTGTATTTAATTAGCAGTATATGTAGATTAGAAAAATTAAAATAAATGCATGCGTCTCGTATTATATCGTAGTCGCGATGTTCTCCGTTTCGAATACTCTCCTCTTGGATTAAAAAAGGAAATTAGATGCATGCGCTAGATAAGCGTATATTGCAAATGTCTACAGGATAAAATGGGGCGAGGGATTTGTTTGTTATTTACTGGAGTAATCTGCCCTTCGTCACTGACGCGCGCATATTAAAATTCTGCGTATAATATAAAATCTATAACGATAATATTTTGTTTGTAAAATGCGTGCGCTTGTAATAATTTCTCTCTTGAAAAATAAATAAATACTGAGTAATAAATAAATAATAAAATAATAATTGTGCGATATACGCTGTGCGTAGATAAGTATATGATAATATACGCATTTGATTTGTTTTCAAAATAATGACGTATAGTTATGAATATCATACACCCATCCGTTTTATAAAGCGCAATAAATTTTGTGTATTCCTGTTTAAACTAGAACAGTTCCAATTCAGATTACAATCGCTAATAATACGTGTTCAATGTAGTTATATATTCCACAAAATCTGACCTCTCGTAAAGAAAAAAAAATTTTCATATCAACGGTCATTCAGCCGTGATTTAAATTATACGTGGCATACGTATAATTTGTGATTTAATTACTCTAGTTATCATCACGATATTCCGAAGCCGGATGACAGAGCGAACGGTTACTTTTTTATACCGCGATGATGATGTTTTTTTCATCGTCTCATCAGCTTCTCTGGACATCACGCGGCACCGCGCGCGCGTCTCAACTATGCTAAGGCATAAAAATTATTTAATATAAATATAAAACTGATATTAAAATTTAATGAGTACATATATATATCGGATATTATATATTTTCGCGTAACGAGCTGATATATAATATTATTGTATATATAATTTACATCGTTATAATATATACGTGCAGCACGTGGTACACGGATGAAATATACGAGAGTCAAATTAACGGCGTGTGCGCTCAGTTTTTCCTTCCAGCTATCTTTCATCATTTTTCCTCCATTGCAGTCAATTCGGTGCGCCGTGTGTATAGATATTTCGAACAAATTGAACAACTTTGCAATGTATAGGTAATCACGTATGAGCTTATGATGTATAACGAGTATAATCTCGCACACGACAACACCTGGTATATCTGGTATAACTGATGGCTTTACCATATTTCGGCAACAATTAACACACTACGGGATACTCAAGCACGAAATCGGATGACATAAGATTGCTGTCTTTATGCGATAAAAAATAAAAATCTGTCCGATTTAATAGCTGAACCGCATTGCATCACTATAACGCGTCGTGTAGACTATACACAGAAACTCATACGGCCACGGCACTTTGACATCGGAGAAACTAGGATCAAAAAATTGAAGGTCAGTCGTTCGAGGTACACTAAACTCCGCCGACGCGATAAGCCCTCGCGGATATTGAAAAAACCGTCTGCTCTTATTATTAATCTATAACGTCTGCAGTGGCCGGTGAAGATTTCGGATTTTAACTCCGCACGCTGCATTATAATATAATATGCTGCGTTACTCTTCGTGCAATAGCTGATGCAATATTTGTCCTTACTTTCATGTATGATTATCTCCATTCGATTTCATTCCGAATCCGAATCGCCGCACCATATGTTCATTACGGCGCATCCGCGCTGCAGTCTTCTCGGGGTTGTCGCGTGCTTGCACCCCGAGGGTGTGGCTTCTCTGGGATTGGCCCGAACTCTCCTTCTCGGTTCGGTCGGTGTTCCGGGACTGGAAGGTCGGAGGGTCGGAGGATCCGAGGGCACGAAGAGCGCGGAGGGTTTCCAGTCCCGCCCACGCGAGGGAGGATCCCGTGGGAGGCAAGCAGGATTCCCTTTTCACCTTTCGGAGAGACCGACATGCAACAGCAGGAAGGAACGGTTCGAATCTGCGAACGGATCCGATGCAGATTTCACCGCGTTGAAATCTCCCGTATAGCGAAGCGGTAACCTTGACGTTCGTATTGCACGTCATGTCGTGTATTTCGATGAATCGAGCTTAGATATAATACTTATCGCCGATGCTGTAAAAATGGAACTTTCTCGAACTCAGGTCCGCACCCGAAATCTCACGATCCGTGCTCGATCACTACGCTCACCATACGATGAAGATTACATCGCGCAAGCAGGTACGAGCTGTATTATATCTGCGCTACACCGTTACTCATTCAAATCGTACCTCCCGCCGTGCGTCGAATTGCGCAATAATGTGCAAGTCTAATTGTAAGGGATGCATATTCGCGCCGTTTGTACCGCTCGTACGGATCGGGATATCATTCTGAGTCCCATTCTGATGCAAAAATCAAAAATATTTGCCATAATTTTCTATTTCTACTTTCGACGGAATATATTTTAGGAATTACCTACTTGCGGACGTATCGATAGAAAAGGAATACTCGATAACTGTACTGTCACGATTTTTTTTCAGGTGTTATTTACGAATGTTCGTATGTATAATCGAACGATCGCTGGTATATAGATGACGATTAGCACTGTCGGATGGATCACGGCACATCGCTTGGTTCGATGATTCGTTCGACACTCCCAATTAGCGGTTTCCGCCGTGATTTGGCAGTGACCGGTGTGCATGCGTATAATCGTTTTTGTACAGGTTGGAGGGGCATCGTGAAAATTTTTGTCTACTATCGATAATTCTAAACAGCGACATGAAAGGCGACCGCAAACCTTTCCCGCAGTTCGCTGCGCGGCAGCTAGCTACCGAGAAAAACGAAGTTATAGTGAAGTAAGCAAAGGAGCGAATGCGCGGAGGCGCGGAGCGCGGGAAGTCGAGAGGAGAGAGGCTAGCGAAGTTTTGAGCCAAGAGCTGCGCGAGAAGTTGCGCGTTGTTCAGTACATTGAAACCTTGCGCCATGTTAGTCTGTTGCTCAGTCGCGCGCCAACTCTCGAATCGTTTGTGCATGCGTTTGCTCGCGTGATCATCGTACCGTTGTCTCTGTTGATCATAGTAACGGTGTTGTGTGCGAGCGTTACAATTGTTTACTTTTTTTAAAAAACAAAAATTTTTCCAAAAGCGCAACAATCGAATAAAACAAGCCAACGCAAATTGACCGGAGTCATCGATTTTTCCTATCATGAACGAGAGGTCGTTGTAATTCGAGAGTATAACAAACGACAGTCTCTGTACCGTATAGAGTTATGATCGGTGTAACAGATAAAATTGCAGAGTCGATTTGAAAATTATTTTACCGATTAACGAGGTGAAAATAAAGGGATAGAGTAATTAGCTGCGTTTAATAGTTCGCGGAGAGATGACAAGCGTGGAACAACGAAGCTGAAGGTAATCGTGTGAGACGTGAGTGAGCAGATCGGGTACGCCTCCCTCCTACTTCGTTCGTTCGAACGCACTGGTTTCTTGACAGTAACGTGCTACGTGCGGAGGCGAGCGGTCGCATTCGGTGTTCGAGGAGGCGCGGTACCGTCCAAAACTGTAAACAGTGCCCGTGCAGTTCGCATTGTAATTGAAAGAGACTAGACGAAGCCGGTAGGAGCGTGATAGAAAAATGAAGATCGTCGTATCTCGTTGTACACTAGCTTCCGGAGCGTGGTGAACATTGTTATTTATACTCGTGGTAAACCAACCAAAGGACACAAGTGTCAGTTGCCGAAGAAGCGTGTCGAATTCATCGCCAGAAGGATCGATTCGAAGACGCAAAAAACAAGAACGAACTACAAACTGTTGTAAATTAATGCAGTTACAGTGATATGCGCGAGTCAGTGCCGCGTTCGAGTGAAGTTTTTTTCAAATTCTCTATAATTAGTTGATCATGGAGTCTCCCGTGATGTACGAGTCAGCGGCCCACCAGTCGCAGGCCCAGGTGGGACCTGCGGAGCTCAAAAAGTCCCCGCAGGTAATGAACAATAATTCCGCCCTCCAGGTGAACCACAACCAGCAGCAGAATTCTGGGGCCGGTGGAACCGGGGTGAGCAAAGTTTCCGCCAGCAAGGCGAGTCTCCACCAACAATACGCGGAACATTGCGCAGCGGCTGGAGAACTTACGGATCTGAATACCCCGGAGATATCTTTGGACCTCCAGCATCTCATAGACGATTCTCATTTCAACGACGGCCTTCTCGACATGTTGGGCGGCGGGCCCGGAAACGGGGGAGGAAATCCACCCGGTGGAAACGGAGCGCAAGGGAACAACGGGATGAAACACTCAAGGAATCCCGGATTCCCGCCGAGAACGACCCTCGCCTACATGCCGCAGCCCGTCCATAGCGGCGCCAGTTATCACCAAGGGAGCAACAGCTGCAGCGACAGCAACAGCTCGAGTTCGGAATCTCCGAGCATAAAGGAAGAGCCTCTGGATCCCGCGGATTACAGGCGCCACTGCCCACAGTATCCCGCGGGAACGGGTCCCACCTACAGCCCGGCAAACGGCGCGGGTCCCTTCGCCAACGGCGGACCAACCTTCACGACCTTGACGCCGAGCACGGTGCCCGGTGGTCATCCGCAGCCGAGAGGGCCCATGAAAAACGTCATGTCCCACCAGCATCAACACCAACAACATCACCAACACCAACACCAACACCAGCACCCGCAGAATGCGGCCGCGGCGGCGGCGGCGGCGGCCAGAAAACAGTCGAAGAGCATCGACAAGGCGAGCGACGAGTACAGACGTCGCAGAGAGAGGAATAACATAGCGGTGAGGAAGAGTCGCGAAAAGGCGAAGGTGCGCTCCAGAGAAACGGAAGAGAAGGTTAAACACCTCGTGAAAGATAACGATCTGCTGAAGAAGAGGATCGAACTCCTTACGGAGGAGTTGACCGTCCTGAAGTCGCTGTTCAGCAGCGTCGGTGTTGTACCTGAACAGCTCCACAGGGAGATCTCGAGGCACCTGGATCACTTCCAACAACACGCGGTCGGGCCCATGTAGCGGTGGCCTCCACGTTCTCCGGATCCTACGAAGGTGTCTCGTGCACCTCTCGACCTCCACTTACCCTTCCGCGACCCGATGCGTGAATCGCGGAAGATGATGTAGTACGACGGTATGGCAAAATATTGAAACTGCGGCAGTCGACGGATGCATCGGAAAATTTTCGCGGCACCACCCACGTCTCGCGTTACGTTATGCAGCGGTCCGACCGTTAATACCTACACTGCGATCCGCGGGTCAGGGGACGACGACGATATGGTATAACTTCTGAGCGTAATAATTTTCCTCGATGATCAAATACATCCAATAACGAAGGAACAATCGTGGTTATCGCGTGCATGTGACGATATATGCAGGTCGGCAAAAGAAGGAAAGAAAAAAAGACAAAAACAAAAAATCTTCATTTAATACGTATGATTATATGTGTTTTATCGCACTCGTTAGCGTTATGCCTTCTCTCATCATCGTTTGCATCGTACGTTATATGTTCACTTTACCGCCTACACGTTCGCCCGACTACATTATTTAACATCTCTACCTACCTTACGTTAGCATGTAATAAAATTACGGGTTCCCCACAATTCAGAGGATATATGAGGTGGCCACACGAGGTGTCGACGACGTCCTTCTCAGCCCTGCGGGCATATCTATGTGCAACGCACATGTACCCGGACGAAACCGCCATTTTATGATCTCCCCAAGATGTCCTCGGTGGTTTTCTTCCTTTTACCTTATTTTTCTACAATCTGTGATTATGGTCGGGGCTAGAGAAGGAAGCGACCCTTTCGTCGGTCCCTTTTATTCTCGATCCTGTCGTCAGACTCGTTGTCTGTAACCTGCAGCATGCAGTTGGTTTTTGCCTCATTACCAAAATCGTTCGTTCACATAGGTATGATACCATTAATATGTCCGTTATCACCGGGTATAAATTACTTACACATGTACCGCACTGTATATACATAACATATACATATATAATTATATCATACGCGTTTTTACAAAAACAAAACGCAAAAAAAGACTGGGTGATGGTCTCTAAATCGAGATTTAAATACCTGCACAGATCGTTCAACGATTTATATACATATATACATACGTTATGATTATTAATATTGATAATAATAATGATAATCGTTATACACTTATGGTACACGTTTAAGGTATATAGATAGGAATATTTATATAAACATAAATGTATACATATAAAAATAATATATTATTTTAAGAAATTCATATCGATTATACATATATATATATGTAATTATGTTATAATTGTATATTCCGTTCATGGCGTTGTGATTACGTACGGTTATTATTTTTAATATTATCGTTACCATTATTTTAAAGCTTACATAAATAATACAATAGTATACGTTGTAAAATCGTACAAGAATTATCTATATACCTATTTGCATCTTCGCATGGGTTTCCTTTTTACCCCGCCGGGCCCACCTCAACTTATACACATAAATTGTACATTATTTTCAACATTTCGCACAAACTCATGTCTCACGTGCAATGAAGCGTAATATATTGGCGATTCAAAAAAAAACAACACAACAAAATTAATAAATATACCTATGTACAGCCATCACGTGTATATACCGATACACATGCATAATATATACATAAATTATATACGCAACAGATGAAACGACATCACCGCGCCGCGTACAAATATTATAACGTCGTTATATTAATTTATATAAAAGAAAAGAAAATAAATAAATAATTAAAAATAAATAAATCATAAAAATAGCTTAGTTATTGAGTAGTTGAAAATTATATAATTGTATAGTCATTGTATTTATGATAATGATTTACATAGTTTTTAACTATCCATATATTCATTATTTGGTAATATATTGTTATATTACATTACCATTGTCGTGTACAATTTTTAATTACCTAATTTAATAGATGTAATAACATATAATATATACACGCGCGCCCGTATACGTCGATATAGAATTTCAACGTATTCATGATTACGTTTTTATCTCGAGCCCCGATTCGATACTGTACTATATAGAATTCTCATCATCCGCATCCAATTTAACCTGTTGTATTATCATACACCTAATTATTATATGAATAATAATAAATAGTTTCAATAGAAAATCTATACGTATTAGATATATAATATATAATATTATATATATGATATACAAAAATATATATATTTCGAAACAGAGAATTACCTTATAGTTTTAATAATATTATAAATTGTTGTAATTATATAGTTAATAATTATTATTAATATAATATTTTACCATTAGTTATATATTACGATTAAATATAGATTTTATTTGGATGCATCGTAATAGGTATTAACTGAACGATATTTTTGTGAAATAGTTGATCGAATGATTAATTATTACATTATCATCATATCCGTTCGATTTCATGTTACATATATATACCTATCGCAGGTGTCGTCTGGTTGAGTTACCGTAACGTGTGAAGCGGGCTTCATTTGTTCATTTGTTTGATTGTTGTCGTAAGTGTATAAGACAGAGCGATTGAGTTATTTCACGTTAAAGATTGAAGAGAGTAAAGAGTTAAAAGTAAATTAGAAAGAAGAAAAGGAACAAAAAAAAAGAGAAAAAAATGAAATAAATAATTATAATTACGTAATTAAAGACAGAGAGCGAAAATACTGTAAAAAAAAAGAAAAGAAAAGAAAAAAAAATACAACAAAACAAAAAAATGAATTAAAATAAATCTATATTATATATTAATCGAGTGATTGGAAATCGTTGCGAATGAGTACCATAAGAAATAATGCCGTGTACATGTATAATATAATGTATAACGTACGGTGAGATTATAACCGTAATTGTAAACGGTTATACGTCTAATAATACTTGTCTATATGCACAAATATATTTTGATATAAAAATTTATAACTTTCGTTCTTTTCATTCCTACGTTATATACAGAGAGTAAAATAGTCCTGATTCCTTCTACATTCTTTTTATAAAGTTTATAAAATTCCGTTAGGTTTTACATTCGATTATGTGATTCACGCCATAAGCTCGGAGTTTGGGTAGCTAGGTATTCCAAAAATGTTGGAATAGTCTTTCCATTTTCATTTTCACCGTATACTCTTCGACCCTGTTGTCCTTGAGTCGAGTAACGCGCGATTCGTATTTGATATTAATTGCTACATTGGAGATTATCGTTCGATATCATGAGATTTTTCTTTTTTTTTTTATGTCGTTTGTTATGACGTGAGTTATCGCGCCGTGTACGGTAATTAACGCGGATGTATTTTGAAAACCGTTCCGACGCACCGGGTTTGAAAATTTATCGAAAATACTTTTTGTACTAGATATAATGAGTTTTTCGATTATTCGATTATTCATATGGGTGCAGGTTCATCTTGAATAGGGTGATTCGCGTAAATATGCAGGAGCAAAAACGTGCGCGAGATTTTCGTCCATCATAATTAAATACCAATACCGTTATATATATGATTCGTGCGCACACAGCTGAATGTCGACGTGAAGTTGTATGCGTTTCGAACCGTCCATCCCATTCATCGCTTTCCATATTAAGGTTGAAAAATTTCAAACGCCCCAGGGATGACTTTTCCCTAACTTTCGTTCTCAGAAAATTATTTGGGTATACCCGCAACCATTTTTCCCCTGAAAGTCTGTAACGCATGTAATACGGCATATGTGCGATGAAATTTTTGATGAACATTATAAACCAGCATTGCACGCGCCGCATTTAATTTCGGTTGTTTTTTAAATTTTTGTCTACGATTTTTTTTCAATTTCATATCATTACATTTCAGACGCATCTCATGTCCATATCCAAATGAAAAGTTCATTTTTGACCCTGAAATCGAAAAATATCTGAGATATACTCCTTTGGATTTTTTCGATTTTGGGGTCAAAAATGAAGTATTGCCAAAATTGATTGCAGGACACTTTTCCAACGTACTTTGACCTCAGGAACACGAATCCGTCAAGTAAATTAAGCTAGGAATAAATCCCATCGAAATATCCTTATTTTTTCACTTTTTCAAGCGATAAATTGGCGATACCTCGATCAATTTTATAGAGAGATCAATTTAGCTCGTGGATTCGTGTTCCTGAGGGCAAAATACGTTAGAAAAGTGTTCTGCGATCAATTTTGGAAATACTTCATTTTTGGCCCAAAAATCGAAAAAATCCAAAGGGGTATACCTTAGATTTTCGTCGATTTTGGGGTCAAAAATCAACATTTTTTTTTCTCGAGTTTGCTATGATATTCTCATGTGATTTGATCTCAGGAATTCGAATCTGCGAGCCAAATTGGTCTATCTATAAAATTGATCGAGTTATCGCGAATTTTTCGTGTTTTGGAATGAAAAAATTGAGATATCTCGATAGGATTAAATCGTAGCTCAATTCGGTTAACGGATTCGTGTTCCTGAGGTCAAAATACGTTAGAAAAGTGTCCTATGATCGATTTTAAAAATACTTCATTTTTGGCCCAAAAATCGAAAAAATCCAAAGGGGTATACCTTAGATTTTCGTCGATTTTGGGGTCAAAAATCAACATTTTTTTTTCTCAAGTTTGCTATGATATTCTTATGTGTTTTGATCTCAGGAATTCGAATCTGCAAGCCAAATTAGTCTACCTATAGAATTGATCGAGTTATCGCTAATTTTTCGTTTTTTGGAGCAGAAAAATTGCGATATCTCGATGGGATTGGTTCGTAGCTCAATTTACCCAACGGATTCGTGTTTCTCAGGTCAAAATACGTTAGAAAAGTGTCATACGATCGATTTTAAAAATACTTCATTTTTGGCCCAAAAATCGAAAAAATCCAAAGGGGTATACCTTAGATTTTTGTCGATTTTGGAGTCAAAAGTGAAGTATTTTAAAAATCGATCGCTGCACACTTTTCTAATGTATTTTGACCTCAGGAACACGAAACCGTCGAGTAAATTAAGCTAGAAATAAATCTCATCGAGATATCCTTATTTTATTACTTTTTGAAGCAATAAATTGGCGATACCTCGATCAATTTTATAGATAGCTGCACGCCGACGTGTCATCCGTATTTCAATTTTTCATCTCGTATTTCGATTTTCGATTGGTCACCAACTTTTGTCATCGAAAAAATGATGAGCTGAGATGGAATGATGCTTTTATGTTCTGTCAAAAGTATCACATCCGGATACTTAAAATACAGTCTTGAACATTTATATATTCGCGTAGGGGTTTTTTTTACGATGAAATTAATTTACGGGCGACTCGTATACGTCGCGCTGGTTGATTTTCAATTAGGAAAAGTTCCCTTCGCGAAGCCGTAGCAAAACGAAGTACCTATTCGCTGTTCGCGTTCGATCATCTGCGATAGCGTACGGGGCTTCACCGTTATTTTTACGCTCACTCTGCGCACAGCGGATCGTCGCGATCACCGATCACAAACAATTAGTCGACTCCGTTCGGCGACTGGAAGAAAAAATAAAAAGTATACATACTAGAGGGAGAATCCCGTGATTGGAATCAATTCGCGACTGCACCCGACGAACAAGATATGAGCTTTTTTATACGTTTATTTTTCGATACTTTATTCAGCTAAACACCGCAGGGGTGAAAGTCAAATGGATTTTATTAAATTCTTATTTATTTCGTTTTTCTATTTTCTAAATAGCGACGCAACGGCGCAGTGTTAATCTAATACTCGGTCTAAATCCACCCGCCTTGACTGCAGCGGCATAAGCGATTATAGCGTTAGGCGCGAGCGACGCGAGATCTAGTTTTAGCCGCTCGCGTCTTTGATCCGGCGACTTTCCCGCGTCTTTTCGGCGACTCTTCTCGCGTCCTTGCAGTCAGTTATTAGCTCTATAGCGTAGGTACGTCGTATACACGAGCAAAACGAACAGAAGAAATCAGCGCTTGCTTTTCGCGCCAACTCGCACATAAGGTGTACGTGCGCAAACTTTGTACACGTACATATACGTGTATATGTACGTCACACGCGTGGTGTGCAGCATTTGCTTTACATTCGCATACACATGTAAGTCATGTACACGTACGGACAGATAGCTGCAGCATCTGTGAGTAACTAGGTATATCAGTATATCGCATAGGTGTATAGGTATGTACACGTATATATGGACACTACCGTATACCACGTACACCACAATTATAGTGCACCAACCAGTTGCTGCTATACCGCCGTCGCTGCTGTATCAGCCGAACGATTTACGGATAGATTTACTATCCGCGTAATGGCTCGTTTATATTATAATTACACCTCGACACGTCTTCCTGCAGCTTGCATTCAGCGCTAATACGTCCTATATGTTCAACAGCCTTGTAGTTGAAAGGTTGGAACTCAGTGTTCGGTTCAACAAATCGGTTAATAACTCATAGACGTTGCGTTCAACTCGTACTCCTACAGGGGACGAACTTGGCTTTCCTTATAAATCTCCGATCCGAGGGCGGAGAACCAGAGAAGCATAATTGACGAAAAAAAAAAAATTGGGAACCGAATCCGTCGTTGACTTTCTTGCGAAGAGGGTTCGCTGGCGTTGTCTACTTTTTTATGCTTCGGGATTCCGAGCTATCGGAGTCGGAGTTACGGGCAACAGTAACAATGAGTGACGTAATTCCGGGGTCGGATCCTCCGCGCCTCCTTCACGCGGCAGCGCTAGCTGCTACTATATATTACTTTATAGCCGCATCAGCCACAGGAAAGTGAAACTCTCGGAAAGCAGGTCACACCCACATCGCGTCGGCGGGAGTTTGCGCTTCGGAGCACGATGCCCGTGATGTTGACTCCCGCGTTTCGAAGTAAAAACGTTTATATATCGCTCCGGACCGACTTATATTTTTCCGCGCGAGCAGATATCGTAGAAAAATAATGAAAAAACAAAACAACAACAATAATAATCGTATAATAAACTCGGGGTCCTGACTCCGAGAGGAAGAAACATCCGATCCCCGACGTTACACGAAAAATCGGAATATCGATCGGAATCGAAGAGCATGTGTTCCGGTAATTATCATGATATGGAGTGTCTCGTAATTTATATCTGGATGCCGATGCGATGTTACGTTGAATTGCGTAAAAAAAAAAGTGACGATCATTCTGGTATTGTATATATATTTATACGCATATATCTATAACGTTGCAAGGTGAAGATATTCCGATTTTTTTATCACTGCGTAAACACCGTGAATAAAATATAGCGGTTGATGGCATGCGCGATGTTCCAACCTGTCTCACCGCCGCGGGTTTTGACGGAGCCAAATGAAACGAAAGCAAATGAAACAAAACTAATTGTGGGAGTAATTAGGTATCATCGGCAGAAGCTGCCGGCCGTCTGGAACTACAAACTCATAGGGACCCTGTCGTCGTACGCCACACGCATCGAGAATAAACGAAACGCATGTGCGACGCGTGTAGATGTTCACACGTTCATAGGGCTGGTTCTAGTATGTGACCCATATTCCACGGCTGCATCTCTATATCGGACACATGTCCAGGGACGCGTCCAACTTCGTACAACGTTTTCCTCCCGACTCGTGACTCTAGCCGTTTATGTTGCTACCACCGCTGCACTGACGTAACTCTCGATACACAGCATATAAGTTCTTCGATGCGCACAGCGATCCGCCGATGATATCTGCACGACGTAGTACGGAACTAAATTCCATTTTTTAATACACGCACACATCCAGCCGCGCGAAGAACAACGAACTGCTAAACGGCCGTCTATAATCTCCTCGGTTACGCGCTCATCATCGCATCGTTATCATCGTCGTTAGTATTGCGATTTCAATTATTATTATTATTATTATTATTAGAATCCTCTCGTACACCTCACACACGTGCCTGTCCGTTGTGGATGTGTTATAACGTGAGTCAGGTGTTTTTTCCGTGAAAATTTAAACCACCAAACCTCTCACCGGATCTGGGCTGCGCAAGTCATCGCACACAAGTTCCGTTATCGTGAAATTGAAAGTTTACGTGCGAAACGACATGCGATCTTTTTGGATTCGTTTCCGTCAAATATTTCGGAGTGATTTTCACTCTTCGCACCACGCGAGGAATCGGATGACGTGGCGCTGCATTATGTGCTGTAATGATGCATCGGGTGTTTGGTTAGGTAAAGTTGGCGTTCCGAGCTGTGAACTTTTGATATTAAAGTCCGTCGTTGCGGCGCATATAACGTGTAGCATTTACAATATCATCAATGAAAATGATTTTTTGGACGCAAGATTTTTGAACTCCGTATTATGCGATGCGAGGTCATACTTCGGACGAAGCACATCTTCAGATAACCGCCGTCATATATTCACATGGTAGGGTATGTTATTATATGCCTTAATGTCAAAGAGAATTTCTTACTGAAAATCGTGCGGAACCTATACCACGTTCATCACACATGGTATCTGAATTGTATCTGTACGTATATAAGTAGATATATATTATAGCCACCTACGTGACTACGTTCTATCTAGTTTCGCGTGGGTAAACACGTATGCACACACACGTATGCTCGCATATTTTTTGTGTACTCACTTGTGTGTATCGTAATATAATGTGTTAAAGTGAAGTAAAACCTCGATTATTCAACCTCCGTCTAAAGATATAATGATATTTCGTCTCGCCCGTTTCAGACCTTCTTCCTGCACGGTCACTTCGATTATCCTGCCTTCGTACACGCGGAAGGCCCTTCGAATCAGCTCTCCAAAGTCGATTGGCGTGTGGACTGAAATTTGATCGGATATATGGGAATTGTAAATTTTAAGGTTCGGATCTTTAATCACCACCACGTATCGCACGCATGTAATTCGCTTCTACTTTTCCCTTCTTCTCCACCGCTGATGTTCCGCGGTAGCAGCAACCGGCAGCAGCATCTTCATCGCGGGTCGTATGGAAAGACGTAAAAAGGTTGGTAGGCCAGTGTGTGAGACCAAGAAGTTCTATTTTGACGCTTACAGCATCGCGTGGCTGAGGAACGCGCGAGACATGTGAGAACATAAGCGCGCAAACCGGAAGACGACGATGCTGCAGCAGCCGACTGAAAAAAAAGGCGAAAAAAATCAAACTTCGTAGAATCAGCGAGTACAGTCGAAAAGTCCGCGACTACGGAATAAACTGTTCTTATTTTTTCGCTCTAATCCACATCGAAACATTCCGGTCTCATATATGATCCTATTTTATGCGTTTCCAGCTAACTGAACCACTCGTGCAAAAGAAAAAAAACAAAAAGGTACAAATAGTTATCGTTCCCGCGTGCATTTTGTTAAACCGCCGCGTGCTTTAACGAATTTAGGACAGCGTGGTATAGACGAGTACGTACAGTTCGAAAGTAGGCTGCATGGGTATATGGTAAACAAAACTATATTATATACGCGTAAGGTATAATATACATAAATAATACCTATATGGTGTAATGGTATATGTATATACACTTGTGAACGCAGGTATTTATTTTCATTATACATACGAAAAGGGTTATAACTACAAATAGTATCATAAGGGCCGACCCGCTTATGCTGTTACAGTTCTGTATGGGATTCAAAATTATCTGTATAACGTGTAGAGTTTTTGAACAGATTGACGGTCAGTTTACGTCAGAAATCCACATTAAAAAGTGCGCGCGTATAATTAAACGACAAATGAAAAAGTTAGAAGATTTTATTAATTTTTTTTTTTTTTTTTTTTCAAACGTCTGAATGTATAATTTTCGTTTCGTGCGACGTCTGCATAGTGCAGTTGGAATATATGAATGTAAAATGTCGACTATCTCTAGGTCCGCCTGGAAGTCAATTTAATTTCGGCGACAATCAGTGGTTGTACATATACAGTCGCTTTTATACTCTGTAACTGGGTTACGGGCGGACTGTTATTTAGGTTGACCGCATAAATACGCGTACTCTGATCTCGTCGTCAGCTGCTTTTGCTCTCTTCTGCATCGCTATCTCGTACATCACGAACACATTGGGCATTCCGAATCTCGACGCGTTCATCTCTGTGTGCTCGATGAGATCGCAGCAGTGCGTTGTCGTGTGAATCGCCCTGTACAAAATGAGGTGTACGATTTATGCGCATCATCGGCCACCGCGAGCTATGCGCGAGGGAATACCCTAACTTTAGACTGACCCCAGTTTATTTATGTTCAATGTTATATGTGCGCCTCCATATGCTGCTAGCTGATCTTTTGTACATGCAACACATCTAGTGGTCGTGATCTCTGCTGGCCACGATTTCGATTGGAATTCAACTGTGACTATTCAATGATCGTTGCGCTATATCACAGAAGAATGAAGATACTGCCATATAATATAAGTATTATGATAATAAAAGTTCCAGTTTTCCGAAGGAGTAACAGTAAAAAAACAAAAAACAACGTGGAATGTATGTTACGTCGAATATGCGGAACCGACGAATACGTTATGTCCATTCCCGCGTCGGGGTGTCAATGGGGTGTATCTTTGAAAAATGAGATCTAGATTTCCAGAGTAACTCGATTGACCCAAATTATTATTGCGGGTACAGAAATCGTTGATATAATTAATGAGGAAACTTCATTCCACGTAAATTTCTAAACAGTACGTGTGTTTACTTGTTATCTCAGGTGAGTCGAAGAGGAAAAGGTTGATGCCCGTTTGATGTGAGAATAACACCGCGACTTTGTTATTTTGTTATTCGTTTTGAAATTCTTGAATCACCGCGCGCTAAACCTCTTCCTTCGTTTTATAAATATACACTACATGTTGGGTGCATAAAATAAATTACTAATATTGTTAATTCGAATTGATATTATGTCGCCGCACCTGCATTTGCAGTATAAAACGATCGCATGCGTATCCACGTTCCGCATGTTATCAACGCAGGGATTCAACGCGTAGAAATATCATCTCGATGTATTTGCAGGTGAAAAATACGTAGAAAAACGAAGCGCGATACGAGCAGATGCGCGACGTCTTCGTGCTTGACTCCGAAGAGTAAGGTATTTTGAAACGAGTGAAAGGTGAAAGAACTTATTTGTTTTCTCTCTCTCTCTCTCCCTCTTCACTGACACTATAAAAATTATACACTCTTTTCACTCACCACGTACACCGAGGGGGGGCTGGATTTCAATTAGCTCTGGGTCACCGAGATGTTTCGTGGCTGTGGTCCAACGTTACCTCATCATCGCCCTATCTCGGAGACTTCCGGAAGCTGGTGTAAAAATATTTTCAAGGAAATTTTCGTTTGCTTTTTCATATTCATTGTGCAAATATGTGTCGTATAAATACATTTTCTTTTCCCATGCAATTACGTTATAATTGAAATTCAATTTTTTTTTTTTTAACGATACGATAGTATAAATTGTTAACAACTACGTACAGTAGTTGCTGGGGCCGGTGAGCTTTTCTGTTTCAGCTGAAAATTCAAGCTGGAGAAGAAGTAGAGAATTTTTCATTCCTACAATCTGCTGATTTTGCGATCTTGGATTGTGACACTTTATAGGATTAATATTATGACTCGACATTATTTTGAAAATAATAATAAGCAAACAAACATTAGATCGCCTTGTAATTATTTATCCTCTGCTGACGCATGCGGGACTCTATACTAGAAATACAAACTGTGCGGACTGCTGCGAGTGCATGAAAAGAGAATTTTCTCTCGTTGAATATAAAAACATGATTTCCGTGCGAGTGAAAAATGTTGATTTTCAATAATCCACGACGATGAGCTATTATGAAAATTTCAAAAATTTCAAATCAACATCTTTTTTCCCTCACACCGGACGGTTGTTCGCGAATCATAGCGGCGCTCGCACAGGCTCAATAATAACAACAATAATAATAATATAACAGGTAAACGAGCCTGCGTCAGCTACATGGATGAATGTGCTGTATTTCCATGTGGTTTGCCACTGCAACTGGAACTGCATTGGCTTCTGTGCTCGACTCCGACTCGGCGTCGGTCGTCTCCGATCGCCACTGCCACTGCCATCGTGCCGTAGGTGATAGCGTGACACGCGTACGCCTACATAATCGCCAATTACGTCGCTATCCCTCCGACTCGTTACTTTAGTCCTGCAGGATAAAACGTATAGCTGTCGCTGGACATGTGTGCATAATTTCTGCGCCCGGTTTGATTATTTTCTCGTTTTTTATCCAGCAGCTTTTCAATGTCTATGCGATATGCGGTCCGTCTTTCCCGTCGCAAGCTACTACGGGCGACGCTCGCCGATCTCGACGTCCTCTCGTGCATTAATATAATGCATGCCTACATAAACCACTCTTACTTACTCACTTACTTGTACTTACTATTATAGCTATACATGCCCACGAGCCTCTTACCATATCGCATACAGGGTGGCCCGGAGGAAAACAGGCTCGTTCATCAAATCCCGAGCTAAAGTTGGAGAATTCTGAAAATCAGGAAAATAATGTTTTCATTTTGTGTTTTCGAAAATTAAACAAGTCTTCGTCCGTTGCCAAGAGACACGAAGCGGTTGGGAAACAAGTTTTGTAGAAAATAATTTCTAGGATGTGTTCGCGAGCGTGGACTGCCAAATGAATTTTAAAATGTACATCCAATTTATTTGTCATTATCACCTGTGGTCGGTCCGACATGCTCGTGTTGTTTCTCGTTGGCGAATAAAAAATTTTCGAAAACATTCGAACCGTTTATTTTTAGGACACCCTGTACACGTCCGTGCGCAACTCTTGTGTTATTTCTTTCTCGTAAACCTGGACCTCCTCTCTTCTCCGTGTTCCCTCTAGTTGTGTTTCTCAGTTTCTTACCTCTTACTCCAGGCAGCGCGAAGAATCAGGTCGCAGGTACGAGCTGCCGCCTGCAGTCCTACGCTGCTGCTGCTGCAGCACAAGAAAGCGAGGCGAACGACACCCCGCGACGACAATTACCGTAATGGACCGCCATAAATTACATGCATTCGAGGTAGGTAACAATAATGACCGCTGTCCGCTTTATTAGTTCGTTGATTATTTTAAATTGTAAAAAAGAGAAGACGAAAAGAACAAAACCAACTGAATTGTCATGTCCAAAATTCACTCCTTCGGAGATATATGTTAATTACGTTACAGTATATAGCTAATACCTATATATAATTAATACATTTACGGGTAAGTGTAACGGAATCTCATTAAATATTTTTTATTCCCAGTAATTCTTCCGGGACGCTCGGCCTTGTTGGCCGAGGAATCTAGTCGTGGTAAACCTTCGTAACTCATTTATCGAATACTCGGATCAATCCGTACATTTATATATATATTTATACACATCGTGCGGAGAGCTGTACAGAAGATGAGAATACCGTGGCTTGTAAAACTGAGCGGACTTAGGACGTGTTAAGTGAACGTAAAAAAAAAAAAAAAAAACAAGGTCTCGTCTCCTGCAATCGTATTTCCTGTACAATTTCTACCTATGATACTTTGCACAATCCGTTCTCGATTAGTTTTATTATACATATATCTCGATATCTAATGCCGTTCGCAACGAGTATTCGTGATTTTATTTTCATCCATCTCTCGTGATATTTTACGATTCATCGTTATGGAATTAGGTTCACACTTCGCTTCGTCTCGAACGTTCGCTTGGGTGTTCTAAATTGAAGGAATAATAAACCCCATTATTGAATCGTCGTAATAATGTATCTAATACACATCGTTGATATTGTAGGCGATATAATACAATTTGCATAGATACTGATGCTTTCACACCTGCTTGACAATCAAAACTTTCAATGGCTCTCGAACAAAAGAATATTCATTCCGTGAAAAATCTATGCGGGCATAGAACCGCATGCTACGTGCACGCACGTACAGCCAAATTTCCGAGTCCTAGATTTTCAGGAGTCAACAACAATCCCAACCATTTTTCTAAATTAAGCCATAAGAATCAGAAATGGAACGAACGATGTTTGCGGAATGGGATTTTGAAACGATTCCACGTTGGGGTAATAAAAGCGTCCGTCGTATTTCGTTGTACTGTCATTATTTCGCCGCTGTCGAAATTAGTAATTTTGTGGTGAACTGATTCCAAATTCACTTTTTTTCTTCATTTCAGCTCGTGTAATTCCGTTCAGATCTTCGAAGTTCTCCACAGCCCAGCCTTTGCACGGGCCACGTGTGCGTTTCTCGCGCATTCCCCGCGCGCCTTCGACGAAGAAGAGCAAAGCTGAAAAACTTGAAAAATTACAAAAAAAAAAAAGAAGAAACTGAGATGTAAAAAATAGAGAAAAAGTGGAGGAGGAAGAGCACGAAATGGGCCATTGGCCGAAGAATGCTGGGACAGCACCAGATGATCGGAGCAATCGTCGTTTTTTGTTAACACCAGCTTCGGGCTGCTCCGATTTCTGAGACGGAGTAAGCGGCAGCATCGGCGTTCGTGATGCGATTAAATATTAAATTCACACGCGTGCAATTCAAATCTAATTTTAAAATGCAATAATTTTTTTCTACTTCAAATATATTAACCGTTTCGATTCGTGATGTCATAGGGTATATGATCCGATGACCGAAACACAATGGCAAAATAAAATAGGCGCCACCCAGTCCGTTCGATTGTAACATAGTTCTCCTATAGCTTTCGAACGGCGTTATCATAGAGTCAGCGATTCTTGAATAAGAATAATATGCAAGAACCGATTCCGCGCACCTATACGCGTCTGCATGTCGACTCTACGACGGTGACGAAGGCGAATTATCGTCGGCTCTGCGACTACGACTGACGACATTTATAACAAAGGCAATGATTGAGGAAAATGTCGAACATAATTTCACAACGTTATACACTATCTACGTGATTGAAGAGCACTCGTTATTTTTCAGTGGTAATACAGCGTATTTGAAGCGAAAAATAAAAGTAATCCGTACAATTGGATTTCCTCGAACGCGCTTCCGATTCCCGTAAATCGAAACCTGCGGAAGTCCTTCCCGTCCATTTGTCTCTCTGGATAATTCACTCCGCAGATTTGCATGAAGTTATAAGCGGTTGATGGACGTCCGCATAACGTTATAATATGCAGTCAATGAATATCCGCGTGCGGGAAAAAGAAAAAGAAAAAAAAATTGCACACGCGACTCAAGTGACTCGACACATCGCGCGATGGGAACTTCTGCAGGAACCGAGGGCGTTGACTTTGCGGTGATAATTATTCGGGATTAATAAGCCCGGTATGCGTTTTCAACGTAGAGTAAAATTTGAAACATAATTTTCGATCCGATTTGACGCGCGTCAAATCTCATCGTCAGTAATTTTTCAATAGCTTACTGGAATAATGAGCTGGAAAATTTTCTTTATCACTTCGTTCTTCTCTCTGCTATTTTTATCTATTTATTACTATCAGATTTCTGAATCCTTGCTGCAACTTAATACGAACTTGCGTAGTCTACGGCTTCCGGCGGGATGTAATTGTTGCAAAATGTTACACATATATCATACGATATCTTTTCTTATGACCTTATAAGCTATTATGTCGTTATATGCGGAGAGACACGGGGCAAGATCATCAATTTTCATGAGCTCGATTCGCTGTGCTCGTTATTCTGTTTTTACAATTTCCCGAATTTTCCTACTTTTTATACATATTTCACGCGCAAACGCGACTTTTCTCATTAAATGAATGCCAACGTCCTTCCTGTTTATACAGAAGGAGTCATTTTTCCAACTATTGCAAATTATATGATGTAATTATACGAATATAAATATGAAATTGAGGCGCGCAGACTTCGTTGAAAAATTGGAATATATAGTTATTCTCAAAGCTCAATCTGACAATAAGCGACTTCATTTCTACCACGGATATATTTTACAATTATTATTTAGTCTGGTACTGTGCACAATTCCATCAGTTAAACATTTGAATGAACGGCGTGAAATAAAAATTAATTTCCTTCAATTAACTGATTAATTCGTTAGCCCTCACCTAATTATTAAACATGATTGTCGAATTCTTTGTTCATTTGGTGTATAGATTATCAATTTTCAGATACATCATCCTGTAATATAAAATGATGTCGAATTACACGGACAGAAATAACGACTTGCGATAATTGTTGCTAATTACGTAATTGGAGATGATAGACAATTATACGTCGTGTCGATAACGTCCGATTTGACTCGCATAAATCGTTATAAATATTGAAAAAAACAAAAACTGAACGGCGTATCGTGGAATTGGTTATGTCTTCTCCTTTTTTTTTATACGTATTAATTTTTTCGTCTTGTTTTTTATTCTCGATTGCGATCCATTGCAGAAATAGCTGAGCCGGTAATTAATCCAAGTCCAATTAGCTCCCGGTTTTGAATTGAGGTAGGTATACACGAATTGAGGCTTAAATTTAAATTTCTACAGGTCGCGGAGAGCGAGTTACCTAATATTTATCTATTACTTAATCGTTGCATAATGATAACGAATCGCCAAAATGCGGAACGGTGAAACTCACGGAGAAACTCTCGGCGAGGCCTTCCTCGGGTCACTCGTAGCTCGACTGGACTCGACCGAACCAACTTAAACTCGAGTCGAATAACGAGTTCATTTGTCCGACTTGTTTCCAGCTGCAGCTAATTCTCGAATCATATCCAGCCGTAATCTCCGAGTCATGCACGGTCTCCAAAAGTCGGGACTAGTTTCTGGAGAGTTTTTGGGTCCGAACGACCAAAACGACGCAGTTAAAAGCCACGTATATATCTTGAGACTCGATGGAGGGAAGAAATTATAATTTCAAAAAAGCTACACGTATGGTATACGTATATCGAACGAAGAACGTTGTATTGCCAAGGCCGCGAAATGCGATTATGAAAATTTTATTATTAAAAGTTATACCTGTAGAAAGTTTAGTTTTTCGTAGCTCGATTCTTACCGGTCGTATAATATGTTTCGTGCTTCTGTCTTTGCTGCAGGTGGCGACGACGTGAAACTCGCGCCGTAAACTTTGGCCCTTTGCGGAGTTGTCGTGCAGGTTCAGGTGAGTTTTATTTAAAGTTCACGAGTCGAGTTTTAGGTAGCTACTATTTTATACCCACGAAGCGGTCTTGTGTAAACGAAAAGGTGAGTAGGCTGTGTAAAATACGTTGCACGTTAACCGCAAGGGATCAGATATTATTAATATATATTGTGGGATTGTCGGATTGAGCGGGTATAACGTTGACTTTTACTTTTGTCAACAACTCCGCGAGCTCATTCTCAACATCGTAGTTACCATGTGTAGCGAATCGTTGTCCAAACTGTCCAGCGTTTCGCAATAACAATAGAATTTTCCACTCAATTTTTTCTATCGACGCTGCAGAGGCTATTCGACGCAGCGAAAGCAGCGAGGTATATATAAATTCTGCTCGAACGCTACGGTTTACGTATTTGATATTGCAATTGAGTAATTTTTAACGCCTCGAAAACATCTTTGAATACAGTTTTTTTTTACTTTCGGGCGTTTTTTTCGCGCCACTTCTACCTGGCAACGTTTACACAGGTAGGGTGCGTGAGTCGGAGCACGTAGAACGTGCAGTTAATCCCGCATACCGTTCTCGGCGGTGTATAATCTGCACACGAAGCCAGGAGTCGTAGGTTTGCAGGAGAAGGATACGCGCGAAGTGAAAGAAGGAAGAGGCGCAAGCAGAGGCTGCAAGTAGGTATAAGTGGGCACGAAGTAGGTAGCGATAGGCGATCTAGGTGTGGGTACGTAAATGCAAAGGCGCAACCTTGGACGGGATTCCTCGGGGCAGAACTCGCCCAATAAGTGAATCGCGGAGTCGCTGCGGGACCGACTGCGTAGTTCTGGTTATATAACCGACCTCTTGTTCCTCTGCAGCGCGGCGCGGTGCGGTCCGGACGAACGGAGATGGAGACGGAGACGGAGACGGCGTGGGGTTGCCCGTTGCTGTCGACGGTAAGTGTGCCAAGGTGCTCTCCTCTCGAGAAAGCCGGACCGGCCCTGCTTCTTGCTCGCCGTCCGCTCGACGCCGCCGCTCCCGCCGCGACGCCGAAGCGACGCCGACGCTCCGAAGATACCAGGCGACTTCGAGCGGCGCCGGGGAACCTTTGCAGGATCACCCGAAAAGCTGTCGGAAAAAATTGGTATCCGACATCCGAGACCCTTTACGAACTATCGAACGGAAATTCGTTGTAAATTTTACCTGTGAGAAAATAAATTTATTTTCAAAGTCCAATCGAATCGAACCGATGCTCACCTTCGATTCATTCGACCCTTCGCCCTTATAGCCGCTGATCATCCGAACCGCTTCGTGGAAAAATTGAAAAATATACCTGCCGTGTGAGCGGGGCCATTTAGGAAGTCAAAGTAAGCGTGTAACACATGTGCGTGTGTAACATACGCGACGGAAGGTCGTACTCCACTTCCGCCTGCTTCACTCAGGACGAAGGACGAGCGATCGGCTCTCGGCGCGTCGTTTTCGTTTCCGAGTTATTCTCTTCCGCGAATCTACGACGCGGTAGAGGAGGTATAAGTTATTATATAAGACATCTTGGAAGCCCAAGATCGCGATTATTTATTTATCTTGTTTTTTTTTCCTCACTGACCTCAGAATTCCGATAACTGAACTTCGATAATTGAATATATCATAACTGAATTAAGTTTTCTCCAAGACGCGGAAAATAGCCGCAGAAAATGAGATTTTTGCTTATCGGACTAAAAGACGACCGATGAAACGCGGAAATAGGGAAGCAATATGGAGTACGTGACTATAAGTTTTTGTTCCATCTTCTGGAAATTCTCTTATAGCTCGGGCTGCACCCCGCATCGTACACGTAACTTGAAACTCAACAAAGCACGACCGTCCTGACTCCGCGATGATTATTTTTCAGACCAATACGAAAATTACCTAGTCATGGTTATCATTTTTCACCTCGTCCATCGCTCCCCCCATGTTACGCTTTACACTTCGGTACAAACATCGCATCTGCGACTCCGGAGTCGCTCCGGGCGACGGGCGTCAAGGTCGCCGAGCACTCTCTCGAGTCTGATGGGCGTCGGCCCCGGCGTTGCAGTGGACGTAGAAATCGAAAGGGAGGTTGCGCCGCTCGGGGTTCGCGTATCCGATTCTCATCCCGTAGATTTTTGGCTGCCAAAAAACGCGATGCGTGCTCCGGTTGCGAGTCCAGCGAAACAGTGAGAAACATAATTCATAGGATGAATAAATCGGGAGAAAATCCGAACGGTTTTCTGCACATTATATTATATCCATACGGTTAACAAACGGTAAAACACTCAAGGCGAAGGCTACTCTACTTTGATCTGGGTATGCCGACTTCTGTGGTCGTGCAATTACACTGTCTCGTTGATAATGTTATTACGCTAATCGTGGATTACTCTTCGTTTATATTCCCGCAGGCGATACGCGATATTGGCGAATACTAAAGGTTCTATTAACATCCTCGTAAAACTTTATGGAATCATTTAAGTATAAATTTTCAGTATAAAGAACCGATCAAATCGATTATGGCATTAGAATGTACAGTGGAAATGATCGGCGATATACAAACGATAAAATTACGTGATCGTAATGAACCGGTAATATTATCCACATAAGGTCATTCCCGATCGATATATTCACACGCTCGAGAGCATTTATGGACGATTGAGATTTTTGATTTATCTTCCGTTTGAAAAATCACTAATTCGTCTTTCGAACTGGATTCTCTTCGTCCCTATATAGTACACGATACGGTAATGGAAGCGTTGGGCATAAGCTGGCACAGCGCCGCATGGCTTCGGATTGTTTGACCCTTGTTGCTCCGTGAACGAGCGCAGAGTGACGTCATCGGACAATCGCAAGGACGTCACAGTGCGGGGCTCGCCGACCCGACGACCCCGTAAGCCGTCGAAAGGTCACCGGCCCGTGGGCCCTCCTCGGTCGGGCAACGCGAATCGAACAACGGGAATCGTAATCGCGTTGAGATTTCGAATTTCGTTGCTGCCGCCTATAATATAATTTTGAATCTGGTGAAACGAAATTGCGCGACACAGCGGAACGGATAATTTTCGAAACACCGCTGTGGAGTAATAAAAGCGGAAGGAGCAAAAATAGAAAAACCGCTAACAGGCCGTGTTACTAGGAGATAACGCGCGACTGGTATCACTGGACGTTGATAAAGAATTATGAAAGAACTGCAAAATCTCCTTACACGGATTTACACGACGCTTAGCGAGATTCGGATGTGGTTGACACGTAGTGGAAGTGAACAATGGAAGGCGACCCCCCCTACGGAGATTGCAAACTTATGGCAGTCTACAGTTGCTAAATTTGCACGAGTTTCTCGGGATATCCGAACTTGCGGTGCACCAGCTAAGTCCGGTTCCGGCAGATCTTGCGCTGGTAGCGGAAACTCGGGCTTAGAGAGCGATTTGGAAAAAACAAGAAAAACGATCGGGCTGATAAATCCGATGGAGGCCTTTTGCTGTACGATGCCCGTCTCCCGTCGTACGAACTGCGGCATCATCCGATGCTGCACCTCGCACCGCCGCGCGTCCATCCCGAATTGAGGGCATCACGCTAATAATAGATGGCGAGATAATTTTTAGCCCTTGATGCGGCCCGCGTTAAGATCCAATCCGCGTATCTGGGTCTTCTTCTGCGTCGCCTCGTACGCCTCGTATGCAGTTTCCATCATCAATCTTCGGAGTTAGGACTAAACGATCTGGCGAGAATGCCTGCGAAGCGTACGAAACGCACCGCGCCAAAACCTACTCGCGCCTCGATGCGTCTGGACAAGATTTTCAATGGTTCAAATATCAGGGGCGTAAAGAAAAGTATCACGGATCGATGTATCCCCTCGACGTTCACGAAAAAAAAACCTACTTCATTTCTCAGTCAGAACAGATAATGATTTCGTCCAAGAATCTATGGTACGCTAAATAAATCCTCACTTACATTTACCAGAGATGAAAGGGAAAGGAGAATTCGATTGAATTCCGCTACATACTCAGACCAATGAATCAGCTGATTCAAGGTGTACACGGATTACATTTACACGCATAACCCGCTAAGTGACCGAGCATATTTTTTTTTTTCTTCGTACAATCGCGGATATACGATTATGCGGTGGCTCGAGAGGAGGAAGTGAAGAGAAGAAGAAGAGCACGCGTTTGAGGCGCGAATCGAATCGAGGCTCGGGCCAAGGGGCCTCGACTCGCCTATTCTTAGTTGCACCAGAACTCGATCGCTCCACCTACCTCCGCCCTCTCGGCCACCGGCGAATTCATTCAGAATCGAGAGGGATGCTGGAAGCAAATCCAGGCGGCTGGGCGAATCGGATTTTCCGTTATCACAATCTCAGCGTCGACTGCGAAAAAATTATCCCACATCACCAATGATTTTGGGTGCAGTTGGAAAGTGGGGGGCGAATGCTCGTCGATTATACCCCGCTGTGTAACGGGACGTGTGTGAAAATCGTTGATTTCACGAGCACGCTAATTCCTACCCACACTCGGATATTTCGATGATGTATCTGAATCCCGGTAAGATTCGTGATTCATCGGAGTATCCTTTTTTCAGCTTCAAGCTGCATCGGCACATCGTTCACGGATGTAGTTGGCGACAAACGGCGATCGACTTTGCGATGTGGTCGTACACATCGTTGTGTGCATCACTTATTATCACCAGCATCGCCATCGTCGTTATTATATGATTATTGATATTATTATGGCATTACAATGAAGATGGATGATAGTTTTAGCGAGGAGTGTACGTTTCACGTACCATACATACTATACGTGTGCAGGCGGTGTTTCCCTTCCCTTCTCCGATCGGTTGATGTGGCGAGAGGAGAGGAGAGGAGAGGAGAGCAGAGGATAGGATAGGATAGGATAGAGATAGAATTATAGGCATAGGTATATTTTATACACGAGAGAGCTGCGCGTGTGGGTGAATCGTGTTGCTGCTCGCTGGCTCGGCGTGCTACTTTCACTGATTGATATTTGGGTCAGCCGCTCCGCGAGGGGTTCCTCTCTAAAATGCACCTCGCGTCGCGGTCACGCGGGGTGCTGACGTGTGAGTCGTGTATACTCCGTGGTGTATAATTAATGGGCATTAAAAAAACTGCCTATTCAGGACCGATCTTTTGGGCGAAATGAATTTATCATCGTTACATCGTCTATATTCTGTAGCTATTTAATTTTTTTCATCGGTTACTACGGATTCCCGATCGTTCGATTACCGTGCAGCGATTGTTGCAAGGCACATATCGGCCCAGACGATAAAAATTCGAAGGAACTAAAAAAAACAACAAACTAAAAATGGAAAGTGGTCGAGGACATGATATACGTAAAACTGGACTCCTGGAAGACCAGTCGATTTCTAATTATGAAAAACGGGGTCCATGCGTGACGCGCTTTATACGCGGATCGTCTGCACACGGAGGAGTAGGAATGGGCTGTAGTCCGGCGTCCGGTCTATCGTGAATAATTTCGCTATATTTTCGAATGATTTGTCGCATACATTTACCTCGCCGCATGCTTCGGTTTCGTTTTCATTTTCATTTTCGGTTACGGTCTTCTGCCCGTACGCCACTGTGCATAGATATAGCGATGCTTCGAGTCCCCGTGCGACTCGCATAGTCGCGTGAAATAAACGCGCGGTGCTGCCGCCGTCGATGGATCGCGGCCGCAGCCAACGACGATTACCACTGGTGTGCCACTTTCACTTGGTTACATAACAGCGAGGGGAACTGGGTAAATGGGAGAACCACAATCTACGCCACCAGCGATGCTTAGCTTGGCGCGACGCTGCTTTTGCTGCTGCTGTTGCTGCTGGCTGTTGCCGCTGCGGTGCGAAGATGCGGACCTACCGTAACGACGCGCTTCACGTTCTCATCTGCAGCGCATCTCCTATGCATCGAAAATTCATCAACATCCACGTGGTTTCATTCCTCCGAGGAATGTAAATAAGTTACCCAACTAAACCCGTTACGTAGTCCACTTGAATTTTGACTTCGCTGCACTTCGAACTAACGTTTTATTTTAATATTAAAAGAGGGACTCTGTGAATGAACCGAGCGTTATTTAACAATTTCTATAAACCGCAAGATACGAGTTGTGCGTCCAAGATTCTATTATGAAATTTAATCTTTATAGAACAATTTCCGTTTCCTATTTCCGTTTTTTCTCCTCCAGAGCTGTTGTATTTCTAAGAAGTTTGCGGATACCCTCAGATTGGAGTTCTTACGGTTAGCTTCAGATATGAAAGAGACGAATGAAATTTCTTTCGGTGAAGCTTCTCTCTAATTCTTACCTTACAATTTCAACTCCGTGCACCGGCGCTTACCACCATCGGTCGGTTATATAACCGCTTAATTACTCTGCCCTATATTCACAAGAGGCATTGTCTCGCCGTACGGCACTATAGCTGCCTTTGCTGCTGCTGCTTTCGCGTCTAGTTTTGACAGCGACTATAACTGCCGCACTTTTAACACTGAGGTATAACCGTACTATTATGTAGATACAGTACCTACATCGTATTGTTATTTTCAAACATACGTTCAAGCGCTAAACAAAAAGTAAGCGGGTACCTACCTGTGACGGTGCGATTAAATGAGAACGATATGTAATGTTTTATCTTTCATTTTTTATTCTTTTCCCCAAAACTGGGGGAAAAAAAATTTCATTTACAAATTAAAGAGCTCGGAAGAGACGTTACGCTGTTAATTTACGATCGTTAACGTCTGGTGAGTTTGCGGGTGCAAAAATTTCGCAGATACCATCATAATAACGTGTTCCGTATTTTGTTACGTACGAGCTGAGCTAGTAGCGACAGCATAAATTGTTGTGCGCGCGTATTACTTGACCGTGTGTGAATCGAACGAGTAGTTAAGAATGAAACGGACGAAGTACGAAGTGTAATAAAGTGAGAGAAAAAAAAATCACAAGACCATTAACTGAAAGAAAGAAGAGAAAATAAAGAAATAGACGATGTCAAATGACATGGGAGCCCCACGCGCGCCGCACAATCGCAGGAAGACCTCCTCCTCCTCCTCCTCCGCCTCCTCTTACTTCTCCTCCATCTTCTACTTCGCCTATGTGCGTTCGCCACCTACGATAATCCTCTCGCTCTCTTCGTAGTTTCGCACTCGATACATTCACTCTCAATTTTCAGCTAGCGCCTCGTCTCTGGCTGCAGTACGCGTCGAAGGTGAGTAGGTATGGAAAGCGACATAATCTACGTGCGTTTATGCTCTCGCGTAAAGTGTGAATATAATTTAACTAGAGTCGAGGAAAATCGCGGAAAAATAATACGAACTCGAGCCTAGCAGCTGAATTTCATTAATCCAGAATGGCTTTTTTACAGACTGCACCCCATCCCGCGAGCTACTCATTTCCGCAATCCCATACATTTTTCCTTCTTTCACGAAAAAATGCGTCAGTCAGTCGGATGAAATATCACTCGACTTGATTAAAAGGCTGCACGCGCCGATGAGGATAAATTAGAGATACATGCTGTAGATTATTCAACGATAATTGAGGGCGAACGGAAATAGAAGCCGCGCGTAGCTTTCTTAGAATAATCGCGACGCTGCGATTGACTGTACGACAATCGGTGCGGGTGACACTTTTATCCGCGAGGATAAAAGTTCCTGCGGGTTTCTACATACGGCCTGTGTAATTCCGTCATCATTTTCGAGGAGTGATTAGCTGCGGTCTCAGATTTCCGTATGCATATAAGGATCATCGCCGGAAGAACATCGTGCCGTATCACGTATACGACTACGTGTCAGACAACGTCACGAATTGAACTGACTCGCGACGATCGAACGGCATCCGCAACGCGAACTTGCGGATTACACGTCACACATACGTTTTCCGGCTCTTCAACTTTTTCGAGTTTATCGAAACTCGACGTAATTCTTTTCGCACGACCGGAAACCTCGACTTCCTCTCCGTTATAAGTCTGTTATAAAAACGACTAGCGATCATGTGCTGCGGGTGCAGTTCACGAGTCGCGACTCAAGACGCTCCCCCTTTCAGAATAACACAAAGAATCGAACTGCGAGATTTCCGGGCACCGCCTCATTCCATTCATTGGATTCGGACGGAATCTCGATGCATCCACGAATTTCGAAATCGAAATAATTCGAGCGAAAACTCATCGAGTAGAATCAAAATTTCCGAGTGAATGCGAAATTCTGAAGAAAAAATGAAAACAAAAATGGATAATTTATGAATGAAAAAAAAATGCGAGCGATTTATCGGAGAGGGGCGATGGAATCTGAATGCCGTATACAGGGGAGGTGTGGGGGAATGAAAGAACGGAGAAACTGAGTTAGAAAAAGAGAGAAACAGAGAGAGAGAGAGAAGTGGATATATAGAAGGGAAAGAGGTAAAGTGGCCTATTATTTAATGGTTTTAGTGAAACGTTAGCGGCGTTATACAATTGGCCTAGATCCTGAGTCACGGAGCGTCACGGATCGTGAGCGCAACCAGGCAGACAGTCACCGCAGTCACCACAATTGCCCGAGCCCGCTACTGCTACTCCGTTTGCAAGGAGCGATCGCAACGCGCCAACAGATTTTGAATCGAACAATCTACCGAGCTGTGTCGTTCCTCGCAAAATTTAGAAGGAGAGAACGCATAGAGCGTATGCGAGGAAAACGCGCTAACCGAAGATCATTAATGCCACGCGCCGGACGAAACAAAAGCACATATTTAAAAAAAAACAACAAAAAAAAACGAGGAACAGAAGAATTTTTGTTCTCATTCGTTTTAGTCTTATTTCTGTGTGATTTTTTGAAGCCTCGTTTTCAGGATCGGATTTGCTGTACGATGTGAGAAAGCTGGAGAGGTAAGTCAAAATATAGGTGCCGAATCACACCCGACTATTCTGAAAACGAAAGCCTAGGCTTCGCGAATGTCTTGCGAAATCCAGGTGTGGGAAAACTAGCGCCATGACATCCTGGAAACCTGAAGTAAACTGGGTATTATACGCGGCTGCGGGTTGCTCGTCGTTTCATTTTCACTAGAGTCTCCGGAAAATAATAAGCGCGATTCTTTCTCCGATATATAATTCCCATGTAAATATAACGTACCGATGCAAACTTCTTGCCACTCCCGGAGAGTTTCCGCGATTCCATCATCATCGACTCGCAGGCATATAGTTTTTCGAAGGTGGTCGAATCAAAAAGAGAAAAAAAAACAAAAGTAAATTTTTTTTTTTCAGGTGTTACCATAATTTTCAGCGCTCGTGACGTTGCGTAATATAATCTCTTGAAAAGATGATTGGCCGCAATTCGGTTTAACGACGGTCTCGAAAAAACAGAAACACTATATAGAGGTAGGAGTATTATACGTTGCACATGAGGTGCGATTCGAAGACAATCATTCCCCGCATGTGTATAAATATAGACGAAAGGTACGATGGTTACGAATACAAACAGATATAAATTCTAGTAAAAGTGGCTCGCGCTCAAGTTCTCGTTGGTAGGGTAATCAATGCCACGTCGAGTTTTGCTGCGGGGTATCGCACGTATATAGATGGATAGAATGTATGTAGACTGCAGTGTACAGCTTGTAGTATACTAACAATAATTTAAAGCCACGCGGTCTGCGGGCGACCTCTCTTCGTAGGAGTTTGTCGTGTCGCAGTCCGCAATTGTTTGATGTTGATGTTGAATAATAGCAAAAGGAAAAGGAAAAGTGATCGCGGTCCTCCCGGGTCGAGCGACTCGTAGTAAGGCATATATAATAATAAACCGGCTGCGCAAGTATTAGGTATAAACGAGTAGTAGGTAAGTTCAAAGTATAGGTGTATAAATAAGTGCGGAGTAGCCATACAGCTGAAGTTGTCGAGATACTCGAGCGCGGCGTAAAAACTTTTGGAATAAGAGAGAAAAACGCTGTATCCATTCGCGCTGCTCTGTCTTGCCCGCGACCGGCCCGCGAAACGAGGAAAAGAAGAAAAAAGAAAAAAGAAAAAAGGAAAAAGAAAAAAGAAGAAACAAAAAAAAATTATTCGCGATGGGGAACGCGTGCAACCGGTTGCAGAAAAGTGAGATATACATATACCTGTGTTGTATACATGAGCATGTAGTTCGAGACCAGCAGGCCGCTTGAGCTACCGTTGCACCGGCAACCATCGCGGGTATACGGCAACTAGGTTGGAGGTTACTAAGATAATCGTGCACAGCCTACAGCCTCGGGGTATATGAATATCTATTTATGCGCATTTCACAGGTCGTCGCATAATCTCCCTCCGCAAGTAATCGGGACATGTATACCGTGTACGTCTACCGGCGTTTGTTTATTTTCCGCAGTGCATCATGGGAATGAATTCCGGACGGAAGTCGCTCGTTCGCTGCAGGAAAGATAATTTCATTGCATTTACGCCGCGGGAGGATTATCTGCCGGTTATCTCGAACGCGTCGACGATCGGGATTTAACTCTCGGTAAGAACTCGACGAAAGTGAATCTCTCGAGAGCGTCTGACGTAACCACTCGCCGACGCACGTAACTGACGACGCTCGATGGTTTCGCGAGTCGCGAGTCCTACTGACACGCATCGCGAGCTAACGCGGAGGACCCGAAGAGAAAGAGGGGCCCGCTTCGAATCGGAGGAAAAAATAAAAAATTCACCGCCGGAGAGAGGGGTAATTTTATATGCTCTGCAAAATCTAGGGTGCCGATATTTTCAGCTTTATTTTATGTAACTCCTGTCTCGTATAAAAAATTAATAACTATTTTAGTGAACTTTCAAAAAAACCTATAAATTTATGTTGAAATAAATTCTAACAAACGAACGTAGTGCGGTCCAATTATCCCCTTATTTGGCGGGAGGACTTTGAGATCGACCGATGAGAATTTGGAAGAAAGTTTAACGCACAAATTCTTCGTCAAGTGTGCGCGCGTGATTGGGCATTGTTTATGCTCAGGAAAGGTGTATAAATGACGAGGCGAGCGTGCGTTCGGAGGTGTATCGATAGGTATACACGACGGTTGTTGTAATGCTCGGCATTGAATCGGCATTGAGTTCGAGGGGGGCGTGCATGGCAGGCTGTATGGACGTCGTCGTATACTGACCACGCTGACACACTTACCTAAACTTCCCACGTTACGCAATTCACTCTGGCTGAAAACATTCGACGATCGCATTTTATTTGCACTTAGTAGCCCGGTGACACACTTTGTTCGGACCCGACTCGACTCGACAACCGGCTCCGAGACGGCAGAGCCAGCGAAAGTGTCCTACGTTCTTACGTGCCTCCTCATTGCCTCCCCCCAACCCCGAAGACTCCTCCGCTGCTGTCGCATGAAAATAAATAAACCGATCTATATATATTCCATGTGAATCAAAAACAAAATCGATCGCCAGTCGTTTACGAATTTTATTACAACTTCAGCTTTTTCATTCCGCAGCTTCGCTATCTCATTTACAGTTTTCATCTAGGAATCCGATTCGAAAAACGATGTAAATTTGTCATCTAGATGGAATTTCACTTTTTACTGCAGATGGATGAGACTCGATTCATTTTCCATTGTGTACGGGCATGAATAATTATTGAGAAATTTGTTTTGGCTCGCATCGGCCAGGTTTTCCTATGAAGCGAGGAAACGCGCAGCCGACGCTATACGTCGTCGGGACGTTTATTATAATACGAATAACGTGGCGGTTCGGTAAGCGTACAAGTGTGTCAACGCGTCGCTAATATTATTCGTTACGTCCGTTCTTCAGTGGTAAAGTTTCACTTTCGTTTTCTCGTATACCTATACCTACCTCTACTACCTACCTACCTACCTACCTACCTA
Organism: Athalia circularis; assembly: GCA_963978495.1. Lineage (NCBI taxonomy): Eukaryota > Metazoa > Arthropoda > Insecta > Hymenoptera > Athaliidae > Athalia > Athalia circularis. The sequence continues at coordinate 29,546,507 of OZ021700.1, read as the reverse complement.
CCTACCTACTTACATTTTACATACAGAGACATGACAGAATTAATACACGTATACGGGGGATTATTTTATATCTGCGTGCCGCGGGTTGCAGGTTCTTGTATATTTAAGACCGAAAGATATCGCGTGGACAACGCGCGCAGGTTGTGTGGTGTAAGTTATACACAGCGGTAGGTAGCCACGGGAAGGGAGCAACCTTAGCGAAGGTTAAAAAACGAAAGTCCCTCGTCGAAACTCATCCAAAGTTTATTCTAGCCACGCGTATCGCCGAGTTTCACCCAGGTACGAAGCCATCGGCTACGTTTACTACGTGCCCGTTTTGCATATCGTACAGGTAGATACAACGTCGACATATATAGGTACCCTGGAAAACGATGCAGCGCCGATCATCGAATCACCCGAATATCGTATAACCTGGGCAAATTGCAAGCGTGTAACAAAAATAACTGATATTCTCTTGCCTCTCGTAATCAAATTTTCCGGGATACCGATCCGAATTCTACAAAGTTTGTTTGTCCGAATAAATTTGCATCCCTAACTGCGGATGACGAGTAGGTGCGTTAGCATATTCGTCGCCGTTGACCCACAGGATACGTTTATGATAAGCTCCCGTATCAGCGATTTCCTTCCGATGACGCGAATAATACGAGCAACTTTACGCGGTTGCCTGCGAGCAAAAGTGACGCGGAACGACGCGATAGCTGTGACGTCGTTGCGGCCGGTGAAGAACAGGACAAAATTATTTATTTTTTTTTCAAATAAAACAGTAGAGATAAAATGTATTTATGAGCACAAAATAAATAATACAGAAACCTCAACCGAATGAAGCTCATAAATATAGTAACATAAGAAAGGAAAAAATTTAAGTAAATAATCGAGTGAAGAACAAAAAAAGAAATAATAATCATAAGAAAAAGAGGCGCAAAAGCAAAAGTGTGACGGATCGTGGCGCAACATCGTTCACCGGTATAAACTATAAAACTTCTCGGCAATTCTCACCGTCAGCTGTTATTATACAACGCGGTATATAAGACCAGCCCCGCGAGAATCCTCCGCATCGCGGATCGCATCAAGATTCGTCCTTTTTTTTTCACTTTTTTTCTTTTTTCTCAGCCCGTGAAGACTACTTTTCTTATTTCTGTAACAAAAAAAAAAAAGAACAGAAAAAACCTACTTGTAAACAAAAAGAAGATTCGTATAATGACTGGAATTAGAGAAGTGGTTGTGATACAGTTATATGTACCACCTACACCTGTACAGTCGGATTAAAGAGGAGGAAGAGCTGCGCTGCGCTGTTAGTACAACAATAACTATTGTTAGGTACACAGTAAGATGCGCTGTTAAAAATGTGTTTGAAAAAAATATTAAAGGCGGAACTACCGGACGGTGATTCCGTTCTAAGGCCAATAGAAAGTCCGTCTGCGAAATACTAAATCCCGGTTGTAACGAAGGTTTCTGCAAAAAGTACCACCGATATCTTGATGTAAAAAAAGAAAAATGGAAACACAGTGACGATAACGGATTGAAACATCGTTTTCATTTTACGTTCGTTTTTTTCTAATTTCTTCCTGTTTCGACCAAAACTTCATTGCTCGTTACTTTTTGGGACGTTCTGAATTTTCCCTATTTATAGTTACAAGGTATCCGATCGTGGTCGAACCTTTGGGAGGATAAAAGTTACATCGAGTTCTATAAAAACGCGTTCGATGCTTTTCGTCGCGCAGGGAGTTGAGGGCACGTAGCGGAGGTCCGCGCACGGTCGAGGCCCCGTAGTTAGAAGCGGAATCAGCAGCGTGTGGCGGGCGACGAGCTGAAAAAGTGAAACTCGGAGCTGCGCGTGTAACCTAGAAATGAGAAAGTGGTGCTCAACTGGGCGCGAACGATCCGATGAGCGCTACGCCTCGATCGTTTCCGCTCCGCACCACTCGCTTAAAAGCACGACCCTAAATATCATCCCCTGCGACGACTCCCAATCGTCTATCTCGAATAAAAGACGAACGAACAAAAATGTGGGACTCATATTTTTGGAATCGATTGGAGGAGAAATAAACGAACCTAATTACTGTTACATTCAAAATCGAGTCTGACTTGCTTCGTTGTTGAGTTGAAATCGTGGATTTTCGCATGCGGCTTTCGTTACGGTTTTGGTCGGTTGAACTTGTTCGTTGCGATATTACAATGAAGTCGATGAAGTATGAGGTATAAGGCATAGCGGGTGTATGTGAACTATACGTATAAGTCCGGCGTCGCGGTGCCACGAGCTTTGAGCGTCGATCGCACGTTATACGGTTATGTAGTTGCGTTACGGCGATTACGTCGCCGCAGTGCGCTGCTCCACCCCGCGCGGTTACCGCGCGCTGCAGCGTATCCGTGACTGTCGAAGAACGAGCGAGAGATCGGCGACGGTCAATGAGAAAATGGGATTTCGATGCTTTTATCACAACCGATTCTGTACTGCGGATTTATTAACATGTTATAATACAACCGCATCACCTTCGATGTACACCACCTTTCCAATCGCGAGTGACGTCGCTGTTTGTCACGACGGATACTCGCGCACGTTATATTCCCTCGCGTACGATCTCATAATCGACGGTAGCAGAGGTAACAGTAGGTATAAGTAGCGATATAGTAGCACGGCAACGGTAGCACATCGGCGTAATATATTTGAATGAAATTAACATCGCTAGGCGAATGAAAGCGCTGATGAATTCTAGCTCTGAAATAAATCTATTCATCGTATTATAACCGCTTAGCTCATAGCTTCGGTATACTGCGATGCCAGCAGCAGACCGCGATAAAATTGTATAATTTGATCGAGAGTCGTTCATAATCTTTCCATTTTTACGATCCCATTTATTTAATAACTCTTTTTACTTTTATTATTTTCTTCTTTTTTCCTTCTATTCGAGCCGGGCGTTCGTTCGGCACCATTACATTTCGTGCGATATAAAAAATCGGCAGAGTTCCCAAGTTGAGAACCGGTCGGTTTTCGGCTCCGTTCGGTCGGGATCGTCGAAAATCGCCTGGGATCGGGTGAGCCCGGGCAATTCGAGTTGGGAGGTAAAGGCACTTTGTTGTTAGTGAAAGTAGCGAGCGCCTAGTCCCCGTATAGTCGCTCGGTGTAAGGCCCACGTAAACTTAGTCTTACTTGTAAATAAATGCGCTAGTGTGCGCGAGTATTCGTTAGGTGCACACAATTCGACGCACACATGGTACCGACGTACGTGTAACGTGTATACGCACGCATTACGAGCTCCCTGTAGCGCAACGCTGTATAAGATGTAACAAATGCTAACCAATGCTAAGCAAAGTTAACAAATAAAACTGCCGACTGCAGCGCCAAGGATCAAGGCCGGTTGTTTACACAACTAAATGAGATTTACGCGAGAGAGATAAAAAGAAAGACTAGAAGTTCGTGGTCTGTGAATACATAGGTATATCGCACACGAGAGCACGGTGTATGTGTTCGCCGTCCACACACGAACCTGAAGGGCCTCTGTGTTTTCCAGCGCGAGATGAGAAGAGGACTTTGGAAAGACGCGTATAAGTTATAACGCACTTCTGCCGACGCGGTAGACCGCTCCAGCTTCCTACCTCTGAGCCAGCCCTGGCGCATACTTTTAAAAGATAGCCGAGTGATTTAACGCCGGACTAGCTGAGAGAAGTGCGAGTTTGGTTATAAATTCAGGGCTCGCTGGGCTCGCTCAAATATTTTCACTCCTGAGCACGAAGAAACGAGGCTCGGAGGCCTTTTAATCTGGCTTCGGTTTACGTCTTCCGACTTTTCAAAGTCTTTTTCAAGTCCGCTATATTTTTCAGAGGTCACTCCGCGATCGAGGACCGATCGACTGGGATCTTTCGTCTCACCTATTCTTCCACTTGTTAAAATCAATTCCAAAATTACACCGCAGGGAGGAATCGGAATCGAGAGTTCACGATGCCGGTGGTCGGAGTATTCCCACGAATATTACGAAGCGATAAAAAATAATCAATTAGTCGATCAATCAATCAATCAATATACTATAGTGTGTTGCCGAGCCCGATGCCAAATCATTTATGATTTTATATATTACCTATTGTATTATACTACCTATCTATACACGAACCTGTATTCCAAACATATCCGATTATACACCTACGTACGATTAAGTGAATGTGCTTGTATCAATAACATGTACCCACTTGATAATAATTATACGGAAGGCGTACGTTCGAATGCTTTTCAAACTGTACTATACTGTTTGCCATGGGCTTTGGTTCCGTCAAAGAGGAAGGCCTTGGCTCTCCATCTTGAATCGTCTTGTCTCCGAGGCTGTTTGGCCGATGGCCCATCGCAGGTACGTACCTATGTTCTACCAACACAGATGCGTTTATGTACCGACATTAACAGCGGTTAGAGATATTTTTACATGAATAAAAAATCACGATACGTTCTCTGTGAAGCTGGTACCAGTTTTGTCTTCGAAAGAACTATAGATGAAGCGACGAGACAAATTCACTACGATTCGACCGTTGGACTTGTCCAAAGAAACGCTCGAAATTTTCACTTTTTCGCCTCTTGAGATTTTGGTATCTTGCTACGAGGGAAGAAAAAATGATAATCGGAAAATCATCTCTGATTCGGTGTAATCGTGGTGAAAATAACGAATTTTCGTACGGCGTGAATCTTCCGCCGTAGCTCATGGCCGTCGAAGATGACCTGGCGAGGCCGCCTACGCGTTATCCAAGTGCCAAGCTCGCTCGTACCTGCATGGCTACACCGTAATATACTTATACCTACGCTCGTAAAAAAAATAACCGTACGTTAAGTCGACACGTTGCGACACACGTAGCGGTCCGCTGGCCCACCGTGATACGAAGGAGGCTGCTGCCGCTGCTGCAGATATATCCTCAACAACCACATGCGGCTACCATCTCTACCTTGAAGCTGCTGCGGAAAGCGGCGCTCGTCGAACCTTCGAGGCAGAAGAAGCCGCGCCGTCACCGCGGGCCCAACCTTCGCTCAAAATTCATTCGGCGATCGACGTCCTCCTCGGCGGAGCTGGTACTGCGGGTTCTGCTATGAAAGAAAAAAAAAACCTACCCTTATTTCGAGATGAGAATATCGCCGCGTTTGACGCCAACTGAATTTATACGCGTATACAATATGGTACAATGAAACGTACGTAATATTTCCAATATACTTTTGTCGAGGGAGCGAATATAATAAGTACATGAGTTAACGTCACGGTGGCTACGCACCCGCGGGTTGCCAAATAGAGAAACTTTTGAAAGTTCGCGGCGGCGTTTCTCCCACAGGGAGCCGAAATTAGGGAAAGATAATAAAATTCTTGGCGGCTAGGCTCAACTTGCTCGCCGCACTGTAATGTCACCGCGGTAACACCGAATTATAAGCGGAGCAAAAACTAATGGCCACCTCCCTCTATGTAATATAATACCAACGTAAACGATCGTTAGGGAGAAAAACATATTCACACCTCACAGTACTACGGCAGGTTTATTTTTTCTTTCTCTCAATTTACGACTACTCGACGAATGTGGATGTAGCTTAAGCCTTCGATCATTGGAATCTCACCTGTGAAAGAAAACAAGAAGAAAAAAAAGAAAAAAGAATCGATCGAAGAAAAAATTCTAGATGCGCAGCGATTTCTTTCATAGACTATATAATTAATTTGCTTATCGCGCATGTTATCTTCGATGAATCACATAGTAAATTGCAATGTAAGAATAACGAAAACTCCTGCGTCGTCAAAAACGTAAAGTGTTTCGTTTATCGAGGATCGAAATATTGCTGAGTGGAAATTATATCGGTGCATGTCGATGTTTATAGAGAAAGCAAAAATATGAAAAAGTATTCGGCAAGGACGGTGACAATATACTATAAGTCTTTTGTCCGCCAGGCATAAAATATCGGCTCATGTTACAAACGATATTTCGACAAACTATGCGAATTATCGCTGATACAAAAAATGAAACCGTTTAGTTGTTTTTTTGTTTTTTTTTGTAATTTTTTTTATTTCGCCGTCTCTCTCCGGGTTTCTTACATAATAATTTTTTTTTTCACACCGCGAGACAGTGAATTACAGTTCGCCATGCGTACAATATCTGATTGTTAGGTTTACAATAAGATTATACGACCGGTTAAAAACCGGTTCGCGCATAAGGTCTCAGAAATATTTTAATCGCAAACAAAAATTAGAAAATCATCTAGGTTCACCTCTGATAAAAAAAAAAAGAAAAAAAAAAAAAACAACTGTAACAAATAGGTTGAAAAATCTGGATTACGTGGAAAAAAATTAACATACAGATAAATATCGATTAAAAATGGCGGTGCACCTGATCGCGTATTCAGGTACTATAATTAACGGATAATCAATTGTAATGATTTCTTTGACGCCAGGATATTATGCCGGTGTAATTTGATTGGAGTTTTTTCGTGGCACACTTCTGTTATATTTCGGAATATAGACGTGAAATGTATACGTACGCGAATAGAGAGATATTATTAGAAATTACTGCGCTAGTATACACACACAGCGCGATGTTTAAATAATGCAACAGAACCCGAGTGGGGCGACGTAGTACGAGAATCTATAGACGTTATTAACGATAAAAATATTATAATAGCGTAAATATGCATGTGTATACGACTTTGCAAATAAATAATCATTCAGGTGCACCAGCAGCACAGGTTCTACTACTACGTCGTATTATCGTATCAACTACACGCCGCACGAGCGCGCTATTTGCATACGACAATTCTGATAAGGAAATTAAAACTCTTTCCCTTCGCGATCCGTCCAGCTTTCTCGACTTCTCAGACTCGCGTGATTTCCATTTCTGCGGATTCTCTTTTCAGAATCTGTCCTCGTTCCCGCCCCCTGGAGCTGGATAGAAAGAAAAGTGTAAGATTGGAAAAGAGGAAAAGAGGATTCGAGGCCATTGACGCGCGATGCGGAGATAATAGCGGATGATCTTAGAGGAGCAGCGACGTGCAGTACGCGCGAGGAATTCGAGCCTGCGAATGAGACGCGGGCGACGCGCAGCTGTTTCGCGAAGCCTTGACCTTGAACGGGACGCGGAGGGTCGCGAGTCGGCGAACGGGACGCTAGGCGTTTGTAAGCCAAACGAGCACTCGCGGGCACTCGGGCACTCGGGCAATTCGCGATCCCTCCTCCTCCTTCTCCGCCTCCTCCTTCTCTTCCCTGGCGCCCTCTCTTCTGCGGACATTCAGCGTCACTGACCTACGCACTACACCGACGCCACCGCCGCCGCCGCCGCCGCCGCCGGTCGTTGCAGCGACGACGACGAGAACGTCGACGGGACCGAGACGAAGAAAACGACATCGGCATCGCCTCTGATGAGACTGAATTCGCGAATATCCTCCGGAACTTATCCAAACCAGACGTAGGCGGTCGATTTTACTGCCGATCTCAAGTACGAAAATTTCCGAACTCGCCATTCCGTTCCGTCTTCACGTATTGATGGATAAAAATCGATTCGATAGATTTCAATTACCGCGCCGTCGACGTTCTGGACGATTGTTGTTATTCAACGTCATCTGTTGGTTCAAATTACCAAATTCAATCGCAATTTGATATTTCAAGATATATTCCTGAAGTGTAACGATTCCGAATCCCATTTTCGAAGTCTGAAACCCTAGGTACATACGAAGTTAATTTGGGACTAGAAAATTTTTTGAAAACGCTAAGAAAGACGCTTTTTTAGGTCGTTCTCTCATCTTCGGCGCGGATAGCTGACACTAAAAAAATAAATATTAATTTTTCAGCGAACAGTATGTAGAGCATCAGAAGCGGTACCGATTAGTCATGCGTTCGAGAAGTCATTATTTATTCTGCAGTTGAATTTGGCCATGAAAAGAGAAAAAAAATTTCCTCGAAGAAGAAAAAAGACCAACCTTGCATCTGATCTTCTATTTGCTATAGTGCAGCGTATATCTATAGGGTATATAGTGTGTTATACAAGATGATGGAACGTGCGCAAGAAGGTCAACTGAAGGGCGCGCAACGAGATTATTTCACTCGCATACGTGTCGAGCGGCATGCACAAGCTTTGCAAGTGTAGGAAAAAATGGTTGCTTGCAGGCCGGAGGTGGTTAAAAAAAATATGCGAGATAAATAAAACTAGCGAATCTTTCGTTACCTCTATTCGCCGCCGGCCTCCCGTTCCCTCGCGCTAGTTATCCAAGTTTAGACTGGACGGCGTATTAGGTTTATTTTTGCATTTTTCACGAGTAGCTCGCAAAACCCGAAGTCTAGGCACTCGATCTTCAGTTGGCGTAGGTCAGGAGACGGTGCAGAAATAACCAATGTCAAACAATCTTGAAAAAAAATAAATGAAAAAAAAAAAAGAAAAATAGAATCGAGCGCCCGCGCGGCGCTGTGCCGCGTTCTGTATAATAACTTATTTTTTTAAGGCTGCTCTTCAATAATATTATCAAGCGACGCTTCGCCTCTAGTAATGCGTTTTTCTATCATAGCTGTCGTATTCACATTATAAGAAATTTTTATTCAAGATTCGCTTGCATTTACTGCTGCTGCTTCTCCGATAATTCTGACGGTAAAAATGCGCACGCTTTTCCCTCACATTTGCATTCCGAAGGGATGAAAGAAGCCCAACTTTACATCGAGCATCGTCTTCGGTCGTCCGGATCGTTTCATATCTCGAGTCGAGCTTCGGTCTTATTGGACACGCGCGGGATAGGCGAAGGCGAATCGACGGGGGCGGGCGAGCGGCCGACGCATCTGAGACGGATTATCGTGCCTGTTGAGAATTTTGATCAGTTTATACGATGAATGAACGGATAAGAGCGATTACACGTTGGCTAGATGGAAGATATAATGTTACCAGCATTGAACGTGCACGCGCTGCACTGCGCTGAGTTTTCACTTTGTTAATTGTATTAAAATTTTTCGCCGACGTGTCAAAGCCGAATCTGCAAACTGTTCCGATCTATCGGAATGATCGAGTAACATCGAGCAAGCTTTTTCTTCCGTAATTGAATTCGAGAATCAGAAAAGTACATCCTGATGAAACTCGTTGGAACTGCACGATATCATCACACGTGTATTTCACGCATAACAATAATAATAATCAAACGAGTCGAGCGGGCCCAGAATCGGAGTAATGCCTTCGGACTGGTTTAGAATGGGACCTGCAAAAGGGATTGTACTTCCTAACGGTGAATTTCCAGTCGATCTGGCCATGCCTATTGTATTCGCAGGGAAACACGTCCGTTCGGTGAGCCACCGTCCCTAGGGAATACCTAATCCTGGAGAGTGAAGAACCTCGTCGATTGAATTAATCCGGCGAAAGTGATCGGGGCGAATTTTCGAAGGTGCATAATATTAGTATCAAGCAATTCGAAAAGTGCTGCATTTCGGACACTGTACGTGCATTGTACTGTACAGTGATTTAGCGCGTAAGCTACAGCGTCGGGCAAACGAACCGGTCGCCAAACGCCAGCTGGCTTCTATCTAATCTTTACTGCAAATAAGTTTCGATGCTCATCTGTCCATCTCCTACACGTTTAAATAAACCTCTCATTACATCGATATAATCTATGCTACGCGATAAAAGAATTACGAGCGTCAATTCAATTAATCAAGCGATCGTTTTCTGTACAATTATAGCGCAATGCTGAAGTAGTCTGACGTCAAATTTTATTCTGATATCTACGAAATCGCTTGATTAGGATTGTCGGTTGAATTTGCGCAAAGTGAATGGATTACGTTCATTCAATCGCAGACCCGACGTCGCATGAATGGGAAACGTACTGCGGTTTCCAACACGTCGATCAACGGCCGAAGAACTCGGAGTCTGAAATCCTTATTACACTCGAGTCGATGTGCGATTGAACATTTACAACAAGGAGGATGAGGAAAAGGAATATCGTCCAGTTCCTAGTAAAATATACCTCCGCACCGCTCCCCTGTTGACACTCTGAGTCAGGGTCTGTGCGCATTTTTTTATCGCGAGCGGTATCTCCCATTATTATATCGCGTCTCGTATCTTCGTCTGCACTCGTACAAATACCCAACTCTTCGTTCCCCGAGTTCGACTCGAACTTTTCGTCGCCCACCGCTACGCATCTTCAGCGCAACTCCGCCTTTCAAACTCGCTTCGAATGCGTGGCCACATGTCCGTGCGCAATTATTATTCATAAATCAATTACCAGCATAGATAAACGTTCCACGCACGAATAAATTGGGACTAACTATACTTACCGATATAATCCATGCGTACAGAAGCAAAATAAATGTTTTCTCTTCGTATTGTTATCGTCATCGCACGTATACATTTACAAACATATATATCTGATATAAGATAGATGGAGTTATCGATAAACGAGGAAATCGATAACCGTACCGTTCATTTTTCCCCGCTATTTCCTCGTGAATTAATGTTATTGTAATTGGGCTGCGGTGATCCGCCGTTGCCGACGGGACGTCTGTTCGGTATCCAGGGCCGAAGAAATTGAGTCATCAAAATTTATCGAGTCAACAAAACGATGACGCAACAAAATTTTCTACTCGTTCAGTCTCCTTTTTTTTTATCGATAGACCGACGATTCTTGCACCCCCAAAACTCGGAGCTGATCACTTACCGGCGATAACGTTGAAATTCGAAAATTGGTGTCAAATTATGAAAAAAAAAAATCAATCGATTTTATGCAACTAAGCGTCTAGTAGCTCGGAACTCATACCACCTTTATTTTTATTCGCAGTTCACGACTGATAACGTAAGTGTAAAAAGTGAAAGAAAAAAAAAAAAAAAACTGAAACGAACTACGCTCTCCGGATCAGGCGGAGTAAACTTTCCTTAGGTAAATAAACACGTGGATAATTTTTTATTATTATCTCCGTACGCATATAAATGTTCGTTTGCTAGACTGCGGCGCAGATTATCGTGGTTTATGTTTCATGTTTGCACTTTACTTGTTTTTTGTTGTCTGATCGGCTACATCCGATCGTTAAATGTTACGAGAAAGTTCGTTCGAGAAAAATCAATCGGCGATCCGATGATTTCGATTTTGAATCGCTTTTCATTGCAGGAACGAAACGGAAAGACCTGAGATTTTTTTCGGCTTCATAGCCCTCGTTCCCTTTTTGGAATTATTGTCGTTCGTTTGTTATAACGGGATATTCATTCACATTAGAATGGAACTTCTTGTCAGTCGTTAATGCGTGTGCGTAGGTGCAACTCTTTTACTATTTTTTCCCCCGGCGTACAGTGTCGATGCGTTGCATATGCATCATCTTTCGACGATGACGAGGCCGTGTGCGTTCCTCGGGACCGCGTAATTAACCGCAACGTTCGTCGACGATCCCGGAGTGCAATAGGAAATGTGGATGATAAGAGGCGTGTCAAAATATTGACGATTTTACGCCAGCTAATATACATTCTTATTTGCTTTCGTACCTGGTGCAAATCAGAGATATTATCCACAGTGTTCAAATATTTTCACCAGACAGAACATCCGGACTTGGTAAAAAAAAAAAAGATAGCACTTTTCGACTGAACTGCGATATTTTTTTGAAACCACGCATAATTGTAGCGGATGAGCAGCTATTTCCATTCCCCTGAAATATCAAACATCTGCACCTTCGCACCTCGATCGGTTCTGAATCGACTCTCCTGATTGCATCGTTCACCAGTTGCACATCAATCAACGGTGCTGACGGACGAAGAAATCAAAGGCAGCTGGGGATTCCTTCGAACTGATTAACCGAACGCCCTCAATCCACGCGTAGGAGGTTACACAGAGGATCTTTCGAGAACAGGGCGATGATTGAAAATAAAAAATTTAGTGACACTCGGTTTCTCATGTCTTTTGGGAGTCTCACCTTATCTTTTTCCAGTCTTCCGCAATACTCTTCGGGGGTGTTTTGGAACGAAGTTCTTAGACAAAAAAATAATGCTCGAAAATAATGCTTGACTCTAGAATTTTATCGAGTATATTTTCCTCGTATCTGGCTCGCGTCCCTTTTAGGGCATGGACATCCTACCTACTCGTGCAGGTTAGGTGATGGTGGTTCCGAGGTAGTAGGTAGGAGTTTTGTAGGTGTTTGCCTTAAAATGTGAACGGACCAACTGCGTATTGGTATATACGTAGATTATACATGGGTATATGTAGAGACATACGGACACCATGTAGTACCCACATTGTAGGTATTTACCTACATGCATGCCCACCTCGTATACCTTCGTACGAAGATGAAGGAAGGTGAATGCACTCGGAGGTAAATAGACGCGGGGAGATGGGAGAAAGGGGGAAATCAAGAAGAGAGTGGAAAGGACGGAGGGGCGAAGGAGGGAGGTGATACCGTAGGACCAACCAACCCAATGGCGACGTGTACATGAGCGAAGAAGGAACATCGCGACGCACACGACAGCGGCATGAAATTATTAGCATGTTTCGGTGTGTGTATCTGCTTTGCCTATGTAGGGGAAGAGCGAGTCACGAAGACACTCGCCGCGGGATCCAAAAAGTCCGAAAAAGTGACGCGGGGCTCTCGATCTCAACCTGCACTTTGGGCGAGTCGACGCTGTCCTCGTGCTGCTTTTCTCTGAGCGAAGTGCTCGTCTGACGATGTCGGACGTCGACCCTCGACAGCCTCCACTACCTACTCGGTTTCTTTGCTGGATGTCTTCCGAGCAGTCATCGCACACTGGAGAACTAGTTAGTATTTATGACGATAAAGTATTTTTGGAAGAAAAATCACGGTCCGCAACTTTCTCAATAAAATCCTGAAGATGTGTTCGAATTCAACAAACTCAGGGTCATTGTCTAGCGAAAATGCGTTTCGAAATGTTGGCCAAGGGGCATCGAGAGATCTCCCAAGGGATCTTGGGAAACTTGGAAAGAATCTGGACCCCGTGTTTGAAAGAAGCCCCGCACGTAAGCAGTTTCCGGCGTTCGTGGTGAGCCGTGCCGGTGTCTCTGGAGGGCCAATAATGAGAAGACGAAGAAGAAGAAGATCGGTGGACCCGGTACTGGCGGCTCGCGAAGGAAACAGCCTAGGGTTTGGTGGTCCACGGGAGAATTGGAACGGGAACGGGAAACGCGGGACGTTTGCGGTTCCTGGCAGTCAGAGTCAGAGGCAGAGCCGCGAGCCGCGTCCGTCGCGCGGTCGTTGGCCCGGACGCGTCTGATCGTCAGCACGGTCCCAACTCCCAGCGGGCCACACCAGGCCTCACCTGCACCAAATTCCTAGCTGGCCAACTCCGGGCGTTAACCCCGGTAACATCGACCGCTGCACTCCTAGTGAAAGAATAAGAAGAAGAAGAAGAGGAAGAAGAAGAAGAAGAAGAGTGGAACAGGAAGAAGTAAAGCGAACACCAGAAACAGGGTCCCCGAAGCTGTCTTAGCTGTGGACGCGCCGGTGAAAGAGTCAACAACAACTTGTTTGGCTTGATACGTACTTTTTCCTATTTCATTTTGTACAACGCTCCCCAACACGTTTCGCTTGTAAAATCACACCGAACTCCTTTTGAAACATCCTCATATCTAGCGCACGATTCACACCAGCCTTCACATCCAAGTCTGCTCGCAGATTATCTGATTTTCCATTTCCATAGGTATTCAGAGATCGATGTCCGTATGAAAACTTACACATTGTTAGGGATTCACAAGTGGTTTTGGACGTCGCTGACTCTTCAAATATGTGTTACTTAATTTCTACAACAGTGTCAACCTGGGTTGCTGCTGCACCAACAATGAGGAAAAAGAACGAACGTACGTCACCGAGACGACGTCATTGCGTCTATACCAGCCTTTCGCTTTCGATCAGCCTGAAATACACGAATATTTTTGTGAATATTTTTCGGTTCGAGGAAGCCACCAATTATAATCAAGCGTAAAAATTAACTGTCAATAATTTTTCATCTCGTCTTTTTATTCGCGTATATAAATGAGCTTTGTCGCCACGGAAATCTCGGATCAATATCACTATCTCGTACTCGCGTCGAGGGATTCCAATTTTCAGACTAGCTGAGTGGTTCGCATTCTTCGATCTTTTACCGACCCTGGGAAGTCTCTAGAAGAATCCCTAGAAGTTTCGAACCTCGACGAGGAGAGGACCCAAAAAAACGTATACACCAGGCCATCCGTGAAATGTTTGTGGCCAGTATAAGAAACTTTCGAGATGACCGCGGTCATCCACATCCCTTGCGATCCGTAATTTCCAAATGTGTGAAATAATAATCCGCCTTCCAGAAGAGTAGCGCGTTGTGCTTTTCTTCGAATCTCTGCTTCGCATCAAAACTATCAGCCCAGCACAAAGAGAAAGGCACAGGAGTTCGTACTCAGGTTAACTCTATTCCGTCAGCTCTTCTCAGATCATTCGAACAAGATGAAGTGGCGAAGATGCGGATCAGAGTGCAGAACGATCGATCGAACGGGTCGATCCGACGCTCGTCGATGACGACGCGACTGACATCCTTATTCCTGCATTCACCGTTAAGCCTAGATGGATGCATGACATAAATATTAGTTATGGATAATTTACGGGTACGTTGCAGCGTACGAATTTGAACACCACTGCGGGCGATGGTTGCTTCCTAAACAATACCTTGGCTGCACTGCTGGTACTGGCGCAAACTCACTTTCACTTCTTCCCCCTGCTCCTCCATGTACCGAGGCCCCGGTTCCGAGTGCATGTCGGTAGGCTTGGTTCGAACATGCATATACAGACCGCTGTTGCCGCTGCCGTTGCTGCCGTTGGTAACAAACAAAGCTAACGCCGGTCCCAACGTCTCGAACGTTGCTTTCAGAAGTTAGAACTCCAGGGATAGAGATACGCCGGGAGTGGAACAAACCTACGTATACAAATACGATCTACCACATCCTCACGAGCACACGCGTTACGAGTTACGTACATATTTATTCGTTTACACGTAGCCGCGCTATCACACGTGACGCGTGCTTCGAAAGATCTTCGGGAGTCGAATTTGAGGATGACGAGTGAGCGAAAAAAAACAAAAAAAAAAAAAAAACAAACAAACAAACAAATAAACTGGCAGAACAGCCTCGAGCCTTCGAACGACCTCAGGAATCGAGTCACCGCATATAGAATCGGCGATTGACAATTGGCTCGCTACCAAAAGTAACGGTAATAAACGAACTAGCTATATAATCCAAAGTACATACGTGTACGCGTCTGACGCGGAGTGACCCCTCAAAGTTACGGGCATCACTCTTTCTAGAGGTCGCAACATTTCAGGGGTGTTGGCTGGCGCGTTATTCATGCGTCCGTTTTTGCGTCTACGTGCGAAATTAACGAGTTTTAGTATAGAACGAAAAGAAGAGTCTCAGCCCTTTGCTCGCAACGGTATTACGTTCAACTTTTTTGTCATGTAATTATGGGTAGAATCCGACGGACTTCCAACCTTAGGTGCCTCGCCTTCTTATCGTCGGTGAAAAATCGTGGGATATCTTCGGCAGCCGTAGAGGCGACCGGCGAGAGTGGTAAAGCCCCGTAGCGGTCAGACTGCAGATAGCCTCGGGCGACGAGCAACGCCTCATTTTGGTGCACCACCGGTGGAAGCGGCATAATAGCAAGCGATGCTCTCGACTCTGATGTCCACCTCGAAAGTGCGGCTATATACCTTCCTATTTATAGCCACACGGTGTTATATGGCCAGAAATTTTCTCCGAAAGTTTTCAAGATCCGCTTTGCCCGCAGCCGTTGTGTTTATCGGGTGAATGATCAAAGGGATCCATAGAAATTTGAAAAGCAGAGTTAAATTAACCTTCAACGTGTAAATCTATACACGAGAGTGTCGGTCTAAACCACGCTTAGCGTACATCTGTTTGCCGGTTTGCACGTTGGAAATGTTTTTTGAAAACTTGGAAGATTCTTCTATGAATTAATCGAAATTCCAATCACATAATCGTCGGTCTGATTCAACAGCGTTTGTATATTTGACATACGATCCGGGATTTGAATTAATCTGAATCGGTGTCAATTCTATACCGATGATAGATTATGGCATAACAGTCATCACTAGCGGGGTAATAATAATCGGTAATTAATTCGTAATCGTGATATGAATTTTGAAATGGAATCGTCAACGATTCTCGGACGATTTAATGGCTCGAATTTACATAGTGGACGACGAAAAGGTTCTGCAATATATTTGGACACTCATTTCTACGAAAAGAAAATAAACGAAACGATGAGAAGACGAGGATAAATTATATATTTTCATTTTTCAACCTTGACGTAAAAAGTTCGTAAATCATTCGATCGTTCCAGCGATCGATCCTCACGCAAACCGATCGGTAAATTTCGATCTCCGGATGCATCGAGCGATGTAAATTTCCCTCGTAATCGATTACGAAACTAAATCATCAGGCGTATCGAGTGCAGGTTTATAAACCGGTAACATGGATAGGTATACACATTCGCAATCACAAGGCCGAGTCAAATGTCAGAATTTATTACGCTATTCGGTACGATTTCATATTTTTCTCATTATGCCTTATAAGAATAAAAGTCGGCGAACACCGGCAACTGTTTATATTCAATTAGAGCAACGTCTCGTTAACCCCTGCAATGAATATTCATCGAAAATTACAAAGCAATCGCAATGCAGGCGGGCATAAAACCGAGGTAAAAATTTTGCCGTAAGTGGAACGTCGGCGATCGATCACATGCGGAGAGTTCAACGAAACGTGGAATTGGAAAGAAAAAAATGATCGCGATGCGCAATGAAACTTGGGAGGCAACGCATGTGGATGATAAAAAATATTTCTGATTTCCGGAAGTCGTCAACTTTTGTTCCCCGGCAATTGGCCCTTCTCTCGTTAATTTCCCTCGACTTTAAATACCCCCGCAGCAGCGATGCAGAGAAGGTCCTCCTCGTTTAGAGAGCGTTGCACCGGAGCTCCATGGGAAAATTGCAACGTTGATTTTTATCGAAGGTTCTCGTAATAAACCGTTTGTCAAATTTGCCCCAGTTTCTTAGACTGCAGCGGTGCGATTCAACCGACCAACCGATCGCGCAATAGTTTGAACCATTGTGTTAAAGAATACGTATTATACCTTTACCCTGCGCTACAGCGACGATTCTATAGTTAAATAAACACCATAACATCCGGCACGATTGATCACCCGGGGCTTTTTCGCTGCGAATTCCCTCCGCCGATCTAGATCGGGTTGCAAAATTTCAGAAGATTTTTTTCACCGCTTCATAACGCTGTGAGAAAATTTACGAGGCATATCCTCGGACGCTTCTATGATTTTTTCTTCCTTTTTCACAAAATAAAAAATTAGAGCGTGACTCGATCTGAATTTTCTAGATATATCGTAATGTACGTAACACGGGTGAAAAGCCAACAATTAGATGCGGGTGACGCGGGATGCGATTCCTCTGGTATCGAATTTTCCCTATAAAATAACCGAAAATTTCGTACAACGATATATCATATGGTTTTTAAATCTCACCTCGATGGGCATGAATAACGTTAACAATGTACGAACGATTCGTGATTCTTCGATACAATTATAACGTTTTTCCCATAATATTACAACTGTGTATCGGTTTTTGTCCCGGTTACTCTACCGGAATGGTGTCAGTTACATAAGCTAGACTAGGTACTACTATAAGCGAACGGTAAGGCAACGTGAAGAGTGAGAGAAGCGAGCCACCTAGGCGAGTACGAATACATGCATAATTCATCGTACATATGACACCTCGGCAAAATACATGGCGTGCGTACATAAATACCTGCGAACGTATACGTGGCCCTAGTATAAAGTATGTATCGTATACACGCGAACGAATATGCAGGTATGTGTCACAGATGTATGTACAGTAAATACACGAGTATATACGTGCTGCAAACGAACGGCAAACATTCGACGTTTGAGACTCCAAGAGCGAGAGAGACGAAGAAAGATGAAAAAAGTGAAAGTTTCAGCGGTATATAGTGTTTGAGTCACTCCTTCCCTCCAACGGCGGTGTATAACTCCAATTTTATCCAATTTTATTCCGTCCCATCTCCATTTATAATTCTAGTTTTAAGTGCTTCGCTCAATTAATATGTACGAGGTAAATACACGAACGTTCGTCGCGGTATTTTCAGGGCTCAACATCGGCGAAGGGCCTTACCTTGAAAGTCTAACTAACGCGATGATACGATGATCAGACCGACTGTATAATTATAATTCTATTCAAACTCATCTGTCAGAATACTTAATCAACGGTTAGCCCTGGTGTCGAGATGAACAGAACTGCAGAGTCGTTTCAGTTTTGATTTTCCTTCGTTTGTTTCTCTTTGTTATCGAATCACGATTAAGAATCGAGAATTGAGCGGATCGCGAATTGTGCGTGAATTGAATTCGCCGTACGCGATGAATCTGAGAAATTTTCTTCGGTATAATACGCGTTGCCCTTTATTAGCTATTTATATATTCATATATTCTCTAGTTCATTCATTTGTTCAATCTTAATAAGGCCGCGCGGCTCCATGTCTACCAATGCGACCGATCGCTGCGGGCACGGTTGGAATATAATAAACCGATCGACCGCCTCGTAGTTTGTTTGACCCGATCACAACATGAGATAATGTAAAACAACTATAAATTGAATAACGCTATTATACTTACGTATATGATTGCCGCTGCACCTCACCGGCGCAGAAAATTCTGCAAGAAGATCGTAAACTTAAATTACAGCAACGCGGCATGCACCAACTGTGGTTATATGCTAAATAAATCGAATCAGCGAATTTATACATATGTGTTTCGCGTATAGGTATAAGCAACGGAATGTATTGCGCAATTCGTATGTATACAAAAAAAAAAAAATTCTTATGCGATATCCGGAAAATCCGTTCCGATGATCGGCAAAGCCAAAGTTACACTCTTCGGTCCTGAAAATGGCGAAGATCGAAACAAGAGCAATCGTAATAATGATAATGATGATAATGATCACATCAACGTGACGACCACGTTGACGGTCCTGTCCCACTTTTTTACCCAACAAAATTTAGTGTAAACACACGACGATATCTATAGATGAAAGTATTATTGATGAGTAATGGACGAAGATTACATCGATACAGCAATGGTAATAACGTACCGATGATAGTAGTGAAGATAGTAGTGGGCTTAAAATAATTATAGAAATAGAACAAGCAATCGCACGTTTCACCTGAAGTGCGGTTCCACATTTTCACGGCTTTTCCTTATTTTATTCGGATGAGAAATTCTCTCGTTTCGAGTCAGCGCGGCGCTCGGTTACGTATAAGGCGCCGAGAAACGATCGACGTTGCCAAAAATTTAAGTAGTTCGAGTCAGCGTACGATCCTCCGTAGGAGCTGCTGAGCACCATGCACGCGCTCGGAGAGCCGATATTACATTCTTTTTGATATCCGAACGTATCCGCAAACTTTAGCCGAACGAAGGATTTCCGTTTTCAAGTTACATACGATATCGGCCAGATGGATCCTGAGGGAAAAATGTATTTTTTATTGCGGTTAAGTCGCAGAGGAATTAAGGTGGCCGCGGGGTTCCGATTTTGGGGTAATTTCAAGATTTCTTCGTACCCCAAAATCGTTTACTTTTTATTTCTGTAATTCCCTCGTGAATTATACGAAGTAATTAAATAAAACGTCGCGTGGAATGACATTCGTCAGCACCGCGCCATGTACTCCGTGACATTATAATATAATTGCCCATATATTTAACGAGACGAGAGACCGGGAGAGACGTATGTGTGTCACGGTGATAACGTAAAGATAATGAATCAACTCGAAGATAACTCGACGAGGCCCTTAGCCCTGCGCCCCGTGATACCGAAACTATGCCACGATAAAAATACGGAGACTCAACTCGCTCCGTCTGCTCGATGTTCCAACATTTTTTCTGAAACATTGCCAGGAAAAATGTATCGGTTATATTTTCGTCGTATAATCGGAATGATTTTACACCCGCAGGAGGCCATGGGAAAAAAAAAATCGGCTTCACTTCGGGACGAAAAAGTGGAAGCTGGAATACCGCGGCGTTATTCGAGATAAGGCGGAGAAGTCGGTGAACGCAGCTGCAGCGGAGAGTCGCGGGATGATCCAGAGAATCTTAAGGATCGAGCAAGAGGTGGACCACCTTGACCTTCGCTTCCCAGCGGAATTACGTTGCCGCGAGCTATACGCGGTGGACGAGATACGAATGTGGTCGCTTCCTGGACGCGCGACTGTTTCCCAGCTGCCTGCGACTACATCCTTGAAGTGTAGTCACGCCGTAGCAGAGACAAATCACGCCGAGAAAATGAACAACCTGAAAGGCCCACGGGGCAAATTAATTTATACGTCGTCGCAATAAGAAGTACGGAGGCCTTTTCTCCCGGCAAAAAGTTTCTACAGCTTATTATAATCGTTTCAAAGATGAACTCATTCAGGTAAAATGTGTTTTTTTTTTTCAAGCCTATTGCACGCGTGGAAAAGAACAACGGAATATCCCGTAATTCGAATTAACGCGTGAATAGAAATAATGCGTCGTACGTACTAAGGATTAGGTGCAGAGTTATGTAACCCGAATAAGTATATAGGGAAGAAAAAAAAAAAATGGCGAGAAATAAAATAGCAGCTTGGCAGACGGCTTGGGATGTACCGATTTTATGTCAGATACCTATATTTTAAACACGGGTATACATAACGTACGAAAACATTGGCATAGGGCACCCATAGCTAAGTATAGATGTGCGTTGAGTCGAACTGCGGTACTCTCCGAAGCCAGTTGCGGTTGTATGCAGTTGTTTAGAAGAAAAAAGAAAAAAAAAAACAGAAGATAAATGACTTCTCGAATTACCCGCGCGTCCCCCATAAATTTCGCAAACAAACCTCCGCCATCGTTTGTATATATGCTACCTCGCTTTGACCTGTACCGGTTTTGAAATTTTATTCTTCAAGATTTTTGACCCGCTGCAGCAGTTTCCCGTTATCATCAATATTCGATTATCGCGCAGGATGTATAGTGCAGAGAACGTAGCTGTGTGTCGCAGCCCGCTGGTTAATGTTTTATACCTTTCCTATTCGTGAGGAGTAATAGAACCGCAAAAAAGACGATTCATAATAAAGTAAGAGCTAAACTATTGCCGCGAGAGCAAGCGAGAGTACTCGACTCGGCTCGACCTAGATGCGCGATGGAGCTTGGCGCGATTAACTCACTCCGATCGACTCTCTTACCTGCCCAACTTCGTAATACTTATATATACTATTCGATAGTAAACGTAAAGTTTCCTCCCGCCGCGCCGCTCTCCTCCCCACGGAAAGATACGATGCTGTAATTCACTAGTATATAGTTTCCCACTTATTCAGCCTCTCATTTCATCCTCAGACGCGCATCTCGATTCGCACGCTTATTAAAGATGTATCGTTTATATCTCGCATCTTCGATTGGGCTAGAAAGTTTTTTTTCCTTTCTATTCTTCTTGTCGCAGGTTTTTTCTTTCATGTCATTACGCGCAGTCAATTACGCTTATCGGCTGCTGTGCGCGAACATACAAAGAATAAAACTACGTAACTTACACAGCACATAGCTGCGCTACGCTACATACCTGCTGCGTATTATCGTAGACCGAATACCTTCAAATGCAACTGCGACGATGACGTGGCATTCGGACCCTGCATAGCCGACTTTAAATAGCCCAAGTCCACTGCGCACCGAAATAAAAAGACGAGACGAAATTTTCACCCGTCCACCGCTGCACTTCTTTTTTTTTTCTCACGTCATTTATCTTGATCCGCATTTCGATTTTCCCGCCGAACTTACCGTGTATGAAATTGCGATGTTTGCGGAATCAGCTGTTCATCATGGGCTTTTTCAGGGCGAAGCTGCAGGATTTTCCTCCCGCAAGCCGCTCCCGCTGCATCGATACGTACGCAGCCAACTTTTCGACGAATTCCAAGCCGACGGACAGCTCATCCCTGGAATCTAACGACGATATTAATTTCTACAAGAGAAATGGGAATTGTCGGGAAAAAAAAACCACATGCACGCGCCAGAAGGAGAGAAATGAGCGTTCGACGGAAGGCATAAGGAAATCGATCGCGATTCCGGAACTGTACAGATATCGTCGTAATCCGCAGTTTCGTTTTTCCGATAGTCGTTGAGTTTTATTCGAGAGATCTCGGCGCCCAATGAGCTTGTACGCCAAAACCTCGCATCTTCCGATCGTAGAGCATAATGTAGACGGATCTATAGATCAGGTGTACCAAGTAGCGACGTTCTCATCTCGGTGCACACTAATAATAGCGCTGCAGCCATGGTAACCGCGCTTGGCTTCGCAGCTTATTACAGTCGTTCAATACGTATAACTGCACCTATATTCACGTGGCGAGCTACTAGTGCAGAATCACAAGAGATCAGAGTCAAGGTCGTCATCGCGAGGTCGACCGCTTCAAATATATCTCCAAATAATATACAACGCACGCCCGAAATTTCTCTTCTCGTATAGTTGATCTTCGCCCTTTCGTATCACAAACTAGAATAATTTTCGATCGACAAATTTTCCACGCTGTGAAATGATGGAGTGAAAATTCTTCGTGGGTTTTAGAAATATTCTGCAGCATTTTCGGCGTCTCGATTCAAAAATCAAAGCGCAATGTATCCGAACCGCTTCTTTAAAAATAGTTTTTGATGTATGCAGAAAATTTTCAGACACATGGGAATAGTTTTATTGCGGTATAAAAATAAAAAATAAAAAATACGTATTCACATGTGTTCGAAAGAGCAATTCTGTATATGACGAGTTTATTGAACAGCGTGCAACTTATAGGGCATCGAGGACGCTGAGAGTTACGTCGGTGTATAAAAAGTCGAGTGTTAAACAATATGCAATATGCATAATATAAATAACAAATGCAATGGAAATATCTTAAGTGTGATATAATAACGGCGTTAGTTGTTGTATATATCGCGACTGCGATGACCTCTCTGCTTGGGGTAGTCAACAAAATATATAAAACAAATCTATAGGAATGGAATAAAATGGAATGGAATCGTTCTCGGGTCATAATGTCGGCCGCGGGGTATAAATGAAACTATATCTGCACGCGCGAAGCGTCGCGAATCTCGCGTATATCTGATGCATTAATTACATAAAAGAAAATTTACTAATCGTCGCTCTCCTTTCCTCGCCGGTCATGGTTACGCACGTAATTAACGATTTACATCAACCCAATATTACAATCAAAGGTCTCCCTTATTATCTCAATTATTTCTGCAGCGGTTCGTCCTCGAGATATCGTGTATACAAACGTTGTCAACAATCATTCCCCACGTCATTCATAAATTTTTTTATTCTTCTAATCAGTTTAGTTTTCTTCCATTATGATAGACAATTTTTTCGGTTACTTTTTCCATGGTTCTTCTCTCATCTCTTTCGCGCGCGGTATTTTTACGTCTGCAGCAGCAAAAATCGCGCGGTATAATATTTGAAATACAGCCCGCGATGCATGATGGGACCTTTTTTTTTTTCTTTTTATGTCATACCTATCAGCTGTCACATTTAGAATCGAAAAGTTCTTATAAAATTTTCAAACCGCGCTAATTAGCTTCTGATCTTTCGCGAATCGATCGTTATAAATCACGCGCGCGTTCAGTATTTTTCCGGTACGAAGTCGACTAGCTTTTCGTCTGTAAAAAAAATTGATCCGAATACCGAGTATATATATGCGTACGATCATCCACTTTATTTTATGATGTATTATACCGATATAATTGAGCCAAAGTTCAAGAACAAATTCGCGACTTGACTTATATTCGCATCGATCATATAATCGCCCTGATACCCTCACATTCCGCGTTCGCTAGAGGAGGAAATATAGGTACAGCTTTCATGGGATGAAAGTTAATGGGGGTGAATTCGCTACATTTTTTCTTCCCATTGCGCGAACGAGGCTGTAATTTCTGTAGCGTTCGTTTGACGGAATCTGCGTGAATATGGGGGAAAAACAAAGGGGGAAAAAAAAGCAGAAAATTATATTTCGCGTGTATTCGCTATCTATACGCTGACCATATAGTCGCGCCTACTGCAAATTATAATAAACGTAAAACTCTTATGTTAGGCATATAAAAACACGTTACGCTCATCGCCCCTTTATCATCCTCGCATGATGCTCTGTTTTTCTCTGCAATTATACGTACATACTTATGTATACATAGCTATAGATATATAGATGTATTATTATTATACACACATCTGTCGAAGGATAGCTTATATACATATATCGTGACGCGTTCACTTCAAAGAGAAATATTTTCGAATTTATTCGGTCAACGCCGTCTCTGACGACAATTACTTATTATGTTACTTCTATATTTTTATTCCAAATGATAATGCTGCGTAGTTACGCCGCTGTTTCTTATATATGTATATTTACATTTTATTCACTCCCTTATATTACGTTGCATAGAAGAATAATTATCTGTATAGCATATATCCGTCCATTTATAGCGATTTCACGCGACAACAAATTTTCTCCTACTATATATAACGTGTACAGGCAGATTAATCTCGTACACAAATATGTACGTGTACAGCACTTATGAAATTTATTATGATAATATAGAACAGCCGCCGCAATCGACCCCCTGCAGCATATTTTTATTCAACTTTTACACTTTCCTGTTGCGATTCCGATCCCACCTCCCCCCGGGAGTATATAAGCGATTGATCCCGAGAATAAGCACATTTTGCCAATTGATTGTTTATGAAATTATCGCATTCGTAACGCTACATGTTATAAACGTATATAAGTTATTTATGTGGATTTAGGAATGCGCTTTGAATTATGATTTTTTATTTTTTTTTATCACAAAGCGAGAAATGCTTCCCTATAGAACGATGATGACAATCATTTTCAACGATTCGATATACACACGATTATTGTGAGCGTGCATCGAGAATAATTCATTATATTAGCGAGAGATTGAACTATTAGTGAGGTCTGAGGTTATCTGAGAGCGTGCGATGAATTATTGCCATATATGTATACTACAATTTGCACTGTCGCAAAATTATTACCATCAAACTTCATTACAAGATAGATGCGGTATATGTATATACCGATGTTTCGTCGCTCGTATCAAACACCGAGCGATTACACCTTCATTTGATTTGAACGAATGTCAAAGTTAACGTTACACAGAGATATGAATTTGTGTTTAAGATTTTGATTAGGGCGCCCGGTTCTTGTGTATAAATTACATATACATACGGGTACGTAAAATCTATGGAAGTATGCGTTAGCTTCACGTACACGACCTCACAGCTTTTGATTATCTTCGATTACGCGTTGCTCCTCCTGCTATTCCAAGAATAGAATTTTGATACATCTGTACGTATCTATCTGTATAATATTCATGACTCGTGTAAAATGAAGATGATTAACAAAAAAACGAATCATAATTATCGCGTATATACGTATACTTATAATCTACCGCGCCTCCCAACTTTTTTAGTTCGCCAGCGATAACGTTATTAAAAATTTGATAAATCCCACAACCCTGTGCGAATCAATGAATAGAAATGAAATGGCGGTATGGGTACACAAAAATTCATTTTAAATGAAAAAAAAAAAATAACAAAATGTCATGTACATCGAGGGACAAAAAAAAATCGAATTTATAGTATAGTCCGAGCGAAATATGGTTCGACAGTAAATTTTTTCAACAAAATTCTGAAAATCTTAATTTTTTTATCCGCACTTATGTTGTTGTTGTTGTTTTTTTTTTTTTTTAATCAATTTCATTTCATTTCGGGCTTCATTCTCGGGGTACATACGCGTCTTTGTCCAGATAACATATCCGCGGTTGTTTTTTTCTCTCGTATATAGCTGATTACGCTCTTCTGATTCGTTAGCTCTCGATATGACTCCGTAGAAATTATAACTCGGATCGATTAGCGGTGATCGTAATTGTGCGGGGAAGATATATTATTTCGGACTTCGGACCCGGCGCGTGTATTTCCGGTCAATAAGAATCGTACGAGCGCGGGTAATTCCGCAATTGACTAACAATGAAAGTTCGCGATACACGCCGAGTCTTACGCTCCGTTTCAGGAGCTTTTACCCCCACATCTACGATATTTCGTACGTACGTGAGAAGAGCGTCCTTCGCTTTTTACTCTGTACAGATACCAGCTAGCGCGAAAGGAGACGTGCAACCGACAGGATATGGAATCCTGACTTGCGATGCAATCGGATTCGCATGTATGCTGAGCATTGTTATTATTATTGTTACTAATATTATTATGATAAGGTAAACCGCAAATCCAGGGAAATCTATTTAAACGTTTTTCCACAGCATTTACGGTGACGCGAAGATTTCGAAGAAATCGCGACAAAAATCGGGTCATCCTGAATGACGCGCGCGGTGCACTCCACCTATCAAAATTGGTGCACATATATTATTGTGATATAAGAGTAAAATTATTGTTCATTAATTTCGGCCGTATATATGTGCAGAAGATTACTTTTTATTTTGTTATATATATATATATTTTTTTTCTTTCTCGTTAGCCTTCTTATATTATAAAGTTATCGCGAAAGATAATTCTTATCGTATCGAAATTTATTCTCGTTATGTCATATAATTATATTGATTCGAGAGAATAATTGAGAATGTGAGATATAATAAAAACTGTGTACAATATGAGAATATTATGCGTACAATACATCCTTCGATCTTCACTTTTATGTAAGTTATGTCCTACATAATTAGTTTGTGTGGGGGAAAAAAAAAAAAAAACAGTGAAAAATTACATCGCCCGTCGATGAGCCGGTATAACAGTTACGAAAATTTGAATAACGATAAATCTTTGTGATAATTGTTTGAAAACATGTTTGTATATATAAGGTATATATAATCGATTTCGCAATAAATAATAATGTGCAATCGAATCTTCGTTTTATCGCTCACTTTTTATTTACTTGTTTTCGTTCCAAATTATGGTTTTTATAAATGTTAATCACATCACCTAGTCGTAGCCTAATTTAATCGACGGATTCGGGTTCCTGAGGTGAAAAGACAACAGGTAAATATGCGCTTGGTTTTAGTAAAATCGAAAGAAAAATAAAAACTTGATCTCACGCAAGATAATTACGTTTCGTACGGTAAGAATTTTTAGAATTGAGATATCACAGGTGCAGCAGCGATGCAGTGTTTCTCTTGTGTTGTACCTGGACAACTTATTTATCGATGCTATATGGTACGTTTGTAAGATACTACAAGGGCAGTAAATATTCCTCAGGGAATGACGAATGACGTCGACACCGATAGGAATGTGAGTGCTGCACTTTATATATCAGTCATTGTCAAGCAAAGTTGCAACGAGTCCGCGATTCGATATTGGATGTACGGGGAAACGATATTACTATTACTATATCATGATTATGTGCTCGTATACCGCACATTATATGCACACCAATTTATCAGCTCTATCTGGATAGGTATGTATAATTATACATCGTGTTATTTTCTGCACGGTCAGCAAATTATTTCGACACCCCACCGCAGGTATTCCCCATGTATAATATTGTCCCGTCATGTATTATATTTTTTCTTTCCAAATATCCGTCCGATTAATATCCACATATACTATATCCTTCGCATAAAGGTATATATTTATATTTTATAATAATATACACTCGATGCGGTTCTTTGCCGTCAACTCTATTTATGGAGTCGCAAATGTATATTTATAACCATACGGACAATTAAGATGACAAATATAGCGATTTTCCGCTCCCGATATTCGCGATACTCGCGGGGCCCCGGCCGAGCTATACGGATGCGGGATGAGGTCTGTTCTTATTTTTTTCTCTTCTGGGTATAAATGCGGTATATAAATAGGTGGTATACTTCTCTGGGGTTTTCATTCAAGAGTCTAAAAGGCTTTTATTTCATTAACAATTTTTCTCCGCTTTCCCCGTATTGGTTATTACAAGCTTCGAACGAGTTCCTCTCGTTGGACAGTTTGCGGGGAATGACCTGATATCGTACCATATTATAGTTGCGTCATCCACGCTATAGCAACTCGTATATTCCGGCTCATTGCAGTAATTAATCTAAATTTATTCGAGATCTTCAAAAGCTATCTGTAAAACGACGCGCCCGTTCAAATTTATATCATACAGTAGATCGCAACGATATTAACGCATTTCCGCTAATGTTAATGGGAATATTAGAAATTTTTGATCAACGTGGATATCGCAATCTCAATCGTCGTCACGTGGTTCTTCCCAATTACAGATGAAAAATGCCACGCCATGTACATTAATATCTTGATATGGAGTTCAAGTACGATATATGCCCATGACGTTCAAATTTATCCCGGATTCCCCCTCGCCCCGCGGATCGTCAAAGTTCCGTACATTTTATCGTGTTCTTCTATGAATCTGTTCGTGATACAATAATAGTCGCCCCGTAATGACGTAAATGATGATGTCCAAGTTGCGAGGAAGTGGACCAGCGGCTTTCGATGCGTGATCAGGGGGACGAGGCCGAGGGAAATACGTGCGGCACGCGTGACCTATGCCGCGATAACTTGTACATTATACGCGCCGGGTCGTAATTGACGATCTGTCGCTTATCGCGTACATCGAACTTATTTACTTTTTTTTCCTCATTTACAAATGTAAATATGAATTTTAATTCACGTATACATGATGTGCGTACGTAGGTTTGAATTTCGAATCGATCGTTAAGCGGAAATCGATATGGTGTAAATCACATAATTGGCATTTTCTAAATTACAAGTCCAAGTGTCAAAAATTTTGCGTCCACTCCGAAAATGTTTCGCAGTATATTTTAGTGACCTTTCAATCTCGACCACGAGGACCCCACGTACGTATCGTGTACTGTGATGACATCCCAGCAGAGAACCGTAACGTGTGCATGTCGGCAGGGGTCATTTTAGACCCCATGTGTCGCGCCGGATTAGCTACTCGTACACGTTATCAGTTTTATATACTTAACCGCCGCGATCGAGTTGGAAGTAAATATAAATTTTCTTTCAACTTATTAGGAAACATGGTCATCACGTGGTCGGATTGTATACGCAAGTAATTATCTTCTAATTCTATATATACCATGTTACACATCGTACGAGTTTTTTTGCGATGGTATTAGGTATATAATTAAGATCGATTAGTAATTGGCAATTTTCATCATCGGAACTTGACCTTGTCGACCTGAATCGGTGCAGAGCTTTCGATTTCGGTGTAACTCTTTTCCCATATACAAACATGGGTCTTTTGTGTCGATTTTTCCGAATTATTCAATATTTTCCAATCACTGAATGGAACGCCACATTGATTTTTTTCTTTATGAATCGAACACGGTTAATATCATACGGTAAAAATCACCGATTATACGTGTTGTTATTTTTTTCCCTTCATCAGCTTTGTGACTGTAGCGAAAAATACCCGCGCTGCAGTGACTAATTATATGTATATACCTATATATATACGATGATTTCCCGCGTACGCGGGGTCCTGACCGATAATGCGTTATTATTTATCGGTATGAATCGTCGACATGATGGAAATGAGCGTTTGCCCGATTAAACTGCATATTGTCCGCGTATTCTACTCGTGGATCATACCTATGTATGAGGATCATATGGGGTTGCGAAATCTACACATGTTCCAGGCGATGCGGATCATCGATATATCGCTACAGGATATTTCGCATATAAGTTCTTCGCATATCCTCGTCACCCTTCTATATTTAACCTTGGAATACCCGCAAATATAAGTCAGACGTCGCGCTATTTCAACCAGACATCTATATACGGGCTTATCGAAAACAGAAATCGACTCCATATACACCGCCGTTCAGATTCTTGGAAGACTGGAAATAACGGATGCGCACATTATTATAACCATCAACGCTCTCTCATTCCACGTCGTTTAGTCACCTGAACCGCTAAGATAAGGGTGGATTATTTTTTACTCGGTAATTAATTCCATGTGCATCCAACATTAATCTTTTCTTTCTGTCATTACAATATAATTCAATAACCGCATTCAATTTTTGCATATCCCGCGATTGCATGAAGAAATCGGCGTGAAAAATTGCGTGTGATTTATTAATATACTATGTACTCGTATAATAGTTGTCGGTTAACGGTTGTGAGAAGAAAAAAAAAATCTTGTACGCATAATTTATAAAAATACATTTCAAATGTACACATCGGTGTGAATCTGTACGTATGATATAAGGGGTGAAAAAATGCGAAGGGTACAGAGGGTAGATAATAAGTTGGGCAGAATGTTGAACATTCAACACATACATACCTATGCACATCGACTTATTATTATGAAGCGATAGGAGAGCTGGCGGTTCTCCGGTTATCAAAATATTATATATACATTGACACCGACACAATCGCGAGCACTAACCATGGCACCGCTGACCCAACGACCCTCGATAACAACACGAGTAAACACACACGGAGAAAGACAACGATTATAGAATTTTTATCAAGTATTTTTAGGATATCAACCCTGCGCATCAATCGGACCGAGAAGAATTACAAGGCAGCAAACAAGACAAACCACGGTGGCATATTTTGAGCGCGATAGATATATTTGAACCCCGCGGGTATCTTGGATCAACGGGTCGCACTTTTATAATGTCACTTTGCTTGTAAAATTATTATAGACTTTCGTCTTATTTGTTTCTCTCGCGTGAACCAATAATATAATATCGTCATCGGCGTGCAGATGATCTATACTCGGGGCATGTATGGCGCCGAAAATTTCCACAAACTCAACATGTACAACAAATGATCACCCGATCCATTGTCACGTATTTGCAATCGATCGCCTTATCGAATATTCTAATTCCGTTCATCTCCCTTCCTGATCGCCCCTACCTTCGCTTAGAAATACTCTGAAAATTTTGGTCGCCGAAACTTACGGCGTGTACGAAAAATCCATTCATATCCTCTCAACGAATTTGTGGAACTTGTTATCTCGACGATAATCATTAGGGAAGATCTTCGGATTTGGGAAGAAGTTCGGCGTGCCCTCTCAAATCCTGAACATATGGGCGTTGTTGCGTGATTACAATAGTTGCTGGCCAATGGGCTTGCGTCTCGGCGTCGGACCCCCTTTCACGTGACCCATCGATGACGTAGTATCACTGACCCCATACTGAGCGTGCAGAAAATGATATATTCGGTATTCAAGAGAGAGATTATATTATAACAACCGACTTTTTAATGACATATTATCATTCCTCTCCTCTTCTGATCACAAGACCTACCGCGCGTGACGCCCGTTAACTTTACGCGTATATATCGCCCATGTACTGATTCTCCTATGTGTATGTATTGTGTAAAAATATTACATACATACACTAGCATATTATTATAATTTCATTAATCATATTATTATTCACGGGGTTTATATGTGCGCACGGTAATACGTACGGGGGATGTTATCTGTATTATAATACGCGTCATCCACCCCATTAGGATGTGGATAGTTATACGTTGTCCTATCCGTATAGTATATGCATTCGCGTATCTAAAAAACGTGACGATGTTTCACCATGTCTATAAACGATTGTTTGCTTTTTGATTCGTTTCTCTGTATTATAATAGTAAAATCCGTCGCGGTGTAGGCGTCTTTGGTCGTAACTCACGGTAGCGTTGATATCTTCGCAGGTGTGTATTTATGTGTATATCTACTAATATACCGACACCTAGAATAATCTATGCGCATATGCAGCGTACTCCACCTTTGCAGGACGATAATAAACGTAATAATGATTGAAAAATGTGCCATTGTGGCGGGGCCACAGACTGATTTATATCTTGGTCTGCAGTATGTTGTTTCCAGACAAGTGAAAGATTTTATCGATGATATGATGATTAGCGGTGCACATCACATGCGGATATCCCGAAAAATATGTGGAGAAATTATATGCATTTCAAGCAATCGATTCTCTCGCATCAAGGATCATTGGTATATTAAATGAAATTCAAATTAAAAAGTTTTACGTACAATAGTAGTCGAACATATACCATATATCTATCTTATTATCATATTCTGCACCATTCCAATAAGGCAAAAATAAACACCTCAAAATATTAGGTCCATCACAATAAACTTCTTAATAAATTCGTGGCGGCCAATGAGTAGAAGACGTTTCCATAAAATCTGAAATGAAAATTTCGTAAAAATTTCAAGCGAATTTTATACGTTTAATATCGAAGAATGGGGCCATAGAATTTTCATTGGTTGTGAAATTCTCATAAGAAGAACAACTTTTTTCCCCGAGCCGAACTCACGACTTTGTCCGGCTCAACGATCTTTCTATCGAGAATCGAGTTTATTTTCGTCGGGAATCTCTGATCACTTCCTCAGATATCAAGTCCTTATCGGGCTTAGAAAATTCTTCAGATTTGATTTAAATAAGTGAAAGGCTTGCGTCTAGGTACCAGGTCGCGCCACTGGCTGATGATTCGTCATCAATGACGCCGTGACTATTTGAAAGGAGCCGGCGTTACCGGCAGCCGATGGTCGAATAATAGATGATTAGCTGATAATTGGGATAGGTTAGTGAGGCCTAAGACGGAAAACTTTTTTATCGAGGAACACGGAAGCGTACGGAATCTCTCGATACTTGTCGGTGGTTGCCGAAAGCGACCGAATTTTACCGTCGTGGTATTAGCCACAACAAAAAATTGGTTCCATTGGTGAAAACTTCTCGCCAAATATATAATTAAATAATCCGTTTGACTCGTCGCTGCTCTCAATAAAAATTTTCCGCTCGACAAGGCTAGTGTCAAAAAGGGGTGAGTAAAAGCCAGTATAAATCGGGAATTTTTTCATTTTTCAACGGCGTTTGAAGGCATATTCTGACGGGATGACGGGTTGCATGCATTTCATCCCGATGAAATGCGAATAATGGGTAGCATCCATTACGGAATAGCTTAAAATAACAAACCCCGATGGCAGTCGATTAGAATCGAGTAATGATTTTTATTTTATTTTAACCCCACTATGGGAGCACAACACCTCGTCAAACTCGTGCCAAAACTTAACATAGTTAACCTATAAACTTTTCCCTGTGTTTCCTTCGTACTTTATACCTTTTGCTTCCAAAAACCATCTGAACTACAAGTCTTAACAACCTTTTGTTCACAGATATTACCCATAATTCCAATTGTCAGTATCTTCCCAAAATATGGAATCCGTATTCGGTTTATTCAAACTTTCTTCTGCCTGTTTTCAGTAAGCCAGTAGAACACGTTAAATTTTATCGTATTTATATTCCGTAAATCTAAACGTGCTTCAAATCTGCATACAGCATTATAAATCATTCGTCCAATGCCTGGAAATTCGTAATTTTTTTCCTTCACATTTTCCATTGCTCTCCTAACAGGTAAACACGTAATTAGTCACTTGTCTGAATGCCGTTATCTCAAACTTGAAAAATTTCCTTGGCCTCAATGAAAAATTTGAATTCTTTCACTTTCTAGTTGATTATGTTGTTAAACAGTCCTTTCTGAGCTCAGAGAACTTCACCAGAGTTTTACTTTTTTTGTTATTAAATCTTTGAATAATGAACAAAAATTTCACAGTTCCAGATTTGGTGTGGTGAAGTGTGGATCGGTTGGTCGTAGATTATTTTCACCTCTGATCAGGACTGTATAATTGTATCTAAAATGGCTGGAGAACAGCAACAGTTTTTCCTCAAATGGAACGATTTCCAGTCGAATATGGTATCATCGTTTAAGAATCTTAGGGACGAGAAGAGTTTTACGGATGTTACCCTTGCGTGCGAAGGGCAGACTTGCAAAGCGCATAAAATGGTCCTATCCGCATGTAGTCCATACTTCAAGTCGCTGCTCGAGGTTCGTTTTTTGAAAACATATAATAATCATAATTCATGAAAAATGTAGTCCTGGCTGTATCAGAAAATTTATGTTACCGTCTATGAAACCCTAGGAATATCTCGTAAACTTTTTTTCACTGTAACACTTAACATCTATTGTGCAGGAAAATCCATCCAAACATCCGATTATAATACTAAAGGATGTAGCATACAGTCACCTTCAAGCAATTCTGGAGTTCATGTACGCAGGAGAAGTTAACGTATCGCAGGACCAACTCCCAGCATTTTTGAAAACTGCAGATCGACTTAAAGTCAAAGGCTTAGCTGAAGCCCCTGGTGCCATCAAGAGGGAGGGTTAAATGTTTTGGAAATAGCTACAGTAAGTGATTATGTGTCTTTTCAATCTCAGCTTGCAGCAACCAATATTTACCATTACCAATCATTAATGAACTTTCTCAGCAACTGATCATTTACAATTCTAAATTGTCGTACAATAATATTGCACCGAGAAGAACTCGTTGACTTGCAATGGGTCAGCAAAGATAAGATAATGATATCGATGATTAATTAATAGCGAATTTTATTTTTCCAGGTGTTTTCGGAAACGTGCAGACTGAAAAAATTGTAATGTTGTAAAGTGATTTCACAAGCACATACACGAGCGCTAAATAGTGTATCTGGTTCACGACTGTAATCAACTTGACTTGTAAATTAAAATTTTATAATTTTTTTTTTTTTTTTCTAATTGCATTTACCTAGACAATTAATTATAAAGTACAAGTGGCATCAACGATTGGAGTTGATCAGCCTTGAACCAGTGTGCTGCAGACTACCAAACTGGTTATTTTTTTAAAATCGGAGTGCTACAGAGATACAAATAAACAAGAGAATCACGGATAGTTTAATATATTGTCGTACGCGGCTGGTTTGCAGATTCATTGAAACTTAAGATACCTGTAATCCACATTCAATTCCAGTAAATTATCTTTCTTGAAACCTGAAGTGTAAAGGCTGATGACCAGATGAATTGAATCAAGGTTGATGAAACGAATACTGCACAAATTGCGACTCAAATTTCAATCCAGGTATTTATCGCAATTTCTGAAACATTCAAAAAACCTGGATAATGAGATTAATGTCGATAAATTTGCAAAAGAGCCGGCTACCTTATAGCAGAGTATAACGCCAAATTTACTGTGAGAAGCGTGATTGCGTTGCTTACTTTTTCAAAATAAAACACAGCTTGCATTTTTACTATTCAGTAAAAATTTGGTCTTTTGGCACATTTAGCAATCGCTGACTAAAGTAGGCAATCTGAAGCAATTTCGCTACTCTGGTAATCTTGGTACCACTCAACCAAATGCTGCCAGTATTCTTGTGGCGTTTTCACACTATTACCGATAGAACCAAACTTATTTATGATAATAATATATTGTGGAATGGTTTTCCAAGAACTGAAAGAAGTTGACTGTAACATACACACATACATTTTTTTACAAGCAAAAAGCAGAGTAGTCGTTTTTCCGATCGCATAATTACCTAACTACAACCTGGACGAATTATAAAATTTTGAAATTATCCGAGGTACGATGCATCGACTGTTCTGATCCTGTTTTTCTCAGATACGACCGTAAATAGCATTATAAATAGTTGAAATAGCTTATTTACAACAGTAGCGTAATATTTTTAGACTGTTCAAAGGTGTTAAGATAACATTTTTAAACTTCTTTTTATCCGACGAGCTCTTAGGAAATGAAATGACGATGTGAAAAATGTAATTCTGTTTCGCTTTCAGAAAAGCTGAAACCTTAAACTTATGTACGCTTGGTTTTATAACGGGTAGTTGTATGGACATGAAAATTCTTTCATATTTAATTTTACGAACTCAATATCAGTTGTTACGGCATCTTGAGTTCGATTGTTTTCCCACTACCATTTCCTAACAATTTGCTGAGGCACTGGATTATTTAAAACTGACTATCGGGATCTGTAGAGTGATTTTGCTGTAATCATGTAATTTTTTCTGGATTTCACTATACTGAATTTAATCGTCGAGCAAAAATTTGAGAACATGGTAATATAAGGCTTTGATGATTATTAAGAGTAAGTAATTCTTTCAAAAGACACATGGCTGTAGGAAGTTACTGTTCATTTTTTCGTTACGAGTTCGAAATTTGTGCTTGTACAGCTGTCTCAATTCCCAGTAGACAACTGGTGAATCCCTCTCAATTCATACGAATCATTATATGCCGTTCTCGGACGTTATCTTTCCTGTTAGATATTTACGGATTGCATACATTAATTTAAGTTATTATGAATGAACATTCATTTAGTTCCTACTTCCTACAGATACTGGGCATTTGGTGGTTGAACGTTGATCGAACGAGCAAACATGATAATGATAATTATAGTATAATCATTAGCGATGAAAACGATTTTATACAATAGATCATTTTTAACAAAGAACATTATGTGGTAAAAGATTTCATGATTCTTGTCCAATGTCTAAATACCAACAAACTTGCTTTCTTTCTATTTTCTCTTCTGTCACTCTGTTATTTTATTTATTTTTTTTTTTACCATAATTTTGAAATCCAGAAATTTAAAACGACCAATTTAACAGTTGACTTGGGAGGTGGTTAGTTATTAAGATTAAGATAAAATTCAACGATCAATTAACTTTTTTTTACTCTTGCATAAGTTTGCACTCTGTGTTTGATCTGTTTCCTTTCCTTGACTCCCTTTTCCCCTTATTCTAGCGTTACTTTTGCCGTCTTCGTGACTCGATGAGTATGATTATAATATGATGTTGAGATATAAAATAAATTGTGTAAATATATTGATTTTTTCACTGCAGTTTGATTGCCCAATTTACTTTTATAGACGCTCATTCATCGTACTGTTACTGGTACAAAATGATTCCATGTAAAGAAAGAGTGTTCATTTATTACAATCTTCAGAATTATTACAAGAACTGAGCGATGTACAACAAAGAATGGCTCATGTGTTCATAACATGTGCAAAAAAAAAACATTATCCATTAAAATCATCACAACTCTACAAGTCATACCGTATCTTACCGCATTCTGCAAGCAAATGTACCCACTTAGGTATATCACATGGTAACGACTTCTTCTATAATACGTTAAAATTGCTTTGCAAACTCAGAGATCAGATTAAAACATGAAGTGAGACAGACGATATTAACGAAATTAAAAATACTGTAATGAGGATAAAGTGGATCGCAAGTTGAAGTTGAAAAAAATTCTGTTCATGATCTAACAGTTATAAAAAAAAATTACATAGAAAACTTGAATTATCCGGGTTTAACTAAAGCAGGTACGCGTACTACTGTGAACTTGATACTAGAGAATCATTCAACAATTTCTATCGAAGACTATTGTATCCATGTACATCTGTATACGTACGATACAGTGAGTGTGTACAATTATATACTTCAGTGCTCAAGTTTTCAATTTTCACAAGTAGTAAGGTTATTCGTAAATTGTAATTGTGTACATACCGATCAACAAATGTTCTAAGCAAGATGTCGCGATATTCTAATCTCATACATACTCATTAAATTCCCTAAGTCAAAATTTAAGTTATACTGTTTTGATTATTGCTATGAGCATATAAATATGATGTATAATAATAATGTTGGTAATAATAATAATAATAATAATAATATTAGAAACGATAATAACATATCATATTTGTGCATATCATCATTGTTTTTGAATAGTAGACTTTTGTTACAGTGGCAAAATCTTTACCGTACCGCGTTATTAAACTTTACGAGTATTATTTTATGCCTATACACATACATATACATACTCGGTATGTATTACTTGTTGCACAGTACATGGTACTTGGACACGCACGCGTAGAACATCTCTGCAGGTTGCATTAATGATTATACCTATAATATATATTTTGCTAATAACAAGACTATCAACTAGGCAAATATACAGCAGGCAGGCAGTAGGCGTGAAGAATCAACCTTACTCTGCGGAAACTAACGATCGATTTCCAGCGATCTGATCACTTGTATGAGCATTGAATGTGAAATTATTATCACACTTCTACGTACTAGCTTCTTTTCTAGTGAGAATCTCTAGTTATAGCATTTTAAATCGTCAATGATATTCCAACAATTGCTTTGATTACCTAATTGCATTTTCACTTCTTCCAACTCTATTCATACGCAGTGACATTTTTTGAACCAGGGATTAATATTTTGTTTATTTTGATCAAGGCATTCGAATTGTGGAATGTAAGTTATTGGTGAATGTTGTGCTTTGTAACTATAAGTATTCATGGCAGAGTTTATACGGGAGTTTCTGGGCAAGGTACATCAGCGAGAGCCTCTAACCAAATGTCAGATAATAAAATTACAATAATTTCGTCATATTTGGAAGGTCAATAAGATTTGCCTTTCACTAGTTGTAAAAGTACAAACGACCCAATTGTCACTGTGGATAATATTTCTAGTTTCTATCAGTTACAAAGACATGTCGCGAGGTACAAAATACGTATATTAAGAACTAACTCTTTACCACTTCAACTAGAAACGGACTAGAAGTTGTAACAAGTTTTGCTCGTCTTATATCATGCCGAATCCTTCCGTGCCTTCGCTAATCGCTAATAGCAACGCTTTTTCAAAATGATCGTAGCACTCGTAGTCGGGGAGGCATAGTTGGTTGAAACTAAAAAAAAGTAGCACATGATTAAAACTCTTTCAAGGTTTTCTTGCGGAGAAAAAATTACCCACTCACCATGTATGTGCTGTAGGTAGATTAGCGAACGTTGGGGCTGCGGTAATCTGAAAACGTGGACTGAGCTGCTGAAACCCACCAGGAGGCAACTGGGAACAACCGGTAGTAAATTGCAATAGCCGGGCCATTTCTTCGCGTGTAAAATTGCTCACTGCTGTCCAGAACCAATCCAAAACTCGTAAGAATTCGGGAGAGCCGCCGTTAGCTATGTGATGAGCTCGCAAATCGGCGACATTGTATTCGCCCGTGCCACAGAGCAATAGCTGAAATTATCACCGGAGATATGAAAATACATGAACTCAAGGAAAAAGTGGTAACTTCATTCGGACGCGAACGCTTCCGTACTGACCTCAAGTTCGTTTTCGTCAAATATGCCAAGCAGATTGTCGGGAATGAGTTCATTGAGCCCACGGAGGAAGTGGTCTACTTCATCACGAATGGAGCTGGCCAAACGATGTTGAGCTAATGCGTCCAAGTACCGGAGCTTCGTGTCATTGGTGACCCGCGTCTTACTCCCATTTGAGATCAGCTCAGCCACCTGTGAATTAAGGTTTGTTCAATTTGGGTCGGAGCAATTCAGCAAAATTGAAACTTGCAGATACGTCAATACCTTCAAGAGTTGACCACTCGTGTCGTATTCCTCTTCGACAAAATACAATTCCATTTCCTCGACGTCGTTCTCAAGGATGTATTTGACCTTGCTGAGGTAAAGATCAGGATCATCTTGCTCGAAATACTGAAAAGCATCAAACTTCAAGTCTTCGATTCAAAATCGAGACGAAACGTGTTAGACTGATGAACTTGAAATCACCTTATAATGAACTCGAAGGCCAATTATTTGAGCAAGAAAAGATCTTGTGAATCTAGCTCGTACGAGTTGTCGATAGGATCCCCCAAGCGCTGATTCATACAGACATTTTCCAACGACTCTTCCAGCGAACTCAAAGTGTTTTGGTTTTAGATGTGGAGGCCTTTTGTTGTTTGGATGTACCAGTGCCTGTTGGGATTCTCCGAATGAAGAAAATAAGCCATTTCCACAATCGAACAGCGCGGCGCAAATTAACTCAAACCACTCTCGGCGAACGCCGCCCCAATCCACACCTTTATTGGAGTTGAATTGCAAGTTATTATCGACCAAAGACAAAAACCAAGATTATTTAGGGAAAAAGCAATGACTGGACTAATAAGCATGGACGAGTAATATTATCGACCTCATACCTTGTTCACCCTGGAATATGATCTCAAAATTTCTACACCAATCACTAACAGAGAATCCTTTACTGGCCTTCATAGACTGTAAAAAAATATCAGATATTTATACGAGTTAACGACAGTGATTTGCAGCACTTAAGTTTCAAACTGAAAGCTATACTCACGGA
This sequence comes from Athalia circularis, assembly GCA_963978495.1. Taxonomy (NCBI): domain Eukaryota; kingdom Metazoa; phylum Arthropoda; class Insecta; order Hymenoptera; family Athaliidae; genus Athalia; species Athalia circularis. The sequence continues at coordinate 29,506,469 of OZ021700.1, read as the reverse complement.
TTCTAGTAGTTTGTCCCGTTGAACTTTCATCGATAATTTTTCGTGATAATGTTTTTGATGATGTTTGCGAACTTCATGGTAGAAGAAATCTTGTTTGTCTTTAAAAGTCTCGCTGCCACCGATATTCTTCAGTAAGAATTGGGTAAAAGTTGCTGCAATTACGTTACGACATCGAGAAATCAATTCTACTGGTGGTTGACAGCCGTCGTCAATGGAAAAGGCATCGTAACCCAAATATTGGTTGTTTGAATTTTCGAAATGAAACTGTAATAGGATTGTAAGCCCCCTTGAGTTTTTTTTTTATAATTCTTCTAAATCCATGATTTAATTTCGTTTATTTTAATTTTGGTGTCAGCATTACCTTAGTCGATGGACAAAGCCTAAACGTAACAAGGCGCTTTGGAATAAATTTGAGCAGATATTCCTTGATAGTCAACTGCTTGGGAGAGACGTAACAAAAAACTTTTCTAGGCTTGGAGTAACGTTCTCCCTGCATCCCCATCAACTTTGCTTCATAGCAAATATGGGGATTTTTCGAAGCGACATTTTTGTGAACAAGTGTTGCGTCACTGCCTGTTGGAAATACAACGAGTTAGTTTATTCATCGATTAAAAATATTTCATGTGTTCTGCACACAACCGAAGTGCGCGATCATATTTTTGTTCGATCTTGAAATACGTTGATATAAATAAAACTCACGTACTGCTAAGTACTATAATGTCAAAGTCTCCATTGTGAAGCTGAAGACCTGCTAAGCTTACTGTGGCATGATAGCAGCCTTCTTTTGGAAAACTGACTCTTAGGCAAATTCTTTGATTTGGACAGTCATATTCTAGTTGCACGCTGCAGTTCACTGCAGCTCCTTTTTCGACAGAACTACCAATCTGATGAGGAAAGAAAGTATAAACATTCCGACCATTAAGCCAATACCGAAAGTCGAGTTTTAACTTGCCTGACTAATGTCTACTTGATACCCCACTGTAGGATCATCTGTGGCTCCAAAAATGCAGAGATTGTCATATTCGTCTCGAGGCTCAATCGCCATCGAGTGTGCAACCCCCGCTGTGCATACAACTGTGGAGCTTTGACGCACAAATACCGTCTTATTGGCATCAGGCGGTCCTGTAACACATGGTGTTGGTGTCAGTTGCATCGATTTCTGGTACCATCTGAACAACATCAAATTGCTGAATGCCTTTTACAGAGATAAATGGAAAATCACCTGGAAGGAAATTTTTAACAAAAGGACTGCCGTGCACGTGACATGAGCCAATAAGTACGGCGATACGGTATTGACCAGCATGACGAACGGTGAATTTGACAATCGCTGCATTAGCAGCTTGTGGATCGGTGCCACCTAATTCAATTAAAGTTGCTACTCTTCGGGCACCTTCGGTTACTTCTACAATTAAATTGTCTTTGTCACAAATCGGATAAGGCTGCCCATTTCGCTGATAAAACTGAAACAGAAGAGAAAGGCCCATTCCTAATCGAGGGCTCACAGTTTGTTTATCGATGAATAATTAGGAGGTCTCTGAACTCACTTTGACCATGAACGTCATAGTTTCTCCAACAAGTTGAGGTTCCTCCCATTGAAAGTGTACGCGGCAGTTACTGGGAAGTAAATATTTTCCCGTAACGTATTGCAGAAGCGAATGTTTTGCCTCAGGAGCTAGAGCAGGCTGCGTCATAGCTGCTAGTGTTACTAAGCCTGCCACCGATACGGACACAACCAGCATCCCACCTTTTTTTTAAATTAAGTAAACACAAAGATTAAAGCGAGTATCAAAGAAGATGGTAATGTAAACACAGGGAAATAAGCTTACATGCATTCCCCTGACATGACTTTCTGTGCATCATTGCTCTACAATCGCTCTAATTCGTTATTGCTATTACTATTACTCTGCATAAACAAACTACCAAATTCTAAATCTGTTGCACGATGGAAATATGACGTCAAGTTATAAACGTACCCCAAGTCCATGCATCTTGGTGCTGACTGTTTTTGACTACAGCACTCCAGAGGTCTGCTTTCAACGTGGCTAGGTCTTCCTTTGAAGTGGGAAGTTCTTGACGTGCCGCAGTCCATTTCACGAGATCTTTACCCAAGGCAGCGCGTGCAGCATGATCCTCGACCCAGTAGACGTCTTCCAAAGAAACAACTTCCATCTGAACCAATCTGCGAGAAGCGATAGACATGATATTTTCTGTACAATATTTGCAGATTTCAGCGATACAATTACGTACTTTTGATAGTGATTGTGGAGTCCATGCTCCGTAAGCCATTGCCGCAGGACAAGACGCTGTTGCAAAAGACGAGCAGCACGCTGAAGACGCTCTTCATCGTGCAGTGGTAGTTCCGGCAGTGCCTCAACTTCTCCGCAATTTGCGAGACTTGAGATACCTTCGAGAAATATTTAAGTTCAAATATTACTACATTTCAAACTACGATTCTAACAAGTTAACTTCATTGTTCAAGGGCACGATCCATATATTGCGAGATAGCGTAGACGCAGGAAATAAGCTTCCCTTTGTTTAAAAATAGAATTATTGAGGTTTTTTTTTAAGTATGAATATGCAAAGCAACAACTAAGAATGTATGTATTCGAATGACCCATAATCAATTTGTGCTTTTTTGTTCGGAAATTCACAACAGAGATCAAGTGATTGGTGAAGCATTACTACAATATGGTGCGTAAGTGTAATTATACAATTATGTTTTGTTTAAATAGCTGCAAAATGCGTAACAGTATTAACGAAAATTGCTATTTGATAAATATTATCTCACAGCAACGGAAATATTACATAGATTAGATTCTTTTCCTGGCCAGCAACATCCTGAGACTCAATGTGCCTCTTCCTACTCAACATTTTTGTCCAAACGATTCAGTAGTTCCGTACAGTCCACGATGTATCGTCTCCTAAAAATACTTGCTTTTGCGTGCTGCATTGTAAATGCAGCCTCTGTGTGTTCTACGTCAAAATACAATCAAGGTGAGTCAACTTAAAGAAAGAAGTAGTACTCCATTGAAAAGCTTTGCTTATTTGGGATTTTGAACTAAATGCAGGTACGAGAGATTGGTTGCGATGTTCATCAAGCAGCATTATAGAGGTGAAATCCAAGCTGACACTAAACTTGATAACGGTATCTGTATCTGGATCGTCCATACCTGAGATTGGTGATTTTACGTTCGTGCAAAATGCATCTACCATTGAGAATTTGAATATCCATGACTGCGGTATCAACTATATCGGAAACCAAGGGTTCAGAGGACTGAGTTTTCTGAAGAAGCTGAGTTTGCCCTATAATAATTTGACAACTTTAACGGCCACTTGGTTTGATGATCTCCCAAATCTGGTACAGCTAGATTTGTCTTTCAATCGCATCTCTCGATTGGATTCAAGCATCTACTTCTACCTATCCAAACTTCAGAGACTCGACATCAATGATAATCTTCTGACATGCATACCCACGCAGAACCTGGAGAATATTAGGCAGTTGAAAAATATACGTTTTCAAGAAAATCCGCTTACGTACGCATGTAGGGCACGGGTATGTAGTAGTTTGGTACTTCGGTAGCATAGAAGTGAAATTTCCGCGAATAATTCAATAAAATTAACATATGTTTCAGCTAACGCTTTGGCTGAGGAATCATAAAGTTGACTATGCTACAAATGAGGACAACGTTAGATGGTTGGACGGTATTCTTTGGCAGTGTTTATCCGATCTGGCCACAGACCAATTCGCAGATAGGAGGATGAACACCTGTGTAGTTTCCAATATGTTTGATCAGCTAAGTAGCATACTGCGCTCTTCACCTTCATTCGGGCCATCCACGCAAGAATGTGTTCCAGCCAGGCAAACTCTAATGCAGTGTTTTAAGGGTCAGAATATCAATAAGAATGGCGACGTCTTGATGAACTTACTAGCTCTTACGCATAATATTGCAAAGATACCCCATTAACCAGCTGATTCAGTGACTATCCCTATCGCAACACGAGGCGGTAGATATGGATAGTGCAAAGAAAGGTGCTGACCCGTACTATATCTAATATGCTTATAAGAATCTAAACAACAGTGACAGTGTTTACAATAATTCTATTTTATTTGCTTGTAATTTGATAAATAACATAAATCGGCTTATCGCAATATGTGCAGTTACTACATTGATGATTGATAATCTATTGCATGTTCGGTACTCCGGTGTTCACTCACCGGAAGAAGCACTACCACTTGGACGCAGCGACATACCAATCGATGATATCTCTTCGACGAAATAATCCTTTCCTCGTTTCTCATCTTTACTTTCCGCGCTTTTATCCGGCATGATAGAAACACCTAGCATTCAAATTTTTTTTTCATCAATTTTGTTAATTCAGTCTTTTAGATTAGACATGTCGGTTGTCATTAGAAGATCAGAAGTTGACGAATGTTTAAATTAAATCGTATATCGCCTAATTTTGTTCAAGTTCTCCGTAAAAATTAAACAGAAATCGAAAGATTGAACAAAAAAATTCTGTTCGAAATCAGCTTGGACGGAAATTGATTTAAAAATGATACTAAAATTGTAGATCGAAAGTTAAGATCAGTCGTTCCTTCTGCTCTGCAATATCTCAAGCCTATTTAATTTCGAAAATCTTTTATTATCGAATTTCCATCCATGGTTTCAGAAAAAATCGAGTCATAGAGAGACCTTGAAATGTTTGGCCACAAATTTCATTACTGATGTTTATTTCGATTTGTAATCTATTCGTACGTTCAAATTCCCCATTGGTTTCGATGAAATTTTTTCTGTGTCCCCACCTTGTTAAATACAGCGTAGTATAAGTAAGTGTAATAACGCGAGATATTTGGAAATGCAAATTTCGTAAATCGGCGTATGTATATTCATGTAATTTAATTTGACCTTCAGCAAATTTCCACCCCCCACCATCGTTCCACCCCGTTTCCCCTGCCAGCCCTCGACCTCTTTTGTCTTACTTTGAATTAACGATCTAAAACCAACGTGTACGTGGATAACTACGATAGTGTTCATAATTATTCATACAAGCTCGTCTATCAAGTCGTTACATCGGTATTATATCGATCTAGTTCTTTCTCCAGACCACGTCGTTTCGCCTACCTATAATTTTTCCTTATCTGAAAGTGAAAGAGAAAAACTGAAATGTAGCTCGTAGACACGCGAAAATCTCAAATGCCGCTAGGAGCAAAATTACAAACTTTGATGGGACAATATCGTAGAGAATTTAGCTAGTATACGATAGAATTGTATAGTGATAAACGATAAGGAAATAATCTCACTTTTGAAAAGAACTCGAGAAATCGGTCATACTCGGAATGAATAAAAAGAAATCCAAACGTATGGCACAACGTCAGCTGTTCATCGTTGGCAAAAGTTGTTCATTACTTCCGTTATGAATAAATGAGTTCAAAACGTAGAAAAATAGAGGTTGGTGGCAGGGGGCTGCAGGTATTTGTAAGGGGTGGAAATGGTGAAGCAGCAATTTGATTTGCTGGTATACCGATGCGATCGTAAAAAAAAATGAATGAATAACGGCCGACTATCGGGGTTTGATATTGCCAAAAGTTTGCGATAACCGTCGTACTCGTATATCACAGATATAAAATAAGGTATGAGGTACTTAATCGTATTGAAGCACCTGTGGTTACAGCAGATCTCGATTTCAACGAAGAACGGAAGAACGGCTACACCGAATTAACCGTTCGAGCCTCATTGACATGACGTTCTAAAATCCCTCGAGGGTTTTTGAAAAAAGAAAGTTAGTAGCGTTGAAATTTCGAAATCACAATTTCAAATGTAAACAAATTATCTACACTAGGCGTAACGCTATAACGAAGCGCGATACTATTGTAAATTATTTTCGATGAACACGCGTGGGACAGTGTCAAAAATTTTTGAATCGCGGACTTTTCAGGAATGGAATATAAACGGAACAGGGTTTGTTTGAATTAACGAAGGAACAAAATTTGAAGTCAAAAGGATATCCAGGGAGAGCATGAGTTGCGGGGGGCATAATGCTGCAGTTTTAACAGGGAGGTGAATTCTTGGTTTGGATTTATACCGCGGATTACTAATAATGCGTATAGCTTATGCTGCGGGGGTGGGCGATTAACGGGGAGGTTGAATATAACGAGCGGAACGGACGAGGCGCACGACTAGCAACTGCCACCGACTAGGAGCGACTGCGGCTGCGACCGCGACTGCGAATGGAAGTGCGACTGGGTCGACTCTGCTCTGGGTCGGGGGATGGAATAACACGGGGTGAAATAATACTATGGTAACGGCCTCAATACACGCGCCCCCGCCGCAAAATAGCCACGAAACATGGAACATCGCGCAGTGACATTGCCGCAGCGCACCCCTTGAGGCTCCCCGACCCAACGCGACCCCATCCGACCTAAGCCGACCTTTTCTACATCCAACGAAATCCAACGACCACCGAGAGCCAAGGCGCAGGAACTACTCCATCCGCTCTTTTCGTTCTACGGGGTGCTGGTATAACCGAATCGCTTTCGCACCTCTACGATCCAACGATTTCATAGGGCATAAGACCCAATTGAAGTTACGATTTTTACGATAAAACTAACACGTTTTTATCCGTAATTCCCCAATCATTAAGACACGCTAAACCTAACTCTATGTAGTAGATGATATGGATCACTCTAATATACACACAAGTGTGTATACTTATAATGTTGGTCGATAATATGATAAACACGAAGGTGAATAGATGAAAGGAATAATGGAAAGAATCGATACTGAATCTAGTGCCCTGCATGAAAAGGATACTCAAGACTCCTTCGTGCGAATTAATTTTTTGTTACGCTTTCGCATAATAGATCAAAAATTGAGGGGTGAGAGCAATGTACTTCATCTCAAATAAGCTAAGCGGGAAAAAACTTGTTGGATTGAGCGACAGAAAAAATTTCGCAACCAAGTCCGACGTTTTGAACGTCCTTGAGGCGTAGGGTATAAGTCCGCTGAAGCAGGATCACCCTGTAGATTATACCTACGTACTTACACGAAGATGTAGGTATATCAAGAGACTGCGTCATGCGTCGGAGCAGTTCACTATAAGTAATCAGATAACATACACAAACATAAAAGTTACATCTACACACGTGCTGCGTAGGATAAAAACTAAAATTTCGGCTTAATTTATACTTTCTACAAGGAATCATGCACCAAATTATGTCAATCTTCGCAGAGTAACTATCACGATACTTAAGTCTCTCAATTATTCGCGGTTTGACGTCTCGATCTCAATTACCGTTAGATCCTATTCCAAAGTATAACTTGATAGGCAACAATATCGCGGTATAACATCTGATCAATAATAGGCTTATAATACCCACCTGAAAAAGTAATTACTTTATTGGCAGCGTTAATGAAGGCACGAGCCCCTCATGATCGATATAGCACAGGCAATCTATAGAGCCATCACTGACTGACTGCAGCGATCAATTAGAGGAAAGATCCATGAATATACTATATCATCATTAGCTGGCACGGTTAATTCGTTTAATTAAACAAGAATACTTTGCTGTTAATATTGTGGGCGAATATCCATG